>OZ025289.1:192132146-193582146 GCA_964019185.1 Maratus speculifer | reverse complement strand
ATTCTACTTCCAAATGTGATAGATTCACGTTTCTACAATTGAATCAAATATTAAAGATTTCACCCACATCCGTTGAATTGTTTATATCCTGTGGCAAAATGTGTAGTAACGTTCCCCATATAATAATTTCTTCTTTTTTGAAACTATGTACTCATAGCAGCACATTAACGTTTAACATCCTATTCTAGAGGCCTGTAGACAGAAATCCATAATTTTAGAATATGTGTTTTGTGTTTTAGTTCAACCTCATTTCATGTGATGATTCGGAATAAAAAAGATAATATTTTTGAAATATTTGGTACTTTATAAATGAATATTAGTTATTTTTCAGATATCGATACTAACATACATACTAAAGTTTGAACACCTTTATTTTAACAATATTTTTCAGTCGATTCCAAATCATTGGTTTTAGTGTCGTTCAGAATGCGTTAGAAACATATTTGTCTCTAAATTAAAAAAAAAATCTTTTGTCTTACATACCAATAATCATAATAATCAGCATCAATGTTTTACAAAATATAACGCAGTACTAATAATAATGTAAATAAAATATTTAAGCTTGTTCATAATGCATGAGTATTTAGTAATAGCTCCTAGTACAAAATATGAACAACAAATTTATATTTAACCAGTTTTTTAACTCTACTTTTGAGATTTTTAAAATCATTTTTCACTGTAATCTAACACCAAATGAAAAGAAAGTGGAAGAAATATATAAAAAAAAACAACCGTTGTAAATTGGTAAAATTTAGCAATTTTATTTTTCACAAAACAAAAGATCTAAAAATTATTGATATATTATCCTTTTTTTTTGTTATCATCTGTATTTAAGATAATCATGAGAGTGCTTATCTAAGCTTTAATAAATATATTTATACATAAGAACAGACATATGAGACTACGTACAATAACCTATAAATTTCAGTGTCTGCACATGTAATTCGCTATAAAAAACTTACATAAATCAAAATTAACATGTCTAAAACAAAATATTTAAATTATTAGAGTCTAGACATTACAAAATATTTCTCTAACAATTTTCGTAATAGTATTATGTAAACTATAATTTTAAAATTTCAGTTACAGTACTAATTGAAATAAAATTAGGAAACTGTAAGCATTACTGTTAATTATTGTCGCTCATTATTGCATTTTCCTTTTTAAGTTTATTTGTCGTCTTAGGGATTTTTAGGGTTTCACTAAAAAAAATTATTTAAATTAGTTAGATTTTATATTTTTTTCAAATTAATTCCCTCTTCATATATGTCTTTTAATATCACTATATTTAAATAACAAATCGAAGTTGTTATTTTAATTATAGAATTACTTTTCTGTACTTTGACAAATTAATGCTTATTTCAACATTATATTATCCTTCAATAATATAAAATTACAAACCTGTCCGTTGGTAAACCTGAAATGATTTTGAGATTGGCTAAGGCTGAAGGTTAATTTTTCCTCTTTATATTTTTGGCACTGGAAATTCTTTAACTTCTAAATACCAACTATTGTATAAGGGAAATATCTGCTGTCAAACACATCTGTTTTGAAAATTCAATTTTATTTAAATAATTTACTGTGATTTTTTAAATGTTTTACTAGCATTATTATTTTAATATACTTTTTGTAGCGTGGGGTTCCATTATGGAAGAATAACAACTCATTTGCCGTTAAAATAACATAAATATTCCGCATTTCTTTCCGAGAAATTTTACATATCGAAAATGAATCTTCATTAATAAATAAATAAATAATCTATTACATTAAAAAGATGGGCTTTTATGTTTGTATTTCATAGCTACAGTTATTTATGAAAATATTGTAAATACCTTAGCTTTATCAAGAAGCCTTTACTAATATGGCACAGGATTCTCTTTTGCATGTATTTCAGCTTGGATTCACCTTGGAGCTGATTCACAGATATACCGAGTAGCCTTTAGAGAAATTTTGCACAATATTCCCTAAATATATTGTTAAAATTCCCGGAGAGATTCTCGTGTAAGATATCCATTCCGGATTGTCCGCTCTAAGAAATCCCACAACGGTTCGATTACATTGAAGTTGGTTTAAGATAAATGTTGCACTTTAGCTTCGTGTTAATCAAACCGTAGACCTGCTGCATGAATGGAAGCATTATCAATCTATAGGAAACCGAATTGGCAATATAGGATGGATCTGTTCAGCTATATCATCCCTATATTTCTCCTATTGATATTTTCTTTTAGGATTATAATTCGGCGGCAGAAAACCACGACACTTATGCCCCCACCATGACAGATCTACCTCAACGTTTGACAGTTGGAAGGAGTCAATCATTCATATATTTGTAAAAATGTGTTCTAAGCTTTTTTTATATATAAATTTTGTAACATTTTGGTAATTGTGATAATAGAATTCATTCGAATTTTGTCCTAAAAACATAGAGAAGGTAAAGCAATGGTGATTACTGAGTCTTTTTTCTTAGGGGAAGGAAATATCACTATCTCAACTAAATTAAAATGTGAAAGGACATTTTCTTGAATTGGTGTTGAAAACGATATTCTGATTAAATTACATTTTTTAAGAAAATTTAAAGAAATGAAAAGGTATTTTAAACGTATTTTAAGTTACCCAAGAAAAACGACTTTCATCTGGGTATTGACATGAAACATAACTTCATCATACCTTTTTTTAAACATAAAATTAAACCAAAGAGATCAAATAAGCCATTTAAGAAGATAATTATTGGCCCTACTTTCAAGAAATTAATTTATAGTATAAAAGCATTTTTTCAAGTAATTATTTCTTATAGTTAGCTACAGTTCAGATAGACGCATAAAGCGAAATGATTTAGTGTAAAAAATAAAATTTGGCAGGCATTTATTACAATAAACTATTTTTTATAAGCTAGGAATGGTTTTCAATGTGTTCGTCCAAATGACGCCACTTTTGAACACGCCGTTCACTATGGAAGAAAATAAAAAAGTTGATTAGAACATTTACAGCTATGGTATGTTTTCTTGAAATTCATAAAAATAGTCTTTCTTGAATCAGAAGATTAAAAAATATTTTGATAAAATTAAATTTTTTATGAAAATTTGAAACCCTAAAAAACTTATTTTGTCATATTTAAAATTAAGGAATAAGTTTATTTTAGATCCCCCCCCCGTAAGAAATGGACATAAGTTTGTTCAGAAATGGGCATAAAAATTAATTCGTTTGTAGCTTTTCCAATTTTATATTTAATCAAAAAGGTAAATCAATAACAAAAATCATTTCTTTGACTTAACTCGAGAAATCTTTTTACGAAAAATGTTTAAATAAAAAACATAGATTATTTTTTATTCTCATAAAAAAGTGATTAAAACTTTTCCCAATTGAAAGCAAAATGTTTAAAAAAAATAAGAGCCGCGTTGTCGTAATTATATTTTTAATGATACAAACGCCAATTCTAAAAAACTTATTTAGAATTTAAGTATTTTATTTTATAATCGAATAGAAAATGATAATCCTGTTACTAATAGTTTTGGAAATAGTATTTTTAAAAATTATTCATTACAAATTTAATTATCTTAAATTTTCAGAAAACTGGGTTAAATGCTTAACCAGTTTTAGATCTCAATAAAGCATTTCAAAGTTTCAAACGTCTCCAAAGAAAAGTAATCAATTAAAATACATCATTTTGAAACATGATGCAGTCATTGAGCTTTCTTGACGTTTTCAAATTGAGACTTTTACTACTTACTAGCATTTTAATCCTATTTGATTTGTACTTTCTCAATTTCAATTGATGATCATATCTTCTTTATAAATGGAATAAATTTTTCGCATCGACGTTAAACGACATGGAATAGTCATAGAGATGTATGTAATATAAAACGTACATGTTAAATGTATTTGTTGATGCTATTAAATGTAAATATTAAAATGTAGGGAATATAAATATATTTTGTTACATAAACTTGCAACTACCGTTTTTTAAATGGTACTGCACTAATTTTATAAGAATAACTATATTTTTTGCGAATTAAACGCCGAAAATCACAGTATATTGTGCATAAACTTTTAAGCGCACTGTATAGTAATTATATTTGTAATGATAGAGAATGACACCATTTGGAATAATCTAATTTGAATTTTAGCATTTTGCTTTATAATCGAATAAAATATGATAATTCATTTATTAATAGTTTAGAAAATGCGATTTTAAAAAACTATTTATTGCATTTTTAATTATCTTAAAGTTTCAGAAAACTACGTTAAATGCTTAATTACTTTAAGTTCTGAATAAAGCATTTCAATGTTTTAAACGTCTTCAAAGAAAAGTAATCAATTACTTCATTTTGAATCATGATACAGACATTGAGCTTCCTTGACATTTTCAGAATGAAACTTTTACTACTTACCAGCACTTTAATCCTATTTCCATCCAATTTCAATTAATGAACATATCTTCTTTAAAAATGAACGTTGGAATTAGTTTTTCGCACTAATGTTAAATGACATAGAATAGTCATAAAGATATATGTATTAAATATATTTATATATATATATATTTATGTATCAGTTTATTACGTAAACTTACAGTTACAAAATTTTAAAATGTTTTGCACTTATGTTATAAAAATAACTATTTTTTTTCCTGAAATATCCCCCCAACACCCACACCCACATATCCACTTTACTGCACCTGACTCACCATTTAACCCTAACCGTAACTTTGGGTAACAATGGTATTTTAAAGGACCATTAAATTAACTTGTTATAAAGTTCCTTTAATATACAGATAAATAATAATTCAGTTTAAAATGCATTATAGATAGTTATCTTTATCTTGTTCCAAACCACTATTGGTTGCGCAGAGCAAAAATATTTTTAAATGGATAATTTCTTTTGTTTTTTAATACTTTCAGCTTTATTATTGCTCAAAATGAGGGAAAGGATTTCAGTTCGGAAATATTTCTGAATTTTCGATTCTATATTGTTATACAATTATATTTGTAGATTTTCTAATTCTACAAAAATGCGAACAAAAAATACGTGAAAAAATTGAGTGCAATTATAGATATTGCAAAAAGTTCCCGTAAATTCAATTTTAATTAAATCATTTTAATTGGCAAATTTCTTCTATTTTTTAAATGATTGTATAAATCTTTTAGTGTTGTTTCAAGTATTCACGAAAAACGCTTTAGAAAAATTAATTTTCATAAATTCATAATTTGAAACATAAAAGGTTGAAGCGTAATTTATCAAAAACTGTCGCCAACAAAGATGTTGTTAATTTCGTATCTTCCAGTATATTTTTAACTATTCATTTAATTAATTTTGTTTTCTTTGAAATTTGTATTTAAATTCATTTGAATATGCAAGTATTTTTTTAACAATGAGGTTTTACGAGCAACTTACAAAAAATAAAAGTGAGTACGACCTAACACAGATGAACATATGCACTATTGATAAACTAACCTTTTGAGTAAGTTTAAATATGCTATTATTCTAGATTGACAGCGAAATAAAACTGAAAAAACATTTACAACATGCATTTTTTTAAACATTTTTAGGTATTGTAATCCTTGTGATATGCAATATTATGGAGTACATCAAGAGATTATAGTAATTTAAATTCGAAAGTTAGAGGCGATCCATTTGAAAATGGAATATTTGCAACATCAGACAGAAAAAAGTGTTGACCACTGTTTCTATCGATAGCAGATATGTGACACATATTTGAATCGATTCTGACCAATGAGAGTGTTTTTTCATATGTTCAAGAAACTGCATTAATAGAAACGTTTCAATGTTTGAGGAGTTTGCTGCAAATATTTCACAATTGAAAACGAACTTCGTATGATCAAAACATTCTGACTTATAATGCATCTTACATAGTTAGTTATCAATATAGAAATATTTATTAAAATGATTGAAAATGAATGTTAATTTACATAAGAAAGAGAGGTAATAATTATCCCTCATAATTTAAACATCAAGTAAAACTTAAAGCATATTCATAGCAGTCAATTACAGATTTCATAACTCTAGAATACCATGCAAACATTCCATCCTCTGAAAATAATTGTTGTATCATATGTATTCAACCTTTAAAATCGCAAATAAATATCATAATATTTCGGTATGAAGGTGAATACTAATTAGAATTTAATTAGATAGATTCGCTATTAACCATAAGACCTTAGTTTTGAACACAAATGAATGAAAATTAATTACCAATATTCCAGGAAGTATTTAATGAAAGGATTGTTACCAGAAGTTAAAATATTGATGATTAGCAATAAACGGTTGTAAACAACAGAAGTTATAGAAAATTTCCCGAATAATCTTTTAAAGATACGCATAATTTTCCTTATTTTTAACTTTATTTCTGATACAAATATACAAATATGGTCATCGAGTTAACTATAAATTAGAATTTATAATTTATATATGTACAAGAATATACAATCATATACGTGTACGTATAGTCGACATCTTGTTGCTTTTTGTTACACTGTTAAAAAAATTCTGAAATTCACGAATTTTTTTTTTTTTTAATTTCACAGAAAAGCTCCCTTTTAACAACAAAAGGGTATTTTCCGTTACAAATCACAAAATTCCATCATATTTCCTGAAAATAACGAAACAGTTGGAAATAAAAGCAAAAAACGGAGACACTCCGTTGTGTGGGGAGCTCCATGGCCGAGTGGTCAAGGCACCACACCGCTAATCGCCTGCGAGCGCAGATTGTGGGTTCGAGTCCTATTGGCGCCATAGAATAATGAAACATAAAAAATTCCTTTTAAATTACATTTTTTCTGTTTATTTTTCTACTTTTTTCTTATTAAAAATATTTTAATTTATTAGCCGAAAAATAAATAAAAAAAGAAATAAATAGTGTACGACAATTTCAAAAAATGTTTATATATATATATATTTGTAAAAAAAATTTTAATAAAAAAATTTTAATTAAAAAAAAACAGTGGTTTTAAAAAGTGATTTTTTTTAATTTAAACTATTTAAAAAATTAAAAATGATTTTAAAAATTAATAGGTATTATGCATCAGTCTAAAATAATCCGTTTGCAAACATTCTAAGGAATATATTTGAAAGGAAATCTTTAAAAAACACAACAGATTTTCCCACTAATTCATAAAAGACATACTTTGTACCGTTTAGCATCAGCAACTTTGGCTCAGTTCATAAGAATTTGTTCCGCACTCTGAAGGTCCCGAGTTCGATCCTGAGGACGGCGTGAACTAAATTATCCAAAATAACAATTAAGTAAAATAACATAGCAGCTTAGAATCCCTCGGTGATTTCGAATTCTTTGAAGATTAATCGGTAAATCATTTTTAAAAATTACATTAAGTTATTACTATTATAAATCAAACTTTGTAACGGAAAGTTACTGATTCTTACACCGGAGTTTTCCCTTCTTGTATTTCAAACAACGGAAAATCTACTAACGGAACGGTAAAAGTTCGGCTACTATTGCTGCCGGTAGTTTCACTTGGAATTCACAGATTTATTTTTAACAGTGTATTGTATGTTATTTATTTTTGTAATAGGAAATGCGAATCATTAATTAGCCTTTATAAAATAAAATTTAAAAACTTTACCGGTTGTGGCTGAGCAGATTTTCATATGTTTTGAACACTTAGTGCAGACAAGTAGTAGTAAAGATCAGATACCAGTATTATCATTATCATTAAAATTATAAGTATTCTGTTACTTCTACTCTCTTATGCTTGCTAAAATGTTTAATTGAGAATAAACAGTATTTCGATTTGGTGAAAACTGACTAATGTATAATAAAATGTACTCAAAAGTGTTTCGGAAAAATTACACCGACAGAAATAACGTTGTTTTTATAATTGATTCTTTAAATCTCAAAACATATTGATTCTTGAGGTTTCTAAAGACAAAGAATGTTTTTTGAAGTTGTAGGTGACTCAAAACTGGTTATTATATAATTTTATACTTGCTATATAAAATGTTTTGAGATTGAGAAATATTTATCTTTGTTTACAGTATGGTGGTGTAGATTATCCGTTCTAGTATGGTTTAAACACGTGTGTGTTAAAACTGAGATTTTTTACATAATACTCACGCACAACTTTCTATAATATTAATGTACACCTTTTCTTTCAAAAGCATATCTCCCTTATTTCGATTTACTGACCTCTTAGTACAGGCAGGTACTCTAAAAATATTTGTTATAGTCTGTTTTGTATGTTTTAAAAAGTTATTAGAGAAAAAGTAAGCCCAAGACTAAAACTTTTTAATACCTTTTAAGTTTAACTTTATAATGTCTATTTTATGTATCACATCATATGCCTTGCAGATTCTGAATTAAATAGATAAAATTTTTAAATAAACAAAACTATTTTATTCAACAAAATTACAATAATTTTTCTTTTAATGTCATAAGTATATTTTACTATTCATCTAAATAACATAAAACGCACATAAATATTTGAGTAGCTTAACAAAATTCTTTATGTTAAGCTTAAAGATTATTAATATAATATAATCTAGTCGCACATAAAAACTTGATGACATAAATATTTAAGTTGTGTATATTACAAATTTAAATTTTTTTCGCCAAAACTAACCTTTATACTATCTTAATTTTCTTATAATAATATTCCGTACTTACTTCAAATTATTAAATTAAAATCTTGTTTCTAAATCTAATCTGTTAATCCTTATGCAGACGATATAAATTCTTAATTTGCCTTAAAAACATTATTCCAGTATGCGTAAATTTAAAAAGATGGCTCTAAATTAAAAATATTCTTAATTAAAACTTTATTTCTTAATATTCCAAATAAAACTGATTTCTTCTATGTTTTTATCAACCCTTTTTAAGAAAGTCTTATTAAATTTATTCCAAAACCATACCTTTCAAAAATATCATTATTTTATTTTATCTATTTATTTATTTTTCCTACGTCAACCTTTGATGTGTGCATATTAATAAATTCATTTCTTTTCTTTTTCTCTTAAAATTAATCATTTATAAAAATCGTCGGCCTAAGATATTTAAAATGCTGAGTCAATTATAAATTGGTTAAATAATATTTTTTTTTCAAATAAATTTATCGTTTGTGGAAAATAATCTCGTAGCTGGACAAGAATTCTGTTTACATAAAAGAATGATGATTTGAGGTTACAGAATGTTCCAGAACTTTCTTTTTAGTTAAAAAAGGTGGAAGTCTCGAGATGAAAAAGAAGATTTCTTGGGTTGCTTCTTCGATGAGGACAGCTCGCTGAAATAATGATGGAATTTTTGCAAAAGGAGCTTTTCCTTCCTCATTATTACGAATTTAATAAATAAATTTACAGCAGCCCATGACTAATTATTGGATCTTCTACATTTATTTATTTATTTTGTTTTTTCCCTCGCTTGCCATGACTGTGTGTTTCTTTTTAACCAGTGGAAATAATTCGAGTTCTCCTTAAATAGTCACAACTAATCGAAAAGTCGGACAGGATTAGTTATCTGTGCTGCCTTTTTAATGAATGATATTTAAAGAAAATTGCGATGGAACGAAGAAAAGCATGCTATCGCCGAAGTTCGATTGAAGGACAGCCTATATGGTATTTTCAGCTTGCTAATGAATAGTACTTGCTGCGAGTCTGATGTGGATTTTCTGACGCTTGATGTTGATCTGTGCGCATAAATTTTGATTCAGTATTCATGGTCATATTGAAAATTTTTGAAAATTAATGACTTCAAAATGAAGTATTAAAGAAGTATTTGATGAGGAATTTAAAGACGATTGAATTTTATTGAAGATTTTTCAAAAAACTGTAAGTTATCTTATTAAATGTCTTGATTATTATTTTTACTATTTTTATGATAGATGAAATATTTATTATGTATTTATTTATTTATTTATTATTTTATTGATGAGAGTAATTTGAAGTTAATTTATTAATTTACTAATTTATTTATTTATTATTTATTGTATGTTATGGATCTGATATAGTAATTTTGAAGAAATATGTAATTGATAGAAATTATTAACTTTGAAATTTATTGCAAATGATTTTACGATCAGGATTTAATAAAGAAAATAGAAGTGCTTCATTTATTCTAATGAGTAAGAATAAAAAAATTATGGAAGATCCTAAATTCGTACCGTTTGATCCGAGTTCTGGAATGAACATTTTGTCATGGTTAACATATTTTGATACAACATGTGAAAAGGAGAAGAAAAATCTAGAATGGAAATTTAATTTTATTGCGCAATATTTGAAAGGGGAAGCGCAAAAAATTTATATCAATGACTGCTTAAATTTTACGGATTATGAACAAATTAAGAAAATTTTGATAGAAAGACTCATTGAATTAGACTTCCCGAGTTTTTCTGATTTTTCAAATCTGAAATTAGATAATTTAGACAATTTAGAAACTTATTTTCGTAAAAAAGTGGAAATTGGTAGGAAATTACATCTTAGTGAAAATATACTATTACAAGGTTTAACTGACGGTTTAAAACCAGAATTCAAAAACAATATTATTATAAATCCTCCTAGTAGTACCACAGAATGGTACCGGGTTGTCAAACAATTCGTGGAAGTTTCCACCCCACTAGTTTCAAACCAAGTAATAAATCAACCATCAGCTAGACAAAATTTTCAACCTTTTCAACCAACTAGGCCCTGGATTCAGCCAGTTAGGCCCAATAATACACTTAGGAATTGGATTCCCCAAAGGCAATCTCAGTTTCAAAGACCTAGAGTTTGTCAAAATAATTATATTCAAAATTCATACCCTTCAAGACCTTGTAGGATATGCACAAATAGGGGTGTGAGTAATGCTTTTCATTGGGAAAGAGAATGTATTTTTAGGAGTGAGTTGCCATCCTCTGATACTCTTCCAAGTAGCTCACAAAATAATTCTCATAATATTTGACTATTAATTGTGTATGGATGTACAAATAATTATAATTTGCCCTGTGTTGTAGATACTGGCTCAACTATTGCAATATTGCAAATTAAATTTGTTAAATACTTAATGCTAAAATTGAGACTATACCCTCAGTTACCATTGGTCAGGCAAAAGGATTTTTACATATAAATAAAAAATGTAGTGTTCTTCTAAAAGTGGGTAAAATTAAAAAATATGTTAACTTTTTAGTATGCAATACAAATTTGGATTATGCTATTTTGGGGTTAAAAGAATGTTCTAAAATTAAATTAACCATAGAATGTAAAAATTGTATTGTAAGGCAGGGAAGGAAAATTATAACTAACAGTATATCCATACATAATGAGAGATCCCTTCATTTCAATACAGTAAATGTGGACCAAGTACAACAAAACAGGGATCAATCTAATGAATTTGTAACCTCAGAATATAAAAAAATATGAAATTAAATACTGGTAATACTGTAGCAATAGATAATTATGATAATGAAACACTGAATGTAAGTAATCATGATATAGAGTTACAATCTACTTGTGGAAATATTATGAAAAATGAAGACTGTGTTGAATTTGATCACGCAATTAATGTGCATCCTGATTATAGAGGTTCCATGACTCTTCAAAATTTTCGCGATAATTCGGATTCAGATTTAACTGGGGAAATAAATTTAATTCAAGATGTAAATTTAAGGGAATTAGTTCATATTTATAGTGATATTTTTGCAAAGCATAAATATGATGTGGGTAGAATTAATATTGAACCACAACGCGTTATACTAAACTCAGACCTACCTATATCTTTGAGGCCCTACCGAACATCTCTTCTAGAAGAAATAGAAATAAAAAACCAAATTCAATCATTGTTAGCAGCCGGACTGATAAAGGAAAGTAATAGCCCCTATTCTGCCCCTGTTACACTAGTTATGAAAAGAGAGGAAGGTAAAAAAACGCGATTATGTATAGACTATAGAAAATTAAACGCAATAATTAAAAATGATGCAGAACCCTTGCCCCATATCGATGGAATTTTAGATAAATTGAGTAGTCCTCAGTATTTTTCAACTTTGGATTTAGCCTCTGGCTACTGGCACATACCAATACATCCATCCGATACAGAAAAATTAGCATTTGCAACCAATTTTGGACTTTTTGAGTGGCTCGTGCTCCCTTTTGGCATAAAAACGGGCCCTCCCATATTTAATAGAACCATTCGAAGAATCCTTAATAAATATAAAATCGACTTTGCGTGCCACTATTTTGATGATATTATAATTTTCTCTTCCTCATTAGAAGAACATTTAAACCATTTAGCTCAAATTTTTGACATTTGCAAACAAGAAAACATTAAACTTAAACTTTCTAAATGTAAATTAGGCCAAAATAAAATCAATTTCTTAGGTTATGAAATCACTAATGGAACTATAACACCAGCAAATGCCAATATTGAAACCATCAAAAATTTAAAACCTTCTTCAAATGTGAAAGAGTTTCAACAATTTCTAGGTTCCATTAATGTTTACCATAAATTCATAAATAAATATGCTGAAATTAGATATCCTCTGAACCGATTACATAAAAAAGACACAATATGGGAATGGAACTCAGAGTGCCAGGAGTCTTTTGAAAAATTAAAAAATTCTTTAATTGCAAAACCCATCCTCAAAATTTATGATCCTAAATTACCTTTACATATGTTTGTAGATGCCTCTCAGATAGCAGTAGGTGCCGTTCTAAAACAACCTGATAAAGAAAATGTCTTACTTCCTATTGCTTATCATTCTAGAATTTTGAAGAGTTATGAGCAAAATTATTTCATAACTGAATTAGAATGTTTAGCTATTATAAATACTCTTGACAAATTCTATCATTACTTTCATGGTGTCAAGTTTACAATTCATACAGACCACGCATCTCTAGTATGGTTAAAGAGTGTTAAAAACTTAAGAGGTAGGCTTTTTAGATGGTCGCTCAAACTTAGTATGTTTGATTATGAGAGAAAATATGAAAAGGGTTACACAAATGTCGAAGCAGACATGTTGTCACGAAATCCTGTTTGTCATTTTAATCAACATATTAGTTTATTGCTAGATAGGAAAGAAATTATAGAGATGCAAGACAAAGACAATGTTTGTGACAAAAAATATAAAAAAGAGAATGGAATTATTATAGTTCAGAAAAAGGGATTCAAAAAAATTGTTGTACCAATGTCATTAAGAAAAAAATTACTCCATATTGCTCATGATAATTTTGGACATTTAGGGATTCAAAAAATGCTTAATTTAATATCTCCTAACTATTATTGGCCTAATATGACAATAGACATTACAGAATTTGTTAAACATTGCGATACCTGTCAGAAAAATAAAAAACTAAAACAGAAAAGATTCGGCTTATTACAAGCTATGCCAGCAACAGATCAACCTTTTGAATGTCTTTCTATTGATACTGTTGGTGGATTTAACTATTACAACTCAACAAAAAAATTCTTACACATAATAATAGATCATGCAACTAGATTTGTTTGGGCTTTTCCCTCCAAAAATGTTACCACTGAAACATACACTAACTGTTTAAAACAAATTTTCAATATCAAAGCACCTCAAAAAATACTTAGTGACAGGCATAAATCTTTCAAATCTCCAAGATTTAAGAAATTCCTTAGAAATCATCATGTTCAACAGCGTTTTACATCCGCACATCATCCTCAGACCAATGGAAAGGTAGAGCGCGTTAATCAGACTATTGTTACCAGGCTTAAATGTAAAGTTAATTCCACTTTTTCTGAAATACCTTGGACTAGATTATTAAACCAAGTCATCGAAGAATACAACAATACGCCCCATTCTATCACCAAGTTCCCACCTGCCTATTTATTTTATGGTCAATTGCCTTATGAATCTCCTTTAAAACAAAACTATTACCCATCAGTAGACAAAGCCCTCAAAATTGCGAAAGCGCGAACTCAGGAATTTCACCTTAAAAGTAAAAGGCTCCATGATCGAAATTTTGTAGAATGCCCATTAAAAATACAAGACTCTGTAATTTATGAAGAATTTAAATACCCTAACACTCGAAAATTAGAACCTACTTTCTCTGGACCATACAAAATTATAAATAAACTTTCTGATGTAACTTATGAAATAGATAAATTTAATTATGAGACAGGACAGAATTCCGTTATTGTGCATGTTTCTAAATTAAGACCCTATTTTTCACCAGAAGATTTTAAACTGTTTCATGAGCAACCCAAAGAACAAACAAAACCTCAGATACAATCACAATCACTAGATCAAACTAAAGTCAAGACAGTAGATTAAGTTTTAATTCTTATTCTTTAAATAGTTTATCACCATAATTTTCAACATTAGCAGGTATGTTCTTGGAGGCCTACAAGAATATTACTTGTTTTTGGGAGTTTTTGGGGTTAAATTGGGCTCCTTATGCAGGCATAAGGTGAACACTTTGATTGTAAAAGCTTTCAAATTGATGTTGATTAATTAATTTTAAGGGTATTTAAGTCTAACTATATTTACTCATGTATTTGACATTAGTATTATTCTATTTATTCAGCAGATATTTATGTTATAACAGTTATAAAATCTAATGATTCTACTCAAACCTATAACATAATATGTGATTTTCAGTGATTGTGAAAACTACAGATATTAAGAGTTTTTCAGAAAAGCACACTATTTTTATTTCTATTTCTCAATTAAGAATGACATCTTTTATTCCTATTGTATTTTATTATTAAAGTTTATAAACCATGTGTAGATAAAACATTATTCTACATTTGGCATTTGAAAACTTATAACCAAATTTAACAATTTTGTAAAAGAGTATCAGAGAGGAATTATTGTAAGGAAATACTGGTTGAGAATCCATTTTCTAAATAGTTAGATTTAATTTTATTTGGATTTTGGAATTATTATGATTTTTTTTATTTATACTTTCGGCTAGCAAAAAATACTTTCTTATGCTATTAGAAGATAAGAAAATTATTTAGTTGCTATGTAATTATTTTTATCCTCAACCAATATTTTCCCTATCAATAATAAACAAATAGTGATACTTTCTTTTGATTATACTTTTGTTTTACTATTATTATTATTATTATGATTTCTATAATGAAGTTTAATATTAATTATACTCTTATTGAAAAATATTAGGATATGGAGTCTTATTATACTATTACTTATTATTGTTGTTATTGTTATTATTTAAATTTTTCTATATTATTTATTATTGATATTGAGAGTGATGCTATTTATTATTGAAAAATTGATATATTACAGAAAGATGTTCCAAAGATCCAACATAACATTAAAACCAAAGATTAAACTAGGTTTGAAGATTTTTAATTAAAGAGACTGTATTCAGAGAACATTGGAAAAGACTCTTTTATATATACTATTGAAAGACTTGTTTCATCTAAAGGACTTATTTAAAATAAAGTATGCATTAAGTCATTGTAATTATTTAAACTTCCATGAGAACGAATTTTTATTGTTTTTATTATATTTTTATCTCTTGCTTATTAATATTCATAACTTATTTACTGTTATTATATGTATTATCTCCTATGCACTTACAAATGGTAAGTGATGTTGTAACATTATTGTATTTCTTTCAGGGAAATGCTCCTACCTAAATTTAATTCAGAATTATTTTCTCTTAACTATTTTATTTTAATCGCTAATATTTTTTATATTGCGTTAATTTTCTTTTCTTCTATCTCTTGGCTTCCTGAGTTTGACAGTTTTATTCCAAAATTTAACTTTTCTAAATTATTATATTTCTGTTGTCTGAACTTGTAGTTTTATTTAACTATAAATTTCATACAAAGTCTTGGGGAGGGGGGA
This sequence comes from Maratus speculifer, assembly GCA_964019185.1. Taxonomy (NCBI): domain Eukaryota; kingdom Metazoa; phylum Arthropoda; class Arachnida; order Araneae; family Salticidae; genus Maratus; species Maratus speculifer. Next base: position 193,566,370 of record OZ025289.1, on the reverse strand, counting down.
TAATATTACAAATTTAAAAATTTTTCGCCAAAACTAACCTTTATACTATCTTAATTTTCTTATAATAATATTCCGTACTTACTTCAAATTATTAAATTAAAATCTTGTTTCTAAATCTAATCTGTTAATCCTTATGCAGACGATATAAATTCTTAATTTGCCTTAAAAAACATTATTCCAGTATGCGTAAATTTAAAAAGATGGCTCTAAATTAAAAATATTCTTAATTAAAACTTTATTTCTTAATATTCCAAATAAAACTGATTTCTTCTATGTTTTTATCAACCCTTTTTAAGAAAGTCTTATTAAATTTATTCCAAAACCATACCTTTCAAAAATATCATTATTTTATTTTATCTATTTATTTATTTTTCCTACGTCAACCTTTGATGTGTGCATATTAATAAATTCATTTCTTTTCTTTTTCTCTTAAAATTAATCATTTAAAAAAGTCGTCTGCCTAAGATATTTAAAATGCTGAGTCAATTATAAATTGGTTAAATAATATTTTTTTTCAAATAAATTTATCGTTTGTGGAAAATAATCTCGTAGCTGGACAAGAATTCTGTTTACATAAAAGAATGATGATTTGAGGTTACAGAATGTTCCAGAACTTTCTTTTTAGTTTAAAAAGGTGGAAGTCTCGAGATGAAAAAGAAGATTTCTTGGGTTGCTTCTTCGATGAGGACAGCTCGCTGAAATAATGATGGAATTTTTGCAAAAGGAGCTTTTCCTTCCTCATTATTACGAATTTAATAAATGAATTTACAACAGCCCATGACTAATTATTGGATCTTCTACATTTATTTATTTATTTTGTTTTTTCCCTCACTTGCCATGACTGTGTGTTTCTTTTTAACCAGTGGAAATAATTCGAGTTCTCCTTAAATCGTCACATGTATAAGAAAACTTATCTTCCTAAATGCAAGTCGCTTTCAAAGATAATGTGCATGTTTGTAAACAAATTGGCTTTTTCGCGACAGCTCAACTTTTGGTGGGCAACAATTCGAATTAAACTGCATTAGAAAATTCTAAACTAAATGTAATTTTCAAACCGATATAATAAATTTCATTTTATTGTATTATACGTAGGAAATAATACGTTATAAATTACTAACACTACAAGAATTATTATTTTTGCCCACCGCAAGTTGAGAAGTACATCTTTTTTCGGCTGCGTGACGTCACATGCATATTATCTATTGATATCTTTCATATTAACTTAGGTCAACATATTTTTCAATAAAATTGTCAAAACTAAAAAAAAAAAAATAATAATGCAAATAATAATTCACAAACCATTTCAAAAAAAAATTTAATAAAATAAACAAACAATGAGCAGTGTAGTGAGTCACACTCCGTTTTGAGATACATTGACAAAATGTTTTAAAATAGTTTTTCGGGAATTGAATATTTTCTATAATTTCTGTAGTCTTTATAATTGTCTGAGCGTAGCGAAGTCTTTATACTCAGAGATACGTAACGATATTAAAAGTCAAAAAAATTCTTTCGTCAAGCAAATCTCAAAAAGTACTTGTCGGATTTCGATTCTGTTTGTACCAAAAGGTACCTATGAAGGTAATCTGGTGAATGCACCTACTTTTAAAAATTTATTCCAAATAGTTTAAAAGTTATATTAAAAAAACTGATAAAAAAGCACAATTTATTTCCATACGTCACAGAAATTTGGTGAGCGTGATTTTCACCAGCTGGATATTTTCGTAGATAACCGAATCAGTACATGGAGTAAATAGTAATCATTAACGCACTCAAAAATATTGAATGCAATAAAACATTTTAAAATTTAATTAGTGTGCCTAGAATCTCTTCTAGGCACTGTAATTTAATCATGCAGGAAAATAAAACTGTTATTTTTTATATTAAAAAAATTTCATAAAAACTTTGATTTTGAGATTTTGTGATAATCTCTTAATAGCATTTTTTGATAGCTAAAAGAATGTTGTATGTATTTCGCGTGTGAAAATTAGAAACAATTACGTTTTTAAATAAAAAGTTTCTTTTATGACATCATTTTCCCTTTATATTGATTTTTATTGCATGGTTTCTTTTAACTTATATTTTGTTTGTGTGTGGAAGTCAATTCTGGTCACTAATTTTTCGGCACGGATACCACAAGCGCATCAGATTTGGCGCAATTTTTTTCAAAGCCCATTTGGCGAAAACTCCGTTTTTAAATAACGCTTACATACACATTTTTAAATCATTTTCTATTTTCAAAAAGAGCTTACAGTAAATAAAGTAATAATAATTAATAATTATAAAAAGAAATATTTTATAATAATTAAGGAATGAAGGTAAATAAACATTTTATGAGTAAACAAACAAACAATAAATAAATAAAGCCGGGTTACCATCTCAGGTAAAATAATGCCATTTTGACGCAAAGTATGTATCCTGGTGCATATGTGACATATTTTCCCATTTTTCATCCATTTCCTGTTGGCATACAACTTTGAAATTTGGAATATGTATGCATACCTGGGAGCAATACTGGAATTAGACATTGATTTTTTTAAATTCGATCCAAAAAGGGGCAACGGGTGCTATTTTTTTTAAAAGATTTATACAATTTATACTACATAAAGGAGCCACTTACCTATTTTAATATACAAGAAGTAAGTGGAATGTAAAAACAATTATAGTATACACAAATAAAATACTTGAGATAATATACTAGAGATATAAGCACCGGGTTTGGCGAGATTTTTTATGCCAATTAGGCGAAAACATCGTTTTGATTACCAGATACATATAGCATGCTATAATAACACGTTATTTATTTATTTCAAAATGAAAAAAAAGGAATAAACGAAACATTTTCTGTTATTAAAAAAAAGGAATAACAATCAATTAATGATAATATTTTTAGAACAAACAATTTATTATAACATTTATATGATAACCAGCATGTTAGGCAACTGAACGTCATTTTGGCACCAATTAGGTACCTCGGTGTGTATAGGGCATATATGTGCCATATTTATTTGTAAAACTGAGCATGAATGTTTACCAAGTGTGTTTTCATAGTCGCTTATATCTTTTTGCAACATAGCGCACCTTTCAAAGCCAAAACTGAAAAAAAAAAAAAAAAAAAAAAAAAAAAAAAAAAAAAAACAATATTTGCAGGCTTTTTTTTTCTTTTTTTTTAAATGTAATGCACATTTTGTAATCAGTAGGCTCGATAATCAGGCCTCGTTTTTTTGCTTTAAAAGATGATATTTCATACGACGTCTTTTTTTTGATTCGTCGTTTTTCCATATTTGATAGTATGCGTCTACTCGTTTTGTAACTTTTTTTTTATAACTTTCTTCGTTATTAACAACGACATTTGGATTTCCTATTTAAATAAAATTCTTCTAAATACAAATAATTTTCTTAAAATAAATAAATAAAGGAAATGCGGATATCTAATGCTCAAAGCACAAAACTTTTTCTATTGAGTTAATAAAAATCAGTAAAAACATAATTTTTATGATAATAAAAAGGTGACGTATGTAATAACAGAGTCATATATTATGTACGTTATGGATTAAATGTGAATATTTCCCCACCATTTATAAATAATAATAATAATAATAATAAAATAAAATGCGGACAGACCAAAGTTTATATTTGACTGAAAACAACAACCATTTTCTAAATGCTTAAAAAAAATTGCCAATGAAAAGTGATATTTTAAAAGTGTTATGAAATTAGTTAAAAAACCATTTATTTTAAACTAAATGAATAAAAGATTTATAATTTTAATGAAATAAATGGGATTTGAAAAATTATTGGAAATTTATCACCATAGATGTATCAATATTACAATCAGTACCTTGTATGCAAAATGGAACAATTAGCAATACTTTTTGTACCCAAAAAATGGTCGTTGCTTTAAAAAGTAGATTACGAAATATTCCTATACAGAGATGCCAAGCCCCCGCTTATTGCACAGCAGAATTTTCTTATAGGAAAAGTTATTTTTTAAATCCGCAGAATGTTCCAATTTAATAAAACATTTTCTGTATTAAAATACCGGTACCTAAAATGCCGGAGATTTGGCAGCTCTGCCTATAACATTTTAATTAATCACGGTACTTTTTTTAATCGGATTCAAATTTAGTGAAGACAACATTTTTTGGCCAAAAGCAGCTTTTTTCCACATGTGTAAGTATGATACAATTCCTTGATGCTGAAATAAAATGTTTTGACTTATGCTATTATTGCCTCCTCTTATTTATTTATTTGAATTTTAAATAAGATGACTCAAAATCGTATTTTTTAAATGTACGGAAAAAATGCATTTCGAGAGAAGGCGAAAAGAACAATATTTGGCGATTTATTACCTGCGTTTGGCTAAGTGTCTTACTACCTTGTATTTAATACTCTTCACAATACTTCGCCGTTATATGGACTTAGGCGCTTTTATAAAAAGTTTGACGTAATTTGGGCTTAAGAAAGTGAGTTTTTTTACTGAATAATACAAATAAATGAAAAATGAATACTAAGAAATACTAATAAAAGAAAACTGAAGCATTATATTGATCTATTATATTTTAAAATGCCTCTGCTAGCACTAATTAGATAATTTATGTGTTTATAATAGGAGATAAATAGCTTTTGATTCTGTATTTCTATGCTATAAAGCATTAACGTTTGTGTGTTTTTCGTTATCATTGGGAGTACCTAGCCGATTTAAAAAATAATGTGGGCAAAAAATGTTGATAACCATCTTTGTTACAAAATATACTATATTTTGCGTGGGAACAATAATCACCATCAATGCACAAGCAAAAATAGTTCTAAAATTGAGAATTCTTTGATGTTGATATGACTAAAAATTTAAAATCTTTTTTTTTTTTTTTTTTTTTTTTTTTTTTTTTGTGGCAACTTTTAAGATATAATATTCTCGTTATGAAAGATTCCTAAAACATTCGATAATTTAATTTCACAAATTAAACATTTTTTTTTTCTAGAAAAAGTTTTAAACCCAATTTATTGAGAATATTGCAATTTCTAGGATACTGTTGGGGTTAGAAACTATAACTTTGGCATCACAGTAACTTATAAGATGTAAGTGCTCGTTTAGCACATTTTTTTAAAAAAAGGATTCCTTTACTCTTATCGACAACCTCATTGCATCCGTGGAAAACAGATATTCAACATTATAAACTATTCGGACGGATTTCACACCATATAAAATACACTCCATCCTCTTCAAACATAATAGTTTATGTTTTTTATAGTTTCTCAAATCGGTGCGAAGCTTCTGTTTATGCTCATGACATCATTTCAAAGAGTTATATTTCCAATATAGGAAAATTTGGTGTTTTATTTTCTGTATTACTTTTAACATTTTGCATATTTCCAATTTTATATCCATGCATGGTTTGCTTTTCTTTTATAAAAATAGTATATGCAACTTTATATATAAGATTTTGTAATTCTATGATTCAATATGCTTATTTTCATCATATTTTATCACAATGAATGACCAATTAAAGGTAACATCTCATTTTCTTTACTTATCGCAAGTTATTAAATGTGTATTCTCAGCAATATCGATCAGACTAATCCCTCTGAGGGAAGTCCTAGTTAAATGTTGTGCATTGTAATATTTCATCTCAAATTATCCTATTTTGTTGATGTAAACAAACAAAAATTTTTTAAATCATTTGCTTATGAACCAATGAAGCTAGTTTTTGTTCATATAGTATATTTTAGAAAATTAAACTCTGTTTTATCGTACTAATTTTTGAAATGGTAAAGATAATAAACATCGTTTGTTTCAGGTTTCAAATAACATTTTTCGGAAATTAATTTCTTTCATGAATTATCATTAGATTCATAGAGAAATTATCATAAATTAGATTCATACAGACATTTATCATAAATTATCATACAGATTCATATCTCCTTTTTGCAAATTTATTTAATTTTTTGCATCGTATAACTTTAAATTTTAGACCGTTTATTAGGGTTTCAGGGAAAATACTTTATTCTGTGACCTTTTTGAAAAGTGCATTCTCATTTTCTTTGAACTTATTATGAATTAGAGGATCATTTATTTAACAATAATCAAGGCATAAAAAATTATAAAAAACGAAAAAAGTTATTTTTAAAAACATATTCATTCAATTGGTGTTAACAAAAAAATTAAATAAATGAACTAGCAATATGCAATCTTACTTTTTGTTTGGCTTCCCGAAATAAATGAAAATCTTAAGGTATATTTCGATAATTTTCTATTTATTTTTTTTTTTCAAATATTACACGTTTAATTTTTAGAAACATACTTATATATTTTAGAATAAATAAGCAATTTCAAATTTTCTCAAGCTTCTTTGTTTCTAATTCTGCACATGAAATTTCAAATCAGGAAAATCTTAACGTATTTGGCTTTACGCCATTCGTTATTCAAAATTTCAGATGTGAACTTATACTCAGAAAATATACTTTTGATCAAACTTCAAAAATATTTTAACTGACATATACACTTTAGATAGCAAAAGTATTTTGAATCTTTTACCTTACTTATTCGAATTTAACTTCTTAAAACTTTTATAATTCAAAGTTACATGTATCATTTTAGATAGAAACTGTCGAAAAATACTTCACGGAGCAAAAGGATAATGTAACATTTTACTAACATAAAGGTATAATATATTTAAATGTAAAATATTTTCAATTGTGATACATATTTTAAAATAATTAAAATCAATAGTTAAAGTTTAAGGATTTACTAATCGAGTATTTCTTTTAATACCCTTCATCACATACAATGTCATTTAAGGTGTCAAAAAGGCGATCTTTTAAAGAGATATTTAAGGAGATTTTTTTTAATAAATTTTCTAAGAAAACTAATATGTAACATATTAAAATATAAATGTAAATTTAATATGACAATTTTATCGAGATTTTTCTGCATCAAACTTTATAAATGCAAAAAAGAAACTTGATTTTCTTTCTTTGATTTGAAAAAAAAATTAAGTTTACTGTAAAAAGCTGTTACTGTTTAAATTGATCGCAGAAAGGGGGATACTTATAAACACATATACAAAACACAGTACATATAACTATTTTCATTGATGCAGAATAAGGATTCGTGTAGAATTCTTAAATTAATTATAAATCCATGGCTGCCAACTACTACGCCTATTTTAAATCAAATAAACATGTTTAAAACAGAATTTTTTATAATTGATTAACAATATCTGCTATAAAGCATAACACTGAATATATTTGGCGTACATTTTACTAAAACATTTTTGTGGTTACAAACATGTTTATATGATTTAAATAGGCGTAGAAGTTGGCAGCTCTGTAAATCTTTAACAAAATCTCTTAAGTTTTAAATCACTAACGTATCATGGTTTTTATGGGTACAGTTATTTTTGAGGTGAAATACCAGGATTTCTGAACAGAAAATAATCTAAAATTGAAAAGCGCGAAATATTTTCTTATTTAATCACTGATTTAAAAAAATACTAATACCAAAGAGTTCCCTGGTTGAGAAAGTCTAGGACCTGTGCATGTGTTGCATGCCCTGGATACTTCTAGAATGAGGCCTCAATTAAGTAAAAAAATACGCATTCTAACAATAATAATAGAACAATCTATTGCAATAGCGTACGCGTACAACAGTGCGTGCTTGTTGTCATAAGAGTTTGACATGCCATATCAAATAGCACGTGAAAAGCATGTACTGCTACGTATATTGTCTCGACACAATATTGTAACGACTGATGATGTGTTTTTTTTTTTTTTTTTTTTTTTTTTTTTTGTTTTATTCAACGGCGCCGCTCCTTTACGTCACGTGACGAGCGGACGAGCGTTTGGAGAGGAAGGGGTACGGAAAAGAGAGGTGTGTGTGCCGTAAGTAGTAGGAGGACCTGCGAATGTTTCTTTGCAGGTAAAAGAATTTAAAATATTATCCGGCAATTGGGATAGTATGTGCTAAGGGCACGATGTTTATATGTTAGTGAAAGAAGATTAGTTAGAAGTTCTTGAAAGAAACATGAAATCCGGATATATATATATATATATTTAATTGTGTGTGTGTGATCCCACTCCTGTGTTTGTGACGTTCTTTGTGTGCTATATGTTCTAATTAAACTTTTGTTTTCCCCGAAGCCTCTTGGATTATTTCTGGATATACGGTTTACACCGGTGTTCCGCAAAGTCGTGTGAAGAAACAGCAATAGCGTGTTTGACAAATATAATTTTTATGGCAATCTAAATATGTTCATAAAATTCTACTTGTCGACATGAATGTACAAGAAGTGTACACACCAATGATGAACATTACTTACTATCTAATTTATTTTTTATTAATATAAATTCTGCATGTTCAGATGATGTCTCAACCGCATTAGATATGCAGATTTTAATAACTCGTGATAATTGCATCATTTCAACAGAGGAATAAAGACAAAATATTTTACGCCAAATCTTTTGGTATAAAAGAAATAACAGTCTAATCTTGCACATAGTTTTAGCGGTTACATTCTAAATCCATTTTCGTTATATGTGGGACAATTTTTTTATAAAGATTTATTAAAACAAAGTTTTAAAATTAACTGTATTAAAAGACACAATTTAACATGCCTTAAATCTCTCAAATGCATTGCCTCGTTCTTTCCAATTCATCAGGCTATGTGTGAATTTTAAAACAACATCGGAAACATAGCGTCATCTGAAATGAAGAAAGGAAGAAAATATTTCAAAAATTAAGACACAGGGAACAATTTAAAATTTAGTTTAAAAACTTAATTTTTTTTTAAATAAACAATTTTTAATAAGATGGGAATTTTTGTTTTAAGGTGTTCTATATGCTTTTAGTGAAATGTATGTATGCACAAAATTTCATACTGCTATGATTAAAATTTGCAATGGCAAAAAAGTTTTTAACGACTACCACTCCCTTAACCCTTTGGAGACGAGCGACACCTATACGTGCTACAAAAAGGGGTTAAGAATCCTTGTTTATCCCCACCAGTAAAATTTTAATGCAAAATTCGCCTTATTTAATCGGAGCATTTTCTCGATACATTACGATGATTTTTAAAAACTGGTGACAATATAATAAATATTTCGTAAAAAGCTTTCGTCGCGAAGGGGTTAAACAAAGGCGGATATAAAAGTTACCTATTTAAAAGGAAATAATAGAAACTAAATCATTTATTGATTTGTATAAATTAAACATAGGAATAGATATATGTATTCATACTTTTCTAGTACATACAGCTATACAAAACCGTATATTGTGCATTTCTTAGGATACATTATTATTCATCTAGAAAAGAGTTTTTTAATGATATAATTACTAATATATATACATACATATAGCATAATGCATGAAATCCTCCAAACACGAGTAATACTCACACTTGACTGTGTATATGATTCTTGATCACAAAATATAATGGCATTATGTAAAACTTTCTTTCTATAACTTCTGAATCATTTATTTCCACACGAATTAGCCATTTGAAAACTAAATTCTAATTTAAATTAAAACGAGATTTTATTAATTTAATGATAATTTTAATCTTTGATCGGAAATAAAAAATAGCAAACAAATGAGCGATAGTCTTGATAACAACGTACAAGTAAACACCGAAGTGGAACTTTGGAAAGCGTATATTTCAGCATAACCATTTCAGCGTACACAACTTAGGATACTAGAATATAGTAGAAGAGTATCTCAGAGTGATACGCACGGCATTCAAAAAGGAACAGAAATTTGAAACGTTCAAAGATAGTGTCATTAAATGTAACTATTTTTGGATAACTTTTTAAGATATAGCATTCGCACTGCATTCGGCCAGAATGCAAACCAGATAGTTTTCAATGGCTCTTTTAGTACGTACGGTGCCAAAATTTGTATTTGTCTTTTTTAGAATTAATTTTTTAGAATAGAGATGAATTACGCAGGTTCAAGTTGGTATTGTGCGGTTGCTATGGTAGTATAGCGACATTTTTGGGAGCTGAAGTTCACCCTCATCGACGAAGAAGCGTAAGCTTCCTCATTGTCATGTTGAGGATACATCCACAGGAAATCTCTGTCGGTCTTCTATTGGTATTTTGCTTATTCCTTGTACTTACTTCTGTATCTGATGTCGGCATTTAGACACAGTCCTGTCCGTCTGCAAAGATTTTGCGATAGTACATAGAGTCCTTTTGACATTGCATGGAATATAATATACATTTTTAATGATAAATAAATGCATTTTAAAAAGTACAACATAAAAAAAGATATTGTTTCTGTTGCAATATTCGCTATCTAAGAAGAAAGGATAATATAATAAAATACACATTTAATCGTTGAGCCGAAAGTAAGATTTTTTCTGTATTTAATAAATATGCATTTCAGAAAAAGCTTTTTTAAATATACGTTCAAGATCGCAAATAATAATCTTAATTATACTCGAAATCTGAATAGGATTCAAAATTACTGTAATTAGTCGAATAATTGTTTTCTCATAATCTATTCGCAATTATAAATGGTTTTTAACCATAGTTTCGTGCAGCACATTCATCCTACTCTTTTGAAATATACTTTTTACATGTAAGTAAAAGGCCTTTTTATGTAACTTTTGTGTAGCGATATAAAGAAGGGTTTTTTTCTTTTTTATTCCAGATTGTGACACAGTTTCTTAAACACATATATATGGGAGATATAAAACTGAGTATTTTTTTTTTTGCATGACAGCTGCACTGAATGAGTAAATTATGTCTCTTGAAAGAAGTAGAATATTATCGCTGGAACGTGTAATACAAAAGACAATTCATTCTATTAGTAAATAAAAACTTCAAATATACATAATTATGGTTATTTTGAACACATTTTATTATATTCAAAACAGTGCGAAAATGACAAAACAAAATAATCTATTAGAAAAATACACCATTAAAAAATAAACAGTCATAAATATTGATTCAAATAAAAATTTCCAATTTTATATTTTCAGGAATATCTTAATGATGTTGTCGTACATAATATGTCATAATGTTATTGTGATGATTAATATGGAATAGTGAGAGAAAATATTGAATTTCAAAATCTAAAATAGGTCATTTAGAACACAACTTTTGATTAACCTTAAACGTATATTTTTAACATTTCCTTGCCCCAATCGACACAAGCTTTCTTTTCAGCGGTTGCTAGATTATGCGGGCTCCAACTCGAATAAATATTTGTTACTACCAAATGTTCAGACAATCTCTTATTGATGCCTGTCATACTAATGTTCAAAGATCATCAGTCTCATGGTTTGTCAAATTACGATCTTGCTTTATCAATTCAGGCACAGCATCGATATTTTTGACACTACAACGGATTTTAGTAGACCTTTACGGAATGTGTCCTTGAGCGAACATGGAACACTAATGAAATCGTTATACAAGTTTTTTCAAGTTTTTTGCTTTATCGTTTAAAAAAAAAATAAGTTCATGGAAGTACCCTTATCTTGACAATCCACGCCGAATGTTATGGAAAATGATCGTACGAAAACGTTCACGAGTCAATTTCACTTTTTCCACAAGATAAATTTTTCAATTTACTGCAAAGAACACAAATCAAGCTAAAATGACAAATCATTCTAGAAAATTTATGGTTAAAAATATCAAATTTTCAACTGAAATCGTCAGCGGAAGGCTAATAACACTCCTTGTTGCTAAATCCAGAAATATAAATAGCAGCCCTCGTAAATCTCAATATTTCAAAAAATAATTAAACATGAATAAATTTTCAATATTAGTAGTTCAACACTGTACCAACTTTGATTTTTATCTTTTATTATGATTCAGTCAATTAAACGAAGTAAAAAATATATAATGTTTGATGTAGATCATGATATTAAATAAATCAAAAGTTTATCCGCATTCCGTTGTCATCAGCAACAATGATATGTAAGTATATAGCGTTGTAACCTGATATCATCTTTGTAGTATTTTGTTTTGCTTGATTATAAATTGCTAACATATGTAAACTATTGTCAAATCAGTTTAACCTTGACTGATTTTATCAAAGAGAATGGATGAAGTAATTCTCTATAATAAATCAATTGTAACATAAATTAACTATAGCCTGTATAGTATTTAAACAGATCACAGATATATATGTTGTAAAAAGGAAAAGCTTTGTAAAAGGCATTTATAGCAAGAGAAATTATGGATTGACCTGCCCCTCGGGATTTTACTATCACTTTAAAGCATAAGTTGAGTTCCTGAGGTGGTCATCCCTTTTTTGCAAATAGACGGATTAGCGGAAAGCGAGCTCCTGTCTCTGTACGAGCCAGTGGACAATACAACTGCGAAAAATCTAGAAATGATGCAAACTTCACTATATCAGCGTTCGTCTCCCTCGGAATATTTTTATATTCAATGAAAATCTGAAGGCCATAGGCAAAAACGTGCAAACAAATTGTTCTATGTAAAACTTCAGTTTAGTATAACTATGTATAAATTCAGTTCTATGTATAACTTGATATGCTTTACGATGGTAGAATATTGAAAATGGCACAATTACTTCGCGATTCAGCAATTCGTTTTCAGAGGATTTTTATAAAATTCAGAGAGGGCCTATAAGCCATAGCCAAAACTTACACAAAAAATGGTTCTATTCTATGCGTATCTCCATATACTTTTCAATGACATAATGGCGAAACATGGATATACGCTTTGACAGACATTTTGTAAAAATATTTTTTTTTAATTTCTATCCTCTTATACGTGTAAATCCATCGGAATCTGGAAATTTAAAAAAAATCGATTATAATACTTACTTTTGTTAAAAAAAAAAAAAAAAAAAAAAAAAAAAAACAGAAGACATTAAACACCCGTTTTTTCATATTTTACAAATTAAAATAATTTTAAAACATTTCATTAAATCGCATTTGAAAAAGCATTTACTGTCAGATACGATGAATTTGGAAAATCTGAAATTATGCATAATGAAATTTTGTCTTTTAAACATGAAAGTTTGCTTAAGGTATTTTTTGATTCAGTAGAACTGAATTTATTTTATTTTATAAAGATTGAAAAAACATTTGAGGTCATAAGCATGAAATGCCAAAGAAGCCATCACCTCCCACAACCTCATCCCACATTTTTCAATCAATATGTCAGTGTTTACGATTAAAGAATGTAATGAATGTTATAAAGCTAAATGTCATTTATAATTGGAAATTTAAATTAGATAATGATTTGAGGGTGAATTATATTTTCTAAGTAAACATCTTTGTTTAAAATATGTTTTACATAATTCTGTGTTAGATATTTTTAGACGATGGTTTAAATTTTAATGCAGAAAGTATGCAATAATGTAACATTAATTGTATTTCAAAAATTATACTTTTATGTTTAGACTATACCATACACTTAAAAACACAATAAACAAGCTTTTATTTTTTTTATTTAAGGATTTAACTTCGAGCTATAGCTTAAGTACTTTTTCACATATACAGAATTGTTATCTAATTAACTCATTCATACTTAAGAAGTAAAAAAAGGTCATTTTCAAATATCAGATAATGAAGAAAGTTTGTGCAATTTTCCTTGGACATAATAAATGACTCACAAAATTCTGAAACACGTTTTACTTTTTCGAAATAAGCCCCATTTTCTTCTACTACATGTTTATAAAGGGATACAAATTTATAAATATTGCTTTTGAAAAAAACCTTTTGCTTTATAGCTAAAAAAATGTATAACAACCTTTGTGAGTTTGTATTTGTTTCCAAATTTCTGTTCCCATGCCACGTTACCCATTCATAAAAACAGATCATAGAATCATGGGGTGACGTGCTGGGACTGAGGTAAGTCAAAACTTTTCAGTCCATTGTTTAGATCACTTTCTGGTCATGTTCACAGTATGAGAGCGGCCATTGTCATGAAGGTTAACTCTTCTCCTGTTGACAGCGCTCTCAGTTTTCCCCTTTGCAAGTGTCATGAATATATGCGATCTGGTCTGGTCATGTGCGCTAATGGCGCCTGGTGCATATAAAATCCATCGTGAATGCAAAGTCCTCCCAATTACCGGAGAATTATAGTTCTGGGGGTGCCTTGTCAGATAAAGGTCTCGTCATATTATCCAAGCTCTAAATTAATAGTTCAACTTTAATAACAATGTACAGTACAAGCAATAGGAGTAGCGTTAAGTAACAGACAATACAATGTATGTTCAAACGATCAGTAAGGCACTGCATATAGGATGACGTGCGAGAAGAAGATAACAGGTTTATTGCCTCTACAGCGATTAGTCGGTAATCGACCACTATATCAGATATCAAACATGTTCAACTGAGGCAACTCGGCAGGTAGGATACTGGCCATAGGTTAGAAAGAAAAGAAGATGTGTGAACTGTGAATTTACCCGATTTCTAAGAACGAGCATTGATACTACATGAAAGTTATGAGCGTGAACTATTAGCTATATTCCACCAGACACGCAACATTATCATTGTTTTGATGACTGTCCGGTTTGTCCACCAATGTGACGGAATCAAAAGAAGAGAAGAATTTATTTTATCTCCCAAATATCATGCGTTACCAATTTTTTGTCGTGTGTCAGTATTAGCTCCAAAAATGAGATTTTATTGTACCTGAGTAATAAAAAAAGCGTGTTCAACAGCTTTAAGTGTTTTAAGCTATTCTACGGGTAGAAGATGAGGAAACCATTTGCTGAGTTTCCATATCAACCCAATGATATGCATATGCGATCAGAGGTTATTTATATTCTCCAAGCTTATATGTAAGCTCCTAGTATGCTTGCTGAGGGTTATTGACCAGACATGTTTACAGAGGTGTTGCTTCATTTCCTTCTCCTCCAACTGCACTTAGAAGGATGAACGACGAACATGGGGCTATGCTTCGATGCTTTCGTGTGCGCTCGACTACGATTGACGACTTAACTAATTTTGACTTGTTTCATCGTTTAAAGAATCTTCCAAACATGAAGCATATTCATCTCGCGGATTCTTCAGCTTTGTTTTCTAAATTGAACTCTTAGAAAAAAAAAGCCAGAAGAGCTTTTCTGTAAACAATACATTCTTACAAAAACTGCATTCCTTTAAAACTTATAATGAAACATGTAATGCACTAAAGAACTCTTGATTGAATGGGTAATCAAGAGAATGTCGTCATTAGATTTCATCAGAATCAGTTTTACCAAAACTACGCGACAAAAACAAATGCTCTCAAATCCGCGCGAAGTTTCCTGGTTATCTGATGTACATAAATAGATAAATTAAAGCAACTTAAAATTCAATGTTTACCGAAATTTAATTCTGATATCTATGATTAAAATTTGCCCTTTCTCCAATGATCTTAATTTACGTATGATGGTCAAACATTTACACATTTTTCTTAGTTTATGAACTGATAACAACTTACAAACTTCATGTCATAAGCTAAATACACATAAAAAGAGGCAATATTCTATACGAACTGTGTGACTTTTATAACAAGTGGATAACTTAAGAATTTATAGGCTTATCTGTGTAAATATTATTATATTAAAACAAAAAAAAACACTCCAATTGGAGTAAATTCAGCCATTTTCATGATTTACACATTTATTTATGTTTTTCATGTGTTTTTCACATAACAAATTACACAGAAACTTTTATAAGCTAAAATGTAAAAATGAACAGGTAAAACTTCGCAAAAAGTGCGTAATTTTAGAAATTTACAAAAATAGATATGTAAATTTGACTAGATTACACATTTTAGTTTTTAGAGTGTACATTTAAAAAACATGAAATGAAGTTTCGGTTTAGTCAAAATCTTATTTCCAAGGAACAACATGAATAGACTATATCCAAGCTGACAGACTATTTTTCAAATAGTCTTGTTCATTTTCAAAACGGCATCATGTATTTGTATAAATAAAGAAAATATTTTCCGAGGTAGAGCCTGATAAAAGGCTTGAAATCTGCTTTTAAATAAAATGTTAAGACAATGATTAAGATGTTTTTAAATGAAATTTAACTATTAATATCTATTTTCGATTGTGTTAATCGCCTCTTAGGTAAACCTAAACATTTTAAAGTTCATATTATATATTTTAAGCATAATGTATTATAAACCAACAAACACAATACAAGTGCTATTTAAAAACACAAATTCCAAATTTAAAAACAAATGAATAACTCTTCGGAATTTCTTAAGAAAAAAAATGTTGACATCCGATTTTACTTTTAAAAAAGATATAAAAGCCTTTAAATATGTTTTCAAATACATTTTTCACTTTTATTTGTATTTATAAGCAATAAGTTTATAAAATTTTCTCAAGTCAACGGTTCAACTGCACTTGGCACAATAAAATTTCTCTTTATTTCAGGGACTTAAACTTTTGTTTTGGCGCCATCTACTGGCATAAGTAAAAATGAAGGCATTTTCGTTTGAAAAAAAAATTAATAAATAATAAAAGAGGCTGGCATCTGATTCTACTTTTAAAAGATTTATAAAAGCCTTTAAATATGTTTTCAAATAGATTTTTCACTCTCATTTACTTTTATAAGCAGTAAGTTTACAAAATTTTCTCAAGTGAAGGGTTTACGCTTGGCATAGTTAAAATTATCTTTATTTCTTGGACTTCAACATTTGTTTTAGTGCCATCTATTGTCATCAATATAAATGAAAGAATTTTCGTTTGAAATTTAAAAAAATTACAGAATTATTATAACGTAAAATTATTTTTTCAATATTTTCGTTATAAAATTTTAAAATATCATTCAATACATATAAAGGAAATGGATATTTTAACTATTATAGATAGAATTTAAATTTAATGTTATTATTTTTTAGATGTTAATATTTAACAGCTTATTGTTTATTTCCAATTCTGTTTAATATTATAAATAAAACAAGTTTATTTTTTAAGATGCAATGAAAGTATAAGATGTTATCAAGACCGCATTACTAAGATCGAACTTTTTTTCGTATTCTCTTATATTATTACAATTTTATTTAATTTTCGAAGTTATATTCAAAAGTTACTATTCTAAAAAAAATATCTACTTTGATATAGTTATTATATGTAGCACATGGCATTGAATATTCATTACATTTAAATGACATTTCATAAGAAATATAAATTTCGTATACTATGCAAATAAATTGCAAATGAATATAAGTTAAGCTTTTAAAAGTTGGCATAATTAAATTAAAATTTTTCGAAAGAAATAATCATAATAATTTTGGTTTTCAGTACACAGAGTTTTTTTAAAATTTACACAGTTGAAGTTTTTAAAAATTAATTTTGATTTAAATGAAAGCGTTCTGCTTCTGCAAATTTTCTATAAGAAACTATAATTTTACAATAAAAAACATCTTTCGTTTAGATTAACTGCTGATGGACGTTCCAAATCCATATTTAAAAACAAAACATAAAGCTTCAATTATAAATGACTAAAACGATCGAACTAGAAATCTATCTTATAACTTTCGTTAGTGAGATTCATTACTTATTTATAAAAAAAAATATATTTTAAAATTAAAAAAACTCCAATATTTAATTTTAATGTTTTGTGAAATCTTCAGAAATTGTGACTCAAAATTCCGTCATTTTTGACGGGGGTTATATACTATTTTAACAATAAAGTTGTAAATAATTGGACATTTTCTCCAATAAAATGTCTTAAAGCATCTTAGACTTTGCTGAACTTGCGGGTATAGTATATTTTAAACTAATAACTTAAATCCAACAATATTATTTTAGGTTTTAAGGTCGCTGTGTTTGTACCTTTCAATGAGAATTTGCTGCTTAATATCTTTATCAGTTTGTTCAATGTTAGTTGATCTAATTATGTATTACGTGAATTTATAAAATTTTTAATTTTTTTTAGAAAAAAAGAAAAAGTAAAAAAAAATGCAAATTTTAAAAATATATATAGGGAATTATTTGTTTAAAAATTTTAATACAATTTTAAATATAAATTCAAAGCAGATATTTAAAAAATTTTTGAATCTGATTGTTTAAAATAAAAGATACATTTAGTTAACAGGAAAAAACTTAATAAGATACAAAACAGACTTCAATTACATGACATAGAGTTCAGTTGAATTCAGTTTCACAACAAACTTCAGTGAAACATGTGTTTGGAAAACATAAATTTGTTTTTAAATCTGACTATACTTTGCTTATGTCACTCTTTAAAAACCTTTATGTTTCTACTCTCTCTTTCAAATTTCAGTTTACATTTCGTATTTCATATATTAAAATATTTAGTTTTATTTAAATAAGTCTTTAATTAAAAATAAATATCGTGGTTGTACAAAATTCACAATAAAACATTGCATGTTACACTGTAATCTTATAAGCCTATTAAGTACACTATTCTGAATTTCCCAATCCTATCACTTTTCGTCTTTAGAATATCAGAAAATAATACTTCGGTTTAATCAAAATGCAATTTGCGGAAACCAAAAATGATGTATCATAATATTTTTGTCTTAACATGGTAATCTAGAAAAATAATAGAATCGATTTATCAGTCTGAGCAATAGTAAAAATCAAAGACATAACCAATCATATTGATGATACACATTTAGAAAATGGAAAATACACTATTTTCTTTTATACGTTTCATCTAGTTTAGGGCATTTTTATAACTGCACGTGTTTTATTTATTTATATAAGAACAAAATCCATCTCTTTCTAGCTTAATTTGTATAAATTAAATGCCGCATATACATTTTTGTTGTAGCTATGTTGTAGCTATAGTATATATACAATGTAGGGTTGAGTATAACTGTGTATACTAGAAAAGTATGAAATTTTATACAATAAAATTTCAAAGAATTAAAAAATCTAAATAATATCAGATACTGTTATTCTGTATAACTGTTTTTAATGTTATTTTAATGTGTTTTCTGTCGTTTTATATATTTTTATGGACTTAATTTGGTACTGAACATAAAAAAGTGTGCTTATTTAATCTCCATTCAACTTCGCATTGTGGTAAGCGCGCTTCGAAAGACTTTTGAAAGCTTTTTGAAACACCATTATGGTCCGTGCCACGTTTTTCCAAATAAGGTGGTCTGGTGTAATAACGCCAGGCGGAGTAATAACGCCAAGTGCTAATATTATGCATAATTATGAAGTAATCTGGTAAATGAAACCCATGTGGTCTGCGCAGAAGGGTTATGAGTCATATAAATCGCAAAAAACAGCTCCAAGTTAATTTGTTTCATTTTTAGGTCTTATTGTTTCTACAAGCATCTAAAATTAACGCTTGATTTAAAATTTGCGAGATACGTTTTGTGATGTGAAGACTATTTTTTTATCCGGAAATACTTTGTTAACTACGTAAATTTGTAGTACATTTCATGGACTTTCAAAATGTTGTTGAAGATTTTGGATATGTTTTCGAGATAATTTGTAATTTAAAATGTACATCGCAATAACTATAACGGGGTAATAACGCCAATTCTTGGCATTAATACCCCGGTTGATTCCCTACAGGGGCCGAGCTACATCCGAAATACTGATTCAAATAAACACAGTTAAAACTGTGCAATGTTTCTAATAATTCTATTTAAGCGGTCCTTTTTAAGGAAAAAGAAGCTCACGGTCTGATATTCTTTTGCCTGATCCTCCCCCCTCCCACACTAACCGTTTATTTTTCTTACACTTTCACAAAAAATGAACATTTTCAATAGCTTAGAATGCAATCTGTCAATTTCTATGTTTGTAGAGTTTGTATTTTTAGAATTGGGCAATCTACATGCAATTATTCCATCTTATTTCATAGTTTTGTTTGCATAGCGTTATTAACCATATAGGTGGGTAATAACGCCAAATAGCATTTGTCAAGAAATCACGCCATTACATTTTATGAATACATATCTGTTAAATTATTTTTTATACAGATAGTCAATGAGTTGCTGTATCAAATCATATATTTGTTTGAAAAATACAATCTAAAACTGAGCCGTGAAAATTGGTAGAACCTTAACGTGGCGTTATTACCCCAGGGTACCTTAGTTTTTAAAGCTAGAAAGTTTTAATATTTTAGTTTTATGAAAAAGTTTCACATAAGAATTTTAATTAAAATAGTTTTATTTTTCATTTTACGATTATCATCTTTGTATCTTTGATTTTTTTTAATAATAAAATTTCTTGTTCGAACCTAATTATATTCACATAGTAGGAGACAAAATCACATATCACAACCATTCTAGTTTAATTAAATTTAAAGGCACAAGAGGTGCATTGAGATGCCCACTCAATTCAAACTAATCGTGAAACCTATAGTAGAGATCTAATTAACACATTAACACCAAGTGGCATTTTTTTATCTCTAGACATAGTGGCAAGAAAGTGTCTTTCACACCAGTATATATGAAGTTTTAAAAACATATATTATTTTTTTGCGAGACAAATTCCTTGATGAAATAGCATAAAAAATACTCGCTTATTAAAAGTGGTGGGAAATCTAAAATTTTAATTTTAAAGAAGAAAATGATTTGAGCATTAATGGGTTGGTTCTACTTAAAATAGTCTGTTTCTAACGATTTTATGTTCATTGCTTTTATACTGCTATTGCACATTATTGGCATTACACAAACATATCATTAAAAATTGTTTTCTAAGCCTTAAAGTCGGTGATACATAGAGTTCGCCACCCCTGTCATTATGTTTAAAAGTTAATATATACCCCAATTTACGACGATTTTTTTTTTCGAAAATCATTTCCGTGATATTCACGGACTGTGTTTTTTATTCAGATTTATTGATTCTCACCAGATTTATAAAATAGTGTAATTGACGTTATTCTGATAGCATTTTTACCTGTTATTCAATAAGATGAAAATTTCTTTAAAAAAAAATGTAGTGGCGATTTATAGAGGCGACCTAGAGTTTTAGACAGTAACTTAATGCACTGTTAAGGGTTAAATGAAGTACTGTATGCATTATTAAACTAATTATAATTATAATGTTTTTATTATATTTTAAGATATTTCCTAATGCATGTTAAATACTTTTATATAATATAGATGCACCTCAAAGTAATAATAGTACATTTATTTGTGCTTTTTATGTAAATTTTAATAAGAGAAATATTAACGACAATTTAACACTTGGATGGTAACATTTTTCCAGAATCACAACATTTAAAATAATTTTTTTATGAATTTTTTTTTTCAAATCTTGTGATGTAGATTTTAGAATTGTAAGAAAATAACTCTAAAACTACACATAAAATTGTGCATCTTTACAATTCAAATATTTTATTTAATTAAACCTAAATTAAGTAATATCTTCTTAAAACTACTAAATGGTTTATACAACATTTATTCAAGTAGTAAAAGCAAATGCAAAGAAAACTTTTATATCAAAATATAAGTTAACTGTTTTAGAATTATATTTTTAATTTCTTAATTCTTCCAAAGGAAGTTAGGAGAATGTTTATACAGCATGTAATATTCTCTAATCAGAAACAAAATTGTACAAATTTAAATTTGTTTATTATACACATTTTTCCCATTTATATATTAAAACTGAAAAATAATTATAAGTTAAAAATTCTAAATATCACATTTCAGATAAAGTAATATTATAAACGTCCAAAAAATTATAAACACCGTAATAAATTACACAATATTCTCTATTTACATTGCGAAATCTATATATTTTTATGTTTAAACTTTAGAAAATAAATTCGAAAAAAAATTGACAATTACTAACTTGAATTTTTTTACTTGAAATGACGGAGCATTTTATAAAATAAACAACACAACTGCTATATAAAAAGTTTTATGTTATTACGCACCGTATACTTAAGAAAAATTCAAGTTACAAATATAATCTTTCTTATTTTACATAAAAAAAAACGGAAAAGCGACAAACATTTTATTTTGTAATAAAATGTTTATCGTTTTATTTTCGAAGCTTTCCAACATATCAGAAATATAGTTTACTTATTTTCTAAACTTCAATAAAGTGATTGGCCCACAATTTGAGTGATCTAACGTTAAACTTTGATTTATATTATACCAAAAATGATAGAATTGACTTCTTCTAATGACATAGAGTGAATCTAATTAAGCCTATTCCAGGATTTTAAAGATTAAAAACATTATTAAATATAATCGCGCATATAATACTGTTTACAAGAAATTTTAATGATTTCAATTATGTCATGATTAACCTAATTATAAAACAAAAAAATGTAAAATATTTATTTTGTTTCAATTATTATTTTTATTATTATCATTATTATCATTATTATTATTATTATTATTATTATTGTGTTGCTGTATTTCTAAAAGAAACTGATCAATAACAAATTTATTTTACTGTCCATATTTTTGTTTTAACATTTTCTACATGATTGCTACATGTGAAAGTTCTTGTTAATTTAACAGATCATGTGAATTAACATTTAAAAGTTATGAACTTTAAAGCAACTAGTCGTAAAAAGATTGTTATAATTAGAATGGAATGTCAAAATATATATATTTTTAAGATTAGTGAAATTTTCTTGATTTCCAGAAACTTGTCTTTTCATGGTGTACCACTAAAAAAATACCCACTAACAAAATAGGTCAAACAATGACCTCTGTAAGAATTGCTATCACTCTGTATCTAATTGACTTTTAACTATAAAATAGAAAACACATAATTAAAAAGGACACATAATTAATTTAATTACACATAATTAAAATAACACATAATTTTATCAATTAAAATTGTTTATATCATATGTAATGTTTTTTTTTTTTTTTTAATTATTTTATACGATTTTTACGAAAGAATAATACTTGCATGCCTTTCGTGCACGATTTTTCACACTTAAATTGTTAAAACAAACCAAGATTTATTTATGAGTAGAGATATAATGTGTTTTCAAAATGACCTACAATGAAAAAATAAAACTTGTAGATCCTATAGATATATAAAAAATATTTTTTTTAAAGTCGAAATATTGGGTGTTTTTTAATACAAAAGTAGTCGTGGATTCTAAACTTCGAACTTTAAGAACATAATAGTAGGTCAAAAGAAAATAAAAGCAAACAAACAATTTATAATATATAAATTACAATAGCCGGGTTACAATGTGAACCATACATAATTGTCATTTTGTTGCAATCGTGCCAATGTGGTGCGCATATGGATTTTGTTTCTATTTCTGTAGAGAATCTTCTAAATTGGCAAAAATGAGCAATTAGATTATGAATATTATTTAATGTTTAGTATACATTCAAGGGAGACCAAACTGATCACCAAGAGAGGCTGGTTTATTCTTTAGTGATGTACTGCCCATCTCTTTGGTTAGTTGTCACGAAACTATGTTATTGAAAATGTCATTCAGAGTGATGCATTTAAATTCAAAGGTTATTCAATAACTGTAATAAATATTGTATTAACTCTTCCCAACATATTTCAAAAGATTTTTTTTTAACTTTGAGCTGCATACCTTGAAGTTTTTAAAGAAAAATTTGCGTTTTATGAATTTACTGATTCTCAAAGCGCAATCCATGATACAGTATCGGTGAATTTCTTACTGTTAAATTTAGAGCGACTACTTGTTTCTGGAAATGATATAGATTACGCATGATTCTAAGATAATGGTGTAAAAATTTAGTAAAAGTATCTTCAAAACGAATATCCTTTACAGAGTTTTTTAAATTTTATCACCAGTTTAGAAAAATATAAATTGAATCGGAAAAATGCGCGGATTAAGTAGGCATATTTTGTAATAAAAATGTACTGGTAAGAATATTCGAGGATTCTGATTACCTTATACGGCACATATACCAGTCGCTCGTACAGGGACTAAACTACGCTTAAAGTAAGTTTTACAGTCTCAAACGATTCTGCTTAAAACAAATTCAGTGTCTTATCACTTTTTGATTTTTTATATTTTTTTAATTTAATTTTTATCACAGGTACGTCAAGATTTTTTTGCAATATGTAAATTTCTTTAATTTTTTCTTTTTCTTTTTTTTTTCTTTTTTTTATTCGAGGAAAAATAATTTTTTATCGAAATAATATTCGTTTTTGAGTTTGTACTAACCAATCCACTTTACCAATTTCCAAAATAAATTCCCTTTATCACAAAGTCAAAGAACATGAAACTTCGATAATTCAAAATGTCCTATTCTATTAATATTCGTTCTTGTTCGACAGAATCAGATGAATTCTAAAAATATTTCAGACTACGAGAATATTTCCTTAAAAGAATTGACTGCTACAAGAAAATTTAAACATTAGTGTACGTTTAAAATGATGAGAGAAAATCTGTATAATCTTAAAGTTAGTTTTAGTGAATGTTTTATGCAATGTTTTAATTAAATAAAACTATTTTTTAAGATAATACTGACTATGTATTGTATATAATGTAAGTAATGGAGTAATAGAATAGATATAATAGAATACAGATAAAATAATAAATAAACGTGAAATACAAATATAAAAACGTGAAATAATAGATATAATAACAAAAGTGTTTGAAATTATGTGATTATTTATATCGATAAGTTGCACTACATAAGGTTCTCGTAGCCACTGTCACTGTGCCAAACTGCGCCAAAATGCGATTAAAAGAACGATTAGGCTTGCAAAATTACAAGAGCTCAATTTTTGCTCTCTTTTTGTGTGTGTATGTGTACGTGTATGTTATTACAGACGACATCCATGTGCACAATTTTGAAAGATTGATGTTATTGATCATTTTAAACTGTATCGAATCATTTACATTACTCTATTTTTAGATATACTGATTCAACGCAAGTTTCTTTTAGCATCTGGCAAAACTACCACAAGAGTATTCGAAGGGAGTGAAATCACCAGGCTCCAATCTAGAAACACAAACAAAATGAAACGCATATTGTGACAAAAAATAGGTAAAGATTTGATGGAATATCCCTGTGATGTTTTCAATCGTATGGTCTTAAAATAGGAGAGAATATATGATATACACTAGAGGGTATACGCTATAGATACGATGAGTATACAGAGATTTTTAAAACTATGGAAAAGGTATAAGATGCTTTACTATGAAAATGTTTGAAAAGTTCATACAGGCAGTCAAGTAAAATATAGATAATTTTATGCATTACATTTTTTTTGTCTTCATCTTGATTGTTACATACAATTTCTACGAAAATGTATGTAAATGTGTAACATGTAATGTGTTTTTTTTATTCGTTTTAAGAGGAAAGAGAATTTTGCATAACATTTTACGCATGTTATGTAAAAAATGTGAACAGTACATTGATGAAGCTTCTTATTATTTAATTAAATAAAATTAATATTTAAAAAAACATCCTTAATGAATCCAAAGAAAAAAAAATAATGAAATATTGACCATTCTTAACATGACAAACAATGCAATTTTCTTTTTTGGCATTAAACAAGTAATACTGTGTTTTCTTTCACTATTTGTTACAACAGTAACCTACAACTTATCGAAATGAGAAAAAAGTAAATGGAATAGGGACTAGGGAGACATCATATATTGTCAGTGTATATTGGAAGATTTGATGTATTTCACCCTCGGCTCCAAAAGCAAAATGCGTTTTTCTGAGAATTCCCTATCGGTAAACAATTACTATTGTGTTTTCTTATACACTTCAAGATATTTTATTTTTATGACTCATTTGATGCCTGTTACCTAAGCTGTTTTTGATTCACACAAATATTTTTCTACTTTAAATAGAATTTTATTGAGACATCAACGATTTGAGTTGTAAATTTAACATTTTCAGAGAAACTGTTTTCTGTTTCCAAATTAAATATTTTATAAAAAATGAATTTTAAAACATAATGATTTTGTAGAATTAAATAGAGTTTCATAATTTTACTTGTATTCAAATCAAGATTTTTTTATGGGGGATATAAAAAGTAGGAAAACAACATACAATAGTGTAGTCACAAGCTACATAGAAAATAATCATTTTAATTTTATTTATTTAGGAACCCCCCCCCCCTTAAAGTTGCCAATTAGTTAGAAAGTCAGACTGGAAAAGATTCAGCTCCATTGAACGATATTAACCCGTGCCTCATCGGGGTTCAGTTATTAAAAAATTGCGATTTTTGACAAAAAAAATTGTAGTTAATAATAATTGTAGTAATAAAGTAGTAATAATTGTAATAATTAAATGAAAACTATTAGTTTTTGAAACATAATTCGCTTTTTATTTCACAGAAAATACCGTTACTTTGAACTTTCACTCTCATCAAAATTTGTATTTAACGACTTTTAGTATTTTTCCGATCAGCTCGTGAACCACACCTTCAAATTCTACATTTCTGAAGAAAAGAAAAAAACGAAAAATGACAGATAAGTTAATTTTATTACTTTTGATATTGTTTTTGTATTATTTGCATTAAAAAGCAAAAGAAATTGAACAATTTTTGTAACCTTAAAAATATTTTATAGTTATTAATTATCTAGATCTGTGCTTAGAAAAAATGAACACCTCGATTCTCATTGCAGTGGAAGTGCATTTAAAACGAGCTCTTGATTTTTTCTTTTTTATTAAAGGGCAGTTTTTTTTTTACCTCTATCGGTATCTATTCTTAGAAATGACGAAACATTTACGGACCTCCCCTCCCCTTTAAGTATGATGGCAGAAATCCAATATTTTTGTAATTGGCCGCATGTCTCATAAAATCACAGGTAGTAAGTTAAAACAAGTAAATATCAAATTTTAATTATTTTATTTTATAACATTCTCAAAATAAAACTAAACATCCGAGAAGCTGCCAGCCTATTACATCAGCCAGTTAACCAGCGACTTTAATTTGAATTAATTAGAATTGTTAATACGTTTTCGCTTCTTAAAAAATAAATAAAAGGAATTGAGCACATCAATGCGAGTTTTAAAATTCTGATATTGAGAGAATTGTTATTCATTTAGATGAAAAACTGCTTCCTCATTTTTTAAATAATGAGTAGAGAGTATAGTAGCTTTAATTGGTTCTGATGATGAAGAACAGTTTTTAAGAGTTCCTCAGTTTGAAAATAGTATTGAAATCACCCAAGCAAAATATATATTTTCAGATTTTCAAGAGTGGAGATAAGTTGATATAATCTTAGCAATGTGTTTTGATACAGCTGCAGTAAACATTGGTCATCACAGATGAACCTGGATTTTGCAATAATTATAGAAAATATCTTCTGTATTAATAATTTTACCATTATAATTTAGAAATTATCCAAAAAGATGTTTTTGACGGTGTAATGGGTACAATCAGTGCCCCTTATCCAGATGTTAAAAATAAAAAATCAGATTAGGTGCCTAAATTGAATCAGACTAACTAAAAAAATTCTATTAAAGATGAAATATTAGAAATAAAGTACATAATTCCCTCAATCAAGTCGTGTAATAATTAAAACGACTTATTGACTACAGAAAAAATATAAATAGGTTGCTAACAAAGCAATCACTAAAATGATAATCTGCTTTTGGTATCTTAATCTTGAATCAAAATGACATTTTGGGAAATAATTTAAAAATAAGGATGGCTCTAAAATTTGTGAACCTTGAAGAAAAAGGATGATAATCGGAATGTAAAAAAACAATTCAATTTAGTTTTCAACAAAGTAAATTATTTTTCTCAACAAAGAAGTTCCTTTTTTGTTTAATCTCAACCTGTAATTTTTTAAAGATATTTTATATTAATATGCATTTTTTAAATTCTCATCCCAATGTATGCTGTGAAAATAAACATTTTTTGAAAGAAAAAAAAAATAGTGAATAGTTTTAAGGTTGTCAATGACAAATGTGAAAGAGGAATAAAATTAATTCGAGATTGCAAATCCTGTTTAACAAAAGACAAAGAGTAAAAAGAATTTCTGCTAAACGTTGTATCTTAATATAGAAAAATTTTGAAGACTCTTCAAAAGCTAAATCTAAACTAATAAGCAAGTGGATCCTATAGGACATGATGATCTTGCTGAAGTTTATGAAATACCTTATATTACGGAAAATGGGGACTTAAATTATTACATAAGCATGACTGGGAGAAAGCTTGGTATTAGAAAAGGGGAGCTTGAATCTGATATTAAATTTGGACATATTAACACTGCCTTATCTAGAACATATTTAAATGAGGGGATAAATATATTGTTTAGTGAAAGCAAATTATGTTTCATATCTAATTGATGCATATCTATTATAAAAGAGTCCATTGAAATTTATACGCGTAAAAATTTTGTTTGCAATGATACCGTTTCTTTTATTATTCCTAAGTTATGGTTAGAATTATTGAATAAATTCCTCGTGAGAGCTTGAATGGGATGAACCATGTTGGAAATTCTTTTAGAACATGGTTTATTTTAATTAAATTTTTTAAAATAGTGCGCGTGATTTTTGGTTTTTGTTGTTTATATCTCATTATCGCGTGTCATTTGTATTGACCGTGAAATATTTTGAAATTTAATTTTAATTTTTATTATGATTATGAATCTTATTAGACTGATCCGAAACATGTAAAAAGTCATTTATTTTTAATTATTATTACACCTTTCTTAAGTAAAATAAAAATTTTATTAAAATGTTTATATAAAAGGTGAATCTTTTAAAATCTGGTGATTTAAAAAATCTATTGGATTTAATAAACTCTTCAAAATCCACATCTATACCGATTGTCATCTTACTGTAACTATTGCAAGGATTTTTTTTTTTGGTTTATAATGATTTTTTTCTTGTAACAAAACATTAATAATAAAATTCATTTGAAAATTATTTATTTTCCTTTTTACAGGCTCTTTGCTCTTTCTTTCTTTTAATTCTTCCAATTTAAATTTGAATATTTTTTTTCTGATTGTATAGCATGTTACATAAATAATGATATTGCAGTTACATACTGCTACAATGTTGTCTTAATATGTTTTCCACATTGATCACTTTCTACATATAAGATATCTTTTAGATATACACTACATGGCCATTGATGACCCTCCACTTGCGAAATTAGACATTTTGTTAAATATCTAGTAAAACACATGAGGAATTATCCCAAAACTCTTAGTGTATAAATATAATAGTACAAGTCATACATTTCCGTGAAGATTTTTTTCCCGAAACTTTATAGGGGACCATCAACATATTAAAAAAAATGAATATCTTTTGGATAACGCTGTCAAAACTAATGTAGCACAAGTGCTTAAACTGTAGATTATGATTAAGTGTTATATTGTAATAAACTGTGTTCATTTTTATACGAATATCATGTATACGCGTAGAGAAATTAAGGTTTTTGTAAAAATGGTCCCAAATTTTGCCACGTTTTTTGCTTATAATTTGCAGAGCTCTTAACATAAAATAACATTATTTTCTGAATATATGACAAATAATATTGCACACAATACCCTGCAATCAGAATTAAAATGTAAAAAACATTGTATGATAAATGAGTAGGTTTACTAAATAATTTTTCAGCAATATCAAAAAGACCAAAATTTCATTTGCATATTAGGTAAGCTAAATGTATCGAGCAACGTTTGTGAAAGTCTCAAAATCATACCTTGAAAATTCTGAAAGTAATCGTCTATAGAATAAGCGCAAAACGCGTTCTTCCCAAAATGAAGCAAAAAAATGAGGGATTTAATCCAAATGTAGTAGTACGTCCCATATTGTGTATTCTATATTGACACTAATTATTGAATATATGGATACAACCCTCTTGTTTTTGCTGCATTTTGGGAATAACGGATTTTCAACTTATTCTATTGACGATTATTTTCAGAATTTTCAAGCTGTGATTTTGAGACTTTCACAAAGTTTCCTCTATACATTTAGCTAAAATAATATGCAAATGAAATTTTGATATCGTTGACGTATGCGCAGTGAATAATTATTTAGTAAACCTACTAATTTTTCACACAACTTTTATTGTTTTTTAATTCTGATTACAGGGTATTATGCGCAATATTTTTTGTCATACTTTCAGAAGAGAATGTTACTTTTATTAAGAACTCTGCAAATTATAAGCAAAAACTTGGCAAAATTTGGGACCCTTTTTATAAAAACCTTAATTTCTCTACAAGTATACATACTATTCGCATAAAAATGAACACAGTTTATTACAATCAACCACTTAATCATAATATATAGTTTGAGAGCTTTTTCTACATTAGTTTTGACTGTGTTATCCAAAAAACATTCATTATTTTTTAATTTGTCGACGTTCCCCTATGAAGTTTCGGTAAAAAATCTTCAAGGTGACAAGTCTTCGGTATGATATGTACTATTATATTTATACACTAAGAGTTTCAGGATAATTCCTCATGTCTTTTTCTAGATATTTAACAAAATGAATAAAATCGCAAGTGGACGGTGATCAATGGCCATGTAGTGTATCTTCACAAACAGTTAAGTGGAAGTATTAATTAAAATAACAAAGAAAAAGATACCAAATTAATAAAATCAGAATCGCCAGCAAATGGCATATCATTGTCATCATCCCATTTTAACAAAAATATTGGCAGTATGCACCATGTAAGAGAAGGTTGCCTAGTTTATTGATTTTTTTTTTCATTTGTTAGTTAGAAAGTTCCAAAATTTTGAAAATTACTGTTTTCGGCGTCACCAACGACACATGTTAACTGAGCAAGACGATTCAAATCGCTAGATTGTTCCAAAGTATCGTCAATACACCCGCAATCTTTAACCAGCAGAAACCTTCGTAGTGTTATTTTTTAATATCACAAGTTTTGTTATGTGCAAACAAAGTTGTGGAATCTCAAGTAGAAACAATTATAATATTAAAAACCAATTATAATTAAAATAATATATCTTAGTATTTGTCACCTAGATAGTTTAGTAGTAAGTATTACACTATTTTCTCATAATATAAGGTTTCAGTTAAGAACGAAACAGAACAGAGCGGAGATGAAAAAAAAATACACAGCTAAAAATTTATCGCACTTCGTTATTGAGTACAATATATATTCTGTAAACTAAAAATTTAGTTTTTTTTCGGATATCTTTCAAAATAATGTTTAAAGGTATATTCAAATTTTACTGTCTTCTTTAATACATTTCTTAAAACCTGAACAATGCACTAGCACTTTTCGGTAGGAATAGATTAGAGTAGAGTACAGGTAAGGACAGTGGCGAAATACAATGGTTGAAGAAATTGCTGGTGGTCAGTCGCTTTTATTGCGTGTGTGCATGCATAGATTTTTTTTTCGCATTTATACTCAGTGGAATTTTTTGCAGTGTGCAGTGTGAACATTTAAGTATACAATTATATTTATAATTATTATTAAGACATACACAAATGCGGTACTTAAAAAAAGATTGACTTAAAACATAATTTTATTAAAAATGTTATATTTTAAATAAAAATAATGAAAGAAGTAATTTTGCAATACTCTTTAGATTTAAATTAAAATGACATGGGAGAAATATCGTCAATTAAATTTATTCTGTTTATTTAATGATGTAAAATTAAATAATATATAGTAGAGAAAATCTAAATTCTATTTTATAATATGTCAGTGCAATTATGAATCTCATGAAAACCTTTAAATATATGTAGTTTAGATAAATTATTACAAAAAGTTAAGAGATATTATTATTATTTTACATCCAAAAACCAATCTTAGATGTATTATTACAATCGTAAAAAAGCTGATAAATATATGCTGGTAAAATGTACGTTATATGTAATTTATGATTTTATTTGATCTGCAGGAAAAATTAAATAATATTAATTTTTTTAATAATATGACATTTTTAAATTTATGAAATAATATTGTACACGTTACGACATTCAACAAATATTAGTTATGGCAATAACTCAAGAACTTTACTTGGTTAAAATTTTAATTATTTTACAACTAATTAAAAAATTACAATGCATCTCAAATGTAATAAATGAAGAAAAAGAAAAGGTGAGACATATAGCAAAACATGTAGGTATAAACAGTTATACAGCGTCTGATGTGTTATTCTATTTACTTTTACTTTACGTTTCAAGTTATTATGTTATTTTATATTACATTTCAGACATTATTATTTTATTTTAAGAAAAATAGGTAGATTAATAAAACTTGCTACATAAACAGTAAAAATAACTTTAAGATTTTACACATTTTTCCCCTCATCTTAAAATTACACTAATGTTTAATCTTTATTGTATCAAGTAATTCTTTTAAGAAAGTATTCTCAGAGTTTAAACTATTTTTAGAAATTGTCTGATAAAGACGCACAAGAAAGAATGTTAACAGATTGGGACATGTTAAATTATCGAAGTTTCATGTTCTTTGATTTCGTGAAAAAGAAAATTTCTTTTGAAATTTGCTAAATTGATTAGGAACAAACTTAAATATATATATATATTCATTTCACCGTATTTAAATGAAAGATTTCTTTATCTTCTGCTTAATAAATATAAAGAAATTTATATATCTGATATTAATTTAGCTGTTATTCTGTTGTGGGAGAAATAATTAACATATAGAACATTAAAGTTTAAAAAAATTGGAGTTTTTAAAAAGATAATTCCGTTCGTGTATCTTACTATTATTTAACGCATTTAAAATTCTTTATTCCTAAGTGAAAAGCAATATAAATGATAAAGAGTATTTTAAAATCCCTGATATTTTCATCAAAAGGTTGTAAAAATTTTGTAATCATAAAATACCATTTTAAATTATTCAAAATTATTTGGTTCACAAAAATATAAATCTAAAACCAAATTCTTTCAAGGAAGTGCATGTTCACTATCAAAGTGAAAACATAAAGAAAACAGAGGTTGAGTTATTTTATATAGATGGGCTATTCTGGTTTACAAAGTGAAAAAATAGGGGAAGGATTTGTCCGACCCTTCAAATTTCATTTTAACAGTCTGGCAATGTAACCTTTTCGCTTATTATATCTTTAAAGTTAGAATAACATAAGTAGTAAAAAAGAACTCAACCTCTGGTTTCTAACATTTTAATCCTGATGGTGAGCATGCACGTGCTCGAAAGTACTTACTTTTGGATGCATTTTATTCTCAATAAAAACTTTTTAAGTTTTTTAAAATATTATTTTATGTGTATAAAATTGCAGTTTAAACTACAGTTTTACAAATTTATATATTTATATACTTTTATAAATTCTTTAATCCATTTTTTTTTTGAGAATCTTTCATAATCCATTCATTCTCTTGAAATGCGCATTCACTATAAATTGCTAGGTATACCTTCATGGGAAAAGAATCACGGAGTTTTTCTTAAAAATAAAAAAATCATTAAAAGGAACATTTTGTTTAATAAAATTCGGGATACGAAGTAAAAGCATTAGAGGAAGACAAAACTGAGAACCAAAGTGAGACAAACGAAATCAGAAACTTTCTTTAAAAATATGTTCGAAAGAATTAAAACTAGATTTATAGCATTTATTGAATTCCTGTTCAACTAAAATCTATCACTCTGAATGATTCATTATAAATACTGATTCTGTAATATTTTACGTTGCAGTACATGTCCTATTATATAATAAAAAAATAAATAAATCGATAAAGTTACTAAAATGTTTCTTGGAAACTAAATTCTTAGAACGTTTTATGTAACGGCGGCAACAAAAATTCATGTAACAGACACACGTTCGCATTATAAACCAAAAGACCGAAATGTCACTAAGAATTTTTTTCTGAAACTGGAATGGTTAAAACTTTTTTATGTAACAGCAACCGCGTTATCTATAATACGAATAAGATTGCTGTAAATTTGCAGTAGATTTTTTTGTAAAACCACAAGTTTTTGTAGCTTTACAAAAACTACATTTTGTTTTGTACAGTGTACAGATAAAATTTAAGTAAACATATAGATTTCTATAACTTTACATCTGAAGAATTTGGGATTTCTTTTCAGTGTAATAGTTGCATCATTAAAAATAAATTTATATATTTAAACAAATTCTAATTTCTAATGTTATAAACATGTATCCAAGAGCATATTTTAAATCAACAGCTCAAATAAAACATTTATTCATAAATAGCACGTACATTTTATATAACATTTTGAAAATTATAGTTTAAATAACTGTTTTATAAATTGATATATTCAATTCGTTATCTATTGTGGATTTCTAAGGACAATAAGAAGTATCTATGAGGGGAATATAAGAACAATCTATGAAAAATAGTCACATATAATTTACGAATCTTATTTGACGAAATTTTTCTTGAATTTTCTTAAGCAAAAGCTGAAGTAAACCTTATGTTTTTCTTTGATTGTATATATATATATTTTTTCTAAATAAGAATAAATAAAGTGTTACACGTACTAAAAAATATTGTATTTTTCTTGGATATGTCTTTAATAAGATTTACTTATTTTTAGAAATTATCTACGTTGCGACTGTCTACATACTATTTATCTTTTATTTCTACTATAATTGAAAAATTGGTGCAGAATTTTTTCATAATGCAACATATCTCGTATAACATGATGTACATTCCTACAAATTACATTTTGATATATATAGCCTATTATAAGACAATTTTATGCCATATTTTACACGATATGTATCTGGAACTATTTCGGGATCTACACTATGTGGTGATTAATCACCTGACAGATTCAAATTTAGGCATTTTGACGAATGTTTAATAATATACTTATCAGATTCTTCTGGAACTTCAGGATTATAAAGAGTATATTTCTCCTCATATTTATCAAAGTCAATATGATAAGGAAAATATTTAGTAATAGCGGCCAAATTCAAATAAAAATGACAATTTTGCGGATTACACTTTAATTTTAAATGCATGAAATGATCTGCAGAATATAAATTTATGGATATTGTTCAACATGTTTGAAGTTTTTTGCAAAAAAGCACATATATTCAGGGAGATTTAGTGTTTTTTTAATCACATTTTGTTTTTTCTAGACAAGTGTCATGCAGAATTTTCAACCAAGTTTAATACCACTTTAAGAAAATTTAGAAAAGTACAGTATAAACAATATAGTGCAATTGGAATACAAATATATTAAACATTTTATGAAATGTGAGCAGTTGTATAAAATAAATTTTATCTGCGCACACGCAAATCCTGACAAAGATATTTTTGTGTAATTTATTAGTAACCCTATGAAGCAATTCTTAAAAATATCCCCGCCAAATATAATGAAAATTTAGAAAAATATCGGCGATAGAATGAACTGATTGTAAGGTGCACTCTACAAGCATCTGAAAAATAAGAAATTTCCCACAAAATGTGAAATTTTAATTATTTTCATTTTAATTTTCTTTTTTCATTGATAAATTAGTTCATCATGGATAAACACAAATAATGACCTGTTTCATGATAAAAAGAAAAATGAAAATCGAAGCTTTTTTTCAACATCTAATACTTAAAGATATTCATTGAATTCTAAAGTTTTTTTTTCTGAAATCCAGTTAATAAAAAAATTTTGTACAGAATCCACATTTTTGCATTCTTCAAAGAGAGAAAACTTTGTGTATCTTAATTTACCGGGTGATTAAAAAAATTCTTACTGTTTTTTCCTATTTCGTCAGACCACTAATTGTTCTCCTTATAAATCGACGTTGATAAATTACAGACCAAACATTTTGTTTGGAAGTCTTAAGCTCCAAAAATGCTTTGTTAAAAACTTGACAAAAATTTCTAAAATTGCAAGTTTTCGGTGATTAATGGTTATATAGTGTATGTAGTGGACTGCATGAAATTTCATATGTAAGATATTTTATTTAATCATGCAAAAAAGTTTTAATATTTACGCTGATACAATTTTGGTTTTCATGAACTAACACCAACTATGTATAAGATTCTTCATTTAATTTATAGTCAATAATTTTATTTTAGTGACAGTAATTTGGCATTGTTGTCGATTGTTTTCATAATTTCTGATATATTTAATGCAACACTTATAATAATATTGTAGAAAGAATAACTCATGTTTTGTGCGAAATTTAGACGCGAGTCTGATTAAGAAATATCCTTGAACCTTTTTATCTCTTTATCCTTTCCCTCTATGAAAACTATTGTTGGAAAATTTTTTCTACATAATAGATTGCATAAGAAATTTTTTCTAATGATAAGAGCATGAACAGTTTAGTTAATGAAGTTCAAATGTATTTTCTAAATGTAATATAGTTATCATCAGATGTTTAACTGTTTAAATTTGTTGTGATTGCTCTTCATGTAGAATTTTCCTTTCTTTTATGCAATTGAAATACTTTGGAATAATTTTGTTTCGAAACTCCTTCAAAATTCCTTCAAAGGAATTTTCAATCCTTGAAAATTCCTTTTTAAACACTGCAATCAGTTTACAATGAAAAACACAATAAATATATATATTGTTTTAAATATAACAGCTTGTATTTAATTAAAAAAAAAAACAATTATCTGCTTTGAAATCGGAACATTTGTTAAATTTACACAGCGCGAATTTCAATAGCTTTGAAAATTTTTCTATTAGTCAAATTAAAAATAAATATCATTTAAAGTTTAAAAAATTTATTTAATTATCGTTAGTGAAATTTTCCTTTATTATATATACAAAATGAAATTTCTTGCTTATGCACCATATTCACTATCAAACTATGTACATTAGATGGAAATAATGCTTGCAATAGTTATTCATTTTTTATTATTATGAACCAGACATTTAATTCAAAATTAAGTAATTAGTATTTACTTACTTTTATTTAATGAACCTTTTATTAAATGAGATGTTCAATTAAGTAAATGTTTTATGAGATAGTTTCTTATTGGAACATACTGGAACATCTATCTACAAAAAAGCAATTTACAGTTTCATTATCTACTCATAATAAATTTAAATGTTAGTCATTTTATTTTAATTGCTTTAATACTGTAGCGGATATTTTAAAACATTCGATAAGTAATCTAGTTTAAATAGTTGTTTGCCGTTGTTATCATGCAATTAGTTAATTTTAGGGTAAGTGTTTTAATATTTAAGAGATAAGTTCCTTTAAAAAATACTCATTCTAAAAATTATTCCTAAGAAAAAGAAGTTATAGTATGTAGAACGCAGTTTTAAAATTATATTCAAAATTGATTACTTTTTCAAATTGATATCAGTTTTTTTCAATTGCAGAATCTTTTTTAATTTATGTTTTAATTTCTAAAATTTTAATTCATATTTTCATATAACATATAGCAACATATAGCAAAATCTATATCTATATCTATATCTATATCTATATCTATATCTATATATATATATATATATATATATATTATTTTTTATTATTAGAACTATTTAAAAACTGTTATTTGCTCTTTTAAAACAGCATAAAAAAACTAAAGTTCAGCTGAACTCTATTCATCTCACTATTTGAAAGATAGCTTATCTTAAAAATTTGAAACAATTCGAGTAATATAGTTAATTTTAAGCTATTTAAATCAAAATTAGTGATTCAAATAAGCAATTTAAACCAAGAAGAGTAAAACTTTTAAAAAACAACTCATTCATGATTGAATAAATTGCATCTCTTTTCTGAGAAGCCAAATCCAATTTTTCGTTTTAAGAAAGTATATCATCCCATTTTCTGAGATTAAAGATAAAATGGAATATATCAACATCAGGAACGTAATATCTATATTTAATTGTTAAAACACTGAAAACTGACAAAATACAAGTTGTTTGCAAGTTCCGTTTAAGTGGATATATGGACACAGCAATAAAATTTAAACTATCATAAATTGATTAGTTTTAATCATAAAATAATAGATTCCTTCTAATATATTTTGCGATACAAAGCATTGCTTTTAAAATGTGGATAATTTTAAAAGTTATAAAACATCCAGGATACATAAAAATTTAATTTAATATTATGTTATATATACAGCTCATTAAAAATATTCCAAAGAATCTGTACTTCATCTCCTTATTTTCTATAATTTTAGTACCCATATTGTAACAATCACTAGTTTTACGGAGAATAATTGTAATTAATATTTTGAATCTCCCGTTATACTACTTCCAAAAATAGATAT
Source organism: Maratus speculifer (assembly GCA_964019185.1). Classification (NCBI taxonomy): domain Eukaryota; kingdom Metazoa; phylum Arthropoda; class Arachnida; order Araneae; family Salticidae; genus Maratus; species Maratus speculifer. Next base: position 193,528,422 of record OZ025289.1, on the reverse strand, counting down.
GATTTTCGGAATAATAAATCTTATGTATATGCTTATTCGCAAAAATAATAAATAAATGACATTAAAATTGAAAAATATTAAAAAAATAATTTACATATGTAGTTCATAATTATCGAAAATGAAATTGAGAACGCGAAGCTTGAAAACATAAGAAACATTAAATAGCATTAAATTATTTCATCATTTCCAACAATGTATCATCTAATTAAAAATATCAACCAGGTTTATTAATCTAAGGTAAAAAAAAAAAACATATTTTCACATAAAAAAATTTGTAATATTTTATTTCCAATTCAATGATTTCTAATCAGAAGTGAGAAAATCGAATTTTGCAGTGTTGAATAATAGCGATTTCTCTCTTTTTGCTCTCTTGCTAATTAGTCAAAAACATTAATGATAAACATTTTATTTATTTTTTAATCATAAAATTATATTTCAACTTTTCAAATTTTTCAATTTACCCTTCTGCTCGATTTTTTATCACATATTTCATATTTATTTGTGAAAATAGTGTGGCTTTTGTAAAATTAGTGAAAGTAGAACTTCTTGATAGATAATTTTCATTAAGTATGATCATTATATGGTCTGCTTGCACACTTGAAATTGAAATATTTGCTAATGTCTTAAAAATATGATATTCTAAACACAGAATTTCGCATATGTAAAACGTCCTCTATGCTCTATAGTTTCTAATACCTTCATTTAAGAAAATAAAAGTTAGTCTGTATGTAGAGAAATCAAAATCATGATGTTAAAATTTTATCCAATAAACCGAAACATATAAAAAATTACGTACATAATATGTAAAACTATCTTTAAATGCAATGACTTTTCTAAAAAAATAAAACGAACTTAGCTACAACAACAAATGACACACAAATGACATTTAAAAAATTGTGTATGATTTAATTATTATCGATTAAAAAACAATATTACATTATATTTAACAAAGGAGCTAGAAAGTATCCTTTGAAATAAAGTATTTCGAGAACTAGAAAACTAGACTAAAAGAAATTAAAGTCCAGTAACAAGTAAACTTTCAAAGTGATTGGAGCTACTCTTCTTAACAGTTATGTCTAAAGTTAAAAATAATTTCTGTACTGCACTTCGTTGTTTTAAATCTATGTATTAATTATAGATATTCTACATTTTAGCAAGTTTTTCACTCCAAAATGCAAACCATATTTTTGGCGTATGAACTCGTAAACGATAGAAAATGAAAAACTGACTTATTAAATGTTGTGCAATTTGTCAAATAAAACACAGAAAGAGTATATTAAAAGTGATAATCTTTATTAGTAATAAATATAGTACTCAAGAATTTTTTATTATTATTGTTAAATATGGGACTGCACGTGTAAAATAAAAAGACAATTAAAATTAAAAATGTAAGTGACAGAGTAATTTAAGCATAAATGTAAAATTAGCTTTTCCATGTAAAAACATAAATGTTTGATAATCAGTGAATCCATCATAATTTTTATTTAATAAAACATATGAACTTTTAATAACATAAGCTTCTAAGCAATTTCTCGCTCATTGCAAAACCACTTCTTTTAATCAACATTGTTAATTTTTAAAACAGAAGTATATTTTTTTCGCATCCCCTTTCACAGTGTCCATTACAATATCTCGTACATTTTCCAACTAATTGTAATATGTTTAGTTATTATTTATTTTTTCAGTGACCTGAATGCCATTATAAATTAATTATTTTGATTTTAGAATAAACAATTTATTTCCTATAAAAAAGTTTTTAAAAAGTAGAAAATATTTTTATGCGTACCTGATAAATAAGAAAAATATCATTTCTATACTACCCTTCGTTGTTTTAAGTATTTATACTCTACATTTTAGCAAGTCTTTCACAACAAAATGCAAACCATATTTTTGTCGTATCAACTCGAAAACGGAAAGAAATGAAAAAATGAGTGATTAAAGCTGCTATCAGATTCGCCAACATTTCGTAAGACTTTAGAGCCAATACTTGATTTCCTCCAACTTTTCCCGAAATGTCCTCCCAACACCCCGTGTGATAGCAAACAGCAATATCTCCCCAACTTTTTTTCCACAGTTCCAAAAATATTTGGGCTAGCCCAGATTTTTCATCCAGCATCGAAAATTTCAACGAATCAGAGATAAGCGATAGATACGAATAGACGATAAATATTAACGGCTGGTACCAGTAGGACTGGTTTTCCGGCTTTTCCTCCAACTTTTTCAAAGAGAATTGAAACCTTTTTCTTTCTTTGAACATGAAAATCATGGGTTTAAAATCGGTTGAAAAGTTTGTTGCGTCTAAAGTCCGTGAATCTGATAACAGATTAACTGTTGTGCAACTATTTTTCAAAAAAAAAAAAAAAAAAAAAAAAAAATGCTGTAAATATCTTTCAATTGTAGCCAAATCTCTTCTCAAAACATAAATGAATCTCTAAATCTCTACCTTATGTTTGTTGAATTGTGTGATGTGTTTTGTAGATCTGTCCGGTAATATGAAAAGAAAATTACATTGCTTGCAGATATTGAATTTAATGGTTTGGACTTTTGGTCCAGCTTTTTCTGTGATGTCATACTTACGAAGTCAGCTCCTAAACCATATTTAAAGCTTTTTCTTCTATTAAGCACTTAAAGTTTTTACATTTTTTTAAATTCTTCATTGGATAAAGATTTTATATAAAATATGACTGTTAGCTTAAAAGCCAATAATATTAATAATAATGCGTAAAAATCTAAAAGTACTCTTAAACTATTATAACACAGCTTTCTGCGTTAAATAATGATAAATTAAGAATGCCAGTCATACAGCCGTAATATATTAATTTTAAAAGTGTAAAATTCTAAATTTCAGCCCTTTTTTCTTAGCTGGTTCATTAAGAAGATTCGAAGCTTTCTTTATTGAATTACGTTGGACATGATAAATCAAATAATTATATCTTAAATAAAAGTTTTTTGTATATTATAAAAAAAATTGATGTAGGATCTTCGTAGTCTACAAAACTAATACATTACACTGACATTTATAAGACTTTAAAATACTCTTTTATCCGTGAACGGAGAAAAATACACTGATTTTAAGACTGAACGGCAATATTTCTCCTTTTGAAAGGTTGTACAGCTTTTCTAATATGGGAATATATATATAAATATATGTGCAATTGTATAGTTTAAAATTTAGAAAATTGTGCTTTACTGGATGCCCTATGTAACTGATCGTTTTTTTTTATGTAACAGAAATTCAGAATGAATAATTACCTAACAAATTTTTTAAAATAGTCTGTATAGTAATAAATTTGTCATAATGAACAATGTATAGTGCATCTATTATAAAGGTAAAACTGGATAATTCGTCTTTCAGGTAACTGTAAATCAATACTTTCGTAAAAACCCATATTTGTTGTATTTTCTCTTCTTACGAAACTTTACAAATCAGACAATATTTTAAAATGTTATTAACGAGTGCTTTCAGTCAAGATATAATTACAAATTTAATCATAAGAATTAAAGGAAAATTAATCAGAAGAAAAAATAAAATAAAAATCACGCTGCATCACAAAAAGCTGCGAATTATCTGTAATTTGATAAATCATTTTATAACTTTTTACAGTGTTTTCGTTACATTGTATGATGAAAGTGCGTCTATTAATGAAGATGTTAATTTTCTTTTAAAGGTTTTTAAAAATTCCGCGTGTTATTATTTTTTTTGTGTGTTACAATCGTATTTTTTGACTAACTAGAAACTTTTATAAGTAATAAAAAGGAGAAATGTATAATATCAAGATGTGATATGATTATTTTAGAATTTCTAAAAAATATGGCCATTTGGATAAAATAATTTTCATCTGCTTTCACGCAAATGATAATACACATTTTCTTTCTGCAATTGGTAATTAAATTTCCTATTGCGGTAAAATTATGGCATTTCATGGAAATACAGGAACACAAATTCAACGTAGTGATCTGTACTCATGCTTATTTCTAAAAGTAAAAATCCTCATCGGATTTATGTTTTCAGTTTTTGCATTTTATGAAATCCATTTATGGGGAAAAATTTGTAAAGAATTGTAGCACACTTCATAAAGAACCTGTAGCACGTCGGCGAATTTTTAGTATTAGATGTTACCATATTTTGTTTAATATTTAGTAGTGATCTAAAATCTATTTCAAAACGGATTTTCAAAATTTCCTTTGATTACGAAAAAAATAATATCTTTAACTTTTTTCTTAGTGATAAAGTTTATTTTGAAGGTACAGTATACTCTTTATAAAAGCTTATGATTATATCATACACGATTTTACAAAATCATTTCATTTTGCAAATAACGAAACTTGAAAATGACATTAAAGCTATTATTTCTCATCTACTTTGATAAATACTGCAATGAATTGGTTTCTAATTAATTTTCAAAGCATTTGATTAAACAAATCAACATTCCTCAACTTAATAATATACTTAAAATTTGAGTAAGAAATACTTTTACTCATGTAACGTAAATTTAAGAAGTTTTAAAAAAGATTACTGATCCATCTCATACTCTCCTTTTCAAAGTTTCAGGATCTGGAATCGATTTTTTTTCTCTAGCACACGTCGAGCGAAAATAATTAAATATTAAAATCCACCTTTCAAAAATTACTTGTTTCTGAAATATCTTGTATGAAAAACATTTCTTTCTCATCTTTTAGTAATTTTTATTTTGTACCTGTTTTACCTTTTGACTCCAGAATTAGAAAATTGCATAAGATGCTTTATATGAGATTACGGCCAACCTGATTATATAGAGCTGCAGCTTGAAAAAAAATATCGAAAAGTTTTAATATCAAAAGATCACAAAAATAAAAATAACTTAAAGCAACTTCTAGCAGAGCCTGTTTCTTTGGAGGTTTAATATTACATATAATACATTCAAAAAGAAAGTTTTCATTTTAGTTATGCTTTTTATCGCAGAGGTGCGCATTTAAATACAGAAACATTTTGACTAACTTCTGTTTTGAAATAAATTAATGGAATTAATTTTTATATTAGTGTGAAATTTACAAATTCGAGGTAACATTCACAATAGAAATTATCATTCCCAGGCTACGTAATAAAACATGGAAAAGCTAACATGTCAAACCATAAACTGTAATGAATCCAACAGGTCAAATATAATTTTATTATCATATAACATGTAGTTTTTTAATTATATGATAAACGTTAGGGACTATACAATTTTTTAGTGTTATTTTTATAATCTATCTTTTTATGATAAATTCTTAAATACATAATTTTCAGTTTGGAATGAAAAGAATGAATCTCCGATGCTTAAAAGAAAGCAGTAAAACATTTCGTGTCAACACATAAAATAAAAAAAATATTCAACATTTAGTATGTATAGAATGTCATTTATTTTCGATAAATTGATAAATTACAATGTGATTGAAAATGGTATTTCTATTGTATCATGTGCCAACTAATTTTGAGCATAAGATCAAAATTAAATAACTTTCATTTGTCACATCATTTATATCATCATTTTAATTATTTTTTAAACTTTTAAATAAGCACTAAATGGATTACGTTAAAAATGTGTTTTAAATTAATCAATTTTTCAAATGTATCTGCTTAATTTCTTTTCCAAAATTAGTTTAGAAAATATTGGTTAGATTATTATTACACAAAAAATCATTTAAGTGGTTTCTTTAATTATGTATAAAAATGCTTTATTGTTCCAAAAATGTTACCATTAATTACTGATATGATTTTCACATGAAAGTTTAAAAAACATATAATTATTATTTGCTCGTTTACTACCACTTATTTATTTTAATAATATAAAAGTAATGCATAATTATTTGTCATCAATATTTCATTTTAAACTTAAATAATTGTTTATCATTCTAATGTAATATTTTTCTATTATTTTCTAATTCCATATACTGCGTGATCCGTAAGTTTAAATATTTGTTTTCAATTAATTTATTATTTTATGGCAACATTATTCGTCGCGACACTTTCAATGATTTTTTGATGCTGCATTGCAAGTTATTATTTTTTTTTACTTTGTTATTAATATATTTTTGTATTAGTATTTTCAATTTTTTGCTTCACGAAAATCAATCGTTTAATTATCAAGGTGGAAATTTTTATATGTATGCTAACGATCAAAAGTAAAAAAAAAAAAAAAAAACTTAAATTCAAGTCTAGGGATTCAATTTAAAGAACATAATCCAAATAAATATATACAGGACAGTTGCACCATACAATTTAACTAATAAGAATGTATTTATTAAAATACAACAAATTGCTCAGTGGTGCACAAAACAGGAATTTTAATATACACTTGTACAATTAAAATAAAATAAAACTATCAACGTTTCGCACCGTCTTCTGCGGGCGTCTTCAGGAAAATACGATAACGGAAGGACTAAGTTTGTATCTTGATCGAGAGATAATATTTTTAATAAATATATTTATAAATTGAATTAGATAATCCAAATATTTAACTTTAAAAAACAATAAATAGAGTAAGTAAAATTTAAAAAAACGAACTAGACATTACCTTGAAATTACATATATTTTTGAAATACTAGCTATTGATTAAAATAATATTAATAACCAGAATACATCAGATATTATCAAATCACTGCGATATAATCAAATCATTTTTTTTACTTGAAAACAAGAATAAATGGATATAGTTGATGTACAAACTTTCAATTGAAGGGCATTTTCATGAATAAATTTAAATGTGCATGTGCGTATATCAACAGGTATATATAAGCTTTGTTAAGAGCTAATTATAATATCTTTATTTTTATATTAGAAAAATAATGAATGTCATAAAATATTTACTACTATGATTCATAAAATTTATTTATGCTTATACATTAAAACGACACTATTATTTTAATAGAATTTTAAATTTTTATGAAGTCATTAAACTGAATAGGTTAAAGAAAGCTTTAACATTCGTTTTTATTTTTATGCCATATTTATTTAATATCCACTCGTAAAAATTTTCAGGGATTAATTCTGGTTTAGGTAAGTAATTTCAATCGAATAGTGTTTTCGAAAAAAAAAATTATTGCGAATTTAAATACATTTCTAGCAATCACAATTACAAAATATTACGCAGAACAATAATTTCAGAAAACTACTTCCGGGTATAAAGTTCCTTTGGCCATTTTAAGAAAAAAAAATATGTACAAATAAGAGCCAATATTTTTTGGCAAACACACATTAGCAAGAAAAATAATAAAATCACATAATCGGCTGAGATTGTACATTTCGGATTTGATCCAGTTCTAGCAGGCCTCTAGCCTAAGTTTTGAGAATACAAAGATTCAGGTCAGAAGATGAAGAGTCATTAAGTGTAGTTTATGTAATCAAAAGTTTATCTTTTCATTACTTTTTAGTTATTTTTTCATGTTTTTAATGTAAACAGATTTAAAGCAATATTCTTTTAAGTATAGACTTTGATTTCTTGTATATTAAATTATTTGTCGGTCTACATAGATACTTTTTTGGCAATTAAGCAAAAGCATTTCCTTTGGCTAGCGTTTGACCTATCTTTCCTTGGAATAAATTCCGTTACTCTAGAGGCCATGAACAATGTTATTTGAAAAAAAATATATTTTTTAGAACCCCTGAGCAATGTTTGAAGAAAAGGCAGTCAATACCCCATTGAAAAATTATTATGATTTTAACAAAGCTAATAAAGAGATGAAAATTTTCTGCAATGTCTTGAACTGAAATTTAGATGATACCTTTTTTGTATTGAAATGTTAAATTATTTGACTTTTATTAAAAATTTCTCTAATTTAGTTCCCTAAATATAGTTGTGTATTGAACATATTGCTGCATTTTTAAACGAAATTCAGAACTTTTATATTTCTAGTAAGATTATATGTGCATGTTGATTACCCACCATACAGTGAAAAAAATTTAAGAGGATGTTCTCAGATTTTTGTTCGGACTAAATCGGATTGAAATTGCATTTTTGGAAAAAAAAAATATTATAAGAGTATCTTTGTTTCGATATAAAGGACCACTATTTGAAGCACCAAACATAATCAGGGCCAATAAGAATAAATTTGAACAAATTTATTCTGTGCAAACACTGGCAGTTTTAAAGTGTTTAGAGTATAATTTTGTAAACTGCTATAAATTAATCGTTTTATTTGCATACTTCAGGTACAAGTAATTATATGTATTTCAGGATGTAATTAGGAATCTAAATATATTTGCGACACTGTAAGCTATTGAATAGCTGTTGAAACATTTATTATTGTGTCAGGACGAAAAATATTATATCCATATAACAGATGTTTTTAATATAAAGTTTATACACATACTATTACTAGTTGCCCTGCCCAGAATTGTCAATCTCCTTCATAATTGCCTTAAAAATACCTAAATTAATTTGGAATTATTTTACTTTTTTAAACGATAATAGTTCCAACCGAACCTAATATTGAGAAATCCCATTAACTTCATCAGCTAACACCTACGTATTTGTATCATATATATTATAAAGCAGAAGTTCTGAAACTTTCAAACGGGTGTTTTCAAAAACTACCCGATGGATCTTTTTGCAGATTACATCATTCGATAGGAAATATTTTTGCGGAGGTTTATGATACAAATATACAGGGATAACTCTGATTTTTCGTACTAAATTTCGTATTTTTCGTTTATTTTTGACGGAAGGGTTGCAACAACTAAGTTTTTGGCGATAATTATATTTAAAAAAGGAAATGAAATGCTTTCTCTAATGGAAAATAATATAAGCATTTCGAAAAAAAAAAAAAACCCTGTTAATTCATTGATTTAAAATAAATAATGATAAAAGGAAAAAAATCCGTTTAATGCAAAATAATATTATGAAAGGAAAATATTTATCTTTAACGAAAAAAAAGAATATTTATAATATTTAAAAAGTATCTCAATGTGAAAGAAAGTTTTGAAGTGACACAATATTTGGCTATTTATTTCTTTCGAGCCAGATTAAAAGAAAACAACATATCAAAAATTTCATTAGGTAAAACATAAGTATTTTTTTTTCTTTCTTTTTTTTAAAATATTTTTAAATATAATTTTCCCATTATGTGTTTTACAGAAGAAACTCGCAGAATTATTTTTAAAAAAATAAGGCTCTAATTGTTATTTGTATGTTGTTTGTTCAATCGGGTGTTTCAATCAACTTTTGTCGCCAATCAATGCGATTCTAAACCAAAAAAAAGCACAAGACGGAGCGATGTTCGCAAGAACTATTTTTTCTCTCTCTCTCTTTTAATGAGTGAGAGCATTTTTAGGAAAGCATTTATGTAAAATAATTTAACTGCAACTTTTAAAATTTTTTGGCACAGATATCTCCTATGCACTACGTTGGTGCGATTTGTCTTTTACGCCAATACCATATATACATCTGGGTAATTAAATGACGCCAAAGTGTCATTATTTTGCTTGATATGGCAACCAGGATGTTATTGTCTATTTATTAATAAATTGTCTATTTACAATTTTTTTCTTTTTTTTTTTCAATTATATAAACTATTTTAATTTAGGCACATTTGTCATACATGCGCCACATTTGCGCGACTGCAATAAAATGGCGATTTTATGGCTCACATGGTAACCCGGCTGTTGTTGTTTTTTTTTATTAATAAACTGTTTATTTACTTTTATTTTCTTTTTTTAAAGGATATAAATAGTTTTGTTTTATAATTATTAAGTAAACTTTTTTTATTTATTGTTATTTTCTTTTTAAAATAATAGAAAATAATTGATAATTACATATGTAACTGGTATTTGAAAACAAAGTTTTCGGCGAATCGGTATCAGAAAAAAATGCGCCAATGTATATGACAAATATACTTTTTTTCACAATACTACAGTATTTAAACATGCCGTATAAATAACTATTATTTTTTTTGGGTACTTCTAGGTTATTTCGTCGACCAAAAAATTATCGCCAAACTGTGAGATTAAATGCCAATAATGGATGATCATGAATGTCACATTCAATGACATTAAATGCGATTAACGTGCTTAAAATGTCGTTAAGTGATTTCTATTTCGACTTTTTATTAATATTTTTATTAATATTCTACTAATTATTTGTTTTTTCGTTATTTTGAATAAAAATTATTATGTCATCATGTATAATTTGGCTATTAGTTTGCCGATTTGTATAATTTGGCAAAATTGGTTGACGGGATAACCTAGATGTACCTTTTTTTTTCCAAACATGGAAGTTTTGGCCCAGACTAATTTTTTTCTCGACAGAATAATCAAATATGTAAATTGTATAAACAACTGTTAATGTTATTATAAAAATAGAGTTAAATAACTAAATTCCGGTGTAAATGCTCACATCCATGCTGTAAGAAAGAGGCAAAAATGTCATATATGCATCACATTGGCATGATATATTTCTGGCGCCACTTTAACGAAAGCTTTTTAAAAAGACAGTTACATTTCTATTTTTTAATTATTTTCTATAATAGGAAATGATAATAATAAATAAAAAAAGTTTAATTAATAAGTATAGAGCATAAATAGTTTAATAATAATTTAAAAACAGAGCTGGATTACCATATGAGGCATAAAATGGTCACTTTGTTTCAATCGCGCCAACGTGATGCGTATATGACATCTGTGCCAAAAAATTAATTTCACTCATACAAAAAACATTTACCTTAATTTTCTAAGGAAAACTTTATTTATTTAACTTTATTTATTCTACTGGATTCCAAAGACGGAAAATTAATAGATTTGTGACGAGCAGATGTACGTTTCGAAATATAATATAATATTCAGTGTAGGTGGATGAATTAAGGTTTCCACCGGTTTCCACAGATACCCATATCGTCAAGTTGAGAGGTTTAGAGTTAAAAAACTATCAAATGAAAACGAATCACTTGAAAATTGTTTAAACTCAATGGTCAATCTCTGCGATCATAATGCTCGCTAATTTAGAGGTATGGTGAAAAGACAATATTTATATTGCTGTTTTCATAATTGCCTGATTTATCTATCAAACTTTACAATAAATGATCAACTGAAAGATTTCTTTCTTAAAAGCCCCAAATTTGTCGAATGCATAAGCTGATACAAGAATACAATAGGAAAACAAAATATTTTATTATTGTTTTAATATATTTAGCGTCAACGGGCCTTGATTCCATTGTTCGTGTTTTTATTTTAGGCTCAGTTTTGTTTTTTCTAGCTCGATGAGTTTTGCACTGATGAAGAATCTCGATAGCAGATTCGAAACAGCTGTTTTCTACTTTTTCATACATTATTTGTGCATTTATAATCGTTGGTTTTCAACCTTTAAATACAACGGCGTTTGTATAATTTTCAGAAATGTGATAGAGCATTCGAGGTGAAGTTGCTTGAAAAAACAAAATGAAATTCAGTATTTTGTTTGATTCATGTTTTGTTTTGAAAAATTATACCAGCGCAGCGGGCTTAGCCTGCTAGTTATTTTATATTTTTAAATGAAAAGATGTATACACGAATGTTTTCACCTTCCTCCGAACTAAACATTCTATCAATTTTTCAGTTTCTTGTTAAGTTAAATAATTAAATGAACATTTAAGAAACGAATCTAATATTTGGACAGGGGTCGCAGCATATAGGATTATTTGTTAATTAGGAAATATTGTTTCTTCCAGTATTTTTAATCAATAATATTTAGGCTTCTTTTTTTAACATGTTGTATAAAAATATATTATGAAGATAATTTTCTTTAAAAATAGTGACATAACGCCCAATCCACAAAAAAATGGACATGAGGATGAAAATTTAAATTTCTTTGAATATGATTTAAATTTTGCATATTAACTGTTAAGAGTTGTACTATTTCATATTTTATCAAAAAAAATTAAATTTTTGTCATTAACATACTTATTTTAATTAATAAAGTGACACTATGACTTTGTAAAATAGACTGTGGCAAAAATCGTTACATTTCATCTTCTCGTACAGCTGAACAAACATTCTGAAAATCTCCAAACTTGGATATATATGATCTGACAGCTATTATTGAGAGTTTTTCTCTGCAGAAAAGTGTTCACTAATCTTCATTACAAAAGGTAAGCATATTTAATTACTCTTAATTTTTGTGTCACACCCGCAAAAAAAGGTACATTTATATCTCTACAGAAAAATATTTTTGATTAAAAGTTATGAAACTTAATATTCAAAAATAGTTTATTAAGATACTTTGAATTACAGACACAAAAAATTAATTAATAAAAACATGTACTTGGCAGCTTTAACTATATTCTTTGATTTAATAGAGCGAATTCCAGTTAATAAATAAAAATTTGCATCATCTGAGCATGTGACACTGTGCAGTTGATTTATTCAGTTTGGATTGATAAAATTGTTGCTTTACTACAAGAAAATAATTTTATTAGTGGTATATAATTAAGAAATTAATTTAAAAGATAAGATTTTTATAGAAATTAAAAAAAGAAAATTACGAAACAATATTTTAGCAATTTTCTTTAAATTTGTTAATTTTGTTTATATATATATATATATATATTTTTTTATTTTGTTATATGATAGTATTTATCTAATATATATATATTTAGTTTTTTTTAAATAAATAAAGCAATACTAGGGGAAGATTTTTTTTCTTTTAATTCAAATTAAATAAAAAGTAGAAGTAAGAACAATAGAAACTGTTAAAATGTTTATTAAGGTAGCACAAAATGTATTAAGTCAGTTTGAAATTAACCAAAATTTAACATAATTAACTTTATGTAAGATTAGAAATTTCAAGGGATAAATATTAACAATTTGTTAAGCATATATTTTTGGACTTGAAGTGCTATATTTATTCAGTTTACACATTAATTTCTTCTCCTTTGCTGAGAATAAAGAGTACAGAAAGATCCCGATTTCATCGGAAAAAGATTAAAGGAAAACCCTTTTAAATATGAAGAATATCTACAACAAGAGAAGGAAAGAGACAAAGCAAGGAGAGAAAAGAAGAGATTATTAAAAAAAATCATGGTAAAATATGGCAATCCTTTTGCATTTTATCTCATGGTAAAGGAGTTGTCGACGGGGTTGGTGCAGTTGCCAAGAAAATGGTAACGCTAGCAACGCTCTGCAACTATAAATTCAGCTTTTCAGCTTCAGATTTTGTCATGTGTGTAGAAAAAGTCCTAAAAAATATAAAAGAACTTTGCTGAATCTGAAATTTCAGAAGACATTGTGAAAATACTTAATGCATGCTGGCACCAAGCACAATCGGAGCTCAACATTCAATCGATACATCATGTTATTTCTATTGACGTAGGAACAATTAATGTAGCAATAACTTCAGAAAGTGATCACAAGAGAATTTGTTACCATATTTTGTCAAAAATATAATATCCAACGATAAGAGTGCAGTTGGAGATTTTGTATAAGTTGTTTTATTCTCCACATTAAAAAAGTGAAAACTTTGCTGGACAAATAAAACAAATGAATGGGAATGATACAGAATAAGAGTATCTGAAAAAAAAATTAAGAAAATGTATATATTTGGCTCAGTCAGTCAGATGTATCCATACTTTGACAAGGATATAATATCCAACGATGAGTGTGCAGTTGGAGATTTTGTAGAAGTTTTTATTCTCCACATTAAAAAAAGTGAAAACTGTGATGGACAATAAGACATGGATGGTGACGATATAGAATTAGAATGTCGAAAAAAATGTAAGAAAACATGTATATTTGGCCCAGTCAGTCAGATGTAACCTAAAAAAAAAAGAGCATTTTTGTAAAAAAAACTACTAACACCAGAAATTATAAATTCAAGATTGGAAATGAAATTTGTTTGATATTTGCCTCTATGATATTATAAATGTAATATTGATTAATTCTTTAATAAAAAAAATCTGCCTTGAAAATATTTGTGTATGTCATTATTTTATTAGCTATACAAGTCACACCCGCAACAGGGCGTCACACCCGCAACGAAAATTTTGAATATTTTCTACAAAAGCAACAATTGAGTAAGTAATTTAATTTTTTCATAGAATAATTAAGTATTACTGTCTAATATTTAAAAAAATCAACTCCCTCAGTTGTCATAATTCACAGAGTTTTCAGTTTTTGTACTGAAAGATGAAAATGCATGTCCTTTTTATGTCACACCCGCAACAGGTGGAAATTATTTTTTTTTAATAAATAAATGATACATCAGACAATTTTCAGATTTGGATAAATGTATGTGTAAGTGGTCTACATGGAAATTCATACAAATTGAAACCAATGCTCAAAAATATTTTTGCTAGTGACTAATTTAAGATGTGTAAATGTCACACCCGCAACTTTGGATTGGGCGATAAACAGGAACATTCTTCCTATACACTGCGAGACAGGTGTTTTGGGGGACTCAGTCTTATATTTTTAAACAAAAATCTATTCAAATAGTTTAAGTGACGCAGATTAAACTGTTTATCGATATAATTTCTGACATTTATATGTAATCATCTTTATATGATAAAAAAGAGATCGTAGGAAAATCTAAATTTTCAAATGTAAAAGAAGTTATGTTTTAAAAAGACCTTATATGGAAAAAAACTTATCTAAAACACTTCTCAATATATCACATTCCTGAAAAAAGTGTGATTATTTATGAACATGCTCTACACGTTCTTGAAAATGAGGTGTAGCAAAAATGTACTTATATTCGGTTAGGACAATTATCTTAACAGTTAATGATTAAGAATGACGAAATAACTCCCTTTTACCTGACACAAAAGAGCAGTATTCATAGGTATTACAATGTTGTTGTTTTTATTTTGATGTCTTATGGAATTTGAAAAAATTGTAAAAGGGCTTGTTGTGAATACCTTAATTTTGTAAGTACTTCCAACTGACTCTAATTTGTCTAACTGGATTCCAAAACCTTTTTAGTTGGTGGTATAACTTATGTTGTGTTACAAGCTTAAAATTAGAATCAGCACCCCATAAGAGATGACAAGAACTTCTCGTCGTCATTATGACGATTTTTTCACATTCGCGTCCTTATTTCTCCCCGAATTTCTCCAGTATTAACCAAAAGTCAATCAAATACTTGTAATGTCTTACAAATATTCACATACATATGGTCTGTTTCCTCTACTAAAACTTTTTTAAGGACTCATACAAAAATTACTGATGAGCTTCGATGTACTTATTACGATAAAGATTCATCTACTGAAATATAAATAACTACTCAGCAGTTATAAATTATATTTACATATAATAAACAAGTACTAGAGATAGTTTCTATATTTGCTTATAATAAATAATTAATACAGTTATTTATTACGCATCTAAATAACTCTATTTCTACTTAAGTTTCTTTGTTCCGGTTGTTATTGCGTGTTGCAATCTATTCTCAATACATATGTGAAGTCTCCAACTTAATATCCTTCGGTTTTTCATGCTAACAAAAGAGCTAATTGTATAACATGCAGAACATTATGACTTTGTAACCCTTTCTAAATTTATGCATTATTGGATTAACTTTTAACTTACAATATACATAACAGTTTTGCAAAAATATAAAGCATTTATGCGTTTTAAAACTATTGTTTTAACAATAAAATGATACATCAGCAAAATTTTTATGTGTTTAGGTAAGTAATCTAATTTTTCGATGTGGGACAACTTAAGAAAAATGTTGTGCATTGGAGATATGTGAACTTTTTCGTCTGTTTGGCATCTCTGTTAGTATTTTCTTACTTGAAAAAAAGTGAAACCTCTCTATAATAAAAGAAATACCACAACTTATCAATTTATTTTAGCATAAGGAATTCTCAAAACCAACAATCTAAAAAGGAAAATATTTACATAAATTTATTTATGATTTACAATGATTCTTTTAAGATAATGAAGTTTGACTGATGATGTTAGTCGTTTGTGCGTGCAAATTTTCTTAATTATATGTAGCACCTTCACATTTTCATATTACACTTGAACTATTTCTCTTTTACCTTAACCAAATAAAAATATTTTTAATAATCTTATTACTACACATAATATGGATAAACATTGTGATTTCAATTAAATAATTCACTGAAGTAAAAATAATTACAAAGCTATGCATTAAAAAAATTTTATTATTAATATTATTTTTAATTTAACCATTCGAGCAAATTAAACCGACTCATAAATAATTAACCAACAACAACTAATAAAAATTTGATGTACTTTACAAAATATTTGTTAGTAAATATTAAAATTCCTTTTGGTAAAAAGCATACAAAAAGTTCATTATTAATTTAAGCATCATTAGAGAAATTTTGCATTAAACTAGAGCATTCTGCAATAAAAGATCTTTCCCATAAAACTCAATGATAAGCAAACAATGCTCGTAAAATAATTCAATGATTAAATTATACTTAAGCACATGTTGATGTTTTTAATAGCGAAATATTTACTTGTTAATTATTCTTTATATACGTTTTATTTAAAAGAAGCAACTGAGTAACATATTTGTTTTATGTAACCAATTTCGATAAAAACAAAATTATGCATACGCTACGTACAATAAATTTAAATGGCAATATTTTTATTTTTATTGAATTAATTTTTGAGTAGGTACATTATAAAAGTTTCAAAAGTTATCGAAGTTTAAATATATTATCACTATTTCTTTTATGTAACTAGTTATTTCAATAGAAAAGTTTTAATCATTTAAATAGCTCTCCAGTATAAATTTTTTAAAATGCTTGACATTATTTTAAAGAAATGATAAACATAGATCAAAGAGCAAATAGATTATAGTAACAATTTAGAACCTATGTCAAAAGTATTTATGTTTTAAATTAGTTAGTAGGGACTATTAATTTAGTTAGAATTAGAAAATTGGATAACTTTGTTATTTTTTTTTCTTTTTTGGAAAATATGTTTTATGCTTATTAACTAAAAAATACAAAATTGTGTTTGGATTTGTTCGACTTATTTGTATAATTACATGTAAATTAATTTATTATAAATCAAAATTAATTAATTTTATCAAAATAATTTATTATAAATAATGTGAAAGAAAAATATTATTAAAAATTACATTAAATTCAATGTGTAATATACTATGATTACTATTAAAACAATGCATTAGTAATATCATTATGTCTATAAAATAGCACCAATTAAATTACATAACTATCATTTTTTTCATTAAGTTGAGACAAACAAATTACATATTTTTCGAGATCACCTGATTATTAGGTACTTCAGCAGAAGACAGACTGGTAATTATACTTTAAATTCAATTAAAATAATAAAACTTTGTAAAAAATTACTAAAATAGATAATAAAAATTGTACAGGACGCGTTTTGAGCTAAAAATATTAACTAGCTGATTAAACACATGTCCGTAAAAAACGGAAGTTCAAAAATTAATTGAAAGGTAGAGAATAGAGCTGGCAAAATGTTGAAAACTGATAGAGGAAAATATAATAAGTAAAAAGATAAGAATAGGAGAATTTTTCAGAAAAAAATGACCTTCATGAACACTCGAGTGAGAGGGAGAGGTAACGAAAGAATTAATTCTAAGGAAAAATTGAATGAATTGAAAGAATTAAAAATACAATATTGAGATTAGAGATTTCGAAAATTTGTGGTTTGCAGTATATTTCTGATGCTCGCCTAATCTGAATATTTTAAGATAAGTTATAGTAAGTTTAAGGCAAGTTTGTTTGACCAGTATAACCTACGTAAATTACAAGAAAAATGAAAGAATAAACACCACAATGATTCTCAGTGGAGACAAGACCTTTCGGAAAAAAGCTTTGGTATTTTATTCATAGATTTGAAGATAATTTCAAAATTAAACGAGAAAAGATTTCAGCAATTTAAAACAGAGAGGAGAATAAAATGACAGAATTATAGAGTTAAAATTAGAAGGATTATTTGAATCAGAAAGTGAACGTTTAGGGTTTTAAAATATACACCGATCATTATCAATCACAGAGGAATTATAACCACATAATGTTTGAGAATATTAATTTCATTATTCAGAGCAGAAAAATCAGTACAAATCCGTAACTCCCCAAAAACAAACGTGCAGCAGAATTCCACTGTACTAAAATAATTGGGGTCGAAAACTGTTCGTTTTATGGGGAATTTGGAATAGGCAAATTTCATTAATAATACAGTAGAGTTCCTCTAGTGCAAATTTCATATTCCGAAAATCCGCTTATTCAAAACCAAGTTCATAAAAATACTTTTCTTTTTATGCTTTAAAAGGGGAAAAATTATAATGAATTACTTGAAAAAGTACACCTTTACTGTTATACAAAGAAGATAAATAGAGTTATGAATAGATCCTAAGCTGCCTAAAACCAAATTGGAATGAAAGCTGGTTAATTATAGTATATGACGACTTTATTTGTATAAATTTGTAGAATATTTTTTAATCACTGCTAAACACAAAAAAAAACATTAATTTACACATATTTAAGATGTAAAGTCAGTGATTTTTTTCCCTACAAAGAGCTTTAAAACGAAAGAGTAACTTGTTTTATTATCATTGACGCATATTTATGTGCTGAGAAAAAAGCGTTTTGTTGCTATGATACTGTTGTGGTTTTTATTTGAAGGGTCTGTTATATTTAAAAGTGATTTTTAAGTTAAGTTATTAAAAATAACACAGTCTGTTCCAACTGAATCAATGTTGTACTGAGAGCTAAAATTAGTAGTAGTCCTTGCACATTATTTAAGTCTTAACAAGTGAATTCATTGATTATTAAATTGAAATTCGACTATTTCGAATTCCCGCTAACCCGAACAGTGTTCTGGTCCAGTTAGATCGTAATGGTGAGAATCTACTGAATATATATATACATAGTGAAACTTATATATATATATAAAGCTATTATAAACCATTACAAATTATTAATAAAAATTGTGACTATATAAACAAAAAAGGAATTTATTCAATTTAAAAAGATTTATAAATCTTTTTTTTCTAATCTATAAAGGGTATGCCTTTCCACTTGTTATTCTTGAGTACTACTAAAGGGAATGGCTTGTCACTTGATATTTTTGGATAAAATTTACAAAATATCAAAATATGAGGTCGAAAATAGTTTACTTTAGTTTTTTCTTAATTCATTAGAGATACTTTTCTCAGATAGTATTACTGACAATATATGAAGCTGTAGTTTTTTATACGTATAATAAATAATTATAAAGATCATTTTATTGTTTAGGTCTACATTTGATTTTAAAATGGAAACAATTTTTGTTTAAATACGAAATTAAGCACATCATCAAAATAAATATATCTTTTTTATCTTATAAGACAGCTAAGCATTTTCCCTGATTGTCATAATTTGCTATATGAACTTACAATCTTTTATATTTTGAACCCTTTTAATATCTTTGAGATAAAAGTTTCTCACCATTAGGAAATTTGTCATTATTATTTTCAAATGAGTTAACGCATCATATTGATTGTAACAGATAGGGAAATGCATTCAGTAGGACAACATATTTTTTTCTTTAATTAAGTGAAAACTGTTATTGTATTGGAAACGTTATAACTTATGATCTCAAGATTTTTTTAGATATTGTGTATTTTTTAAATGAAATAAGGAAAAATCAATTTTAAATATTTATTTTATCAAGCTTGGTTCGATAAAAAAAAAAAAATACCTATCAGATGGGTCCGTATTTGCATCATTGTTTTCATACCAAAAACCCAAAACTGTTATTTTTTTTTTTACTTTTCTTCCTACTCTTCTTTACTCTTCTTATTTTAAAAAGTTCTTGAAAATATCCAATAAAATATTTCTGTAGTGTAGTTTTCATTTTAAGAAGGAAAAATATGAAAAATAAGAAGGTTACTAGAAATCGGTTTCATTTTAAAATCTCGTTTCAGTATATTCTTAATTTCAGCTAATATGCCATTTCAAATCTTTATACTTGCTCAGGCAATCATAAACACCGTTTTGTTATTAATAATACAAAACGGGTAAGAGCATCTATTTTTTATTTTTTTCTTATTTTTTTCTGAAAAAATATATAAATAATAAAAAAAGAATTCGGAATCTAGTATCGTTCAGCCTTTTATAAAATCTAATAATGTCAGAAAAGGCTGTCAAAGTTCTCAATTTCAACAGAATTTATCAATAGTAGTTTTAATAAGAGAGTAAACATCTGTCACTCGATTAAAATATTTAAAAAAATGAAAAATAAAATTTGATTCCAAATCACGTGCAGTCCTGCCCTCTTTCAAAGTTTTACATTAAATAAAACTGTGTTACTGTGTCTGAAAATTTTGAGTAGTAGGTCAGAGAAAAAATATTATTTAGAAAACTACATTTAAAGGGAAATAGAAAATTGTATATGGAGAGATGTGAACGACGTTGTGCACTGTTTCTGTAACCAGTATATTGTCGCTTGCCAGAGATACAGCCCTTCAAACATACTAGAATTTCATTTTTTATAAAAATGGCATTCGCAACCTTGCACTTTGACATTTTCTATAGGGAAGAGGAAATTTTTTCAGGGCTTCAAATTGCAGATTATTCATTAAATATAATTTACTTCAACATAAAAAAAATATCAAGGCAATTAAAAAATACAAGTCTCAAAACATCGCATTTTTGTTTGAATTTCAAAATAACGGCTCTTAAGACGGCTGTTATTTCAATAGTTTTGTGGAATAATCGAAAATGCATTTATTGTTACGATATATGTTTAATAAAAAATATCTAAAAACCATTCGTACCTCTAAGTAGAAAACAATCATGTAGAAAACACATCTATTATTTATTTTTCATTAAAAAAGTATTTTCGAAAACATATATTTTTATAAATATTGAAGACGTTTCACTTCTTATAAATTAAATATAAATCAACAAAATGTTAAATCCACTTACTAACTTGGCAAAAAAAAAAAAAAAAAAAAAAAAAAAAAAAAAAAAAAAAATATTTGAAAAGCAAATCGCTACGTACATTATTTATGGTAGACGTAAAAATAGTAGTCACGAAACATAATAAATTACTTTTTTCGAAAGTTCAAAGTATTTTATAACAAACATTGATTAACGCGAGTCTCGTATTTCAGTTGTTTGAAGTTAGCAAACATGATAAATAACTTCAAAGATTTTGAGCATGGAAATGAAATATTTGACTGAGGTCATGTGCCATTCAAAAAATAATAAAACTTCATGTCGTTGATTTTATTTAAAAGTTTTTATCCATTAGATATGTTGGATGATGTACAAATTAATAAATTTCTATACATGTATATTTTTATGTTAGCACTCTTCATAGGAAAATTCCCTGTGTGTAAATCAGAAACTTTTCATTAAATGTTTGCACATGTAAAACCAAAAAATTGAAAAAAGAGAGAATAAGGTAAAATATTTTTTTGATAAAGTAGAAATACAAGCTTTTCTACCACTGAAATAAGAAATTATAACTTTAATACCTGAATCATATGTACTCATATGTGTATTTGCTATATTTTATCAAAAATTGTATTTTTTTAGGTATGATGATGTTGTATGTCTCCTGTAAAGTAATTAGTACATCTAAGGTAAAGCTGAAATACAAATGTTCTAAATATTCTTGGGATATCAAACATTATTTAAGTATTTTATGTTTAATTTAAATAATAATAAAATGAAAAAAGGAGTTTAGTTTAAATAATGCTGATGGTAATAATAAAAATTTTATTCTAATGATATTTTTGTAGTATTTGATATTTAATAGTTGATAATTATTATATATGAATTATTGTTTCTCTTTTTCTGAGCTTATTAGCACCTGCTATTATCTTATATATTTAACAAGCAATCTATACAAATTATATCGTAAACTACTGGACCGATTTTCATGAAACATGCCTCCAATACTAAATCGAGTAAGAGAAAAATACGTAAGTCCCAAATTGATGAAAATGTGCTTTGATGAGATAAAACAAACTCAGAATGCCCTGCTTGTTATAAATCGAAAAGTGCTCATATGAATTATACGAAATGTTCTTTCTATAGTAATTCAATTTAGTAGCTCAGTTTCAAATACTTGAACGTTCGTTTTCGAAATCTATTACAAACTCAGTGCTCATAATTTTGCCATATCTTGTAAACAAATTTTGCAAATTCTACTGTAGCTGTGTGTTTTATGTTTCATATTTGCTCCATACAATGCTACATTTCACACACAACTAAATTTGAAAGCATATTTATTTTTTTTATTATTAGAGTTAAGTGGTTTTCTGATTTTTTTTTTTTTAAATTTCAACAAAAAATCGATGTTTACTTTTCCAATCAACAATTTTCTGTGACAAAAATCAGACTAAATTGAGAATCAGCATCAATCAACTAACACATGTTTACTAAGAATATACATATTTACAAGATACTACGATAATTAATTTTTAAAAAAGATTGCACACAATACCAAAAAAAATTAGAAAAATCTCTTTAATTTTGGCTTATAAGACTAATATGGCTTGCATATGCTTTCATGCAAGATATTTTTAGTCATAACTTCTGCTCTAATTAGCATGTCTGTAAAATTCTTTTTGTAGTGGATTTGTAATTTTTTTTAAGATACCCATTCTCTTATATGTGAGAAATCATTTTTTTTACAGTCTTTTGGATCTGTTCTCTTAAAGATTAAAAAGAGTAAAAGAAAAAATTGCCATTATCATATAAAAATACTAAATATTTATTTATCTATTTATGCCAATATCTATTTTGAATTTTGAACTGTATTATTGCAGCCGTCATTTCATAACGATAATTTTTTGAAATCATGAGAATTGTGCAAAATAACAACAGTCTTTATTTTATACAAACAAAGTAGGACAAATGCTGCATTAACATTAACCCATCACTATAGAATAGTCTACAATACGTGATTTTAGAGTATTTGACAATATTAAAAAATGAAATCAAATAGCATGTCCGATTTATTCTTCGGCATTTTTAAGGTTATTTATCGGTGTGTATTACATATGACCCATAATGGCCTGTTTTCTTTTAAAATGTAAAATAAAATAAAAAAAATGCTTCATATGAATTGATAAGATAGCAAATAATCTAAATTGTTGAGGGATATTTAGGATTATTCTTAAAGTTGATATATATTAGGTCTTAGAAATACCCTTTAATTAAATTATATAATTGTACGCATTCATATAAATGATAATAATTTTTGAAAAAGGAAAAAGGGATTCAAAATTACAATAATTATTTCAAAAAGATTGTTCAAAGGAAAATTTTATGTCTGTTATTAAAATTTTCCAGAGAAATTTTGTGAAATATATATTTTTCTTTTAAACTACATTGTTTCTTAAAAAAATAGAAATATTTATTCATTGCCATATTTATTCAGCTAAATGAGCATACTATTTTTTTATTTCCCTTGTCTACAATATACATTTTTTAAAGTATACATACGATGGGTAGAAAAATGCGTAATGCTGTTACATCTTCACTGAATTCGAAAATTCCTTTTAAAGCTGCAATGAATTTGAAAAGTGTCTTGAAAGATATGGAACATTATTATTAAGTACATGTTTTCGAAAAGATAACATATTCTTTCATTTATTTAAAAACGAAAAATTGCATAATTATCAAATAACTTGACCATCTGTCTATCTAGAACTACAATAAAAAAAGAATTAACAAAGGCGATTATAAACATGCAAAAGAATTTTAAAATCTATAAAAATATGTTCAAATAATCTCGTTTCATATTTTAATAATTATAGTAATGCATTTTTAAAGATATTAAACAGTTATTTGTTTATACTTTAATTGAAAAATACTATTATTAATAATCTAAAGCATGCATTTCAGGAAAAACAACCATAATCATAGCACCTTGCGAATCACATAAAGAGATAAAATTTTGTAATCGCATTAAGAAAAGTAATAATATCAAATAATTGAATAGTCCAGAAAAGACGTATACCTTAAATGGAAATAATGACCCTGGATATGCATTTAATCATGAATAAATAACGTTGTATTTTTTCTAAACTGGATAAAGAAAATTTATCAGTCTTTAGGTTTCTCAACGCAATGTACGCAATGTGGCATTATTTACATATTTTGTGTAGCTGCTTAAAATCACGCATTGTTCCCTAAATCACCTCGTCATAAAACAAAATTAAATAAAGAATTATGAATACATAAGAAAGTAATTACACTTTATTTGTTGTAGATTGTAAATTAAAATAAAATATATAATAAGTTTTCCTTTTTTTTTCATGTTAAAAAATTGATTTAGACAATTTAATGAGAAATGTAAAAGATTTTTCTTGCATTTATTTTAACACAATGAAGACGTTGCGGAAATATTCTAATTTATCATTTTTTAAAGATAGACTATCTTTCATAGATTATTCGTTTCATGTAATAAGATGATAAAAAAACAGTGGATTCCCGAAAGTAAAAATTTTCACAGTATTGTTATTTGTTACAGTAGCTTCAAATAATAGAAAGATATAATATGTCACAACAAAAGTTTATTTAATGGATATAATAATATAAAAACGAATGTTTACACTTTTTTTACGAAAGGATTTGAAACCATAGAGATACATAGTAAAAAATATGAAAATATATTTTCAATATCATCGATAAGCAAATGCAATAAAAAGTCTTAGAACATGTCTTGTTTTATTTAAAATAGTGCAAATAGGTACAATGTTTATTAAAGTATAAATAATTAACAATTTTACATTTCCTTCTGTGTCGCGATAACTCATATATCATATCACTAAGCTACAGATTTTACACCAACAGAAGTATTATTTAAATCAATATAATTTTACAGATACGATGTTATTTTAAAACAGTGAGTAATGATTAATACTCTTATCGATTATATTTATATGTGTACTTTTTTACGTTATTATTTTTTAATAAAAAGAAAAAAAACATTGTATTGTACTCTTTTTCTTTGCTGTCAGGGAGTTTAATTATCCTCAAATTACAAATTTATACGAAACAGTTCGGTTACAACACTGCTTTTATAATGTATGCGACGAAAGGTGTATAGTTGCTACATGACGTAAACCTGATGAATCAAATGCCTGTTTACAGATGCATACGGAGGAAGTCTATGAATGTTTTCTACAAATTTATTAGAAAATTATCTAAAAATATTAATAAATAAAAAATCATTATCAACAATTTCTGAAAAGAGTACTTGTACAGCAGTCTCAATATACTACATTAAAGAATCATAATTGTATTTCTCGATGCGACATTTCGGCGAAACCTAAAATGCTAGTTAACTCCTTAACGCGCAGTGTTGCCGGGTCGGCAACACCTAAAGTTCCCCCTGTTTGGAGACTTAAAAACTCCGTGAATATTTCAAAAACTACTCTAATGGCTACTTTAAATCTTTCTTATGAGTTCTAGATGGCAGCACCACAGAGATCAAACTCTACTGTTTTTAAATGATAGGTAAAATGTTTTACTGTAATACGCACTTCACAGCAATGCTCTTCTCACTGCGCTTATCAATGCTTTACTTATGGGAGGTTACCACTTCGGCAACAGCTGTATAATTAAAATGGTTTGTGCAATCTTTACAAAACAATACCTGTGTACTCGTCTAGGCCTAAAAAGATTGCCTATTTTTTTTAATTCCAACTTTAAGAAGTAGTGCCCCGGAAAGGGTTAAGGAAATTCTTTTCTTTCTAACTTCGATTGTAATAGATTCACTTACATACAATTAAACCAAATATTAATGATTTTCCCCACATCTATCAAATTCTTTAAATCCAACAAGGTAGGAACTTTGAGAATCTAAGAATTCCTACTAAAAAAGCCATATGCTCATTGCTATACTTTTACTTTTGCTATAAATTTTCTTATATTTAGATTTAGAAATTTAAAATTTTATTATGTGTCTCTTTAACCCGAGAGAACTCGCTGCATGAGATTTTCTGTCACCGTCGAATCATTTTTAAGAATCATATTCAAATCCCTGCTCATTTTAATTAAAATTTCAAAATATTATTTAAATTATTTTACCTGTTTTTGTTAATAAAGGTACTAAGGGGAAAAAGTGATTAAACGAATGTAAAGTAAAAGAAAGAAATTTAGCACTGGGAGAGAAATTCACACTAGAAGTTCTCCCAGGTTTAATTCGGCTTCGAACTGATTTAATATGACGATCTAGTCAAACGCAGTTATAAATTAAAAATTAATATTACTTCATTAATTTAATGAATTCGTTTTTTGTCACATATCCTCACTGATATTGGAGCTCCTTTCCTTCAACGACTTTTTTAGCCAATTACAAATCATAAAATTTTTAGAATACATTAGAAAGATATTTGTCTCTAAATAAAATGTAGTTTAAATGCTGTTTTACGGAAAGCATAAATACCATTTAAGAATAATGTCATGCAAAATTTATCGCAATCAAAATTAGAAAAAAGATATTTAAGTCGGTAAGTCGTAAGGAATGTCGAATAATACTATAACTTTAATCATATTTTATAAAATATATTGTTATTTTTAATAATGGATATATTAATAAACATATTATGGTTTGGCATAATCTGTTAAAAACGTAATTATAATATTTAATTCAATCACCCTTAGAAAATTTTTATAAATCGATAATAATAATAATTTAATATAAATAGAAAATTTTTAATACACTAAATTTATATTTTAGCCATTTTTTACAAAACATTCCAATACTTTTTATTTTTTTTTAGAAAAATCTAACATACAATGAAGACAATCAAGAATAAATATGTTAATAAAATTCAACTCATCGTAAAATTGATGCATTTTTATCAAAATTCTGTAAAATTGTACAAAACGGCGTAATCCCTTACAAAAAAAGATGTCTTCATATATCATTTATATAAACTTACCATATGTACGCTAGGTACTCATAAATATGTTGAGTATAAAACTAATCAATGTATTCAAATGCAAAAAAATATATATATTTATACAGGTTTTTACACACAATTATTTATAAAATTTCAGAATTTTCTCATGTAATTTTTTTATGAAAGGAAGTATAAATTGTCAAATCATATACCTAGAAACGAATTGTTTGTTCATTAGCCTCTAGAGATTGTAAAATAACTACCTGAAAATTGTCATAATTATAGCAAACTATTGAGTTATCAAAAACCGGTTTACTATTATAAAAAAAAAAAAAATACGTTTTTTTGAAAACTGAATGAAACATTTTTAAAATCCCATTTCGTTCAAAAGTGCATTGTCTAATGTTTCTAAATGATTTTGATTGAATTTGTAAGAGTTGTAAAGTAAAAACAGATTTTGAAATAAATTTAAGAAAATAAAATAAATAAAACGTAATTTTTCATAAAAATTGCGATTTAAGGGTAGACAGTACTTTAAATTAGTTGCAGAATTTGTAATTTTTTTTCAATGTATAATACGAACAATTCTTTTAAAGTGTGTGCTACAACAATATGTCTCATTATAGTACTTGATTAAATTACTTAAATATTTATAGTATCTTTAATTAAGCATACCCCAATTTTACATTTAATTGTTATTCCAAATTTACTTTTAAAACTGTTAATCTGCTAAGAGTTTTTTAAACATTCTGTATCAAATTGTGCCAGAAAGAATTGTAACAGAGCAGGACATGTAAATGTAACGAGGTTCAATGTTTCTCGATGTCTTTTTTAAATAAATCAGTTTATCTCTCAAAGCATCGCAGCACTCACTAAGAAAATGTTTTAAAACATGTTTTTTCTTTTATTTTAATAAATGATTTCTCTTATCTGTTCTTGTTCGGTAAGAAAAAAAAGTCACGTATTGTATTACATTAATAGGATCTTTATAATGAAACAACTTATAATTGTAAATCTCAGTTGTAGCACTACCCAGAAAATAAAAATTATAAAATTGCAAACAACACTGCTCATTATTGTTCTCAGTCATATACATATCTCAGTCAATTTTTTTCACTCAGATAAATAATGATTATAATGAATTCAATGAAAAGTATTGTTTAAATTAGTGAAACTTTCAATGTCCATAAAATGAAAATATAAATTTATATTCTTCAAAATAATTCTCTCCTTATATGTTTATTAATACCATTATATTAAAATGCAAATTGAAATTATTACTTTAGTTTCAGATTTATTTTATAGAATTTGACTTTTGGAAGTGAAAATAATAATTATTGTTAGATATATAAATTATCAACAATATAAAGGGCAAATGTGCCCATCTGTAAAGCTGAATAAAATATGATACGCTGGCAACGCCTTAGGATTAAATTTGGGTTTTTCAATTTTCACTTGTAAGTTTTGTTATAATATTCAATGTGACATATTTTTTATTTTTAAACAGATGTACTTAAAATAAAATCTAATGTCAAATACAATTTTTCAAGTTTAAAAATCGTATCATTATTAATATGTTTGTGACGGTTTTTTAAAAAAATTTCAATTATAATTCCTTTAAAATTTTATTTCTGTCGCGTGAGTGCTCTATTACAGAAGAATAAAAACTTATTTTACACTTAAAACAGTATAAATAGCTCAGCAATTGTATCCGGTTAATTTTATATGCATAAATTTAAACTCAACCATTAAAAAAAACAAAAATCAATTGTATTAAAATGTTGCTGTTGTTTTGCATTTCACTGATGCTTCTACCTAGAACGCAGAACGATGGTCAATCAAATAAACCGCAATTATCCACATAGAACCCAATTGCAGGAAGTTACATAAGATTTTTTAAATTTGAATTTGTTTTTTAAATAATTTTGTTTGTGAATTTAAATGACATTTCTCTAATGATTTCAACTAAATTATTGCATTTTTGTCGATAAAAAGGAGACATTTAACATTACTGATTTTTTTTTTTTTTTTGGCATCACTTTCTCATTAAAATTGGAATGTGAAAATAAATTTCATTTGAAAACATCTTGAAAATAATAATGTGATAAAATCATATTTTTCAAGAAAATTTGGAAAAATAAAAGCTTATTTTATGACTTTACGATTCGGGAATTCATTTATATTTGAAAGAAAAAAATAATATATTAACCTACAATTAACATTTAAAGAAAAATGTCATTTTACTGCTCTTAAGTTTAATTTGACCAAAGTGGTTAAACAATAATAAATCCTAGAATTACGTGCACTATATAATTACCTATATGGATAGTAAAATGCCTTGTATATAATTATTGCCCTCTGGAAAGTATACATTTTCTTACCCCTATTTTCAGAAAATGAATTTTAAAGATGAAACGCAATTTCGTAATTATTTCGTATAGCTAGCTATTAGTGAAGATGCATAAAGCGGAATGATTTTGCACAAGAAAAAACATTTATTGATATTAATTATTTTTTTAAAGATTTCTATTTTTTTTAATAAGCTTGTCCCAAAATAACATCAATTTTGTACATGCATTTCATTATAAAGAGGGGAGAAGTGGGATTTCTATATTTCTATCTATGCCATTTCGTCAATAAAATGATAAAAGTAAATATTGATTTGAATAGATCATGTACATAAAACAGCGAGTAAATTAAAATTTTCAAGAAATGTTAAAGAAATAGAAACCTATTATGACATATTAAAGCTTCAAGGATCAATTCACATTATAAAACAAATAAAAAAAAAATTGCCTGTCGATAAACAGATTTAAAAAAATTATTTCTATGTACATTCTTAAATTTTATATTCAATATAGGAAACAAAACAAAAATGAAGGTAATTATTTTGATTTAGCTACAAAAGTTTATTTACAAAAAATCCATTTAAAGAAAACACAAATACATTTTTTGACTTTCTCCTTAAAAAAGGCGAATGAAACTTCCAGAACTAAAAGAAAAATATTTTCGTGAGATTTGTTGTTCTAAACATTTATCTTAATTAATAAATATAAAATATTTTAAAACAAATTGACCAAAATAATTTCAATTTTATAAGATCACGGAAAGAATACCATTTCTATTCATTGAACAGTGACATTAGAAGCCAAATCTTGAAAAAAAAAAAGAAAGTCATTTGATAAACGTTGTTACAAAAATTATGCATTTATATTGGAAAAGCTTTTAATGAAAAACTCAAAATTTTATACTTGAAATATAGTAGGTAATAAAGCTAGTATTTTATTTGTTTCAAACAGTACAATATATTTTCCTTGTTAATAATTATTGAATACTCTCACACAGTTTAACACAGTAAAAGTGCAACACAGTTTCAAGCTGTTATTTTCTACAATGTTTTATTTGTAAAACTTAAAAACATTAAAAATAGATAAATTTAATCTTTCGCAGGAACTTTCATGTAACTGGTATTCTAAGTAATTATTTTTATATTTGCATTGATTTTTATATATTAAAAGAATTTAGAGATATTATTATATTTACTATTAGTAGTTATTTTTTAATGATACGGAATGGATCATTGCTCATAAACATATATATGAATTAAATATATTTTTTAAAAAATAGATGGCGTCCTATTTCTGATCATTTTTATCGAAAAATATTATTAATTACAACTTTAATTATCCTAAAGTCTCAGAAAACTAGATTAAACGCTTAACTACTTCGATCGAAATAGAGCATTTCAAAGTTTCAAACATCTCCGAAGAAAAGTAATCCATTAAACTACTACATTCTGAAACATGATGAAGACATTGAGATTTCTAGACATTTTCAAAATGAGACTTTTACAACTAACTAGTACTTTAAACCTATTTGATTTGTATCTTCTCAATTTCAATGAATGAACATATCTTTATAAATTTAGGAGAACATCAACTATTCGTGTAATAGTTATACGACATATTAAATTTATATATCACAAAAATATATGATACATAAAATAATTATGCGATTTAAATTAATAATACGCACTGCTGTTTCATGCATTAAAACACAACAAAATGGACTGTATAAGCGATTTATTTCTGTCTAAATTAGAAGCAAGTCCTCACACGGCTTACTACAAAATACCATTTTTAGGGTTCTGTACATAAAAAGTGAAAAAGGAATCATTATAGGAACACTCTTGTGTCTGTCTGTCACAGCCATTTTACTCATAAACTATTCAACATAGAAAGCTCAAATTAGTGAAGTAATAAAGAGTCCTACATTATAAAACTTCAGAAATTATTTAAGACTTAGAAATATATTAAGGAATAGAGAGGCCAATTAAGTCACTCGAAGAAAAACATATTTTATTTGTATAACGTGCAGGATATTGTATGAAAGGTTTTGTAAAGCTAACTTCAAAAATACATTTCTTTTAATTTTAGGTAGTATATTCTCAGATATATCGTCAACAATGTAGCGTAAAAATATGAGATATCTATGTCCAAATCTATTGGATTTAAAGTTACAAAAAAATTAGACGTAGAAGACGTTAATTAAAAATTTGCAGGGAAAATGTAACAATTACCCTAGGTCAATTATTCAAAAAAGCACATTCCGTTAAATGCAAGTTTTGATTTTTGAGCATTCAGTAAAAGTGCTAAAGAACATTAGAGGTGCCTACCTGGTTGTAATATAAAAGAACTGTTAAAAGTAATTTTGAAAAAAATTGTCCGCTATTAGCCGAGATATTGACCCTGAAAAACAGGGACATACATAACGATAGTGATGGAGTACTTTATGTACCATTAGCTTTTAAAGCTCAAATAACAAAACTGCATTAAATTTTTACGGAAATTTAAATCAAAAATTGATTTTTGTTTGCAATGTATATCTTCTTGCTAATTTTCAAAGTCTACATTTTTTATATTTTTATTCTACTTTGAAAACTATATGTGGTAATTGATAGCAAATAACTCATACTTATTAAACCTCTGATCGATTTTAAAGTTTAATTTTTGTTAAATTGATCAGAGTAAATGCATTTATTTTATTGCAAAAATGTTCTAGTCTCTTTAAATAGTTGAAAACAAACAAGAGATTCTATGAAACGATTTTAAACAAGTAAATATAGTTTGTTATATTATTACATATCAATCACTTTATGATTACAATACAAAATATTTAGTAATATATAATGTAACATAATGTTAATTTAATGTTAGCATAATACCAATATCGAAAAATTAAATGCTTTCTAACAGTTCAATAAATAAATATGCGTTTTTTCTCTAAAATTAAGAAGTAACCAACTCAATTAGAAATTTAATATTTTAGTAAGTAAATATACATTACAAAATAGGTCAGTTATAATTATTATAATTTGAACTGAATAAATCAAAATAAAATGATAAATATCACATTTAAATTATGTAATTAAATATTAACTTTTTAATTCCAAATAAATATTTTATGTTCCCTTAGTTCAATTATACAAAAGTAATATAAAAGCATTTGCTATGGATTAAATAATTTCACTGTTTACGATATACCACATTACTAATTTTTATGATTATATGTATCACATACTTTAAAGATACATTATTTTTTGTTTGTTTTATATGGGAGGATTTACATATTGAATATATATTTTTAATATATATTTTTAATATATTAAGTTATATTGTAAACAAATTTTAACTCTTGAAACAGTTTCTTATTTATGAGTTTCATTGATAAGTACTAAAAAATTTAAATATCATTGATTGTAGTCAAAAGTACACAAAACAACAAAAACAAAACAATCATTTCAAACAAGTTTTACTTTACTCAGATTCAGTTAAAATAATGTGTATATATACAGGGTGATTCTAAATTGTTTTTAGAAAAAAAGAGGGGTTATAGTACACATGAAGACAAACAATATTAAATAGGAAAACAAGGACCCCAAATGTTTTCCAAAGCAGATAGCAGACGTTAATATTTAGGGTCCAAAATTTCAAATAAACATAAAAAATGGAAACATTGTTCGATTGATTTGCAGTTTTCACTAAAACTATTATTTATGTCAGTATTTTCTTCAAAATAAATTATAATGATAAATTATAAAAAAAAAATGACGATAGAGGACGCTTTAGACATTGAAGTAACGAACAACTATTTTTTGCATCTCATTAAATGTTTCGGAAGCTTAGACTTAAACTGAAATTTTGAACTCAAAATTTGAATAGCTGGGAGTGGTTAAGTAGCACAAAATGTTCAGGGGAAGGGAGAGGATCAAATTTCAAAATAGAAAACGGAAAAATTGGTCGATTTGATTGCAATTTTCGCTAAAACTAGTTTTATGTCAGTATTTCTTTGAAAATAAATTGTAGAGATAATTTTTTAAAAAATTCCGTAAGAGGAACTACTGACTAACCAACAACTATTTTCAACCATTATTTTTTTAATATCATTGAATTCTTTCAAATGCTTAGACTTGAACCTACATTTTGAGCTCAAAATCTAAATCGTTGGGAGTAATTAAGTAGCCCTAAATTGATTTGTGTTCGATGGGGGGGGGGGAGGGTTAAATTTCAACTCTTGAACACAGTTCAGTTTGCGCTTCTTAACCCATCAATAAGATTCATAATTTGAGCTCAAAATTTAAGTCTAAACTTTTGCAGGCTGTTCGATGTAGGCAGACGATACCGCGCCACCTATAATTAAAATCTCAGTGTTCAGAAACTAAAGTGAAGTGGAGTGTTTTTTTCTGTTTTTATTCTAAAGTTGTGTTTGAGAAATGTGCAGACGATAATGCGGCAGTGTGTTGCTAGTGAGTTATTCTTTTTAATAAAGTGATCTAAATATAACCTATGCCTATGGAATAATTGTGTTGTGTGTGCATTTAATTTACATGGACCGCCGAGCCGTGAGGCCAAAGTAATTATTTATGTGAGTGAATAATCATTGAATTAGAATTATGTGTTTATGTTATATTAAAAGTTCTATTAAAGATCTGTCCAACGTTCAACATGAGAGTCTTCGAATAATATCGTGCTCAAATAAGTGAAGTGTTGTGCTCGAATATGTGAAGTGTTGTGTCTAAGAAGATAAATTTAAGAGTTAGAATGAGTCTACTTTGGAATTTTTGCAGCGATTTCAGTGAGGTAAGAGCAATTTCCAGTACATTTTGATTAAATTATGTCTGTTATTGATAATTTAAATAAAGACGAGCTTAAGCTCGTGATTGAGGAATTGGGATTAACTGTTTCAGAAAGTAGCAAAATTATTGATTTAAGAAATATTATAGAGAATAGTGAATATTTCTCAATTGAGCAGTTATTAAAAAGCATCGTTAATTCGGTTGTTGAGGAGTATAAATCGCAAAAGGAAACTGGGAAAACAAAATTAGAATTAGAAAAAATTAAATTAGCGCAATTAGAAAAGGAGTTAGAATTAGCAAATATTCGTAAAAAAAACATCCCAAAATTCTGAATTTGAAAAAAATAAATCAGCTCAGTTAGAGAAAGGATTAGAAATAGCCGAACTGCGTAAAGAGTCTCGGGAAAATTTGCCGTCCGTAACAGAAAAATCGGAAACGGAAACAAGGAACAATAACTTAGAAAGTTTTATTAAAAGTATTAAAACTTTAACTATTCCTTTACCATCGAGAGTTGCGTCATTTAATATTTTTTTTCAAACTCTTGAGAAAGCATTTCGAAATAAAAATGTACCTGAAGAGTTTATGGCAGAATATCTGTTAAATATTCTCGGGGAAAAACGAGCAATTTAATGATCTATTTATCAGAGGAAGAGTTGATTAGTTATGATAAATTGAAAAATATAGTCTTAAAAGAATTTCAACCTACGGCACAAGAATGTTCAATCAATTTCAAGAGTGCGCAAAAATTAACATCGGAAAGTTACATTCAATTTTCTGCTAGGCTAAGTTCAAATTTTCAGTATTACTGTAATCTGCGTGAAGTAAGTGATTTTAACGCATTATGCGATCTGATTGTTTCAGATAAAATTTTCAGTTCTTTAGATCGCGAATTAATTAATCATATCGCAATTAAACAAGCAGAGTCATATTTTAAACCACAGCAACTAGGAAGATAATGCGATATTTTTTTGTCGATTAAAAATAAATCTAAAGGTGAATCAAATGTGTATTCGAGAAATACGATAATTGAAAATAAACGCATAGCGACAAATAAATTGCAAAATCGACCTCAAAGGAGCGTTTCAAATATATTTTTTTCGGAAACAAAAAATGTGAAATGTGTCTTGTGTAAATCTAATGAGTATCATGGTTT
Source organism: Maratus speculifer (assembly GCA_964019185.1). Classification (NCBI taxonomy): domain Eukaryota; kingdom Metazoa; phylum Arthropoda; class Arachnida; order Araneae; family Salticidae; genus Maratus; species Maratus speculifer. The sequence goes on along the minus strand of OZ025289.1, from coordinate 193,493,327 downwards.
GCATTCTTGTCCGCAATTCAAAAACCTGTTCATAAAAGATAGAATAGAAGTTGTGAAATTAAATAAAGCATGTTTCAAATGGCTAAATTGTAATTTTTGTGTACATAAATTTAAATCTAAAAACTGTCCTGGATGTAAACTACCAATTTCTGAACTAATAAATTTTCCTAGAGAAGAAAGGGATTTAAATAATCAAAATAAAAATGTTGGTCATGTGTTGCAATCGGCAATAAAAAAAATCACAACCCGGGGAAATCTTTTCCTACACTCCGAGTCAGACTGTCGTCTATAGTTTTGTGAAAAATAAAACAAAATCCGTTTTATTAAGTACGGCGCGTATCCTCATTAAAGATAAATTTTCGGAATGGCAGGAAGTTAGATGCTTACTAGATGTCGGTTTACAAGCCTGTTTGATTACTTCACAGTGTACTAATCGATTGCAGCTTAGAATTAATAAAATGAATACTTTAATTTCGTGTTTGGATGACACTTCTATGACAATAAAAGGCTGCGTAAATACAGAAATCGAGAATAGAGATAAAAGTTTTGTTAGAGAATTGACTATGCTAGTAGTAAGGAAAATTACATATTTAATTCCGCAACATGTGGTTAACATAAATGTTGAAATACCAGATTTAACTATGTTAGCAGATTATAGATTTAATTTCCCTGATAGAACTCATATGTTGTTAGCAGCAGAAATATTTTGTGAGCGATTGTGACCGGGACAAATATATTCTCAGAGTTCAAATTTACTTTTGCAAAATACCGTATTTGGGTATGTGACTAGTGGATGCATAGAGCAGGAAAGTGATGTAAGAGTTCATTGTGGGCAAATTCAGGTGGAAAATTTAAACCAAACATTAAAAAAGTTTGGAGAAGTTGAAAACGTCGAAGTAGAGTTGTCAAAAAGTAAAGAATTTGAGATATGTGAGCAGCAATTTACGCGTACGCATTGCAGAAATGAGGAAGGGAGATACGTGGTGAGAATGCCTTTATAGGAGAATCCTTCGTGTTTAGGCCAATCTAGGGAGCTTGCTCTTAAAAAACTCAAATCGCTGTGGACTCGCTCATCAAAAGAGAAGAACTACTTCAAATTGTATAAAGATTTTTTTTATGAATATGAAATGTTGGGGGATATGGAACAGGTTAAAGATGTAAAGGAACCTGACGTTGGGTATTATGCTCCACATCATAGTTTATTTAGACCAGAAAAGTCCACCACAAAACTGAGAATTGTATTTAACTGTTCTGCCACAAATGGCACATCACTTAACTCATTGCAATATAATGGCAGTGTCATTCAGAATGACTTATTTACCATTATGATTAGTTTTCGAGAGCATGTTTATGCACTGACTTCGGATGTCTAAATGATGAATCGAATGATAAACATTGATCCTAGTCAGCACCCATTGCAGAGAATTTTGTAGAACGATAATGTCGAGGAAGTAACAATACTGACATAAAGAATAGTTTTAGTAAAAACTACAAATCAGTCGACCAATGTTTGCGTTTTTTTATGATTATTTGAAATTTTGGTCCTTAAACTTTAAAGGCGGCTATCTCCTTCGGAAAACGTTTGGTACCCTTGGTTTCCATTTTAATATTGTTTGTCTCGATGTGTACTATCATTACTCTTTTTTGTAAAAACAATTTAGAATCACCCTGCATATATATATATATTTTTTTTTAAATTTTGAGGGTCCTTATGTATGTAAATACTGATAAATGTATTACTCACAACGAACTGGTTATAATATTTAACATAATGTCATAAAATAAATTAAAAAAAAACAGTTATTTTAGGAAAATAAAATAATGCTCTCATTAATTATTCATATAAATTAGAACAATCATTTACCATTGAGTATACTTTGCATAATTTTAAATAAAAGAAATTGTTAACATAAAAGAGGAATTCAATTTAAATTGTTAATAACTTTTTGTGGTATTTGTCTTTAATTAAATGAGTAACTGTGTCAATTTTATACTGTAAAAAATAACAAAAAATAAAAAATATTTATTATTTTTCAGATAACAAAATCTCTAATTTCTTTTGTATAGTAATAATTTCATCGTTTATAATTTATGAATATGCGAAAAACTGTTCAATAATTTGACCGGTTTTAAAGAAACGCGTTATATAAACATAATTTCTATCTATTCGAACCATAATTTGGCGAATAACAGCGCCAAACAGATTTAGATTACGGTTACATAACTGTTCTCTAGGAAGACGGTATGATGAAAGGACAGTTTGACATTTTAAATAGTTACTTTTAAATATTTGTTTTCCACAAAGCATATAATGACGTCCATATTACCGTTAAAATAAACACTTTTCAACAGATTACCTGTATACTTCAACTTCGTAAATTTGTGTAAAATTAATACATGAAATTCAATCATTTTTTATTTACGAAATGCATATTTTTTTTTTATTAACCACGTTTTCTACGGTTAAAAATTGCTTCAAATTATCTGGGCATTCCCCGTTTTCTTAGAAAACATTTTCATAATCGTAATGAAATTACAATCAATTAAGAAAATGTTTTCGTGGAAAACTGTCGAATGACAGGACATTTTGTTGCAAGTTTTTAAAAGTTGCTTTTAAACATTTGTTTTCCAAAAAAGCACATAATAACATCCATAATAGGGTTACAATTAGTGTTTTTCAATAGATTTCATGCAACGTTCAATTAAACAAATGCATGTAATATTGGTATAAAACATATTGGTAGGTAAAACATTTTTTAAAAAATTAATGTATAATTCTGTATTTTCCTATTAATCCACTATTAAAGAATATCACAAGTTTGTCCAACCATTCGACCGTTTTTATAGATGACGGATACGTAATAGATATTGAAATAGATCTTGACTAATTTGAGTTATTTTTGATGTGGTCGAGATACGATTATAAATAAAAAAGTTTGAATGACTGAAGGCATTTGCGCCAAAGATTTAAGAAAAGAGGATAAGCTTTGTATAAACGGAAAAGACAAGTTGTAATCCTTTTATTATTTTTTTTCTGGTCGTGCAAAATGCTGTAACATATAATGTATCTAACACAGTTCGTTACCAATGTAGAATTCGTTATTAAAATGATTGAAAATTCATGTTAATTTACATATGATACAGAGCCAATAGCTATTTCTCATAAATTATGCATTAAGTAAAACTTGAAACATATTCACAGCAGCCAATTACATACTTCATAAGTACTGAATACTATACAAACATCCACTCACTTGAAAATTTATGTTATATGATGTTTATTTAAGCTTTAAAATCGCACATAAAGATCAAAATGTAATGTTTGAATGTAATGTAAAATTTTCGGTATAAAAGTGAATACTAATTAGAGTTTAATTAGAGAGGTTTTCATTTAACCATAAGATGTATGTTATTGAATACACATGAATAAACATTAATTTCTAATACTTAATGAAGAATTAAAGGAAAGGGTTATTACCAGATTTGAAATTATAGCTATATTGCAATAAAGATATCTAAACAATGGAGGTAAAAGGAAATTTCTCAAATAATTTTCTAAAACTTCACGCAACATTAGTTAATTTTTATTTCTTACATAAATGTACACATATGCTCATGGATGTAATTCTAAATTTGAATTCGTACAAACATACGCAATCATATAAGCAAGTTCATTCGGCATTATGTTGCTGTAATTTACTTTATATCAATTGTTATCAAAATATTAACATCGACTCATTAATTGGTCTTTAAAACAGAATATTTTAACAGCTTAACTGTTCTGCCTTTGCGGTTTATCATACATTTTGAACACTCTGTACAGTCTATTATGATAAATTAGCGGATTTCACATTTACATTAATTTTTACATTATTCTGTTACTTCTATCTTTGTTATACATACAAAAATATTATTTAATCGATAATTTATAGCGTATTAATAATTCATATTTCACTATAACATAACTGTTTAATACACAGTATAATCTATTCATTTACAAAAATCAGCGTTAGTTACTCAATGTTTTATGTTTTTATATTTATATGTATTTTTATATTTATTATCTGTTTTTATAAGTGCATCTTAAAACATAAAAAAATATTAATATAATTTTGATATTTAAAGAAGCATGTTTTCTTAAGTCTCTAAAGATGAAGAACTTTTTTGAATCTTAAACGGTAAAAATAAATAAATAAATAAATAAATAAATCAGTATTTCTGCCAGTCTATAGATGAGTAAATCTATAAATAAGTTCTATAAATCAGTATTCATAGATTTAAAGTTAGAGATATCTGTATGGTCTAATTTTATCTGTACACCGTACAAAATAAGATATAAATCTACAAAACTAGTTTTATAAAGTTATAGAAATTCGCAGTTTTTCAAATTAATCTTATAAAACTGCAATAATATTATTAATCTTTTATTTATAAATCGAGTTGCACTGACATAAAAAGTTCTCGACACCCCAGATCACTAACTATTCTCACCTCTACAGGTGAACTTCGGTTCCTTTACACATTTTTTGATATAGAATTGAAACGTGTATCAGTTACATGATTTTTTTTGCTATTGTCGTTTCATAAAATGTTCTAGAAATTCCAATTTACTAGAAAAATGTTAGTAAATTTACAGTGTATTTTCTTTACAGCGTAAATAATTCGGTATATATTCACTCTAAAAAATAAAAGTGTAAATTAGACAAATGTACATATATATGAGTGTAAATTCCTAAAATTACACACCTGACATGAAAATTACCCACTTTTTGCAAAGTTTTACCTGTTTTTATGTGCATTTTACCTTAACAAACTAAGTGTGTATTTTGTTATTAATTGAAAAACATAAATAAATGTGTAAATGCTGAAAAATGTCTGAATTTACACAAATTGGTACGTTATTCTAATTTACACATAATGATATACACATAGGTAAGAATGTAAATTTCTAAAGTCACCCACTTGTCATAAAAATACCTATTTTAATGTGTGTTTAGTTTATGGAATTAAGTTTGTAAGTTTGTTATCAGTGCATAAACTCATAAAAATGTGTAAATGTAGATTACTCCTGAAATTACACTAATTATTGTGTTGTAAAAATTATAAATGCGTGAATTTTAAAGTAGACATTACGAAAGGGATAGAAGACTTACATATTATTCAGAACTACACTTTTTATTTTAGTAAACCCATTCCATAAATAACATGGTATCATTGCATTGCTGTAACAGTATTTTTAAGTAATAAATTAATATATTTATTTATTTTTATAAGATACTCTGACCACCTCTCTCACTCTCCCCGTTTCAGCAGCAGGTGAACATTTAAAAGTAGTTTAAAAAATTTAATCTCGACACATGTAACAAATGTAACAAATATTTTGTTACACGTAACGTAAAATTTTATTCATTTAATTAGTAAATTTTAATTTCGTTTTCCGAATTCCCTTTTAAAATTTGTACATCAAATATAAGAATGCTTCATTGTATAATTCTAGGTTTTGATTAAATCGTAATTTCTTTCAGCCATCGCACAGACTGCTCTTTTTCACAATTTTACTTGTAATTTTCAGTAATAGTGCTAGATTTCATTCTTAAAGCGACATTAGGAAGACTTCATAATGAGGCATTATAATAGAGATATAATCCCACTTTATGCTTATTCATAAAATTAAATTATATTTTTTGTACTGTTGGTATTCTTTTTTGCTGCCCCCCCCCCTCCCTTAATTAAAAGGATAGTAGTTTAATCTTCACTAAAATCTAAAAACTATTTAGAATTCATTTAATATGTAATATAAAATATAATTCATGTAATTAAGATAATTCTAAATTTGTATCCTGATTTATTTATACATTTTGCACATCAAATATAAGTATGCTTGATTTTACCCTAAATTATTTGAGCCATCTTTTGTCTTGTAAACTTTTATCCATTTCAAAGTTTAACTTGTAATTTTAGTTTAACTTCAGTTCGCAGTGCAATTGATGGTTGTATTCAGGAACTACTTCAAGCCCGAGTTAGACGCGAATCTAGCATATTAAACTAAAATCGTAATCTTCGTGGACTTGGCTTCATCATGTTTAAGTTGAAAATTAATAGTGGGTCCAGCTGATTGCAAGCGCTCTCGTTCAGAAAAATATAATATATAATGAGTTATTCTCTTATAAAATATAAGGTATGTAATGTCATACGTCCGTATTACCTCCAATTCTTTTTATCTGATTTGTTTATATTTATGTATAAATGTATATCATACATGTTGGACTGTTTTTTAAGTATAAGAATGTTTTACACGTATAATTTACTTGCCTTAAAAAATGTCAACATTACATAACTCCTGATAAATGTCTATTAAAATAACAACTGCTGTATCTAAAGTCATTTATTTCTTGAAAAATTTTCATCTTAAAAAGAATTTATGAATGTATGTTAACAGTAGCAAAACAAACATTAACATCCTTTTTTTCGGGGGGGGGGGGGAGGTGTTAAATTTTGGTTCGGTTTTGTGGAAGATATTATAGTTTATTTATAAACTATTATACAAATGTATACCATATCTATAAATTATATATTCTGATTTATAAGTTAAACAATTCATCTGAGTTTTATTTATTTATTGAATTTTTTTTTTAAATTATGAAACTTATAATGTTAACTAAGTTTATCATCGATTAAAATTATAGCGTTGCTTTTGAGTTTCTACGGTACATTTCCTAATTTTGAGAAATTAATTTTTTTAATTTTTTATCTTAGTTACATGAAATTTTCAGCTGTGTTTTAATTTGTTTTAATTTAATCTTCGGAAGAACTATGTTCCTCTAAAATAGTCATAGTAAAGAATACATATTTTTTTTTTGTTAATTATAGATTTAATAAAAATACACAGAAGTAAATTGCAAAAGTTCGCAAATACGTTGATTTAAAATAACTCCAGATCAAAAATTCTGAAGAAAATTTAGATTAAAGTAATGGCTTTTTCTTCAAATATGCAGTTTTCCATTCCAATTTTGCCTATTATTACAGAACTTATATGACATAAAACATATGATTGTATGTATATAAAAAATATATAACAGTTGTGTCATAATGAATATTCAAAATCGAACTTATCATTCTCTCCCTCCCCCCCTACATAAATATCCCCCGCCGGGTGAGTTTTATACACTTAAGACACAAATGTAATTATCAAATAAATTCTACGAGCTTTAATTTCGAAAATTTATAAGAGTCAATTGATATTTGGATATAGACTCAGTATTTCTCGTTTTATTTTTTACTATAGCTGATAAATAAAAATACACATTAGTTTGATATCTAAAATTTTAATTAGAATATCTGAAAATTTCATTTATGAAGATACGATTAATTTCATTAATGTTAAAATATATTTGTATTTATTTTTCTTTTTTTAAGACACAAATTTCTAAATATAAATGTAATGCAAAAGATGTTACTTTAATGATTCAACAGCTTTTTTGATAGTCCTGATAATATTTTACATGGCAAATTCTTTGTAATGTTGAATATTTATGAAAAGAAAACAATTCAACGTGTAATATAGGTAATTTATGTATATATAAACAAATCAGCTAAAATATTTGCAGGTAATATGTGTGTGTGTATGTGAGATGAAGTTTACATACCTTTTTTCTATTTTTTTATAGTATTTTAAATTTTACTTTTATAACTGTATGTAACACAGTACCTTCAATATAATTGACTTTGTATCTTGAGTCTGAAAAATAAAAAATGAAAAATTGAGTCTGAACTCTGAAAAAAAAAGTGTGGAGATTGCAAGTTTACCAACTATGATTATTCCATCTGATTAGTCTAAAATCTATCATTAATTAATTATTTATTTTTCTTTATCTTAATTTTTAATTGCATGTTCTGAATAATATATAAATGAGGGGAAAATATAAAATTAAAAAGCAAGGAAGAATATAGAAAATAAAATAGCAGTTTTTATGTGTACATTTAGAGAGAGTGGGGTGGAATGGGACACTTTTTACAAAAATAATAAAATCAATTTTACTTGACACAAATACAAAAACTCTGATTTATAGAATACAAAATGAAACACTTTCTAATGTCCTTGAGCAATATAGAAACATAATTTGAACAATCAATTTTATAATTAAAGAAATTGAAAATTTTACAATGTGTCCCATACTTCCCCACTAACAGAAGTAATATTTGTACTATGATGGTTGATGAGGAATATCAAAAATTAATATGTCTTAAATGGCTATATGCTGAATTTTAGATCCGCAGCTACTATACTAGCATAGTTTTAAAGGGAGGGGTAAAGTTCTAAAAACCTATTTATAGGGAGTTTTTAAGAGGAGGGGAATGAGTGTGATAGGCTGATTTGGAGCTTATGATGTTACACTTGTGATAGTGGATGAGAAGTGTGTACATCACTATGATCCCGAGTCCAAAGAACAGTACTTTTATCGAATCCACTGTCACAAATCTAGCCCCATAAGCTAAAAATCAAATTTTCAACTACACCTCCCCCCCATTTTACTCCTCCTTACAAAACTGTATGAATATTGCAGCTACGGTTCATAAATATATCGATATTCTACATCAACCCATTGCAGTACAAATATTTCACATACACTAGACACAATAGTTATTGAACCTCCATCGAATATGCGTATTTTGCATATTACGCAAAGGACTGTGTAAATTACAATAACGCAATATTGTGTGTTTTTTGCGCAATACACATTTAACAGTGTAATCACAGAAGATTACACAGATAAATGAGTGAGAATATTACACAGGTATATGTGTATTCTTGCGCAATTTACACGTTAATGTGGGTATTTCATGAGTGATTATTATAACTTTTACCCACTTAGTGTTATCATCAAATTACACACTGAAATGTGTATTTTGAAATTTACACATTAGGTGTGTATTTTGGCAATTTACACACAAATTTACACATATAAACAAATCGTTTTTGTATCATCGATTTACACATTTTTTGTGTTCAAATTTACACTTTTATTTTTTAGAGTGTTATTGTATGTTTTTATATGACGCAATAGTAAATGTTTTTCAATTAGAAATTATTTGTCTTTGTTTAAAATAAAGACTTCCGATTATCCGGTGTAACGCGGCGTAAGCTCTCCAAGGTGCACTCTAAAAAATAAAAGTGTAAATTAGGCAAATTTACATATATATGTGTGTAAATTCCTAAAATTACACACCTGACATGAAAATTACCCATTTTTTGCAAAGTTTTACCTGTTTTTATGTGCATTTTAGCTTAACAAACTAAGTGTGTATTTTGTTATTACTTGAAAAACATAAATAAATGTGTAAATGCTGAAAAATGTCTGAATTTACACAAATTGGTAAGTTATTGTAATTTACACATAATGATAAACACATAGGTAAGAGTGTAAATTTCTAAAGTCACCTACTTGTCATAAAAAATACCTATTTTAATGTGTGTTTAGTTTATGGCATTAAGTTTGTAAGTCTGTTATCAGTGCATAAACTCATAAAAATGTGTAAATGTAGATTACTCCTGAAATTACACTAATTATTGTGTTGAAAAAATTATAAATGCGTGAATTTTAAAGTAGACGTTACGAAAGGGATAGGAGCTTGTAAACTTTTATCCATTTCAAAGTTTAATTTGTAATTTTAGTTTAACTTCAGTTCGCAGTGCAATTGATGGTTGTATTCAGGAACTACTTCAACCCCGAGTTAGACGCGAATCTAACATATAAAACTGTAAAATCGTAATCTTCGTTGACTTGGCTTCATCATGTTTACGTTGAAAATTAATCGTTGGTCCAGCTGATTGCAAGCGCTCTCGTTCAGAAAAATATAGTATATAACAAGTTATTCTCTTATAAAATATAAGATATGTAATGTCATACGTCCGTATTACCTCCAATTTTTTTTATCTGATTTGTTTATATTTATGTATAAATGTATATGATACATGTTGGATTGTTTTTTACGTATAAGAATTTTTTACACGTATAATTTACTTGCCTTAAAAAATGTCAACATTGCATAACTCCTGATAAATGTCTATTAAAATAACAACTGTTGTATCTAAAGTCATTTATTTCTTGAAAATTTTTCATCTTAAAAAGAATTTATGAATGTATGTTAACAGTAGCAAAATAAACATTAACATCTTTTTTTTTCGGGGGGGGGGGGAGGTGTTAAATTTTGGTTCGGTTGTGTGGAAGATATTATAGTTTATTTATAAACTATTATACAAATGTATACCATATCTATAAATTATATATTCTGATTTATAAGTTAAAAAATTCATCTGAGTTTTATTCATTTACTGATTTTTTTTTAAATTATGCAACTTGTATTGTTAACTAAGTTTATCATCGATTAAAATATAGCGTTGCTTTTGAGTTTCTACGTTACATTTCCTAATTTTGAGAAATTAATTTTTTTAATTTTTTATCTTAATTACATTAAATTTTCAGCTGTGTTTTAATTTGAAAATATTACATCGGAAGAACTATGTTCCACTAAAATAGTCATAGTAAAGAACACATAATTTTTTCTTGTTAATTATAGATTTAATAAAAATACACAGAAGTAAATTGCAAAAGGGCGCAAATACGTTGATTTAAAATAACTCCAGATCAAAAATTCTGAAGAAAATTTAGATTAAAGTAATGGCTTTTTCTTCAAATATGTATTTTTCCATTCCAATTTTGCCTATTATTACAGAACTTATATGACATAAAACATATGATTGTATGTATATAAAAAATATATAACAGTTGTGTCATAATGAATATTCAAAATCGAACTTATCATTCTCTCCCTCCCCCTCTACATAAATATCCCCCGCCGGGTGAGTTTTATACACTTAAGACACAAATGTAATTATCAAATAAATTCTACGAGCTTTAATTTCGAAAATTTATAAGAGTCAATTGATATTTGGATATAGACACAGTATTTCTCGTTTTATTTTTTACTGTAGCAGATAAATAAAAATACACATTAGTTTGATATCTAAAATTTTAATTAGAATATCTGAAAATTTCATTTATGAAGATAGGATTAATTTCATTAATGTTAAAATATATTTGTATCTTTTTTCTATTTTAAGACACAAATTTCTATATATAAATGTAATGCAAAAATGTTACTTTAATGATTCAACAGCTTTTTTGATAGTCGTGATAATATTTTATGCGGCAAATTCTTTGTAATGATGAATATTTATGAAAAGAAAACAATTCAACATTTAATATAGGTGATTTATGTATATATAAACAAATCAGCTAAAATATTTGCAGGTAATATGTGTCTGTGTATGTGAGATGAAGTTCACATACCTTTTTTCTATTTTTTTAATAGTATTTTAAATTTTACTTTTATAACTGTATGTAACCCAGTACCTTCAATATAATTGACTTTGTATCTTGAGTATGAAAAATAAAAAATAAAAAATTGAATCTGAACTCTGAAAATAAAAAATGTGGAGATTGCATGTTTACCAACTATGATTATTCCATCTGATTAGTCTAAAATCTATCATTAATTAATTATTTATTTTTCTTTATCTTAATTTTTAATTGCATGTTCTGAATAATATATAAATGAGTGGAAAATATAAAATTAAAAAGCAAGGAAGAATATAGAAAATAAAATAGCAGTTTTTATGTGTACATTTAGAGAGTGGGGAGGAATGGGACGCTTTTTACAAAAATAATAAAATCAACTTTACTTAACACAAATACAAAAACTTTGATTTATATAATACAAAATGAAACACTTTCTAAGGTCCTTGAGCAATATAGAAACATAATTTGAAGAATCAATTTTATAATTAAAGAAATTGAAAATTTCACAATGTGTCCCATACTTCCCCACTAACAGAGAAGTAATATTTGTACTATGATGGTTGATAAGGAATATCAAAAACTAATGTCTTAAATGGTTATATGCTGAATTTTAGATCCGTAGCTACTATAGTAGCATAGTTTTAAAGGGAGGGGTAAAGTTCTAAAAACCTATTTATAGGGAGTTTTTAAGAGGAGGGGAGTGAGTGTAATAGACTGATTTGGAGCTTATGATGCTACACTTGTGATAGTGGATGAGAAGTGTGTACATCACTAAGATACCGAGTCCAAACAACAGTACTTTTATCGAATCCACTGTCACAAATCTAGCCCCATAAGCTAAAAATCAGATTTTCAACTACACCTCCCCCCCCCCCATTTTACTCCTCCTTACAAAACTGTATGAATATTGCAGCTACGGTTCTAAAACTAAGCATAAATATATCGATATTCTACATCAACCCACTGCAGTACAGATATTTCATATACACTAAACACAATAGTTATTAAACCTCCATCGAATATGCGTATTTTGCATATTACGCAAAGAACTGTGTAAATTACAATAACACAATAATGTGTGTTTTTTGCGCAATACACATTTAACAGTGTAATCACAGAAGATTACACAGATAAATGAGTGAGAATATTACACATATATATGTGTATTCTTGCGCAATTTACACGTTAGTGTGGGTATTTCATGAGTGATTATTATAACTTTTACCCACTTAGTGTTATTATCAAATTACACACTGAAATGTGTATTTTGAAATTTACACATTAGGTGTGTATTTTGGCAATTTACACACAAATTTACACATATAAACAAATCGTTTTTGTATCATCGATTTACACATTTTTGTGTGCAAATTTACACTTTTATTTTTTAGAGTGTGGGATATATATGAATTTTATAAATGTCCAGAGCCTGCCATTTCATATCATTAAAATACACCTTTTTTTTCAAAACCATGTCTCTGTAATTTAAGTTTACCCCCCCCCCTCTTAGTACACACAGGTGCTTTAGAAAATTTGTTAAAATCTGTTTTGTACATTTACACAGAAAACGCATGCCTAAGATTTAAAAAAAAAAAAAAAACAACTTAAGAACGTTTTAAGAAAGCCTAACTTAATTTTAATAAAAATAAAATCATGTAACATGCGTAGTATGAATAATTTTAATACAGTTAAAAAAATTAACAATGGTACGGAGATTGTATTGACAATCGGGATGCAAGTAATTTTCACTCTTTTTCTAACGAAAAAATTTCCGTCAATTCCAGAATTTTTTCCTGTAGAAGGAAGTGGTATTTTCTGTTTTTTCGGTCGCCATTACAAGCTGCATAAAATCTTCCTTTTTAAAACACTATAACGTAAATTATACTCAAGCTTATAAAATGTCTTAAATTTTTTTCCTATTTATCTAAATATTATAAATCACAGCTAGACGATTCGAAACTCCTCTGTGGTCAGTGGATGATAAGGTACTTGGCGTACCTTTGATTTTACATGTGTATTACGAAAGTTATATTGCCATATACAAATCTCTTTTAACTTATACTTTTCGTGTACCCTTTGTTCAACAAATTTTTCTATAACACATTCCAAACTAAAAAAAATTCCCGATTTGCGCAATTTAAAAACAATTTCAGAAATTTTGTTTAATTTTAACTGTGTAAACAAGTTGTCAGCAGTGCAGTGAGTCATTCATTTGTCATATTCAATATCCGATTTTTTTCACTCATTGAATATTTTAAGAAACTTAGTATTAATTGCATTTTTAACACAATCAAACTGATTGGTAAAGTTAACATACGAATTAATATTTCCAACTGAGCGAAAAAATGCCCAGGCCGGGAATCGAACCCAGATATTTGGCTTACAAGACCTTTGCTTTACTGTTTAACCTAACTGTACACGGCAACAGGTGAGCATTTTTTGCCTAGATAACCTTGTAGGTCATAACATATGGTATGTCATTTAGAAAGCTCAACAGAATAGACCGCAGGTAAAGGAACTCCATAGAACAATGGGTACGTATATAAATTGCATTTTTTAACACAATCAATTTCATTGGTAAAGTTAACATACGAATTAAACATTTCCAACTGAGCGAAAAATTGTTCACAGCGGGAATCGAACCCAGATACTTGGCTTACAAAGCCAATGCTTTACCGTTTAAGCTAACTAGGTACGGCAACCGGTGAACATTTTTCAGCCGAATAACCTTGTAGGTCCCTACCTGGACAATTTATCGCTCAGTTAGAAATATTTAATTCGTACGTTAACTTTACCAAGCAGTTTTATTGTGTTAAAAAATCCAATTTATCTACGTACCCATCGTTCTATGGAGTTACTTTACCTGCGGTCTATTCTGTTGAGCTTTCTAAATGACAGACCAGATTTCATGACCTACAAGGTTATCTGGGTGGAAAATGCTCACCGGTTGCCGTGCCCAGTTAACTTAAACGGTAAATTATTGGCCTTGTAAGCCAAGTATCTGTGTTTGATTTCTGGCCTGGGCAGATTTTCGCTCAGTTGAAAATATTTAATTCTTAGTATTAAAATTTAAATTTTGTATATTAGTTCACATCAATAAAATTTAAATTTGTTAATATAAGCAAAAATAATACAAAACACTTTCCAATTATTCCATTATAAATAAAGGAAATTAGTTTTTTTTTCTTTATAAGAAGTAAACTTTTTGAAAAATCTTTTTTCAGCATTTCTATTTTAGAAATGGAAAAAAGTAATATACGTCATCATCTTTTTGTTCGTTTCATGTTTCTACACATAATTTATTTCGGTAAATTTTATTTACTTGATGATTTATCAATCCATTCCTGTTTTTTGCAAAATATATTTACTTGTCAACATTGTATAGTTTTAAACTTTATACTGTTGAATGGAAATAAGCGGCAAGTATTTTCAAATGTCATATTTTGAAAACTGTATTCCAATTTACCTTATGATTTTTAAATCCGTTATTTCTATCAAGGAAGACTAACGTTTTCCATGTTGGCGATGAATAGTATATAAAAATGTCTGTAAATATGTAAACAATAGCAAGCAAATCAGTATTTTTTAAAATTTCACCATGAAAATTTAATATTGAATTTTTAATGGTGAAGGTGATCATTATTTTATTATTTATTAGTAAATAAATATTTTTACATTCATTATAGTACAAGTCAAAGTTTCATTTTTTTTGTACTTATATTGCATTTAATCTATATCTTTTTCATTTTACTAGTAAAGATATATGTGTAATTTTTCGTCTGATATAAAATTTTATGTATATTAGATTATTTACTTATTTATTTATTTATTTGCTGTTGTTGTTAGAACTTCGGAGGCTCACGCATATTTTATAGTTTTTAACTATAATTTGATGTTTTTAAACCTTAAGTCAAGTACCAGGTTACACTATAAAGCATTTGTGTAACGTACACCATAAAATGGGTGGCAAATTTGCTGCCTCCAATTTTATGAAGTGACTTTTTTTCACCTATATAATGGTGTAATGTAAACATAACAGTACAATGTAACATTAACTGGTGTAACATTACAATGCTACACCTGTTATATTGGTTAAAATACTTCTTAAAATTAGAGAAAGCAAGGATACTTCATAAAATAGGAGGCAGCAAGGCTGCCACCCATTTTATGGTGTAACGCGACTCAAATGTTTTACAGTGTAGTTTTCCTCACACCCCCGAAATGCACTTATACTCTAAAGCAAAACCCTCGTCCCGGAGCAGACATCCATGTCATCCCTATCAATATTGAATACTTTTATGAATTATATTTCAATTACGTAAAAACCTCGATTTTCACCCACCGTCCTAGTACAAGCCTTTAACTAGTTGATACGGATTACAAAACTATGAACAATTCAGCATGATATAAAAATTTCTGTCGGCTCGATCTACAGACGCAGGCAGATTTCGAATTTAAGTGCTAATTTCACCAAAAAAGTAAGTTATCGTTAGAGATAAACCCAATTTAACAATTTTATTTGGCCGCTTTTGAAAAGTTTTAAATTTTATTTTTCTGCAAGGGCTGGTTTTATGTGAATCAGGTTTAGACAATATTAAAAAGAAATGATTTCCCCCCCCCACCCCGCAGCAACACAAAAGTTACTAATACTGTTTCAGAATAATTTATCAAAGAAAAAAATGAAATTAGTTAATTTTTCAAGGTATTTATAACTGATCTGGTGTTTTTATTATTCGTTCTATTAATTAGACTTTTATAAATAGTTATATTCTCAATCATGTTTTTTATTTCCTTCACTTCTATTTGTATTCATTTCTATTTCTTCGAGAAATTCGGTTCAAAATGCCCACTTTGGTAGTATTTTAAAAGATATATATATATTGCCCTTTTTAAGAATACGACACACTTTATAGTTACTAAATGAGAGAATATGCCAAGTTCAAGCGCTTGAGAGCAAAAATGACTTTTAAAATGAGTCAGAAAGGGAGAAATTTGTAATTTAAGTATACTTTTAATTTTTTCCAGCACGATCGCTTTGGGAAATGTCATTCAAAATGCCTGCTTTGACAATATTTTTTGGTATATATATTCTATTTTTACAAAAACTTGACCAATACTGCATAATATACAATTTTAAATATGAATACATGCCAAGTGCATGTGTCTGAGAACAAAAAGTTAATGAAAAAATGAGTCAAAAATTTAACAATTGTTTATTTGAGGACACTTTTAATTTTTCCAACACGGTCGCTTTTTAAAATTCGGTTTAAACTGCCTATTTTGACAGCATTTCTTGAAATATATTTTGCCTTTATTAAAAAATAGACGAATGCTGTACATTAAATAGCTTCTTAATAAGGCCAAATCGATGCGTTTGAGAGTAGAAAAGATTTTAAAAAAGAGTCGTAAAATTAGCAAATTGGATTTGAGAACACCTTTAATACAATAGACTTTTCTTCTAATCCTATTTTTTAATACTATATGAATTTGTCCTCTCAAAAACAGTAGTAGCTATTACTGATAATATGTATGATAAGTTTAAGCGGTTTTGACATCTTGTGAGATATCTTCCTACTGTTCACCTGTTTGATCAGGAAAGGTTTTGATATTCTTTAGTGATTTGTTTACTTCATGAGCAATGTTCTGGATATTATATTGTCTGACCGGGATAAGAAAAACCCTGTGTAGGTTTCGTGTTTTCGAAGGTTCCAAAACTTGTAGAGAGGGAACTTCCTCCATAGGACAAAAAAAGACTGCTTAATCGCGGAATGATCGGTTGAATGGGAGAAAAAGAAATGTCGGACTTCCCTCAAATAAAGTCGACTGACCAGTTAACTTGGCAACAGAACGGACCTGAGACCGGTTCTAGAGTCTTTCTTATAGGAGCCAGACAGTATATATAGTGCTTGTATCAGGCTTGATAATCAATTATGAATTGTGTTCGAGATGCCTGTCAATTTGTAGTGTGTTGCACTAAGAGATTCTACTTTACCTAAAATGGATCTGATGTGTAGTCCGTGAATTCAAAATTAATCTTATGAAAAATATATATTATAATATTTATCCAAAAATATTATAATATATATTACATGTATATGTAATAATGTATACAAATTATAATTATTATTACTATTATTATTAATTTGGTGTTCTTTTATTTAAGGATAATCACAGCACACATTGTAGCATTCGAAGCAAAATCTTAGCCAAAATTGTTTTTTCATACAATTTACAGTTAAAATCGTTGTTGTTAGCTTACTATTTGTAAATGCACTTAATTAATGTTATGTACTTTAATCATTTGATAAAATTTGCGGTGTTTCTTCGATCCTTTAAGAAAATTATAATTGTTTTCTTTATCTGCAATGCTTTGATAAAAATATATTTTTTTCGTTATTCTTTGACAAAATTTCCGGAGTTTTGGGGGATTTTTTTATGAAAATCTTTTTTTCTTCGATCTGAACGTATGTAAATTATTTTTCACTTTGAATTCCTAAATTTTTTGCCTATATAAATAAACGGTCTTAAAATAATTTCCTATTTAAATTTTTCAAACATTAGACCATTCAATTATTAATATTTTAGAACTTTATTTTTATTTATTAACCTTTTAGATAAAATATCTTAGATTAATAACTTATATTTATATTTTAAATATTTAAATGTCTTAAAACAGTAAACAATCTCGTATTATCTTTAGTTTCTTTGTGTCTAAACCATTTCAATTCTGTACATAAATTTGGAAAACAGGAAAGTCTTAATATATTCTGCTTTACACCGTTCTGTACTCAAAATTTTCATAGTTAAACTTATTCCCAGAAAATATACTTTTGATCAAACTTCAAAGATAATATTTTAACTGGTTGATACACTTTTGATGGCAAAAGTATTTTGAAGCTTTTACCTTTCTTATTTGAATTCAACTTCTGAAAACTTTTCTAATGCAAAATTGCATGCATCATATTTGATGGAAAGTGTCCAAAATTATTTCACAAAGTGAAAGAATAATATTACATTTTACTAATATTTATTTAATGTGATAATAAATTAAAAGTATTTAAAAAAATAGTGATGCATATTTTAAAATAGCATAAAATAATTCATTGAAATTTTTTGATTTACTAATCCGCTATTTCTTTAAATAAACTGAGTTTTATTTTCAATATAATATTACAAGTGTTAATTTATGAAGTTTTTTAAACAAATGTAAGGAAAAGAATAATATTTAAGGAGGTTTTAATAAACTGCACAAGAGAACTCATGTGTAACATATTACTATTTAATTGTAAATGCAATATTGTAGTTTTATTCTGAAATTTCTGTTTCACATTCACAAAAAGACTCTAAAAGGCAGTAAAAATCCTTGACATTTTTTTTACATTTGATTAAAAGAGTGACATTTACATTTGATTAATTTTTTTTTAATTGCAAAAAAGGAGCTTTTTAGTAAACTGCCTGGTGCGTCTTTGACGTTTTTATGACTACCATCGATTTATTTTGTCTTAGCATAAAACGCATTATATATCTTTTAACAAAAAATAAACTTAATGCCATATAGATTTGACTTACTTTTTTCCTAATTTTTTCTTAAGTTTCATTATTTGACATCAAAACAATGTGCAATGAAAACATACCTCTATTTTTTTCATTGCAGTTACCAGAAAAACTAATCGGATGTGTCAATTGCAAAACTTTCGTCTATCACATACGTGTTAAAATTCCTGAAAAAATAAAGCATAGAATTATTCCCAGTTAAATGTTTAAGCCAAAGTGTAATCACCAACAGCTTATGCCATGTTCTAACTGAATCTGCAATTTACTGAAAAATCGTGCATTAGTTTTTAAATACAACAAGTGCAAAAATTGTAAAATAAATCTGAATAGAAGCGTCACCTGATGATATATCTATTCCAAAAACTAAAAAACAACTAATTTATATAAAGAAATTACTGAATTTGAAGTTTCATGAATATTTAGGCATTTGTTCCTGAGCTAGAGCTATTGTGAAAATTATGAATATTGCTCCATAGTAGCACCAAGTGTTAAGCGATTTACAACAAAATTTACAAATACTAATCAGCAGCATACTTTATGAAGGAATAACTCAATCTGAATTTTATGAGAATACAGGCATTAGTTTCTGACATAGAGCTGTTGCAAAAATCATGAATAATGACGCAATGCACCGCCACTTTTTAGGCGATTTACACAAAGAGATAGACAGCAGTATATTATATCAAGGGCTAACGTAAGAAATACACAACGTTTTATCAAAATCTGTTCATTAGTCCTTAAGGAATAGCTATTGTGGAAATTTTGTAAATGGTAACATAGCAAAGCCACCTGTTGGGCGATGTATATAAAAAATAAACTGGTCTAGATCATATTAAGGTCTAACAGAATCTAAAGTTTTATCAAATTCCGAGCATTATATTTTTAGATAGAGCAACCACAATTTTCTTAGATTACAGAGGGAAACCGTGACAGCAAAACATTTTGTAAAGACATTTTTTTTATTTCTCTGACTCCTAAAGCCTGCAAATTAATTATAAATAGTTTTCAACCACAATTCCGTGCATAATTCCCATACTTTCTTTTGAAGCCTTTAATTTACATTTCAAGAAGGGAAATTTTTTATGCAGCTTGTGGTGAAATAAAGACTTTTTCTTCTATTTTTCTTGGCTGTAACGTAATTTCTTAAATATATACTTATGAGAGATTAAAAATTAACTGGTTCTTTTACATAACAGCTGTACTTAATGAGTAAATAATCTCTCTTGAAAGAAACTAGAAATTATCAGAATAATACACTACACAAAAGATAAGACATTTTTTTAGTAAATAAAACCTGCAAACATAGATAAATATGTTTATTTGGAACACATATAATTGTACTCAAAACTGTAAAAAATGAAAAATGAAAGCATGCATCGATAAAGTACACATCATTAAAAAAACAATAACACAGATCTATTCAAATAAGCAATTTACAATTTGATGTTTTACGTAGTATCCCAACAATGTTCTGAATAATATAAAATAGCAGGGAGATGTTTTGCGGTATATCGAATTTCAAAATCTAAAATATTTCTTTAATAAAGGACCCAATTCGAAAATTCTACAGCTTAACAAAATTGAGTAAAAGTGCTAAAATCTGAAGTTCTATTGAAAATCCGTGCAATAGTTCTTAAGATATAGCCATTGTGGAAACAGTGTAAAAGACATCATAATAGAGCCATCCGTTGGACGATAAACACCAAAAAACTATCAGGTCTAATTTATATTAAACCCAAACTGATTCTAAAGTTTTATGAAATTCTGTGCATTAATTCTTTAAATAGAGCGTCCACGATTTTTTTGTCACATGCAGAGTGAAACAGTGACAGAGTTACAGAATGATAGACAGAATGAAAGACAGATTCACAGACAGACGTTATGTATAAACATGCCTTTTGTGTCTCTTGTTCCTGAAACGTGTCAATCCGTCGAAATCCGGAATCAGAAAATTTTCACGTATTCCATACTTTTGTCTTGTAAAGATAGAAGAAAGCAAAAAATAATAAAATATTTTAGAGAAGCTTATGATCCTTTTTTGCATTTGATAAACATTTATTTTACAAAACAATTTTTTAAACGTATGTTCAAGTACATGTGTAATAAAAAAATATGCTTAAATTAAGAATAAGATTCCAAATTACAGCAATTACTCGAACAATTGTTTTCTCTGAATCTTTTTGTAATTATAAATAGATTTAATCTCAATTTCGTGCAGCATTTTGATTTTTTCTTTTGAAAATCAACAACTTACATTTAAAAAAGTTTTTTTCTTTTATTTTTATTGCAGTTTTTGTGTGGCGGAATAAAGAAGTTTTTCTATTATATTTTTCTTGGTTTTAACGTAATTTCTTGAATATATACTTATGAGAGATTAAAAATTAACTAGTTCTTTTATATAATAGCTGCACTGATAGAGTAAATTGTGTATCTTGAAAGAAACTAAACACCATCAGAAGAATATGCCACACAAGAGATAATGCATTCTTTTAGTAAATAAAAGCTGCAAATATAGATAATGACATTTATTTTAAATACATTGCATCGTTCTCAAAACAGTAAAAAATGACAAAATGAAAACATGCATCGAAAAGCTACATTATTAGAAAAAACAACAACAATAACAGAGATCTATTCAAATAAACAATTTACAATTTGATATTTTACGGTTATGCTCTGAATAATTTGAAATAGTTGGGAGAATAGTGGCGATATATTAAGTTTCATAATCTAAAATATATCTTTAAAAAGAACCCAAATCAAAAATTCTACAGCTTAACAAAATTAAGTAAAAATTCTTAATTTAATCTAATTTAATATTTGCTATTTAAAGATGTATCTTAGCGATGTTCTGAAAAATATAAAATAATAGGGAGAGGGGGCGGTGTATTAAACTTCACAATTTAAAGCACTTCTTTGAGAAAGGAATAATTTCCAAAATTCTACAGCATAACAAAATTGAGAGAAATTGCTAAAAATCAGAAGATTTGTGAAAATTCATGGATTAGTTCCTAAAAATTAACTATTGTAAAATCATGAATAATAATTCATAGCAGCACCACCTTTTGGTCGATTTACATCAGAAGATGATCAGCATCGTATTATATCAAGAACTGACGAAATCTGAAGATTTATGAAAATCTGTCCATTGGTTCTTGAGATATAGCCATTGTGAAAATCGTGTAAAATGCAGCATAACAGAGCCATCTGTTGAGCGATTTACACCAAAAACTAATCAGGATTATTTTATATTAAAGTCAAACTGAAATTTAATTTAATTCCATGCATTAGTTTTTTAGGTAGTGCGCCCACAAAATTTTTGTCCTATGCATAGTGAAATAGTCACAGAGTGACAGAATAACAGGCAGACATGGTGTAAAAACATGTTTTTGTGTCTCTAAAGCATGTAAATCCGACGAGATCCGGAATTCGAAAATATTCTCAAATCCAATACTTTCATCATGTAAAAATAGAAGAAAGAAAAAAAAAAGATAAAAATGTAAGATAAGTATAATCTTTGAGAGGAGCCTATATTTATTTATTTATTTATTTATTTATTTTTTGCATTTCAAAAACATTTTTTTAGAAAACGCTGTTTTAAATAGATGTTCAAGTACATTTATCGCAAATATGGTAATACACAAAATATAAATAAGATTTTAAATTACTGCAATTACTCGAATAATTGTTTTCTCAGAATATTTTTATAATTATAAATGGTTTTCAAGCACAATTGAATGCAGTAATTTCATTCTTTCTTTTGAAGTCTAAAATTTACATTTAAAGAAGGGTATTTTTTATGCAGCTTTTGTGTTTCTAAAACGTGTAAATCCGTCGAAACCCGAAAATTTGAAAATTTTCACGTATTCGATATTTTTGTCTTTTAAAAATAAAAGAAAGTAAAAAGAGACAAATAAAATCTTTTAGAAAAACCTATGTTTCTTTTTTGCATTTGATAAACATTTATTTTACTAAACCATTTTTTAAACGTATGTTTAAGTACATATATAGTAAAAAAAAAAAAAAAAAAAAAAAAAAAAAAAAAAAAAAAAAAAATCCCAAAATACGAATAAGATTTCAAATTACTGCAATTACTCTAGTAATAGTTTTCTCTCAATCTTTTAGTAATTATAAATAATTTTCAACCTCAATTTCGTGCAATATTTAATTCTTTTTTTTTTAATCTACAATTTGCATTTAAAGAAGGGGTTTTTATGCAGCTTTTTTGTGGCGAAATAAAGAAGTTTTCTTTTCCATTTTTGTTGGTTGTAACTAAATTTCTCAAACATATACTTATAAGAGATATAAAAATAACTGTTCGTTTTACATAATAGCCGCGCTGAATGAGTAAATTATGTCTCTTGAAAAAAAACTGAACATTTTCAGAAGAATACACTACACAAAAGATGAGACATTCTTTTAGCAAATAGAAGTTACAAATATATATAATTACGATTACTTTGAACACATAGCATTGTATTCAAATCAGTTAAAAAAGGACAAAAGTAACTCATTAGAAAAAAATAAACAACAACAAAAGTCTATTCAAATAAGCAAATATACAGGGTGATTCCGAATTTTTTTTACAATAAAAGAGGGGTGATAGTACACATCAAGACAAACAATATTAAATAGGAGACCAAGGGTCCAAAACGTTTTCGTAAGGAAATAGCCGCCATTAAAGTTTAGGGACCAAAATTTCAAATAAACATAAAAAACGGAAAAATCGGTTGATTGATTTGCGGTTTTCACTAAAATTATTCTTTATGTCGGCATTTTCTTGAAATTAAATTATAAAGATAAATTTCAAAAAATGCCGATAGAGGGCGCTTTAGACTTTGGAGTAACGAACAACTATTTTTTGCAGGTATTTTTTGCATCTCATTAAATGTTTTCGTAAGCTTAGACTCAAACTTAAATTTTGAGCTCAAAATCTGTAGTTGGGAGTGGTTAAGTAACACAAACTGAGCTGTGTTCAAAGGGTTCAAATTTCAATTGATTATAAAAAACTGAAAAATTGGTCGATTGATTTGCGGTTTTCACTAAAACTATTCTTTATTTAGGTATTTTCGTGAAAATAAATTATAAAGATAAATTGCAAAAAATGCCGATAGAGGGCGCTTTAGACTTTGGAGTAACGAAACACTCTTTTTTGGCGTTATTTTTTGCATCTTACTAAATGCTTTCGTAAGCTTAGACTTGAACTTAAATTTTGAGCTCAAAATCTGAATAGCTGGGATTCGTTAAGTAGACAAACTTAGCTGTGTTCAGAGGGTTCAAATTTCAAATAATTGTAAAAAACGGAAAAAATTGGTCGATTCGTTTGCGGTTTTTGCTAAAACTAATTTTTAAATCAGCAGTTTTCTTGATCAATCAGTACTTTCTTGAAAATAATTTTTAAAGATAAATTTCCAAAAATGCCGATAGAGGGCGCCTTAGACTTTGGAGTAGCGTACAACTATATTTAACTGTTATTTTTTTAATCTCATTAAATGCTTTCAAATGCATAGACTTAAATTTTGGGCTGAAATTCTGAATCGTTGGGATTGTTTAAGTAGCGAAAAATTGAATTGTGTTCGAGGAGGAAAGAGGGTTAAATTTCAACGCCTGAACACACTTCAGTTTGCGCTTCTTAACTCCTCATAACGATTCAGGATTTGAGCTCAAAATTTAAGTTTAAATCTAAGCTTCCGAGAACATTTAAAATGCTTTTGCAAGCATTTAATTAGAACCAAAAAATAATGGTTAAAATGAATTGTTGGTTACTCTGAAGTTTAAGGCGCCCTCTGACGGAATTTTTTGAGATTTGTCTTTAAAAATTTTTTCAAGAAGATACTGACATAAAGAATAGTTTTATTTTAAACCGCAAACGAATCGACCAATTTTTCCATTTTCTATAATTACTTTAAATTTGAACCTCCCCCACAGTTCAGTTTATGCTACTTAACCACTCCCTACTATTCAGATTTTGAGCTCAAAATTCAAGTTTAAGTCTAAGCTTCCGAAATCATTTAAAGAGATGCAAACAATTCGGCAAAAAATAGTTGTTCGTTACTCCAAAGTCTAAAGCGCCCTCTATCGGCATTTTTTGAAATTTATCTTTATAATTTATTTTCACGAAAATACCTAAATAAAGAATAGTTTTAGTGAAAACCGCAAATCAATCGACCAATTTTTCCTTTTTTTTAATCATTTGAAATTTGAACCCTCTGAACACAGCTCAGTTTGTGTTACTTAACAACTCCCAACTACAGATTTTGAGCTCAAAATTTAAGTTTGAGTGTAAACTTACGAAAACATTTAATGAGATGCAAAACATACCGGCAAAAAATAGTTGTTCGTTACTCCAAAGTCTAAAGCGCCCTCTATCGGCATTTTTTGAAATTTATCTTTATAATTTAATTTCAAGAAAATGCCGACATAAAGAATAATTTTAGTGAAAACCGCAAATCAATCGACCAATTTTTCCGTTTTTTATGTTTATTTGAAATTTTGGTCCCTAAATTTTAATGGCGGCTATCTCCTTAAGAAAACGTTTTGGACCCTTGGTCTCCTATTTAATATTGTTTGTCTTGATGTGTACTATCACCCCTCTTTTATTGTAAAAAAAAATTTGGAATCACCCTGTATATAATTACGGTTATTTTGAACACACAACATTAAATTCAAAACAAATAAAAATGCCAAAACTACATCATTAGCAAAATTAAACAAGAAGAAAGATCTATTCAAATAAGCAATTTACAATTAGATATTTTAAGAAGCATATCTTAACAATGTTCTGAAAAATTTTAAACTGGCTTTAGAATCTAAATCATGTGTTTAGAATGTGTTTAGAATTCGAAAATTTTAACGCATAAGAAAATTTAGATAAATTGCTAAAAATCTGAGGTTTTATGGAAACTAGTGCATTAGTTCTTGAGAGAGAGCTATTGTAAAATCGTGAATAATGACGCATAAGAGCACCACCTGTAAAGCGATTTACATCAACAGATAATCAGCATAATATTACATCAAGGACTAAAGGAATCTTAAGTTTTCTTGAAAATTGGTACATTATTTCTTGAGATATAACTATTGTAGCAAACGCGTAAATGACAGCATAACAAAGACACCTGTCGGACGATTTACATCAAAATGTAATCAAGTCTATTTTATATTATGACTGAAACTTTATATTATCTAACTGAATGTAAAGTTATATGAAATTTTGTGCATTCGTTCTTTAATTAGAGCGCTTTTTTTTACATTTAGAGTAAAATTGTGACAGTTTAGCAGTTATACTCACGGACAGACATTTTATAAAAACATCTTTTTGGGGCCTAAAATATGTAAATTATTCGAAATCCAGAATTTGGACTCTTTCACGAATCCAAGAATTTAATCTTTTTAAGATAGAAGAAAGTTTAAAGTTATTTTAAAAAAAACTTAAATATAATCTTTAAATGAAACCTATTACTTTTTTTCTTTGCATTTGGTAAACATTTATTTTAGAAAACGCTTTTTTAAATATTTGTTCAAACACATGTCTAGTAAAAATAATAATATTTAAAATCTGAATAAGATTCTAAATTACTAAATTACTAGAATTATTGTTTTCTCAGAATCTTTAAATAATTATAAAAGTTTTCAACCACAATTCCGTGCAGAATTCCCATTCTTTCTTTTGAAGCCTATAATTTACTTTTCAATAAGGGATATTTTTTATGAAGCTTTTGCCTGGCGAAACAAGAAGTTTTTTTTCTATTTTTCTTAGTTGTAACGTAATTTTTTAAACATATACTTATGATAGATATAAAAATAAGTGTTCCTTTTATATAACAGCTGCACCGAATGAGTAAGTTATGTCCCTTAAAAGAAACCGAACATTATCAGAAGAATACAATACACAAAAGAGAAGACATTCTTTACGTAAATAAAAACTGCAAATAGAGATAATTACGATTATTTCGAACATATACCATTGTATTCAAAACAGTTAAAAATGAAAAAATGAAAAGAATTTTCAGAAAGATTACATCATCAGAAAAAAATGAACAATAACAAAGATTTGTAAAAATAAGCAATTTGATATTTGATATTTTAAAAATTGTCTTAATAATGATCTGAATAATATTGAATAGTAAGTAGAGAGGGAGAGTTATATTGAACAAAATCTAAAACATGTCTTTAAGAAAAAACTAAATTCCAAAATTTTACAGCATAACAAAACTGAGAAAAAATGCTAAAAGTCTGAAGTTTTATGAAAATTCCTGCATTCGTTCCTGAGAGAGAGCTATTGCAAAATCACGAATAAATACTCATAGCACACCATCTGTTGGGTGATTTACATCAGAAATATACAGCGTCATATTATGCTAAGGACTAACGGAATCTGAAATTTTAATGAAAATCTACGAATCAACTCTTCATGTATAGCCATTTTGGAAATCGTGCAAAAGGCAGAATAACAGCGCCATCTGTTGGACAATTTACACCAAAAACGAACCAGGTATATTTTGTATTAGGGTCAAACTTAATCTTAAATTTTATGAAATTCCTTGCTTTAGTTCATTAGATATAGCGACCACAAATTTTGTGTCACATGAAGAGTGAATGTGTGACAGACTGACAGAATGACAGACAGACTCATCGACAAACACTTTTTAAAAACATTTTTTGGGGATTCCCTGAACTCTAAAGCATGCAAATCCGTCAAATATAGAAATTCGAAAATTCTTCATGAATCTGATACTTTTGTCCTGTAAAGAAAGAAGAGATTTTAAAAAAACAAAAAAAAAAAAACAAATCATAAATATAATTTTTGAGAGGAACATATGATTGTTCTTTAGCATTTCAGAAACATTTATTTTCGAAAACGCTTTTTTAAATATGTGTTCAAGCACATATATAGTAAAAAAAGTAATACTCAAAAATCTGAATAAGATTCGAAATTACTGCAATTATTCGAATTATTGTTTTCTCAGAATCTTTTAGTAATTATAAATAGTTTCGAAGCACAATTACGTGCAGCACTTTCACTCTTTCTTTTGGTCTACAATTTACATTTAAGGATGTATTTTTTGTGCAGCTTTTATGTGGCGAAATAAAGAGATTTTTTTCTTTTTTCTTAGTTGTAACGTAATTTCTTAAACATAGACTTATGAGAGATATAAAAATAAGTGCTCCTTTTGCATAACAGCTGCGCAGAATGAGAAAATTATGTCTCTTGAAAGAAACTGAACATTATCAGATGAATATGCCACACAAAAAATGACATTCTTTTAGTAAATAAACGCTGCAAATTTAGGTAATGATGTTTATTTTGAGCACATACCATTATATTCAATGCTGTTAAAAATGACAAAATAAAAACATGCATCAGAAAAAATGTTTATAATTTCAAGAAAAGAATAACAGTAACAAAGATCTATTCAAATATGCAATTTACAATTTGATATTTTAACAAGTATCTTAATGATATTCTGAATAATATGGAACAGTAGGGTAGAGGATGCAGTACATGGAGCTTCGAAATCTAAAATATTTCTTTGGCAGAGAACCTAATTCCGAAATTCTACTGCATAACAAAATTAAGAAAAGTTCTAAAAATATGAAGTTTTATGAAACTTCGTGCTATTGTTCTGAGAGAGAGCTATCACAAAATCATGAATAATGACGCACAGCAGCACCATCTGTTGGGTTATATCAAGGAATAACAGTGTGTGTATTTTTTGTCGGCTGATTATCTACACTAGGGATATAGGCCCAGGGGGGGAGTGCCCTTCGTGAGGGTCTTTCAAAGGGAACCTAACCCGTATTTACGCAAGGTTCGAAGAAAACCACGAAAACTCCAAACGCTTAGGCCGACAGTCGTGATTGGTTTTGAACCCAGCACCTGCCATCTACCAGTTGAGAGGACGGAACCTCTCGGCCACTGGTGGGGCCAAGGAGCAACAGAATCTGCAGTTTTATGAAAAATCTGTTTATATGTTCTCGAGATATAGTCATTCTGGAAATCGTTTAAAAAAACAACATAACAGAGCCATCTGTAGGGCGATTTACACAAAAAACCAGTCGAGTCTATTTTATATGAAGGTCAAACTGAATCCAAAGTTTTATGCAGTCTGTGCATAAGTTCCTTAAATAGAGCGCCCGCAGTATGTTTGTCACATACAGAGTGAAAGAATGACAGAATAAAGAATGACAGGCAGACATTATGTAAAAATATGATTTTTTTTTGTATCTGGCCCTTAGAACGTATGAATCTGTCGAAACCGAAATTCGAAAATTTTCACGAATCCAATACTTTGTTCTTGTGAAGATAGAAGAAAGTAAAAGGAGATAAATAAAATCTCGTAGCGAAACCTATGTTTCTTTTTTGCATTTGATAAACATTTCTTTTACAAAACGATTTTTTTAAATCCATGTTCAAGTACATATCTAGTAAAAAAAAAATAATAATGCTCAAAATTTGAATAAGATTCCAAATTACTGCAAATACTGAAATGATTTTTTTCTCTGAATCTATTAGTAATTATAAATAGTTTTCAGCCTCAATTTCGTGCAGATTTTCAATCTTTCTTTTTGAAATCTACAATTTACATTTAAAGAAGAGATTTTTTTATGCAGCTTTTGTGTGGCGAAATAAAGTTTTCTTTTATATTTTTCTAGGTTGTATCGTAATTTGTTAAACATATACTTATGAGAGATATAAAAATAAGTGATCTTTTAACTTAACAACAGCACTGAATGAGGAAGTTATGTTTCTTGAAAGAAGCTGAACATTATCAGGAGATTCACACCACACAAAAGATAAGACATTCTTTTAGTAAAAAAAAGCTGCTAATATATATAATCACGATTACTTTGAACACATACCATTGTATTCAAATCAGTTAAAAAATGAAAAAACTAACTCATTAGAAAAAAATAATCAACAACAAAAGTGTATTCAAATAAGCAAATATATATAACTGCGATTATTTTGAAAGGTAAGATTGCATTCAAAACAGTTAAAAAATGACAAAACTACATCATTAGAAAAATTAAACAACAACAAATATCTTTTCAAATAAATAATTTAGTATTTAATATTTTAAGAAGTATCTTATTGATGCTCTTAAAAATATAAAATAGTAGGGTGAGGGGGCGGTGTGTTAAACTTCAAAAATCTACAACATAACAAAATTCAGAAAAAGTGCTGAAAATCAGAAGTTCTATAAAAATTCATAGACTAGTTTCTGAAAGAAGAAAAAGCTATTGTAAAATCATGCAACATACCGCATAGCAGCACCATCTGTTGGTCGATTTACATCAAAATCTAATCATCATCACATATCCAGGACTAATGAAATCTTAAGTTTTATGAAAATTTTTGCATTTGTACTTGAGATATAGCCATTGTGAAAATCGTCTGAAAGGAGGCATAACAGAGCTATATGTTGGGCGATTTACACCAATAAACAATCAGTTTAATTCTGCACTAAACTCAAACTGAAGTTTTGTGGAATTCCGCCCAATAGCGCATTAAGTAGTGGGCCCAGAAAACTTTTGCCAGATACCGTGTGAAGTAGGACAGAATGACAGATAAAAATGGTGTAAAAACATGTTTTTGTGGCTCTAAAACATGTAAATCCGACGAGATCCGGAATTCGAAAATTTTCCCAAATCCAATACTTTCATCTTGTAAAAAAAGAAGAAAGAAAAAAGTTAAAAAATAACATAAATATAATCTTTGAGAGGAGCCTATGATTCTTTTTTTCCATTTGAAAATACATTTATTTTAGAAAACGCTGTTTTTAATAGATGTTTAAGCACATATCTCGCAAAAATAATAATACACAAAATATGAATATGATTCCAAACTGCAGAAATTACTCGAATAATTGTTTTCTCAGAATTTTTTGGTAATTATAAATGGTTTTCAATCCCAATTCCGTGCAGAGCTTCCATTCTTTTTTTTTCTTTTCAAGCCTATAATTTACATTTAAAGAAGGGAATTTCTTTTATGCAGCTTTCGGCGAAAAAAAGAAGATTCTTTTTCTATTTTTCTAGTTGTAATGTAATTTCTTAAATATGTATTTATGCAAGATTAAGCATTAACTGGTTCTTTTACACAACAGCTGCACTGAAAGAGTAATTTATGTCTCTTGTAAGAAACTGAACATTTTCAGATGAATATGCTACACAAAAGATAAGACATTCTTTTAGTAAATACAGGCTACAAATATATATAAATTATATAATTACGATTATTTTAACACATAGCATTTTATTCAAAATCAGTTACAAAAATGATAAAAGAAAAACTATGTATCAGAAAAACTACATCATTAGAAAAAAAAATAAGCAGTGGGAAAGATCTATTCAAATAAGTATTTTAAAGATGTTCTCAAGAATATAAAATAGCAGGGAGTAGAGGGCGGTGAACTGAACATCCAAATCAAAAATATTTCTTCAAAGAAGAAATAAATTTCAAAATTCTACAGCATTACAAAACTGAGAAAAAGTTCTAAACCCCTAATTTTTTATGAAAATTTGTGCATTAGTTTCTGCGAAACAGCTATTGCAAAATCATGAATAATGACGCATAGCAGAGCCATCTGTCGGGCGATTTACATCAAAATATAATCAGCATCATATCATATCATGGATTAGCGGAATCTGATGCTTTATGAAAATCTGTGCATTAGTTCTTGAGATACAGCTTTTGTGGGAATCGTGTAAAAGGCAGTTTAGCAGAGCCATCTGGTGGGCGATTTACACCATAAACCAATTAGATCTATTTTATATTAATTTCAAACTAAATCTAAAGTTTTATGAAATTACCTGCATTAGTTCTTTAGATAGAGAGCTCAAAAATTTCTTGTCACATATAGAGGAAAGAGTGGCAGAGAAACAGAAAGACTAACACACAGACAGACATTGCGTAAAAAAATAATTTTTGTGTCTCTGTCTCCTGAAATGTGTAAATCCTTCGAAATCCGGAATTCGAAAATTTTCAGGAATCAAACACTTTCATCTTGTACAGATAGAAGAATGTAAAAATTGGTAAACATAATCTTTGAGAGGAACCTATGATACTTTATTGCATTTGATAATCATTTATTTTAGAAAAGGCTTTTTTAATTATATGTTCAAACACATATCTAATAAAAATAATAGTACTCAAAATCTTAATAGGCTTGCAAATTAATGCTGCAATTGCTCAAATAAATGTTTTCTCAGAATCTTTTAGTAATTATAAGTAGTTTCCACCCATAATTTCGCGCAGTATTTTCATTCTTTCTTTTGAAATCTACAATTTAGAATTAAAGAAGGGTTTTTGTTTCTTTTTTTTCAGCTGTTGTGAGGCGAAAAAAAAATATTTTCTACTTTTCATAGTTGTAACGTAATTTCTTAAGCATACGCTTATGAGAGAGATAAAAATAAGTATTCTTTTTACATAACAGCTGCACTGAATGAGGAAATTATGTCTCTTGAAATAAGCTGAATATAATCAGAAGGATAAACTACACAAGAGAGAAGAAATTCTTTTTGTAAATAAAAACTGCAAATAGAGATAATTACGATTATTTCCAACACATACCATTGTATTCAAAACAGTTAAAAATGAAAAAAAAAATGAAAACAATTATCAGAAAGACTACATCATTAGAAAAAAAACAACAATAACAAAGATTTATAAAAATAAGCAATATGATATTTGATATTTTAAGAAGTATAATGATGATGATGATTTGAATAACATTGAATAGCATGTAGGGAGGGAGAGATATATTGAACAAAATCTAAAATATGTCCTTAAGAAAGATCCAAATTCCAAAATTTTGCAGCATAACAAAATTGAGAAAAAGTGCTAAAAGTGAAAAGTGCTTTATTGTGATGTTTGTAAAAACTTTATTTTGCAAATACAACATTAAAATTCGGAACTCCTCTTATGAAAATTTAGGGCAATATTGAAGACTTAATGTCTAAAAAATGTCTATTTGAGATTTTCACTTACCTGCCATTTGAGCGCTATGTGGCGTACTATGTGCAATTTAAATTTTTTACCTTTTTATTCTTTTTTTTAGCGGTACGCACACTATGTATGAGTATATACAGTGTTATACTTATTATTATTGTTATCATAAAATAATTTTTCTGACTAATGGGTAGAAATGTATGCAAGAAGAAATTGTTTTATTCAATAATTTAAGTTTTATTAAACTTTTGAAGCTTAATAAAAAAAATGTTCATTTTAAAAACTGCATGCAATTCTGATGCTTTTTTCAATATTGTGGATTTAAAGAAGGCTGTTATTAAGACAATATATATAAAATTAACACATAAAATAAATTCATATAAAGTAACGCACGATTTTTTTTAAGAAGTTATCTTTTAAAATAGTACTGGGAAAAATATATGTAAGCACTTTTGTAAAAAAAAAACTTTAAAACGTTGAAAAATATTAAGCATGACTTCATCACTGCAAATAAATTAATTTCATTCGTAAAATGGTCAGCATTTTTTGAAGAAAAGTGGCATTCGAATTGATAAAAAGGAAATATTAAGATACTAATCTGTCAAAATCTTGCAGTGTCCTGTTACTTTTCCTACCGTAGGAATTCGGATTAAAATCTTAAATCAAGAAAAGACTTTCACCAACGCAACTCTTAATTTTACAACAATATATCAAGGAATATAACTAAAACAATTTTTTACCATAAAGAATGGGTATATTTTAAATAAAAAAACATTCGTAATGTTTTAAATTTGAGGAATATGATAACTTTACACCACAAATTATTCTTCTTTTCTTTCATATCAGCAATGCATATAAGAAAGTGTTCTTTGTATGTATTCATATTTACATTTGTGTTTTCAAATTGAATTTTCTAAAAACTTTTAAAAAAATTATAGATTAAAATCTGTTGTATTTTTTTAGTTGCACTTCTATTTCTAAAAAATAAATTAAAAAAAAAAAAGACTTTTCAAATGCTTCATTTAAAATTTAAATATACATTGGTAAATTTCTTTGCAGTTAAATCCAACAAAAATTACAATAATTGATATAAAATTTACTTGTATTTCGATTTAATAATAACAACAAAGAAAACTTAATATTTCGGATGCCGAAACTCGGAAGATTGAAAATCAAATTAATATATAAGAAAATTATTATACAAGGAAATTAATATACAACATGGAAATTAAGATATAATACGGAAATTGATATATAATACGGAATTTGCTGCAATACAAAAAACAAAGCTACTATTTGTTTTACTTGTAAAGATACAATTTCAGTTTATAAATATCTATGTTAACAAATTTTAAAAGAGAATTTCCATTAATGTAAAATATTATTTATATATATATTATTTTACAGAAAATAAAAAGGAAAAATAATGCACGGGCTTATAAACTGTTGCCAAGATAACTAACAATAAAATTGTTATTTATTATATACAAATAATAAAATTTATTATAAAATAAATTTTATTTTTTGTATATATATATTAATATATATACAATCATAAAATTTATTATATATATGGTTACAAATTATGCACGGTACTTTTTCATTTTTATTATTTTAACTGAATCATTCAGATATATTTTGTTTTCTAATAAAACATTTCTTCATAAGAGTTATAATTTTGCAAATGAATGAAAAGCGTTCAGCTCAAGATTTGGACTAAAGACCTCTGATTTAATTTGCAGTGCTTTGCCTATAGAACTACTTAGTACAAATCCATGGCTAATGTTTCTCACCCAGAAAACCTTATTGATCAAGAAATCTGATCTGGTATCTCAACCAGCTAAACATAGTAAATTGCAGGTATTAGAAATCCGTGGCTTGAACGCTTTAACATGGAACTGGAAACTGGACAAATATAACTCCAATGCTTTATTTTAAAATTTCAATAATTGCGTTAAATTTTATGCAGTGCTATTACCAGGATTCGCACAGTTCTACCACTAAATTTTAAGAATATTTTTGAGGTGTTTTACCACAGAAAAATATTGTAAAATCTGTGAATGAAGGTGGGTATTACAAATGTTGTGGTTTAAAAATTAAATGTAAATTTTCTTATTTTTATTAGTGGTGCCAGAGTCATGAGAAAATCCAAGGAGTGTGCGAACCTTGTATTACTTATCCATCGTTTCATTGTAATGTATTATGTGTCATTTATACTGATAAGCTATTTTAGACATTAGATATAATTAAATCGTAATAAAGGTTCTCTGAGTCAGAATGATACGATAGATTTCAGGACAGCTCAACTTAATAGCTTATAAAAAAGGTTTTTGTTTTATGCAGTTGGAAAATTGTAACTCGTATGATTTATTGACAATTTTCAATAATTATATTAGAATTAATGTGCTGCATTTCTTTCTTAAATATTTATCAATATACATTTATGTAATTTGCTTTATAAGATTGCTAATTTTTAGGTGAGTTCGTTATTATGTAAATACGTAGCAGCTATATTTGTTATTCAATCCGTCCGTCTGTCCGCATATCACAACGCAAAAACTACACATATGAATAGATTGAAATATATAATTATTACATGATTTTGTCGAGTCATTTCAAATTTTATGAAAGTCGGATGCATAATTAAATTACAGGTACAATCAAAAATTTTCTGATGCATTACGAACAATGGGAGAAAAATTCCAAGTGCATTTAAATGGAGTTACATTCATTCGAACATAATAAAATTGATAAGCATTTATGAAGCGTATACATTCTATACAATCTGTTGTGCAAAGAACATTTGTTATCCATTTACAGGACCACAAAAAATATTCCTTTACATAATAATATAGAGAAAACATTATTGGGTGCCCGATTTAATTGTATATTCAACATTTTACTACACTATTCAACATTCAACATTTTATGAAATTACATGCGTAGTTGAGGATTACTACAAGTTATTTCCTGTATAATGGAAAGCAGATAGTATTTACAGGGACACGCAAAAGATTAAAGCTGCAATAGTGTACCCGAGATACTATATACTATTAAACCAAGATATGCACATTTTAGGGACGTTTTTATTCACATAAATATGTAGCAACTATAGTCGTTGTTCAGTCTGTTTCTCTGTTCGCTTATAACAGAGCAAAACGTACCTAATCAAATCGTTTGAGATTTAAAATACATAATTTTTGCATAATTTTGTCGAGTCATTTGAAATTTTAAGAAAATGGGATGTATAGTTTAATCACAGGGACAATCAAAAATATTCCATTACATTATGGTCAATAGGAGAGAAAAAGTTTCAAATAGATTGATACAAAACATTTCGACCGCTATACTGTATCGGAAGAACTATAAGTTATTACAGCAAAATCTGTATATTTTTTAAAAACTTCATTATAGTATGGATGCACCTCATTTGATGCGCTTCACGTGCAATTTCCAACTTGTTAAATTCGTTGTACATGCAATCCTTGTATGAAGTTCTTAAATTTAATCGTAAAAGTTAATGATTTAAAATCGTTTTCCAAAAAAATTTTGTTGAGACA
Organism: Maratus speculifer; assembly: GCA_964019185.1. Classification (NCBI taxonomy): domain Eukaryota; kingdom Metazoa; phylum Arthropoda; class Arachnida; order Araneae; family Salticidae; genus Maratus; species Maratus speculifer. The sequence goes on along the minus strand of OZ025289.1, from coordinate 193,456,905 downwards.
CCTGTTAAAAGGAAATGACTCATATGCGGTTCACATAATTGTTTTAATAATTAATATAAAATGTTTATCATTGTCAAAATAGTCCTTATCATTCAAAATCTTTAAAACTTTTTATAATTTTTCTGACGTTTATACAGATTATTTGCACAAATTTAAAAAAAAAGGGTAAAAATGCTAGTCTGACAGTTCGTAGAATTTGTGCTATATAAAGACAAAGTGCTGTTTGAGATAACACAGTTCGAAGGTGGTTTGAGAAGTATAAGTCTGTAAATTTCAGTCTTGAAAATGATGCTTGATCTGGAGGAACATCATCTGTAAAGGGGGATCTTATAAAATAATATGTCACTGAAAATTCAGATTGCACAAAGCAGGAGCTATTACATAGATTAAATATTTCAAAAGTTACAAAGCATGATCATTTGAAAAAGACTGGATACGTAAGCTGCTTAAATGTATGGGTGACTCTTACTTTAACACAACAAACTATGCAGGCTTCTATTCCAGCACTTGCGACTCTTTGCCAAAAAAAAAAAAAAAAAAAAAAAAAAAATGAAAAAAGTTATTTTTTTTTTCAACGGCTCATTATTGGAGATGAGAAATGGATACTCTACACTAACGGCATTATGAAAATATCATGTGGTAAGTAAAATGAATTTACGTAAATGACATTGAGAGGATGCTTGCGTTCAAAAAAAGTAATGCTTTGTATTTGGTGGTAGTACAAAAGCATTGTTTATTAGGAATTGCTACTGCCAAATCACACACTTAATTCTTAAAGATACTGTTCCCGAAAGGCAATTTTGAAAGCAAAAAATCCCTATCTGCTCGTCCTACGGGCACAGTTAGCTTTCGAAGTTCTGATTTCACCAACAAAAACTAAATATGATTAAAGATAAACTCAATTCAACAACTTTATTCCGCCGCTTTTGAAGAGCTTTTAATTTAATTTTTCTGTAGGTTCTGGTTTTATCAAATTTATCTGAAGGGAAATTCAGTTCATAATGCACACTTTAACAATTTTTTTCAAATGTATTGTGCATATATGAACAAATTCGACACATTAAATAGGCCATAAATAAGATAAACTGGTAAATGCATGATTTTTAGAGAAAAATGAATTTAGAAATGAGACAGAAAACAATTTGTTATTTGAATACAACATCAATTCTTCAATCTCGATTGTTGCGGGAAATTCTGTTCAAATGGCCCACTTTGAAAGCATTTTTTGAAAGATATTCTGTCTTTATCAAAAACCTGACCAACACGGAATATCATATATATCCTAAAAAGAGAACTGCCAATTGAATGCATTTGAGAGCAAAAATAAATTTAAAACTGTGTCAGAATATAAGCGGCTTGAAATTGAGAATTTTTCTTTAACTCTAATTACTGTTTGATTTATTTTTGCTATAAGAATTGGTCCTATCATAAACTTGTCAGTATAAAAGTTGTAAATATCATTGAGAAGATGTATAGTAAATTTAATTGGATTTGATATCTTAAGAATTGATTAAGTTATGGATTTTTTTCTTCTTCCACCCACACCCTCGATTTTTTTCGCATTTATTTTATTTTATTTTATTTTATTTGTGATAGGAGTTCTCCTATTAAAAGCCTGTCAATACAAATGTTTTAGATAATAGTAAGAAAATTTATAATAAATTTAATTAGATTTGGGATCTTGAGAATGAAGAAAGTTAAGTTTTTTTTTTTTAAATTTAGCTCCTTTTTTTAGATTATGAGAATATATATCTTGAATGCTCCGCTACACCTTTGCTCAATGCCCATAAATCGAAATTTGTATGTAACAGAAAAATATGCTTTTCTCAAAAATTATTCTATCTAGAGTAATCGCATTAATTTTCCTGTAAGATTTAAAGTAGCGTCTATAACCCTTACTTGTTTTCATAATTTTAGTTTCAGTAGATTAGGAATTTCATGAGGGAGGGAGCATATTTTTGCACTATATTTTTGTCAATATCTCTGAAAATATAATACCTAAAGCTAAAAAAAAAAAACATTTTTTATTCCGGCGTAATGACAGCTTTCACAATATATTCCAACCGATATACAAAGAAAATATTTTTTTTCTTCGGGTAACTTAAATAGCCCCTTTAAACCCTCCAAAATATATTTGTAAATGTTTAATAATCTGTAAATATGTGGGTCAATAGTTTTTATTTTTTTCCCCAATTCAAGCTTTCCGCGTGTTATAGTTTATGAGTAAAATGGCTGAAACAAACGGACAGATGGGGATGACATTCTAATGGTTCCGTTTTCACTTTATAAGTACGGAACTCTAAAAAAGCCTATTTTCCGACTGTAAAAATATACAAATTTCTAACTTTCACGTGACACGAAGGGGGGGGGGACTTAGTAAATTTATTTTAGATCTAAAATAAATGCATTAAAACAATTTCCAGCTTTATCAAAATTAATTCCGAATTCAGCCTTTTTTATCGCCCCAACTCTACACTATACCATAATAATGCTATTAGTTTTTCATTATAGAAAAAAATAAACTTAATAAATTTATTTAAGCAAAATAGATAGGCTAAAAGAACAATTTTCGCATATTTATAGCGAAACGGCATTTTGTAAATTCTTTTGGATTCTATTAACTCTTTAAAGCCGGTTGGTACAAAATTCTATCAGAAAAGTTCTAACCATTTTCTCATTGAATACTAGTTAATTTGAACGGAATCATTATCTTTGTTTGATGGATTAAACTTCGTGATAATGTCAAAGAAAAATTGACATTTGAATATAACTAATATCAAATGAAAGTTTTTTATTTCAAATTTAAAAACAATTTCGGCTTTAAAGGGTTAAGAATGCCACGATACATTTAAGACGCTAATTGGAAAACTATTTTCAAGATTTTGGTTATATAAATGATAGCAAATTCCCTTGATTTATAAAATAAAGCAATTATTATGTTATAATGTGTTTTGACAAAATTATTTTTAAGCACAAATCATGCTATTACATTAAGGCGACTTTAGTAAGAGAAAGATTTGTTCTTCAAATCTTTCTTTTTAAGAATGTTTCATACGAGTCAAATAACGAGCATGATATACATTGCTAGTTCTGGTAATATCTAGCTATGGAATGCGACAAAGATTAGTAAAAAACAAAATATAATTTCTAAAAATGACTAATATTAAAAATATAAATTTTTAAATGTCAGTAAATATGTATGTAATTTATATATATGTAATTAATATGTATGTAAATGAATAAATATATCGATAAATATATATGTAAATGAAAGTTAACAATAACATTTTATTTTTTATAGAAAAAAAATATTTCGAGCGTAATAGTGATTTAAGAATATACACGAGATTTGATCAAGGACAAAAAAGAAAAAAAACAGAAAAAAGTGTTTGGAATGGTAGACCCATGAACGTAATTATAATGCAAAATCTGGAAACAAATTTTATTTATTTAATTATTTTTGTTCATTATTTTGACGCATTCTAATTTACAGAAGATTTTTCAAAAAAGTGTAAACACTTTTCATCACGTTGTAAATGTTTTAGAAAAAAAAAGATATATATATATATATATATATTTATTTTCAGCAATGAAAATATACAGAAATTAAAATAAGTATAATAATATTTATTCGAAAATTATATTATTCTTTATTAATAAAAACTTTACAATCGTGCCTTTTCCCCTTTTTATGAATGAAAGTAAGACTTTAACTAAATATTTGAAGGAAATTTTCACTTTCAGTCAATTAAAGTTTTAAAAATGTTGAAAAGAAAAGAATCTCCTTTATAAAAAAATTTTTCTCTGCTTCGGTTTTCCTGTATCACTAAGTTAAAATACATCAAAAAATGGAAATAATTGGTTTTATCATTATTATTATTATTCTCTATGAATTATGAATTTTGAATACAACTTTAACCTTCCCAATGTCGCGACCGGATATATCCGTTCACTAGACTGCAGGTTTCATGGCAACTGAAATTTTATTTAAATTAATATAATTCTACATACATAAATCAGTTTTAAGAAATTAAGCTATGAGTGATACTTTCAAAACTTATAAGGACATACGTAGCAAAAAAATTATACTATGTTAGAAAATTCCTGTTTTATAATTATTTGAAATTAATTACAGTGAGAACAACATTACAATTTTGCCCTTTTGCTTGGCAGCCAGGGGGTTAATTTCAACATTGCATTCTCCCAATAAAATTCGTTTTATAAAGATTTTCAATATCACTCTCATTAACTTATCACCAAATGTTTTGCTTTAGGTTCTTAATGTTTTTCATGTCCTTAACTACAAATTGTAATTTTAATTTTAGTAAGAGAATAACACTATAAAATCATAAATGTAAGACATTTGGGAATCAGTGATATCTGGAAATATGCTTTCGCTGGTTTCTCGCGAAATATATTTTAAAAAGAAGATTTTTCTAGTTAAAGTTTTCTTCATTTCTAAAATCTTTATTGTGTTCATTTTAAAAATGAAGCCTTTTCATGTGAATGTTTACATGTGAAATCCTTAACTATGATTTGTAATTTTAATTTTAACAATGAGTATAACACTATGGAAACTTAAATGCAAAGCATTGAGGAATCTTTGATATCTGGAATTATAATATCGCTGATGTCCTGTTCTAATAATTTTTAAAAGTAGGATTTTTCACAACAGCATTGGTTGTTTTTTCAAAAAAGCTAAATGTTTAATTAATTTTATGTTTGAAAAATTATTTTCAAAATTTTATAATTTAAGAAAAACTGTAACTAACTATATTATTTCTAGATGGAACGAGAACTTACTCGGACTAATATATTTATTTATTTATTTATTTATTATTTCATTTTTATTTGTGTATTTTATTATCATTATTATTTTTGCAGAGTTCATCTAACCTCGTTTACGTATTCCTTAATTTATTTTCAATGTTGTTAAAAGCCGTATTTAACTTTAGAATATTAATTAAAGCTTTAATTATAGAAATATCCGACAAAACTAGTTTAAATGCTTAGTTAATTTCAGATTTTAATAAAGCTTTTCAAAGTATTAAACGTCTCTAAAGAACTGGGAGCATTTAAATCGTTTCACGGTAAAATGAGATATTTTCATGTAATTTGAGAATGACACTTTTAATTCGTTGTAGTTATTCTAACCTCATTTAATTGTTTCTCTGTTTATTTTCACTCAGTTAATTCGGATTTATAAATGAAGTTTTGAAAATAAAGATTTGATTAAAAGTATTTATTACAATATTAATTACATTAAAATGTCCCAAAATTATGATAAAAGCTTAGCTAATTTTAGATTTCAATAAAGCTTTTCAAAGTTTAGAACTGCTTCGAAGAACATAGATCAATTAAATTGATTAGCGGTAAAATGCAGTATATATAGGCAATTTAAGATTGGAAATTAGTCTTCTTCACAGTCATTCTAATCTAGTTTACACTTTCTTTTTTTAATTTGTATTTAACTATTGCTTTATTTATTTTATTTTATTTATAAATGGAAGCAAAAAATTAATTTTTATTAAATATTACAACCGATAAAATACGTATTAATATACTGAATAAACTAGCAGAATGCAATAAAAGCAAAAATAAATAAATTTATCTATTTATTTATTTACAAATAAATAAAAAATAATAAGGCTGAAAAATCATTAATGGACAAAGCATTTCAAAAGAAAGTTGTTTTTCTTCTTTAGACCCTAAAAGGCATACCACATCTTTAAACATGGGAGCGAAATTGAAAGAAAATGTAAGGAAGAGAACAAGCTAATGAAAACAGACAATAGGAAAGAAAGATGCCTCTGCAAGTTACACAAAAGTGTTAACCAATCAGGAAAAGACGTAACACAAGAATAAGTAGCTTTTGTTTGTAGAAAGTTCGATTTTGATGTGCTATTGGACGTTAAAGTAAGTTATAGAGTTTTCAAAATTAAACCTATGGCAGAAATCAAAGCAAAGTTTGGCAATATGAGATCTAGAAAATTTAAATTTTGAATTTCTTCGTCAAATACAAGAAAATACATACCACAATTTTAAAGGTAGGTTCAAAACGAGAAGGAAAGAGACAAGCTAATGAAAACAATAGGATTCGGTCAATTACACAAAAACATTAACCAGTTGGAAGGCAGAACAGAAGGATAAATAACTGAATTTTCGAGAAAACTCAATATCGAGAGGCAATTGATGTTAAAGGTAATTTAAACATTTGAAAATTAAAACTATTCATGGAATAACAAGAATATTTAGCAATAGAAGTTATAGAAAATCCTTAGTTAGATGTATAACGGATGTGTTCTTTTAAGCGGGTTTCGCGATGTATTTTAGTTTGAAATCAGTTATATTGCTAGAGTTGGTTTGACAGATTTAGAAAAAATAAGTATGATAAAAAATACCATATTTTTTAATTAATATTTGTTGAAGTTTTTGGTTTTTAATATTTTTATTTGCATATATTATTAAATTTTAATTTTATTTGTGTACATTATTTCTTATTTTAGTTCATTATATATATATTTCACATTTACATGAAATTTTCTTGAAGTTTTTTGACGCTTTTTTGACATTACTTGCGTCATATGTGCCTTCGCCTCCGATTTTATTTTGGTTGAGTAATGTTCTTATTGAATTGGTTTATGTATTCTTCTTTCTGTTTTCATTTCAGTTTGCTTTCGAGTTTCTTTCAGTTTTACACCTGAAGATCGAAAGCACGCCTTCATTAAGCTATAATAAAAAAGACAATTGTGAGACTGTGTCTAGAAGACTCGCATTTTTAGCTTGCAAGAAATTTAAGCAAATTTCAAATTCATTCTTTTTTAATTCAGATAAATTCATTCAGATTCATTATAGATCGAATTCATTCATTGAATATTCAGATAAATTCATTTTTTCAGAGAGGGCAAAAGAAAGGATTCCAAGTACAGATAAGGATAATACAGAAATTCTACATTTCAGGGGGGGGGGGGGGAAGACCGATTAAACCAACACACGGCTGTGAATAGGTAAGAAATGAGAAAATCAGTATTTCGTACATCGACATCTGTATTGTTCAGTAAGGAAAGTTCTATGATCGGACTGATTTAAATTTTTGAATTACTTCCACATATCGAAACATGATGCTACACAAAAGTCTGAAATTTGCTTGTTATGATCTCGTCCTGTATTTTTTGGTATTCAAACATAATGTACATAATTTTGATTTTATTAATTTGTTAAATTTATTGTGTTTTTGTTTAATTAGATTTTAATTAAATTATTTTATCAGTTGTGACAATCGTTTGAAAGGTTATCGTTAACAGTTAATAAATCGAGTACCAATTTTACAAAAGCGCACAAATTCTTTCGAAAGAATTTGTGCGCTTTTTAATTTTATGATGCCACTAAACAGTTTATTTTGCTTTTAATCAAGAAAGAGCATTATCGGAATAAATCGGCAGATAAAGTTGAAGGCAAATCGAAAAATTCTTTATAAAAAGCTATCTAAAAAGATTGTAATTCTCATTATGTGCTATGAATTTCGCCATAATGATATTGGCCATAATTGGTCAAGAATAGTCTAACGATTGGAGTAAAACATATATTTTCCATCCCATATGGCTGAATTTGAACAAAAAAATCGAATTTGTTCTTTGGGAAAAAAATCGACCAAATTGTTAAGGCAAAATTTATTTTTATTATTTTTACTAAATCTTAAAAATATTAAAGCAAAGGAAGTTGTAGATTGTTAAGCACATGGAATAATTTTATTTAAGACTATTTAATTACAAAATATAACAATACAATATTTAAAAATCCTAATTTTGTATATAGGGTATACGCCATAAAATATCAAATTTTAACTGAAAATTTGAAAATTATTATTTTTTTTATTTTTCGGTACTATTAAACCAACATATAGATTTCAAGTATTTTTTTCATAAAAATAGAAAAAAATTGTACAATGATGGTTTAAACAATTTTTTTGACGAATGCACTTTTATTTGGAAATATAATTATTCGGAATGATGTTTTTTTTTTTCGAAGTTTATTATTTTCATTATAACTTATCGCCCGTTTTTTTTTTTTTTTTTTTTTTTTTTTTTTTTTTTTCGGGTCTTTTCGCTTTTATTAATGTTGCAGAGTTCGAGTAACATAGTTTTTTGAAATAGCTCTTTTTATGGTTATGAAGAAAAAATGAGATAAATGAGTTATAATTTAGAAGAATAGTAAAAAAATGTTTAAACTCATCTCTTGGGAATTTAATATTTTCTTGCTTGCAATAATTTAATAAATTGAATTGTATATGTTAATTCACCTGAAGATCTTCTTTTACAGAACTAATTTAGTGTCTTTTTTGTGAAGAACCAATTTGTAATCGAGGTAGCAATCCATTTTAAACGATAAATAAGAGATAAATAAGTACAAGAAAGAAGTTAAAGTTAAAGAGTTTGTCTTTCTTGAAGGAACCTGTTTTCCTGAGAGAAATAAATGTGTAACTTCAATAAAACTCATTGCTACAGATGAAAAAAAATTTTTTAAGAGGATAGTGTTAATATGATATACGTTAATTTATAGTATTCAAAGTTATGAAACCCAAAACAATAAAAATAACAAGAACGGAGTGCATAGAGAGACGAAACATTTTTTGAAAAAAAGTTAAAATTATAAAGATGACAGAATTTTAATTTTACCTGTAGCAATGAACTGTATATTTTTAATGAAAAAAAGTACTTTTTCATTGAAGCATTATATTCGTCTCTAACAAAGAATCCCAGTGATTAAATTAATTTTTACACGTTATTTTTTTTTCTCAGAGCAAACAAACAAAAAAAAAAAGCTTTTTACTTACAATTTGTTTTTTTTTTTTTTTTACATGCTGATTTTTAAGGAACTTTTGGCACGATCACGAGTTTAAAAGAAAAATTGTGCTGTGTTTTAGTTTTTTAGTTTTGGAAAAAAGGAAAATAATTCTAATAAATGCAGATATAATTTTATTGTTAATATTATTATTATGATTATTTTTACAGGGAATATGATCCTATAAGAGCTTCGTAATTATGATATTTCTATAACGATATATATATATATATATATATTAAATCTACATTTTCTACGAAAAATAATTTTACATTTTAAAATATTTTGAATTACTATTGATCTTCGATTATTTAAACAGATCAATTTAATTTTATTCCAAAGGATAATTTTTCAAAATAAATAAATGAGATTTAAGAATTTAAGATACAAAATTAATGACTTAAGTAGCGATTATTAAGTGAATTTAAGGAGAAGTAATGATTTTAGAAACAATTATTAACGTAAATAAAATAATATAAATTTCATTAAAAAAATTATGGAAAATGTCATAATTTATTACAGAGTTGTTATCTTTAAAACATTACATTTAAATTAATAATTAAAACATATTTAATGTTTATAATGTCACAATGTAAAAATTCGCAAACTAATATTTACCACTTAAAATTGTATTAAAATTTTTAATTAGCTCTATACACAAAAAAATTCTAATTGTATTAAAACTATAAATCGATTATTTAATTTTAGCTAAATATTTGAAGTAAATTTATTTCCTCTAAAATTGAAACATAAACTTTATTTTTTTAAAAATATTTCAATTATGGATTTTTTATGTAACATCAAAATTGAAGTTTTATAATGTATTAATATTAATAATCTGATTTTCAAAATTAACTGTATTTCAGTATTATTAAATTTTTTGAGCTTGTAAGTATTGCCATCAATTAAGTAGTGGAATGCATGCTGTGGTTGTCTTATAACAGACAATGCTGCGAATACTATGCAGATAAGAAATGAAAATAAAAGTCTCAGCGGAATAACTTGAATATATTACCTTATGAATGTTCAATATATTTCTTAAATCTTCTAGCAAAAGACATTAAAATCTCCAACATAAAAGCTCAAATTCTTGATATTGGTAAATATTTTCAAAATTTGTACCATTTTGGTTCAGCAAAGGTTCGAGAAATAAGTGTTAAAAAGCATCAGATGTAACGAAGTATTACATGTTGGACACAATGCAATCTTATATAAACAATTTAAAGGCATAAATTTTGAAAGTTTATGAAGATAATCAAAAGGAAATTAACTCTGGTATTTCTAAGAAAGTCATTGACTTGCAGTAAAAAAGAAAAGTTGAAGATTATATTATACGACTCAAATCTATTGCATTTGCATGTGACAAAGCTAAGAGAAATAATTTAATGTTAGCGATGTAGTTGAAGTTTGGAAATATTAAAAAAATCAGAAATAAGTGCTGATATAAATCTTTACAAAAGAAAAAAACTTGAAAAGGCACAGAAGACAGATGTGAACTACATTACTTTATTTTACATTGGACTTTGAAAATTTGAATGAAATATATGTTTATAATTTGGCTGATTAAGGAGCTTTTATTACCCTGCCGCTAACATCATTAAGTATGTTTTCATGTGAAAAGTGTTTGTAAAACCACTTAGAAATGAAAAAAAAAATCAATTTTAAGAAAAATTTTGATGTTATTAAAAGGATATTAAGTAACCTTTGAAAACATTTTTTTAACCAGTTATTTACATTTCTAAGCAAAGAAAACAGTTTTAATTAAATATATTACATTCTTTCACAGATTTTAATATCAATGAATGCATTGCTGCATGCCTATTGATTGAAGGAATGAGAAAGTTTTTTTCTTTTATAATTACTAGCAGGCTATGCCCGCTGCACTGGTCAATATTTCAAAATCAACCGTGGATGAAACGAACTGGTGAATTTAAATTTGTATTTTAAATAGTTTGGACCTCCAGCAGCACCTTGCTCATTGCTGAAAACGATTTAGACACCATTGTGATATTAAATTATCTTAAACGTTGCACAAAAACCAGCTATTTAGAAGTAACTATTTTAGTTTATTTACTAACAGTGCACATTTGGAAGCGAAATGAAACCATTATGGCAACAGGATTTTAAATTTTCCCTTATCTGAAGAAATATTAATTATTACAGTCGCTACCATGGTACAACTTCTGAAAATTTTCTTCACAACTTTTCATTATGCAAAGCCAGGAACCCAAAGCTACTCCCACCTAAAAAGTTTATATTAAATTTTGTCTTCGCGATAAAAGGCACAATTATGCAAGAATCATCTTCAAACTCGTGAAGTACATTGAGATGGTTAATATCTCAGTGGGAATTGCAAATTAGCAAAATCGGCCCAAGGGGGTGGTAATTGGGAAGGGTTCAAAAATTTGAATACCATCTTAACATGGCTTTCACAAAACCAGCTCTTACAAAACAATAGGAGGAAAAAAAACATTTATCGTTACAGCAAGTTGCCAACGATAAAAAAGAACACACATTAAAATTCTCACTACAACAATTACTTTATTATTGCAAAATTTCCTCCTGAAAAATGAAAACAAAATTATTTGCTCTTTCGTATTTAAGCATTTTCTCTTTAGTTATTTAAGATAAAATTATGTAAATTTGTATAATTTGGCGAAATTGGTTGACGTGATAATCAAGTAGTAGCCAATTTACACTTTTCATATTTCACAAAAGATTCCTACACAATCATATATGCAATAAGTTTAGCACGATTATCTTGCAACTACAATGTGGCAAAATCCTCGTTTTAGAATACCAAAGAAATTTATGTATATTTTATTATTTTCTATAATTTTAAACAGCAATTAACAGTAAATAAAAAGTAACTGTAGAACAAAACAACAAATATCATTTCAAAAAAGAAAAAAATGAAAGTAAATAAGCAACTTATCATCAGATAAACAACTATAGCTGGGTTACCATATGAGGCAAATAATGCCATTTTGGCGCCAGTGAGATACCTCGATGAGTATATGACTAAATCCGTGACAAAATTTCCATTTGGAAAAAACTTTAATCTTTATTTATACTGCATTTTCCCTATTTATGTATAAGAAAAAACTTTGACACAGATGTCATGTATGCACCACATTGGCGCAATTTTTTTCTGGCGCCAATTTGGAGAACTTGGTTTTTAATTACCAATTTCATAAATATTTTTTAATTATTTTGTATTATTTGAAAAAAAATAATAAATAAAAAAGTTTAATTAATAGCTATAGAACAAAATGATTTATATTATTTTAAAAAACAAAATGAAAGTTAATAAATAGTTTATTAGTAAATAAACAACCATAGTCGGTTTACCATGTATGGCATAAAATCGCCATTTTGTTGCAATCGTGCGAATGTGGTGCGTATTTGACATCTGCGCCAAAACTTTAAAAAGTAGCAATTAAATTATTTTACAGTTTGGATGAGGAAGACATTTATACTAAAATTTAAACATTATACGCTTTTTTTTTTTTTTTGCTATAATTGCTATTTATATATTAATAATTAAACATAAAAAAAATATCCTAAAAATGCTCTCACACATTTAAAAGAGAGTGAGAGAATTTAGTAATTGTGAACATCGCTCTTGCTTATGCCTTCTTGGTATAAAATCGCATTGTTTGATGACAAAAGTAAATTCAAACACCCAAATAAACAGATAACATACAATTAACAGATAAAACCATTTTTAAAAGTAATTCGACTATTTTGTCCTGTAAGACACATAATGGTAGAATTAGATTTTAATTTTTTTTTTTTTTTTTTTTTTTAAATAGAAAAATGTCATTTGCGTTTTATCTGATAAAATATTTAAAATACATTTTTGTTAGCCGGCGCGAAAGAGAATAGCGAAAGTTTGATTGAAGAAATATTGAAGAGGAAATGGTCAATTAAAAAAGACTTGTAAATTTTATTCAGCGGGAGTTTTTCATTTCAAAATATTGAATTTATCTATAGTAATAACGCATAATTGCATAAATTTACTTTGAACTGCAAAATTTTTCCTTCAGTACTACTTGGTTACACCGTCGACCAATTTCACCAAATTATACAAATCGCCAAACTATTAGCCTGTTTATATAGATTAGCATAAATTTTCATTTAAATAACGAAAAACAAATTAAGCAGAACACATATAAAAGTAGAAATAAAATGTCGAATTAAAAATCACTTGATGACATAATTATTATTTATATTATGCTTAATGTCAAGTGAATGTGACATTTACGATCATCCATTATTGACATTTAATCTTGAAATTTGGGGGTAGATTTTTAATCGATGGGGTAATCTTTCCTTCTTCAGTTTTTAAATTTTAAAACTGAAATTCCTGTAAGTGAAACTGACGAAATGGCGCAAGAAAAATTAAATTAACAATAAAAACATTTGCAAAAAGAAATAAAAGATTTATACTCATATCTATATAATTTACGATTGAATATTAAAATATACTCTAAAAATTATCTTCACTTGAAAAAAAAAAAAAAAAAAAAAAAAAAAAAAAAAAAAAAAAAAAAACATTATTGCGACCATTAAGAACCTAAGTCGGGCATTAAGTCAGTAGTGCATTTTCGGCTTAAAAACACATTCTTTGGCGACAAAAGCAAGATGAAAATGGTATAGAAACGAATAGTAACTCGCAACTTACAGTGTCTTTTACAATCAGATCTGCTTTTTTCTGCTGTAAGTTATATTATACGGAAATTTGATAAAAAAAGAGAAAGAAAAGAATGAAAAGGGAAATAACTATCATTCAAAATTCATTTAATCAATTTCTGAAATTCATGTTTTTATTCTAATACCAGGGATAAGTCGCCAAAAGTTGAACCAATTGTTATATTTCGCGTTAATTTATTTTTTAAGCATTACAAATATTTTTTCATTTTCTAGATAAATATATTTTTATAATATTACGCCTCATTTAAGCGGTCTTTCTTTATTATTATTAATATTTTCAGTAGTTATTTTCTGCTATTATTTGCAAGATATTTGTAATATTTCTTATAGATATAGTCATTTTAATCCTTTTAGCAATTATAATTTTCGCCAAAAACAGCTACTGGCAACCCTTTTGTCAAAAATAACCGAAAAATACGAAATTTACTACGAAAAATCAGAGTTATCCCTGTAAATTTGAATCATAAACCTTCGGAAAAATATTTCCTATCGAATGATACAATCGGCAAAAAAATCCATCGGGTAGTTTTTGAAAACACTCGTTTGGAAGTTTCAGAACTTTTGCTTTATAATATATATGATTTAATCATTAAAAAGATGTTTAAATTTTACGCAAAATAAATATTACTTAAAAGTAGATTTCTTTTTGAAAGGCAAGAAATATGTTTTTAGACATATTTTTCAATGAAAGATTAGCAAATTTAATTTCTATATTTCCCCTTTGTTCTTTTATAAGTTTTTTTTGTAAAACATGATTATTATTTCTATTTGACAAAAATAAATGTGTGCATTTTTTACTTTTGCATGCGAGTATATCACCATCATCATCATCATCAACCGTTTTCGATCTACTGTTGGATGTAGGTCTCCCCCAGATTTTTCCAATGTTTCCTGTCTACTGCTTTCGTCATCCAATTTACACCAGCCACTTTTCTAATTTCGTCCCTCCATCTTACCTGTGGTCGTCTTCTTGGTCGTTTTATATCTCTGGGACACCACTGTAGTATATTTGTGCTCAATCTATTGTCTTGTCTTCTTGCAATGTGCCCAGCCCATTTCCATTTTAGCCGCTTGATTCTTTCAAGGATGTCAAAAACTTTTGTCTGATTTCTTATCCAGGTTATTCTCTTACTGTCTCTTCTAGTTACGCCTAGCATACATCTTTCAATACTTCTCTGTGTTGTTTGTTCATCCTTTTTGTTAGTGTTCATGTTTCTGCTCTGTAAGTTAGTGCAAGTAAAATACATTGATTAAACACTTTTCTTTTGAAGCAAAGAGACATATTACTCTTCAGAATAATATTGTTACGAATTTTGTAAATAGTTAGTGTTTGTTCTGTAAAATAATGTAAATAATCTTATTAAGCTCCATTTCTTTACTAATATTAGTTTTTGTTACATTGTCTCTGTTATCAAGCAAACTTGTCTATTATTTTCAGTGAATGTCTATGGCAGCTTTGCGAAATATTAGCGATATCGCCAAGTTGGCGTCACTGTTGGCGACTAATTTTGGTCGCCAAATTTGGCGATATATCGCCAAGTTGGCGACAAACTTGGCGATTGTTGGCGATGGTAATCCTTCCCTCTCAATGGTAACCCCCCTTTTAGATATACTGATACATTGTTTGTTGTTCCGTGGATTTTTCGAGTTGGTTCTAGAAATTTCCAGCACCTGCTACGAGTCTATATAAGAAGAGAAGCGATGCGAGCTGTGGTTATTATTTACCAGTCAGTCATTGAGTGAACAAGGCGTTTGTTAAGCGAGTTTGCTTGAGTCTTATTTACGTTATTTTGAATGTGATTTAGTGTTGAGACGTTGTATAAAGAGTCTCTGGAATCTATATCTGCACTTATACGATAGATTTGAACAATTATTTTTGAATATCTAGAAATATTTGTGAGTTTCGAAGACTCTGTTGTTCTGAAGTTCTGTAAATAAATTATTTTCTACTTTTCTATAAGCAAGAGTTTGAAGTTGTCTAACCGTAAGATCAAAAGAACCCTATATACGCTGTAACATTTGGTGTCAGAATTTGGGATCTTATGGCGAAAACGAGAGCAACGGAAGAGCAACTGAATGAGTTGTTGAAAGCTATTAATGGATTATCAAATAAAATGGATAAAGGCCAAGAGGAGTTGGCGGGAAATATGAATAAAGGCCAAGAAGAGTTGGCGGAAAAAATGAACAAAAACGAAGAAAGAATGGAACAGTTGACAAATAAAATTGACAAATGCCAAGAAGATGTGACTGAAAAGATGATTAAAGGCCAAGAAGAGTTGACGGAAAAAATGAATAAAAACGGAGAAAGAATGGAAGAGTTGACAAATAAAATTGACAAAGGCCAAGAAGAGTTATCGAATAAAATCGACAAAGTCCAAGAAGATGTGACTGAAGAAATGAAAAGAAGCCAAGAGAGAATGGAAAAATTAAAGGAGGAAGTTAATAAAAGCCAAGAAGAAATGAAGAAAACTTTGGAAGAAAAGTTCTCATCGGTAGAGAGAAGAATAGGCTCGGTAGAAGAGAAAATAGAGGAAGTAGAAGAGAAAATTCAGAATGAAGTTAGTAATGTTGAACAGAAAATGGAAAGGAAAATGGCGGAAGTAGAAGAGAAAATTCAGAATGAAGTTTGTAACGTTGAAGAGAAAATACTAGGTGAAGTAGATGAAAAGCTAAATAAAAAACTACAAGATCTTGAGAAGAAACATTCAACGTCCAGTGGTAATTATGAAGAATTTAGGAATCCGCCTGCTTCTCCTGTGCAAGTTAAGCTGTCGACATACGACGGAAAGAGTTCATGGCAAGTTTACAAGACCCAATTCACCATTGTAGCCGAAGCGAACAAATGGAGTGACGAGGTAAAAGCTTGTCAACTTGCAGCATCTTTAAGAGGAGAAGCCGCCGACGTGCTGCAAACATTGCCCGATATGACGCAACTCAAATTTGAGACTCTAAGTTGTGCACTTGAAATGAGATTCGGCGAAAAATTCTTCAAGGATTATACGAGAATACAAATGAAGAGCCGCCATCAAAAATCGAGTGAAACCCTTCAAGAGTTTGCCTCGGAAAATGAACGGCTTGCAAATTTAGCATTCATTGACTGTCCTACAAATGTACGGAAAATGCTCTCACTGCAATATTTTGTAGACGGAATAAAAGATCCAGAAGTACAGAGAGCGGTACGAATGGCAGATGTACAGGATTTAAAGGCTGCACTACTATATGCCTTAAAGTTGGAAACAGCTACACAAGCCAGCCGAAGAGATCGTCATTCAGTCCGAGGGGCAACGGTAAACAAAAGATCAGACACTGAGAACGACGTCTTGAAAGAAATTAGGAAAATAAATCAAGAACTTGAAGCTTTAAAATATGGAAGAGCAAGCTCAAGAAGGCAGAATCTCAGGTGCTGGGGATGCGGTGATACAGGACATCTCCGAAGAAACTGCCCCAAAGTCCACGAACGTGAGATGAATTCAAGACCAGAGAATAAAAAGCCCCACCTGAAGATCCTTCAAATATCGAAAATGAGTGGCGGCGATAATGAATTATATATGATAGGATTTATTAACGAGATTCAATGCCGTATGATTGTGGATACAGGAGCCAATGTAACAATAATAAGACAATATTTGGCTCGAAAATTGAAATGTAAACTCATCTGGACTCCGCTCTGCGTTACCCTGCAAACTGTGACGGGTGCCAAGATAGGCATATATGGAAAGGTCGATTTAACCATCAACTTTGGAGGAACGAAATATTACCATCCAGCATATGTGGCTGACATAACAGATCCTTGCTTAATCGGACTAGATTTTCTAAAGAAGTTTGGCTTCATACTTGATTTCAAAAATAACAAAATGCTCTCAAAATTTGAAAAAATAAGTCTTTTCGGATTAAATAACGAAATTGAATGTAAACAAGCAGTAATAGCCAAAGAAGACATCAATCTATATCCAAGAACAGAATTTTTAGTTCCAGCTGTAATTAAAAATGAAACTAATTACCGATTTGGCCATATAGATTATCCCGAGGACAATAGTAAACAAGCAGGAGTATTGGTGGCTTCATCTGTGGTGGACCTCTCGAAGAAGACCATTCCAGTCAGAATTGCTAACATCAGTGATAAGACGAGGACTATCAAGAAAGGAGAGGTGATAGCATCGTGTGCTCCTGTGACGTGCATAAGTCAAAATTCCAGTCACTCTGAGAAATTTTCAGATAATTTAGTCAAGGATTTGTTACAAAATACAGACTTAGATCCAAAACAGATGGACGCCGCGGAAAATTTATTTAGAGAATTCCAAAGTTTATTTTCCCAAACATCTGAAGACTTTAATCGAACTAAAATGGCACAACACCGAATTGATACGGGAGATCACTCTTCTATTAAATAGCACCCTAGACGATTACCTTTTGCCAAGCAAGAAGAGGTGCAGAATTTAATTAAGGATATGGAAGAAAATGACGTCATCGAACCATCGACAAGTCCATGGGCGTCTCCCATTGTATTAGTAAGAAAGAAGGATGGTTCTACAAGATTTTGTGTAGACTACCGCCGACTGAATGACGTCACTAAAAAGGATAGTTACCCTCTGCTAAGGATCGACGACACTCTCGACACACTTGCAGGCAACACTTGGTTCTCGACTCTGGATCTGAAGAGTGGTTACTGGCAGGTAGAGATCCATCCGGACGACCGCGAGAAGACTGCCTTTACAACGGGACAAGGATTATGGCAGTTCAACGTAATGCATTTTGGTCTGTGTAACGCACCTGCAACTTTCGAACGGCTTATGGAAACGGTTCTCCGGGGCTGTCATATGAAGCATGTCTTGTTTATTTAGATGATATCATAATCATAGGAAAATCTTTTGATGAACATCTGAACAACCTCAGGCGGGTGCTACAAAAATTAAAGGAAGCTAATTTGAAGTTAAGCCCTTCGAAGTGCAGTTTGTTTCGTAATGAAGTCGCCTACCTTGGACACATCATTTCGGCGGAAGGAGTTAGGACTGATCCGGAGAAGATATCGGCCGTGAAAAATTGGAATCGTCCAGCAGATGTTCACCAGCTTCGAAGTTTTCTAGGATTATGCACCTATTACAGAAAATTCGTCAAAGGCTTCTCGATGATTGCAAGACCACTTCATAAATTAACAGAAGCCAATCGAAAATTTATGTGGACACAGGAATGTGACGCTGCTTTCGAAAAGCTTAAGGAGGCCTTGACATCCACTCCAATTCTGTCGTATCCTCAAATCGATAAACAGTTTATACTTGATACGGATGCAAGCAACGAAAGCATTGACGCTGTACTGTCCCAGGAAATCGACGGTCAGGAGCGTGTTATCGCCTATTTCAGCAAGTGCTTGTCAAAATCAGAGCGAAACTACTGCGTAACAAGAAAAGAGCTTCTTGCTGTCGTACCATCCTAAATAGCCTCTCTCTCCTGGTGTCTAGAGACCAACAGGACTGGGACAAGAAATTGCCTCTTTTCCTGCTTGCCTACAGGAGTGCCACTCATGAGGCCACTGGTTACTCCCCTTCTCAAATGCTCTTTGGTCGTGATCTTCGTCTGCCTGCTGATCTTTTGTTTGGCCGTCCTCCTGATGCTCCTTCATCGCCTGAGGAATATGTCGATGAACTCCAGGCACGGATTGAGGAGATTCATTGTCTAGCGAGGAACCGAATTGGACTGGCATCGGAAGAGATGAAGACACGGTACGACACAAAGGCAACTGGACATGGGTTCAACGAAGGTGACAAAGTTTGGTTGTGGAATCCGATACGTCGTAAGGACGCCAAAATTACAAAGAAACTGGGACGGTCCTTACACAGTCGTCAACAGGCTGAATGACGTCGTTGTACGCATACAAAAATCGCCACACGCCAAACCCAAGGTCGTACACTATAACCGGCTAGCCCCTTATTTTGGCCAAAGTGATTAGAAATTCGAAACTTGAATTTCAGACCATGGTCATGAAAGTCACTTTTTTTAAATATGTAAATAGTAATTAGTTCTTATTTATGTAAATTTTATTATTATTGTTATTATTTATTTATTTATTTATTTATTTATTTGTTTATTTATTTTAAGTGTTTTCCTCTAACTCAAGGATTGCACTGCCCCGGACGTGCAGTCTTTGAGGAGGGGGTAGTGTTACGAATTTTGTAAATAGTTAGTGTTTGATCTGTAAAATAATGTAAATAATCTTATTAAGCTCCATTTCTTTACTAAAATTAGTTTTTGTTACATTGTCTCTGTTATCAAGCAAACTTGTCTATTATTTTCAGTGAATGTCTATGGCAGCTTTGCGAAACATTAGCGATATCGCCAAGTTGGCGTCACTTTTGGCGACTAATTTTGGTCGCCAAATTTGGCGATATATCGCCAAGTTGGCGACAAACTTGGCGATTGTTGGAGATGGTAACCCTTCCCTCTCAATGGTAACCCCCCTTTTAGACATACTGATACCTTGTTTGTTGTTCCGTGGATTTTTCGAGTTGGTTCTAGAAATTTCCAGCACCTGCTACGAGCCTATATAAGAAGAGAAGCGATGCGAGCTGTGGTTATTATTTACCAGTCAGTCATTGAGTGAACAAGGCGTTTGTTAAGCGAGTTTGCTTGAGTCTTATTTACGTTATTTTGAATGTGATTTAGTGTTGAGACGTTGTATAAAGAGTCTCTGGAATCTATATCTGCACTTATACGATAGATTTGAACAATTATTTTTGAATATCTAGAAATATTTGTGAGTTTCGAAGACTCTGTTGTTCTGAAGTTCTGTAAATAAATTATTTTTTACTTTTCTATAAGCAAGAGTTTGAAGTTGTCTAACCGTAAGATCAAAAGAACCCTATATACGATGTAACAATATTGTTCTTCCCAAAAGCACTCCACCCATTTCTAATTCTTCTATTGATTTCATTCATGATACTATTATCCGATGATATTCCTGTCCTAGGTATACATAACTTTGCACTTCTTTAATCTCAGCGCTCTTGTAGACAATTTTCTTTTTTTTATGTAAATACGAGTAAATAGAACATCACCTTAGTCTTTTCTAAATTTATTTTTAATCCCACATCAATGCTAGCTTCTGCAAGATCTTTTAGCATATTTTCCAATTCTTCAGGGCTGTTTCTAAAAATTACAATGTCGTCAGCTAACCGGAGATGACTTAAAAACTCCCCATTTAATCTAATCCCTTTGTTTTCCCAATCCAGCTTTTTGAAGATACTTTCTAAGACAGCACTAAAAAACTTAGGTGAAATGGTGTCTCGTTGTCTTACTTCGCTTCCGAGCTTGATCTTCGCTTTTCCTTTTTCTAAATGGATGGTTGTTGTTGCTTTCTTGTAAATCTTCTTTGTGATAATGGTGTAAGGTTTGTCGATACCAACATACTCCAGAGATTCCACTACTGCTGATATGTAGACGGAATCAAATACTTTTTCGTAATCAATAAAGGCAAGACAGAGAGTTAAATTATATTCTTTATGTTTATCTATGAGTTCGCTTACTGTTTGGATATGATCCATTGGGCTGTATCCACTTCGGAATACTTCTTGTTCCCTAGGTTGAGCTGAGTGCAGAGCTGATACAAGTCTTGCCGTTAAAACTTTGGTGAAAATTTTATAAATCATTGACAGTAAGCTGATCGGACGATAATTTTTAATGTTTTCCTTCTCTCCTTTCTTGTAAAGTAACACCATCACAGCATTATTCCAATCTTCTGGTACATCTGACTTCTTAAGACATTTTGAAAACAGTAAGAATAGCCTTTTTGCAAATTCTTCTCCTGCTTCTGTGATAAGGTCAATTATAATTCCCTGTTTCCTTTTTCATTTCGCATACCATATCCATGATTTACTACAGATGATTCACCTTTCCTTTCCTCCCCAATTCTAGCATTCTATTCTCCCATTATTAATTTAATGTAGCAATTTCCTCTTTGATGCATTGAAGCTACTTATTCATAAAAATCCTCAATTTCTTCATCAGAATAACTTATTGTTGGTGCATAAACTTGGCTAATTTGCAGCTTGTATCTTTCAGACACGTGTATTACTAATATTGCTAATCTATGTGATGCACTGTCATATTCAACAATGTAATTCTTCCACCTTTTATGAATCAGAAATCCTACATCATTTGTTTTTCCATTTTCTGTGCCTCTGTAGTATAGTACATTTCCGCTGGCAAGGTCAATCTTTTGTTTTCCTTTTTTTCTTACTTCACATAATCCCAAAATTTCCCATTTGATTCTACCTAACTCTTCTTCAAGTTTCTGTAAACGATTTTCAGAAGATAGGGATCGTCCATTATAACAAGCCAAGGGCATTAACGTATGCCAGCCAAGCCGAGCTGGGTGATTCTTAGCACCCTCTGTCTTCATGTCTGTCTAATCGCTGGCCAAACGAGTTGGAGGAAGCCTATCCGCATTCGTTCCCCTTGCACGAGGCAAGAGTACTAACAGGCTTTGTACCGATGGAAGGTGCGGATTGGACATTAAGTCTCCGCTCCTAGTCGATTCCTTTAAGTCCTCCTTGAAGGCAATTAAATGGTCTTCTCCTGGTAAATAAACAGAGACTAATAAACAGCCTTGCTTGTATGTGTATATATATATATATATATATATATATATATAACTATTCGCCGCATTCATATTTTAATTTTGTGGACATTGAAGTTGAAATAGCATTATAAACACTAATACATTGGTTTTAAAAAAACAAACTTACATATTGGTAATGGAGTTTTGACAATTCAACTAAAAGTAAAAACACTACAGCTTAAAAGGAAAAAATAGATTTTTAAAAAATTAAAGTATAATAGTAAAGTAAATATATATTTTTTCTAGTACTGTTTTATTAAACTGTACTATACGTATTACCAGTGCCGAAAGCAAGATAAATTATGTGCTTAATTTTTTTTAAATTTTACTTTCTAAGCATTTACAATAAATATGTTTTATTTGTTTGTTTTTAAATTCTATACTTCTAAAGAATTTTATGAACGACGGTAATTTTAATTCCATATATTATAGCATAATAAAGCGGCTTTTAGTGTTTAATTTTTCAAAATGTAATTAACATGGTAGTTAGTTTGAATTAGAAGCAAATAGAGACTTTGAAATTATTTTCTAGGATTCTAGTATATTCAGAAACCGTGTAATTAAAAAGAGAATTATTTTTTGTCAAATATACTTTAATTTTAATTTCAAAATTTACTGTAGATATTATGAAAGTTAAAAAACCTTAAACTTTTACACATTTCTATTAAAAGTATATTTTAATGTCAATGCTTTTTATTTTTTTATGTTACATGAGAAACTTATTTTTAATCCAATCGGCGGGTTATTTCACATCTGTATTTGCAATTCAAATAACATCTATTACTAAATTATTATTAACAAATCTTACATCTTATAATAAGTATAGCTGTCAAGATAGATATCAAATGAACACTAAAGAAATTACTATTCATTCCCGCACCGTGGACTACATATGGCACATACCTAGAAACACTATAATTTGTATTAGGTGTTATGAATTTGGCCAACATGATAGCTGTATCTGATTAAGAATAGCCCAATGAATTAAATAATACTTATTTTAAGAAAGAGGGAGAGGGATTGTACTCTGTGCTAATATATGTATAAATAATGATGCAACTTTAAGGAGCACAAATTATACAAAATAATAAACATATTTTTAAACATTTATTATTTTATATAATTTGTGCTCATCAACAGTTGTATCATTATTTATTCAATATTTATATTATATTATTCAATATTATATTATTATTTATTCAATATTATTATTAGTAAAGTTTAGTAATATTATTCAATATTACTCAATATATAATATTATATTATTATTATTCAATATTATATTATAATATTATATTATATATTATATTATTTATTCAATATTTATATTATTACAATAAAAAAAATAGAATTTGTTTTTCGGGAAAAAATTGATCAAGTTAAACAATATTTACTTTTATTATTTTTATTGTAAACGTAGAAATATTTGTATAAAGAAAGCTGCAGAGTACTAAGCTGGTAAAATTAATTAGATTAAGCCCCTTTAATTGAAAAACATAGAAATGCAATATTTAAAAATCCCGATTGTATATGTAGAGTACATGCCATAAAATGATAAATTCTATTTGAAATTTTGAAAATTATTTTTTTACTATTTTTCCCATTATTAGACAATTCTATATAGATACCAAATAATTTTCTTCATAAAAATAGAAAAAATCGTGCAGTGAAAGGTTAAGACTTACCAAGCTGTACAACATTAGTTAGAAATATGGAGGTCTCCTATGAACCAACGCACTAAATCAGAGACTTTCTAACTATTGTTTTTAGGTACAATACATGCAAAGGCGTAAGCACAGTGTGTCCTGGACAAATAAAGCCACCATGATTTTTTGCCGTAATTGGAGACGAAACAAAACCGCAAGAGCGAAACAAATATATTAAGAAAGACTATATAGAAACGCATATTTACAAGGAGTAACTCATTCCCTGATCCATTTCATCAGGAAAAAAAATAAATGTATAAAAAAGAGGGGGGGAATTGACCCACCGAAATGAAGCCATTACTGTTAATAGCCAATATATCTGTCATGCTTGGATCTGCTATGACTTGGAATATACGATGTGGCATACCATTTACCAATCCCTAAAAGACATTAGCATCAATATTATCCCAGGCCTCAATGATGGCAGCCTTCATCTATGCAACCGACTTTAATTGTCTATCTTTGGCATTTAAAGTCCTACTTATGATACTCCACGCATTTTCTTGGAGAGTTAGATAAAGGTACAAGACAGGCCATTCCGTAACAGTCCCCAGTTATTAAAAACAATCCTAGGAGGATTTTGCAAAGGTTATGGAGGCGTTTTTCGCTAGAAAATCCAACTTAGCCAATCAATTCTTTCTTCCTTTGACAATAAAGGGATTTCTAGCAATTATTGTTAATTGGTAGCCTATATGCGGTCTGGGTGAAGAGGCAGGTTAAGTTTACCAATAAAGCTGAAGTCTCCCAAAAGTATTAATAAGTCTTCATCGTGCTGTCTTTTGAAGAATATTTCCTTTACATTCCTTATATCATACCAATTGAAAACAAGACAATCTGAGTCATAAAAACTAATTCTTTTCTTATCTGGGAATATAACAAGATGCCACTGGTCCTTCCAGGTTTGATGATATTTTGGCCGACTCTGCTTTGTTTGTGATTAGCTTTCAGCATGGTCAGGCTCAACATGGGTTGATGGAGGCTTTATAATGGTGTTTTCAGCCTTCAACTAAGGCGGTAAATTTAAACTGGTACTTCTCGCAGAAGGCATATAGGCTAACAATTACCAAGAATTGCTGGAAACCCATTATTGCTAACTCAAGAGAGAATTGGTGAAGTAAGTTGAATTTTTCACCAGGAAAACGCCCCCATAACCCTTGCAAAATCCTCATAAGAGTGGTTTTCGGATAATTAAGGACATATTATAAAATGACCTGCCCCCTACCTTCTTCCCAATCCCCAAGAAAAGACGATTATAGATCATGGCCTGCAGCACCAAACACTATTTCTATAATAATGTATCTTAAATTCATCAATTGTTTATTTTCAAGCAAATTTTTTACTCATTTTATAGATCTCAAAGTTCAGAAAAGTTGACAGATCTGAAATCCAATTCTGAATCTGTAAAGTGCTTGCTACTTAATGAATGTAAATTTTTTTACGATTATATGCATTAAATTCAATAATACGAAAATAATATGACTCCAACTTGAATATGATGTAATCACAATATCAACTTAGAACCATTACCTCTTCTGGGATATCTTTAAATTAATTATGATAGGATTTAACCGTTTCGTGAAGGAAGCCTTGGGAGCCTTTTGCGAATTTTTTATGTTTTAAAACCAGTTTAAAAAAATAGAAAATTTTACCTCTTTAAATCGATAAAATGCTTCCATAAAATAAAATAAATTTTACAGTAAAATATCACTGGTAGGGATAAACTAGGGTTTTTATGACTTTTTGCGGCACGTATACATGTCGGTTGTCCTAAAGGGTTAATAAATAATAAAAATGACAACCTGGAACCATTATCTATTATGGAATATCAATGAGTTAATTAAGCATGATAGTATTTAAGAGAATGAAGAAAACATTTACTAATATCTTTTAAGGTGTGATTCGATTGTCACAAAATGCTTCATGACTCGACAAAATTCTGCATAGATTGTCTATATTATCTTTCAAACCATTCGTTTCGTATGTTTTTTGTACTGTGATTTACGGGTAGACGGACAAACAGACTCGCGGAATAGATGATGAACATATGTACTACTTGTTTATACAAGTATGTAAAACAACTAATAAAATAATTTAAAAATAAAGTACTATGTTTCTTTTTACCACAAGATTTTATTAAATGCAGCACAAGAATTAAAGATGAGATAAATAATTCATTTTCATATCCATTATGTTAAAAATTGTTAACCACAGTACTTTTAAAAAATAATAATGTAAAATAGCATCAATTCACTTACTTTAAGTAAGCTAAAATTGTGAAGAGCTGAAAATAAAGCTACAGGACTTTCTAAAATTTAAAACACAATTTGAATAAATAACAATACATTTATTTTTTATAGAAAAATTTATATACAAACAAAGGAAAGTTATTAAAAGTAAAAACCTGTTGCTATTTATTTCAAACTACAATATTTTTGAAACAATAGGATTTAACTCTTTAAATTGCAATTGAAAGCCTCTTTATAGTCAGGTACAACAATTTCAAAAAATGCCATTTTAATGTAAAATCATATTCTGCCTTCTGAAACTTAAATAATTTTCAGTTTCAAAAATATCTTGACTCGGTAGAACTGAATTTAATCTATTTAATAAAGTTCGGAAGAAAATTTGCGATCTTACGCTTGAAATACCAACATAGACATCAACTCCTATGATCTCAGTGCACATTTTTCAGAGAATGTGTCAGTGTTTACGGTTGAATGCTGTAATAGTAAATGTCACTTATAATTGGAAATCTAAATTAGAAAATGAATCCAGTTTAAAGTTTTAGTTATAATTTATAAGGAAATATTTTTGTTTTAAGCACGAAAATAATTCAGTGTTTCAAATTTGAAGAAGTTAATTTAAATTATAAATCAGAAAGTAGTAATAGTAGTAGTAAAAGTAGTAGAAAGTAGTAAACAGAAAGTCAATAATATAATAGTAATTTTTATTTTGAAGATTCTTCTTTCAAGTTTAAATTCAACGATAATGAAAAACTGTAATAAATGAATCTTTATTTTTTTTCTTAAATTAATTTATGTAAATGCATTGGATCATATTTTTTCAACATTTTCTTTGGCATTTTAAGAATATCAATTGACCAGTTCCTTCATATTTACCAAGTATAAAAAATCATTTAAAATATATAATTAATGAATGTATTATAGTTGCATAAACTTTTCGTCATAATACTGCAAGCTGTTGATCGATGCACTAAATTCATAAATTACTGACAGCTGGTGTAACGTCGTGTTATTTTGAAGTTGACAAATTTAGTCAACTTACATAGAAGTACTCATGGCCGAGATCTGACTCTAATTAAAAACCCAAGTATTCCTTTTTTGCAATCGTATAATGAATTCAATTGTTACAAGAAGTAAATATTCAAGGCAACCGGTGATTATTGCGGGAATTTCCCCAGAAAAAAAGCACTGTCAATAGATGTTCAGAGAACATTTTACCAAAGCGTGGACATGAAAAACAGTTCCCATACAGTAGGATTTTGTAAAGATCTCAGAATGAAGTGTAAATAGCTATATCGTATAAGAACTCTTAACGTGAATACAGAAAGAAATACAGAATGTTGTTTTTTTATATTTCTTATAAATACAGATTAGACTGTAACATTCATAGAGGACAACAAATTTGGGAACGAACTACAGTGAAACTCGTTTAAGATACGAATCAAGGGACAGAGAGCATTTCGTATCTTAAGCGGGATCGTATCTTATCCGGATTTTATAGATTCTCAAATACTAATGCATATAAAAACAGTATACATTGTTATTAACGTGTTTTAGCCGATCATAACTCTTATTTATCTATTTCTAACAATTTTTAGAATTCTAGAAAATTTGAGTTTAAGATATTGAAATAAAGAATAATTTTATTTTCCTCCAAAATTTTATTAAATATCTGTTTATACAGTAAAAAAAAAATTAAAATGCTTTTGTATAGTACTTTCTGCCAACTTAAAAAAAAAGACAATAAAACGAAATTTTTGTTAATTTTTAGAAAACAGTAACTATAATACATTACATACTTAAAGAGGAAGAATAATAAATTTTCATAATAATTTTTTAAAGACAAACTAAATGAATGCATGTAACAATAATTATTCAATACATTATAAAAATCGTGATGTAGTTTTACTTTCTTGAGAAAAGTCATTTACCTTGGTTTGGTGCAGCTTAGGGTGATATTTTATTAGGAAGTTTTATGCCTTGTTGATGTGGTAGAAAAAAATTTCAACTTCGGGACCAACATCTATCAAACAGGCATACAGTTAAAGTAAGCTCAACGAGCTCATTACAGATGCGAATGATGGTATGGTTAGTACATCTGTTTCTTCATCCATATCGTCTTCTACTTCTTCTGAAGACCTAGGTTCATCGGAACTTTTGACCGTCCGCGATTATATCCGCTATAGAACGAACTTCACTTGTCACAACCTGATCGTCAATTTTGAAAAATAAGTCCCAATCTTTGCATTCTTCTTGATACTACTCTTATTCTGTGATGTTGACATTTTGTAAGGTGCCGGGAAAAAGCAAGTGACAAAAAGAAATTCATAAAAAAGGCTCTCCTGAGGGCGATTTATAGTAATAAAAATAATATAATAATAAAAAGCAGCTAGATAAATGGTACATAAAATAAAAAGCATAAAAATATAGACTGGTTTCACGAACAGAATTCTCATCCAATCAGGAGAGAGGAACCAATGAAATTTCAAATCCGTCCACTGCTCTGTAAAAGTGCTATTACATGTGTGTTGCTGGAGGTGTCAAATTGCAGGCGTCTCCATGTTATCCTATGGGACCAGGATATATAGCCGGGAGTCGCTTGGTTAGCGTGCGATTCTCTTGTGTCGAATCGTCTTTGACGCCTGGAACGAAGCGCGTCGCCAGTAAGAGCCAATCAAATGTCTGGAAATCCAAATGATGGTAAAGACTATTCTCGAACAGCCAATGAAATGCTAAGAAAACGAAAAAACGCAGGCGATTTTTGTCGCTTGAAATTTTCACGTGTAATAGCACTTTAAGGAAGAGTGCAATGGAAAAATAAATAAAAGCGGTAGTTGTTCTTATATTTTGTTGAAAAAGAGGGAGCCAATCAGAATTCAGCGTGCAAAAGCAGTGGAAAAGAACTTATTTTAGAGAGAAAAAGGTAAAAAATAGATATATATAGGACAGTTGCACCATAAAATTTAACTAATAAGAATGTATTTATTAAAATACAACACATTGATCAGTGGTGCACAAAACATTTTGTGCACCACTGCGCATTGTGTTGTATTTTAATAAATACATTCGTATTAGGTAAAAAATAGTATCTTATGAAAAATAAACAAGATTTTACATAGTCTGTCCTAAAGACACGTGATAAACGGATTACATAAGCACCATTTCGTATATTAAGCGGGTTTTTTAACATCAAGGGACCAAATTTCTTCGTATATTAAGCGGGATCGTATTTTATGCATACGCATATTAAACGGGCAATTTTACACATGTTTAATAGGCAGTTTTCAAGGACCTAAGATAATTCATATATTAAGCGGGCGTATCGTAAACGAGTTTTACTGTACTCAGTGAAATACGCATGGTTACTCAACCAATGGCGAGGTAGTGAAGAACATAAAGAATGAGTACCATATCGGTCAACGGAGGGATTTCCATGTAAGAAGCCGACGCTGGCAAAATACGCAAAAAGTTTATTCATGGAATAAAAATAAAATAGTAATATAGCTTTTGAAATCATGCTGGAAACAATCGTTAGTTGTTAAAAAATTATTAAGGGAATAAGCGTTTTAGATAAGGATTTCGAATAACATATTTAACATTATACGAGTATTAAAATTAAGAAAATATATAGGAATAAATAAGGGATATTAGCAGGAAATAGTTGAATAAAGAATGTGTCGTAAGCGTGGAATAAATTTAAATGAAAATTGCAAAGTAAAATTTTTATATAACAAATAAGGTAAGTGCCTAAGGTAAGTGCCAGCTAATATGGACAAGTTAAGGATACACATTTTTTAACAATAGTAGTAAGCAAATCTAAGAAATGTATAAGAGAAGGGAAAAGGTGGATTTTACGTGTAACAGATTACACCTATTAAAAAAATATTCCTAATGTACCACAACTTTCGGCAAAAGGAAAACTTTTAGACTTGTATCTGTAATATTACACTGATAAAATAGTATGGGATATTCGCTTTTTTGATTGATTTTGTTTGAATTTGACCTGTTGCAATAACTTTGTTTGCATCTATACAGGGTGTCCCCTCTCAACGGTGGCCAATGGCTAATTTCAAAACCGTTGGTCATAGACATATAGTTCCAATTGCAAAAATGCTTGAAAAAATGCAAAGAATTGTTTTTTAAGCGATTTTGGTCAAAAAAATGTTTTACTAGAAAATTACGAAAATTAAATTTTTATACGGTCCCCCGGTCCTATAAGTGATATTTAGTAAAATTTTTTCAACACTCTAGCAAGTAATACAGAAAAGGTCCCATTCATGTAACATTAAAATTGACCGAGTTATGAAACTTTAAATTTCATGACTTAAACCACTTTTCTATAGCTGAAAACGGATGAGTTTGACGGAGCTTTAAGGGAACGTACACTAAGTGCTTAAAGTATTATAAAGGGAGTTGATTTCCAACGCTGTTCAAAGGCTATTTCCTAAACTATTTGTCACAGACATATAGTTCCAATTACAAAATGTTTTAAATGAGCGATTTAACTGAAGGCGCTGTCACCGTATAAGTTTTACGGTAGTGTTAATTATAATGAATTAACTTCTAGATTGGTTATTAAAATAACTGAAGACATGAATTTAAAAATTCTCTTTATCGAAAAAATCAAATTTTGGGAAATAGCAAAAAAACTTTAAATGCATCTATTGGTTTTCATTATAAATTTTGAGATTGCATTGTTACAATAGTAGAGATTTGTATAGACTGATAGAGAAATCAAAAAGCGATAAGTCGAGTTTTGAAATTCATATCCTCAATTGTAATTTTACGTATTTTTTATTTTATAAGCAAATGAAGTTGATTATTTTCGTGATTTTATTTAAAAAGTTATGTTATTTTGATAAGCTTTTATTTTATTCATAGTTTTCGTATGTAAATTTTCCTAGTTCAAAACTTATATTCAAATTTTAACTCACTTCCAAATATCTGATTGAGGTTCAATTCCCATACTTATTTAAACCCGATGACAATGTAATATTAATACGATTTTAGGTGCGTTCCATTTATTTATTTTATAGGACTACATCAAATTCTATTAGGTTGAGTAATCTAATAGAGCTTCAAATATGTATCATTTTGTAACGATTTGTGACTGTTGCTTTTCGTAGTTTAATTTAACAAAATTTCTGTTATTTTTTTACTTATATTTTTAGCACAAACTGCATATTTTACTTTAACATGTAAATGTCAACAAAAATTCCGAGACAACATTGTAAAAAAAATTTTTACTTTCAATGTTTAAAGAAAACTTTTCTATATGATGTTTATTTTTATTTCCAGTAAATTTGTGACTGACCCCTATTTCGCAGCAAAAAATATGTTTCAACTTTGAACAGCTATAACTCAGTCAATTTTGATCGCAGAGGAATGGGACTTTTTTTGTCTTACTTGTTAGAGTAGTGGTAAAAATTTTCTAAATATCACTTATAGGACCGGGTGACCGTATAAAAATTTAATTTTCGTAATTTTTTAGTAAAACATATTTTTGACCTAAATCGCTTAAAAAATAATTCTTTACCTTTTTTAAAGCATTTTTGCAATTGGAACTATATGTCTATGACCAACGGTTTAGAAATTAGCCATTGGCCACCGTTGAGAGGGGACACCCTGTATATTATTTTGTCTATCTATCAATATATGCATAAATAATGCTAATATTGTCATCAGGAACAAAAGACGAAAACTTTTTGAACCTTTTTTTAGACAGTAACACTTTACAAAAATCATAGATGAGCTCGTTAACCAAGTGTGTATCCGTTATATTTTATTTAGAGGAACGTGCAAAAGCCAAAACATAAAAACTTGGTCATCACGATAAGTGGAAAATATTCAACCAATTCGATTCTAATTGGGAAATTTCATTGTCTTTATCAAAATTTTCAATGAACCCGTTAATCACGTACGTATTATAGTTGGGCAAAAAAAGCAAAAACATATGAAAAACTGTCGTCGCAATAAGTACGAAATCCTGTACTGGATTAGACTACCAATACTGAATCAAATTGAAAAAGTTTATTTGTATACTATTTTAAGTTTTCTAGCAGAGAGATCAGAATTTCTCATCGTAAAAATATCCGAAATGCTGATATAACTGGATATTCATTGCGACAGGGCATTTGTCTTTCAAGTACTTTCAATGACTCGGTTCATCAAATATGTTGCTCTAAAAGCTTATTTACAGGAATACATATTTTTTTCGGTGACATGCATTAAACGAATCGAGGAATTACTACGGTCTATGAACAATATTTAATATATGATTTCAATAATTTTTAATTTTATTTTTTATGTAATTGCTTCATATCTTAGTACCTCCATTTGTTAAGCGTAAATTAATACTGACATAAGTCCGACAAAACTAAATTTATCGTGAAAACTGCGGGCTATAAAGGATACATTTTCAATTTATATTTAATCAGACGTATTAATCTGTAAGGTGTCTTTGGAAAGAAGGGGGGCACCACTTTATTCATATTTTTTAAATGTGTATGATTTTAAACATTTTTGAAAAATACAAAATTTGTGAAAGGTGTAAACTTTTTTTTTTAATTTTGCGTATTTTAAAAATTGCAAGATGCAGAATCAGTATTTATAGGAAACATACTTTTGTGCGGAAGAAAAGTGCCAGAACAATTTACGCTCATAATTACAAAATAAAATTTGAAACTAGAATGAATTTTTTTGTGCCTAATTATACTTTAGATTGTAAAAGTTACTCTGAACCTAAATAAGTTTGTATTTAAAACATTTTTATATTTTTAATACAAAGCTTTATATAACTATGCAAAATTTTGAAATTTTCAACAGCATAATCACACACACACACACAAAAAAAAAAAATAGTATGAAAAACAAAAATTAGGTATTTTTAGTTTATGCACACTAACATGCAATACATGTTTTGAAAACTTCATGAAACAAATATTCTTAAGTTTTATTTCATATTTCTTACACTATATGCCTAAAAACGGAAATTGAAGAAAAATGACTTCAAAGATTTGGAGGAAGTGCTTAAGCTATTATTTGGGTGTAATTCTAAAAGCCACATCTTTTGTTCGAATAGGAATTTCAAGGAAAGAATTATATCAAAATGATCACAAAAATAGAAAATTGTTACCTAAGAAAAATTAAATTTTCGAAAATTCTCAAACTTTACGAGTCTCGACAACATTTAAAGTAACAAGGATGTACAAATCAACATTATCTGCTGATTAAACCCCAAATAGGTATTGTTTTTATCACTGTTTATTTTCATTCTGTTATTGCTTTGGTTATATTTTTTCTTTTGATTTCTTACATCTTATTGAAAATATATCTGAGTTTTGAATTTAAATCCCAATATATAAATAATTATAATGTATCTTCTCTAAATATTGGAAGTAAATTTTTAAAATAATATATCTTTATTATTTTTCTTTAAAAATATTTCGAGGTTTTTTTTATATTCTGATTTTTTTAGTGACATTATAACTTATTCAAAATCATTATTAAATTACTGCATTAAGAAAATTTATTTTTTTAATACTTTATTTGCAATGAAAATAGAACAAATGTGTTCGAATTTAGGCAGAGTAATAAATGCTAGTGAGAATTTTCAGCATAAATAAATAAGTAAATAATCTAAATTATGTGAGACTTTTTTATACAAAATTCAAAATTAAATTTCTATACAAAATATAAATTTTTATTGCTCTATTATACTGATACATTTTTTCAAGAGAAAAAAAAAAGAAAAATTTTGAAAAAAATATAAAAAAAGGTTATAAAATTTGTTTTTTATATCAAAATAAATATTTGATTCTGTTTTGTTATAAAATATAATACTTTCGTCTGTTTAATATATGTCTTTTAAAAAAAAGTAACTAATGGTGTCACCGCTGCCGTAAATGAACATTTTGTGACCAGAGATCTTTCTTCGCTAATATTATGAAAAGTACGTTGTAAAACAAATCTGTAATTCTTCAAATATAAAGTTAAGAAATCCGTATGCTTACTAAAATGTTATCTGAACACTGTGCAGAAAAATATTTGAACCTATAAAACTAGTTTTTGTAGAGTTAGTTCTTGTAGTGTTACAAAAGAATTTACTAAAGTTACAGTAATCTTGCCAAAATGTTATCTGCAACTCGATTTCCAGTTACATAAAAGAATTAAGCCATGCCAGTTCCCTATGCAATTTTTTTATCTACAGCACAAAAGTGTGTCAGTTACAGACATTTTTGTTGTCCCTGTTACATAAGATTTTAAAGAAATCACAGTTTCCTAGAAAAAATTTAGTTACTTTACAGTTTTTGTTTTGCAGTATGCTGCATACAAAAATAAACAAATGGAGTGAATTACAAAGAAAATGGTTGATAAGCATGCTGAAGAAGGCACCTTACAGATAATTTGATCTACAGTGAAAACGTGTGT
This sequence comes from Maratus speculifer, assembly GCA_964019185.1. Lineage (NCBI taxonomy): Eukaryota > Metazoa > Arthropoda > Arachnida > Araneae > Salticidae > Maratus > Maratus speculifer. Next base: position 193,422,358 of record OZ025289.1, on the reverse strand, counting down.
GAGTTACATGGATTTTGTTGTTCCCGTTACATAAGATGTTGTAAGAATCTCAGTTTCCTAGAAAAAAAAAATTAGTAACTTTACAGATTAATTTTGTACAGTATTCTGCATACTAAAATATCCAAATGTGTAGTATTATAGAAAAAGTGGTTAATAAACACACTGTAAAAAAATCTGTAAAGTTACTAAAAGTTTCAAGGAATATGGTATTCCTAGAACTTTTTACGTAAAGGCAACAGCTAAAATTCATGTAACAGATACACATTTGCACTGAAAATTAAAAAATCTGTAAGGTTACAGAAAAAAATTTAGTAAGATAACTGTAATAGACTCGTTTGTAAAGTTAGAAATTTCTGTAACTTTACAAAAATCAGTAAATTGAAAAATTACTTTAGCACCTATTACATTTATTGCTATAATTCGCTCAGAATTATTCCATAAAAGAGTTTTATAGAAGTAAGCATTTTACTGTAAAAAGTATCTGTAATCTGTTTTCTAGGAAACTGGGATTTTTAGGAATATCTATGTAACGACAACAACAAAATTCATGTAAAAGATAAACTATTGTACAGTAAATCTAAAAATCTGAGAGGTTAATAAGACTTTTTTTTAATTATACTGTAATTTCTAGAACTTTTGTATGCAATTGCAACACGGGTAATGAATGAAATTTTAATACGATTACTATAATATTAGCAGATTTTTTTTCTGTAAAGCTATTGATTTCTGTAGGTTTACGAAAACTAGTTTATATACATATACATACATGATATACATATTTTTTTTGTACAGTGTACGAATAAAATTTTAGTAAGCATACAGGTTTCTGCGACTATATGCTGGTAGAACTACAGTTTTTTTCCTTTTTACAGTGTATGTATAAATATTTATTTTTTTCTATGGATATACTTCAGAAACTTGTCACGCTCTGACTATGATTATGTTTTTAATTAAATTAATTTTTGAATGTTTCTTTTCAAATTTTCATCATTTCGAGAAATATTTTTTTCATATTTTCAAAAAAAAGTGTCATATTTTATATTGATGCCAATTTTATAAAACAAAATATTGCCTTTAATGGATTTTCTGTTTCTCATCAAGTAGCCCAGGATCCGTTATCGGTGAATGTCTTATAAGTACATTCGTAATACCTTATTATTTTAGGGTAACATATCGATTTATATAGATTTCGGATGTTTCTGAGATAATGGAATATGCAATTTTACTATAAATTAAGCCAAGACAAAGTTTCAAATACTTAAATGATTTTTTTTTAATTCAATGTTTCATTAATTTCTGATATAGTAGATGTTTATCACAACACACGTATAAAAGAATTGTTATGAAAACAACCCATCTTTTTTTCTTTTAAAATCAGAAGATAAAGATTTAATTCATTGAAATCCAATGAAAGGATTTATTTCTTTTTCAGTCAAATCTAATCACTTTACCAATTTTCAACAGAAATTTTCTTTTTTAGAAAATCAAATAACATGAAACTACGATAATTTAACATGTCCTGTTCTATTAACATTCTTTCTGGTACGATTTTATCAGACGATAAAAATACTTTAAACTGTGAAAATTCTTCCTTAAAAGAATTGCTTGTCACAACAAAGTTTAAACATTAGTGTACTTTTAAAATGAGGATAGAAAATGTGTAAAATTTTAAATTAATTTAAATGAACATGTAACTGATTTTTATTAAATAAAACGAATTTTTTAAAAAGAGTTAATACTGAATATATTGTGTATGTAATGGTAGTCTTGAGAATGGAACACAAATGTTAAAATAATAAGAAAACTATTTTATTCTATACGAATATTTATATATATATAGGTAACACTGCCTTTCTTTTAATTTTTTTCTCCTTTTTGATTACATAATATTTTTGATTTTTCGATTGTAGTATACACTTAGTAAAGTTACTTTTGTCACATGATATTGTATTTTGAGAGGATACTTGTATGTATATATTGTAAAGAAAATTATTATTTTTTTTAATTTACCATTAATTTGTTAATTGACGTTAACAATATGATTTAAAGATGAAATAAATTAGAATCTATTTGCAGATATTTAAATAGACGAAAGATGCTCAATGATCGAAAAGAGCTATAAAAAATGAAAATAAAAGAAGTTTAAAAAAATAATGTTTAGTATGATGAAAATTAAACATGTACATTCTATGATGAATAGTGAAGTTATTTTTCTTAGTTTAACAAATACCTTTATTGACTATATTTTAAAGCATAAAATTTCAAACATAGATAGGGACAGAATTGATGTGTACTACGATTATAAAATTGAATTTACGTTTTTTGTGACGCTTCATTGTATTTTTTCTTTATAATTTTATATATTTTAAAAATTATTTATTTATTTATTTATTATTTAAATTAATTATTTATTTTTATTAATATATTTCTTCTTTATAATTTTATATTTTTAACTACACAATAATATAGCTCTGAATATACATTTTTAAAATTAAAACTCTATTAATTGTGTTACATGTTTATTTACTTAAAAACTAATTGCTATATTTTAATATACATTAATTTTATTTTCAGTGTATACTTGCATACCGTCTTTAATAAAACAATATTATGTGGCAAAAGCTACTTTAACAACTATAATCCACCTTCCAAACTCAACTAAAAAGCAGAAGTATTATATAACAAAAGAAGAGAAAGAAAGATATAGACATGTAGCTCTACGTATAGTTAAAAAGAATTAGACAGAGTGACGTTTGTTATTCTATCTATTTTATTTCACATTTCAAGTTTAGTATTATAGACATAATTGTTACGTCTTAAAAAAAAATTATGTTGTTAAACTTGTTAAATAAACATTGAAAATAACTGAGATTTTACACATTTTCTCTCTTTATTTTAAAACCTTACTAACGTTTCAACTTTGTAGTAACGGGAAATTTTGTTCCAGAAAGTATTAACACAAGTGCTAGTATGTTTAGAAACAATCTGATAAAAATGTAATAAAAAGAATTAACATTCTTTAGATCAGGATATGTTAAATTATCGAAGTTTCATGTTCTTAGTTTTTGAGAAAAATAAAATTTCTTTTAAAATTAGTATAAGCTGAAATAAAGTAATACAGGTTCCGTACAAGCTGAAATAGAACATATTCATTTCATTGGATTTAAATGAAATAATTCTTTATTTTCCGATTAATAAATGTAAAGAAAATTACCTATATGATATTATTTAGAAGTGTTTGTATTATTAGATAATATCTAGAATATCTTTCAGCATCTAGAATATTACAGAAAGTAAAGAAAATGTAGCAGTTTTAAATATATTTTTTAATGATGTGTAACTTACGTTCATGGCACTTTAACTTTAGAATTCTTCGTTCCAAAGTAAAAAAAAAGATATAAATCATATCAAGTTTCATGAAATCCACAAATATACTTTATTACAGTTTAAAAAAATGTATTATAAATTTCAGCCATTAGGTTTAATAAGTTAAACCCAGAGGTACGGTTCTTTTATACTGGTTGGGCTTTTTAGAGCTTCAAACCGAAAAAAACATGATTGTGTCTGATTCCCCCTACATCAGCTGGAGCAGTACGACAGCATAACATCGCCCCAATTTTGAACTCTGATTTTAACACCTCAATCCTGATCATGAGCATAGGTATGCTAGAAAATTATTGGTTTTACACGTATTTATAGTGAATAGAAATCCTTTGAATATAAAGTAGTATTTTGATTTCATAAAATTTCTACATGTTCTTTATTTCTTTATTCTTCTGGAATCTTAAGTAATCTAAGCATTATCTTGAAACACTATAAATTTACAAATATAAAAATAAATTCATTCGAACAAAGTACTGAAATATCTGTTCAAAAACAATAAATTCATAGAGAACAAAACAATGTTTAATAAAGTTGTGGATGTGGAATTAGGGACAGACAAAATTAAGACCCCCCAAAAAAAATTACAAATACATTTGAAATATGTTGAAAACTGCTAAAATTATATTTGCGGAATTCATTGATTTCCTTTTTTAACTGAAACACGTTACTCTAAATGATGCATTAAAAATAATTAATTATGTAATAACTTGTGAGGGAGTGACCTTTCCATAAAGGCACTCTAGTGTTTCTGAGATCGTGACGTCAATAAGTTAACATGTGTAAGCGTAAAAGCGACATCTATCCTCTCTTTTACTTTAACTTTCTAGAGTGTGTGTGCTCTTTCGGATTTTACAGTTAGCTCGCGGTTATTAGTAATATGTTAATGTGAAGTATCTCAGTTTGCAGCATATAAAAGCTTGGGTTTGAGTGAATGAGGTGTGTCTCTGGCATTAGCCAGCGAGAGAGCATCTGTGGTGTCTAGCCAGTGTGTGCGGATCTCTGGTATTAGATAGCGAAGTGAAGGATTGTTCAGTGAAGTGCTAGCCGATTGAAAAGTAGCAACGAAGCCTCCAGTGAGTGGAAAGGAGTTCAGACAGTTGACTTGAGAATTGGACGGGGTAAGAAACCTCTTAGTTTCATTTGGAATGTTTGTGAATAAAGGATTACCCACAGCCACGGGCTGTTTAATTAAGCTTTATCTAGCAGATCAGCCAAGAGATAACGGAAGGTATTAGTAGGTGCCCCGACTGAGCTAGGCCGAAGCTTGTGAGTATGTGTTTGGTTTTTTCATAGTCTTCTCAGTTGTGTAAAATTAAGACTTGCTCCACTTCCCTTCAGCCTTTATCGTTTCAATAAACGTTGTTGTTTTATCTTAATCACTGAGTATGTCTACGTTTAACCTGCACCACGACCAACCTAACGTTACAAAAGACACTCAGCATGCATGAAACGTTACAAATGGCGCCCAACGAAACATCGGACATTGTGAGATTGTGCCACGTGTGTATTTTACCGGTGAAGGTGATATTAGTGAATTTTTAGTTAAATTAGATGATTATGTTTTGTTCAATAATATACCTGAGAAAAGTAGGTACGTAGTGCTTAAATGCTCGTTGAAGGGAGAAGCACTTTTGTGGTTGGAAAATATAGGAAAGTTTTTGATTACTGATGAAGCGAAAAGATTTGAACAAACTGTGATTGAGTTAAAGAAGGCATTTCCTCCAGTTAAAGATAAAAGTATTTTGAGAAAAGAGTTCTATTGTAATAAGCAGATATTTATGAGTCGGCGTCAAAATTCTATCTACGTAAGCTTGAACTAAAAAATAAATTAGATTTAGATATCACATTTGAGGAATTGTTGGACATTGTTTTTCCTCTTTTTAATCCAAGTATACAGGACTTTATTGAAGTTAGAGCACCGAAGAATTTTGCAGCGATGCATCAGATATTATCAAAGTATGAGACTCGGCATAGCTCGGATCAACGGGATTTGCGTAGCCCTCGTCAGAGACCGGTCACAGATAGTAATTTGAGAAATGAGGGGGAACGTAATTTTGTGAGAGGGGGGCAGCGATTTCCGGATAGTAATTTGCGTAATAGAAATGATGGATTTGGTCGTAATATGTCGAATACGAGCAATGGTAACAGGAATGGTGGTGGTGCTAATACAGGAGATGCGGGACAGGAATGTTTCTTCGCAAGTAAGGAGATTAACTTCGGATGCGAATGTTGAAAATAGGTCAATGCAAAACAAATGTGTTCAGAGGTCGGAAATGTCTTCGGTGAGTTTGAATAAAATTACTATTAATCCGGTTGAGTTACCTGAAGTGTTAATTGTGTTAGATGGTATTGTCGTTAAAAGTGTCTTCGATACAGGGGCAGATAAGTCGTTGATTTCTTTTGATTGTTATCGGAAAAATTTTTCGTATAAGAAGTTGAAGAGGTCAAGTCTGGTGGTTCAGTCGGCACAGGGAGTAGCTTGCGATAATAAAGTTTCAGTAGTATTGGAAGTTGAAATTCGTTCGGTTAAGACATGTTGGGAGTTTTGTGTGTTAGATGGATTAACAGTGCATTGTATAGTTGGTGTGGATTATATGAAGAATAGAGGAATTAGTTTGGATTTCTTTAAAAATCGTTAATCGTGAATAATGATGAGAATGTGAGTAAGAAAGAGCATGTTTCAGTGTCAGTTAATTTGGAGAAGTCGGGGTTAAGTGAAATCGAGAAGGAGGAATTTAATAAGTTTTTGAATGAATTTGGAGATTTTTTTCTGATAAACAGAGTTTAAGGAATGAAATTCATATTGGTTTTGACGCACTAGTTGCTAGTAAACCATTTCGTTATGATTTTATATCTAATATTTTTAAGTCTTTATGTGAAAAGTTAAAGACTGGGGACGGTAAGGAACTTACTCAGTCTAATATGGCTGAACGTGTAAATCGTACATTAATTCAAATGATTTCTTCGTATGTTGGTTCTCATCACGCAAATTGGGACCAGTTTCTTCAGCATTTTGCGTATGCACTTCGTACAGCAGTTCACGAGTCGACGGGGAAAACGCCAGCTGAATTGTTTTTGGGTAGAAAAGTCATTACTCCATTCCAAAGGCTAGTTATGGTGTCAGATGCGGAAAGTCAGTACATGTGTCAGGATATTGAGAGGTTGGTTAAGGAAGCTCAAGTTCAGATGGGAAAAGCGCAAGAAAAGCAGGCTCAGTATTATAATATGCGTAGGAGGGAGTTAGAAGTGAAAGTTGGAGATTTTGTGTTAGTAGAAAAGCATTGGTTAAGTTCAAGTCGTCAAAAGAGAGTAGCTAAGTTTGGTCCGAAGTTTGTAGGTCCGTTCGAAGTTTTGGAAGTTCGAAATAATAATTTGGTTGTTGATGTCAATGGTGAAAGAATGACGGTTAATTTGGATCAGGTTAGAGTTTATAAGATTAGAGAAAATGGTAGTGAAGGTTCTCATGTGTCGAGTGGTGTTTCGCGAAATTCCCGATCCAATGAGTGTCCCGAGTCCAGCACTTCTTCATCTAATTCTTTTCATCAATATTCAAGAAGAAAACTTGGTCAAACAGCTCCAAAAACTGTTATTGAGAGTCGAAAGCCTAGCAATCCGAGAGCAAAGTATGATAACAAAAATAAGAGAGCTGTGTCAAATACATCAGATTCTGTCTGCCATAAAAGGAAAAAGATTATAAACTATCCCGTTCCTCCACTTATTAGACAGCAACCTCACAAACATACATTATCTAATAGTTCACCATCTTCGGTACTTAATCCCCGGAAAAAATCAGATGGACACTCGGCAAACTGTTAAACGAACTTTAAATTCCGAATTTTTGCCTAATAAGAAACAACATAGATCCGGAAAGAAACGTGGCCTAGGATCTTCAGTAACTTCGGGTGCGTCTAGAAAGAGGAGAGAACGCTCAGATTACTGGCATCAACAGTGTGAATCTCGCCATGGATTGACCCCAGCGAACCGGCCAGAGCAGAGTCGTCGAGCGGAACCTACAAGTATCCCACGGCATCCATTCAGAACCAGGCTGCAGGCACGACAGTCAACTGTGACGTCACCATACAATTCCGATGACGAAAGATCCTTCGTACAAGGTTTCTGGGACAAGAGGAGAAAACCATCCTGTAGTATGAAGCCAGCCAGCAGCGAATCATCTCTAAGATTGGGTGATAATGTTCTTTATTAAATTTCTATTAGAGTGCATATATGTGGTAGCAATATGAAGGAATAGAAAGCAGAAAGACTGTTTGGTACTTTTGGTCATTTTTGGAATTTTTTGACGGACTCACGGTTGGTGCTTAATTGTGTTCAAAATTTGTTTGCAAAATTGTTAGTTTTATGTATGTTTGAGATTTTGGTCTTAACTGCTTTTAAAAATTCTGGATCTATTGTTAAATTGTTATGTTATTTGTTAAAAATGTTACTATATTGTTATATTGTTCATGTGTTATAAAATGTATGTTAATGTATGTTTAAATTTTTAGAAAGTACAGATAGTAATTTGGGTTATTTTGTACACGCGCCGCGGTTCAGGCGCGCACGTGTTTTGCGGTCAAGAAGTCCTTGACACGCGTTTCTATCTCTTATATTAACATTTAATGAATTAACTTTCTCCTTATCGTTCGTGTTTTATGTGTTGCGTTTGTACTTTAGTTGGGAATGGTTTCCGCAAGTTGCGAATTTTTAAGCTGCGTTTGAATTTGAAATTGTATTGTATTAAAATTGAATGTTAATGTGATTTTCTTGCAGGGAAGTATACCTGTGTTATGTATTGATTCTGCTATTTTTCTTTTAGTTAATACAGATGAAGAGCATGATGACGTCATTTTGTAAATTTTTGATTTTTTTTTGATTGTTGCATAAGCACAGCGATATGACGCTGTACGTATGTGCCCCAATTATTGTTAAAGTGGAGTTAAGTTCTGAAGAATTTTGGGAGTTAGTTCATTGGCTAATGGGTATGTAGGTATTACGTAATAGCAGAGTTATTTTGAGTATGAAGTAAAATTTAATTTTAGATGAGTTCGGTATTTGGATGAGGAAAATTTTTGCGCATTGGGTTTTTTGGACTTGGTGCGAATTTTAGTATTAGGAAAGTTATGGAGAAAAATTTTTCGTAATGTTATAGTTGTATTGCAATATTGAGGAAAATTTTGGAAGTTTAGAATTTTGAGAAATTTTAGCACTCCCAGTGGAGTGGGCTGTTTTGAAAGAAGTAATTAGTTTTGAAAGTTTTACGGAGGCTATTTGTAAGATAGAAGAATGATTGGATTGAATATGTGAATTTTTGAGGCAAACTGAGGTTTTTTGGTTGTGATGGGTTAAAGTTAATATTTTGAAAGTTATGTTTGGTTCTAAATTTCACCCATCACTGTGTTTATTACGGCTCGAAATTTATAACAAGAAAAAGTTCTGGGCATGCATTTGGCCCAGCCCTTTTTCTTTGTAGAATCCGAGGGGGAGGGGGTTGTGAGGGAGTGACCTTTCCATAAAGGCACTCTAGTGTTTCTGAGATCGTGACGTCAATAAGTTAACATGTGTAAGCGTAAAAGAGACATCTATCCTCTCTTTTACTTTAACTTTCTAGAGTGTGTGTGCTCTTTCGGATTTTACAGTTAGCTCGCGGTTATTAGTAATATGTTAATGTGAAGTATCTAAGTTTGCAGCATATAAAAGCTTGGGTTTGAGTGAATGAGGTGTGTCTCTGGCATTAGCCAGCGAGAGAGCATCTGTGGTGTCTAGCCAGTGTGTGCGGATCTCTGGTATTAGATAGCGAAGTGAAGGATTGTTCAGCGAAGTGCTAGCCGATTGAAAAGTAGCAACGAAGCCTCCAGTGAGTGGAAAGGAGTTCCGACAGTTGACTTGAGAATTGGCCGGGGTAAGAAACCTCTTAGTTTCATTTGGATTGTTTGTGAATAAAGGATTACCCACAGCCACGGGCTGTTTAATTAAGCTTTATCTAGCAGATCAGCCAAGAGATAGCGGAAGGTATTAGTAGGTGCCCCGACTGAGCTAGGCCGAAGCTTGTGAGTATGTGTTTGGTTTTTTCATAGTCTTCTCAGTTGTGTAAAATTAAGACTTGCTCCACTTCCCTTCAGCCTTTATCGTTTCAATAAACGTTGTTGTTTTATCTTAATCACTGAGTATGTCTACATTTAACCTGCACCACGACTAACCTAACGTTACAAAAGACACTCAGCATGCATGTAACGTTACAAACTTATGTCGCAGTCATCTTCATTAAATCATTTAAAATTAATGTATTTATTTAAAACATAATTTTATAATTTGTAATATTTTAAGCTTATATACAAGTCACTTATTTATCACTCCCGTAATCATAGTATTAATCAAAATACCTATTCTTAAATAGCACAGACATTTTAAATGATATTTTGAAAGTATGAGTTTCAACTACAGCTTTATAACATTACACTTTTATCACAAATTATTTGCAAGGATTATAAGAATTATCTGTGTCAAACATTACCACACTGTCAGAGAAATTCGTCAATATACACTAAATTGTCTTTTTTTCTCACAAATAATTTCTGTACTCCTAGAAAACACCTTTGGCCCGTGAACTCTCCCCGAACGTCTAAAAAAGAGGAAGAGATTCTGTTTATTCCTAATACGCATGCGTACTGCGTCTATGAGTAATAAATTCGAATTTATTTTTAAAATGAAAAGCAAACAAACAAAAAAAAATCTATAAATTAAGATGTTTTATTTAGTTTGAGAAAACAAAAATGTTTTTTAATTCAAAAATAAATAACAATTGCTTTCTTCATTCAAAGAAAAATGCTAACAATTTATTATTTAAAGTTCGATTAGTTCAATAAAGTTAAATAAAGATGAATTTGCAAAGTTGTTTACATACAGGGTGTCCGAAAAATCTGGAAACGGTCGAATAATTCGAGAAATACGTAAGAGATTGAAAAACGAAAATATACGTGTTAAATATTTTTAAATAAGCTACTCAGTGATACCAAATTTGACCTTCGCAACCGACCACCAGGGGGTCAGAGGGGGTCCAACTTTGAAAGCTTAAATTATAACCCCGATTTTTTATTGCATATTCGGATTATACGGACAAAAATACGTAACTTTTGTATTTGTTGTGTTTTTCAAATCCTCGTTTATCACGGTGTAATTGAGCATATTAAATCGATACATATTTCGGTTTTCCCAACCAGGTTTTGCCTCATTGGCCAGAATTTTGATGTCAAATTCCTCGTCTTTTGCAGGAATAGCGTTTCTTAAAAATCACCCGTGGCGATTATTTCGATAATGCTATGCTGTTAAAAATTTGATCCATTTGCTGCAGCGTCACTCCACAGATTTTATAGAATATCTCTTTTATGATCAATGAGAATGCTCCATAACACAGTAAAGTAACCATTTTCTATAAAAGAGGTGGAGTGACGCTACAGCAAATAATAATAATAAAAAAACATACACCCTCATCAGCCGTATTTAGAAACCATTCGTTATTTAGAAACCATTTACTGGATAAAATAAAAATCCAAATAGAAAACTAAATTAATATATTTCAATGAATTTTTGAAGAGAAAAACATAAAAAAAGCTATACACTGTAAAAATTTAACTCAGTTGCTACAGCGTCACTCCACCGCTTTTATAGAAAACGGTTACTTTACAGTGTTATGGAGCATTCTCATTGGACATAAAAGAGATATTCTATAAAAACTGTGGAGTGACGCTACAGCAAATGGATCAAATTTTTAACAGCGTAGCATTCTCGAAATAATCGCCACGGGTGATTTTCAAGAAATGCTATTCCTGCAAAAGACGGGGAATTTGACGTCGAAATTCTGGCTAATCAGGCAAAACCTGGTTGGGAAAACCGAAATAAGTATCGATTTAATATGCTCAATTACACCGTGATAAATGAGGATTCGAAATAAACATCGAATACAAAAGTTACGTATTTTTGCCCGTAGAATCCAAATCTGCAATAAAAGATGGGGTTATAATTTAAGATTTCAAAGTTGGACCCCCTCTGATCCCCCGGGGGTCGGTTGCGAAGGTCAAATTTGGTATCACTGAGTAGCTTATTTAAAAATATTTAACACGTATATTTTCGTTTTTCAATCTCTTATGTATTTCTCGAGTTATTCGACCGTTTCCAGACTTTTCGGACACCCTGTATAAATATTCGCATTTAAAATATATTTTAAATGAACACATTTAAAAGATATTTTAATTAAAAATTAATTGCAAAAAAACGCGATATACTAAAAAAAAAATCTTATCGATTAAAAATACAGCATTTATATTTTACCTCTAGCAATCTAAGTAAATAAATTTAAAATTCATAATTTTATCCTATATTATTACTAAATTGTAAAACCTCCAGCCACAATCTTGTTAAAAACGAAATCTTTCCTGAATTCATTTCAAAATTAAAAGTTTTTTAAAGAAGATGGTCAAGCCATGCCTATCTATAATGAACGCATTCACTTCAAAGCATTTTACTGCTGTACAAACGTAGCTCCGTGCTAGCGCGTTTGCCTTCCAACGCTGGGGTGAGTGGTTCGATCCCAGCGTTCGCCACTTTGCTTTTTCCAATATTTCTTGATTTGACGGATACTTTACGTCTTGGCAGCACTGCTGTCAGTAGATTTTCCGTAAAAGAAGAAAGTTTTTAGAGAGTGAAAGTGATTTGCAAATAATACAAAATTATGAAGCATTATTTTTGGCAAAAACTGATATAACTAAACCTTAAGTTTTTCTTTGGTTTTATATTGGTTTCATCGAAATTAATAAGAAGAAAGGGATTTAATATCAAATATTTATGAGTTCCAGCTTTCGTAAATGTGCACATGTCGGGATGATCTTAATGAGATTTAAAAGGTTGAGTGACATGTCAATGACCAGTGAATGGCACTGAACTTTCCACTTAGGCCGATTCAGTCACCGGTGACTCACAGTTTAAAATATGATATAAAATTAAAAAAAAGTTGTTATAAGTAATTATTGAAGATTTTCTTGACTTTTCTTTAATACAGGATTATACTTAATTAATTACTGCTTAAAACAACACATTTTTTGAAAAGCTCTATATCAAATTTTACATTGACAGTCACCAGTGATTGACGCGGATTGACAGTCTCAGCCACCGTGGCACTCAACATGCTAGCTAATTTCGGAAAATATCTATTTTGAATCTTTTTGCGTATTTCTAAACTTTATGGCCACCATAATTGAAGTGTTAAAGTCGAAATTTTTCATTATGCTATTCATCTTGTAATAACATGATGTGCATTTCTAGCGATTTCATTTTTGTACACATAGCCTTTTATGCGAGGGTGCTAAGACATAATTTTCACGATATGTATCGGAAACTATACCAAAAAATCTATGTGGTGGATTGCATTAAATGAGATACTTAACCTCCTTAAACCTGATGTCGCCTGGAGGAGACACTAAAAAACACTTTTTAAATTTAATTAATCACGTTTAAATTTGTTAAAATTACATCTAGACTTTTTAAGTGAATGTGTCCATATTAGAAGCATCGATTTATAGACTGATGTAGGCACATAACATAAGATATTGCACCCTCTTTGCAACGAATAAAGTGCAATTATATATGTTCGAATTATAATAATTTTTATTTAATTAAGTAACAAATAAATACAAAACAATTCCCTCCTTCGAAAACGATTACTAGTTAACCTTACATAACATCAATTTCAAAATCTTAAAAGAAATTCTTTTATTCAAGTTTCTTTCAAAAAATAATAATAATATATAAAAGTTTTATTAAATCATCATTAGCGAAATTTCGATTGATTATACGTATAAAAGGAAAATTCCCGTTTACATAACTTATTTAGTATGAAACTACATCGGGTGCAAACAATTCTTACACATGCTTTCATTTTTTGTTGTTATGAACTACACATTTCATTTAAATTCGGTAATTAGCATTTATTTAGTTTTAAATAATGAGTTTAAAAAATAAAGCATTAAATTAAGTAAATACTTTATGAGATTGTCCACTGTAGGAGCTCATTCAAGCATCTATTTATAAAAGAGCAATTTAAAGTTTCATTATCTACTCATAATAAATTTAAGTGATCGTCATTTTGTTTTAATTACTTTAGTACAATAACGTAAATTTTAAAATATTCAAAGGTAATCTTGTTTAAATAGTTGATTGCTGCTGCTATTAGCTAATTAGTTACTTTAAAAGTAATCGCTTTAATATTAAAAAATAATTGCAATATACAAATATTTTAAATTACTTGACAAGAAATAAAGGAATGGTTTGTAGAATGCAGTAATGAAATTTTATTTGAAATTTCTTAGTTTTTCGTATTAAAAAGTAGTGTTTTATATTGCAGGAATTATTTTATAATTTTGTTTTAATTTTTAACCCGGGAGAACTCGCGCTACCTTCCGTTACACGAGAGCTCGCGTCGGGCTCGGTAGGCCCGGCGCGGAATTTTGCTTAAGAAAACAGTAAAATGAATTACCAAAATCATAAAACATGTGTGTTTTCAACATAACATTACAAATGGATAAAAAAGAAATAAAATATTTTTTTAAACAGAAAATTTTAAGAAGTTTAATGATATATTTATATAAATATATTAAAATTCTTTAAAAAGTTTTTTAACTTATACATGCAATTAATTTTAAAATATGAGCAATTAAAAAAACCTGAAATATTTTTCTAATTGAATAACATTTATTACATTTATTTTAAATAAAATAAAACTTACATTTCACTGGCATATTCTGCAAATAATAGTACTATGCTCGCCGCAGACATTTTTTGAACACTTATCACATGAAACTTGGGATTTTCTGTCAATTTTGCTTGTACAGATATGACACCTTTTTCTTTGAACATTTTTGTTTTTTTATCGGTGGTGCTTCACTACAGTCATTATCTAACTTTTCAGGTAATTTGCATGGAAGCGCTTGGCTGCAAATTTCTTTTTCTCACATGCTCCTTCAGAAGCTCTAACGCCAGATTTTTAAAAAACAAACTCCTTTTTCTATATTGCATCTGTGGCGATTTCGCAGATAACAGTAAAATCCGCGCATTTATTGCTGCAGTATTCAAAATGCTGAAAAATACTGTCATCGGAAATCTGTTACTTATTCTCGCATTAGAATAAGTTGCCGACATTTCATCTACAACATCTACAGCTCCCTTCGTTAGATTATAAAATGTTATAATCTCTGGTTTTTTCGCTTCAGAAGTTGAAACATCAATAGCAGCATCATTGTGCATTGTAGACAAAAGTAACACGCATTTATTTATTTTTTGGTACGTCGGATACCAAAGTCATATTCTTCTGGAATCCAAATAATGAGGAATACACTTCTCGTTTTTTCCCAGAAACGAATTCTTTTGGTATTTCTCTTTTATTTTTCCTGACAGTTCCAACAAGAGTAATTTTCTTTTGAAGGAGATCTTTTGCTAATGCATAACTGGTATACCAATTGTCAACTGTCAGATTACGTCCGGAGTTGTAAATTGGTTCCACTAACCTCTTGACAATTTTATCGGGAGTATTTTCTACTTTATACGGACCTTCTGGTTGTGCCCCTGCATAAATTTCAAGATTCCAAGTAAAAAATGTTCTGGAATCGACTAAAGCGAATATTTTTATTCCGTATTTTGCAGGTTTACTTGGAATATACTGACGAAAGTACCATTTTCCTCTAAAAGGTTCCAACTTTTCATCTATGGTCACAAATTCTCCGAGACTATATACACGTTGACAATTTGTAACAAATTTTTCAAAAATAAATCTTATGGGAGCCAATTTATCCAGTTCTCTTCTAGAAGGTCGAGTAGTTATGTCATCAAATCTTATGCATCGCATAAGGAATAAAAAGCGATTATATGACATAGTTCGATGAAAAATTTCCAGCCCTGTGCCATCGATATTCCAAATACCACGAACATTTACATGGGAGGATTTGTGAATACCCCCTAAATATAGAAGGCCAATAAATGCTCTTATTTCTGCGATATTTGTCTCACGAGCATCTCTTTCTCTCTGGAAATTTGCCGTAATTGATCTGATATAAATGTTTGTGCATTCCACAATGCTCGTTATTATTGTTTCACCAATAAGCAATTGCCAAGAATCCATAGGGCAGGATACGTTTCTTGCATCTCCAATATTTCCGGGCAATTTTGATAAAATATTGTGAGCAGGTGTTCTGACGTTTCGTCTTGGTTCTTTTTTATTCCAATTGGTTATTTTATCTTTACTAATATAGTAATCAACAGATTCAATAATATCCGAATCACTAGATGAATCTAAATCATCTTCTGAACTTGACTGGTGATCACTATATTGCTCTGCATCTACTGTTTCGTCATCTTCCTCATTAATAGATTCCTCATCAGTTGAAACCTCAGCTAATAAGGTCTGCAATCTCTTCATTTCATCGTCATAAGATAAATACCGATGCATTTTACAACCTCCTCCTTCACTTTCACAATCTCAAATGAATAGCACGAGCGCTCGCTCCGGGCCTCAGAGGCCCGAACCGGTATTTTCGGAGTATTTCCCACATTCCTGAAATGCCTACGTTCAGTATGTAGGTGACCTTCAACGCAGCTACTGTGAAGCCCGTCCATTTTCGTTGAAGGGGTGACTTCGCTGTGGTACAGTTTTGAAATGGCCGGGCCTGAGAGGCCCGATGCGAGTGCTTCCGGGTTAAAACTTAAATTCGTAATCACTGATAAAATAGTATATATAAAGTAGGAAAATGGTACTAAGTAGGTAATGTTCTAAATAGGAAACAAAATACTACAAAACTTTTTTTTAAAAAAATCGTTATTTTTATCATTCCATTTTATGTAATTAAGAATAAAATGAAATATCTCATCATCAGGAATGCAATATACAAATTTATTTAACAAAATTATAAAAAATCCGTAAAATTGCATAAAATACGACTGATTCAATGAGGATACGGATAGTTCCAAAAACTTCGACGCAATCGTAAATCACTAAGTTTTACTCGTAAAAAAATAAAAAATTTCTAATACCTCTACTTACCAAATTCACAAAATTTTAAAAGTTATAAAACCATGCGGTCAGATGAAAATTAAGTTTCGTTTTCAATAATTAACGATCACCTGTGGTTTAACGTTTTAGGACCTAATGTATAATTAACAGTACGTATCTTTTCTTCCAGTATTATTTTGTCACAACAATTGTTTAGTTATTTTTAACATATAGAAACGATAATATATGGCTATGCCTTTCTTATTATGACTTCATTTATGTGTTGGCATTTGGTAGTAAAAATGTTAAAGTAAGAATATAAGTTTACTTTTATCTCTTTTTACCGTTTGCGATTGCTTTATTTTGTACATACAGTTCACTCTTAAAGTTCAAAATATAAGTTGCTTTTCTGAATCAATCACATCTGATAAAGTGCAAAACACATTAATGCATTGTAATATCCTCTCAAATCCTATTGTAATACGTCATTTCCCAAACATCTTCAAAAACTCTTCCTTAGTTCTTTTATTAAATTGACAATGTTTGTTACATCCATATTTTAATAGTTATCTAATATTGAGTAAGTTAAAAACTTTAATTTATTTAAAATATTAAATTTACATGTATTTGTCTCATTATGTTTTATAGTGTTTCATAAGTATTATAGCTTACATTAAAACTCCCGAAATCATCTTACCCTTAAATATTTAGCCATCTTACACATACCTTGGGGTAAAATGCCGAATAAAAATGTTTTCAAAAGCAAAATGTTTAAAAATGTTTTTTATATTAGCTACAAACGGAAATATGATTTTATGTCATACATAAGAGTAAAAACTTTAACATGAATACATGCGTTTCTAAAATTTAAAAGTTACGTACTCGGGGCTGTTATAAGATCCAAAAGTACTCGAAAATAAGTAAATTTTGCATAATTTTAATAATGTAAAATTAGAAATCACCCTGTATCATAATGAGTTCTGAATTAGCTCTAATTTATTTAAAGAATTTCTAAACTTTGTATAGCATTCATGTGCCTTTGTATGAGAACAGCCCATTCTAATTAAAATAAGAATGCCATTTCTTATAAAAATTCAAGATAAAAATTCTCCTTATAAAAATGCATGTGTATGTGTAATTTGATGTGTTTATTTTCAAATTTCTCTTGAACTAAAATACAATTTAAGAATAACACAGCTAAATCTGTATGAAATTTTTTATTAGATATAGCGATTTTCATGAAGTAATTTTTGAATTCATATTTTCTAGACATACTCAAAAGATAATGCATGTTTTCTCTTCCTTAATTTGATAGTCACGTTTCTTATAGGGAAAACTTCATAAAATATTTTTTGGCATCATAAAGGCGCATGAGGAGCAATGAGCTGGACTTAATTTTATTTCTAAAAGCAAAATTTGTCAGATCTACAGAAGGGGTACAAAATAATACGAACAGCTGTGAAAAAGTATGACGTATTTCTCACCTGCAGTATGGCCGCGCCACCTGCAACAGAAGTCTGCTACCTAGTGAGCATGAAGAGGAAGGTATCAGTCTCTCAACAGTAGTCACCTGTGTTGCATGCGTCAATCGATCTGTATGTAATAAATTGAAATGTCAGACCTGTCAGAGTTCCAAATAGGAATGATTTTTGGAGCGCGTTTAAGTGGAGCATCGATTACGGAATCAGGAAACCTTTTAGGGGTTACAAGCAGTACGGTAAAGCGGTTTAGACAGCGTACACGAAAAAGGGTAAGACGACGTCTTCAAAGCGCAACAGTGGGCGCAACATTCGAAGCGCATTCAAAGCGCAACATTGATGGTAGAGTGCAATTCGAAAACTGCTGATGACAGCAACTATTGCTTTCAAGCGACTTCAATGGTGTAGAGATCCCAAACGGTGGTCCCCACAGAAGTGGCAACATGAATTATTGTCAGATGAATCGGTATTCGCCCTATTTCAGACGACCGGACGTGTTTATGTCTGGAGAACACCCAGAGAAGCTTTTAAACCTGAATGCCTGATGCTGAATTTGAAGCATTCGGGTGACTCCATTATGGTCTGAGGTTCGATATCTTAGCGTGGTCTTGGGCCAGTTGTTATTCTGCATGACAGGATCAAATCCAATCTCTATTTAACCAGTCTAAGGAATCATGTCCACCCTTTTGTCCAGACTTTATTCCATGGAGAGCGACCGCTTTTTTCAAGACGACAATGCCCCTATCCACATTGCAGCGTGTGTTCAACCTTGGTTCGAAGAGTTTAACGATGAAGTTGAACATCTTTCTGGCTCCCTCTGTTTCCGGATTTGAATATTATTAAACATATATTGGAAGATTTGGAGTCCAAACTTTGTTCCCAATTTCTTCCTCCATACAGACTTTCAGAATTAGAGACCATTATGCAAAAGTGATGGCTTAATATACTTTCAAATATTGTCCATGACCTTTGTACATCTATAAAAGGTAACATTAAATCTGTAATTTAGTCAAAGGGTAGACCAAACCCCTAGTAATAAAGATTTTCCCTTATTTCACAGGTGTTCGTACTATTTTGTCCCTCATCTGTATATTTTCTGTAATAAAATTCCATTTTTTGCGTATACTCAGAGAACTATTCGAAGCACTCATACCATCTCGTTTTCTGTAATTTTCTGTGCCAGCTATCACCATTTATGCACTAATATTTCGCAACTAGCTGAAATCAATTTCAAATTTTATTTTTAAATTCCATTTTGTTATGACAAAAATAATCCATTGAACTATTTTCTGAACAGTTGGTTTCAATGTCAAGATTTTGATAATTACTTTTCTTCAAATATGTTGTAGAATGCGAGTTTCACTCTCAGTAAAAACTTATGATTACATTATATTTAATTTCATAAAAATTAATTTGAAATGCCATTATAGCATGATTTTCGTATCTTCTTCTGCAAATAGTGCATTACATTCGCATATATTTAAATGAATTTCTGATTTATAAAACATTTTATTAAACAAATTCTCATTTTTTAACGTATTAACATCTTTAAAATTAAAGAAAGTTATATAGTTTTTATTCTTGTAATGTAAATAAATAGCAATTGTTGTAAAAAAAAAAAATCTGAGACATTTTTTATTTTATTTTTTAGAAGTTCAATATCTGGAATCATTTTTTCCAGTCCTGAAACCTCCAGATTGCTTAACGAGAGAAATTAATTAAATATTTAAATTCACTTTTCAAAAATTACTTATTTCTGAAATTTCTTGGATGGAAAAGATTTCTGTCTCAGCTATCAAGAATTTTTATGTTATACCTGTTTCATCTTTTGACTTTCAGAATTAGAAAAATGCATAGGATACCTTCATGCATGTTGCAAAGAAGTACGAGCAACTTGATTACATAGAGCACCAGTTTAGAACATAAGGAAAGAGGGAATTCCAGGAAGGAAAATAAAATAAGTTTTGCAGTCAAAAGAAACAAACGAAGAAAGAAAAAGCTGAAAGAAGGAAAGAAAACAAGTGGAAACTAATTTTTAAACGGATGCTCTTTCATTTTAAAATTTAATACTACTTCAGATGCATTCTCAGACAACGCAGTTTCAAATGCATTCCAAAAGAAGATTTTCATTTTAGTAATGCTATCTCTGGCAGTGAAAAAATAAAATCCGGAAGCGTTTTGGAAAGAAAATCACATTCTAATAGAATATAAAGTAACAGTGTACGTGGGTGTTTCAACAGTTACTGTCTCCCTATATATTATTTGTTTTGTGATGGTTAATGCTGAATTTCGAAGCCTAATGTCTGAGATGTTTATATGCTTAATTTTAAGGCAGTAACGGCTTTTTAATACGTTTTTGGAGGAAGGGGAAAGTTTAAAAGACCTATTTTAAAAATGTTTTTAAAGAGAGTGGTGGGAGGAAAGGTTTGTTTGGCGCTTTCGGGGATAGATTTGTAACAGTGATGGCGGTATTATTTATGATGGCCAATTATCTACAAGAGGGATATAGACCCTAGTGAGAGTGCTCTCCGAAAGGGTTTTTCTAAGAAAACTTAACCCGTATTTATGAAAGGTTCGAAGAAAACTACGAAAATTCCGAACGTTTAGGCGACGGGCGTGATTGGGTTCGAACTCAGCATCTTTCAGCTTTCTCGTCTTTCAGCTTCAAGAGCAGCTACTGGTTGAACTTTTGTGACTGTGGATTATATGTGGCAACATCATTTTGATCTTGAGTCTAAACGACTGTAGCTTTGTCTCATCTACTCTTTGTCTCATAAGTCTAAACCTGTAAGCTTCAAATCATCCCTTTCCCCCTCAACTCCCTTTACACCCTCTCACTCTCCAAAAATATGTTAATATAACAGCTATGGTACTAAAATTAAACATATAAGGATCTAAGACATTAGGATTCGATATTCCCAACCACCGCAGTACAAATATTGTATATGCACTAGAGGTGATAATTATGAAACAATCCTCGTAATTAGGACAGATTTAACTTTTTATTTGCGCAGGAATTTCTAATAACATACTTTTCGAAATAAATTAGTACATATAGCTATTATAAAAATTTTAAATTTACAGCTTGCATCCTACTTTCTCAATAGAAATAATCATTCAAAGCAATATAATAAAGATGGAAAACTAACAAAATAAAGCTAAGTATTATAATGAGTCCAATTGATCAAATATAGCTTTATTATTCACAATTTATCTAGAATTTAATGGAACAAACTATTATTTTTTTAAATCTTTTTAAGATATTATACATATTTGTATGATCTATTTTATAGTACATAAATTTCATTATGTGATGGAAAGATAAACATAGGCACCTAAAAGTTGCTTAAAATAACAGAATTAATGTCATGATATGAAATAAAAAAACATATGACATTAAGTATAAATCATTAAATAATTTCAGCAAAGCGAATTTAAAAAATATGTCTCTATGTATACATACAGAGAAATTCTAATTTTTTTTTTTTCACAATAAAAGAGGGGTGATAGTACACATCAAGACAAACAATATTAAATAGGAGACCACAGGTCCCAAACGTTTTCCGAAGGAGATAGCCGCCAATAAAGTTTAGGGACCAAAATTTCAAATAAACATAAAAAACGGAAAAATCGGTCGATTGATTTGCGATTTCAACTAAAATTATTCTTTATGCCCGCATTTTCTTAAATTTAACATATAAAGATAAATTTCACAAACTGCCGATAGAGGGCGCTTTAGACTTTGGAGTAACGAACAACTATTTTTTTTGCCGGTATTTTTTGCATCTCACTAAATGTTTCCGTAAGCTTAGACTCAAACTTAAATTTTGAGCTCAAAATCGGAATAGTTTGGAGTGGTTAAGTATCACAAGCTGATCTGTGTTCAGAGGGTTCAAATTTCAATTGATTATAAAAAATGGAAAAATTGGTCGATTGATTTGCGGTTTTCACTAAAACTATCCTTTATGAAGGTATTTTCTTCAAAAAATATAAATTAAAGATAAATTTCAAAAAATGCCGATAGAGGTCGCTTTAGATTTTGGAGTAACGAACAACTCTTTTTTGGCGTTATTTTTTGCACCATATTAAATATTTTCGTAAGCTTAGACTTAAACCTAAATTTTGAGCTCAAAATATGAATAGTTGGGAGTGGTTAAGTAGACAAACTGAACTGTGTTCAGAGGGTTCAAATTTCAAATGATTATAAAAAACAGAAAAAATGGTCGATTCGTTTGCAGTTTTCGCTAAAACTAATTTTTAAATTAGCATTTTCTTGAAAATAAATTTTAATTATAAATTGCACAAAATGCCGATAGAGGGCGCCTTAGTCTTAAAGTAGCGTACAACTATTTTTAACTGTTATTTTTTTAATCTCATTAAATGCTTTCAAATTCATAGACTTAAATTTTGGACTCAAATTCTGAATCGTTGGGAGTGTTTAAGTAGCGAAAAATTGAACTGTGTTCGAGGAGGGGGAGGTTTAAATTTCAACTCCTGAACACACTTTAGTTTGAGCTTCTGAACCTCTCCCAACGATTCAGAATTTGAGCTCAAAATTTAAGTTTAAATCTAAGCTTCCGAAAACATTTAATAAGGTTTTGCAAGCATTTAATTAGAACCAAAAGATAATGGTTAAAATTAATTGTTGGTTACTCTGAAGTTTAAAGCAACCTCTAACTGAATTTTTTGAAATTTATCTTTAAATTTATTTTCAAGAAAATACTGATTTAGAGAATATTTTTATTTTAAACCGCAAACGAATCGACCATTTTTTCCATTTTCTATAATTATTTTAAATTTGAACTCCCCCCTCCCCCTTAAACACAGTTCAGTTTGTGCTACTTAACCACTAATTACTATTCAGATTTTGAGCTCAAAATTTAAGTTTATGTCTAAGCTTCCAAAAAAATTTAATGAGATGCAAAAAAAAAAAAAAAAAAAAAAAAGCAAAAAATAGTTGTTCGTTACTCTAACGTCTAAAGCACCCTCTAGCGGTGTTTTTTTGAATTATATCTTTATAATTTAATTTCAAGAAAATGCCGACATAAAGAATAATTTTAGTGAAAACCGCAAATCAATCGACCGATTTTTCCGTTTTTTATGTTTATTTGAAATTTTGGTCCCTAAACTTTAATGGCGGCTATCTCCATTGGAAAACGTATGCGACTCTTGGTCTCCCATTTAATATTGTTTGTCTTGATGTGTACTATTCACTAGGGTGGAGTGAAAAATCGAAAGTTGGAATTTTAATTTTGGATAGCAGCCAAAAGTTGCCTTTTAGTACCTTTAATACACGTACAAAATTTCATGAATTTTGAAAAACTTCTTGAGTCGCCTACCAGGACATTTATAGTTTCATTGATTTATAGATTCTTATATAGATAGATTCTTATCATAAATTGCACATTAACAGGATTTTCTGGTAATCTCGTTTCATATTTTTATATTTAAAATGTTTAGTGTAATTCCTTTCATCATTTTCAAACTTTAAATCTTTATTTTCAAATATTTGAAACGGTTTATTGAGTTTTAAATATTGTATGTTTTCATTTTTACAGTCAAAATGAGTAGGTGTGTAAGCAAATCAGAGTCTACCATTACTAGAAGTTGGTGATTCTTCAAAGCTAAATAAAGCTGTTTTGCCAACAATAGCAGAATGCTATAAAATATTATTATTATACAAAACAATAAATAAAACACAGAAGTAATTGTAAAATTTCGCCAAAATCAGAGGTAAAAAAAATCCTAAGAGAAAACATAGAAGGCATCAATTATTGTAGTTTCCCAAAGACGTATTGATCAAATGATAGACAAAAAATTTTTGAATATCAGAAGCTTATTCAATTCCCCAAAATCAAAGGAAATTATGGAAAATTGGAGATACATAGAAGTACTTTAAGTGAAAAACATAATCTCTGATTTTAAGAGTCAGATTAATCGTATTATGGACACATTACACCATCTTTTGGACCAGGAAAGATCATTGCAGGAAGTATCGAAATATTGCACTGAAAAACATTTAAATTTGATAAATTTATGGCAATAGGTCATGACGGAACAGCTGTAAACAGTAAGATAAAAAAAACATGCTAATAGATTTTTGAAACTAAGATTTAGTCGTCCGTTGTAGTAGTTAATATATCAGCTCTCTGAAAACGAATTTCCACTAAGTTATTGAACTTGATAAGCAAAATAAAGGCTCACGAGATTTTCCTGTTCTAATTGGAAAGTCTTTGGATAAATGTGAACAATAGACAGTTATGGAAATTAAAAAATATCTGCTCCTATCACAGAGAAATGAACTCTGGAGAGTTAAATGTAGACCAAAATTATTTTTATGACATATTTCAAACTTTTTAATGCTCCTCAAATGTGGTTAACTGTAATCCAGCAAGAATTCCGCACTCTAAATGATTGAAAACTGCCAATTGACTACATGGTTTGCAGATTGGAAGTCAGAATTCATCCCAAAATCTGAAGATTATGACTGAATTTGTAATGAAAGTACATTCGTCTATGTTGTTTCACTTCAAGAAAGATTCTTGCAAATATCGAGCTCAAGATGTTTTTTTTTAAACAATTAAGTTGTTTCTTTATTTACGAGAATATTTAAAGAAAAATCTCAATCCCGTTATTCAACAAGACGTAGACTTCTGTCATTGAGATGAAAATTTACAGGAATGATAACTGATAAAAAAATCATTTTGGAGAATTTGGATTCCGAAGAACATTGAAGATGAAGGATATATATGTTCTACAATAAGACAGTTTCATTTTCCAATATTGAAATTCAGCGTTACAAACTATATAAACATTATTAACTGGCAAGAATGTGAAATCATCCCACATTCTTAAAAAAGTACCAAGGGAGAAACTGGAAATTCTCAGAAAAAAAAATCGAAAGTCCCATATTTCAATTGATAAATTTCCCTGTTAGATTCAAGTATTCGAAAGATGAGTAATTTAGTTGTTGGAGCGCCATTAGCGGCTGTAGAAGTAGACGCAGGAACCGGATATATGACTATATGAGCAAAAATCAAACCACGAAAGATAATACCTAATTTGGTATAACAAAGACCAATATAAATTAGAGTGAAATGAAAGATCATTTTACAATACATCGTATTGTTTTTTCATTTCATTACTATACTCAGAAAACTCCATTTTTTTTATATTTAGAGAACTATCTCTTATGTGCATTCGAAAAATAAAAGTGAAATGCATGTCTAATTATTGTATTTTCTCTTCTCTGCAACAATATGATTTACATTTTAGGGTTTTATTCGCGATTCAAAGGGATAAAACGCAACGATACTTAGATCGTTCACAAGTAATATATTAAGAAGTCATCTTTGTGGGTTATTCTACTGAAATCAGAAATTTAGTTTAAGAAAAAAAAAGTTGATTAATTTACACTACAATGTGAAATCTTGATTTTCGCATAAAAAAGCATAATTTTTAAGGGCTGGTAGGGAACTAAAATAAATTCCAAATAAAATGAAATTTTAATCATATATTCAGTGTGCCAAAAAGCAACATTTTAGACCAATCCAAAGAAAAAATTACGAAAAAAAATTTTTTTTGGACATTTACACTACATATTGAAATCTTGATTTTCACATATAAAGAGCATAATATTTAAAAGCTGGTAGGGGACTAAAGATGAATACCAAACGAAATGAAATTTTTACCTTATATTCAGTGTGCCAAAAGGCAACTTTTTAGACCTATCCAAAGTAAAAATTCCGAAAAAAATTTTTTTTGGTCTTTTTCACTCCACCCTACTATTCACCCCTCTTTTATTGTAAAAAAGTTAGAATCACCCTGTATATCTAATGTGGCACTAAAATGAGACTGAATTTATAGCTTTTTTTTCCTGCAACCAAAGCGACGATTCTCAATGGTTATTAACGGTCACATGACCCAACCCATTCAGCAGATCAAAATTATAGAAAATGTTTTTAAAGAGAGGGAGTTTGAATGATATGTGAATAGCAAAGGCATTAGTTATTTTACGGTTACGTGTGCATCAGTAAATCAGCTTTCTAATCAAGATTGTCTTTTAGACGCGGCAGAATTCTTTTTAGTTACATGTCATTTGCACCATACATAGCTTTTCTGCAGTGTTATTTAAAGAGTTTAAAGTGAATTTAATAGTTGTCGAGCGTTAGTGAATAGGGGATACAGCCACTTGTAATTAGATGTTTCTCATTTTTTCGTAACAAAAGAAAAGTAAGTTAATTAGATGTTCTTCAAATAGGTTTAATTTTAATTATGGGTATTTAATTAATGTACGCATATTTCTAGATTGTTTTTTTTCTTAATTTTCTATTCATTTAATCCATTTGTAATTATGAATGTAATTTATAAATATATATATATATATATATATATATATATATATATATATATATATGTATATATATATATATATATATATATATATATATATATATATTATATATATATATATATTTAAATGCATCTAATGAAATATTGAATAAAAAAAAGCAATAAACGTCATACTAAATATTTCAAATCGCAACAAAATTAACAGTAATGAAAAACGAATTAATACTCAGTATTAACATTTATTTATATTTCCTGTTCTTTAAGTCTAGCTTATTTCTCTGATTTTCACTCGCTTATAATTTTTCGAAGATAATCGTTATTTAATTTAGATAATTTAAAATTTTGCACTGCTATTAAAAATAATATACCTATTGCGCCTTAGACCGAGCTATCCCCCTTTTAAACATTAGATCAGAATGAAATCTTTCGTATGTAATATCATTTACATCTTTCTTTTAATTAATGTTTAAATATTTAAGAATTCTCTAATTGGAATACGTTAAAGGAATGTTTTAAATCAATTTATTTTT
Source organism: Maratus speculifer (assembly GCA_964019185.1). NCBI lineage: Eukaryota > Metazoa > Arthropoda > Arachnida > Araneae > Salticidae > Maratus > Maratus speculifer. Next base: position 193,395,587 of record OZ025289.1, on the reverse strand, counting down.
AAAATGTATCTGCTTAATGGTCTTTTCCAAAATTAATTTAGAATATGTTGGTTAAATTGTTACTATTCTTATAATTTAACTTAAGTAGTTTTTTTTAATCATGTATAAAGAGAGTTTTATTGTTTCAAAAATAAGTTACAACGAATTTCTGGTATGTTTAACCTGTTATAATAACGTATAATTATTATACGTTGCATTATTTTTTAAATGCAGTTTATTAGTTTGAAAACCATAAAATAACATTTAGTAATTTATCATCAATACTTAATTTTTAATCAAAATCTGGTTATGTTTCTAATGTAATAATTTCTCATTCTTTTCTAATTTCAATTATTCTGATTTATTTCGTTCCTTATTTCATTTTTTTTCTATTAATATATTATTTTATATCCACATTGACTGTCACAAAACGTTTAATGGATTTTTTGTTGTATACTGAGCTGCAAATTATTTTTTCTCTTTGTTGTTAATATTTTCAAACACATATTTACAAGATTATCATAATAAAAACACTTTACTAATTTATGTGTCTTTAACGATCAAATAGTTCAAGGAAAGAAGATGAATTTTAAATGAACAATTTTATTAAAATGTGGTACAGTTAACGAGTGGAAGAAAAATAATCGGTCTCAAGCACTATTACAAGGTAAAACACGTGGAATTTCGAAATTGATCCTTTAGGCGCCTAGTATTTTAGGTTCAAAAATACGGATCTAAAACAACAAACCCCCTTTAAAACAGCAATTTAATAATCATTAACCAAAATTAACGCCTTCACAAATTTAAGAACTTTAAACAAGCAAATAATCTACAAATCCTCAAAGTTTTTGATTGAAAAATACTCAAGTTAATCATTTTATGAAAATTTATCACTTTCTTGCTTTACGCTATCTTTTGGGCATTTTGCAAACTCATATGAAAATGACATTTTTTATGAGAGAGTCATTCAGCCATTGATTCGTTTACTTTTAACGTAAAATCATTCACCTATTAAGAAATGATGTGAAAATGTAAAGAAACCGAAATTTTAGTTTAAAAGAAAAACAAACAGAAGACCCTAAATGGAGAACAAGGGCCGAAAAGGATATATATCAGTTAACCGCATTTCTGGAAAGATTATGTAATTTTTAATAACACTTTTTTAACTATCTTTTTCTTGGAACAACACATTCGCAACACATTTACACTGTTAAAACTAAAGGCTACATATGGCACTCCTGGGCATAAAACGCTTGTCCCATCAGCGAATAATTGCAACACTAGGGTACCCTAAGGCACTCCATGGCACCACATGGCACCCCAAGGCACCTCCATGGCAAGCTATGAGGTGATCTATGATCCATGACGCGTCCTAAGGCACCTCTAGGGGTGCAATTCTTACTCCCTTAGGAGTGTCACTGAAGGGACAAGCGTCTTACCCCTACGAGTGCCATGTGCAACTTTTAGTTTTAACAGTGTACAAGACAATCAAAAACGATTTTAGTGAGAAGTGTTAATTATTATGTTCTGTTAGTGTTGCAAAAAATTTTTATGAATTTGCATACCATATATTGATACCATATATCGAGTTCCGAATTTTCTATAATATTTATAGAATATTTTGTGTTTTTGATTGAGTAGTGTACATTACATACAAATGTTTGCTATTCAAATACATGCTTCTAGTGGCCTGGTTAATCGAAAATTAAATTTTCTAAGTATGCTATCGATCCGAAGTAAAACAAAATATTTTTGGCTTGAAATTAGGTCCGAGGAGTTAGTTTAAAGTACATAATCCAAATATTTAACCTAAAAAACCATAAAAACAGTAATTCAAATAAAAATTTTAAACTTGAAATTATTTTAAGTACAACTATATTTATAATGTTTGCAATTTGGGTTATTAATTGAAATACTGATAATGGCTGGGATCTGTCGGCTATCATCAAATCACTATGATAGATTTCTTTAGATATGAGAAAAAACTAGAATGAATAAATATTATTAATTTTCATTTGGCAACCATTTATACGAAAATAATTGTATGTGTATGTGTGCATTTATGCAAGCATAAATAATCTTTGGTAAGATTGAGAAGAATCTCGTTAACATCATACAAGACAAAAATGAAAATAATAAAAATTATTTACACTTATGCATTAAAAATAACATTATTATTTTAATGGAGTTTTAACTATTTATGAAGGCATTAAATTAAATGCATTAAAGAAAGCTTTAAAATTCTTTAATATATTTATTCTCTATTTATTTAATATGCCGTCATAAAAATTTTCAATGTTTATTTCTGATTTGGGAAGTAATTTTCATTAAATAGTTTTCCAGTAAAGTGGAGGAAAATTTATTCTGAGTTAAAATATATTTATTCTAATGACAAATGCTAAATGTTATGACGGACAATAATCTCACATAACTATCTGCTACTTTAAAATATTTTTTGCATTCTTTGCGAAAAAAATGTGTAGAAAGAAATCCCAATCTTACACAGTAAAAAATGAAACCCAAATTGGGTTGAAAGATTTCTGGGTACAGAATTGTTCCAATTTGGAAAGTTCAGTTTACAGCACAAAATCGTTTTAAAAAAGTCTGATTTTTAAAGACATTAAAACAATTAAAATATCTTAGATAGTATACACATTATTCCTCAGAAATTTTGATTAATTTAATGTTAATAAAGATCTGCTCTGTTTTGAACCATTTTGGGTTATCTATTTTGGGAACAATACTCTACCATTTTGGAATCCTTACTGTACCATTTCAGGAAAACTACCTATACCCAGAAATATTTCAACCCAATTTGGGTCTTCATTTTTTACTGTGAATTCGCAATTATTACAAACAAATATTACTAAAACAGCATAATTAGCAGAAAGTGTATTTTTCAGATTTCCCACAGAAGGAGAGGGCCAACCTTGATAATCACAGATTTTGATTATGTTAATGTGTGCTGTAGGGCAAAGACCTCTTAGCTTCAGGTTCAATGGATTTATACAATGCTCCTTAGTTCATTTTTGTTTAAGTATACTTATAACTTAATAATCTCAGATATAATTCTTAATATCATACCTTAACAACAATGATAACACATTTAAGCAATAATTTAGGGACTTTGATTTTTAAACCGTTATTTCTCATCATTTAAACATATTTTAAAAAATCGATATATTATTAAATATTTCAAACTCAATTTTGTTGTGGCATCTATCTATGATAAAATAAAATATATTCAAACTAAATAAAAATAAAAGCAAGAAGAAGATAATTCTGAATTACTCTTTGACAATGAGATTATTTAATTATAACTACCAGTACTATATTTATAAAACAAATAATGAGAAAAACAAATGTAGCGTTGCCCAACATAGAACCCGGGGATGCTGGTTAACGGTCAAATGAAATTAACTGAGCTGTGATCAACTAGTTCCGTTCTTTAACAAAGTTGTGCCATAATATTAGACTAGATGTAAATTTTCCAAGTGTGTGCAAAAAATCTGCACTAGGACTCGAACCAAGGATGTATTGGCAGAAGTCGTCAAAGCTCTTCCAACTGAGCCATCCCGAACGAATACTGAAGGACTATTTCACCCAAATAACCACAACGATAGATTCTGGAACATTCTGGTCATATATATATATATATATATATATATATATATATATATATACTAGATGGAACTCGTCAAAACCTGACGGCACCAAAGAAAAAAAAGGTATTTTCCATCTATTAAAGGCTTTTTAACGACTAATCTTCAGCAAAAATTTCGATAAATAAAAGAAAAACCTGCATTTTAAATCCAGGCAAATGACCCGCAATTGACAGCGTTACATTCAAACATGCTGTCATAGAATTAGAATCTCTCTCGTTTGATGCTTTTCCATTTAAAAATACCACAAAAGTAAATTGTACATTACATGAATAAATGATAAATTACAGTCATTATTCATTACTATTTTCATACAAAATACATATATTTCAGTAAGAAGTTAAGTACCGAAGTAAAACAAAATATTTTTGGCTTGAAATTAGGTCCGAGGAGTTAGTTTAAAGTACATAATCCAAATATTTAACCTAAAAAACCATAAAAACAGTAATTCAAATAAAAATTTTAAACTTGAAATTATTTTAAGTACAACTATATTTATAATGTTTGCAATTTGGGTTATTAATTGAAATACTGATAATGGCTGGGATCTGTCGGCTATCATCAAATCACTATGATAGATTTCTTTAGATATGAGAAAAAACTAGAATGAATAAATATTATTAATTTTCATTTGGCAACCATTTATACGAAAATAATTGTATGTGTATGTGTGCATTTATGCAAGCATAAATAATCTTTGGTAAGATTGAGAAGAATCTCGTTAACATCATACAAGACAAAAATGAAAATAATAAAAATTATTTACACTTATGCATTAAAAATAACATTATTATTTTAATGGAGTTTTAACTATTTATGAAGGCATTAAATTAAATGCATTAAAGAAAGCTTTAAAATTCTTTAATATATTTATTCTCTATTTATTTAATATGCCGTCATAAAAATTTTCAATGTTTATTTCTGATTTGGGAAGTAATTTTCATTAAATAGTTTTCCAGTAAAGTGGAGGAAAATTTATTCTGAGTTAAAATATATTTATTCTAATGACAAATGCTAAATGTTATGACGGACAATAATCTCACATAACTATCTGCTACTTTAAAATATTTTTTGCATTCTTTGCGAAAAAAATGTGTAGAAAGAAATCCCAATCTTACACAGTAAAAAATGAAACCCAAATTGGGTTGAAAGATTTCTGGGTACAGAATTGTTCCAATTTGGAAAGTTCAGTTTACAGCACAAAATCGTTTTAAAAAAGTCTGATTTTTAAAGACATTAAAACAATTAAAATATCTTAGATAGTATACACATTATTCCTCAGAAATTTTGATTAATTTAATGTTAATAAAGATCTGCTCTGTTTTGAACCATTTTGGGTTATCTATTTTGGGAACAATACTCTACCATTTTGGAATCCTTACTGTACCATTTAAGTACTGTACCATAAAAATAAAAGCAAGAAGAAGATAATTCTGAATTACTCTTTGACAATGAGATTATTTAATTATAACTACCAGTACTATATTTATAAAACAAATAATGAGAAAAACAAATGTAGCGTTGCCCAACATAGAACCCGGGGATGCTGGTTAACGGTCAAATGAAATTAACTGAGCTGTGATCAACTAGTTCCGTTCTTTAACAAAGTTGTGCCATAATATTAGACTAGATGTAAATTTTCCAAGTGTGTGCAAAAAATCTGCACTAGGACTCGAACCAAGGATGTATTGGCAGAAGTCGTCAAAGCTCTTCCAACTGAGCCATCCCGAACGAATACTGAAGGACTATTTCACCCAAATAACCACAACGATAGATTCTGGAACATTCTGGTCATATATATATATATATATATATATATATATATATATATATATATATATATATATATATATATATATACTAGATGGAACTCGTCAAAACCTGACGGCACCAAAGAAAAAAAAGGTATTTTCCATCTATTAAAGGCTTTTTAACGACTAATCTTCAGCAAAAATTTCGATAAATAAAAGAAAAACCTGCATTTTAAATCCAGGCAAATGACCCGCAATTGACAGCGTTACATTCAAACATGCTGTCATAGAATTAGAATCTCTCTCGTTTGATGCTTTTCCATTTAAAAATACCACAAAAGTAAATTGTACATTACATGAATAAATGATAAATTACAGTCATTATTCATTACTATTTTCATACAAAATACATATATTTCACTTACTTCGCAGCAAAATTAGACTGAATTAATAGTTCTCCATTTAGCAACAACTATAACAATGATCCTCTCAGTGGTTAATTTGTTGTCACATTACCCACCCCATTCAACAAATAAACCTTTCATTTTCAACTAACTTTTCCATTACCTTTTCATACATCAAAAATGCATGTAAATGTCACATATTAAAGTGATTAATGATAATATTTATTCTGACTAGTGCTGATAATGGTGAATAATAGTAAATAATGGTGAGTAAGCGAAGCAGTTTCATTGTAAATTGAGTATGAACCGATCGGCGTTGGTATGCTGGAGCTGAGACCCCCTAACTGACCCACTCGGCGTTGCCCAGAATCGTATATTTTTTTCTAACAAATTGTGAATATTTAAAATCTTGAATCACACTTTTCATGCTTTATCTCACTCATAAAATAAAAAAAAACATTAATGTAGAGATATTAGGATCATACATAAATAAAAGAAAATAAATAAAATGGCATCATTTGGATATAATCGGTAAATTTAAAAATAAAGTTAAAAAATCATGTAGGGTTCTGTTTTTATTATTTTATTAGCATAAAAGGATTTAAACATGTAAAATATTGAAAAAAAAAACTCAAATAGAGATCTACATATATATATTTAACAATAAAGTTGCATTTTTAGAAATCACAATATCAGAAATTTCAATATTTTTAATAATTTTTGAACAATTATTATTAATTCTGTTAAAATGTTTACAAATTCGTTTAAGAGGCAGCATTTTTTCATTCTTCATGTTACTCACAAAATAAAATAATTCATTAATATAGAGATTTTAGGATCATACCTAAATAAAAGAAAATAAATAAAACGACATCATTTGGATATCAGCGGTAAATTAAAAAATAAAGTTCAAAAATCATATAAGCTTCTGATTGTATTATTTTCTTTGTATAAAAGGATTTAAACATGCAAAATATTCATGTCACTCTCAAAATAAAATACTTCATTAATGTAGGGATATTAGCATCATACATAAATAAAAGAAAATAAATGAAACATGAGAACAGCGGGGGAGAAGAAATGAATCGTAATTCCTAATAAGAATCATTCTGTATTTAGGTAGCCAATGTCTTCTGCACACACTGAACTCTCATTGGAGCACAGCGTCTTGAAAATGCGCTCTAACGATGATACATGGAGTAAAAGTTGTTACTCAGTCTGATGATATGATCATGTTTCTGCCTCTCTAAGGTGAATCGTTCATCTCAATGAATGAGCTGAACAGCCCGAAAGAGGACTTAAAGAGTGCGTAGATACTTCATTTTTAAGGATTGTACTTAAAATCTGAGCTTACTGTTTTAATATATATGATATATATATATATAAATATATTGAAGCAATGGAAATATTTTTATATTGTAAAATCTGGCATATTAAGTAAACATTCCTTTCTACATTAAAATTTTGTGACAAAGAAAAGCATTATTTCCTTTGCTTGGACATTTTCTTGTTATATATCTGTTTTCCCTAGGTAACATAACAAATGACATTAGAAAATAATGTATGAAGACCTGCTAAGGTTTTTTTTTAAGAAAATTCAGTTAACATACCATTCAAATTCCTTTCCTAAATTTCTTTTATTATGATAAAGATGATATTTACTTGTAATTAAAAAATATATCGTTAGATTTCTAATAGAAATCTTATTGGTGTAATTATCCAATTAATGTTATAAAAGAATTATATTGATAAAAAAAACATGCACATAAAGACATAGACATTAGACCTCATAAACAGAATATAGCTCTTTCTCGATTCTACTTAATTGAAAAAAGTTGCCGTATGAACTTTGAAGAGGAAAAATCAATACGTTGCAATAACCTACATGAAGTTAAAACTAGAGAGTCTGTTGAAATCACTGCACATGAGAATAAATTTTTTAACAATAATTTATCCTAAAATATATACCAAACATCTGGCATAAGACCATAAAGTCTTTAATCTGTTTGCTATATTTTAGGTTTTCCTTCAGCGTAAATGGAACATTTTCAAACTTTTCATTAATTTTGATTTTATTTTATAAGAAATAATATTTGATTTTCACTGAAAAGTTTAGAGTTCTCTCTGATATTACTACTCTTCAGTCATTTTTCACAACGCCAATCGTGAGCCGTTGGGAGAGCGCGGAGCGTTCTACATCACGGTTTTCTACATATCTATGCGCAATACGGCAAACAGTTCGTCTTATGATTGCCATTGTTTTTAATACTCGTTGGAAAACTTCGTTGCATATAATAACATCAATATACGTTGATATCTAAACGATTTTAAATCTAGAGTGCAGATTTTTTCCAGTGAAAGTCCAAATCAACGAATTCTTGAGATTCGTAAATTGTTTAGCTTTTCTGCCCCTAATCAGCGGTTCAACAATTCATCTCTTGACAAATCTCCATAAACAATTTTTGTAATTTCTTGGATTTTTGTTAATTAATGTACTGGCTTGTCGTGATGGAATTGTTCGAGTTCATCTCGAGTTTATCTTTATAATTCTATATCTTTATAACGAATTCGAATTTTAGAAAATTATTTTACCATCGTTTTCTACACATGTTAGAGAATCAATTTATCAGAAAAAATCGATTTTTTGAACCCATCATATAGAAGTACCCTCTTAAAGTGGTTATATATAATAACATCACTACCGAAAATGCCCCTAAACATTTTAATTTAAAAAGATTTAACAACTGATATTACGCGAGAATAAAAAAAATAAAAAATATATACATTAAAAATTTTATTATTCTTCTTTTAATTTAACCACTTGATCATGTTAATTTGACTAATTAATAATTAACTATCTACAGGTTATAAATTTTATGTAAGGTACCCTGGGGTAATAACGCCACGTTAAGGTTCTACCAATTTTCACGGCTTAGTTGTAGATTGCATTTTTCAAACAAATATAGGATCTGATACAGCAACTCATTGACTATCTATATAAAATAAAATAATTTAACTGATATATATCTATAAAATGTAATGGCGTTTTTTCCTGACCAATGCTATTTGGCGTTAATACTCACCTATATGTGTAATAACGCCATGCAAACAAAACTATAAAATAAGATGGAATAATGGCATGTAGATTGCCCAATTCTAAAAATACAAACTCTACAGCTCTAGGAATTGACAAATTGCAATCTAAGCTAATGAAAATTTACAATTTTTTTGTCACTCTGAAAGAAAAAGAAAGCTGTGGTGGTGGCGGGGTGAGGAGGCAAAAGAATATCAGATTCTAAGCTACGTTTCGCTTAAAAATGACCATTTAAATGGAATTATTAGAAAAATGGCACGGATTATTTGAATCAGTATTTATATTCCCATGTATGCATTCTATGCGATAGAAAATATTGATTTTTTTGTGAAAGCGAAAGAAAAAGGAGTGAGGGGGAGTTTCAACAAAATATAACACCCTGTGTCTCTCTTTGCTTAAAAAGTTCCGCTTAAATATGATTATAAGAAACATTGCATGGTTTTAACCTGTCATAATGTAATATTTTAATCATGTGAAGTTTTATAATAACTAGAGTTATGTGTAATAAATATTTTTGTTAAACCTTAACTGCTGTTAGCGTCTCACATACTACAGAGTTTTTCAAGTTCCAGAGTTTAACTTGCAATTTTCAGTTTAACTTTAGATACTGGGAAAATCTTGCTTCATCTGGAGTCCTATTATTATCTGTAGAAACTTTTGAATAGCTGAATTTTATTTATAATAGTCCTGTATGTAAGATTCAATACAAAAATAATATTCTAAAAGTTAATTTAACATTTTACTCATCGTTAGATTAAGCGGTCTGACAGGCCGCTCACAGTAAGTTATGCGACCATCTTTGTCACAGAAGTTAAGGGTTAATACTATTATAGTAATCTAATAAATAGTTTTTAACTCATAATTCCACACTAATGCGGATTCTCCAAACCTGCAGTTAAATTGTCGACATTTTAAAGAGCACGCTTTAATAAATTTTTAATAAATTGAATAAAATTTTTGATTAAAAAATATTATCAAAGAAAGATCTCTTATTCAATTTTATACATAATTCATATGGTTATATATCATTATCTCTATATTAGCAACAAAATTAACCTTTAACTGCTGTTAGCAGTCTGACTGAACACTGTACCCCTCCGCCCTCCCCCCCCCCAAAAAAATAGCATTTAACCTGTATTTTCCAGTTTAACTATAGTTACAACTGAAATTCTCTTTCGTTTGGAGTTCTCATAATATTATTAGAAATATTTGAATAGATTAAATTTAATTAGAATTAATTCTGTACAAAAAGTTTAGTGCAGGAACAGTATTCTACGATTTTTAATCATGGATCGCATTTTAGCCTTTAACTAATGTTACCAATTTCGTAGACCACTATTTCTCTTTTGATTTTTTAGTTTAACTTGTAATTTTCAGTTTTACTGCAAACACTACTGAAATTTTGTTTCATTTGGAATTTTAGTACTATCACCAGAGATTAAATAGGTGAATATTAAATATAATACTCTTGTATAAAAAGTTTAGTACAAAAACACAATCCTATGACTTATTCCCGCCTTTTATTCATCTTTCAATTTTGTGGTCTCACAAATCGCATCACATTCATACGTTACAATTTCTGTCACATCAGTTAAAGGTTAAATTTATAAAGTTTTGAAAAACCGAACGCTGAGAAAGCGGACAGTTAAAATTTCGAACTCAATTGAACAATCCAGTGGAAATTTAATAGAAACCTGAATTTGAAGATGTTCGAATTTGAATCTCGAAAATATTTTGATATAGTTGTATTTACAAGAGTTAAAAATTATTTTTTACATTAGTAAAAAAAAAAAAAAATAATAATAATAATATAATAAAAAATAAAATAGAGAGATTATTTTTAATAAGTGGGCACCCCCCCCCCTTAATCTTATCATTTCAAAAATGATGATAATGCTGTCCCATATTAATATATAAACCCCCTTCGGATATAGTTCGGAAACTGTTGGGAATCAACCGGGGTAATAACGCCAATCCCTGGCGTTATTACCCCGGGATACTTATTCCGCAGTAAATCCTAAACTACAAATTATCTCGAGAAGATATCCAAAATCTTCTACAACAATTTGAAAGTACATGAAATACACTACAAATTTATGTAATAAATAAAGTATTTCTGGATAAAAAATATAGTCTTCAGATCAAAAACCTTATCTCGCAAATTTTAGATCAAGCGTTAATTTTGGTTGCTTGTAAAAACAATCAGACCTAAAAATGAAACAAATTAACTTGAAGCTGTTTTTTGCGATTTATATGACTCAAAACCCTTCTGCGCAGAGCACATGGGTGTCATTTACCTGATTATTTCATAATTATGCAAAATATAAGCACTTGGCGTTATTACCTCGCCTGGCGTTATTACCCCAGGGTACCTTACTTAACAAAATATTTGTCAGTCACTATTTAAAGTCCTTTTCGAAAAAAGAATACAAAAAGTTAATTATTAATTTAAGCATCATTAGAGAAATTTTGCAATAAATTACAACATTTTGCTTATAAATAATATTTTCTATAAAACTCAATAACATGCAAACAGTACTGTAAAATAATTTCATGATTAAATTATATTTAAGCATATGGTTTTTTTATAATGAGTTAATTATTTATTAATTATTCCCTAAATACTATTGATTTAAGAGAAGCGACCGAGTAACAAATGTGTTTCACAAGAACAACATTTATGAAAAACAAATTATATCATCTAACTACGCAATTTAATCTATTGCTATCTTTGTGTGATAAATTTAAATGGTAATAATTTTGTTTAAACTGCATTATATTTTAACTGTGTATAGTATAAAAATTTCAAAAGTTGTCGAACAGTAAATAGCTGATTATCATTCCTTTTATGTGACTAGTTATTTCAATAGGAAAGTTTCAAATATATAAATAGCATTCTATTATAAAAAATTAAAAATGCTTGACATTACTTAAAGAATTAAAAAACAAATGTCAAATAGCAAATAGATTATAATAGTATTTTCGAAAATTGTTCAATTTTTTATACTTTCAATTAGTTAATTAATGACTATTAATTTATTTAAAATTATTAAATAAAAAACATTATTGGTTTTTTTTTATTATTTGGAAACAGTTGCTATGTTTATTAAATATAAAGTACGAAGTTGTGTTCACATTCTTCGACTGCAATGTATTAACATAGAAAACTATTTAAAAATGTAACTATTTAAAAATGTACCGAAAACAAATACGCTATATATTAAATATTAAAAAATCATTCAATGTGTAATATGATGTGATAATCATAAAAAATAAGACATTATCTAACATAAACGTACACTGTGCCCGTTAAAGATCGTTGTCATCCCGATAATTTCTGAACTGCAAAAGTAATATTCATAAAAGTGATGTCTAAATATAGTAAATTAACCATGCGCTATTGAATGAAACCGCGAATGGGGCATAGTGGGTTGATTTGACGATCTTCATGGACAAAATTGTTTCTATAAAGTTAAATTACTTTTTGTTGAATTTTTGAAAGTTTCCTAATAAATTACTCAAATAGTGATAAATATTTGTTTTATTTAAGAACGTCTCAAAATAAAAATATATTGAATTACAAAAAATGGCGTTAAATATACTTATTTCACTATTTTTTTTTTTTTTTGCATACTCAGAACAGCTGTAAATATATGCTTAGTCATCATGAAAAGTAAAAATTTAAGTAAAGAAAAAGTAAAGAAACACAGCACCAGTCAGAGATCCTCCATGGAACACATGCAGTTTATTGTGGTCTCGGAGTGAGATCCCTGGCCAAACCATGATTCCAACGTTTCTGTATCTGTATGTTTCGACAGTATTTGATTGATGGTATACATTACTCTCTCCAGATCAGAAGACGTCCTGAATTGCTCTCTAGTGTTAATATCGACTCGTCTGGGAAGAGTAAAGAAGCCACTGTTGTGAAGTCTAGGAAACATGTTCTCTTACCATAGTAACTTCTCACCATATTAATAGTTGCGGCAGTACGTCTTCTGCTTCGAGCCGAAAGAGCTAGAAACCGGTCTTCTGCAGGTGTTGTAACTCGTGGTCGGCCTGTAATATATTTTCTGGACACGGAATCTTCGGATACATACCGATCCCAGAGTCGTGTGACAACACTGCGAGACAAGAAAATAGACATTAGCAATATTAGTAATTTTATTAATAAACCTATAAATAACTAATATATAGCTCAATTTCAAGCTGTTTATGTAGATTTTTTAACCATCTTTTGTAGTATCTTTTAACCTCTTAAAAAACAAGTAATTTGACACACTGTTCAATAAAATGTCACGAAAATTAAACATGTCCGTAAATAGTAGCCATCTTGAATGCCATGTTGAATATCATCTCGAAATGTGTGAGTAAAAAATGGTATCCAAGATATTCGGAATTCACATTCAAAATCTATAGAATAAAAGAAAAATATCAAACTTAGCACAAAAAAGAAGCTGGAAATATTTTCATACACTGCTGTCATGGGAAATTTTATGCATGCTTTCATATCATGTGATTTCAAAGGGTAGAGGCATCAAACATTCAATTGCACTATAGATTTTTACTATAGACTATGAACTATTTCTTTTACTGGACTGGGATACATTATGGAAAGCCTGCTATACGTAGTAATGACCACCCAGGCTGTTATTTATACAGTTAAATCTCTATCTGTAGTGAGTATCTAACAATTTGAAGTGTTAACTTTGAACATACATAGAAAAAGACATAGCAGCTAAGAAAAAATATTTTAACTGAATAGTTTTAAAAAAATGTTACACTGTTAAATTTTTTTTGGAAAATTACAGAGAACCTATATATGTGACATATATTTATAACACGTAAATATTTTTAAATACAAAATTTGTAAGAAATGAATATGATACATTCATAAAGGAAAACACATATTCGGTGGATGAAACACTAAATTAATAAAAAATCTCTATAACTAAATGCTTAGAATTATGGGACAATCAATGATAAGTAGACACTCTGTATAGACGTAAGTGAGAATGTTTGTTTTTAAATTGATATTAATTTAATTATGTTTGATAAATTATAATATTATCCGAAATTATCCGAATAGTTATATGCGACATTTAAAAAAATCAGTTATTCTTATGATATATTTTTAAAGTCCATTTCTAAAAAATATTAATATTTTTAATAAAAAAACATGTGTAAATATCATATTTATAGTTTATTATTTATTAAAAAATATATTTTTAAAAGATATATATTTAAAAACATTTAAAATATTTTGCGTTTTTATAAATAAAAATTAAATCAGCAAAATGTTAAACGTACATACTAACTTGAAAGAAAATTTATTGCTGCACTTGAAACGAAACTCTCTTCGAACATTATTTATGTTTGGTAGTCTTAAAAATATTAGTCACGAAACATAACAAATTACTTTTTCGAAAGTTCAACGGGTTTTATTACAAAAATTGATTTACACGAATCTCGGATTTCAGTGTTCGAAACTAGCAAGCATGATAAATAATTCAAAGATGTTAAGCAATGAAATAAAATATTTCATTGAGGTCATATATCACTCCATAAAGAATAAAACTTCATGTCGTCAATTTTAGTCATATGTTTATTTCCATTAAATATGCAGAATGATGCACAAATCATCGAATCATCGACAAGATTTATTTCAGAACCACTACATGTTATGAAATATCTATAAAAAGTGAATATGAGAGAATATATGGGGATATATGAGAAATATGTGGATAGAGGGGGTACAGTAAAATATATTAAGGAAAAAGAAGGACTCAGAAACAGAAGTTGTTCTGCTCGTAGTGCTTTCATAAATAACTTTAATACACGAATTCGTTTGTGCCGACCTCATTTATTTGTCAGTTTTTATCAAAATCGTTTCATTTCATGTATGAATGTTTTGTAGATCTACTATAAGGAAATTAGAAATTATTAACTACGGTAAAATTGAAATATAAATGTTCTAAATAAACCCATTTTTTATAATATTTTATGTTTAAGTTAAAAAATAATAAAATAATAAGGGAAAAATTTATTTAAATAAAGGTGATAAAAATATTTATTTGAGTTGAAAAATATCTTTTTTTTAATATTTAATAACTACATGTTAATAATTATTTCTACTTTTCTGACTTTATTACTTGTTAATGTTTTAAACATATTCTACTAAGAATTATATAAATTAACAAAACTTGCAACAAAATCTTTGACTTCATTTTTTGCTGAATTTTATTTTTGTGACATATTCAGACATTTTGACTTCTATATTCATTATTTAAAAAAAAATATTTTTGATTTTATAACATTTACAGCAACTATTTCAATCTGTCGAATTCTGAAACAACATAAATTTAACTTTTAAAATATTTTTGGATATTTTGCATCTGATTCGAGCATTGTGATAACATAAGGCCTGAACTACACACAAAAAAATGCTATCGAATGTATAGTTTTATTTGTCCGCGTCTAATAATCTATCAAATTTCATTTTAATTTAAGTAATAAATTTTATACTGAGTTTAAAATTTGCAGGGCAAAAAAGCATCTGATATTTTGCATCTGATTCGGACATTGTGATAACTTAAGTCTTGAACTACACAGACAAAAAAAAATGCTATCGAATGTATAGTTTTAATTTTCCGCGTCTAATATTCTATCAAATTTCATTTTAATTTAAGTAAATAAATTTTATACTGTTTTTAATATTTGCAGGCCAAAAATGTAAGTAAAAATTTCTAAATGAAACAATCACAGACTCTTAAATATTAATTTTTTTTTTATCTAAGGTTGTTTATAAAGTTCTGGAGTCCGTTGCTGTCTAGATTTCCTTAACTCATAACTTTCGATTTCAAAACATAAAAAAAATATTTTTATACATCCGTAAAATTTAACTTGAATTTTTTTATTATTTTTTTAATGACAAAAACAAAGTTACATATGCATATTGTTTCAAAAAGTTGTTTATGAAAAACGATTATAATTACATAATAATTAATATTAAAAATTTAATTATTAATAAATTATGAATACAATTATAGATAGTTAGATATTCATATTATAAAATGTATTATTTAAGAATATACAAATAAAAACAAAATGAATACAGATAATTAGGACATTTTTTTTTCTTAATCGATGACTAAGCTAACATTTAATAATATAGTAAGATTATTTTAAATAAAATAATGTATGCTAAATTTTGCAAATTTATTATTTGAAATGATGCATAAAAATAATTTTAAAGGAATCTTTTTGAGATAGCTTTTTGAGATAGCTTTTCGAGATTATTTTGAGGTTATTTTGAGATATGATTTGATTCATTCTAGAAAATCTTTTATAGAACACTTGTATTGAATAAATCAGACTAGAAAACTTAAACTATAGTATTGAAACGAAAACAATTATTTTTTTCCTAGCGGAGAAACATCAGTAAATAAATTTTTTGTTTCGGACTAGACGGAAAAATATTTTAAGACAAGAACTACGAACTGTCAGAGTATTATGTCTTGTTGGGTTCAATTCCATTCACTACGTGCACTGAACAGAAGTTTCGCTGAAGTATTTTTTTAAAACTAACAAAATTAACTTACAAAAATTTTATAAGAGAAACAAGAATTGCTTACCTCTCTGTTCGTGACAAGTTCAAATAGATTTTGTTTTTAAGTTTTTATTAATCTTCCAGCTGTTTAGTGTCGAAAATATTAGAATTTCAATTGTATTATTTAATAGTGAATTAGACTATCACATTTCATTTTCATTAGAGCACAAGGAATTTTTTACTTTACTGAATTTTGGCAGATCAAATATGTAGGTAATAATTTTTAATAACATACCCTTAAATATTAATTTATGATCCTATATAGCTTAAATACTATTGGGTGTCCATAAATTGCTTTTCTAGATTTCTTTACCTTATCACTTTCGATTTCAAATTTGGCAATAAATATTACTACACATCCGTCAAGTTTAAACGGATGATTTTTTTTAACACAAAGTTACATATGCGTTAATGGTTCAAAACATAATTTACGAAATAAAGATTATAACTAAATAATAATTTATATTAAAAATATTTTTATAGATTTATAAATGAATTACGAGCACAGTTATAGATAGATAAATATCTATGATGTACTATGTTAAGTGCATAATAATAATATCAAAATGATTACAGAAAATCAGGATTTTTTCTTTATCAATAACTAAATTAAATATCAATAATACAGTATGGCTACTTTTAAATGAAATCGCGTTTAGCGAATTCATTAAATTTATTATTTAAAATCAGGCATCAAAAAACAATTTAAACTGAATATTTTAAAGATAAATATGTTTAATTCTAGTCTTTTAGAGAACACTTGTCTTGAAAAAAATAAGACAGGATAACTTAAACTATATTACTGAAACAAAAACTTTTTTTACTAGCAGAGAAACATCAATAAATAAGTATTTTTTGCTTCATACTAGATGGTAAAATATTGTAAGACATGATCTACGAATTGACAGATTATTATGTTTTGTTGGCTTTAATTCTATTTACTACATGATTTGAACACAAGTTTCGCTAAAGTATTTTTTGAAACAAACAAAAAGAACTTACAAACGTTTTATAAGAGCAACAAAAATTGCTTACTTCTTTCTATGTGACATGTTCAAGGATATTTTTTTACGTCTATATTAATCTTCTAGCTCTTTAGTGTCGAAAATATTAGAATTTTCATTGTATTTTTTGATAGAAAATTAGACTATCACATTTCAATTTCATTAGTGTACGGTAAATTTTATACTGTACTTAATTTTTGAAGGGCAAAAATGTAGGTAATATTTTTTCAATCAAGCAATTATATACACTTAAACGTAAATTTATGATCCTAACCTGTTTAAATATTATTAAGTATCCATAAACTCCTGTTTAGCTTTCTTTTCCTTATAACTGTCGAGTTGAAACGTGATAATAAATATTATTACATATCCATAAATTCTAACCGGATGATCATTTTAATAACACAATCAAAGTTACATAGGAGTAAAGTTTCAAAAATTATTTACGAAGTAAAAATTATAACTAAATAATAATTCATATTTAAAAAATAGTTTTTAAAATAGTTAAGCTAAAATTAAACAATATAGTAAGATTATTTTAAATAAAATCACATATGCTAAATTCTGTGAATTTATTATTTGAAATGATGCATAAAAAATTATTTAAACTGAATATTTTGCGATAATGTTTTGAGATTTTGAGATTATTTTCACATAATTTTGAGATTTGATTTGTTTAATTCTAGAAAATCTTTTAGAGAACATTTATCTTGAAGAAATGAGGTATGAAAATATAAATTATATTTCTGAAACGAAAACATTTTTTTACTGGAGGAGAAACGTCAATAAATAAGCATTTTTACTTCGTATTAGAGGCAAAATATTTTAAGGCAAGAGCTACGAATTGAAGATATTATTATGTCTTCATGAGTTCAATTCTATTTACTACATGTATTGAACAGAAGTTTCGCTGAAGTATTTTTTGAAGCAAACAAAATAACTTACATACATTTTATAAGAGAACCAAAAATTGCATGACATGTTCGGGTAGATTTTTTTTAACGTTTTTATTAATCTTCTAGCTGTTTAGTGTCGAAATTATTAGAATTTTTATTGTATTATTTGATTGGAAATTATACTATAACATTTCATTTTCATTAGTGCGCAATAAATTTTACACTATGCTGAATTTTTGCAGGGCTCAAATATAGGTAATAATTTTTCAATGTAAGTTTCTTAAATATTAATTTTTGATCCTAGCTAGCTTAAGTACTAATGGGTGTCAATAAATTGTTGTCTAGATTCCTTTACCTTATAATTTTCGATTTCAAATTTGACAATAAATGTTATTCTACATCCGTAGAGTTTAACTGGGTGATTTTAGTTTAAAACACAAAGTTACGTATGTGCTAATGCTTCAAAACGTTATTTACGAAATAATGATTATAAGTAAATTATATCTAATAATAAAAATATTTCTAGAAATTTTAATGAATTATCAGCACAATTAAAGATAGATAGATATCCATGATATGCTGTGTTAAGTGAATAATAATAATACTAATAACAAAATGATATCAGAAAATTAGAATTTTTTTTCTTTATGAATGACTAAGCTAAAAATGAATAATATAGTATGACAATTTTAAATGAAATCACTATTAGCGAATTCTCAAACTTATTACCTCAAATCGTGCGTCAAAAATAATTTAAACTGAATATTTTTGAGATATATGCGTTTAATTCTAGTCTTTTAGAGAAAACTTGCCTTGAATATATAAGACAGTAAAACGTAAACTATCTTACTGAAACAAAAACTTTTTTTTACTAGCGGAGGAACGTCAATAAATAAGTACTTTTGCTTCGTACTAGAGGGTAAAACATTTTAAGACAAGAGCTACGAATTGACATATTATTACGTCTTGTTGGGTTTAATTCGATTTACTACACGTATTGAACAGATGTTTCACTAAAGTATTTTTTGAAACAAACAAAAATTACTTACAAACATGTTATAAGAGAAACAAAAATTACTCACTTCTCTGTTCGTGACATGTTCAACGAGAAATTGTTTTTACGTTTTTATTTATTTTTTAACTGTATAGTGTCGAAAATATTAGAATTTTTATTGTATTATTTGATTGAAAATTATTATATAACATTTCATTTTAATTAGAGTGCAATAAATTTTATACTGTCCTGAATTTTCGCAGGGCAAAAATCTCGGTAAGAATTATTTAATCAAATATTCTTAAATATTAAAATATGATCCTAGTTAGCTTAAATACTATTAGGTGTCCATAAATTGCTGTCTAGACTTCGTAACCTTATTACTTTCGATTTCAAATTTGACAATAAATATTTTTAAACATCCGTAAAGTTTAGCCGGATGATTTTTTTAACACAATGTTACATATTCGCTAATACTTCAAAACCTTATTTTAAAAAAAAGATTATAACTAAATAATAATTCATATTAAAAATGTTTTAAAATGTTTTTAATGAATTATGAGCGCAGTTACAGATATATTGATATCCATGATATACTGTGTTAGGTGCATAATATTTATAACAAAATGATTACAGAAAATTAAGACTTTTTACTTTATCAATGACTAGGTTAAATGTCAATAATATAGTATGAAAATTTTAAATGAAATCACACTTAGCGAATTCTGTAAATTTATTATTTAAAATGATGCGTCAAAAAAAATTTAAACTAAACATTTTTGAGATGCATATGTTTAATTCTAGATTTTTAGAGAACACTTGTCTTGAATAAATAAGACAGGAAAACTTAAACTAAATTACTAAAATATTTTTTTTCTTAACAAGCGGAGAAATTTCAATAAATAAATATTTTTGCTTCACACTAGAGGGTAAAATATTTTAAGACAAGAGCTACGAGTTCACAGATTATTATGTCTTGTTGGATTATATTCTATTTACCACATATATTGAACAGAAGTTTCGCTAAAGTATTTTTGGAAACAAACAAAAATAACTTACAAACGTTTTATAAGAAAAAAACATAAATTGCTTCCTTTTCTGTCTGTGACATGTTCAAAGAGATTTTGTTTTTACCTTTTTATAATTCTTCTATATGTTTAGTGTCGAAAATATTACAATTTGCATTGTATTATTTGATTGAGAATTAGACTATCAAATATCATTTTCATTAGAGCACAAAATTTTTTATAGTGTACTGAATTTCTGAATGGTAACAATGTAGGTACAAATTTTTCAATCACATTTTCTTGCATATTAATTTATGATCCTAGCTAGATCAAATACTGTTGGTTGTCCATAAATTGCTGTCTAGATTTCTTTATCTTATAACTTTCGATTTCAAATTTGAGAATAAATATTATTACACATCCGTAAAGTTTAACCGGATGATTTTTTTTAAAACACAAACTTACCTATGCGTTAGTGCTTCAAAACGTTGTTTACGAAATAAAGATTATAACTAATTTATAATTTATATTAAAAATATTTTTGAAGATTTCTTAATGAATTGTGAACACAGTTATAGATAGGTACATATCCATGATATACTCTATTAAGTGCATAATATTAATAACAAAATGATTACAGGAAATTGGGACCTTTTCCTTTATCAATGAGTAAGCTGAATATCAATAATATATTACGAAACTTTTAAATGAAATCACATTTAGCGAATTCTGTAAATTTATTTTTTAAAATCTTACACCAAAAATAATTTAAACTGAATATTTTTTTAGACACATATGTATAATTCTAGTCTTTTAAAGAATACTTGTCTTCAAGAAATAAAACAGGAAAAGTTAAACTTATGTTACTGAAATGAAACCTTTTTTTAATAGCAAAGAAACGTCAATAAAAAAGTGTTTTTGCTCAGTACTAGAAGTATATGTATTAAACAGAAATTTCGCTAAAGTATTTTTTGAAACAAACAAAAATTACTTACAAATGTCTTATAAGAAAAACAAAAATTATTTACTTCTCTGTTCGTGACATGTTCAACGAGAATTTGTTTTTACGTTTTTATTAATTTTCTAGCTGTTTAATGTCCAAAATATTAGAATTTTCATGGTATTATTTGATTAAAAATTATACTATAACATTTCATTTTCATTAGAGCGCAATAAATTTTATACTGTACTTAATTTTTGTATGGAAAAAATGTAGGTAATAATATTACAATCAAGCAATTACACACTCTTTAACATTAATTTATGATCCTAACTTATTTGAATGGTATTGGGTATCCATAAACTCCTGTTTACATCTTCTTTCCTTATAACTTTCGATTTCAAACGTGATTATAAATATTATTACGTATCCGTAAATTTTAATCGGATGATAATTTTACTAACACAAACAAAGTTACATAAGAGTAAAGTTTAAAAAATTATTTATGAAATAAACATTATAACTAAATAATAATTCATATTAAAAATATATTTTAAAATATTTATTAATAAATTATGAACACAGTTATATATAGATAGTTATCATGCTTTACAGGGTATTTCTCAAGCATATACTAATAAAAACAAAATGAGTACAAAAATTAAGTTGTTTTTATGACTAATTAAAACTTTTTATTTTATCAGTGACTAAGTTAAACATCATTATTATAATATTAAATTTTAAATGAAATCACACATGCTGAATTCTGTAAATTTATTATTTAAAATGATGTACAAAAACTATTTAAATTGAATATTTTATAGATACGATGTTTAATAGTATAAAGTCAATAAATAAGTATTTTTACTTCGCACTAGTTTGTAAAATATTTTAAGAGAAGAGCTACGAACTGACAGATTTTTATGTCTTGTTGGGTTCAATTCTATTTACTGCATGTATTGAAGAGAAGTTTCGCTAAAGTATTTTTTTTTAAACAAACATAACTAACTTACAAAGGTTTTATATGAGATATAAAAATTGTTTACTTCTCTGTCCGAGATCTGTTCAAGGAGATTTTGTTTTTATGTTTTTTTTTATAAATCTTCTAGCTGTTTAGTGTCGAAAATATTTAAATTTTCATTGTATTATTTGATTGGAAATTATACTATAACATTTTATTTTCATTAGTGCGCAATAAATTTTATACTATGCTGAATTTTTGCAGGGCTCAAATGTAGGTAATAATTTTTCAATGTAAGTTTCTTAAATATTAATTTATGATTCTAGCTAGTTTAAATGTTATTAGGTATCCATAAATTACGGTCTAGATTTCCCTTCCTTATAACTTTCGATTTCAAACGTGATAATAAATATTACTACATATGCATAAAGTTTAACCTGATAATTTTTTTAATAACATAAAATAAATTCATATGAGTAAAGTTAAAAAAAATTATTTACGAAATAAATATTATAACTAAATAATAATTCACATTAAAAAATGTTTAAAAAATGGTTACAATATTGTAAAATTATTTTAAATAGAATGACATATGCTAAATTCTGTAAATTTATTATTTAAAAATAATGACATAAAAATATTTAAACTAAATATTTTTGAGATAATTTTTTTGAGATTTTGATATTAGTTTCACATAATTTTGAGATCTGATTTATTTAATTCTAGAAAATTTTTTAGAAAAATACTTATCTTGAAGAAATCAGATAGGAAAATTTAAACTATATTACTGAAAAGAATTTTCTTTTTCCGAGCGGAAAAACGTCAATAAATATGTATTTTAGCTTCGGACTAGAGGGTAAAATATTTTAAGATAAGAGCTACTAACTGACAGAATATTATGTCTTGTTGGATTCAATTCTATTTACTACATGGTTTGAACAAAAGTTTTGCTAAAGTATTTTTTGAAAAAACAAACAAAAATAACTTACAAACATTTGAAAAGAGAAACAAAAACTACTTACTTCTCTGTTCTTGACTTGTTCAAGGAGACGTTTTTATTAATATTATAGCTGTTCAACATCGAAAATATTAGAATTTTCATTGCATTATTTGATTGAGAACTAGACTTCAATTTCATCTTCATTAGAGTACAATATTTTTTATATTGTACTGAATTTTGACAGGGCAAAAATATAGGTAAAAATTTTTCAATCACATATTCTTAAGTATAAATTTATGATCCTAGCTTAAATACTATTGTGTGTCCATAAATTTCTGTCTAGATTTCTTTATCTTATAACATTCGATTTCAAATCTGTCAACAAATACCATTACATATCCGTAAAGTTTAAGTGGATTATTTTTTAAAGCACAAATACAGTTACATACCGGTACAATTTTCAAAACATATTTTACGAAGTAAAGATTATAACTAAATAATAATTCAGAATAAAAAATATAAAAAAATATTTATTATTAAATTATGAGCACAGTTATAGATTTATGATGTACAGTGTATTCCTTAAATACATACCAATAAAAACAAAATGAGTACAGAAAATAAGAAATTTTTTTCTTTCTGAATGATGAAACTAAATATCAGTAATATGGTACCAATATTTTAAATAAAATCACATACAAATTTATGCATAAAAATATTTTAAATTGTATATTTTTAAGATACGTATGTTCAGATATATGAAGTCTTTTAGAAAACACTTCTCTTGAAGAAATCAGATATGTAACTTAAACTATATTACTCAAACGAAAACATTTTTTTCCTGGTGGAAAAACGTCAATAAATAAGTATTTTTGCTTTGGACTTGAAAGTAAAATATATTAAAACAAATATTAAGAACTGACATATTATTATATCTTGTTGGGTTCAATTCTATTTACTACATGTATTGATCAGATGTTTCGCTAAAGTATTTTTTGGAACAAATAAAAATAACTTACAAACATTTTATAAGAGAAACAAAAATTGCTTACTTCTCTGTTCATGACATGTTCCAGAAGATTTTTTATTTACGTTTTTTTAATATTTTAACTTTTAAGCGTCATTAATATGTGAATTTTCATCGTGTTATTCGATTTAAATCAGATTTTTTTAAAAAGTTCTAAAAAAATACATTTACAGAATAAATAATATCACTGACTTGTTTCACTAAAAAATGTGCTTTGTAAAATGATATTTATCAACATATACATGAAAACATTTGTTTAAATAAATGTATTATAACAAATAATATAAACATATTTGAAGACCAATTCAATTAGGTACTTTCTGTAGTGATATTTGTATTATGCATTGCATATAGAATTATTCGTTTTATTTAGTTTTCTAAATGGTTCGAATAATATTAATAATTATTAATAGATCAAACGAAGAGAGTATTTTTCTTGGAAGTTTTTTATCAAACGTTTTATGTAAATTAAGAAAAATGTCAACTAATTAATTTTCTCTTTAATGTATGTACACAGATTAGAACATATGTACAATAACTATGAAACATGTTACTGTTTTAAAAACTTATATTAATTGAAAAAGTATCTTCATCAATTGCATGAAAATTCGAGTATATTTACGGGAGTTATAGAGTGTACAGACCAACAGTCAAACCGAGAGCATAAGCACATTTCAGCATTGTTAAAAAATACGAAAGATGAGTTTGAAGGTCTAATGTCCACTTAATATAGTTTCATTGAAAAAATAAACATAAGGATTTGGAAAATCTGAATTTAAATGTCCATTTTATGAAATTTTATCGACTGTTACAACAAAAGTCTACAATTAACTCATTAAAAATGGGAAATTCAAAACCTTTAAAAAAATAATTAGAGGTCTGGCATTCTGCTCACAATTACTGTGAAATTCCTAAAGGTGTTATTTGGAGAATGCACGATAATCTTTTAGACTTAATTTTTAATCTAACTTGTAAATTTGAAAACATTTTATTTTTTACACAATGTATTTCTGAATAAACATAAATCAATGTTACATTTTTACTTTCTTTTATCTTAAAAAGAAAAAGTATAAGATCCGGGAATATAAAGATATATCAGCTTTACATTTTTAATTTTTTATGTCTTAACAAGAATAAAGTATTAGATTCGTGAATATTTTAGAAATCCGGTTTTCGACGAAATTACAAGTTTTAGAGATTAGAAAATCCGAAAAACATCTTTTTAAAAAATGAATGTCTGTGAGTATCTCAGTCTGTCAGCGCTGCTATGCTCCATGACTCAGGAAGTTTTAACATGCTTAAGACAGAAGAATGATTGAGGATTGCCACATCTATCTGACTAGTTTAATTATATTTTTATGCATAATTTTAATTTTGTCATGCACCCATCTTTTATTTGTTTTCTTTTTAAATATTGAAAAAAAAAATTGAATTCACCAGATTATTAATTTTAGATAAGTTCATAAGATCAGAAAAACATTATGTGATATTTTATAAAATTCTTTGAAATTTAAGAATAACAATGCGAGTCTTATGAATACTTAGACTATAAGATACGGTAGCCTTAAAAGCTATCACAACATCAAATAAGATTTCTTCATTACGTACATACATATTACAAATTAAAAAATTTTTCGCCAAAACTAACCTTTATACTATCTTAATTTTCTTATAATAATATTCCGTACTTACTTCAAATTATTAAATTAAAATCTTGTTTCTAAATCTAATCTGTTAATCCTTATGCAGACGATATAAATTCTTAATTTGCCTTAAAAAACATTAATCCAGTATGCGTAAATTTAAAAAGATGGCTCTAAATTAAAAATATTCTTAATTAAAACTTTATTTCTTAATATTCCAAATAAAACTGATTTCTTCTATGTTTTTATCAACCCTTTTTAAGAAAGTCTTATTAAATTTATTCCAAACCCGTACCTTTAAAAAATATCATTATTTTATTTTATCTATTTATTTATTTTTCCGCCGTCAACGATAATTTGCATATTAATAAATTCATTTCTTTTCTTTTTCTCTTAAAATTAATCATGTATAAAAATCGTCTGCCTAAGATATTTAAAATTCTGAGTCAATTATAAATTGGTTAAATAATATATATATTTTTTTTTAAATAAATTTATCGTCTGTTTAAAATAATCTCGTAGCTGGACAAGAATTCTGTTTACATAAAATAATGATGGTTAGAGGTTACAGAATGTTCCAGAACTTTCTTTTCAGTTTAAAAGGGGGAAGTCTCGAGATGAAAGGAAGATTCTGAAGATTTCTTGGGTTGCTTCTTCGATGAGGACAGCTCGCTGAAATAATGATGGAATTTTTGCAAAAAGGAGCTTTTCCTTCCTCATTATCACGAATTTAATAAATGAATTTACAGCAGCCCATGACTAATTATTGGATCTTCTACATTTATTTATTATTTTTGTTTTTTCCCTCGCTTGCCATGACTGCGTGTTTCTGTTTAACCAGTGGAAATAATTCGAGTTCTCCTGAAATCGTCACAACTAATCGAAAAGTCGACAGGATAGGTAATGCCTGTGCTAGTGCCTGTTTCGGATTTTGAAATGAATCTACTGAAGAAGTAAAATGCTATGTAAATGAATCTAATGAATCTACTGAAACGAAGTGATGACAAAAATATGAATCGCCGAAAATTTTTCCCGCCATGATTGAAAGTGTTATTAAGCAAGAATTGCCATTACCTTTTGATTCCTCGAGTGCATGTAACAGAGGAGATTTTAATGTTAAACAGCTTTCTGTGCGAGTGGTTTGAAAGATTTCTTCTAAATATCTCGTGAATTCCTGAGGCCTGATATTCCACCTTTTTGCTGTTTATGTGTAACTGATGATTCAAGATAATCATGGTCATAATAACAATTTTTGAAAGTTAATGATTTCAAAGTGGTGAGTATGTGAAAGGTATTCGATGAGGAATTTAATGAAGATTGGATTTTATTGAAGATTGTTCTTGAACTGTAAGTTTATTTTATTAAATGTTTTGATTATTATTTCTATTCTAATTATGATTGATGGAAAGTATTTATTATTTATTTATTTATTTATTTATTGTTTTATTGATGAGAGTAATTTGAAGTTAATTTATTAAATTACTAATTTATTTATTATTCTATTATTTATTGTATGTTATGGATCTGATATAGTAATTTTGAAAAAATATGTAATTGATAGAAATTATTAACTTTGAAATTTATTGCGAATGATTTTACGATCGGGATTTAATAAAGAAAATAGAAGTGCTTCATTTATGCTAATGAGTAAGAATCAAAAAATTATGGAAGATCCTAAGTTCGTACCGTTTGACCCGAGTTCTGGAATGAACATTTTGTCGTGGTTAACTTATTTTGATACAACATGTGAAAAGGAAAAGAAAAATCTAGAATGGAAATTTAATTCTATTGCGCAATATCTGAAAGGGGAAGCGCAAAAAATTTATATCAATGACTGTTTAAATTGTACGGATTATGAACAAATTAAGAAAATTTTGATAGAAAGATTCATTCAATTAGACATCCCGAGTTTTTCTGATTTTTCAAACCTGAAATTAGATAATTTAGACAATTTAGAAACTTATTTTCGTAAGAAAGTGGAAATTGGTAGGAAATTACATCTTAGTGAAAATATACTATTACAAGGTTTAACTGATGGTTTAAAACCAGAATTCAAAAACAGTATTATTATAAATCCTCCTAGTAGTGCCACAGAATGGTACCGGGTTGTCAAACAATTCGTGGAAGTTTCCACCCCACTAGTTTCAAACCAAGTAATAAATCAACCATCAGCTAGACAAAATTTTCAACCTTTTCAACCAACTAGGCCCTGGATTCAGCCAGTTAGGCCCAATAATACACCTAGGAATTGGATTCCCCAAAGGCAATCTCAGTTTCAAAGACCTAGAGTTTGTCAAAATAATTATATTCAAAATTCATACCCTTCAAGACCTTGTAGGATATGCACAAATAGGGGTGTCAGTAATGCTTTTCATTGGGAAAGAGAATGTATTTTTAGGAGTGAGTTGCACTCCTCTGATACTCTTCCAAATAGCTCACAAAATAATTCTCATAATGTTTGGCAATTAATTGTGTATGGATGTACAAATAATTATAATTTGCCATGTGTTGTAGATACTGGCTCAACTATTGCAATATTGCCACTTAAATTTGTTAAAAAACTTAATGCTAAAATTGAGACTATACCCTCAGTTACCATTGGTCAGGCAAAAGGATTTTTACATATAAATAAAAAATGTAGTGTTCTTCTAAAAGTGGGTAAAATTAAAAAATATGTTAACTTTTTAGTATGCAATACAAATTTGGATTACGCTATTTTGGGTTAAATTTAAATTAACCATAGATTGTAAAAATTGTATTGTAAGGCAGGGAAGGAAAATTATAACTAACAGTATATCCATACATAATGAGAGATCCCTTCATTTCAATACAGTAAATATGGACCAAGTACAACAAAACAGGGATCAATCTAATGAATTTGTAACCTCTGAATATAAAAAAGATATGAAATTAAATACTGGTAATACTGTAGCAATAGATAATTATGATAATGAAACACTGAATGTAAATAATCATGATATAGAGTTACAATCTACTTGTGGAAATATTATGAAAAATGAAGACTGTGTTGAATATGATCACGCAATTAATGTGCATCCTGATTATAGAGGTTCCATGACTCTTCAAAATTTTCGCGATAATTCGGATTCAGATTTAACTGGGGAAATAAATTTAATTCAAGATGTAAATTTAAGGGAATTAGTTCATATTTATAGTGATATTTTTGCAAAGCATAAATATGATGTGGATAGGATTAATATTGAACCACAACGCGTTATACTAAACTCAGACCTACCTATATCTTTGAGGCCCTACCGAACATCTCCTCTAGAAGAAATAGAAATAAAAAACCAAATTCAATCATTGTTAGCAGCCGGACTGATAAAGGAAAGTAATAGCCCCTATTCTGCCCCTGTTACACTAGTTATGAAAAGAGAGGAAGGTAAAAAAACGCGATTATGTATAGACTATAGAAAATTAAACGCAATAATTAAAAATGATGCAGAACCATTGCCCCGTATCGATGGAATTTTAGATAAATTGAGTAGTGCTCAGTATTTTTCAACTTTGGATTTAGCCTCTGGCTACTGGCACATACCAATACATCCATCCGATAAAGAAAAATTAGCATTTGCAACCAATTTTGGACTTTTTGAGTGGCTCGTGCTCCCTTTTGGCATAAAAACGGGCCCTCCCATATTCAATAGAACCATTCGAAGAATCCTTAATAAATATAAAATCGACTTTGCGTGCCACTATTTTGATGATATTATAATTTTCTCTTCCTCATTAGAAGAACATTTAAACCATTTAGCTCAAATTTTTGACATTTGCAAACAAGAAAACATTAAACTTAAACTTTCTAAATGTAAATTAAGCCAAAATAAAATCAATTTCTTAGGTTATGAAATTACTAATGGAACAATAACACCAGCAAATGCCAATATTGAAACCATCAAAAATTTAAAACCTCCTTCCAATGTGAAAGAGTTACAACGATTTCTAGGTTCCATTAATGTTTACCATAAATTCATAAATAAATATGCTGAAATTAGATATCCTCTAAATCGATTACTTAAAAAAGACACAATATAGGAATGGAACTCAGAGTGCCAGGAGTCTTTTGAAAAATTAAAAAATTCTTTAATTGCTAAACCCATCCTCAAAATTTATGATCCTAAATTACCTTTACATATGTTTGTAGATGCCTCTCAGATAGCAGTAGGTGCCGTTCTAAAACAACCTGATAAAGATAATTTCTTACATCCTATTGCTTATCATTCTAGAATTTTGAAGAGTTATGAACAAAATTATTTCATAACTGAATTAGAATGTTTAGCTATTATAGATACTCTTGACAAATTCTATCATTACTTTCATGGTGTCAAGTTTACAATTCATACGGACCACGCATCTCTAGTATGGTTAAAGAGTGTTAAAAACTTAAGAGGTAGGCTTTTTAGATGGTCACTCAAACTTAGTATGTTTGATTATGAGATAAAATATGAAAAGGGTTCAACAAATGTCGAAGCAGACATGTTGTCACGAAATCCTGTTTGTCATTTTAATCAACATATTAGTTTATTGCTAGATAGGAAAGAAATTATAGAGATGCAAGACAAAGACAATGTTTGTGACAAAAAATATAAAAAAGAGAATGGAATTATTATAGTTCAGAAAAAGGGATTCAAAAAAATTGTTGTACCAATGTCATTAAGAAAAAAATTACTTCATATTGCTCATGATAATTTTGGACATTTAGGAATTCAAAAAATGCTTAATTTAATATCTCCCAACTATTATTGGCCTAATATGACAATAGACATTACCGAATTTGTTAAACATTGCGATACCTGTCAGAAAAATAAAAAACCAAAACAGAAAAGATTCGGCTTATTACAAGCTATGCCAGCAACAGATCAACCTTTTGAATGTCTTTCTATTGATACTGTTGGTGGATTTAACTATTACAACTCAACAAAAAAATTCTTACACATAATAATAGATCATGCAACTAGATTTGTTTGGGCTTTTCCCTCCAAAAATGTTACCACTGAAACATACACTAACTGTTTAAAACAAATTTTCAATATCAAAGCACCTCAAAAAATACTTAGTGACAGGCATAAACCTTTCAGATCTCCAAGGTTTAAGAAATTCCTTAGAAATCATCATGTTCAACAGCGTTTTACATCTGCACATCATCCTCAGACCAATGGAAAAGTAGAGCGAGTTAATCAGACTATAGTTACCAGGCTTAAATGTAAAGTTAATTCCACTTCTTCTAAAATACCTTGGACTAGATTATTAAACCAAGTCATCGAAGAATACAACAATACGCCCCATTCTATCACCAAATTTCCACCTGCCTATTTATTTTATGGTCAATTGCCTTATGAATCTCCTTTAAAACAAAACTATTACCCATCAGTAGACAAAGCCCTCAAAATTGCGAAAGCGCGAACTCATGAATTTCACCTTAAAAGTAAAAGACTCTATGATCGAAATTTTGTTGTATGCCCATTAAAAATACAAGACTCTGTAATTTATGAAGAATTTAAATACCCTAACACTCGAAAATTAGAACCTACTTTCTCTGGACCATATAAAATTATAAATAAACTTTCTGATGTAACTTATGAAATAGATAAATTTAATTATGAGACAGGACAGAATTCCGTTATTGTGCATGTTTCTAAATTAAGACCCTATTTTTCACCCGAAGATTTTAAACTGTTTCATGAGCAATCCAAAAAACAAACAAAACCTCAGATACAATCACTAGATCAAACTAAAGTCAAGACAATAGATTAAATTTACCATAAAAAAACCATAATTTTCAACATCAGCGGGTATGTTCTTGGAGCGCTACAAGAATATTACTTGTTTTTGGGAGTTTTTGGGATTAAATTGGGCTCCTTATGCAGGCATAAGGTGAACACTTTGATTGTAAAAGCTTTCAAATTGATGTTGATAAATTAATTTTAAGGGTGTTTAAGTCTAACTATATTTACTCATTTATTTGACATTAGTATTACTCTATTTATTCAGCAGATATTATATGATAATAGTTATAAAATCTAATGACTCTACTCAAACCTATAACATAATATGTGATTTTCAGTGATTGTGAAAACTAGATATTAAAAGTTTTTCAAAAAAGCACACTATTTTTATTTCCATTTCTCAATTAAGAATGACAACTTTCATTCCTATTGTATTTTATTATTAAAGTTTATAAACCATGTGTGGATAAAACATTATTCTACATTTGGCATTGAAAACTTATAACCAAATTTGACAATTTTGTAAAAGAGTATCAGAGAGGAATTATTGTAAGGAAATACTGGTTGAGAGTCCATTTTCTAAATAGTTAGATTTAATTTTATTTGGATTTTGGAATTATTATGATTTTTTTTTATTTATGCTTTCGGCTAGCAAAAAATACTTTCTTATGCTATTAGAAGATAAGAAAATTATTTAGTTGCTATGTAATTATTTTTATCCTCAACCAATATTTTCCCTATCAATAATAAACAAATAGTGATATTTTCTTTTGATTATACTCTTGTTTTACTATTATTATTATTATTATGATTTCTATAATGAAGTTTAGTATTAATTATACTCTTATTGAAAAATATTAGGATATGGAGTCTTATTATACTATTACTTATTATTGTTGTTATTGTTATTATTTAAATTTTTCTATATTATTTATTATTGATATTGAGAGTGATGCTATTTATTATTGAAAAATTGATATATTACTGAAAGATGTTGGATCCAACATAACATTAAAACCAAAGATTAAACTAAGTTTGAAGATTTTTAATTAAAGAGACTGTATTCACTGGACATTGAAAAAGACTCTTTTATATATTCTTGAAAGACTTTTTTCATTTAAAGGACTTATTTTAAAATAAACTATGCATTAAGTCATTGTAATTATTTAAACTTCCATGAGAACGAAATTTTATTGTTTTTATTATATTTTTATCTCTTGCTTAATAATATTCATAACTTATTTACTGTTATTATATGTATTATCTCCTATGCACTTACAAATGGTAAGTGATGTTGTAACATTATTGTATATCTTTCAGGGAAATGCTCCTACCTAAATTCAATTCAGAATTATTTTCTGTTAACTATTTTATTTTAATCGCTAATATTTTTTATATTGCGTTAATTTTCTTTTCTTCCATCTCTTGGCTTCCTGGATTTAACAGTTTTATTCCAAAATTTAACTTTTCTAAATTATTATATTTCTGTTGTCTGAACTTGTAGTTTTATTTAACTATCAATTTCATACAAAGTCTTGGGGAGGGGGGATAATATTACAAATTAAAATTTTTTTCGCCAAAACTAACCTTTATACTATCTTAATTTTCTTATAATAATATTCCGTACTTACTTCAAATTATTAAATTAAAATCTTGTTTCTAAATCTAATCTGTTAATCCTTATGCAGACGATATAAATTCTTAATTTGCCTTAAAAAACATTAATCCAGTATGCGTAAATTTAAAAAGATGGCTCTAAATTAAAAATATTCTTAATTAAAACTTTATTTCTTAATATTCCAAATAAAACTGATTTCTTCTATGTTTTTATCAACCCTTTTTAAGAAAGTCTTATTAAATTTATTCCAAACCCATACCTTTAAAAAATATCATTATTTTATTTTATCTATTTATTTATTTTTCCGCCGTCAACGATAATTTGCATATTAATAAATTCATTTCTTTTCTTTTTCTCTTAAAATTAATCATGTATAAAAATCGTCTGCCTAAGATATTTAAAATTCTGAGTCAATTATAAATTGGTTAAATAATATATATATATTTTTTTAATAAATTTATCGTCTGTTTAAAATAATCTCGTAGCTGGACAAGAATTCTGTTTACATAAAATAATGATGGTTAGAGGTTACAGAATGTTCCAGAACTTTCTTTTCAGTTTAAAAGGGGGAAGTCTCGAGATGAAAGGAAGATTCTGAAGATTTCTTGGGTTGCTTCTTCGATGAGGACAGCTCGCTGAAATAATGATGGAATTTTTGCAAAAAGGAGCTTTTCCTTCCTCATTATCACGAATTTAATAAATGAATTTACAGCAGCCCATGACTAATTATTGGATCTTCTACATTTATTTATTATTTTTGTTTTTTCCCTCGCTTGCCATGACTGCGTGTTTCTGTTTAACCAGTAGAAATAATTCGAGATCTCCTGAAATCGTCACATACATATTTACCAAAAAATTATCTAATTATAGAAAAAAGTTAAGGTTCACAATTTAAAAATTCAATTTGCAATTTATAATTAAATAATTAATTATTAATTCATTAATAATTATTATTTTGACAAGTTATATAAAGTTAAGTTTTTTATTCCCTTATTCCACAGACATTATATCTTGATATATGTATAGGATATTAAGCTACCGATTTTCAACAAAATTTAGTTAAGTGATTAAGAAATTCGGAGAAAATAACTGAAACTAACATTTAATCTGTTATATCCATTAAAATTTAATTATATAGTGAACTAATTTTAGATTAGAATAAAGCAATTCATTTCTTCAAATACTTTCCGAACACAGTAATCAATTAAATCAATTCAGGATGAAACTTCGCACTGCCATTTAAATCATCCAAACGATTTCAAAATGACTCTTTTACAAGTTCCTCATTATTCTTATCTCATTTAATTAACTGTAGTTTCTTTGCTTAATTACAATTAACAGACTTATCTTTATGAATTAAGTGGGACTTTAGAATTACGTTTATAAATTGCATTTCCAAAACAAATCAATACATGCGAATAAAAGCATTTTTTTTTCAGGTGTAATACTTTTTTAAAATTAAAATCATAAACAGAAATATAGATTTAAAAAAAAGCCCAGATGCCAAAAACAATCTCTTTATCTTCTTTAATATTTTTAACGTATGCATTTTTGACAGATAACTAGTCAATAAAATTGCTTTTATAAAATTCGATTTAAAAAAAAGTCTTTTCTTAATTGCCAAAAATATTAGATCTACCATAATATATTATTTGAATACAGAGTGTCTTTAAATATTTGTTTATATTAAAAAACAATTTGTTTTTAAATATGCTTAAAAATTCCGAATTTATTGATATCTCGGAAAAAGTTATCATGTTTTTTTTGTTGGGAAATATATTAGATTTTTTTAAGACTCTCGAATTGTTAATTTTTACCTATGAAATTTTAAATTAATAAATTTAAACAAAATTCATGGAATTGTAAATAACTGCTTCTCGATTTTAGAAACATTAAAAACAATTGTTTTAATTCTTATAACTAAAATTATTTGCAAAATATCAAATCTAAATCAATTTTGAAATATGTTTTATGATAAAATAAAATATTTGGAATCAACCGCAAAAAATATTTAGAATCAATCATTTAGTGATTTAAAAACATTTTATTACTAGTGAAAATACAGCAATAACTCTAGCTATAATTAATATTTAGAATAATACACTTTATTAAAATCACCGTTAAACAGAAATACAAATCCGGACACATTTCAAGCTACAAGAATTACAGCTCGTTATCAGCTGAACCAACACGTGTCCTAAAGGGGACAGAGCAAGAGTTAAGCTGTCAGTTTATCTGTATTTTATTTGTATTTTTATTTAATGGTGATTTTAACAAAGTGTATTATTTTAATTAATAATTTCTTTATTAGTTACTACATTTAAATATGAATTTAAACAAAAATACGCAAAAATTTAATTTAAAATATGCAATTAATGGCATGCACAATTTTCAAGTAGATTATAGTTTAGCAAAAAAAAAAAAAAAAAAAAAAAATTTATCTATAAATAGAAATGGCAAATATTGAGTTTTGATCAAAGAGAAAAAGAGTAGTCTAAAAGAAAATATGTACTGTTAAAGCATCATCTTCAGGAAATCTGGTACTAGTATCAATTTACTCTTCTAAAATATATTTTTTTTTTTACCTTCCAGTACCTACTAAATTCAAAATCGAAAAGCGGATTAAGTATTGAATTTTACAATTTTGATTTGAAATGACTTGAACGAAAAATGCTTCTTTTTCTTTTTCTTTCATTTCATCTTCGTCTCAGACTATCATTTGACTTTGAAAATG
Organism: Maratus speculifer; assembly: GCA_964019185.1. NCBI lineage: Eukaryota > Metazoa > Arthropoda > Arachnida > Araneae > Salticidae > Maratus > Maratus speculifer. Next base: position 193,359,580 of record OZ025289.1, on the reverse strand, counting down.
AGCTGGGTTCATATCCAGGTTTCTCAAATTTTGAAGTAAGTAGGATCGGACGAAAAGAATTTGTCTAAAAGTAGTAAATTGAAGTGAAAGATGAGATTCAAGTAGTATTTTGAAGAAAATGATATTTTTTATAAGTTACAAATTTTATCTAAAAATAGTTTTATGGTACATAAGATAAATTTTTGAATTACTTTTATGCAGATTATAAATCGATTTTTTTATAAAAAAGAAGAAAAAAAAGTAAAGTAGATTATTTTTAAAGAAGTCTACAACCAAAATAGTGAAAAGAATTTGGATGTAGAATTCTATAGAAATCTTGATTTTTACCAATGAAGTTTGAAACCGATAATAAAGTTATAATTAAATATTTCGCGATTAATACTAATTAAAAACAATTATTTTAATTTTTATACCTTAAACTATTTGCAAAATATAAAATCTAAATGAATTTCGAAAGATGTTTTATGATAAAATAAAATACTTATAAACATAAACGCCAAATGTTTTTGGCATTTAGTGATTTCAAAATATTTCGGTATTAAATGCTACACTTAAATACAAATTTAAAGATAAATAATAATAATAATAATTTTAAAAATGTAAGTAATGACATGCACAAATTTCAAATAGAATATAGTTTAGCAAAAAAAAAATAAAAAAAAAGAAAGAAAAAATTCAAAAATTATTTATAAATAGAAGTAGTATGAATATTCAGTTTTCATCAGCTAGAGAGAAAAAGAAATAATCTAAAAAAGAATATGTGTTCTTATAGCATTATGTTCAGGTAATCCGGTGCTGGTATCAATTTACTCTTCTAAAAATATTTTTTTACCCTTCCAGTACTTACCAAATTCAAAATCGAAAAGCGGATTAAATATTAAATTTTACAATTCTGATTTGAAATGACTTGAACGAAAAACGCATTTTTTTTTTCTTTTTCTTTCATTTCATCTTCGTCTCAGACTATCATTTTACTTTGAAAATGAGTTCAGGTCATATCCAGGTTTTTTAAATTTTGCAGTAAGTATGATATGACGAAAAGAATTTCTTTAAAAATAGTAAATTGAAGTGAAAGATGAGGTTCAAGTTGTATCTTGAAAAAATGCATTTTTTTAAAGTTAGAAATTCTATCTAAAAATAGTTTTATGGTACATACATTGAAAGATAATATTTTTCGAATCACATATGGAGATTATAAAACTGCATTTTTATTACGTTTAATAAAAAAGGTAAAGAATATTAAAATAGATAATTTTTAAATAATTTTAAATACTGAAGAACTATAACCAATATTCTTATATATATACTTATATACATTCTATTTATGTATAACTATTTTTGAAGTAATACTATTTAATAGATATTAATTCAGGAAAGATTTCCGTATATGGTACATCATTCTAAGTAATTTAGTTATAAAGTTATGACAGACAGTTCTTTTATTTTGTACGAAAGGCTTACCATTAGGCATTTGTTTTTCATTTGGCTACATGATATTAAGCTATCGTTGTTTATGGCATGCATAGATTTCAAGTAGTATATAGTTTAAACACCAAGAAAATCCAAAAATTATTCATAAATAGAAATAGCATGAATATTCAGTTTTCATCAGCTAAAGAGAAAAAGACATAATCTAAAATAAAATGTGCATTCTTATAGTAACATGTACAGGGAATCCGGTGATAGTATCAATATACTCTTCTAAAAATTATTTTTTTTACCTTCCAGTAGCTACCAAATGCAAAATCGAAAAGCAGATAAAATATTAATTTTTACAATTCTGATTTGAAATGGCTTGAACGAAAAATGCATTTTTTTATTTTTCTTTCATTTTATCTTCGTCTCAGACTATCATTTGACTGAAACTGAAAATGAGATCAGATCATATTCAGGTTTCTCAAATTTTGAAGTAAGTATGATCTGACGAAAGCAATTTGTTTAGAAGCAGCAAATTGAAGTGAAAGATGAGACTTAAATTGTAGCTTGAAAAAATGCTATTTTTTTAAGTTAGAAATTTTATCTAAAAATAGTTTTATGGTACATACATTGAAAGATAATATTTTTGAATTAGCATTAAGCACAGTTGTTTTAATTCTTATAACTTAAATTATTTGCAAAACATCAATTCTAAATGTATTTTTAACCTTGACTTATTTATCTGAATCATTTATTTAACTTTCTGTATGAAAAAATTTCTGGTTCGAATCATATGAAACAAATTAGAGTTGTGGGTCGATTAGACCCATTCAGGGTAGGAAGGTTAAATATGTTTCATGATACAATGAAATACTTACAAACAAATTGCCAAATGTTTCAATCATTTAGTGATTTCAAAACATTTCGTTCTTAGTTACTACATTTAAATTGGAATTTAAGCAAAAGTATGAAAAATAATAATTTAAAAATATGTGATAAATGGCATGCTAAAAAATCAAGTCCAATGTAATTTACCAAAAAAAATTAAAAAATTATTCATAAATGGAAATAGCATGGATATTCAGTTTTCATCAGCTAGAGAGAAAAAGAAATAATCTAACATAAAAAATGTGTTCTTACAGCATCATGTTCAGAAAATCCGGCGCTGGTATCAATTTACTCTTCTAAAAAACATTTTTTACCTTCCAGTACCTACCAAATTCAAAATCGAAAATCGAAAAGTAGATTAAATATTAAATTTTACAATTCTGATTTGAAATGGATTGAACGAAAAACGCATCTTTTTCTTTTTCTTTCGTTTCATCTTCGTCTCAGACTATCATTTGACTTGGAAAATGAGCTCAGGTCATATCCAGGTTTCTCAATTTTTGAAGTAAGTTTGATGTGCCGAAAAGAATGTGTTTAAAATAGTAAATTGAAGTGAAAATCGAGGTTCAAGTAGTATTTTGAAAAACAAATGCTATTTTTTTAAAGTTAGAAATTTTATCTAAAAATAGTTTTATAGTGTATGCTTTAAAAGATACATTTTTTAACTGCATTTATGTAGATTATTAATCTGTTTTTTAATAAAATAGACGAAAGAAAATTAAAGTAGATCATTTTTAAAGAAGTCCATACCAAAATACTGAAAATAGATAACTATTATTCCCTTATTTCAATGTATGCACAAAAAGTCTTCTTACAAAAAACTTAAAGAATAGTAATTGAAACGACAGTTTTCTTATTCAATTACAAACGGATATAATTTAAGAGATAATATAAAGGCATTGAGCACCATATATAGCAGGAAAACTTTCTTCCCATATCCCGACATGATTTCCAGCGGTCAGAAACCTAAAGATACAGTGTGGATAATTTTAATAATTTAGCATTCATGGCAAAAAATCAGTTTATCGCATTCCCTTACATGATTTGAGTATCATTTTTGTTTTGATTGATTAAGAGTGACCGCTGAGACTAGGTGGGGACTAGGTGGGGAGGCCTACCGTAAGGCTTTAGCTCAACAAGCCTAACCTAGTGACAACTTAGACAAGGAAACCAAGTTTGTTGATCATAATATCTCCTCGTTTGCTTTATTAAGGTTTAAAAAATACCACATTCAGCAAGAGCTGAAGCTGCCAGAATCGCGAGAGTAATCGGCATGCGTACATATTCCCGTATCAGGGCAAATCTTGTATTTTGAATTACAAGTTTTAATAAAATCTTAAATATCTTTAAAAAAAGACATTCTAATTTCTAGATGGAATCAGCTGTAGTATAAGAGAAAGGTCTGTAAAATGATGACTCAGAAACTCGATCAATTGCATTTAACCGAGAACTAGTGTAAATTTACAGAGAGTCTGTATTTTTTTCGGAAATTTTTAACAGTGCAGAATAACATAATTTTTCTACAATATTTTATTAAATTAGACATTCACAACCATAGTTGATCAAGTCCATTTATAAAAGATAACGATAGTAGTTTGATTTACTAGTTTAATTGTTATTTGCAGTTATTTATAAGACAGTGAATTGAAAATTATTTAACTGGTCCAAGATTTGTAACTATACTTCAGTTTTTTGCAGCTCCAGTATTTGGATGGTGTGGTTAAACAATTTTCGGAATCGGTACATAAAAGAAGGGACGCAGAAATTAAGGGCAGCATTATATGTTAACTTTTTACTTGGTGATTATTTTCCAGTTTTCATGTGCATCGTGTTTGTAGTTTGTTGTATATTGTAATGATGATGCAAGAAAGAGTCGACATGTGTAAATTCTAAAATTTTAAAGTGTTTTTATTAAAATGACGTTTGTTAAGTAAATAATTGTGTTTTAATATATGTTTTGACATTTGCTTAGAATATATATATTGCTATGGTATAGTTTATAATAAGCATAATTAAGTTTTTTGTACGTATATTTATGTTTGTAATCTGCAATTATTTAAAAAATCTGGTACTTAAAACAGTGTTTTTTCTACTTGTAAATACAAATATGTATTATTAGTCTTAAAAATTTGATTACTTTTTATTTCTAAAAATCTAATTGTAAGATATAATTAGATTAATCGGAAATTTTAGCATATAGCGAAAATATTTTTTAAAAATCATATATTACTATTGAACTATTAAATATTAGTTGAAATTTTTTTGTAAAAGATTGTTACTTTATTTATGCATAGCCATTGAATTAGACACAATACTTAATACATTGCAAAAGAAATTTTTTTGCATCATGATTTGAAAAAAAATTATTTAAATATGGTTATTTTTTTAACACAGCAAGTTCCTACTGGCATTCCTTAAATATGCAAATTTAAGAAATGTCTTATATATATATATATATATTATACAATTAATCTAAAAAACGTTGTGACATTATTTTAAAGCTTTTTACGAAATACTTCACCCGCTAATGAGTTTGCAGTAATTATTTTTGAAATTTAGTTTCTAAGTACCTTAATGACTTCAAGTTGTCTGTCATTTCTCATTATCCATATTTTCAAATAGGTTCTAGAATCACTTAAGATTTATTTTTCAGGAAAAGACCAGGTGTCGATGGCATTTGATGTTTTTAATAAACTTTCTTATTTAGTTACATTTTTTCCATCTTAATTTGTTTTTTAGATAAACATATTATTTTTCTAATTTTAAAGTATTAAAAATTAATTTACATTGCTCTATCAAGACTTAAGGGGTCAATACCCTTTAAAGAATCCAAAAATCTCTTTGTCAGAAAAAAAGCGTATAATTAAATATCATTCCTTAGAAACATTTAAAAACAAACCGCATAAAAAAATTCGAATTAGAACAGAAGTTATGTCTAAAACACCTAGAGATTTTCCAATCTGATAAATGGGTAATTTAATCTTTTAAGACAATTTTCTCAAAACAGTGATCTTGATCATTGTGCTGACGATTTCTGAAGAATGGTTTCCTAGAATTTTACAAAATTTTTGCTAAATGTATTAAACATATAGAGCCACAAAATGGCCCCTTAATTATATTTCTCAAGTTAGAAGTTTAGAAATTATGACCTCTTTTGTATAAAAACCCCCACTATTTCGAATTTCTTTTTTTTCTCTGGATCTATAAGTTTTATTTTTTTCATTGTAGTTCATTTTGAAAACACATTAATTCTCTACTCAATTAAAAATATATATATTGATTTGTTTTAGCCATTCAAATGTGAAAATTCATGCATACAACATCAATTATTTTGAAAAAATAGTACTATCTTAAGTTTAAAAACTCATATTTATATACATTTTTAATAACTTTAATTGATAAAATAAATCTTTCTTAATATATGTTTTTAAATTTTACACTTAATACTTTATTAGGTATAGAGTTATTGCAATTCTTAGAGAGATAACTTTTTCACATATTGTGTTAGTTCCAAGGGTACCTGGCCCTCTAAAGAAAATGCTCTTTTAAGAAATTACCCTTTAAACACAATACTGGTAGATTAGAATTATTAAAAGTTATATCATGGTAATTCAAATAGTTTAAAGTTTTTCTGTTTATTTAATTTTCGTATGCACGTAATTTACTAAAATTACTATAGAATATTTTCCAAATGAAAACGAAATTTAAATTTATTCCAGAGGTTCACTGCTGAATGTCTAATTGTAAAATAATGTTGTAATATATTGAAAATTTTGTTTTATAAGTGAACTGTAGATGACAATAGAAGTAATGCATAATTAGTGAAATACATGACGATATACAGTAGGTTGGTGCGAAAAAATAAAAGTTTTTTTTTCCAAATCGCTGTAGTGCGGAAAAGTTGCGATTGGTAAATACAAGAAAGACAAAGAAAAGAATTTTTTAAATCGGACTTTATCTTCCGATCACGCAATCCACCTAAAAATTCAATAAAATTGAAATTTTTCGATTTTTTCCGAATTTTTTAAAAAATATTACGTATGCATATATTTTATCACTATAGGGAAAAATATTTGCCTATTGCACTGTTTAAAATTAATAAAAAATAAACTGCGTTTAGAGAATATCTTCCGATCGCTCAAGCTCATTAAAAATCGGGAAAAATTCAATTTTCAGTGATTTTTGATGTATTAATAAAATAATTAAATAAGTTCAGTTTGCGGTCTCATGTTAAAATTTAAATGTAAATTAATACTATTGAGCACATTATGACAGTTTTGAACAACTGAGATCTTACCGCGACGAGATCGCTGCAGGGGGAAAAAGTTAGTAGTTTGCCCAACTCCTGTTAGCCACGTTGTGAAACAGCGTTGAAGTCGTCCTGCTTGTACATACCCATGTGTCCCCAACCTCGTCCAGTTGCACTGTGCGTCATTTCGTATCAGTGAGCCCGTTAACGAATTTCGTTTGTTAGTTGGGTGTATTGAGTCTTTTTAAATACTTTAACAAGTGACATGGATACGGATATATGCATATGCCGTTGACCAAGAAAAATTACTAGACAATCTTTTCATTGTCTCATATTCGCTCATCTAAGAGATTTTCTGCCAAATATTCTTCCAACACATGAAGATGTTCTTCGATGCTGCTTCGAGGAGAGTTTTCTATTAGCAAGTAAACTCAAAAACATTAAAGTGAGTTTCTCATCTGTCAGCAATACAGTGGCACAAAAAGTAAAAAAAATATTTATTAGAAGGCGTATTTTCCAAAAGTTTCTGAGTATGGAATCATTTAGTTAATTAATGCTTACTACGATAAGTATTATAAACTAACGAAATCTTATATTCGAGATAAGGAAAAACCAGGCCTTAATGTTAAAACCTATAAAAGGTTAGTGAATTTCAAAAACTAGTCGTTGGTGGGGCCACCGTAATACTTACCCGTCATGAAAATAAAACGCATGTAAACTGTATTATAAAATTCATCGCAATTCCAAAATAAAATTTAAATGCATATTTAAATACTTTTAATATACATAGTAATTCTTTATTAATGAATTGCTGATGAGTCAATTTCGACAAATTATATAAAACGCCAAAATACTCAAGTAGTACCGGATTGCGTATAAGTAACATCATTATAACTCCAAAAATAATAATCATATTAACCAATAATTTACTGCATCGGATTAAGCGTCATATTTACAACTAAAATATATCTTTGAATTGAAATTTCAATGAAATACATGGTCACGAAAAATCGAAGAATGTGGAAAATAGGATTCCACATATCTCGGCAACTAATAATCCGAACGACTTCAACATGCAAAATGTGTGCTTTTGTTTTATTGCTTTTTACATCCACTCCTTAAAATAAACATTTCGCAAAATTTTATATACCTTTCATCAGAACGAATTTTTCGAGAGTCTGAAAAAATAGTTCCGGATAATCGAGGTTATTGTTATGAAATAGGCTTCGTCGCATTCTTACATACTAAATAAATACAAAGTTTCAAGTCTCTATCTCAATTTGATTGGGAGATAGAGCAATTACAGACAGACAGGCGCACAGACGGACGGACGGCAATTTTTTTTTTTCTAAAAATATGTTTTTCGGAATCTCCAGTATCTGAAACGTGTAAATCTGTCATAAGTTTTTTTTCGATTTTCAAAACGATTGCAATACTTAACCTATAGTACGTATGATGGGTAAGTAATAAAGAACTCAACTGTGTGATATTACAGTATGCAAATGCGTAATGAATTAAGATTGTGCCTGTAAAATGTCTCCAGATCTAAGGGAGTGTCCGATTGAGTCTCTACACTCTATTCACTCTACATCTGAAAAACACAACAAAATTCCAGTCATTGAGCATAGATTTATCCATCTCGAGAGAAAGTACGGACTGGGAAAAATTGGTACTATAAATCAAAAGGAGGAAAAAAACTGAATACAAGACTTGGACGACGAAACTATGTATTTAAAAAGTAATCTTCCAAATCTGATGAAGCGGAAATGAAAGATCTTGATCATTCAAATGAAATACAAGAGAGTTTTAATGCTAATGTAGGTATATGTAAAATCTCATTACCATGACCGATACAGCCTATCAGATTTAAAAAGAAGAAATTACCATACACTCTCAAAAAAACTTCCGTCTTTTCACAGAAAATGCACTGGCAGCACTGCTGCCAGAAATTGTCTGTATATTGACGATTTTCTGCGTATTTTTTTCTCTGTCAAAAGAGGAAAAATATCCGTCACTTGAAAAAAGTTTGGAAAAAATCTATGCGGAAGAGGCGGGGATCGAACCAAGGACCCCAGGATTACCAGACCAACGCTAATCCACGGCGCTACGGCTGCTCATGATGATTGTGCGTTAAAATAGAACTGTTCATTTCATATGGTGTGGGTTGGTGTATTTCGTTAAAAAGCTTTTAATTATGCAGTTAACCTCGGAAAGATTTCATCTTTAATGAAACTGTGGCTGGGTTTTTTTACGTTTAGTATTAATATAGTATAAAAATGTGAATTTTAAATATATTACGTAGAATGTTAGAGAAAAAACATGGATGTTCTATTTGTGAGAATTTTTGAACGAATAAAGAAAGTAATTGTTATTTATTTTTAAATTCGAAAACATTTTTGTCTTTTAAAACTAAATTAGACATTTTAATCAATAGAATATTTTTGTTTTTCATTTTAAAAATAAATTCGAACTTATTACTAACAGACCCAATGCGCATGCGTGCTGGATAGAAACGGAAACTTTTCCTCATTTTTCGACGCTCGGAATGAACTCACAGAACAAATACGTTTTCTGGGAGAACAGAAATTATTTGTGAAAAAATAACGATAACTTAGTGTATATTGACGAATTTTTCTGACAGTGTAGCAAACGAATGTGGAGTTACAATCTACATCTTTACATTGCGATCGCAAAGGTGTATCTGGCAGTGCAGGTGCTGCTATAGCATTGATTGTGCTAGAGGATATTGTTGTAATAACTAAGACAAATGCTTCTCAAGTTATTGACCGATACAAAATTAGAATGGAAATCAGCCGCACAAGAAAAAAATTACGTCAAAGTCAAAGGGATTCAGAAGAACCACATGACATACATTTTGATGGAAGAAAAGACGATAATTTATTTATCCTCCTCAGTTCCGAGACAAATATCACGAGGGACAACTTAACCTTTTTAAAATTACTATAAAACATCTTCAAACATGTATCATTCTACATATCAATGCGTCTTACATGGACATATTTATTGAAAAAGTCTAGAAGTATTTTTAACAATTCTAGAAGCATTTAAATTCATTTAAAGGGTGTTCTTTAGTGTCTTAGGTATAGAGGCTTAGGTATACAGTTCTTAGGTATAAAGGCGCTATATTCGTGTGTTGGAAGAATATTTGGCAAAAAAAATTTTGGATGACTAAATATAGGAAAATGAAAAGATAGTCTAGTAATTTTCTTTGTCAACGACGTATGCATATCCGTATCCATGCCCCTTGTTATTGTATCTAAAATAACTCAATACACCCAATTAGCAAATGAAATTCGTTCACGGGCTCACTGATACGAAATGGCGCACTGTGCAAATAGACGGGATGGGGGAGATGGGTGTGCACACGTAGGGCGACTTCAGTGCTGTTTAGCAAAGTGGCTAACAGGAGTTGTGCAAACACCTAAACCTTTTCGTCTTGCAGCGATCTTGCCCTGATAAGATCTAGATTGTTAAAACATAGCATAATTGAATTTTGCCCGATTTTTAATGAGCTTACGCGATCGGAAAATATTCTCTAACCGGAATTTATTTTCTTATTATTATTAAACAGTACAATATGTACATAGTTTTCCCTATAGTAATAAAATATATGTATATGTAATATTTAAAAAAAAAAACGGAAATTTTCAATTTTTTGAATTTTCATGTGGTTTGCGCGATTGGAAGATAAAATCCAATTTGAAATTTTTTTTTACAGTTTTTCTTGTATTTACCAATTGTAACTTTTCGGCGCTATAGCGATTCGGAAATATAAACTTTTGTTTTTTCGCACCACCCTAATATTACAAGCTATTGCATTTTACACATTTAATAAAAATGCATCTGAAATGTGAATAAATTAATTTTTGAACAATTTATTAATTTTAGCTTATTTATGTTTAAGTAATGTTTTTTATTAAAATTTATTCAGTTTAATATTCAATCTGATTACAGTGTATTAAACTTAAAGTTTTATCTCTATTTTAGAACATTTAGTGACTCATGCGATTTTTAGCAATCATATGAAACCCGTGTCGATTTTTGAACAATGAGAAAATAATTCGGTTTTAACAGTTTTGTTAATGAATTTTTTTTTCGAATAATTTTTCACTTTAGCGATTTTAATGCGATTTTTAATGCGATATTTAGCGATTTCTAGAAAATCTTTGTTCTTTGCGTCAATTTTTTATTATTTATGTAATAGTTCAGGTCATTTTATTTTACTCCATTGATGTAAGTTTTACCCCCTACTTTTTATAAAAAAGTTTAAGCAATTTTTAATGCATTTTTCAGTGAGAATTTTGGACAGTTTAAATTTTATAACCTATTATAATATTGTTCTCTCTTTTCGATGAATCTTGTTTGAAATTTATGCAGCAATTTTTTATTGTGATTTTCATAGCTTTTATACAGATCGCGTTGTTTTTTAGCGGATCCGGGCAACACCGAGTAAGCTAGCTACTTGAAAAATAAAAATGAAAATGCATTCTACACTGGTGGAAATTGAAAACGCGTTTTTTAAACAAAAACTTCTACAATATTCATTAAAACGAATGAAATTTCATGGGATATACATAGTACATATGAAAAATCCATTACAAAAATAAGTTTTCACACGAAATATTAAAAACAAACAAAAAGTCAAAAATTAAATTTTTTGAACATGGAAATTGATTTATAAAATATAACATTTCATTCATTATTCCAAAGCAAAGTGACAAAAATTTGCATAAAACAAGGTAACGTGACCTGGAAAGTAGCTATAAAAAGCGTTGTAAAGTGAAAGCTATACGTTTCAGTTACAATTGTCACGAGGGTAAATAAAAGATTTGGTCTGAGAAAGAAAGATTATTGTTTTATTGGCGATGAGAAAAAGTGGAACTTAGGTGGCCCTCATGGTTGTAATGCGTATTGGCATCATTTACAAAAGCAACCAAGGACATTTTTCAACAGGCAGCAGGGCGGTAAATCTGTTATGGTTTGAAAGGCATTTGAATTCAATGGCCAGAGCTCTCTGGCTTTTCTAAAAGGAAGAGAAGTTTAAAAAAAGGATCAAGATACGCTAAATTAATATTTGCTTCCATTAGTTGACATTTTGGGGGGTGGTACTTTTCAACAATGCCTCAATCCACGTATTTCATTCTACAAAAACTTTGCTTTCTCAGAAAAATGTTAAAGTTCTTGACTGGACAGCTTTAAGTCCAGACTTAAACCCGATTGAGAATGTCTCTGGTATTTTAACTCTCTAGACTTACAGCAGTGGTAAGAGGCATGACTCTATTGAAGAACTCCAAGAGGCCATTGAGAAAGCATGGTACTCTTTGCCACCAGAAACCCTACAAAAAATAATTTCGATGGAAGCACGTTTATTTGAACTAATCCGAAATCACGAAACAATAATTTGTAACTAAAATTTTTAAAAAATTATAAATCTGTTTGTTCTTGGCATTGTGCATAAACTTTTGAGACTTTTTTTTGTCATGCTTTCTTAGAATTATTTTTTCAGAATTTATTTATTTTTTTACTTTTAATATCATTTATTTAAGTAACGTTGGGAAATCTGCAAATAAAGAAAGTTATTTATTCTTTATATTCATTTTTATAATTCTTTAAAAATTGACATTTTCTGTTTGTGCTTAAATTTTTAAGACAGGCCTTACAATAAAGTTTATTTTGCTTTTAATCGAGAAAGCGCATTTTCAGAATAAATCGGCAGATTAAATTAGAAGCAAACTGAATAATTTTGTATGAAAAAATCATTTATCTAATTTAAGGGGAATAATCATTTATACATAACCAATGAACCTCCAAATACAAACAGGAAAGCTACTTATCAGATTAAAACGATGTACCAAACTTAAAGAAAGACAAATAATTCTGCAGGAAAAATACATTTATATATTATGGTGGGCTATTCCTCCCCTTCTTTTATGCATAACCGATGAACATCCAAATCTTAACAAGGAAGTTCTTTATTAGAATATGGCAGTATATCACAGTTGAAGTAAATCGAATTATTCTGCCTATAAAACTCTTTTATCTAAATTAAGGAGAAATTATCCCTCCATTCATCCTAATTATATTTAGACAATGAATCCCCCTGAAACCTCAAAATCAGGGAATCGCCTTCTTAGAATAAGCCGCGAAAAGCAATTTAGGAAATAGGACATATCTATCAATAGTTATTGTGTTACGTACATACCAGGTGTCCCAAAAATGACTGATGGATTTTAAAATTCAATAACTTGCAAACAGTGACAGCTATTAAAAAAATTTTGCAGGAAGGTTATGTATAATGTCAGGAGTATTTTAACCGTAATTTTATATTTTAGTCCCATCTCAAACAATAGGCGGCGCTGACGGCGATTGAAGGCCAGGTGATCAGAGCTGAGTGTAGCGTCGACCTGGCCTTCAATCGCCGTCAGCGCCGCCTATTGTTTGAGATGCGAACTAAAATAAAAAGTTACGGTAAAAAACTCCTGACATCATATATAACCCTCCTGTAAAAAAAAAATTAAATAGCTGTCACCGTTTGCAAGTTATTGAATTAAAAATTCCATCAGTCATTTTTGGGACACCCGGTACATACGTACCTTTGATAGCCTGTGAGCTTCAGTTTTTCTGGTAAATATGACCTTAATTTACTTGAAAATAGAATTCTTTAGAATTTTAACCCTTCAGTGCACCGTGTGCCACATATAGCACATACCTAAAAGGACTACAATTATCATTATGTGCCACGAATTTGGCCATTATAATAATTGTAATAGGTCAGGCATAGTCTAGCGATTGGAGTAACACTTATTTTCTCCATGTCATATGGGTGAATTTGAACAGAAAATTTAAATTTGTTTATACGAAAAAAAAAAAAAAAAAAAAAAAAAAAAAAAAAAAAAAAAACGATCAAGTTGTTAAGACAAAATTTATTTTTATTAGGTTTACTGAATCTTAAAAATATTAAAGTAAAGAAAGTTTCAGTGTGTAAAGCAGATAAAATAATTTTATTTGACTTATTTAATTACAAAATGCAGCAATAGAATATTTAAAAATCCTAATTATGTATATTGGGTACACACCATAAAATTTGAAATTTTAGCTGAAAGTTTGAAATTTATTTATTTTTTATATTTTCACTATTATTAAACCGACATATAGATTTCAAATTATTTTCATAAAAATAGAAAAAATCATGCAGTTAAGGGTTGAACAAATTTTTTGACGAATATACTTTCATTTGGTTATAATAATAATAATAATTTTTAAAGTTTATAATTTTAATTATAACTTATCACCCATCTTCTTTTTTTCGGGTTTTTTTCTGTTTTTAATGTTTTAGAATTAGAGTAACATAATTTTTTTGAAATAGCTCTTTTATATGGTTAGGGAGAAAAAATAAGACAGATGAGTGTTAATTTTGAACAATGGTAAAAAAAAAAAATGCTTAAAATCATCGCCTGGGAATAAAACATATTTTTTTGCTTAAGATAACTTAATAAATTGAATTGGATATGTTAATTCACCTGAACGTTTTCTTTTATAAAACTAATTTAGAGTATTTTTGTGAAGAACTATTTTGTAATCGATTGATTACTCCATTTTAAAACGATAAATAATAGATAAATAAAGTACAAGAAAGAAGTTAAAGTCAAAGAGTTTGTCTTTCCAGAAGGAACCTGTTTTCCTGCGAGAAATAAATGTGTAACTTAAATAAAACTTACTGCTGATGATACATAGAGTTTTTTTTCTTTTTGAGAGGGTAGTGTTAATATGATATAAATAATTTATAGTACTCAAAGTTATGAAACCCAAACTAATAAAAATAACAAAGACAGAGAGCATAACATTTTCAGAAAAAAATAACTTTATAAATATGAAAGAATTTTAATTTTAGTTTTAGGAATGAATTCTGTGCTTTTAATGGAAAAAATGAACTTTTAATGAAAAAAATAAATACTGTGACAGTTATTTGAAGAATCGAAGACTTAACGTCACAAAAACATTTATTTCACAAAACACAACAAACACACAAAAAACATACCTCGATTACAGATGAGACTTTAGACATACATGGGAAGCATTCACCTTGGATAAGGTGTAGAACATTTTACATGCCAACGGTGCGACATGTTTTCAGTCGGGCTAACTCAAATCTCACTGGGGGGGGGTAAAAAATGTTCCGTGCAAGAAACCAATGAAAACAGCGCCCTCTGGGCTCTGGAAAGAATAGTGGAGTTGAGAGGTGCGTTACAATACTTTTTATTGAAGTATTATATTCCTTTTAACAAAGAATCCCAGTGATGAAATTGATCTTTAAATGTTATTTTTTTCTCAAAGCAAAATAAGAAAATGCCGCATACTTTTCAACTGCAATTGATTGTTTTTTTTTTTTTTTTTTTTTGCTTTTTTTTAATGTTGAATTTTAAGGGATTTTGGCACAATCATGACCTTAATTCTAGTTTTATTTTTAGCAGAAGGAAATAAATTCTTATAAATGCAGATATTATTTTATATTATTGTTATTATTATTTACATGGAAAATTATCTTAAAAAAATTATCCTATAAAAGATGAATAGTTATTATATATCTGTTAAAAACGAATCTTTTTATTCTCATTCTGTAAGAAGAATTTAAAATTTAAAAGCATTTTGAAATACTGTGAAGCTTTAGTTATTCAATCTGATCAATTTAATTTTTATTATAAAGAATACTTTTTCAAAAGGAAAAAATAGGATTTAAGAATTGAAGGGACACAAATAATAATATAAGTAGCTATTATTATATAAATTTAAGGAAAAAACTTTTAGTGTTGTATATTAATATATATATATATATATTAATTTTATGTAAAGAATTATGAAAAAGGTCATAATTTATTACATCGTTGTTACATTTAAAACATTTTTTTAAATGTTTAAAATACTACACTTAAATCAACATTTAAAACATATTTATTGCTTATAATGCTGCAACGTGGCAATTCACAAATAAACTTTACCAGTAATAATTGTATTAAAAAATCTTAATTAGCTCTATAGACAAATAACATTCACATTTTATTAAAACTATAAATCGTTTATTTAATTTTAATTATTTAAGATGAATTAAGTTCCTCTAAAATTGAAGATATGTAATTTATTTTTTAACGTCTCAATTATGATTTTTTTATGTAATATCAAAATTAAAGTTCCATAACCTCTTCAGACGTGAGGTACACAAATTTGTACTTTTATTCTATTCCTCGTAAGAACTTAACTGTTTGAATTTTTTGCATTTTTACTTTACTTCTAAATAGCTGAATGTTTTTGCGTTACAAAAAAACCAATAAATGTCAGTACCGATTAAAATTACCTCATAATATAAATGTTATTTTCATCCGAGTTTCGAAAATACCTTCAAGACATTGTGGATAAGAAAGTAAGAAATATTCATGATTATTTAACTTAAATGTTTTAGAATAAAAAAAATGAGGATTTGCTGATCATGTACTTGTTTAAAGACCTTAATTTTGTTATTGCGTAAATTTATATTACTGATAGCCAAACTGATGTTTTAAGGAGATTCGTACTTTTATATCCGTATTTGTAAACCTAAATTACCAGTCCTCTAAAGTACTGATTTCATGAAAATGTCTCTTTCTGTCATCTATGGTGTTATTTTGATTATGCAAAAGCAATAAATATATATTTAAAGAGTTATTGTACGTTCAGGTCTGAAGAGGATAATATAATAATATTAATAATCTAATTTTCAAAAATTAATTGTATTTCAGTATTTGTAAAATTTTGTGAGCTTGCAAATATTGCCATAAAAAATGTAGAGGAATGCTATGGTGGCCGTGGTAGCTATGTAACATACTATACTGCCAATATTATGAAGATGAGAAGCAAAAGTAGAGAGTACAAACAGAGCGGAATAATTTGTATTGTTTAACTTATGGATGTTCAGCTCTTGTTTCAAATATTCCAGCAAAATACATTAAAATCTTCAATATAAAAGATCAAGTTGTTGATAGTTTTAAATATTTTCAAAATTGTTAGCATTTTGCTTGAGCAAAGCTTTGAGAAACAAGTGCTAAAAAGCTCGAACTACCATCAGATGTAATGTGAAAATTTGTATGTGACACAATGCAGTCTCATAAAAGCAATTTAAGGCCCAAATTTTGAAAGTTTGTGAAGATAATCGAGAGAAAATCAATTTTGGTATTTCTACGAAAGCCGTACACTTTCCGTAAAAAAGAAACATCGAGGATTATATCCCAAGATTTAAACCTATTGCAGCTGCATGTGATACAGCTCAGAGAAATATTTGTACTATGAGTAATGTAGTTAAAGATTGGAAAATTAAAAAAAATGTTAGAAATATGTGCTGCTAGTAATTTTACGATGATTACAATAAATAAATACATAAATAAATAAAAAGAAAAACCCATAGAAGACATATATGAAATGACTATGATACCTGAAAATTTCTTGGCAAACAATACTGATCAACGCTCTAAAGAAGAATCACTTACAATGGATGACACAGAAAAAGACATGAACTTTGCAGCCGAGTTTTGTCCTGAACTATTTCTAATAAGTATAAATATATAGCTAGGTCAGTTGCATTCTCCAGTTATATGTTTGATGCTGTTAATAATGTGATGCAAAATAAAAAACATGATATGCTGTCAGTTACAAATCATAAATAAGCTACCCAAGAATCAAATAAAATGGACAATTTTGTAGGAAAAACATTTTCGCTTGGTAGATAAGTATTGCAAAACCCGTTGATGAAAATGTCATATAGATCATAAAACATTTAGATACAGTTGTTTACTCTAATGCTGGTTTAAAAAGTGTATTTTCTACTTTTAGCTTAGTGCAGAGCAAAATTAGCAACCTGTTAGGTGCTGATGCGGCTGTTAATCTTGCTACATTTTTCAAAGAACTTAATAATTAAACGTTTTAGTTTAGAATAAAAGATATATATTTAAATAATGCTTGATGTCTATTGTATGTTTTTTTCATACTGTTTTTTTTATATTTTCATTCTTTATACTTTTTTATAAACTTTTGCTCGTTTTGATCGGAATTGTGTTAATCAATGATGAAACAAAACGAAACAAACAAAAAACGTATTTTTTATGTTTTTTTTCAATCATCATTCATTATGACATTCTTCTTATTATTATTTGTCATCTAACAGAAAATTAATACAGATATTTATATATGTATTAATCTAATTAATATATATTTTTATTTTTTAAATAACGATTTGAAAAAACGAAAAGTAATCATCGATATATTTCATTAATAATAACTTCTTTTAACTAATATTTAAGCTTTTTGAACAGATCGCATCAATTTTCGCCATTATATCATGAACTATCTAATAATGTTAATTTGTATTCCTTTTAACAGTATTTTATGGATATTGAAAAACATAATTTTTTAAAAATTTTACATTGGACTTTAGATGAAACATATGTTTTTAATTTTGCTGATTAAGGAGCTTTTATTATCCTGCGGGTAACATCATTAAATATGTTTTCATATGAAAGGTGTTTGTAAAACTACTTAAGAATTTTAAAAAAAATTCCATTTTAAGCAAATTTTGATTTTATGAATAGAATATTAAATATCGAATGAAAATATTTTTCTAAGAATTTATTTACATTTCTAATAAAAGAAAACCATTCTAATTACATATATCACATTATTTCACGGACTTTAATATCATTGAATCTATTGCTGCATTCCTATTGATTTTAAGAATGAATAAAGATTTTTCTTTTAATAATTATTTATGCATTAAAAAGAAATTAAAATTCATACTTCAATTAAATATTACTTAAAATTAGATTTAACTTTCAAAGACTGATGTTTTAAAAGATATTTCAAAACAAAAGATAATCAAAATTAATTTGTATGTTTTACAACTAAAAGTCGCTATTTTTTCTCTTTGGAAAAAAATGTATGCTTTTTTTTAGTGTATATAAAATTATTGGCTGTATTGGTATTTAAATTTTTATCGTTCTTAAAGTTAAAATAATTCAAAAATACCTATTTATTAGTTTTAAAAAACAAAATTACATCTTGTTTATAGATGCTTTGGCAGTTGAAATAAAAATAAGAACATTGCATTTTTTAAAAATTAAAAAAAAGTAGTTTCCGTAAAAAACAATAATACAGTAAATATTATTTTTTTCTAATACGCTTCTATTGATATATTAACACATATTACCAGTATGGAAAGGAAGATTAAATAGGTGATTAAATTTCTTAAATATCTTTTCTTTGGGAGTTTATTTTCAATAGAATATAATATAACATGCTGAAAAGGGAACAAATAATGATATTGAAATTATTTTCTATGATTCTAGGATTTCAGAAACTGTGTAATTATGAAAAGAATGATTTTCAGTAAAATAAATCTTAATTTTGAATTCAAAATTTAAAGTTGATATTAAAAGAGTGAAAAAACTTACAATTTTACACAATTTTTTAAAATTATACTTTAATGTCAATATTTCTAATTGCTTATGTCACATAAATACTTGTTTTTATTCTAATCAACGGGTTAATTCTTATTTGTAATGACAATTCAAATAACATTTAATGCTTTATCATTATTAGCAACTCGTAATGGCGGCCAAGATAGTTGTCAATTAAACACTAAATATAACTAAATATAACACTAAGCCACTAAATATATTATCCACCTGTAGAAATTTGGTTAGAAATAGGGAAGTCTCTTGTGATATCTACTCTTAAAATCAAACACTTTCTAACTATTGTTTTAGTCACTTAACATACGCAGGAGACATATATATGTATTTTTAAAACATACGACAAGCCTCAGTTTGTCTAAGGAAAATTAACAAGAATTTTTTGACAATCTTTGTATTTTTTATTTCGAACCTTTTGGAACTGATTTTCTTTACATTTTCTCCTGAATATTATTTTTTTTTCTATAGATATTGTTTGGATAGATGAAATTTGATCATAACTGTTTTTAGAATTTTCAGCACATGGAAAATATTAATGTGCATGTAATATTTCAATAACACAAAAAGTAGTTGTGCAATTAATAATAATTAATACACTAATATACATACTATTATCAGCTACACTGTAAAAAAATCTGTAAAATTACTAAAAGTTTTCTAGGAAACTGGGATTTCTAGAATCTCTTATGTAACTACAACAGCAAAAGTTCATGTAAGATATACAGATTTGCACTTAAAATCGAAAAATCTGTAAGGTTACTAAGAATTTTTTAGGAAATTGGGATTCCAAGAATTTCTCCTGTAACTGCACCCCACGTTACAGATAAAATTTTAGTAAGGTAACTGTAATTTTAGTAGACTTATTTCTAAAGTTACAGATTTCTGTAACTTTACAAAAATTAACCTTGTAGTTTTACATGTTCTCTTGTTCAGTGTACAGATAAAATGTTTGTAACCATACAGAATTCGGTAACTTTACATCTATAGGACTACAGATTTTTTTTACAGTGCAGGTCTTATTTGTATTCTAAAAAATAACAATGCGTGACAGAAATATTATAACTGAACTCACTAGTTTATTAAACAGATCATACGATCACTTATTTATTAAAATTTTTTAAAACAGAATTAGTATCATGAAAGGAAACTAATGTAGTGCATTTTACATGTTTTCGTAAGTTTTTAAATGCTGTAAATTTTCACCAATATTAAAAAAATGTTCAGACTATGAATTAACTGTTTATTTACTTTTAATGCTTTCTGTTTTTTTATAACAAAGGTTATAAATAACACCACATACTAAAAGCTATTACATGCTTATTTTAGATTATTTTACCTAGTATCAATATCAGAGAAAAAACAACAGCAATACTTTAACAATTTAAACTCTGCGACAGGACATTTCAATCTATTATAGAAGCTGACCTGCAGCACCAAACACTATTTCTAGGACAATAAGTGCTAAAGTGTAATAAGAGCGATAACCTAAAGTGCTATAGTCCATACATCCTGATCAGGTAGATCAATCTAACTCAAATTTCCCGATGTTTAATTATCAAGCAAATTCGTTTTTCATTTATAGACCTCAAAGTAAAGAAAGTTAACACACTGTCTGATCTACAATGTAAAAAATTCTGTAAAATTACTAAACTTATTCTTGGAAATTGAATTTTTTTTGTGTAATAGTAACAGCAAAAATTCACGTAACAGAATTAGTTACATGAATTTTTCCTGTTACCATTACATGAAAAGTTCCAAGAATGCCATCTTCTAGAAAAATGTTAGTAACCTTGCAGATTTTTTACAGTCTAGAGTCAAACAGAATCTTCAATGGGCTTGTTACTTAAAGCATAGAAATATATGTAAAATTTAAACACCAGTTTTTAAAAAATAAAAACGACGCAAATTATTAACTCAAAGCATACAATTAAAGTTAATTAATAGCTTAAGTTTCCAAAAATTTAAAATTTGTAACTGACAGAATTTATCTCAAACATTTCCTACCTAAAAAAATAAACATTTCCTACCTAAAATTGCACCCTCAAACATTGCAAATGAAGTATGTCAGTGCTACAATTATCTTTTAAACATATTCATATATCTCTATGCATTTATTGTTGCACTGTTATGTAAAAATGCATGAATACAACATTTATTACGATTATATATTAATTTCTGTGATACGAAAGTTATGACTCAATCTTAGATATAATGTGATCACCATGGCAATTAACAATCGTTTTTTATCCTGGTATATCATTAAATTAATTATGATAGGATTTAATAAATATTAAACATTAAATCTAGGATATTTACGTATTATAGGATATCATTGAATTAATTACGCATGATAGGATTTGACAGAATGAAGGAAATTTTATTGTATCTTTTAAGTTTTAATTTGATTTTTACAAAATTTAAAATCATTTGTTATGCATCGATTATCTATATTCAGTTTAAAACCATTTGTTTTAAACTGAATAAAACGTAAGTTTTTACACTGTTATATACAGACAGACAGGTGGAGTAGATGACGAATGCATATGCTACGTATTATATGCACAAACGCATTTAATAAAATAAATTAATAAAATAAAATTACATTTCGTTTTTTTTTTAAATTTTAAAAATTATTGCACAAAAATTAAAGATGAAAGAAATAATTAATTTTCACATACATTATGCTAATAATTGGTAACCTCGGTACTTTAAGAATAATGATATTGTAAAATTGCATTAAATCACAATCATTAGGTAACAACATTTGTGAAGAGCTTAACATGAAGCCTTCAAGACATTCTACAATTTAAAACACCATTTGAATAATTAACAATTCTTTTATTTTCATCGAAAAACATAAGCAGGTAAAGGAACGTTATTAAAATTGAAAATCTTTTTCGCTATTTATTTCAAACTAAAATATTTTTAAACCAATAGGATTTAACTCTTTAAATTGCAATTGAAAGCATCTTTAGAGTCAGATACAACAGATACAATAGATACAACAAAGATACAACAAATTCGAAAAATGCGAATTTAATGGAAAATCATATTCTGTCTTCTAAAACTTAAATATTATTCAGTTTCAAAAATATCTTGACTCGATAGAACTGAATTTAATCTATTTCATAAAGTTCGGAAGAAAATTTGCGAACTTACGCTTGAAATAGCAACATAGACATCAACTCCTATGATCTCAGTGCACATTTTTCAGAGTACGTGTCAGTGTTTACAGTTGAATGCTCTAAAGCTAAATATCACTTATAATTGGAAATCTAAATTAGAAAATAAATCCAGTTTAAAGTTTTACTTATAATTTATAAGGAAATATTTTTGTTTTAAGCACGAAAATAATTCAGTGTTTGAAATTTTGAGAAGTTAATTTAAATTATAAACCAGAAAGCATAGAATAATGTAACATTGATTTTTTTTTTTGACGATTACTCTTTCAAGTTTAAATTCAACAATCATGAAAAACTGTAATAAATGGGGCCTTACTTTTTTCTTAAATTTTTTTTAGGTAAATGCATTGGACCAATTTTTTTTTCAATATTTTCTTTCGCATTTTAAGAATGTCTTATTGACCAGTTAATTCATAGTTATCAAGAATAAAAAGGCATTTTCGAAATATAATTAATAAATGTATTATAGTTGTATAAACTTTTCGTCATAAGAGTGCAAGACTGTAGATCCATGCAGAAAATTCATAAATTACTGTCAGCCGATGTAAGGCCGTGTAATTTTGAAATCGACAAATTTAGTTAAATTACATGGAATTATTCGTCATGGCTCAGATCTTACTATAAATTAAAACACAAGTATTCCTTTTTTGCAATCTACTCATGGATTCAATTGTTGCAAAAAGTAAATACTCAAGGGAACTGGTGATTATTGCGGAAATTTCCCCAGAAAAAAGCAATGTCAATAGATGTTTAAAGAAACATTTTATCAAAACGTGGACATAAAATTTGTACTCAAACATTAGTATTTTGTAAAGATCTCATAATTAAGTGTGGGTAGCTATATCATATAAGAACTCTTAACGTGAATACATAAAACTACAGAACGTGGAAAACACCGGGTGACATTTCTTGAAGCACGGGCAAATGAAGACATTTCTAATCTCTGATATCGCTTATTTTGTTTTTCATATCTCGTATAAATAGAGATTGGATTGTAACATTCAGAGAGGACCACAAATTCGGGAGCGAAATACGTACGATTACTCAACCAATGCCGAGGTGTAAATGAGCATAATGAATGAGTTCCATGTTTCAAAATGGAGGGATTTCCGTGTAAGAAAAATGGCGATGGCAAAAAAAGCATTCATGGGATAAAAATAAATTAGAAATATGACTTTTGAAATCATTTCGGAAGCAATCGTTGACTATTAAAGAAATATGAAGGAATAAACATTCTAGATTAGAATTTAGAATAACATATTTAGGAATATACGAGTATATTAAAATTAAGAAATTAGATAGGAATAAATAATAGATATTATTAAGAAATGTCGTAAGCTTAGAAAAAATTTAAGTGAAAATTGCAAAGTAAAATTTCTATATAATAAATAAAGTAAGCGCACTAATATGGCCACTTTAAGGATAGACATTTTTTAGCAATAGCAGTAAGGAGATCTAAGGAATTGATAAGAGAAGGGAAATGGGGGGCTCTACGTGGAACAGATTACAGCTATTTCAAAAATAATATTCCTAATGCTGACACAACTCTCTACAAAAGAAAAACTCTTAGACTTGTGCCTGTAATATTATTCTAACAAAATAGTATGGGGTACTTGCTTTTTTAATTGATTTTATTTGAATTTCCCTTGTTGAAATCACTTCGTTTCAATGGCTCTATTATTTTATCTATCTATCAATATATGCATAAATAATGCTAATATTGTCATCAGCAAAATATCCGAAAAACGGAAACATTTCAAATTTTATAGGGGCACTTTACCAACATCTTAGATGGGCTCGTAAACCAAGTATGATTCTATTGTATTTTATTGACAGGAATGTACAAAAGCAAAAGCATAAAAATTTGCTTATCATGGTTTGTGAAAAATATCGAACCAAATCGAATGTAATTGGGAAAGTTTATTGACTTTATTAAAATTTTTGATGAGCTTGTTAATCACGTATGCATCTATTATAGTTGGGCATACAAAAACAAAAAATATGAAAAACTATACAGTATTTTGTACATCACAATAATTACAAAACACTTTAATAGTTTGGAATATCAATACTGAGTCTAATTGAAACAGTTTATTTGTATATTATTTTAAGTTTGTTAGCAGAGAGATCAGAATTTCTCATCGTGAAAATGTCCGAAATACTGATCTAATTCTAGATTATTTGCGACAGTGTATTTATCTTTTAAATACCTTGAATGATTGGGTTCATCAAATATGTTGCTCGTAAAGCTTATTTACAAGAATACGCATTTTTTATGTGACATGCATTAAACGAATCGAGTAATATTACGGCCTATGAGCAATATTTAATGTAAGATTTCAATAATTTTTAATTTTTTTATATAATTGCCTCATATCAATTACTTCCATTTGTTAAGTGAAAATTAATAATGTTTTTTTGCAAAAATAACGTTAACGTCAAAATTGCGAGGTTAAAAGGATAAATGTTTAATTTATATTTAATCATGCGCATTAATCTGTAAGGGATCTCAGGATTTAAAAAAAAGGATTGGAGGGGTGTAACGATTATTTCGTTATATATTGGTTATTTTCTTAAGTTATTCCTTTGCACCCCCCTTTCCTTTTCAATTCAAAATTAGTTTTAAGTTGTCCTTCATTCCTTTCCATTTTTCCTCGCTTAGTTTTTCTCTAACCGAAAATCTGCAGCTGCCCAAGCTTATCTGTGAGAAATACACTCACATTTTTAATCAACCGTTCAAAACAATTTCCAGATGTCGGCTAATTCTGATCGAATCAATTCTTCATAACCTTATAAGGAGATCCTCTCTGTTTCGCAGTTAAAATTTATGCTTACGCTGAGAGTTTTGTAGCGTCGTTTTGTAGTAGCTGCTATTTTGTTAGAGCACTTAGAAGAAGCGTGATCAAGTATAGTAGTCCAGGTTTAGATGTGAAGATAGCGAAAAAACCCCACAATGATGTTTATGTCACCTTTTTATTTAAACATGGTGTAATAGGGGGTTACACTTACAATAATCGGAGAAAATCTCCGAACAGCAATTTACAACTTACTCCGTCAAAAGCAGCGAGTCAAGTGTCCTCGTACATAGAAACAAACCGCCATTTCTGGCGTGAAAGACAATCGCCAACATACACAAGTTCACCCATGCACAATGGATAGTATACGCCAAATAACAGTTAAAATGCAGCCGGCATGATCAGAATTCAATTTGACTGCCCGGCTGGGAAGGGGAACGGATAAGGTTGCCAATAGATAAATGTTACACGTGTTGTTATGTCTAACAAAGAAGCACACCGAAGGGACACCAGATTTTAATGCGCAGATGTTAAATTCTTTTTAGGATTTTGTCGAGAAAGGAAAAAGAAGCGTAAGCATAAATTTTAACTGCGAAACAGAGAGGATCTCCTTATAAGGTAATGAAGAATTGATTCGATCAGAATTAGCCGACATCTGGAAATTGTTTTGAACGGTTGATTAAAAATGAGAGTGTATTTCTCACAGATAAGCTTGGGCAGCTGCAGATTTTCGGTTAGAGAAAAACTAAGCAAGAAAAAATGGAAAGGAATGAAGGACAACTTAAAACTAATTTTGAATTGAAAAGGGAAGGGGGGTGCAAAGGAATAACTTAAGAAAATAACCAATATATAACGAAATAATCGTTATAGGGGGACCAAACTTTAATGGGGTTAAAAACTTTAAAAGAAAGGAAGAGGGGGTAAAAACTTTAATGTAAAAAACATCTGTAAAGTTACTAAAAGTTTTCATGGAAATTGGTGTTTCTAGGAATTTTTATGAAACGCAACAACAAAAATTCATGTAACAGATAGACATTTGCACTGTAAATAAAAAAATCTGAAAAGTTAATGACATTTTTTTAGGAAACTGGGATTCCTAGAACTTTTTTACATGACTGCAACTCGGGTCACGAATAAGATTTTACAACGATTACTGTATTATTAGCATATTAGTATGTAAAGCTACTGATTTCTGTATCTCAACAAAATTTAGTTTTGTTAATTTACATCTTTTTTTTCTTTTTTTGTACAGTGTACAGATAAATTTTAATAAGCATACAGATTTCTGTAACATAAACTGGTAGAATTGCAGTTTTTTTTAGACTATATATACATAATTTTATTTTTTTAAATGGATATACTTCAGAAATTTGTCATACTCACACAGCGAATATCTTTTTATTTTAATTAATTTTTGAAAGTTTCTTTTCAAATTTTCATCATTTCGAGAGATATTGTTTCATACTTCCCAAAAAAAAAGTGTCATTTTTTTATATTCATGCCAACTTTATAAAACAAAATATAGCCTTTAATGGATTTTGTGTTTCTCAACAAGTAATCCATGATCCGGTATCGGTGAATGTCTTATAATTAAATTCATAATACCTGAATATTTCAGGGTAACATATCGATTTATATAGATTTCGGATGATTCTGAGATAATGGAATAAGAAATTTTACTATAAATTACACTAAAACAAGGTTTCAAATACTTAAACGATTATGTTTTTTAAAAATTCCACGTTTAATTAATTTCTGATATCTTAGATGTTAATAATTAATTTCAAAACTTTTGTACAGATAGACATCATGTAACACATAGGCATTTGCACTGTAAATAAAAAAATCTGAAAGTTTAATAAGACATTTTTTTTGGAAACTGGGATGTCTAGAACTTTTTTACGTAACTGCATCCCGAGTCACGAATTACATTTTAATACGATTACGGTAATATTATCAGACTCTTTTGTAAAGATACTGATTTCTGTGGCTTTAAAAAATCTAGTTTTGTGTTCTAGTTTATACAACTTTCTTTGTGTACAGTGTACAGATAAAATTTTAGTAAGCATACAGGTTTCAACAACTATACACTGGTAGAATTACAGTTTTATCCCTTTTTAGAATATATATATAGATACTTATTTTTTTTCTATGGATATACTTCATAAACTTGTCACGCTCAGACTACGATTATCTTTTTAACTTAATTAATTTTTTAAACTTTCTTTTAAAATTTTCATAATTTCGAGAGATATTTTTTAATATTCAAAAAAAAAAAAAAATGCGTCATTTTTTTTATATTGATGCCAATTTTATTAAACAAAATGGTGCCTTTTATGGATTTTCTCCTTCTCAGCAAGTTGTCCATGATCAGGTATCGGTGAATTTCTTATAAGTAAATTTATAATACTTGATTGTTTCAGGGTAACATATCGATTTATGATTTGGATGATTCTGAGATAACTGAATAAGAAATTTTAATAAATCATACTAAAACAATGTTTAAAGACTTAAACGATTATGTTTTTTTTATTATTATTATACAATCTTTTATTAATTTCTGATGTTAATAATTAATTTCACAACACATGTGCAAAAGAATTGTTATGACAACAATAGATCTCTTTTTCTTTTTAAATCAGAAGATAAAGATTTATTTCACTAATCCCAATGAAAGGATTTATTTCTTTTTCAGTCAGATCTAATCACTTTACCAATTTTCAACAGAAATTTTCTTTTTCACAAAATCAAATAACATGAAACTACGATAATTTAACATGTCCTGTTCTATTAACATTCTTTCTGGTACGACTTTATCAGACGATAAAAATACTTTAAACTGCGAAAATTCTTTCCTTAAAGAATTGCCTGTTAGAACAAAGTTTAAACATCAGTGTACTTTTAAAAGAAGGCTAGAAACTGTGTAAAATTTAAAATTAGTTTAAATTAACATTTAACTGGTTTTTATGAAATAACACAATTTTTTTAAAAAAGAGATAGTACTGACTATATGATGTATATAATGGAGGTCTGTAAACCGTGACATAAAAGTTAATACAATAAGGAAATTGTTTAAATCTCAACGATTATCAATTCCTATAGGTAGTGTTGCCTTTCTCTCCGTTTCTTTCTGAAAATTGATAACATAATATTTTGATTGTTGGAATGTAGTATGCATTTGACAAAACTACTTTTGTCACGTGATATTGTACAGTCACCGCAAAAAAAATTAAATTCCGAATTTAGACGTTTCGTTAAATATCTAAAAATATACATAAAGAAGAACTCCGAAACTTTAGATGTATAAACAAAATAGTACAGGTCATATATTTTCGAGAAGATTTTTTTCAAAATCCAATAGGGGAGCGTCAAAAAACTGAAATAAAAACGAATATCTTTTGGATAACCCTGTCAAACTTAATGTAGTAAAAACGTTCAAGCTGCAGATTATGATTAAAGGGTTTATGTTAATAAACTGGGTTCATTTGTATGCGGATAGCATGTATACTGATAGAGAAATTAAGGTTTTTATAAAATCGGTCCCAAATTTTGCAAGATTTTTTGCCCATAATTTGCAGAGTTCTTAATACAAGACAATGTTCTTTTCAGAAAATATAAGAAACAACATTGTACACAATACCCTGCAATCAAAATTAAAAAATATTAATAATTGTATGAAAAATGAGCAAGTTTACTAAATAATTTTTCACTGCCCATGGGTCACCTCTATAAAAATTTCGTTTGCGTATTGTGTTAGCTAAATGTATCGAGCAACTTTTGTTAAAGTTTAAAACATATAGCTTGAAAATTATGAAAATTATCGTCTACAGAATAAGATCAAAATCTGATATTCCCAAAATGAAAAAGAAAAAATAAGGGGCTGTATCCATATTCACTTGATCAGTGTATACACAACATTGCACTTACTACTATATTTGGATACAGCTCCTCATCTTTTTGCTTCATTTTTGGAATAACGGATTTTTATCTTCTTCTATCAACGATAACTTTCAGAATTTTCAAGCTATGATTTTGAAACTTTAACAAAAGTTGCTCTATATATTTAGCTAACACAATATGCAAATGAAATCTTTATAGAATTGACGCATGCGCAGAGAAAAGTTATTTAGTAAACCTGCTCATTTTTCATATAATTATTAATATTTTAAAATTTATATTACAGGTTATTATGTACAAGGACGTTTCTCATATTTTCTGAAAAGAACATTGTTTTTTATTATGAACGCTGGAAATTATAAACAAAAAACTTGGCAAAATTTAGGACCGATTTTATAAAAACCTCAATATCTCTACGAGTATACATGCTATCCGCATAAAAATGAACATAGTTTATTACCATAATTTATTTAATCATAATCTGCAGTTTGAACGTTTTTACTATTAGTTTTGACAGGGTCATTCAAAAGATATTCGTTCTTTTTCAATTTCTTGACTTCAAATATATGACTTGTAGTATTGTGTTTACACATCTGCAGTTTTGGAGTTGTTCTTTATGTATATTTTTAGATATTTAACAAAACGTCTGAAATCGGTAATGTCAAGATTTTTTTGCGGTGACTGTATTTTGAAAAGTTATTTGTATGTATATATTGTAAATAAAATTATTATTATTTTAACTTCCTATTAATTTGTCTATTGACATAAATATTAGAATTTGAAGATGAAATAAATTAAAATTCATTGGCAGGTATTTAAGTAGACGAAAGATAATATAATGATCGACGAAGAGCGACATAAATTGAAAGTTAAAAAAGTTAATAAATAAAAAGTTAAAAGTTAATAAAAATATTGTTTAGCATAATAAAAATTAAACAAGTACTTTCCATGATATAATATAAAGTTATTTTTCTTAGTTGAACAAATACAGTTATTGAATATATTTTAAAACGTAATACTTCAAACATGGATAGGGGCATGAGTGGTGTGTACTATGATTATAAAACTGAATTTATTTTTTGTTTGACGATTCTTTATATTTTTTCTTTATAATTATATCTATTTTTAAAAGTATTTATTTATTTTTATTAATCTATTTCTTCTTTATAATTTTACATTTTTTTAAATACAGAATTGTCTGTGACTTAATATACCTTTTTAAAATTCTAATTTTATTAATTAAGTTTCATGTTTATTTACTTAAAAACTAATTGCTATATTTTAATATACATTACTTCATTTAATATACATTAATCCTTCATGCATGCATACCGTCTTTAACCCCCAAATGGTCGCATTAAATCACGGTTTAGAAATTTACATTCATTATTGCCGCCACTTTTTGAAAAAGAAATATTTTTCTTATTTAATGACTAATAAAATGATATCAGAATAAAACCAATTACACTATTTTATATAACTGGTGGTAATCAAACAGTTCTGAATAAAAGGCGCGAACCTTGCAGTCCGTGAATGTCTCAGGCGCGACGGTTAAGTGGTTTAGAAAACAATATCACGCGGCAAAAGTTGCATTAACAACAATAATCCACTCTCCAAACTCAACTAAAAAGCATAAGTATTACGTAATAAAAATAGAGAAAGAAAGATAAAGGCATCTAGCTCTAACTATATTTAAAAAGAACTGTACAGAGTGACGTTTGTTATTCGATCTATTTTATCTCACGTTTCAGGACTTGCATTATAGACACCATTGTTACATCTTTAAAAAATTTGTTTTCTTAAATTAAACTTGTTAAATAAACATTAAAAATAACTCAGATTTTACAGATTTTCTCTCTTTATTTTAAAATCCCACTAATGTTTCAACTTTGTAGTAACAAGCGATTCTTTCAAGAAAGTATCCTCACAAGTGCTAGCATGGTTAGAAACAATCTGATAAAGACTTAATAATAAAGAATGTTATAGATGAAGACATGTTAAATTATCGAAGTTTCATGTTCTTGGATTTTGAGAAAAAGAAAATTTCTTTTCAGAATTAGTGCAAGCTTAAATAAAGCAATTTAGGTACAAGTTAGGTACACGCTTAAATAAAACACATTTATTTCAATGGATTTAAACGAAATAATTCTTTAGTTTCCGATTAATAAATGTAAAAAAAATTACCTATATGATATTATTTAGTAGTATTTGTATTATTAGATAATACCTAGAATATCTTTTAGCATCTAGAATATTAGAGAAAGTTAAAAAAAAATGTATTCAGTTTTAAATATATTTTTTTAATGAAGTGTAACTTACGTTAATCGCACTTTACTTTAGAATTCTCCATTCCAAAGTGAAAAAAAATATATAAATCATATCAATTTTCGTGAAATGCACAAATTTACTTCATTACAATAAAAAAGTAAGTATAGAAAAATTACTTAATGGTTACAATTTACTAAAATGATTATACTTTCTTAATTACTGCTTAAAAAATACACCTTCTTTAAGTTTTGTATCATATTTTACATTATCACAAGTGACTGACGCGGAATAAACGGGAAGTTCAGTGTCAGCCACCGTGGTATTCAACGCGCTAATTTCGGAAAATACCTATCTTGAATCTGTTTGTGTATTTTTAAACTTTATGGCCACAGTATTTGAAGTGTTGAAGCCGAAATTTTCATTATGTTATTCATCTTGTATTAACAAGACTCGCCTTTCTAGTGATTGCAATTTAGTACATATAATCTTTTAGGAGAGGGTTCTAAGTCATATTTTTTCACGATATATATCAGGAACTACATCGAAATCTATGTGATGAATTGCATTAAATGTGATACTTAACCTCCTCAATCCTGATGTCGCCTGGAAGAGACCCTAAAAAACACCTTTTAAATTAAATTAATCGCTTTTAAAATTGTTAGTATTACATCTAGACTTTGTTATTAGTGTCCTTATTAGAAGCATAGATATATAGACTGATGTAGGCACATAACTTAAGATGTTGTACCCTCTTTGCAACGAATAATCTGCAATTATATATATAGTTCGAATGGTAATAATTTTATTTTAATTAAGTAACAAATAAATACAAAACAATTATCTCCTTCGAAAACGATTACTTGTTAATCTTACACAATGTCAATTTCAAAATCTTAAAAAAAAAATCTTTTATTCAAGTTTTGTTCAAAAATAATAATAATATGTAAAAGTTTTATTAAATCATCATTAGCAAAATTTATATTTATTATATGTATAAAAGGAAATTTCCTGTTTACATAACTTATTTAGTATGAAACTACTTTGGATGCAAACAATGCTTTCATTTTTTGTAGTTATTAACTATACATTTCATTCAAATTCGGTAATTAGCATTTATTTAGTTTTAAGTGATGAGTTTAAAAAAAATAAAGCATTCAATTAAGTAAATGTTTTATGAGATCGTCCGTTGTAGGAGCTCATTGAAGGATCTATTTATAAGAGAACAATTTAAAGTTTCATTATCTACTCATAATAAATTTAAGTGATAGTCATTTTGTTTTAATTACTTTAGTACTATAACGTAAATTTTCAAATTTTCAAAGGTAATCTTGTTTAAGCAGTTGATTGCTGCTGCTAATAGGTAATTAGTTACTTTAAAAGTAATTGTTTTAATATTAAAGCAATAATCGCAATGTAAAAATATCTTAAATTATTTGACAAGGAACAAAAGTAATAGTTTGTAGAATGCAGTCAAGAAGTTTTATTTGAAATTTCTTAGTTTTTCGTATTAAAAAGTAATGTTTCTATTTCAAAAATTATTTTTTTTTTAAAAAACTTTTAAAACTTAATTTCATAATGACGGATAAAATAGTATTTA
Organism: Maratus speculifer; assembly: GCA_964019185.1. Classification (NCBI taxonomy): domain Eukaryota; kingdom Metazoa; phylum Arthropoda; class Arachnida; order Araneae; family Salticidae; genus Maratus; species Maratus speculifer. The sequence goes on along the minus strand of OZ025289.1, from coordinate 193,326,776 downwards.
CCTAAGTAGGAAATAAATTACTACAAAACTTTTTAAACTACGTTTTTCAAAAATTACAACGCAATCATAAATCACTAAGTTTTAGTTGTAAAAGAATCACATTTTTCTGCCTCTACTTTCCAAATACACAAAATTTTAAAAGTTTTAAACAATACGGCCAGATAAAAATTAAATTTCGTTCTAAATGATTAAAGATCATCTGTGGTTTAGCGCATACCTTGGGGTAAAATTCCGAAATAAAAGTGGTTTCAAAAGCAAAATATTTAAAAATGTTTTCTATAATATCTACAAAAACAAATATGATTATATGTTACACAATAGAGTGCAAAATTTAACAAGAAATCAATAAATACCATTTACAAATAGGCGGTTTTTAAAACAATTAAATCAAAAACTACGACAATTTCACTGAGCTTATGCTTTTTCAAAATATTTGGAATTTTCAAAAGAAATAAATCTATTTCTGTGAATATAATTATAATTCACCAATATAAGAATAAGGATTAAAATAAAATGAATTATAAAAATACACTGTTTAAAAAAATCCATTTAAAAATAAAAACTTTTGCGTACTTTTATTTAATTTTTAAGTAAAATTTTTCCGAAATATGTACAGGATATTTTCAAATGTAAGTGACAATAAACTAAAATGTAAGTTTGTGAATAAATATTAATCTAATATATTGTTACTCGTTTTGTATATTAGGGTTATCAATGGAAATTATTTAATGAACGAGTATGCCATAATAAATGTTATAGTGTGAAGTATAATTAAACTGTACGCTTTAAATTTACGAAATACAGCATGAAGAAATGTCTTATAAACCACTCAATAATGCATAGCCGAATTTAGTACATACATACTTATTCCAATCAGAACATTCACATTCTAGTGATCTCGCTAAAAAATCTTGCCTTGAATTTCTTAAAAAAAGGAATCAGAAGAGTGAGGTTCGATGAGTTTTTACACATTGAAAGCAAACGAACGTTGAAGAAAATGAATATATGCATTTCTGAAATTTAATTGTTACGTACTCAAGACTGTTATAATATCCAAAAGTACTCAAAAAATAAATTTTGCTTAATTTTAATATTTTAGTTTTAATTGTGTAAAATTTTAAATCCTCCTGCATCACAATAAGCTGTGAATTAGTTATAATTTATCGAAAAACTTTATAAACTTTATATAGCATTCGTGTGCTTTTGTAAGAAAACACCACAGTCTAAAAAGCATATGAATAATGTTTCTTATAAAAAATAAAGGAAAAAATTCTTCTTACAAAAATGTATGCGTCCGTGTATTTTGAAGTGTTCATTATAATTTTTTTCTTAAACTTGACCCAATTTCAAAAAACAAATATTACAATGGTACGAAATTTTAAGTAAGATACAACGATTTTCATGAAGTGATTTTCGACTATGAATACTCAAATAATAGTGTGTATTTATTCCTTAATATGGTAATAACGTTTCTGATAGGGAAACTTCATAAGATGTTCTTTGGTGTCAGAGAGACGTATTCGGCGCACTGATCTGGACTTAATTTTATTTCTAAAAGTAAAATTTATCATTAGACCTATATTTTCGGCAATAAAGGCAAATTTTTTTCCGTATAACTAACTACTCGCAACATTGAGAGCACCCCATATTCTGTAATTTTCAGTGCCACTGCCAGTGCATCATTTCTGCTATAATATATTGCAACGACCTGAAATTCAAAGCTGATTTTAAAATTTCTTTGTGTTATAATTAAAGTAATTCAATTACCTCTTTTCCGAGTAGATTATTTTAATGTCAAGATTTTGTATTTTCACTTTCTTCAAACGTGTTCTGGAATAGTCACTTCACTTTCAGCAAAAAACTTAGGATTATATAATATTTAATTTCATAAAAATAAATTTGAAAATGCCATTAAATCAAGATTTTCGTACCTTCTTCTATAAATAGTGCAATACATTCGCTTGTTTTTAAATGAATTTTTGATTTATAAAAGATTATATTTGACAAATTTTCATTTGATAGCGTATTAACATCCTTAAAATTTAAGAAAGATATATAGATTTTACTCTGGTAAGAAAAATAAATAACAATTGTTGTAAAAAAGAATTCTGAGACATTTTCTACTTTCTTTTTTTTCCCGAAATTCAGAATCTGGAATCCTTTTTCTCAACTCTGCAATCTTCGAATTGCTTATCGAGAGAAAATAATTAAATATTTAAATTCACTATTTAAAAATTACTTTTTTCTGAAATTACTTGTATAAAAAATATTTCTGTCTCAGCTCTCAGGAAATTATACTTCATACCTGCTTCATGTTTTGACTTTCAGAAGCAGAAAAATGCATAGGATGCCTTCATGTATGTTGCAAAGAAGTACGAGCAACTTGATTACATAGAGCACCAGCTTGGAAAATAAGGAAAGAAGGAATTCCAGGAAGGGAAATAAAAAAAGTTGCACAGTCAAAAGAGACAAAAAAAAGTCTGAAAGAGAGAAAGAAAAACAAATGGAAATAAACTTTTAAACGGAGACTCTTTCATTTCAAAATTTAATACTTCTTCAAAAGCATTCTATAACAACGCAATTTCAAATGCATTCCAAAAAAAGATTTTCATTTTAGTAATGCTATCTCTGGCAATAAAAAAAGAAGCGTTTTGGAAAGAAAACCATTGTAATAGAATATAAAGTAACAATGTACGTGGATAGTTCAACAGCTACTGGCTCCAGTGTATATAAATTATTTGCTCTGTGATGGTTAATATGGAATTTCGAAGCCTAATGCCTGAGATATTTAGGAACATAGCGGCTTTTTAATTAGTTGTTAGAGGAAGGCGGAAATTTAAAAGGCCTATTTTCAAAAGGTTTTTAAAGGAGGTGGCGGGAGGAAAGTCTGGTATGGATTTTTTAGAGATAGATTTGTGACGGGAGTGTTGGTATTATTTATGACGGCCAAATATCTGTAGGAGGGATACGCACCCTAATGTGAGTGCCCTCCGTAAGTATTTTTCTAAAGGAACCTAACCCGTATTTATGGTAATTTCGAAGAAAATTATGAAAATTCCAAACAGTTAGGGCGACGGGCGCGATTGGGTTCAAACCAAGCATCGCCTCACCCCACCCCCTTGTCTTCCAGCTTCAAGAACGAACTTCTCAGCCACTGGTTGGGCTTTTGTGACAGTAATTGATATGTGGCAACATCCTTTTGAACTTGAGTCTAAACGACTGTAGCCTTGTCTCATCTACTGTTACAAATCTAACCTCGTAAGCTTCAAATCAGCCTCTCCCCCTCAACTCCCCTTACGCTTCCTCTCTCTAAAAGTATGTTACTATAACAGCTACGGTACAGAAATTGAGCATATAGGGAACTAAGACATTAAGATTCGATATTCCCAACCATCGCAGTACAAATATTTTATATACACTGGTGTCCAAAATTTAAGCATAATTGGTAATTAAGTAATTATTTTTAAGTAATGAAAGAAATATGAATCGGAATGTGCTGAAACTCCAGGTGTGTAAACAAAATAGTACGCGTCACATATTTTCGCGAAGAGTTTTCCCCGAAATCGAACAGGGGACCGTCAACAAATTGAAAAAGAACGAAGATCTTTTGGATAACCCTCTCAAAACTAATGCAGCAAAAGCGTTCAAACTGCACATTATGATTAATTGGTTTATTGTAATGTACTGTGTTAATTTTTACAAGGATAGCATGTATACTCGTAGAGAAATTAAGGTTTTTATAAAAACAGTCCTAAATTTTTCCAAGTTTTTTGCTTATAATTTGCAGAGTTCTTATTATAAAATAATGTTCTTTTCTGAAAATATGACAAACATCATTGTACACAATACCCGGTCATCAGAATTTAAAAATAATAAAAATTGTATGAAAAATGAGTATGTTTAGTAAATAATTTTTCATTGCGCATGCGTCAACGATATCAAAATGTCATTTGCATATTGTTTCAGCTAAATGCATAGAGCAACTTCTGTAAAAGTTTCAAAAACATAGCTTGAAAATTCTGAAAATGGGAGCCTATAGAATCAACTCAAAATCCGTTTTTCCTAAAGGAAGCAAAAAAATCAGGGGTTTTACCTAAATATAGTTGTACGTGCAATATTGTGTAGGCACTAAACAATGAAATATGGATACAGCCCCTCATCTTTTTGCTTCATTTAGGGAATAAAGGATTTTGATCTCATTCTATCAACGATAATTTTCAGAATTTTTGAGCTATGTTTTTGACACTTTCACAAAAGTTGCTCTATACATTTAACTAACATAATATGCAAATGAAATTTTAATAGCGTTCACGCATGCGCAGTAAAAAAATATTTAGTAAACCTGCTCATTTGTCATACAATTTTTATTATTTTTTAATTCTGATGACAGGGTATTGTGTACAATGATGTTTGTCATTTTTTCAAAAAAGAACACTATTTTATATTAAGAACTCTGCAAATTATAAGCAAAAAACTTAGGACTGTTTTTATAAAAACCTTAATTTCTCTACGAGTATACATGCTATCCTTGTAAAAATTAACATAGTACATTACAATAAGCCAATTAATCATAATGTGCAGTTTGAACGCTTTTGCTACATTAGTTTTGACAGGGTTATCCAAAAGATCTTCGTTCTTTTTCAATTTGTTGACGATCCCCTGTTCGATTTCGGGGAAAACTCTTCGCGAAAATATGTGACGCGTACTATTTTGTTTACACACCTGGAGTTTCAGCACATTCCGATTCATATTTCTTTCATTACTTAAAAATAATTACTTAATTACCAATTATGCTTAAATTTTGGACACCAGTGTACATTAGGGTGGGCCGAAAAAAACTTTTTTTCGATTTTCGATGATGGCGGGTGCGGAAATGTGGCCACTGGTGGCACTCAGTTCATGCAAAAAATTTGAGATTTTTTGGACATTTCCTTACCCTGCCGCAAACGGCTTGAAGTTTTGCAAAAATGCTCATTTTTGAACTTTTTTCGCAAAAAATTTAAAAATGTTAAATTAAATTGATTTTGGTTGTATTTACTTGAAAAGGCATATTTAATGTACCAAATGTTTAAATAAGAACTGATCATGCATTATTTAATATCTATGTGTATTATAACTTAGGCTATTTTTATAGCTTTTTCGCGTATAACAGACAAAAGTCCTATTTATTTGAATCGATCGTTAGTTTCTGTCTTATTTATGTGTCTTCATCTTTTGTATAATTTTTCTATGTGTCAAACGTCATATATTTGGTCAACAGACAGCAGTATACTTCAAAAAGAAATCTGGAAGGTGAGAAGAGAGTGAAGTAGGACTCTAAGCGAGCGCAATGACTCGTCATGATACTCAGAGAGTAAAGGACGAAATAGATGAGAGCCAAAATGCGATAAAGGATTCTTATTATTTCTCCTTGCTCCGTTACCTGCGATATTTGTTCAGTGTTAACGGGAAACCTTTTTCTAGTGATAGACAATGCTTTTTGGGTCGTTTAATGTGCCATTATACGGACTTTGCTATTTCTTTTCCGGTCACGGAAAAGAAATAGCAAAATCATTATACAACTTTCCAAGCTATCACAAGTTACACTTTTCTGAACTGACGAAGTATCAAGGTAACGGAACGAGGTATCAAGTGACCCAAATATTCCTAACCAGCTTCAAACAACACGGTGATGTGTTCCTCGCCTTTCTCTCGACGGTGCCGCTTGTTTTTTTTCCCTCTGAATATATATTTATCCTTTCTACCATCAAAAAATATGCTTTTAATTTTCCTTCTTTCAATAACTTCTTCTGCCTGTATTTTCTTTCCAAGTTTCTATTTCTCTCTTCTGACTTTGTTTTTATCGATGACGAGATTCGTATCATCTACTGTCACAACGTCTACATGGTAAAGCAATCAGTATTAGTGGCGCATGATTATCAGCATAAGGTGGCAATTGCAATTGCAATATGCATGATGCCCCCAAAGAGTTACTTTTCACTCTATCGCATGTATTTGCATTGTCATGGCCCTTTATACTAGCCATTTCTAAGCTCGTTGTAATAAAACGCACAAAACACTATAATGGCACATTAAACGACCCGAAAAGCACTGCATATCAATACAAAAGGGTTTCACGTTAACACTGAACAATTGTCGCAGGTAACTGAGCAAGGATAAATAATAAGAATCCTTTATCGCATTTTGGCTCTTAACTATTTCGTCCTTCACTCCCTGAGTATTACGACGAGTCATTGCGCTCGCTTAGAGTCCTGCTTCACCACTTTCTTACCTTCCAGATTTTTTTTAACGTATACTGCTGTCTTTTCCCCAAATATATGAGGCTTGACACATAGAAAATATATAAAGAAGACCAAGGGACATAAATAATACAGAAACTAACGATCGATTCAAACAAGTACAACTTTTGCCTATTATACGCGAAAAAGCTATAAAAATAGCTAAAGTTATAATACACATAGATATTAAATAATGCATGATCAGATCTTATTTAATCATTTGGTACATTAAATATGCTTTTTCAAATAAATACAACCAAAATAAATTTAATTTAACATTTTTTAATTTTTTTTCGAAAAAAGTTCAAAAATGAACATTTTTGCAAAACTTCAAGCCGTTTGCGGCAGGGTAAGGAAATGTCCAAAAAATCTCAAATTTTTTGTATGAACTGAGTGCCACCAGTGGCCACTTTTCCGCACCCGCCATAATCGAAAATCGAAAAAAAGTTTTTTTCGGCCCATCCTAGTGTACATTATAGTTGATAATTATGAAACAACCCTCGTAATTAGGATAGATTTAACTATTTAATCGAGCAGGAATATCTCTTAACGCACTTTTCGAAATAAATTAGTACATGTGGATATTATAAAATTTTTAAATTCATAGTTTGCATCTTTGTTTCTCAATAGAAATAATCATTCAAAGACAACATAATACAGGTGGGAAAACTAACAACATAAAGCTAAATACTATAATGAGTTCTAATGAATCAATATAGTTTTATTATGCACATATTATGTAAGATTCTTAAAATGGATAACAAATGGAATGATCTATTCAATTTTTTTTAATCTTTTTATGATATTACACTGGTTTGTGTGATCGATTTTACGGTACATAAATTTTAATTTATGATGAAAAGATAAACTTAGGCTTTTAAAAGTTACTTAAAATAACTGAATTAATGTCATGATATAAAAAAAAACATATAATATTTAGTATGCATCATTAAATAATTTCACCAAAACGAATTAAAAAATTATCTATCTATCAATCAATCAATCTATCTATCTATCTATCTATCTATATATATATATATACATATATATAGAGATAGATAGATAGATAGATAGACAGATAGATACAGGGCTTGAATTTCAAGGCGGGATGGCGGGATTCGCGCCTAAAATTATGAAATCCCGCCTAAAAAATATCGTAGGCGGGAGGCTCCTGCCCAAAAAAAATCACAAATTTTCCGAAAAATATTGCATTTTGAAACTACGATTAACTCTCACTTTTTTGCGAATTTTGTGATATTTTCGTGTGACTGAATGACATATTTTGCGATTTTTTTTGCTGCAAAAAATCGTTGGAATTTACGCTATTTTTCCGCAACAAATTGTCAAATTCCGCGGTTTTTTTTTCCTGCGATCGATTAACAAGTTTTGTGCAATTTACAGCCGCAAAAACGGGGTAATTCCTTTTCAAACTTTCCAAAAAATTAATGCATTCGATTCCAAAAGTTATCAACCCTGAAATTTGGATAGTTATGTCGAATTTCCAGGCTAATTACGGAATTTTCATTTCTTTGGAACCGAGCTGAATTGCATATTTTCACAATCAATTTCATCAATGTTTTGTAGAAAATTTTGTTAGATTATCGCAATAAAAACACCAATTTTCTCAAAAATATCGTAGGCGGGAGGCTCCCGCCCAAAAAAAATCACAAATTTTCCTAAAAATATCGCATTTTGAAACCACGATTAACTCTCACTTTTTTGCGAATTTTGTGATATTTTCGTGCGACTGAATGACATATTTTGCGATTTTTTTGCTGCAAAATATCGTTGGAATTTACGCAATTTTTCCGCAGCAAATTGTCAAATTCCGCGTTTTTTTTTTTTTCTCCTGCGATTGATTAACAAGTTTTGTGCAATTTACAGCCGCGAAAACAGAGTAATTCCTTTTCAAATTTTTTAAAAAATTAATGCATTCGATTCCAAAAGTTATCAACCCTGAAATTTGGATAGTTAGGTCCGAATTTCCAGGCTAATTACGGATTTTTCATTTCTTTTGAACCGAGCTGAATTGGATATTTTCACAATCGTTTGCAGAAAATTTTGTTAGATTATCGCAATAAAAACACCAATTTTCTCAAAGAATCGCGAAAAAAATAGACTTTCCTTAAAAGATCTCGATAAAACACGAATTTCTTTTAAAAAAATCGTGGAATAAACACGAATTTCGTTAAAGGATCTTGAAATAAACGCGAATTTCTTGAAAGCATCGCAGAATAAATGTAATTTTTTTGAAAGGATCGCCATATAAACAGCATCGTTTGAAAGGGGGCAAGGGGGGGGCAAAAGGGACGGTCGCCCCGGGCACAGAAATTTAGGCGCACCGATTTTCTACTACCAACATCATTTTTGGCCGGTAAGAAGAAAAAGAACACTAAAGTGAAACTGTGCCCCGAGCGCAGTTTTCTCTGCGCACTTCCCTTCATATGAACCCAATTTTATCAAAATGCCGCTTAAAAAACACGAATTTCATGAAAGAATCTTGAAATAAGCGTGTATTTCAATAAAAATCCATAAAAAAAAAACTCTAATTTCTTTAAAAGATAGTGGGAAAATGCCGAATTTGTCAAAGGGTTATTCAGGGTTGATTCTGAGTAAAAACTTTTTTGAAATTTCTTTTGACTCTGTGTTTTTTCAGCGTCCCTTTGACGAAGTTTGCGTTTTCTTCGCAATCTTTGGACAAAATTATCCGACTTTTTAGATTTTTTTCATAAAATGTACGAATTTTTCATGGTTTTTTGACGAATTTGTGGATTTCTTGCGGTTTTTGGATGAAATTTGCGGATTTTTTTGTGATTCTTTGACAAAATTCGCAGATTTTTCACAATCCTTTGATGAAATTTGTGATTTTTTTAGCGATTTCTATTTTTCCGCAAGTTTTTTTTACGATATTTTCATTTTTTTCTGTGACCCCTACCAGAAATTTTCGTTTTTTGCAAATCATTGATGAAATTTTGTGTTTTTCTTTCACTCACAGATGAAATTTGAGTTTTTTCACAATTATCTAACAAAATTCGCGTTTTCCCCGCAAACTTTTTACAATATTTACGATTTTTCTGTGAAACGATTTGCGAAATTGATTTTTTTGGCCGACGATTTGTCGAAAATCATGGCATGTTTTTATGTTTAAATTTCCGAATTGATGACGATTTTTTTTCGGTACCGAAAATTTATGATTTTTAGAAAATACAGAACAGAATCGCGTTTGGATCGCTTAATAAACACAAAATTCGTCAAAGGATCGCTTAATAAGTACGAATTGTCATAGAATCGTATAAAGCATGCAAATTTTGACAATGCATCATAGAAAAAAGTGTGAATTTCGTCAAAGGTCGTTAATAAATGCGAATTTAGTCAAAAGTCTGCTAAATAAACCTCAAATTTCATTGAAGAATCGTAAAAAACATGTGAATTTCGTCAGAGGGTTGCCGAATAAGTGCGAATCTAGTCAAAAGGCTGCTAAAAAAATGCACATTTCATCACAGAATCACAAAAAATATGTCAATTTCATTAGAAAATGAAGTTGTCTGGAAAACAACATACAAACAAAATATCTGTTTATTGTTATAGGTATAATTTTTAATCGAAAATAATATATACTGAATTAACTTTTGAAAAATTAGATTAACTCGAACCCAACTTGCAGCAATCTACACTCAACCTAAAATCAACGTAAAATTACAGTAGGTTTTAAAGAATTTTTTCTCCCTCCTAAACAGCTAAACTCCCTTCCATTTATAAATGTTGGGAGGGGGGTTCCCTTCCTCTGGAAAATTGAATTTCAAGCCCTGAGATAGATAGATAGATAGATAGATAGATAGATCTAACATGACACGAAAATTAGACTGAATTTATTGCTTTTTTCTGCTACCACAGCGACGAATATTAGTGGTTATTAACGGTCACATGACACAAACCATACAGCAAATCAAAATTTAGAAAAAATATTTTTAAAGAGAGGACGTTTGACTGATGTATGAATAGCTAAGGTAGTAGTTAATTTTATGATTACGTGTGCATCGGTAAATCAGCTTTCTATTCAAGATTGCCTTTTAGACGCGACAGACAACTTTTTAGTTACACGTCGTTAGCACCATACATAGTTTTTCTGCAGTGTTTTTTAAAGAGTTTAAAAGGAATTTAATAGTTGGCGAGTGTTAGCGAACAGAGGATGCAGCTTCTTTTAATTAGATGTTTCTCATTTTTTCGCAACAAAAGAAAAGTATGTTACTTAGATGTACTTTAGAAAGGTTTAATTACAATGTGTACACATATTTGTAGAGTTCTTTTTTAATTTTCTTTTCATTTATCTTTTAGTAATTCTGAAAGTAATTTAAAAAATATACATTATTATTGTTTAAATACATCTAAAGATATATGGAATCAAGAAACAAGCAATAAACGTCATATTATGCATTTTAAATCGCATAAAAATTAATAGTAATGAAAAACGAATTAGCACACAGTATTAATTTTTTTTATATTTCTCTTTTTTTAACTCTAGCTTATTTCTCGTGTATTTGCTTATTCTGTAGCTTTTCACTCGTGTAAAAATTTTTCGAACATAAACGTTATTTAATTTCGATAATTTAAAATATTACACCGCGATTAAAAATAACGTATGTATTGCGCCTTTGACCGAGCTATCTTATTTTATCAGAAGAAAATAACTTTCATTTGTAACATCATTTGCATCTTTCTTTTAATTAATGTTTAAATATTTAAGCATTCTCTAACTGGAATACGTTAAAGGAATGTTTTAAATCAATTTATTTTTAAAATGTATCTGCTTAATGGTCTTTCCCAAAATTAATTTAGAATATGTTGGTTAAACTGTTACTATTCAAATAATTTAACTTAATTAGTCTTTTTAATCATCCACAAAGAGAGTTTTATTGTTTCAAAAATAAGTTACAACGAATTGCTGGCATGCTTAACCTGTTATAATAACGCATAATTATTATACGTTACGTTAATTTTTTATAATGCAACTTATTATTTAAAAAAAACATAAAGTAACATTTAGTAATTTAGCATCAATACTTATTTTTTAATTCAAAATATCATTATGTTTCTAATGTAATAATTTCAATTATTGTGATTTATTGTTTGCGTTATTTCATTTGTTTTCTATTAATATATTATTTTATGTCCACGTTATCTGTCACAAAACGTTTAATGGATTTTTTTGTTGTATACTGAGCTGTAAATTATTTTTTTCTCTTTGTTGTTAGTATTTTCAAAGACTTATATACATGATTATCATAAAAAAAAAACTCTTTACTGATATGTAAGTATTTAACGATGAAATAGTTCATGGATAGAAGATAAATTTTTAAATGCAGAAATTTTTGAAAAAGGGGTACATTTAACGAGTGGAAAAAAAATAGCCGGCCTCTGGCAGTTGCTATTCCAAGATAGAACGCGTCGAATTTTGACGAAAGAAAATTTTTAAGGAGAAACTGTTTCGATGATTTATAATAAACCTACAAATTTAGTTACAATAACTATTTTGACAAGTCTAACTCTTAAATACATAATATTTAACCTAAAGTTAACAAAATACTATTTCTATAAAACTCAGTTATAGAAAATAATCAAATAAAATTTTAATCGTACATGTAAGCAGCAAAAAATAATAAAGATCTGTTATTACGAGAAAAATATCAATTAAGGTTCTTATGCTATTATTCCAAAATGAAAAAAGCAATTTTTTCCCACTTTAACTCAGTCATAAAAAATTTTCCCTGTGAAATCTTAACTCGACATTATTTTCACCATATCAAAATATACAACTGTACCTGTCATACATGTATTCACCTTTAAAAAAATAATAATATTTTAATTTGATAATTTTTATTCAAAACATTAAGTCTTGGTGCTATTAGCTGAAATAAATACTAAACTTTTTACATTCTTTAAAGTGTAAATGAAATCAATTTTGCAAACGAAATCAAAATTCGCTGGATTTTATAACAGACGATATTGTTGAGACAGGAGGTATTTTTATTAATTTTTTTTCTCTCATTATGAGATAATGTCAACATAAATATACAGTAATCATTTTTTCTTTTTTCATTTGCTTTTTATTAGAAATGGAGAAATCCTGTTGCCACGATTAGAAAAACGATATTAAAAACTACAAAAAATTAGTATATTTTTTAAAAAATAAGATACAATTTTCAAATAAATTGCATTTAAAAGAACACTTTTTACCCATATTTCAGTGTAAAAATTGAAAATGTGCGATGTTTAGAAATTTAAATATTTGCAATAGCAAAAATTGCAAAACCGAAATTGTATGTCAATTTTCAAAGTGTTGACATTTGTAAAATGACGTATGCGATACGCACAGATAACTTTGACCTTTATAATATAAATAGAGATAAAATTTCAAAACTTTCAAATTCAGAACCTACATTTTTGTATTACAAAATTGATTACCTGCGTTGTAACGCTTTTTATTTTTTCCATACAATATACACCTTGTTTCTAAACAAAAATGTAAATGCTGCTAATTGAAATTTTATATATATATATATATATATATTGGTACAACAGTAACTTTAAAAGTTCTTTAACACATTCGGGAGCTCATTTTTCTAAATGCAAACTCGAAGATTTTATTTCTATCCATTGAACATCTTTGACATTAAAAGCTCCATATTTTTGCAAAAGAATTTTATATCCGCCTACATACGCTGCAAATTCTGAATACGCAAAAATAAGCACAATTTAGAAAACTCTTTGAAACCAAATTTACAATAATGTGTTGGTATTTAGAATTTTTTTTTTTTTTTTTTTTTTTTTTTTTAACAAAAGGTTTTTTTGTGTTGTGATTGTGTTCTTGATATATTGCAAAAGAGTTGCTATCTTGAAATGAGTTCTATTTTTAGAACATATTTAATTTTATTAATTATGTTGAAATAATAACGAATATATAGATAAATAGAGTTGATAAAAATATTCTTTTACAATAACAGCCAGTCGTTTTGTCACGAAATTAACAGTACACGGTAAACACCATACAATATAGAACATTATAAAACAACACCTGTAAAACACTTAGAAACACTTTCTTTATGCTGGCTTTAAAATTACACTATTTTAAAAAGAAAATATGAGACAGTTTGCCTTTATAGAAAACAAGTTGCAGTGGATTACTTAGTGGGTTGACTAATTTTGCTAAAAAACTCTCCAGGCCAGAAGCTAAAATAATATTACAAATGGTTTTTCGTTGTTTTTTTCCCGAACAAAATTTCATAGTAAATGACAGAAAAACTTTTTTTTTTTTTTAATTGATCCTTTGGGCGCTTACTAGTGTATGTTTCAAAATATGGATCTAAAACTACAATTAAAACATCAGTTTTATAACCATTAACCTAAAACACTCACAAATTTAACAACTCTAAACAATCAAATAATTTACAAATCCGCAAAATGTTTCATTCAAAAATATTTAAGCTAAATATTTTAAGAAAATTTTTCACATTCTTGGTCACACTGACTTTGGGGCATTTGTAGGCATTTTGCAAACTCAGGTGAAAATATCCTTTTACGAGAGATTGATTCATCCATTGATCCCTTTACTTTTAACGCAAAATCATTTAGCTATTAAGAAATGATGTGAAAATGTAAAAAAAAATCGAAATTTTAGTTTTAAAAGAAAAAGAATAGAAGTCCCTGAATGGAGAACAGGGGCACAAAAGGATACAAAGGGTGTTCCAGAAATAATGGGACAAACTTTAAGGGGAGGTAGGATAGGGGACATTACAAGGAATCAGAATTGCACAGCAACCCATGGTTGGAAACGTTTTCCTGGTGCGGTAGTGACGACACAAAAGACAAGAAAGAAAGGACACGAACAGGGGAAGAAAATACGTTTATTATTCTTAATGCCTCAAAAATACTAACACAGTGCTGGGAAGTGCTGTGGAACTTGTTACATGCATCGTGTCAACGGTTCGGGAAGTTCAGGACATTCTTGGTGGTTACAGTTGTTGGTTATCATTACATAATTCATGCGCTTTTATAGGCGCTCCGCGCATCACGGCCCGGGATCATAATTTTGAACACCTGTTTTGATGACGATCATTGTATCTTTAATGTTCTTTTTTTATTTTTTTGTTGTATTAAGGATATTAAACATGTTTAATCCTCTTATTCGTGTCTGGTCTTTCTTGTGTTTTGTGTCGTCCCTACCGTGGTAGGAAAATGTTTCCGACCATTGGTTGCTATGCAAATCTGAATCCTTGGGATATCCCCTACCTCCCCTTAAAGCTTGTTCCATTACTTCTGGGACACCCTATATATCAGTAACAGCATTTCTGGAAAGATTATGTAATTTTTCATAAAAACTTTTTGAAGAATCTTTTTCTTGGAACAACGTATTCGCAACACATCTACAAGACAATCAAAAACGATTTTAGTAAGAAGTGTTAATTATTATGTTTGGTTAGTGTTCAAAAGTGTTTCATGAATTTACAGGATTCCATATATCGAGTTCTGAATTTTCTATAATATTTATATAGATAATATAGATAATATAGGTAATATTTTGTGTTATTGGTTGAATAGGATACATGTACATATAAATGTTTGTTATTCAAATACATACTCCTACAATGCAAAAAAAAAAAAAAAAAAAAAAAAAAAAAATCTATAAAGTCAGTAAAAGTTTTCTACAAAACTGGGATTTTTAGAAATTTTCATGTAAGTTCAACAGAAAAAGCGCATGTAACAGATACAGATTGCAATTAAAATAAAAAAATCTGTAAGGTTACTAAGAATTTTTTTTTGCAAACTGGGATTCCATGAATTTTTCATGTAACTACAACCCATGTTACAGATAAAATTTTACTAAGGTTACTGTAATTTTAGTAGATTCCTTTGTAAAGTTACAGATTTCTGTAGATTTACTAAAACTAAATTTGCAGATTTACATCTTTCATTGTAAAAACCACTGGTAAAATGTTAGCATTATACTAACAAGTATACTTACTATACAGACTACAAGTACTAATAAATAATAATTACTGTAAGTACTTACTATACAGATTTCGGCAGCTTTTCATCTGTAGGAGGACAGATTTTTTTTACAGTGTAGCGGACTGGTTAAAAGAAAATTAAAATCTGTAAATTATAAGAGACTGATTTTTTGTAAGTACTCTAGCTCTCCGAAGTATATAAAAACATTTATACCTTGAAATAAAGTCCGAGCATTCAGTTTAAGGTACATAATCCAAGTATTTAATTTAAAAAACAATGAAAAGAGTAACTAAAATAAAAAATTTTAACTTGAAATTATTTTAAATACAAGTATATTTATAAAGTTTACAATTTGGATTGTTAATTGAAATGATGATAATAACTGGGATCAGTCGGTTTTATCAAATCCTTTCGGTAGATATTTTTAAATTTAAAAAAAACTAGAATGAATAAATATTACTCTCAAATTTTCATTTAGGGACCATTTATTAGAAAATAAATGTATGTGTATACGTGCATTTATACACGCATAAATAATCTTTGGTAAGATTGAGGAGAATCTCTTTAATTTTATGTAAGAAAATAATGAATATAATAAAATTTATTTACACTTATGCATTAAAAATAAAATCATTATTTAATGGAGTTTTAAATAGTTATGAAAGTATTAAATTAAATGCATTAAAAGCTTTAAAATTCCTCAATGTGTTTATTCCCTATTTATTTAATATGCAGTCGTAAAAATTTTCAAAGCTTATTTCTAATTTGTGAAGCAATTTCACTTAAATAGTTTTCCAAGTAAAGTAGAAAAATTTATTCTGAGTGAAAATGTATTTATTCCAATGGCCCTAATATTATGCCGGACAATAATTTTAGATACTTAACTGCTTGTTTAGAATATTTTTGCATTTTTTATATTTTTTTGCTTATCGACCAAATCTTTTTTCGTAATTATACAACTACAACAAAAATTAATAAAACCGCATGATCAACAGAATATGCACATTTAAGATTTCACACACAAGATGAGAATTAACCTTGATAATCACAGATTTTGTTTATATTAATATATAGGTTGTAGGACAAAGACCTCTTAGCTTCAGGTTCAGTGGATTTTATACAATGCTCTTTAAATCATTTTTTGTTTTATAAGTATACTTATAACTCAATAATCTCAATTAAAATTCTTAATATTATAAGTTAGCTACAATGTTAACATATTTAAGAAATAATTTAGCTTTTATTCATTTTTAAACCGTTATTTCACATCACTTAAAAATATTTTTAAAAAATCGATATAATATTGAATAATAAATATTCCAAACTCCTAAAAAATATTTTGTGGCATCTATTTATGATAAAATAAAATATGTTCAAATGAAATAAAAATAAAAACAGGAAGAAGATAAATCTGAAAGTAAATAATTCAAAGAGTACAAATTTAAATACTACACAATTTAAAAATATTTAATACGAAATAATAGATTGTAATTTAATTATTAAAGCTTATATATATGTATAATATATATATATATATATATATACAATAACTATAAAAACTGCCCATAAATATTATAATTATAAAAGAGGTAACAACTAATATTACTCGAGAGTAAAAATAAACAAAATGAATATACATAAAGAATAATTATTATTCTTTTGATTTAATCACGTGATCTTGTTAAATTGACTAATTAATAATTAACTAACTACAGAATATAAGTTTTATGTTTTTTACAAAATATTTGTCAGTCAATATTTAAAGAGCTTTTCTAAACAAGCATACAAAAAGTTCATTATTAATTTAAGCATGATTAGAGAAATTTTGCATTAAACTACAACATTATGTTTATAAAACATTTTTCCTGTAAAATTAAATGTCATGCAAACAACACCGTAAAATAATTTCATGATTAATTTGTATTCAAGCATATGTTTATTTTAATAATTAGTTAATTATTTATTAATTATTCTCTAAATACTTTTGATTTTAAAGAAACAACTGAGTAGCTAATATGTTTTACAAGACCACCATTAATAAAAAAAATATATCATGTAATTAATTACTCAATTTAATCTACTGCTATTTTTGTGTAATAAATTTAAATGGTAATAATTTTGTTTAAACTGCATTATATTTTAACTGTGTATATAATAGAAATTTCAAAAGTTATCGAAGTTTAAATATCTGATTATTTTTCCTTTTGTGTGTGACTAGTTATTTCTATAGAAAAGTTTTAAATATTTAAACAGCATTATAGAATAAAAATTTTAAAATGCTTGACATTATTTTAAAAAATTTATAAACATATATCAAAGAGCAAATAGATTATAGTATAGATTTCGAACATTGTTCAAAATATTTTTTTTACTTACAATTAGTTAGTAATGACTATTAATTTAATTAAATCTATTAAATAAAAAACATTATTTTTTTTTTTTTTGGAAACGATTTTTAGTTTTATTAACTATAAAGTGCAAAAATGTGTTCGTGTAGCTTTAACTGAATTGTATAAACATAGAAAAAGCGTAACTATTTATAAATGTAGTGAAAATAAATACGCATATATTAAATATTAAACAATCATTAATGTGAAATATGCAGAAATAATCATTAAAAAATGCATTATCTAATAACAATATACATTAGGGTGGGCCGAAATTTTTTTTCAGTTATCGATTATGGCGGGTGCGGAAAAAGGGCCACTGGTGGCACTCAGCCCACACAAAAAGTTTCAGATTTTTTGGACATTTCCTTACCCTACCACAGACGGTTTGAAGTTTTGCAAAAATGCTGATTTTTGAACTTTTTAAATAAAAAAAATAATATGTTAAAATAAATTAATTTTGGTTGTATTTAGTTTAAAAGAGATATTTAATGTGTCAAATGTCTAAATAATCTTTGCTTATACATTATTTTAGTGCTAAGTTCTTTAAAAATGTACAACTTTTAGATTGTTTTGCGTTCGATACGAACGCGAAACAATCCAGAACTCACCACGAGGAGGTAGTTGCACTGTAAAACATTTGTGGAAACGTTACTCCGTAAAATTTGTGTTAAAATTGCTGCCTCCAATTTTATGGAGTATTTTAACCGTTAAAACTGGTGTAACATTGTAATGTTACACCAGTAATATATGTTTAAGTTGCACCATTGCAGATGTGAAAAAAATTACTCCATGAAATTGGATGCAGCATTTGCCACCATTTTTATGCCAATTTTATGGAGTAACGTTACACAAATGTTTTACAGTGTGCACATCGAGTTCCGCCGGCTCTCCAACCCATAGAATGTTATATTCATAATGCATACACTGTAAATAAAAATCTGTAAAGATACCAAACTTTTTCTAGGAAACTGGGATTCCGAGAACTTTTCCTGTAACGGTAACATCAAAAATTCAAGTTTCAGAATCGGTTACAGGATTTTTTTCTTGTTATCGATACATGAAAAGGTCTTGGAATCCCAGTTTCCTAAAAAATATTTAGTATCTTTACAGATTTTTTTTTTTTTACAGTGTACATTTTTACGCGACAAAGCCCTTTTTAGAATTAATTTTGGAATCTTTTTTCGTGCTTGAAGTTTTGCTCTATTGAAGGTATCTCTTCCTTCACTCCCGCATACCTTTCATGCAACTTCTGTTACAATTTTAAGAACTCTTTCCAGCCTGGGAGTGACATGGAAAGCAGACTAATGACTCATCTAATATGGATCCTGAAATTACGATTTCTTCTATTTCTTCTAGTGAAAAAATTCTTCTTATAGGAGGTTCGCTGATTTCGGCGGCGACACAGTCTACACACTCATAGTATTCCATTGCTTTAAAGTTCAGCTTTGGAACTTGAAACGCTCGCATTATGTTGATTTAGTTTTTTTGCGGCATATTTTTATTCTTTCCCATGCCATTCTTCTAATATACTGTCTTTCGTCGGTTGCCATTGCTCTCAGTAAATTCTCGGGATGATCATAGTATTCATTTTTTCGAATGAATGAATGCACTGAATGTCTCCTTTAGGTCATCTGGTAAAAAAGCTGAAAGTTTAACTGTGTGCCACATGTGTCTAGATCCATCCGCGCAACCTGGCCTTTTCCTTACAGAAAACCCACACGGGCGCATAAACACGCATCACATACTGAGCGAGATATTTTAACGCTTTATCAGGATTTAAACTACTAACGTACAATCTTAAAATTCTGCAGGCAGATGTGACTCATCTCGATTGCACGATTGTCCTCGTTTTCTATTTTCCAGTCCTCGAGGACATATTTCGGTTGAAACCACAACACAAATATCAACTATGTACTTTTGATCTGTACTTAGATCTTCAGTATTTTCCATTTCTGATGTCCATGAAACATCAATAAGCTCGAACAAAGTGACACGCAGATTTTCACATCCCGCTAGTCTAGCACCGATTGGACCGGCAAAGGTAGGTCCCGTGACTTTCCCTTTTTAATCGGTTAACACACACATCTGGTCATTGTATCTCTTTGACAAAAACGTGCAATCGGGTAGATTATAGCTCTTCCCAGGCTATAAGAATTTGAGCAATCCTAAAGGATAGGTTTCCAAAACCGCAAGAGATTATTCTCAGTCTAAATGCTTCGTCTACCATATCTCGCGTCAAAATACTTTGTATTGGACTTTCTGCTCCTGTATTTTGGTGTCCAAGCTTATGACTGTATTTTGCCATTCTACTGCTGACCACGTTCTGGTAAAGATGTAGTTTTTGTGAGCTCTATAAAGTGCGCCTCTGTGTGGGCTCTCGTATTACTCTCTCAAAATAAAGATACATGTTGTTAAAGTACTAAGTATCTCTTTCGGAGTTTTTTTGTGTGCGAAGATTTCTTAAGGTAAGTTCTGCCCGGGACTGGTGAACTACACCACAATATCGTCGCAAAAAGTACTCATCTGCTGAAAGTTTACATAATTGTTCATAGAATGAATTAAACACAGATCACCCAAACATCGTTTAATTTGTAGTGTAGTATTTCTGTTGATCAGTTTGATTTTTACTTAATTGTCCACTATTAAAAAGAATAAAAAAAAATCATTGGTGTTCACTAATTTTAATATGTAATTCATATCTATCTCTTGTGAGATTCTAAATCTTTGAAGTGTTAACTTAAGGTAGCTATAGAAATTGAGTTAGCGAGTAAGGAAAGAAAATACACTGTCCTGCAAAAGTTAAAGTACAACCGTTTTTTGCGCCTAATTTACAAATGAATGAATATAAAAACAACAAATTTAAAGTAAATGTGCACTAAACTGCTATTCATTAAATTTGATATAGAAATTTACTTAAGTTAAACGTATAAATAAATTACAACAAAAAAGCATTCACGATGAAAAATATCATTTTTGAAGAAATCAGTACATCGCAGTATTATGCACTAAAATGTGACAAAAACTTTAAAATATTGGTTCTAATACGGAATATGTCCACCCCAGACTTGAATGCATTAGCGGCATTAACTTTCCATGCTCTCAATTAAATTGTCGGATACCGAAATAGGTAGAGGTGACGAGACATCGAAGCCTTGTTTCAGCTTATTTAATGACCTTGGAGGAGGACTTAAAATCGCAAACTGTCTTTCAAGATAGACCCAAAGATAATCTATCGGATTCCAGTCTCGAGAGTGTGCTGGCCATTCCATTCTCTAAAAAGCGTGATCGTTAAGATAATCCTCAACAAGAACAGCTCGGCGTGGTCTCACATAAACATCCATTAGAATGAAGCCATTGACAATAGCACTGGCATATGGGCCTACATACGAATCAAGGATCTCATCCCGAAATCTCTTACGAGTCAGAGTTCCTCCATGGAACACATGCAGGTCAGTGCGGCCTCCGCGTGATATCCTTGTCAAAACCATTAGTCCACCGTTTCTGTACGTGTGTTTCGACAGTGTTTGATTAATGGCACCGAAGGCATTTTCTCTTCAGATCAGATGACGTCCTGAATCGCTCTCCAGTGTGAATGATCAGATGACGTCCCGAATCGCTCTTCAGTGTGAATCTGGACTCGTCTGTGAAGAATACAGAAGCCCACTGATGTCTGATCCAGGAACTTGTGTCCTCTTGCCCAACATAAACGGACCCTTCTCTGTTGTCTGTTGAAAGGGACACATACAATTGATCGCCTTGCATATAGACCTGCATTTTGAAGACGCCTTCACATAGTAGTAACGGCCGCACTGTAGTAACGTCGCACCATAGTAATAGTTGCGGCACAGTAGTGCGTCTTCTCCTTCGGGCCGAAAGAGCTAGAAACCAGTCACTGGAGGATACTGCTATATACTGCTAGACGGCTCAATGTGTCTTGCAGTGTAGTCCAACGACTCTGGGATTAGTATGAATGCGAAGATTCTGTATCCAGAAGACATGTTTCAAGCCGCCCGCGTGTTACAACACCTGCAGAAGACCATTTTCAGAGAAGACAGGATAATAGTGCTATTGTAGTAGTGTACTTCAGGCTTTTGACATAATTGATATCTTTTTGACATAATTAGGTTTTGACTCTGAACAATCCATTGTGCATTCACAAATTTATCACAGTCGTTAGTATGCATAATTATCTTCAAGGAAACACATAGCTTACAACAAAATAGAAAACAAGCAATAATAGTAATTTTATTAATAAACTTTTAAATAACTAATAAATAGCTCAATTGCAAACTGTTTTTGTAGATTTTTAACCCCCTTTTGTAGTATGTTTTAACCGTCAAAAACAAGTAATTTGACACAATGAACATTAAAATATAACAAAAATTTAAAGGTCCGAAAATAGCAGTTATCTTGAATGCCATGTTGAATATAATCTCAGAATCATGTGAAAAAAAAAAAAAGGCAACCAAGATATTTGGAATTCACCTGTCAAAACCTAGAGACTAAAAGAAAAATATCAAACTTAGCACAAAAAAGAATCTCGAAAACTTTTCATATAATGATATCATGGAAACATTTATGCATACTTTCATCTCACGCAATTTGAGAGGGTAGAGGCATCCAACTTTTAATTGCACTATAGACTTTCAAACTGTACTCATACACATTATAGAAAGTTTTCTTTACGTAGTAATGGCCACTCAGGCTGTCATTTATACAGTTCTATCACTATCTGTAGTAAGTTTTTAACAATTAAAAATGTGAACTTTGAGTTGATATAGAAATTGACATAGAGGTTAAGAAAAAAATAACTGAATTGTTTCAAAAATGTTACACTGGTGAAAAAGTTTTAGAAAAATCAAAGAGAATCTATATATGTGATATATATTTATAAAACAGATTTTAAATTAGTAAGAAATGAATATAATATATTCTTAAAGGAAAACACATTTACGGTGGAAGAAAACACTAAATTAATAAAACATTTCTATAACTAAATGTTTATAAATTAAGGAACAATCAACGATAAGTAGATATTAAGTATAGGGGTAAGTAAGAATGTTTTTTTTTAATTGATATTAACGTAATTGTGTTAGATCGATTAGTATAGCAATTATCCGAATATTTACATGCGATATTTAAAAAAAATTAATTATTCTTATGATCTATTGAAAAATATATTAATAATTTTTCAAAACAAGCACATGTAAAAAATATATTTTTAGTTTATTGGTTATTAAAAAAATTTTTAAAAGATACATATTTAAAAATATTTAAAATATTTTACGCTTTTATAAATAAAACTTAAATCAGCAAAATGTTAAACGTACTTACTAACTTGAAATAAAATTTATTGCTGCACTTGAAGCGAAAATCGCTTCGAACATTATTTATTTATGGTAGTCTTAAAAATATTAGTCACGAAACATAACAAATTACTTTTTCGAAAGTTCAATGTGTTTTATTACAAGAATTGATTAACACGAATCTCAGGTTTCAGTATTTGAAACTAAGAAACATGATAAATACTTCAAAGATGTTAAGCAATGAAATGAAATATTTCACAGACATCATATAGCACTCCATTAAAAAGAAAAACTCATCTCATCGATTCTACTCATATGTTTATACCCATTACATATGCAAAATGATGAACAAATTACTTTGTTTTTAATGATAGCACCATTCATAGACAAAATTTATCCCAGAATTTTTACACTACATGCTATGATACATCTATAAAAAATTGTATAGAAAAGTGTGTTGGTAGAGGGGGTACAATAAAATATATTTATGAAAAAGAAGGACTCAGAAACAGAAGTTGTTCTGCTAGTAATACGTCTATAAATAACTTTAATACACGAATTCATTTCTGCTGACCTCAGTTATTTGTCAAATTTTATCAAAATTGTTTTATATCATGTATGAATGTATTGTAGATCTCCTGTAAGGAAATTAGAAATTATTAACTACGGTAAACATGAAATATAAATGTTATGAACAAATATTTTTTTTCTATTATTTTATGTTTAAATAATAATAAAAATAATAAGGTGAAATTTTATTTAAATAAAGGCGATAATTACAAAAATATTTATTTGATATGAAAAATATCTTTTATAATACTTAATATTTAATAACTACATGTTAATGTTTTTTTTTATCCTTTTTTGATTTTATTACTATCCGTTAATGTTTTAAAGATATTCTACTATGAAATGATATAAATTAACAAAATTTGCAACAAGAATCCTTCACTTCTCTTTTTCCGAAATTTTATTTTTGTGACATAACACATATTTTTACTTGTATGTTCATTATTTAATATGAATATTTTTGGATTTTATAACATTTACAGCAACTCGTATTTCAATATGTCGAATTCTGAAGCTACACAAATCTAAATTTTAAAATGTTTTCGGGTATTTTGTATCTGATTCTAACATTGTGGTAACACAACGCTAGAACTACACACAAAAAAATATTATCGAATGTATAGTTTTATTTGTTCAAGCCTAATCATCTATTAAATTTCACTTTCACTTAGGTAAATAAATTTTATACTGTATTTAATATTCTTAGGATAAAAAAGGTTGGTAAAAAATTCTAAATGAAACAAACAGACTCTTAAATATTAATTTTTGATCCTTTAAAAGTTATTGGATGTCCAAAAGTAGCTGTCTCCCAGCTAAAAAAAGTTTACACTTTGTTTGCAAAAAAGTTTAGATTGTACACAATTTGTGCACAAAAAGTGAATATTTTTGAATACTCCGAAAAGTATATACTTTTTGTGAAAAATATTTTCATGTTTTATGCATACAAAAAAGTGAACATTATAAGTTATCAAAACCAGTGCACTTTTTTTGCATAAAATAAATAAATATTCCCTGTGTGAAAAAATTGTGCATTTTTTTTTTTTTTTTTTTTTTGAAAAAAAAAATTAAAGATTCCAATTTTGCAAATATTATATACTATTTTTTATGGATGTGAAAATTAGATTTTTTCATTACAGGGATTATTATTTCCATGCCTGGTGCCTTTTCTAAATTTGTGAAAATTTTCAAAAGTAAACTAATGTTGTATTTAACTTGCATTCAATCGGAAGGAATAAACTGGATTATGTCTTAATAAGCCAAAATAAAATGAGTTAATTAAATTTCAAAATCGTGAGGTTGTGGGCCCTTTCTCAATAAAAGAAAATTCTCAGTTCGATTTTAATTTTAAGGTAAACAAATTACATTTTAGTATGCTTATAAAATTTGAAGAAAAACAAATTTAATTATTTAAATTTCAAAATCCAAAAATATGGGTAATGAACCTCCCCCTCGCTTCATTACCGGAAACTTCCTTGAGATTATCTTATATTTTAAGTTGCTTAAAAATAATAAATTCTACTATCTTTTAACACATTCGCTGCCGCTTACTTGAAGATGTGATGATAGTTAATGCCGCACTGTAGGAGTGGGTTTTTCCCAGAAGCCGATTTATTTTTTATAACAAATAATCAGTAAAAGATTTTCCCGTACCAGCGCGTGACTGACTATTTGACATCACCTCACATCACGCGCTGGCGCGTGATTGGTCCCTTAACGTTGGCGCCATATCACGCGCTGGCGCGTGATCGGCAGCGAATGTGTTAAAAATAAGAAAAATAGAAATTTTGACTAATTATAAATTTTTAAATTTAGGGGAGGGGTAATGTTTTTAGTAAAACCTTCTAACTTTACGGAAATATTTAATTTCTCTTTTATTTTAAATTTCTCGAAAAGACATAATTTTACTATGTTTTTCAAAATCTTTCAAAAATAAAATTCAATTGCATTTTAGACTAAATAATATTTAAATCAAACTTAAGGGAGGGGCAATGATTCTCATATGACCTCTTCCCCATAAAAATAATTTAATTTTAAATTACTTGAAATAAACATATTTTATTGGGCATTTCAAAAAAAAAAAAAAAAATAGTTAATTAAATTTTAAAATCCTGTTAAGGGCAAAATGTGCCTACCCCTAGAAAGAATAAATTTTGCTGTGTTTTTCAAAATCGTAGAAAAACAAAACTTAGTTAAATTTCAAAATCGAGAGAGGGGCAAAAGCCATTCTATGCCCCTTCCCCCATTGCAAAATTTTAAATTTTTTTTTTTAAGTTACTCGAAAATAATAAATTTGACTACGAATTTCAAAATAAGAGAAAAATAAATTTTAATTAATCAAATTTTAAAAAGAAGGGGGGGGGCAATTGCTCTCACATGCTTTCATCCCCCTATCGGAAAATGTCTTACTTCCTTTTTTATTTTAAATTTCTCAAAAAGAATAAATTTTATGAAGTTTTTCAAAATTAAAAAAAAAAATTAAATATTTAAGTTTCAAAATCGAGGAAAGTGAAGTGGACCCCCCCCCCCCCCCCCCCACAGACACACACACCCATGCTCACAACACGCGCGCAAACACTCCGCTTTTTCAACAAGCTTACAATTTGCCCTTTTCACTTATCAGGTATAGCTTACAATTATTATGAAAATTACTTGCGCTTTCAAAAATCAGACGAATCCTTTTTAATAATTATTAATTTATTTATTATTTTTGCATGTACCGCTATAGCGATCTTTCCAACTGTAGGAACCAGAAGCATTAATACTTCTCAACACAGAGACTTGGAGCTGGTGTGTTTACATGTCACGTCACTCGACCGCGAAGCGAGAGAAACGAACGAATACAACTGCGTGTTCCGCCGGTTTTTATTTTTATTATTTCTAATTTAAATTATAGCGTTTATACCAAAGTTAATTTTTCACAAGTATCTCTGTGAAAGCTTCAGATGACTCAGTCATTTGTAAGCACAGGCAAACCCTGTGCAATCGATCTTGATCGAAAAAAAATTTCGCCTTTTGCTCCAAGGATTAATTTGCAGGGACTTGAAAATCTTTCCGAATTAGATAGCTCTACAAATATAACGTTATAGTTTTATGGGAGGTGAGGGAGCTCTGACGAATGATATCGTAATGTATCACTAGAGGGAGGAGGTGGTTTGGCTTTTGGAATTAATATCATTTTTTATTCTGAAATTTGATAACAGTACTAAACAAAATATAAAATATAGAATCTTGCTTTGATTAAAAAATTGAAAATAGTTGGGGGTGAAATGAAAATTTTACTTTACTCATTAATGCATGGTTATTGTTTGTAATAACAACCACACATTATTAATTTAATTGTTGATGTTAATTTATTCATTGATATTGATTTAATTACTGATATTAATTTAATTTGCTGATTATTTGACATTTACTATATGCTTAGATTGTTTTTCAAAACAAATGGAAATTCTTATGAAAAGTAAAAATTAATTCCCCCTTAAATTATAAATGTTTTGTGAGGAAAAAAGATACATGAGATGGGCATCACAGATTTTATTTTCTTTTTTGCAGATTCTTTTTCATTAAACCTTTATTTTGCTTCATGTCATATTTAGTTTTTATTACTTACTATTTGAAAAAATTAGGTTGTTAATAAACATTTTTAAAAAAAGAGTTACACCACAAGTAAGTGACTGTTTGATTAATTAATGCTTCAATTGTAAAAAATTTTTACCTGCAGATTATTTTTTGGCCCTGAAGTATTTGCTGCAGATACTTGGAGAATTTTCTGCTGCTGGGTCGGACAGTAATTTTTTAAAAAGGTTTCATTGTTCTCAAAATGGCCACTTTTTATGAATTTTGCAAATGAAAAACAGTTGCTGAGAAATAGTAGCTGTGATTTTTACAAAGACAGTTGCCAAAATTCACAATTTTTTCTGCGTCTGATCAATAAAATTTCTGATTTTTATGAAACCGATTGACGAAAATCACGATTTTTTCAAAGCAATCGACAGAATTCGTGATTTTTACAGAGCCAATCAACGGAATTTGCAATTGTTTTCACATGATCGGTAAAATTCGCAATTTTTCTACAGCTGATCAACAAAATTATCGATTTTTTCTTGTTTGACAACAAAAATAAGATTTTTACAAAATGAATCGACAAAATGTGAGATTTTTATGAAGCTGATCGATGGAATTTACGATTTTTTGAGTCTGGTCAACAAAATTATTGATTTTTACATGACCGATCGAGAAAATTCACAATTTTTCTATGCCTGATCAAAAAAAATTTGATTTTTTTCGAAACCGATCTACGAAAATTAAAATTTTTAAAAGCAATTGACAAAATTCATGACTTTTACAAAGCCAATCAATGAAATTTACAATCTTTCTTCACATGATCGGTAAAATACACAATTTTTCCACAACTGATTGATGAAGTGAACAAAAATTATGATTTTTAAGAAATGGGTTGACAAAATATGCGATTTTTATGAAGCCGATCAATGTAGTTTACGATTTTTCGAGTCTAGTCGACGAAATTATCTGTTTTTAAGTAAACGATTGAGAAAATTCACAATTTTTCTTCATTTGATCAATAAAATTTGATTTTTACGAAACTGATTGACGAAAATCGCAATTGTTTTTCACATGATCGGTAAAATTCGCAATTTTTCCCAGCTGATCAACAAAAGTATCAATTTTTTCTTGTTTGGCAACAAAAATAAGATTTTTACTGAGTGAATCAACAAAATGTGCGATTTTTATGAAGCTGATCGATGGAATTTACCATTTTTTGAGTCTGGTCAACAAAATTCATGATTTTTACAAAGACAGTTGTCAAAATTCAAATTTTTTTCTGCGTCTGATCAATAAAATTTCTGATTTTTATGAAACTGATTGACGAAAATCGCCATTTTTACAAAGCAAATGACAGAATTCGTGATTTTTACAGAGCCAATCGGCAGAATTTGCAGTTGTTTTTCACATGATCGGTAAAATTCACAATTTTTCCACAGCTGATCAACAAAATTATAGATTTTTTCTTGTTTGACAACAAAAATAAGATTTTTACAAAATGAATCGACAAAATGTGCGATTTTAATGAAGCTGATCGATGAAATTTACGATTTTTTGAGTCTGGTCAACAAAATTATCTACTTTTACAGTGCCTATTAAGAAAATTTGCAATTTTTCTGCACCAACAGAGTTTCCCCCAGAGGGTTTCAGGGGGGGCGCTCCACTCCACCTGCCCTTTAGTTTAAAAACTAGTGCCCTTCTTGCCCCACATTTAAAAAACGCACCCCGCTAACAACGATCCGAATGCGCTGTAGCGCGTGCAAAAAATCGGCGACAGAGCGCAAAAAATAGCCTCATTAGCGTCCCATGGGACGGGTAATTTCATCAAAAAATAGCTAAAAAAGGGGCAAGTTTTGTTAAAAATCTCTCTACAACGACTAATTTCCGGCAAGATTCGCAAAGAAATGGCTAATTTCGTCACAAAAGGCAGATTTCCTCAAAAGATCGTAGAAAAACAAATAATTTCTTCCAAAAATCGCGATAAAACGGAAAATTTTGGCAACTAAGTCTCAAAAAACGGCAACTTTCGTCAAAAAAAAAAACGATAAAACGGCAGATTTCGTCAAGATTTATGGAAAAAGACTGGCAAATTTCGTACAAAAATCGCAATAAAATGGAAAATTCTGTGAAAAGTTACATTTTTTCGCGATTTTTTCACAAGATTTGTCGGTTTTTGCGCAATTTTTTAGTAAAATATTCCGTTTTTTGCAATCTTTTAATAAAATCTACCTTTTTTCGTGATTTTTTCACGAAATTTATCCTTTTTTTTTCTCAATTTTTTTAAGCAAAATATGCCGTTATTTGCGATCTTTTAACATAATTGGCCGTTTTTTCGTGATCTTTTAACATTATTTAACAAAATTTACTTTTCTTTCAATTTTTTGATGAAATTTAATTTTTTTCACGACTTTTTGAACCGCTGGATTCTAGATTCAACTCTTAAGTGCCCTGAAAAATGTAAAAAGTGCCCCTTTCATAACGGTAGCGCCCTGCCCTTTTTTAAACCTGGGGGAAATTCTGACCAATCAACAAAATTCGTGATTTTTACAAAGACAGTTGCCACAATTCGCAATTTTTCTGCGTCTGATCAATAAAATTTCATATTTTTATGAAACTGATTGACGAAAATCGGGATTTTTACAAAGCAATCTACAAAATTCGTGACTTTTAATCGACGAAATTTGCATTTTTTTTTCACATGATCAGTAAAATTCGCAATTTTTCCACAGCTGTTCCACAAAATCATCGATTTTTTCTTGTTTGACAACAAAAATAAGATTTTTACAAAGTAGATCGACAAAATATGCGATTTTTCGAGTTTGGTCGACAAAACGGTTTCGAACAAAAATATCTATTTTTATAAAGCTATCAACGTAATTCGTGCCTTTTACAAAGCCAATTGATGAAATTTGCAATTTTTTTTTCACACGATAGGTAAAATTCTCAACTTTTCCACAGCCGATCAACAAAATTATCGATTTTTTTTCTTGTTTGACAACAAAAATAAGATTTTTACGAATTGGATCGACAAAAAGCATGATTGTTACGAAGCCGATCGATGAAATTTATGATTTTTTGAGCCTGGTCGACAAAATTATCGATTTTTACAAAGCTGATTGAGAAAATTTGCAATTTTTTTGCACCTATCAACAAAATTCGTGATTTTTAAACAGACAATTGCCAAAATTCACAATTTTTCCTCATCTAATCAATAAAATTTATGATTTTTATGAAACCGATTGACGAAAATCTCAAGTTTTACAAAGCTATCAACATAATTCGTGACTTTTACAAAGCCAGTTGATGAAATTTGCAATTTTTTTTCACGCGATAGGTAAAATTCCCAACTTTTCCACAGCCGATCAACAAAATTATTGATTTTTTTCTTGTTTGACAACAAAAATAAGATTTTTACAAATTGGATTGATAAAATGTGTTATTTTTACGAAGCCAATCGATGAAATTTATGATTTTTCGAGTCTGGTCGACAAAATTATCGATTTTTACAAAGGCAATCAAGAAAATTTGCAATTTTTGAAAAGGCAATCAAGAAAATTCTCAAATTTTTTATACCTATAAACCAATGCAACCGTGCAAAAAAACTATAAATTTGTCAAACAATCCTGGAAAAAAACTATTTTCTTCAAAAAAATGCGGGAGGTAACTCTTTCCATCTTAGGATTTCGGAAAAAGCACGACTTCGGTCAAAGGGTTATGGAAAAAGTCGTGGCTTTTGTTAAAGGATTACGAAAATACTTTAATTTTCCAAGATAATCGTGAAAAATACTCTGTTTTGTCGAAGATCGTGGTAAATACTCTACTTTTTGTGGAAAGATCGTGGAAAATACTCTAATTTTCTCGAAAGATTGAAGAAGTGTTCTAATTTTGTCAAAAAATTGAGGAAAATATGTAGAGTTTGTCGAAAAATCAGGAGAAATATGCAAATTTTGCCGAAAGATTGCAGAAAATGTGAATTTTTCCAAAAGATCGCAGAAAATATCCAAACTTTTCCTCAAGATCACGAAAAATACCCGAATTTTTCCGAAAGATCGCAAAAATATGTAAATTTTGCCGAAAAATATGAGAAATTTGTTGTAAGATTGAGGTAAATAGAAGTATTTTGTAGAAAGGTAGCAGAAAATCGCTAATTTTGACGAAAGATCGGAGGAAAATCGCGAATTTTATTGAAAGATCGAAGAAAAATCGCAATTTTGTCGAAAGATCACAGAAAATGAGAGGATTTTCTAGAAGGATCGTAGAAAAAAACGAGAGTTTTTTCAAAAGATCACATAAAAAAGTGTATTTTAACAAAAGGTAGCAGAAAATAAGAAAATTTTGACGAAAGATCATGGAAAATACACGAGTTTTGACGAAAGATCGCAGTAAATATGCAAATTTTCTCAAAAGATCGTGGAAAATATCTGAATTTTGTAAAAAAAACTGAGAAAAACTATGAATATTTCTAAAGGATCATGGATAAATGCAAATGCCATTGAAGAAACAGTGGAAAAAAGTGCGATTTTTGTAAGAAGTTCACAAAAAACGCTAATTTTGTTAAAAAATTACAGAAAAGTTCTAATTTTGTCAAATGTCCTTGAAAGTTCAGCTTTTTTTTTTCTGAGGCTGTACAAAGTCTGATTTTTGGCAAAAGATCGCACAAAAATGCCAAATTTTGGCTAAAGATCGGAGCAGGGGGTGGGATTTTATCATAGGGTCGTGGGTAAAAATGCAAGCTACGTGTGTGTGTAGATGTTCACTCAGACCCAGTTAGCAGGGGGGGGGGGGGGAATTCAAAATATTTTCAGTCTTGGCAAAATTTCAAACTTGCACGCATGGTTCTTTATCTTAAAAGTATGGGACCAAAGCATTTTCAATTAACCGGAGTTCCATAGGTTGTTTTGGATAACCGGCGTTCCGTAGGATTTTTTTAATAACTGAGAAGCTTATGGTGAAAAGCTTGATAGTACAGTGCTGTAATAAAAATGCTGTAACGTATTACAGATTATGTGGTAGATGTGGGACAGGATTACACACAGGGAAGCTACTGAGATCAAAAATGTGTCACTTTGAGATATTGAAGTACGAGAAGATGCAACAACAAATGTGTTGTTATTTAAAAGATTGTGTGATAAATCAGCATTGATACCATGCAAAGTTGAAAATCAAAAGAAAATCACAACATATTATGTAAAATAATGAAGTATTTTACATATATATTTAATAAAAAGCTCAATATTATGCAATGGATCAAATAAGTAAGTTAACTCTGTTTATTTAATTAAAAAACATGTTTTTTTAACACTATTTCTACTAGTGTCCAAAAGCACCTTTCAAAGTTCTGATTTTTGCTTCTAATTTTTAAAGCTAATTAAAACCAATTTCAATGTATTAAAAATGATTCGGAATTGTTTTGGTGTAAAACTTACAAATAAAACAGTAATCATAAATCAAAATATGTTGAAAGGTGTCAATTGACATCGGTAAAAATAGTGTTGACAGTAAAATTTTTTACATTTAAAAAGGACTTGGAATTTTAAGATTTTTTGGTTAAGTCAATTTTCAGCTAACCGGAGTGCTACTGTAAATATATGCATATGGGTCATTCTTAAAAAAGATCCCTTTTGGGATTTTTTTTTTCATTAAAAGCAAAGTAAAAAAATAATATTTGAGAGGATTGTATGCATCTCCAAGAACAAAAATTGAATATCAGCAACATGCATTAAAAATAATATTTATTACACTTCAGTGCTGTAATCAGTATATACCGTTGTTTTTCATTTTTATACAGGGTTTTCATTCCTTTAACACTATAAGCAAAATTCAGAAATAGGAGTACTATAAAATAAGCACTTTTATGCACCCTGTGTATGAACTAGCTCAAGTTCTCACTAAGTCACTGAATGTAGATTAAATATTTTGATGAATTTACATGTAATAGGTAAAATAAATGAAATAGATGCATGTTTACATTCAACGGTTTTTATTATGGCCTATGAGCAAATATGATATTACTATCTGGTAGCAATAATGAATTTTAAAAAGTTTCCAGTGAGTACTTGTTATGAAAGTGTTATACTAAGTGTTAAACACACAGTTTAACACTAAGATTTTTAAATATTTTTTTACCACAAAAGAGGTGTATGTGTGGTAGGGGGGGGGGCTTATATGTGAGTGTGGAAAATAAAAATTGCTTGAAAGCAGTGTTCTCGCTGGCATTTGACCAACATTAGTAATTTAGCGAATTAAAAATAAAGTACATTCGCCAAATGAAAAAAGTATTAGCAAAATGGATTTGCCGTGTAGCTCAAATTGTGACAGCGATTGTTATTAATCTAATTTCAACTATGTGCTACAAATATGAAAAATGTGTATATATTATATATATATATATATATATATATATATACAGTAGACTGCCTGAAATCTGCACATATTTTATGGATGTAAACAATGAAAATTTCAGTTTGGATATTGGGACAAAATGTGATTTTTTCTTAGTTTTGTATCAATTTCATATATTTTTTAATTTGTAATTTTCTTAATACTCTCTTCATGTTTTTTTCATAAAGAAATATTTTTTTTTCTTTTGAAAAAATTCAAGATATTGCTGATATTACTGGTAATTACAATCTTCTTACCAAATATATTATGCATTATCAAGATATTTTGGTTATTAAGCTTGGCTAAACTTGAAAAAAAAAACTTATTTTATGATTTTTATGTAATTAGTAATGAACTTTTATGAGGCAAGTTTTGTTGAATAATTTTGGAAGAATATTAATCTTTATAATGAATATTTAATCATACACTATTGATTATTAACTTGACCTTTGCTATTAGAACTTTAATCATTTAAAAAATTATCTAAATTTTTATTATTTTTAGTTCATTACTTATTTTAATATTTTATTATATTGTAAGCATTCATTATAGTTGTGAATGCACTATTAATTACATTCAAATTACTGTTTAAAAAATGTAAACAAAGCAATGACCAGAAATCCAAAAAACTCTAAAATTCGCACAACCCCTAGTTCCAAGCTGTGCGGATTTGAGGGAGTCTACTGTATATGCATATGTATGAAAAAAGAAAAAGCGAAAATTGAGCACTAGCAATTTGGCGAATCTAATCGCTTGTTTACTCGCCAAATTAAGAATTTAATCGCAATTCGACACAATGGCGAGCAACAGCAAGAACGCTGCTTGAAAGTATGAAGGGATGCTTACAAACAATCAGAATTTTGCAGTAATAATAGAGTTGGAAAAAAAAAACATGATTTCAATAAAACCAACTTTTATTATAAAAAAGAAGAAAAAAAAAAAAGGAAAATGACCAGATAAAATTGTTAAACTAGGATTATGCCTAATCTTGATTTAGTTTTTGTTGATAAAATTAGCAGTTAGTATCTTCGAAATCTATATCTACCTGCGGCTGTTAGATGATCTGGCGGGGATTTTTTGGAATTATCCTGATGAGCCTACAACTAGTTATGTGACAACTCTTAAAATCTAATGTTAAACAAATAGAAGCATCCTTTACAAATTTTTTACTTGCTTTTTTTTTGTGCTATGTTTTGCATTTTATCAAGCACACACATAATTATCATTCGATAACTAAAGTAAAATCAGTTGTCACGTCCTTTTCAAAATTTTCTGCCAAACGATTTTTTTCCCCTGTAGATTTGAAATAATTATTTGACTGAGCATTTTTTATGATACTTCAATTTTCATTGCAGATTTATTTACTTAATGTATGTTCACAATCTAAAATTTATATGCATTTTTATAGATATAAGTTTAATTTCTGCAGATTTTAATTATTTAGCAGAAAAAAAACCTGCGTATATTTTTTCTTTGCACATCTGATTATGTATAAAAAGTGTACAATGTAAGACTATTTGGTATGTAAAAGGAAAAGCGCACAAAATCAGTGTATTTGGCATTTCCGACAATTTTTTTGTTGACCAAAAAAATGCGCACAAAATCTGAGCGTATTTGGCACCTCTGTGCATAAAAAGTGTACAATTTAGGTATACAAAGAAAATATAAAAAAATAAATGAACAAAAAGTGAGCGTATTTGGCGCCTCTGATTGTACATAAAAAGTGAACAATTTAGGTATACAAAAAAAGTATAAAAAAATAAGTGCACAAAAAGTGAGCGTATTTGGCACCTCTGATTGTGCATAAAAAGTGAACAATTTACGTATACACTTTTTGTCCACAATTCGGTTTGTACTTTTTGTGTATAAGATACGCTCACTTTTTGTGCACTTTTTTTTTACACTTTTTTTACAAATTTTTTCTAGCTGGGTAGATTTTCTTAAATAATAACTTTCAAAGCATGACAATAAAAATTTTTACCTATCCGAAAAATTTAACTATACATTTTTTAATAACAAAAACGAAGTTACCTCTGCATATTGTTTCAAAACGTTGTTTATGAATGAATGATTATAATTAAATAATAATTAATATTAAAAATACAAATATTTAAATAGTTATTAATGAAGTATGAACACAGTTGTAGATAGATAGATATCCATAGTATACAGTGTATTATTTAAGTACATACTAATAAAAACAAAATGAGTACAGATAATTAGGATTTTTTTCTAAATCGATGACTAAGCTAACATTTAATAATATAGTAAGACTGTTTTAAATAAAATAACATATGCTAAATTCTGTATAAAAATAATTTAAACTAAATCTTTTTGAGATAAGTTTTTCAGATTTTCAGATTATTTTGAGATATGATTTATTTAATTCTAAAAAGTCTTTTAGAGAACACTTCTCTTGAAGAAATCAAACAGGAAAACTATATTACTGAAACGAAAACATTTTTTTCTAGCGGAGAAACGTCAATAAATAAGTATTTTTGCTTCGGACTAGAGGGTGAAATATATTAACACAAAAGCTATGAACTGACAGATTATTATGTTTGCTGGGTTCAATTCTATTTACAACATGTATTGAACAAAAGTTTTGTTAACGTATTTTTGAAACAAATAAAAATAACTCACAAACATTTTATAAGAGAAACAAAATTGCTCACTTCTCTGTGAGTGATATTTTCAATGAAATTTCTTTTTTACGTTTTTATTAATCTTTTAGCTGTTTAGTGTCGAAAATATTTGAATTTTCATCGTACTATTTGACTGAGAATTACACTATCATGTTTTAATTTCAATAGAGTACAGTAAATTTTATACTGAACTTAATTTTCTCAAGACAATAATACAGGTAATAATTTTTCAATCAATCATTACACACATTTAATCATTATTTTAATCAAAACACATTCTTAAATATTGATTTAAGATCGTTACTTGTATAAGAACGATTGGGTATCCATAAATTGCTGTCTAGCTTTCTTTACTTTATACGTTTTGATTTCAAACCTGTCAATATATTTTATTGCATATCCGCAAAGTTTGAAAATGATTTTTTCAAAAACACAAACAAAATTAGATATGCTTAACGTTTAAAAATATTATTTAAGATATCAAGATTATAACTAAATAATAATTCATATAAAAATATTTTTAAAAATAGTTATTAATGATTTATGGACACAGTTATATAACTATGATATATAATGAATTTTTTAAGTTTTATACTAATAAAAACATAATCAGTACAGAAAATTAAGATTTTTTTTTCTTTGTTCATGACTGAGCTAAATATCAATAATATAGTATTACTATTTTAAATGAAATAACATATGCTGAATTCTGCAAATTTATTGCTTGAAATGATGCATAAAAATAATTTAAGCTGTATAATTTAAGATACATATGTTTAATTATATGATGTCTTTTAAAGTAACTTATCTTGAAGAAATCAGATAGAAATGCTTAAACTATACTTCTGTTTTTTTTTACCTATGGGAAAAACGTCTATAAATAAGTATTTTTGCTTCAGACTAGAGGGTAAAATATATTAGCACAAGAGCTAGAAACTGACAGATTATTATGTCTTGTTGGGTTCAATTCCATTTACTACATGAATTGAACATAAGTTTCGATAACGTATTTTTTGAAACAAACAAAAATAACTTAAAACTTTTTATAACAAATTCTCTGTCCGTGACATGTTCAAGGAGATTTTCTTTTGTTTTTACGTTTTTGTTACTCATCTAGCTCTTTAGTGTTGAAAATAGTAAAATTTTAATTGCATTATTTGATTGAGAATTAGACTATCACAATTCATTTTCTTTAGAGTACAATAAATTTTATACTGTACTGAATTTTGGCGGGGCAAAAATGTAGGTAATAATTGTTCAATCACATATTCTTAACCTCTTCGCTACTGGCGATTATTACAGTATTTTAAATTATTATTGAATTATTTTTTCTCTCGTTTGACTTCAGAGCGAGATTTTTGTTTTATTTTCATTAGCTCGAATCTTAGAACATATTATTCTTACATCGAATCTTCTATTCTTATATCATCTTTCGAAACATATTATTCTTAAATCGAAATTTCATTTAAATTTGAGTATCATTAATAAAATGGGACAAAACTGATGTACCCATTTGGGTACTCAGGGACTGAAGAGATTAAATATTAATGTAAGATCATAGCTAGCTTAAGTATGGGTGTCCATAAATTGCTGTCTAAATTTCTTTACCTTATAACTTTCGATTATAAATATTATTAGACATCCATAAAATTTAACCGAATGATTTTATAAAAAACAAAAAGTTACATATCTGCTAATGCTTAAAAACTTTATTTACGAAATAAACATTATAACTAAATAATAATTCATATTAAAATATTTTTAGAGGTTTATTAATGAATTATGAGCATAGTTATAGATAGAAAGATATCAATGATATATTATGTTAAGTGCATAATAAAAATAACAAAATGATTACAGAAAATTAGGACTTTTTTCTTTATCGATGATTATGCTAAATATCAATAATATAGTATGAAAATTTTAAATGAAATCACATTTAGCGAATTCTGTAAATTTACTATTTAAAATCATGTGTCAAAATTTTTTTAAACTGAAGCTTTTTTAGTTACGTACGTTTAATTCTAGTCTTTTAGAAAACACTTGTCTTGAATAAATAAGACAGGAAAACTTAAACTATATTACTGAAACGAAAACTTTTTTTTACTATCGGAGAATCATCAATAAATAAGTATTTTTGCTTCGTACTAAAGGGTAAAATATTTTAAAACAAGAACAACGAACTGACAGATTATTTTGTCTTGTTGGGTTCATTTCTATTTACTACATGCATTGAACAGAACTTTCGCTAAAATATTTTTTGAAACAAACAAAAATAACTTACAAACCTTTTATAAGAGTAACAAAAACTGCTTACTTCAATGCATGACTTGTTCAGGGATATTTTGTTTTTACGTTTTTATTAATATTTTAGCTTTTCAGTGTAATAAATATTTGAATTTACATTGATCTATTTGATTGAAAATGAGATATTTCAAGAAGGTTCTTTCAAAAATATTTTACAGAATAAATAATATCACCAACTTGCTTTATTTTTAAAAAATCTTGTGTTTTGTAGAGCGTTATTTATCAATAGATGCATAAAGAAATTTATTTAAATAAATATATTTTTACAAATAATATTAAATACTTGATGAAAAATTTTATAACATACTTTCTCTAGTGATACCCGGGACAAAATTCCTGCTGGCTTTGTTTGCTAGAAAGCATTAATTGCTGTATCCCAGCAAGTAAACTAGCATAAACTACCATAACATATTTGCTGGTTCTACAAGAATTACCAGCATATCATGGAGTGTATTGGCCCACTTTATTGCTTCACTAGCATACATAATCCAGCATGTGTTGCTTGAATATGTTGCTGGTCTATCAGCAATTATGATCACCACTTGCTTGTACTTTCTGCTAGTCCAGCATTATTTTTGTACCACCATTTGCTTTTAATTTTTTACTTTTCTAGCATCAATTGCTAGTTTAAAAAAAGATGCTGGTGCTGCCATCTGTTGACAATATTGAAAGCATCAATGGATATTGTCGGGAGAAACTGTACTCGTTTTTTTTTCCCTTCCTGGGGGTAGAAACTTTTACCTGTGGATTCGGAGGCGCGTTTTACTCATCTTCCCAGTGGAGGTGTGTCTTTGGGCGCCTGTAATTGTGAGTGGTGGTTGATGTAGCTGATTCTTCTGAGCGTTAATATTTTTATACGGTAAAGGGTCAATTTATCGACGGAGTTACAAATCCTTGAAGTTTCAATTAATAATACAAATTTATTGTTAGATTTTTTAATAGTTAATGGATAATTAGAATATGACTCTATTAATATTATTCATCATTATTATTAAAAAGATTTTCTTTGCTTAATAGGCAGATTGAACATTTTCTGAATTATTTGTTGCAGAGAAATAAACAATATTGAAGTGTATTTCTGATAGAATAAATTTCAGGTAAATTCTGTTTAAGATGGGGGATTTTAAAACTGTAATGTTTATTGACAAGAGGAGGGAATCAATTGCACATATTTTTAAATCGATTGTTATAAACATATTTCTTAAATGAAAAAGTGCTTCTTGAATATTGAAATTTAAGTGAGTAAATTTTATTTTTTACCGATTTTGAAAAACACTTTTTTATTATTTTTTTAACAATTCAAGTTAAGTAAGCACTAGAAAAATCAACAGCATAAAATTTTAGGATAAGGAAGACGCATATTCCCCAAAATCCTCCACGGAAAATAATTTTGATCTTGTTTTAGATTTATGTGACACAATTTTATCCCAAACGGGTGGACAACGGAAGTTTTGAATTTATGTTGTATTAGCACGAACACAAGCCCTTCGATTTTGAAATTTAAAAAAACATATTTTTTACCCTTGTTTTTAAAAACACAGAAAATTTAATCTTTTTGAGTAACGTAAAATAATTAAATACTAAGAGAAAGTGAAGCTGCGATTTTTCTTCCATTTCGTGAAGGGACAGGTTGGGAGCTATAAAAATTAATTTTTATTATTTTTTTATATTTGTGTGTTAAAACATTATCTCAAACAGTTCAAGAGGCAGCGTTTTGTTCACGTTGTGATGTCACAATTATTTTGTCTAGCTTTCTAAATTCAGTAAAATATTTTTATTTTCCGTTATTCAGTGTTTTTCTGTACAGTTTTTTTCATAAAAATTCACATTTTTTCAAACATTGAAAACAAATTTGCTTTTTTTGAATAAAATAAGATTTTATTCAAAAATACGTGCACATAGTTTGCAAACATCGAATATGTACATATAACATATTATATATGTATATATATGTACATATAACATATTATAACTGTATATATAACATACAGTACTTATTTTATTCAATGAATGTCTGCAGTTTTGAAATGTAAAATATGCACTAATATGAAAGCATAAAAATGCAGATAATTTTTTAAAGGGTATACTTCTGCAATATTCAAAAGCATTTACTCTTTCTGCATTAATTTTGTACAATCCATCATCTTTTGGAAAAAGGTGCAAAATATTACTTAAAAAGTTAAGTTCTGCAATTCTAGCAAAAAAAAAAAAAAAAAAAAAAAAAAATATATATATATATATATAAGTAAGATTTTTTTTTTTTTTTTGCAATTTTTGTTTAGCGAATTAGGATATTTTACTGGAACAAAGTGTGTCTTGCTGTTTTCGACCTAAGCTGCCTGCATAGCATATTATGCTAGCAAGCATTAAAAAGCATATAATAGCAGTTTAATGTTCTATTTTGCCATGCTTTGAAAGAAGTTTAAATAGATAATGAGCATAAAATCCTTGTACATTGTGTGTCATGCTACTTCTCCCTAAATTGGTTACATAGCATATTATGCTGGGAAGCTTAAAAAAAAACACATTATAGCATGTTTAGGTACCTAACTCTGCTTGCTATTAAGTAGCTTTGACAGCAAACAAGCATAAGATGCTTGTAAATAGCTTGTCAAACTATTTCTTTTTAGACTGGCTGTACTGTAAAAAAAAGGAATCGGTCTACTAAAAAAACTTTAGTTTCTCTCAGTGATCCTTGCAATTACTAAAAAAAGTTTTGTAACCTTACTGAGTTACACGAAAATCTGTAAGAACTACTAGAAAAAAGCTTGCAACGAATTGAGTTAATAGTTTTATATTATTAATAGTTATTACTAAAACTCACTTGGTGTGGCCATTATAGCCTAGTAGTCATGGTCATAGCACCGAACTCAAGACTGAAAGGTCCCGGGTTCGATGCTCGACTCTAACAAAGACGCAGAGAGGTAATGCAGTGTAAGTACTCGTTAAATAAAGGGTTTATGAAAATCCTGTCGTAGCAGTTACCATGGGTAATGATGTCTGGACTTTTCCTCCCCTTCAGAAGCATATTAAAATTGAGCAGATGGCAGCGTTTGATGCTGCCATCTATTGAGGCTTCCTCTGCCGAAGTCTGTTTTCTTACCCACTGGTTGCAGTTCAAAGGAAGCTCCTTACCTTCGGGCACATGTCTACAACAAAATTCATTTGGTGGCTCTCGCTAAGAAGTTTTAAGTTAGGTATACGAAAAATTCGTTTATACAGTTTACAAAATAAATGTTTGTTTCACTTTCTAAAATTGCGTTTGGAATAGTTAATAAGAATCTGTGAGTAATGGTTACTAAAAATAATTTTGGAGCTGTTACTAAAATTTGATTGGTGGCTCATACTAAAAAGTTTTAAGTAAAAAAAAATTCTTTTGTTGATTTACTAAAGAAATGTTTGTTTGACATGCAAAAAAAAAGAAAAGTTTGGAATGGTTACTATTTGTACTGTGAGTAATGGTTGCTAAAAAATTCTGTGGAATACAAATTTGCTAAAAAAAATTTAGTAACCTCCTGAATTTTTTTTACAGCGTGCATAGCATGTGACGCTGGCTACTGTAAAAAACATGTTAAGGTACTTACCTACCTTTGCATGCTATGAAAGAATCTTAAACAGCAAATACGCATAAAATGCTTGTACATAGCTTGAAATGCTATTGCTCTGTAAGCTACCTGTATAGAATTTGATGCTGGCTAGCAATTTAAAGCATAAAATAGCAAGAAAATCTAGCAGACAAAGCAATATATAGCAATAACTAGCATATTTTTGTTGCTGGTACACTGTAAAAAAAAATTCAAGAGGTTACTAAAAATTTTTTAGTAAATTTGTATTCCACAAAATTTTTTAGCAACCATTACAAACTTTTTTTTTGCAAGTGAAGCAAGCATTTCTTTAGTAAACTGAACAAAAGAATTTTTTGTATTACTAACTTAAAAATTTTTAGTATGAGCCACCAAGGAAATTTTAGTAATAGCTCCAAAATTGCTTTTAATAACCATTACGGGAGCCCGAAGGGGCAGGAGCTTCATTCACGCGGCCTCCAGACTTCTGAAGCGGAAGATTTTCGGCAATACCGCAATAGATGGCAGCACCAAACATTGCTACCTACTCCGACAGGATTTTCATAATCCCTTTATTAACGAGTACTTACACTACATACATTCGGGGCATACTTGGAATTTGCCAGTATCGAACCCGGGACCTTTTAGCCTGGAGTCCGTTACTATAACCACTATGCTATCAAGGCCGCACGAAGCGAGTTTTAGTAATAGCTATTAGAAATATAAAACTATTAACTCTATTCGTTGCTAACTTTTTTCTAGTAATTCTAACAGATTTTCTTGTAACCGACTAAG
The DNA here is from genome assembly GCA_964019185.1 of Maratus speculifer. Lineage (NCBI taxonomy): Eukaryota > Metazoa > Arthropoda > Arachnida > Araneae > Salticidae > Maratus > Maratus speculifer. The sequence goes on along the minus strand of OZ025289.1, from coordinate 193,283,971 downwards.
ATTACTAAAAATTTTTTAGTAATTACAAGGATCACTAAAGTTTTTTTAGTAGATCGACCCTTTATTTTTTACAGTGTACTAGCATGAATTTTGACCTGGGTATTTACATTATCCATTAAATATAGAATCATTTGTTTTATTTATTTCTGTGAATGGTTCGAATAATATTAATAGTTGTTAGTAGATTAAATGAGGAAAGTACTTTTCTTTGAAACTGTTTATCACACTTTTTATATAAATGAAGAAATATTACATAAAAATAGTTTTCTTTTTCTTGTACGATCACATATCAGAACATCTGTACAATGAGCATGAAACGTGCTAATGATATAAACTTTGTTATTAATTGAAAAATCATTATATCCAAGAAAATCGGAGTATTTTTATGGGAGTTATAGTACTGACAGACAAACCGAAATCATGAGCACTTTTCATGTTTGTTGAAAAGTGACAAAGATGAGTTTGAAGGTCTAACGCCCCCTTAATACAGTTTCATTTTTAAATATTTTTGAATGTTTTGGAAAATCTGAATTTAAATGTCCATTTTTGTGGAATTTTATAGATTTTTACAACAAAAGTCTACAATTATTTCATTAAAAATTTAGAAATTCAAAACATTAAAAAAATTAGAGTTCTGACATCCTGCTCTCAGTTACTATGAACTTGTTCCTAAAACTATTATTTATAGAATACACGAGAATCTTTTAGATTTAATTTTTAATCTAACTTTTAAATTTGAAACCATTTTAATTTTTGGATAATTTACTTCATAATAGAGATAAATTAGTGTCACATTTTTTTTATTTTTCTACTTTAACAAGAAGAAAATGTTCGTTCAAATTTTTGAAATCCGAGAGATTTACACATCTTAGGGAATATAAAATCCAAAAAAATATGTTTTTACAAAGTGACTGTCTGTGAGACTGTCAGTTTCTAAACGCTGCTATGCTGCATTTTTCAGGAAGCATTATCATGCATAAAATATTTTAGGATTGCCAAATCTAACTAGTTTAATGACATTTTTGTACAGGAATATTAATAGTTCCATGCTCCCAGCTTTTAATCGTTTTCTTTTTAAATATTAAAAAAAAAACATAAATTGAATTCACCAGATAATTAATAGTAAAATTGAATTCACCAGATAATTAATAGTTTAACATAAGATCATAAAATCATTATACTACATTTTATTAAATTATTTCAGCATTAAGGATGACAATGTGAGTACGTTTAGATCACTTTGATTCAAAGATATTGTATCCCTAAAAACCATTACAACATCAAATGAAATTCCTTTGTTATAGCCCTAAATAGTTTCCATAAATTATCTAATTATTGAAGATAGTAGTGTTTAGCAATTGAAAAATTTAATTTGCAATTTGTAATTAAATATTTAAGAATTAAACTATTAATTGCTCTTTTAACGAATTATCTGAAGTAAATTTTCATATTTCATTTTTCCCCAGAAATTTAATCTTGATGTATATATATATAATTTAGCTACCGATTTCCAATAAAATTTAGGTAAGTGATTAAGAAATTGGAAAAAAATAGCTGAAACTAACATTTAATCTTTTATATCCTTAAAAATTTTATTATATAGTGAACTAATTTTAGATTAGAATAAAGCAGTTCGTTTCTTCAAGTACTCTCCGAATACAGTAATCAATTAAATCAATTCAGGATGAAACTTCGCACTGCCATTTAAATCGTCCAAGCGATTTCAAAATGACTCTTTTACAAGTTCCTCATTATTCTTATCTAATTTAATTAACTGTAGTTTCTTTGCTTAATTACAATTAACCGACTTATCTTTATGAATAAAGTGGGACTTTCGAATTACGTTTATAAATTGCGTTTTCAAAATAAATCAATACATGCGAATAAAAATGTTTTTTCAGGTGTAATGCTTTTTTTTAAATTAAAACCATTGTAACGGTTAGTTGTCCGTACTGGGTATTGTTGAATGCAGAAATAACTCAGAACATAAGATAAAACAAGTTTATTTAAAACGGTTAGGGCTCAAGGGCAGTGGAGCAGTTCTTTAATTTTAATAACTGGTAACAATACTAAAAGATTAAACTCATACTCACAGCTCCGGCACTAACTCAATCGGGGCACTTCAGATTACTTCTCACTTAAACTTCAGCTAGACTGCTAGATAAAACTTTATTAAACAGCCCGTGACCGTGATACACTCTTTATTAACTTTGAACTACTGAAGTAAATAATTGCTATCTCTTACCAACGGCAAACTTCCCAAATCGCTCTCCTCTGAATGAACTTACTGCTGGCAGCTCACTGTAAAACTCCTAGCAGACACACTTAGCTGGTTTTTGCTACTAGACACCACTAGCTGGCTAACGCCGCTAGACACACCACACACACTCAAAATCCAAGCTTTTATATGCTGCAAACTGAGATACTACAAATTTACATATTACTTCTAAACGCGACATAACTGTAGAATCCGAGAAAGACACACACGCTCTAGAAAGTTAAAGTAAAAGAGAGGATAGATGTCGCTTTCACGCTTACACATGTTAAATCATTGACGTCACGATCTCAAAAATGCTACAGTGCCTTTATTACAAAGGTCACTCCCTCACACCATAAACTGAAATGTAGATTTTTTTTCAAAAGCCCAGGTACAAAAAATAATCCTTTTTTTTATATTTTTAATGCAAACATTTTTGACAGATAACTTGTCAATAAATTTGCTTTTATAAAATTCGGTTAACAAAATCTATCCTTAATTGCCAAAAATAACGGTTCTACCAGAATATATTATTTTAATACAGAGTGTCTTGACATATTTGTTTACACTCTAAAACAAACTTGTTATTAAATATGCATAGAAATTTCCGATATCATTCGTAATACGGAGGACATTGTCATATATTTTTTGTTGGGTTTTATATCAGATATTTTTAAGACTGTCAAAATGTTAATTTTTACCTATGAAATCTAAATTAATAAATTTAAGCAAAATTTTTGAAATTGTAAATAACTGCTTTTCGATTGTAGAAACATTAACAACAAATGTTTTAATTTTTATAACTTAAATTATTTTCAAACTATCAAATCTAAATGAATTTTGAAAGTATGTTTCATGATAAAATAAAGTACTTACAATCAAAACGCTAAATATTTCTATCATTTAGTTATTTCAAAACATTTCCTTATTAGTCAAAAAACACCAATAATTCTGGTGAAATTCAATATTTAAAATATTACACTTTATTAAAATCTCCATTAAACAAAAACACAAACAGGACAAATTTCGAGTTACAACAATCACAGCTCGTAATCAGCTGAACGAACGCGTGTCCTAAAGGGGACAGGGCCTGAGATAAACTGTTATTTCATCTGTATTTTATTTGTATTTTTTGTTTAATGATGATTTTTAACAATGTGTATTAATTTAATTATAATTTCTTTATTAGTTACTATATTTAAATCTGAATTTAAGCAAAAACGTAATATTTTTACGTAAACATGTATTTTAAAAATGTATAATTAATGGCATGCACAAATTTCAAGTAAAATATAATTTAGAAAAAAAATCAAAAATAGAAATAGCATGAATATTCAGTTTTCATCAGCTAGAGAGAAAAAGAAATAATCTCAAAGAAAATATGTGTTCTTACAGCATCATGTTCAGGAAATCCGGTGGTGGTATCAATTCACTCTTCTAAAAAAATATTTTTTTACCTTCCAGTAACTACCAAATTCAAAATCGAAAAAAGGATTAAATATTAAATTTTACAATTTTGATTTGAAATTGCTTAAACGAAAAACACATCTTTTTTCTTTTTCTTCCATTTCTTCTTCGTCTCAGACTATCATTTGACTTTGAAAATAAGTTCAGGTCATATCCAGGTTTCTAAAATTTTGATGTAAGCATGATCTCACGAAAATAATCTGTTTAAAAGTAATAAATTGAAATGAAAGATAAGGCTCAAGTAGTATTTTGAAATAATGCTATTTTTTTTAAAGTTAGAAATTTTATATAAAAATAGTTTTATGGTACATACCTTGAAAGAAAAAATTTTTGAACAGCATTTATGTAGATGTTTAATCTGTTTTTTTTTTTTTTTTTTTTTTTTTTTTTTTTTCAAAAAGAATGAAAAAATTAAAATAGATCATTTTTAAAGAAGTCCAAAACATCCAAAACAGTGAAATAAATGTGGATGTAGAATTTCATACAAATCTTGATTTTTACAACGAAGTTTGTAATCGATGAATTTAAACAAAATTAATGATGTTGTAATTAAATATTTCACAATTAAGAATTATTAAAAACAATCGATTTAATTTATGTAACTTAAATTTTTGCAAAGTATTAAATCTAAATGAATTTCGAAAGATGTTTTATGAAAGAAAAGTATTTATAGACATAAACGCGAAAAGTTTTTTGCCATTTAGTTATTTTGAAACATTTCGGTATCAAATCGCCCAATCCACGGAAAAATGGACATGAGGATGAAAATTTAAATTTCTTTAAATATGATTGAAATTTTGCATATTAACTGTTAAGAGTATACTATTTCATATTTTATCAAAAAAGAATTAAATTTTTGTCATTAACATACTTATTTTAATTAATAAAGTGACACTATGACTTTGTAAAATAGACTGCGGCAAAAATCTTTACATTTCATGGTCTCGTACATCTGAACAAACATTCTGAAAATCTCCAAACTTGGATATATATAATCTGATAGCTATTATTGAGAGTTTTTGTCGCCAGAGAAGTGTACACTAATCTTCATTAGGAAAGGTAAGCATATTTAATTACTCTTAATTATTGTGTCACACCCGCAACAAAAAGTTACATTTATATCTCTACAGAAAAATATTTTTTATTTAAAGTTGTGAAACTTTATATTCAAAAATAGTTTATTAAGATACTTTGAATTACAGACACAAAAAAATGAATTAATATTTTAATTGTAATTATTGATCGTTGCGGGTGTGACATGTCCCTGTTGCGGGTGTGACATTCAATTAAAGTCACGCCCGCAACGTCTTTTAAAATTGAATACAAATGTATATTTGAACAAATTATATGTAAATTTATATAAGAATAATATGCTGGAAAACGTGTACTTGGCAGCTTTAACTATATGCTTTGATTTAATAGAGTGAATTCAAGTTAATAAATAAAAATTTGCATCATCTGAGCATGTGACACTGTGTGCAGTTGATTTATTCAGTTTGGAATGATAAAATTGTTGCTTTACAACAAGAAAATAATTTTATTAGTGATATATGATTAAGAAATTAATTTAAAAGGTAAGATTTTTTCAGAAATTAAAAAAAGAAAATTACGAAACAATATTTTAGCAATTTTCTTTAAATTTGTTAATTTTGTTTTGTTTTTTATATATATTTTTTTATTTGATAGTATTTATCTAATATATATATATTTAGTTTTTTAAAATAAGTATAGCAATATTGGGGGAAATTTTTTTTCTCTTTTAATTCAAATTAAAAAGTAGAAGTAAGAATAATAGAAACTGTTAAAATATTTATTAAGTTCGCATAAAATGTATATAGTCAGTTTGAAATTAACCAAAATTTAACATAATTAACTTTATGTAAGATTAAAAATTTTAAGGGATAAATATAAACAATTTGTTAAGCATATATTTTTGGACTTGAAGTGCTATATTTATTCAGTTTACACATTAATTTCTTCTCTTTTGCAGAGAATGAAGTGTACAGAAAGATCACAACATCATCAAAAAAAGATTAAAGAAATCCCTTTTAAGTACGAAAGAATATCAGCAACAAGAGAAGGAAAGAGACAAAGCTAGGTGAGAAAAGAAGAGACTATTTTTAAAAAATGATGGTAAAGGATGGCAATCCTTTTTCATTTCATCTTATGGTAAAGGAGTTGCCGACGGGGTTGGTGCAGTTGCCAAGAAAATGATAACGCTAGCAACGCTCTGCAATTATAAATTCAGCTTCAGACTTCGCCATGTGTGTAGAAAACGTCGTAAAAAACATAAAAGAAATTTGCAGAATGTCAAATTTCAGAAGATATTGTGAAAATGTTTCATGCATACTGGCACCAAGCACAATCGAAGCTCAACATTCAATCGATACATCATGTTGTTTTTATTGACGTAGGAACAATTAATGTAGCAATAACGTCAGAAAGTGATCACAAAAGAATTTGTTTGTTACCATATTTCGTCAAAAATATGATATCCAACTATAAGAGTGCAGTTGGAGATTTTTTTGGAAGTTGTTTTGTTCTCCACATATTTTTTAAAAAAGGGGAGAAACTTTGATGGACAAATAAGACAAATGAATGGGGATGATATAGAATAAGAGTATCTGAAAAAAAAAATTAAGAAAATGTGTATATTTGGCTCAGTCAGTCAGATGCATCCATACTTTGACAAGGATACAATATCCAACGATGAATGTGCAATTGGAGATTTTGTAGAAGTTGTTTTGTTCTCGACATTAAAAAAATAAGAAACATTGATGGACAAATAAGACAAATGGAATGTGACGATATAGAATTAGAATGTTTGAAAAAAAATTAAGAAAATGTGCATATTTGGCCCAGTTAGTCAGATGTATCCTAGGGGGAAAAAAGCATTTTTGTAAAAAAAAAACTACCACCACCAGAAATTATAAATTCAAGATTGGAAATGAAATTTGTTTGATATTTTCCTCTCTGATATTATAATTCTAATATTGATTAATTATTTAATTAAAAAAATCTGCCTTGAAAATATTTGTGTATGTCATTATTTTATTGGCTATACAAGTCACACCCGCAACGGAAATTTTGAATATTTTCTACAAAAGTAAGAATTGTGTAAGTAATTTAATTCTTTCATAAAATAATTATTTAAGTATTATTGTCTAATATTTTAAAAAATCAATTCACTCAGTTGTCATAATTCACAGAGTTTTGCGTTTTTGCACTGAAAGATGAAAATGCATGTCCTTTTTATGTCACACCCGCAAAAGGTGGAAATTATTTTTTTTAATAAATGATGCATAGGATAATTTTCAGATTTGGATAAATGTATGTGTAAGTGGTCTACATTGAAATTCATACAAATTGAAACCAATGTTCAAAAATATTTTTGCTGGTGACTAATTTAAGTTGTGTAAATGTCACACCCGCAACTTTGGATTGGGCGAAATACTACTTTAAAATATAAGTTTAAGGATAAATAAAAAATAATAATTTAAAAACACGTAATTAATTCACGCACAGATTTGAAGTAGAATATGTTTTAACATGAAAAGAAAAAATTTAATAATTATTTATAAATAGAAATAACATGAATATTCAGTTTTCATCAGCTAGAAAGTAAAAGAAATAATCTAAAATAAAATATGTCTTCTTACAGCATCATGTTCAAGAAATTCGGTGCTGGAATCAATTTACTCTTCTAAATATTATATATTTTTTTACCTTCCAGTACCCACCAAATTCAAAATCGAAAAGCGGATTAAATATTGAATTTTACAATTCTGATTTCGAATGGCTTGAACGAAAAACGCATCTTTTTCTATTTCTTTCATTTCATCTTCATCTCAGACTATCATTTGACTTTGAAAATGATCTCAGGTCATATGCAGGTTTCTCAAATTTTGAAGTAAGTATCATCTGACGAAAATAATTTGTTTAAAAGGAGTAAATTGAAGTGAAAGATGAGGTTCAAGTTGTATCTTGAAAAATGCTATTTTTTTAAAGTTAGAATTTTTATCTAAAAATAGTTTTATGGTATATGCATTGAAAGATAAATTTTTTGAACAGCATTTATGTAGATTATTAATCTATTTTTAAATAAAATAGATGAAAAAAAATTAAAGTAAATAATGTTTAAGTAAATCCATATCAAAATACTAAAAATAGTTAACTATTATTTCCTTATTTCAATGTACGCACTAAAAAGTCTTCTTAAAAATAACTTAAAGGATAGTAATCGATACATGAGTTTTCTTATTCAGTTGAATAGGGATATAATTTACAGGGTGGCGAGTGGTCAGGGAAAACCTGGAAAAACACAGTCAAGAAAAGAGAAAACTACCAGTATTTTCTCACAGAAAATATTTCAAATAATATAAGGAGATTATATAAATTGAATTTATATTTAACAGAAGACTGGTGTTTTTCATCTATATTGACTGTATTTTTATCTAACCACTCGCCACCCTGATTTAAGAGATAATATAAAGGCAATGAGCACCATATATAACAGGAAAACTTTCTCCCCATTTCCCGACATTATTTTCATCGATAAGGGCCTAAAGATACATCAGTGTGGATATTTTTAACAATTAAGCATTCATGGGAAACTGGCATTCATGGCAAAAAATCAGTTTATCGCATTCTTTTTCATGATTTGAAAATCCTTTTTGTTTTGATTGATGAAGAGTGACCGCTTAGACAAGGCAATCAAATTCGTACAGCATAATATCCCCTTGGCCACTTTATTAAGATTTTAAAAATATGGAATTCAGCCAGAGCTGAGTATGCCAGAATCGCGAAAGTGGTCGGCATGTTTACATATTCCCGTATCAGGACAAATCTTCTATTTTGATTTACAAATTTTAATAAAATCTTAAATATCTTTAAATAAAGACATTCTAATGCCTGGAGGGGATCAGCTATAGTATAATGGAAAGGTCTGTAAAATGATGACTCTGAAACTTGATGGAATTCACTAAACCGAGAACTACTGTAAACTTATAGACTGTTTGTATTTTTTTTTCCTTAAATTTTTTTACAATGTAGAATAATAATAAAATAATTTTACTACAATATTTTATTAAATTAGGGATTCACAACCATAGTTGATCAGGTCCATTTGTAAAATATAAGGATATTAGATTGATTTACAAGTATCATTTTTGTTTGAGGTTATTTATAAGACAATAAGTTGAAAATTATTTATCTGATCCAAAGGTTTGTAACGATACTTTATTTTTTCACAGCTCCAGTATTTGGATCGAGTGCTTTAACAATTTTCGGAATCAGTACATTTCGGAATCTGTCTGTTCCAGCGCGAGGGGCGACATAGAAATTATAGGTACTGTTATATGTTAAATTTTTACTTGATGATTATTATTTTCCAGTTTTAATGTGCATTGTGTTTGTAGTTTGTTTTATATTGTGATGATGATGCGAGAAATAATCGACACATGTAAATTCTAATATTTTAAAAGTGTTTTGATTAAAATGACGTTTTTTAAACAAATAATTGTGTTTTAATATATTTTTTAACATTTGTTTGGAATATATTTCGCTATGGTATATTTTATGGTATTAGGACTATTGCACGCATATTTATGTTTCTAGTCAGCAATTAGTTAAAGGATTCTGGTACTTAAACAGTGTTTTTCCTACTTGTAAATACAGATATGTAATATTAATCTTCAAATTTCGATTACTTTTTATTTCTAAAAATCTAATTGTAACATAAAATTTGATTGAACGGAAAATTTTGAATATAGCAAAAATTTTTTTTATTATATATTACTATAGGAATGTTAAATATCAGTCAAAATGTTATTTGTAAAAGATTGTTATTTTATTTATGCATATCCATTGAGTTGGACATAATTCTTAATACATTACTAAATATATTTTTTCGAATCATGTTTTGATTAAAAATTATTTAAGTATTCTTATTTTTTTATTGTTATTACCCAGCTAAAAATGAACTCTAGTGAAACTGCAAAGAAAATGTAGTTGCGAAACTGTGGTGATTTGGCACAAATCACTGCAGTTTTTTCGAAGTCAACAACTACAAAATCACTACAGTCAATGTGTAGTTCATAACTACACATTTTCTGCAGTGAATTTGAAGTTAAATGCCCCTCCCACCCCAAAAAATTGGCTCTGCTGGCGCCATCTATTGACCTACTGGTAAGCTTTCTTTCTAACATTTCAAAGGCAGATTTTGACTGTGGAAACAGTTGTACTCGAACTGACGATCCCAGGTACAGGAGAGACACGCTTTGACCACTTGCCCGTTGGGACTTGTGTGGTTAGTGTTGTGCGAGGTATAAAGGGGAGGCATTTCAATTAAAGGTTATTTGTTGCAAAAGCTGAATGGCAGGCAGAAAAATTGGATGTTTTAAAGTGCTTTTATTTTATTATTTATTTATTTATTGTAATTCGTTTATATGGGCGTGTATTTTAAAAACAATTTAATATTAAATGAATTAAACAAATACTTTAGCGAATTAGCTAAAGCAAATTAATTGGTTTTTCTTCTGAATTTAAAAATTAGTAAATATTTAATAAAATAATTTTATTTTTAGGCTAATTGCGAAAATAATTTTTTTATTATGAATTATAATGTAATTACATGCATTGTGTTCATTTTATAAAATATATATTTTTGACATGGAAGTACTTACTTTAATAAATTATGGGTCGGTAATTAATATTTTTTACTTAGAATAAAAATTCATTTTATGTCGTTTAATGATACGGTAAAACATATTTTTTATTATTGTGTTAGAATTAATAATTTGTTATTTATAAACATTTTTTAATTTAAAAATTAAATAAAAAAAATTATATATATATATATATATATTGTAGTGAGTTTTTTAAATAGGGAATATTTCTGAATCTTTCTTGCAAATTAAAAAAAATAAACGAATTTTAGAGGTTTTTCTGACAATATAATTTTTTTTAGGAATTATAATGTAATTAAATGTGTTAATTTAAGAAATATATATTTGTAAAAAGGAAAAAATAATTTTATAAAATAGGAATATAATATTGTGTTAGAATAATAATTTGTTATTTATAAACATTTTTTAATTTAAAAATTAAATAAAAATAATATATATATATATATACATATATATATATTTTGGTAGTGAGTTTTTTAAATGGGGAATATTTCTGAATCTTTCTTGCAAATAAAAAAAAAAAAAAAAAAAAAAAAAAAAAAAAAAAAAAAAAAAAACGAATTTTAGAAGTTTTTCTGATAATATAATTTTTTTAGGAATTATAATGTAATTTAAATGTGTTAATTTAAGAAATATATATTTGTAAAAAGGGAAAATTAATTTTATAAAATAAGAAGTTCATAATTAATAACTTTGAATTAGAATAAGGACTTATTTTATGTCATTTTTATTTTTTAATGTAGCATATGTTTTTAATGATTATGTAGATATATTTGATTGTTAACTTATCTACATTTTTACCTAAAAATAAAATAGAAACATTAATTTAATTTTCTTCTTTTTTTTTTCTTTGGTAAATAATTTTTTACAAAGAGAAATTTCTGATTTTTTTTTTTTTTTTTTTTTAATATAAACAATAACTAGATTTTTCAATATATTTATGACTTGTAAAATAATTTTAAACACTTTTAATAATTTAATATTTGCATGAAATAAGAAACTTTGATGTGCTTTTAAAATGAATACGTAATTAGAAAATACACTTCAATTAACTGATGAAGTATTTTTTTTCTTTCTACGATTCATTAAGTTTAGATCGAATAATAATTTTATAAAGCGATTTAAAAAATTATTTGATGATTCAAATATTTGTATGTCGATTTCAAAATGAAGTAATAGTAAATTAATTGCAAGTAATTTTCAGTTATGAAGATGGAGATGTATGGGGCAGGAAGCAGAGAAGCTCGTTCGGTTTTAAAATTTAATTAAATAAAATTTCCTCTTTCTTTCTTTCTTTCTTTTTTTTTTTTTTTCAAAAACCTTATGTAAATTTTTCGAGTAACTTAGAAAGAAAGAAAAAGAAATTTTCAATTAAGGAGGGGGTTGTAGACTCATTGCCCCTACCTGGATTTTGAAATTTAATTAGCAATTTTTCCTCCAATTTACAAAAGCATAATAAAATTTATTCTGTTAGTGTGATTTAAATAAAGAAAAGAAGAATTTTCCGTGAGGGGTGGGGGAATAGATGAGCCATTTTCCCTCACTCGATTTTGAAATTTAACTAATTTTTTTCTCCGATTTTTTAAAAAATACTATAATTCAATCTTTTTCCTTAGCTTGAAATATAAGAACTAAGAATTTTCCTGTTAGGGGGAGGAAGGTAGAGGAAAGTATTTGCCCCTTCCTAAATTAAAAAAAACATATATATATACATTAAAAAAAATTTTCTTTTCTGATATTTTCAAAAGCATAGTAAAATGTATAATTTTCAAGAAATTTAAAATAAAAAGTAAGAAGAAATTTCGCATTAAGGGGCTGGTGAGTGAAAGGCCCATTGTCCCTCATAACTTTTGAAACTTAATATATTTTTTCTGTGATTTTGATAGACCTCTCAAAATTTATTCCTTTAGAGTCACTTAAAATAAAGGAACTAAGAAATTTCCGTTGTATGCAGGGGGTAAAGGTAGTCACTACTCCTCACTGGATTTCGAAATGTAATTTCGTGAAACTATTTTTTTTCTCTTAGCTTAACATAATAAAGGAACTGAGAATTTTAAGTTAGGGGGAAGGAAGCGTAGATAGGAGACGCCAATGTCTGAATTTAAAAAAAAAGAAATGGATTTTAATGTATTAAAACTTGTAATTTCCAAGTAACAAAACAAAGTAGGAACTAATAAATTTTTTACTACGGAGTGATTCGATGGGATGAGAAATCCCTAGTTCGATTTTGAAGCATTTGAAATTATTTTTCTCCGATTAAATTCTGTGAATTTATCAGACAATAACTACAGTTATACGAGAGATGCATCGAAATGTACTTCTAAATTAATGGTTGGATAATAACTTCAAATTCACTGCAGTGATTCTACGATTATAAAGTCTTATATATTTTTTAATTTTTGATTATAAAATGACTTTATAAAAACTACAGTGTTTTCAAAGTTAATAGCGCACAGAATGTTTAAAATAAATTACTGCAAAATCACCTTTAATTAACTACAAAATAACTGAAGTGATTTTATAGTTGAGATTGCACTACAGAAAGACTAGAGAAATTTTAGAAAAACCTCAAAAACACTTCACTTCTACAAAAAAACTGCAGTTCATTTTTAGCTGGGTAATTATATTATATATATATATATATATATATATATATATATATATATATATATATATATATACCGGGTGTCCCACAAATGACTGGTGGATTTTAAAATTCAATAACTTGCAAACGGTGAGAGCTATTTACAAAATTTTTTCAGGAGGGTTATGCATAATGTCAAAAGTTTTTTTTTTTTTTTTTTTTTTTTTTTTTTTTTTTTTTTTTTACGGTAATTTTTGATTTTAATTCGCCTATCAAACACTAGGTGGGGCTGACGGCGATTAAAGGCCAGGTGATCAGCGCTGAGTGAAGCGTCGACCTGGTCTTCAATTGCCGTCAGCGCCACCTAGTGTTTGATATGCGAACTAAAATAAAAAATTACGGTAAAAAAAAAACTCTTGACATTATACATAACCCTCCTGCAAAAACTTTTTAAATAGCTGTCACCGTTTGCAAATAATTGAATTTTAATGCATCAGCCATTTTTGTGAGACCCGGTATATATATATATTATAATTAATGTAAAAAACTTTGTGACATTATTTTAAAACTTTTTTCAAAATACTTCACCCGCTAATGAGTTTGTAGTAATTATTTTTGAGATTTAGTTCCTAAATACCTTAATGACTTCAAGTTTTCTGTCATTTGTCATTATCCACATTTTCAAATGGGTTCTAGAATCACTTAAGATTTTTTTTTCAGCAAAAGACCAGGTGTCGATGACATTTGATGTTTTTCATAAACTTTATTATTTAATTAAAAATTTCCCCATTTATTTTGTTTTTTAGATAAACATATTATTTTTCTAATTCTAAAAAGTAAATATTATTTTAAATTGCTCTATTAATATTTAAGGGGTCAGGTACCCTTTAAAGAATCCAAAGATCGGTTTGTCTTAAAAAGCGTATAATTAAATACGATTCGTTAGAAACATTTACAAAAAAACGCATAAAAAATCGAATTAGAACATAAGTTATGTCTAAAACGCTTAGAACTCTTCCTATATTATCAATGGTTGATATAATCTTTAAAGTCGATTTTCTCAAAACAGTGATCTTGATCATTGCGCGCACGATTTCTGAAAAATGGTTGGCTAGAATTTTACAAAATTTTTGCTAGTGTATTAAACTTATAAAAGCACAAAATTACATCTCATTATATTTCTGAAGTTAGAAGTTTAGAAATCCCGACTTCTTTTGTATAAAATCATATGCTGATATTTCAATTTTTTCTCTGGATCTATAAGTTTTATTTTTTTTATCATTGTACTTCATTTTAAAAACACATTAATTCTCTACTCAATAAAATAATCTTGATTTCTTTTAGCCATTCAAATGTGAAAAATCATGTTCGCAGTGCATATGTTACAGGCCAAACCCGATTTAGGCCAAACTAGATTGGCCTAAACCAAACCCGTCTATCCTAACGCCCATCGGATAAACTAGTTTTTCCTAGGCCAAACCGGTTTATCCTAACGCCCATCGGATAAACTAGTTTTTCCTAGGCCAAACTAGTCTATCCTAAGGCCCATAGGACAAACTAGATTTTCCTAGGCCAAACTAGTTTGGCCTAATTCTTTTAGGATAGTCTAGTTTAGCCAGCTGTTTATTGATCTGAACCAGTTTATCCTAGGCCGATCTAGTTTATCCCAGGCCAATTCAATTTGGCGTGATTTCATTAAATTCAATGACCGCCTAAACGCCAACATTCTTGTTTGTCCTAGGCTGATCTAATTAATCCTAGGCCAGTGTAGTTTTACGTGTTTTTAGTTGACGGCCGTCAAAGCCAGAGAAATATTGGGCTCACAGAGTCTGTATATGCATGTACGCATGTATGTATGCATGTATGTACGCATGTATGTACGTATGTACATAACGCGATAACTCTTGATACAGATATCCGATTTGCTCCAAATTTCGGATGTAGGTTCAATCTAATAAGGTACTTTTCTAATAAATTTTAGGAATTCATTGGATAAGAATAAAGGGGGCTAACGGGAGGCTAATCCCCCACCGTTAATTTAGATAATTGGATTTATCATGCAGAATTATCAGTTTTTATTTAAAATCTTAGATATAGGATCATTGTGACAAGGCGCCTCCATGATTACTTGCGGATGTTTATTATTTAAGTCTAAAAGAAAGTACAATATAGGTAACTCAACATAATTTACATAAATGGTTTTTAACGCAGAATTGTCTAATTTGCTACAAATTTTGGATATAGGTTCTTTTTAATAAGGCGATTCCCTGAATAGTTTTGAGGGTTTAATGGTTATGTATGAAGAGAAAAATGAAGGATTACCCTCTTACCTAAGATAAACTAGTTTATCCTATAGACATTTAGGTAAACAAGTTTAGCGTAGGAAGTTTATTGAATTGGCGTTAGGATAAAATAGTTTGGCCTAGGCTAAACTAATTTGGCTCGAAATCGGGTTTGGCCGGTAAAAAACATGTCTTTCACAAGAAAAAATACTTAGATGTGTGTAAAAAGTCATAGCTTATAGCATCAATACAGATATTTATCATGTCCACCGTAGAGACATGATGCACTGGACATGGTGTTTGCTTATTATATTTGTTTTCTGAAGACTCATGCCAACTGAGATCAGACTTGCATTTATTATTATTATTATTATTATTATTATTATTATTATTATTATTATTATTATTATTATTGCATATACGATCTAGATCGGAGCTGAACATAATTTGGAATCGAACAGCGTTTTCATATTTTGAGAAATTAATTACCTGTGGACATATAAGCTATTCTTGTCACGGCGTCAAATTTTTCTTTTCCGTAAAGTCGTAAGTGGAAAATGGATTCAAAACGTAGTTTTAATAGTATTTTCTCAAAGGTACATCACTTTTATGAAAAAATAGTTAACGCCTGTCGATTACATATTTTCTGAGTGAAAATGCCTGTTAATCTTCTGCATTTAGTTCTTCATTCGTATGCATTTAGTTCTTCAGACGTATGTATTTAGTCTTCAGGGCACATTAGTTCTCAGGCTTTGGTAGCCTTATGAGATAAAAACACGTCAAACTACATTATTTCTATCAAGATTTATGGCGTTACGCACATACGTACATACTTATATACATGCGTGAATGCATGCGTATATACATACATACAGAACCTGTAAACCCATTATTTCTCTGGCTTTGACGCACGTGATCTAAAAACACGTAAAACTACATTGGCTTAGGATAAACTAGTTCGGACCAATAAACAACAGTCTAAACTAGTTTATCCTAAAAGAATTAGGCCAAACTAGTTTGGCCTAGGAAAATCCAATTTATCCTATGGGCCTTAGGACAGACTAGTTTTTCCTAGGAAAAACTAATTTATCCGATGGGCCTTAGGATGGACCGGTTTGGCCTAGGATAATCTAGTTTGGTCTAAAATCGGGTTTGGCCTGTAACACATACAAGAAAATTTCTTTTGTAAAAATAGCATTATTTTTAAAAATAATTTAAAAACTTCTTACATATGTATACATTTTTTAATAACTTTAATTGATAAAATAAATCTTTCTTAATGTGTGTTTTCACATTTTATAATTAAAACTCAATTATGTATAGGCAGTACACAATTAGGAAATTTGCAATTCTTACAACGATTACTTTTTCACGTATTTTGTGAGTTCAAAGGGTGCCTTTACTTTGTACCCTTGTGCATTTTATTTGTAAATATGTCATTCATTTTCGTACCTATTTTTAATCTATTCATACATCTTTTTTCAGAATTAGGACCTTTTTTCTGCAAAATCATTTCCATATGAAGAGTAACAATTTTGGATTATGAGTTCTATTCAATCTCAGGTCTGCCACAGGCGACTAATTGATGATGCATCGCATCACCTTTTCAAAACAAAAATATTTTACAAGCACTTTGCAACATACTCTAAAATTTATATATTTTGGACATAAACTCTAAAATTTGTATTTTTAGAATAGTGTTGCGAATACAATATAAAAACTTCCGTCTGTGGCAGACCTGCAGTGACATTCTAAGTTATTCTTATTATCGGAAAAAAATCTTTAAACCAGAAGTATTCACAGCTCCTTTTACAAAAAGCCATTCGTAACGTAACATTCAGCTATTCTTAACAAGAAAGAGAAACAATGCGTCAACCGTAGATTAAGAACCTCTTCCAACACGTGCATGATACTTTAAATAAACTTCTTTTTTTAATAATCTGATAGATGATGTCTAAACAAGTCTTACGAAAAACATTTAAACCATTTAGAATCTAATATTGTTAACTCCCGCGTATAATCGGAAAAATATTTGAATTCTGTAAACCTGTATATGATCTGTTCATTTATATATATGCCATATATTAGAATAAAATTGCGCTCAGTTTGGAAACTCATTGCGCAGTGTAAAATTCCTCCTTAGCAAGTTCTATTAACAAACAAAATTGTACACGAGATCTTAGTTTTGACCTGTATGTGCTTTTCTATAGAATTTATACCGATGACGTAATATGAGAAAAATTAATAAAATTTTAAAAACGTGAAACAAACAACATTTTAAATGCGTTTAACAATTCACTCAACACTTCACTTAACAATTCATTCAGAAATTAATGTTCATTGACATTAATGTAATGTCTTTATTAATGTAACCTAATTATTTTTATGCCCCTATAAATGAATTATGAATTCTATGCACACCATATTATACAGTAAACAACTTGTAGGAAGTTTTAGAGTTGTATTTCAATTTCAACTTGTTTGGAGTTGTTTAACACCATTAAATTACATTTAAAACGCTTTATTCAGATACACGGTATTCTAGTGATAATTTTCAGTGTTCCTGTAAATGAAATATAAATATTACATACCTCATATTAAATATAGAAGATGCAATAGTAAATCTCAATAACATATATTAATGGAATGGCAATCCGAGTTTATTTATGCGAGTCAAAGAACGGAGAGTCAGAAAAACGGCAGACAGACATACATACAAATCGACTACATAAATACTTTTCAAATATGTTGAAACGTGTTAAAAATGTCATGAATTCAATATTCATCGTGCATAATCTACTTTTGTCTGCATTTTAATTTTATTTTATTAAAAATGGCAATAAGGAAGGAATTGCAAACTTTTTCCTTTCTTATGAAAATATTTCAAATAAATAAATAAATAAATAAATAAATAAATCTTTATGTTACCACAACCTGCAAATATCAACAGACAGTTAGTGGAACATTTTTTTAGGTAAAAAATTATTTGAACTTTCATAATGAAGATTACAATGCATGCATATTTATCATAAAAATACATATTACCCGCATATTTCAATATTTGTAAATAGCATATGATAGAAAATAATAAAAATAAGTAAATGCATTTCTCTCTTTGCATCTTTAATGGCATTAGCCATTAAACTTTTGCCATAGTTTTATTGAAATACAAACTAACAAGTGGTTTCTATTTGAATTTTTTCTATCATTCAATTCTGAAAAATTGAAATTATAAAGAATATACAGTTGAGAAATTTGTCAAAATGGCAATAGTTCTACAAAACTGCAATAATTTAATAATTGCTTTTTGATGCTTGATAACACATCTTTTCTATAACAGCTCAATTTTTTTTTCAATTAAGGAATCATTGACCCATATTGAATTAGATTTAAATTCTATAAGCTGATATCATTTTTTTTAATTTCAGAAAATTTAAATAATTATGCATACAAGCTCAGATTTTATAAATTCGCGTCAGTTATGTAATTTTATTCCGTTTTCATTATTTATTCGACAAGCATCATATCAAAAATATTCTATCACATTTCCTTTTAGGCAAGCACTCCATTTATATACGCTATTTTTATGTTTCATGTTCATAATCCTTGTATTAGGCTCTAGCAGGGTTGGGATACATATAACGATGGATGTATATCTTGGTAGATATTATGATATATATCCGCTATATCTTTCTAAAACATCATAAAGTTTAATGTTTTAGATATTTTCATACATTTGACGCAAATTTGTATTGCGTATGACATATTTGATATTTTAATCAAAAGAAGCGTAAATGATTTTTTTCAACTGTTTTCGTTTGTATCATTTTACGTATAAGAACTTTTATTTTGGCAAACTACTTGCAATTTTCTCTCCCCCCCCCCACACCCTCACAATCTTTGCCCTTAGCTAAAAAAAAATTCCACTCTTTACATTTAAAGCTAAATTCGTATGTAGAATATACAACCAAATACCATGTGAGGTAATAATTCCTTTAAATATCTACTGAATGGTAAGCTGTCTAATTTAGACAAACTATATACAGGGTGTCCCCTCTCAACGGTGGCCAATGGCTAATTTCTAAACCGTTGGTCATAGACATATAGTTCCAATTGCCAAAATGCTTTAAAAAAGGCAAAGAATTGTTTTTTAAGCGATTTTCGTCAAAAAAATGTTTTACTAAAAAATTACGAAAATTAAATTTTTATACGGTCCCCCGGTCCTATAAGTGATATTTAGTAAAAAATTTTCAACACTCTAGCAAGTAATACAGAAAAGGTCCCATTCATGTAACATTAAAATTGACCGAGTTATGAAACTTTAAATTTCATGACTTAAACCATTTTTCTATAGCTGAAAAAGGATGAGTTCGACGCAGCTTTAAGGGAACGTACACTAAGTGCATAAAGTATTATAAAGGGAGTCGATTTACAACGCTGTTCAAAGGCTACTTCCTAAACTATTTCTCACAGACATATAGTTCCAATTACAAAATGTTTTAAATGAGCGATTTAACTGAAGGCGCTGTCACCGTATAAGTTTTACGGTAGTGTTAATTATAATTAATTAACTTCTAGATTGGTTATTAAAATAACTGAAGACATGAATTTCAAAATTCTTTTTATCGAAAAAATCAAATTTTGGGAAATAACGAAAAAACTTTAAATGCATCTATTGGTTTTCATTATAAATTTAGAGATTGCATTGTTACAATAGTGGAGGTTTGTATAGACTGATAGAGAAATCAGAAAGAGATAAGTCGAGTTTTGAAATTCATATCCTCAATCGTACTTTTACGTATGTTTTATTTTGTAAGCAAATGCAGCTGATTCTTTTCGTGATTTTATTTTAAAAAGGTATGTTATTTTGATAAACTTTTATTTTATTCATAGTTTTCGTATGTAAATTTTCCTAGTTCAAAATTTATATTCAAATTTTAACTCACTTCCAAATATCTGATTGAGGTTCAATTCCCATACTTATTTAAACCCGATGACAATATAATATTAATACGATTTTAGGTGCGTTCCATTTATTTATTTTATAAGACTACATCAAATTTTATTAGGTTGAGTAATCTAATAGAGCTTTAAATATGTATCATTTCGTAACGATTTGTGACTGTTGCTTTTCATAGTTTAATTTAACAAAATTCCTGTTATTTTTTTACTTATATTTTTAGCACAAATTGCATATTTTACTTTAACATGTAAATGCCAACATAAATTCAGAAACAACATTGTAATTTTTTTTTTTTTTTTTACTCTCAATGTTTAAAGTTAAATTTTCTATCTGATGTTTATTTTTATTTCCAGTAAATTTGTGACTGACCCCTATTTTGCAGCAAAAAATATGCTTCAACTTTGAACAGCTATAACTCGGTCAATTTTGATCGCAGAGGAATGGGACTTTTTTTGTCTTACTTGTTAGAGTAGTGGTAAAAATTTTCTAAATATCACTTGTAGGACCGGGGGACCGTATAAAAATTTAATTTTCGTAATTTTTTAGTAAAAAATTTTTTTGACCTAAATCACTTAAAAAATAATTCTTTACCTTTTTTAAAGCATTTTTGCAGTTGGAAATATATGTCTATGACCAAAGGTTTAGAAATTAGCCATTGGCCACCGTTGAGAGGGGACACCCTGTATAATTTCATTATAATCTTTTTTTGCTTTGATTTTTTTTAGTTTAAACCACACAACAGTTTAGAGAATTATAAAGCACACAAGTTTACATTTATGTTAAATATCTCATTGAAAACAAATAATTTTCAGTAGAATTTTGTTTTATAATTAAACAATTTCTGGAAACCTGATAATTGTAATCCCGTAAATTGCTTTTCGTGAATGTAAAAAGCAAATTATGCGTAAGTTAAATTAGTTGATCTTCAATTTTGTTACATAAGTGAAAAAAACTAATTTAGAATGTTGTATTATTACGCTTCCATACTAATTATAATATGCTTCAATTTCTAATGTATACAGGTCTAAATATATGTGTAATTTTCAATAAGTTGACTTGTTTGAAAGTATAGAATACATGTCGAAAATATTAGATATGCATAAAAAAAACAGATATTTTTGAAAATGTCATGATATTCTTGAACCCTGAGCCGGAGCTCTCGTAATAACATTTTAATGATGGTTGTGAACAAATGCATATAAGAAATAACTAATAAATATATATTTTGTTTTATCTCTCTAGTAGAAAGAATTTTTAAATTGTACACTGTTTAGTACAATATTTATTTTATATAAAATTAACAAAGGAGATATAATTATATTAAATGAATCTAGATAGTGTATTACATTTTTGCCTTTTGCCTATCATGCGGATAATTTTCATTTTCATTTATTTTTATTCATAATACAATAGATTTTATTCGCAACTTATTTTGGCTATATTTGTGTAACATACATACACACAGAGTTCTGTCAAGAATTTTGATCATTACATTTTACTTTTCTTACTCTTAAATTTACTCCTATATATAAACTAACCAGATGAATCAGCCATTAATGATGAACCATTTCAAATTATTCTTCAAAATGAAATATGCAGGATACATCATTTAGTGTATAATTGTACTGTCAAATAACACTATATAATTAATATTTTTCTGGTCAATTTTCTTTTAAGCATGTTTCTTCAAAAATGTATTCACGAATTTAATTGTATTAAAAAGTTAATGACAATTGCTAACAGTAAAAAATCGCTATAGCAATAAAAATGTTTGACATAAAATAAAAGTTTTAAAAAATATACATAAAAATTTTCATTTATAAGTAATTTAATAAGATTAGGCTAATACGCGTTTTTTAAGGCAAAAAGAAGATATACTGCCTTATTATTGATCTTATACTTTTAATAAAACTTTCTGAAAGTACTTTTTTGTGTTTAAATTATTCAGACTAAATAGCTAACTGCATTAAAAACATCCGAAAATTCGTTCATGTAAGGTTAAAAAAAATAGTGTTAACATGATTTACAGAAACGCTGAAAGTACAACATTTACCCGACCTCATTACTTAGAGAAAAATTACTTAATAAAAAGGTGATTGTTAATCTCATTATCTTAATAAGGAAGTTACTTTTTATGACTGCTCAAAAATAATTTCTTCCATCTGAATGTTTTATATGCTTAGAACATTACTTAAAGTCTTTTTTAATTTGAGTTAAACATGCAAAGGTGGTAATTTTGGACAGCGGGTGTTAAATCAGTCATTAAATGGGGAAAAATGTTTTAATTTGATTTAATGATTTTTGAGGATAAAAAGCAGTTAATATTGCTTTTTATGAGTTGAACATTATAAAACATGTCCAAGAAAAATTAAGCATTCGTCATACAGTTAATTTGGAGCTATACTTTATTACATGCTGTATATATTGACAAAGGTAGAAAAAAAGTTATTATTTATATCGTTCAGTGTAAAACTGACAAATTTAAATATTTTTATGTTTATTTACATATATAGAGAGAAATATTTTATTTAATGATACATTGTAGCAGTTTTTTTTAATTATATGCTGTGAATAAATTTTGAACATGTTTATAATAACAAAATAAAATCATTGTATAGATACATATAGATATATAATATATTTTTAAACGTTGTTATCTGGGCTTTAAATTGCACAGTGCGCCGTACCATTCAATACTTATGCCCAAACCGTCCCATTCTTATAGGGTTAATATGTCAGCAAATTGATGACGTTCACAAATGGTTATCTACAAGTTTTTATACTTCTGCTGTGATATGTATTGCCGTACTTCCTAAACAGCTTTGCTCAATGCCCACAAATCAAAATTTATAGCTAGCCGAAAAGTTTGCTTCACTCAAACACTATGCGAATTAAAATAATCGCCGTAGTTTTCCACTAAGGTTTAAAATAACATCTATAACCTCTAAGTTTTTTCATAATTTTAGTTTCAGTTGATTCGGAATTAGGTAAAGGAAGAACATATTCTTGCACTGTATTTTCGACGATTATATGAAAATATAACACATAAATTATAAGAAATATATTTTTGAGTTTAGCGTAACGAAAGATTTCATAGCATACCTCACACGATATATACAGATTTTTTTTAATCAAGTAACTTAATTAGTCCCCTACCCGCCTGCTGAATATATTTGTAATTGTTTAATAATCTGTAAATTTGTGGGTCAATTGTATTTGTCACTTCCCCCAATTTGAGCTTTTCGAGATCCACAGTTTAACACATAAAATGACTGTGACACACGGACAGGCAGATGCAGGAGTGATCTTATAATGGTTCCGTTTTCACTTTATAAGTACGGAACCCTAAAAGCAACAGGGAAATACCTAAAATCTTTTGTACTGCACAGAAAATGTCCTACAAACTTTTATATGCCACATATTAACAGTTAAATTTCCTTCACGCAAAAATATTCTTAAAATTACTGAAACATATTTCCAAAATGTACAAACGGAATGACACAATCACTTTTGGCTTGTATCTGTGTTTGACTTTATTTATGTTCTACCAAAGGTCTGTTAGTGCCAGATCGGGATTTTGTCGACACTGCAGTCGTTGGAAAGCTTCTACCATGGAAATAAATGGAATGTATAAGATTAGGCGTCCGAATACAACTTGTGAAGACTTATAGGTCGATGTATATCTCTCATTTATTCATTTCTCTAAGTTGCTATATATATATGAATGACTCTTTGTGTATTAGAAAAAATATTAACGGATTACAATTATTACAGAGAAAACAACTTTATGCTTGGTGGAAAAAATAACTTCATGGAAGGTAGTGCTTTCCTGAATAGAAGCAGTTGAATCACAAGAGTTTACAATATTAGGTACACACAATGAAAGGCGGTTTTGCAGTTGTCAAATGTGTATCAAGTATGTTAAAGCATGGTTATTTAATTAACCAAAAGATGGGATTCGTGTCTCTAAGTGAAGTCTTTTGAAAGGCACATTGACGCATTTAATCAAATATGAATGAGTTGAATTGGTTATAAAGCAACTTATGCAATTATATTATTCTTTAACAATTGGTCGGGTCGACATCTTGACAAAAACTCTGGTGATTTTGTAAATATTCCTCAAATCTTTTTTTCAAATACTTGAATTGTTGAAAGAAATATTTCTAATGGCTGAAGAAATTTTGAAATACAAGGTGGGGGAAAAACAGCCTCCACATTGAATCCAAATTTCTCAATGCATAAACGTAAATCATTTTGGCCTCTGCAACTTACAGTATAATGATTGTTTCCTGATCATAAATCGATTTGTTTATCGAAGTATGCCGCAGTTTTTGTTTTGTGCTATTTCCTGTCTTGAAGCATGTAATGAACAAATTTCAGGCTATATTCGTTGCATATTTTTCCTAACTATGGTTTAAAATTTCCGCTAACATTGTATTACAAATATTAATTTATCCCGTAAATTTTCCAGAGGCGTTAATTACACATTTGCAAGATATTGAAATGGGTCAATTTTTTTTTCTGATTACCGATGCCCCCACTCCTCTTGCGAATAGGATCCGAGAGTTCATGGAGTTTTGCATGTAGTCCGAGGTATTGATGTCATATAGATGGACCTGGTCGATGGCTAAATTGGGGTACTCACGTAACCTGTGACGGGCCCAACCAGTAGCATGGTGTGATAGCCAGTAATAGTTCTGGACATAAACATACGTCTTACCAATCCACGCATGTCTTAAAATCCCATCATATCGAAAAGTTTTATACACAATCTCGTATTGAGATCAAAATTTTATCGGTGTTCAAGAAGTTAAACAATAACACTTTCGAAACTCAATCTATTTTTCATGCTTTTACGTAATTCGTCAATAACAAGTTGTTAAATCAATTCCGGAAAAAAAATCTCTTTTCGTTATGATTTGTGCAACTTTTTGACTTGTTATTTAATGTAGCTGTTTGTATAATGTAGCTAATGTTTGACTTTCTTGGTGTAGTGTGAACTTGCTGCGAATCCAGGAATTCCTAGTTCCAATAATGTGTCAGTCTCCTGCACTTTGAGGTCCTTATCACGAACGGTGGCTTTTAAAATTCTACAATGATGAAAAAATTGCAATCACATTTGTTTGGAAATAAATTTTATTTTGCTCTGCATGTTTTCACCTTTTCCTATGTATTGTGCCCATCGTTAAATCATCTTATGGTCTTTTATCGTCTTACATTTATTTAGTTTATTTTTCTACAGCCTTTTAAAAAATTTTATGCATTCTTATATGTTTATATTGTTTTCGCCATTATTTTTAGGGTTACATTTTGACATCCAGTACGATTTATTATCGCAGTTTTTTCATATCCAAAATACGTATATATTTCCAAAATACTTGTCAATTCGTTTCCGTCGATTCTGCTCTCACACAGAATATCGGCTGACTTGTAAAGTAGTTTTCGATTATTGCCTTCATTATATTAAGTAGTTGCTTATAAAAAGCCTTCTTTTCAGACGCTATCTAGTCGTTGTTCTGATTTTCCAAAAATTTCCAGTCTTTGCAAACTAAACAGTTTTGCAATCTTCGCTCTATCGGCGCTAGCATTACAGAATGAAGAATCGCCGACGACATCTTCAGAACTGGGGACGACTTCGCATATCACAGAAATGCCTACCCCCTCCCTGTACCAGCACGTTATTAATGTGAGCCATTGGTACTGATATAATTCTCCATAATTGAGCTCATCGGGAATATCCCCCATAGTCATTCTTTTGATCTCGTACTATTAAGGGAGGAGATAGTTCCTAAAGTTCTTTAAAGCATAAAAAGTCAAAGCAGAACAATTAGTTATATGTGACTGTGAAAATTTAGTCACAGTCTTCAGATTTTTAATATAGAGAATGTGGTACCTTCAAGAATTTCTCACTGGCAACAACAGGTTACAAAATGTACAGTAAGCTGTCTCTTCTTCCACACAGAGTGTTTTTCCTGCATAGATAGTGATCTGGAGAATTCCATAAATAACAGAAATACACATCTATACTAATAAAATAACAAATCGCTCTGTGTTTGTGTGTCTGCGATAGTTAGCAAAAACTACGGCACGTACGAGGTTAAATTTTTTGTAATGATTGTCCAAGGCCTTTCCTAATGTACCTGACCCGCAGAATTTTAAAATTCTAATAATTAGTTGAAAAATTAATTAAAATACCTAAGTTAAAAGAAAGAAAAAGTAGTCATAATTCAATAAGGACATAGATTTTTATCAAACCCCAGAATATTTCTTCGAAAACGCAAACAAAAGGAAAAGGGTTAATGTAAATACACGGTTGTCATGGCGATGAATGTTTTAGGCTTTCAATAAAGGGCTGTATTTTAAATTCTTCTGGGCCTAAAAACTCAAATATTAGACAGCTGCAGGAAGAAAAATTCCTCTTTCAGAAATTGTGAAATTTATTTTCATACTCCTGTAAATAGTTGAAAAATCCGTAAAAATCCATTTATAAAATCTCATTTTTTTTCCATTGAAAGAAACAGAATTTAGAGAAATCTTTCTGAACGAGAGCAGGTGTTTTGGAATGCAGACAGTTGGGCGCCAGACAGTGGTGGCATTTTTAGACGATCTGTATATAATTTCGAATGTTAAATTTATGAATTTAATTTTTATCAATTCAGATGAAGAAATTTTCACTGATTTTAAATATGTAAATTTCTTTGCAATTACAACCTTATATATTAATCATTAATTCGTTACTTGGATGACTTGCTCTATTTAAAAGCAAGTTTTTCGATACCACAAATGTTTTTTATATTAGGATTCTTTGGTACGCTGCCGAATTTTTCAAACTACACCATTTGAAGATTTTAAAGTTATGCATCGAGCAATATCTTTAAACGCTGTTAAATAAAATCTAAAAATATAAGAATCCAAGTTTTTTTTTTAAATAAAAAAGTCCATTTTTAAAAAAGGAAAAGAAATGATGAATCGCGAATAAATTAAAATGAAAAGGAAAAAAACTCAAAAAAACATTTTGGAGCTTTCAGATAAATTATAACACATAGTAAATATTTTAAAGAATATCGAGCATCAAATATAGGGCGGGAGGATTTTTTTTTAGAGGGAGCGGTCAAATATTTAAAATACTACAGTTTTCTACCATTTCATATGCGGGCTTTTCACTAAGCACTGAGATAAATATTACTTATTAAATATAAAAGCTGCAGATAGTTTAAAACACATAATATAGATTTTAAAGAGTAGGGGACGTCAAATTATGTGCAGGATGGGGGATTATTGTTTTAGGAAGGGCGTGATCAAACATTTAAAATCATACCGTTTTAGATGCGAATTTTTCAGAGCTCTGGGATAAATAATACTTCGTCAATGTAAAATTTTAAAAGTGTATTTACTTTTCTTTTCGAATAATAATTTTATCAAATATCTTTCTTAAGTTTACAAACACTTTTTTTAAGATAAGACTTTGCCCCATGGTTCTGGAATAGGAAACTAAAAGATTCCAGATCCCACCCCCTTCTTCTTGCCGAGTGTGCGCAGCACTTCTGCTACACGGTACCGTAGGCAACCGGGATTCGTTTTGAGATTTTTTTTTTTTTTTTTTTTTTTTTTTTTTTTTTTTTTTTTTTTTTAGATTGTAGAATAAATTTCAGGTTTATTTAAGAACATTATAACGGGTCCGGACAACGCCGGGAGGCTCAGCTAGTCACCCTATAAATCTTCCCGGTTACTTTCGGACGAGTTGTACAGTTCTTTGATTTTCAAAAAAAAGAGCTTTCCAACGAAACCACTCCCGACAGAATACAGATCTGGCAGTTCTGGATTTTTTCTACTCAGTGAACTAAATTTTGTTCAGATTAAAAGTACACAATCTATATTATAAATATCAAACGTATCTGTGCGTAAAATAAGTCATTTTGCAAATGGCAATATTTCAAAATTTGAAATGGAATTTCGGTTTTGTAATTTTTGCTGCAGCAAATTATTTAACTTCTAAACATCCAACATTTTCAATTTTTAAACCATCGTATAGAAAGAAAAAATGTGCTTTTGAATGCAATTTCTTTGAAAACTGTATCTTTATTTACTTTTGAGATATTATTATTATTATTATTTATTTTGTTGTTTTTACGACCGTTTTTTTAACTATGAAAATAGAAGTACTCCATTTTTATTAAAAAGAAAAAAATAGCGTAAAAGGTCAGGTTACTGTATCTTTGAATCTTTATGTTGCTATTTGCTCATTAAAATTTAAAAAGTAATAAAACTTAAATTAAAACGCATGCTGTTTGTTGCATGTTGTTTGTTCACGTGTCCAAAAAAGCATGCGTCAAGAATAGCATGCGTCAAAGTACTTTAACAAAACTTAATAATCTAAAAAGATGAACAACGACACCTAAATAATATGAAAAACGGATAATACATTTAAAAACTCAATATCTGGAATTAATATCAGTAATCTAAAACTATCCGATTTATTTTGTACGCCTTCTATATGATGATTAAATTTTCGTATATACTACAAGGTATACTAATTCATTTAAATGCGGAAAGGCATTCGAAGACAAAGATTTCTTTCAGCAGCTTCCAGTAATATATAAAAATGCTCTTCAAATATTTTGTACTATCGTGTACATGATTTATAGGATTTGAACACACCAAGTAATAAGCAAAAAAATGATTATATTTAAAATTCGTACCACAACTGAAAACGCTCTTAACCAAATAATGTTTAAGCATAATAGTACTGTAATCCATTTTTGTGTGATCCTGGAAATATGCGAAAGATGGCTAGCGTACCATATTACCTCGAAGATATATATATATATTCATTTATGTTTCATTTATGTTTCATAGTAGTTTCATTTATGAATAAACTACAAAATGCATTACAGGCTTTATTACCACATAGACCTTAATGTAAATGAATTACAGTTTGTGTTCCCGTGAATGAACAATGAATGTTACATACTTCATTTTCAACACCAATTATCGCACGTAAATCTTGAATAACATAAATTAATTGAATGCCAATCCGAATATTTATCCTAGGATTATTTATCCTAGTTATAAACGGACAGACAGGGCGTTCGAAATCATGAAATCTTTTCAAAAAGTTTCAGGAGTTCTAAAAAGATACAAATTTCTGACATATAAATTCTAGAATTCTCTTTAATTAAGTTTCAAAATAAAATTTGTACACAATGATTAAAAACATTTAAAAATAATTAATTTTAAGTAAAATTTTTATGTTCTTAATCTATATATTTATGTAGCCATTGTATTTATAGCCATTGTATTTATTAATCATGTCGAATAAATAAAATATCGACATACTCATTCTTTAAACAAAATCAAAATTAAAAATAAACTTTTAGCGTAATTATATTTAAAAGAGGCTGTGTTATGAGATGATATGACAGTATCTGTTTCAGCTCATATTCTGACGTTATAAAAGTATTCAAATTCTTACATTCAAGCAATTGAGTCGTTTAAACAGTGGCAGTCATTTATCGCTTTGCATCCTTTTTATTCATCCTGGGAAGTTGCAGGTAAATAATGTAGTAAAAAAGGGATTAAATTTTTTATCAGCATTAAAAATTTTGTGTATGCATATAGTAATTTTCCTTCACAATAATGTAAAAAAATTGCTCATAATTTTATAAGATCTCTTTCCCAATGAAATTAACGTAATTTTAATACACTTTTATATGAATAAATTATAGTAAATACAATAGTAAATTATTATTTCAATGTCTCTGGGAATTAAGTAATTTACTGTCAACTATTTATATATAAACAAAACTTTAAAACTAAATTTTCTGCTCACAATAGGAAAATTTAAATACAAAAAAATCTTTTTCGACTTAAATTGGTTTAACAAGATAATGATGAATGCCTACAACAAAAGAAATGTAATTTATTTTTGTCTGTAAAGTTAAATAGACAATTTGTACTTTTGCATGAAACACTCCCTCGTATAAATCGAACAACAAAACAAGTTTGTTAATTGACGCTTCGTGATTTTTTTATCATCTTTCTTTTGATACAGCGAGTTTAATCTGACTTACACAATTTATTTTGTTCTTTATAGTCTGTGAAAAAAACGGAAAGAAATCAAGTATCGTGTACTTTGTTTTCTTTTTTACTTGTCTGCTTCTGTGGTTGTTTTTTGAATTTTATAAACTGTAATATTTTATTGGCTTGATTAAATAAAATTAAAATGTTTAATCCAAAATAAAAAACAGTTTGTGGAAAAAATGAAAACTGTGCTAAAAAGGCATTGTAAACTATATATTAAATGTGTTTATTAAATGTTTAATATATATATTTTTTAATTTAAGTAAAAAAGGTCACTTAGTTATAATGTATAATTCGAATACAAAACTCATGGATCATTTCTTAGTGTGATTTATTTAATTGTCATTTAATGCATAAATGACAATGTCAAATTGTCATTTAATACATAAACGCAAAAATGTCGCGCATTTACAGAAATTACCTTAAAAAGAACAAAGGTAAGCGAATGTGCATGTATTTAGCATTTTTTTCCAAGACTGTAGTAAGCCAAATGTATGTCATAAAACAAAAAAAAATTGTATGAATAAATCCAACGTTATAATTACTGTGGCGTCGATATAAAAATCACTGTCGGCTTCGCCTATAGTCCGAGGTAGAAGTGCTCAATTCTACAACAAAAAATAAAATGTGATTAGAGATAAACCGAGTTTTAAAATTTTATTTAGACGTTTTTGAAGGATTTTTCATTTCTTTTTTCCGTAAGAGCTAGTTTTATCAGAATCATCTTAAGCGAAATCCAACTCAAAATGCCCACTTCGACAGTATTTTGCAAACTTATTCTGACTTTGTGAGTAAATTCACCAATAAGGCACATTATATAGCTCTTAAATAAAATAAACTGTCAAATGAATGCGTTTGAGAGCAAAATTGAATTTTAAAAAAAAATCAGAAAATAAGCAATTTGTTATTTGAATAAATCCTCAATATTTCAATCATGTTCATTTAAGGAAATTCTGTTCAAAATGTCCAATTTGACAGCATATTTTCGAGATACATTCTGCCTTCTTCAAAAATCTGGCCAATATACATCAAATTATAAAATCTTTATAAAAAAAAATTATAAAATCGTTTCTTATTTTAATACTTCCTCAATTTTTCAATCATGATCGCTTAAGGAAATTCTGCTCAAAATGGCTATTTTGACAGCCTTTTTTGAAATATATTTTGTGTGTTTATTGAGAAAGACTGTCTAATATGACAAATTACATAATTTTGAAATAACAGAACTTGTCATTTAGATACCTTTAAAATCAAAAATGAGTTTAAAAATGAGTCATTATATAAGCAGTTTGGATTTGAGATTTTTTCTTCAACTCCTATTTTTGTTTAATTTTTTTCAGCTATAAGAATGGATCCTATAAAAAACTTGTGAGAGTAAAAGTTATAGATATAATTGAGAAGATGTAAAGTTAATTTATTCAGATTTAATATCTCAAGAATTGACGAAGTTATGGATTTTTTCTTTTTCAACAACTCTCTTTTTTCTTTCGGTTTTAATTTTTTTTTCTTTCAATAAGAGTTAGTTATAACAAGAATTTTTCAATAGGAAAGTTTTAGATAATATTAAAGGCATTTATAAAAAAGTATTTAAATTTGATATCTTGAGAATTGAAGTTATCTATTTGTTTCCCTCAAAAAACCCATTTTTTCTCCCCTTGAGCCCATTTTTAACTTTATCAAATATCTGTCATACATAAACTTTTTGACTATTTTTTAGAAGTAATATAAAATTAAAACTGTTTCAACATCTATTTCGTTAAGATTTATTCGTTTTTTTCCTATTTTCACTAAAACCGTATCCATTTCCTTCCTCTTGGTCCGATTTTGCCCTTAACGAACTTGAACGAGATTTTATGCCTTTGATTTTATGTAAAAGTTTGAAAAAGATCTGAACAGAATTATTGAAGTTATCATGGCCAGAAAAAATGTAATATATATGTATGTGTGTGTGTGTGCATAGATAGATAGATAGATAGATAAACTTTTTTTTACTCATGGTAGTTTTGGGGTCTAGGGGTAATGATTGGTGTAGATCTGCAAAACATTTTCAGAAATTCCAACATGGGAGCGACTGCAATAGGTTGCATTTCATATGAAATCTACCTAAAAATCTGTTTCCCTATTTCCGCAGATTTAATAATTTTTAAGCATTGCCTTAATAAAATATTTACACTTTCAAACAGCTGAAAGAGTACAAATATCATTTGACAAAATTTACCATTTTTTCAACAAATGATTAAAGAATTTATTTTTTATCGGAGACCATTTGCCGGAATTCTCTTTATTATTATGTTCAAATTCTCTGACCTATGACCAATTTTTTCTAATTTTCTGAACCGAAAGTCTTAAAATATCGGTCTGTTATGTGCATGCAATTTTCATCTCTGTGGCTTTAGAAAATATCGTGTCTACCTCCCGCGTTTAATTAACAATTTGCCAAAGTTGAAACGCAGAATTGAAAAGACTATTGCTCTCATTACTCTGGACTCCTTAAACGAAGTGCTGGAATAATTGGACTTTAGGTTTCACATATGCCGTATAATTAAAGGTAGATATATTGAACATTAAAAAAACTAAATTAGTTTACCTTCAATTTGAAAAATGGTTTGTTGTAAATAGTCTGAATAATTAAACTGTTATATTATCATACCATTGAATTTGTGACATTCTTAGGTACATATGTAATATATGCAACATTTTGGCGCAATTGCAACAAAATGGCGATTTTATATCTCAGATGATAACCCGATTATTCTTGTTTATTTATTAATAAACTTTTTATTTTATTTTATTTTATTTTTTAAATGATATAAATTGCATTGTTCTATAGTTATATTTAAGCTTTTCTTATTTACCATTGTTTTCTTTTTAAAATAATAGAAAATGCTTAAAAACTATGTGTGTAACTAGTATTTCAATACAAAGTTCGCTAAATAGGCGTCAGAAAAAAATCGCGCGACCATTCTTCTATAGATAGACTGTATAATAATTTTTGGGAGTTATCAAGGAGAAATTTAAACGTCTTAGGATAATGAATAACATAAATGGTTTAATTCTACGCTCTGTTACTTGGGACGCTCGTTCTGGATCCTTTGATATATTGTAATGCCAAAAACCAACCTGCATTTTGTGCTAATTATCTTAGAAAATATATTGTCTTTAAATCTTTTCTCTTATTATATGCAAACTATAAAAAGATCAATAAAATAACGTTAAATGTTACGAGTATTCAAAAAACACTATTTATATATAAAACATCGATCTATAAATGTCTAGATCTTTAATTAAATGTATTAATTTTCAAAACGTTTGCGCACAGATAAGGGACATAAAGGGAGGCTTATAAATATCATTATTTTCGATTGTAAGTTCTGTAATTATTTTATAATATGTATTTACTAGCGGCCTTCGCCCGCTACGCTGGTCGGTTTATCTAAAGAAATCTTGAAGAAGTAGTTAGATAAGGTTCAGACATACATTAAAAAAAAAAAAAAGCAAGTCGATCATTCAAAAAACGTTGGGAAATATCAAATATTTACTGTAATTTTTTAAGAAAAACAAAGTTTCGAAAAAAAAAATTAAATCGAAAAAAAAATTACACTGACATATTAATGCAAGGAAATTTTCCCAGAGAGAAAATTCGCCTTGAATACAATATTTCAAATTCTTTTAATTGCTTATAGGCGTTAATGCCAACATAGTGAAAAAAAATTCCATGCTGGGAATCGAACCCGGGCCATCAGTATGGCGCACTGACGTTCTACCGACTAAACCACATGGAACGACAGCCAGCTTGAAACTTTCTCATACTTAAGTAGACTGGCGAAAACATAACGATAGCGCGTTTTAAAATCGCACAGTGACATCTATTGGATTTTATATGTACTAAAAAACGTTATGTACTAAAAAACGTGAGCAGCGCACCTAATAGTTTCTTTTGTTTCTTTTTGTTACTTTTTTGTCTTTTGTCCGATTTTGATGAAACAAAGCCTATACACTGCCCGGGAGTGTGCATTCTTCATTAGTGAAAACCGCATAAAAATCCATTCAGTAGTTACGAAGATAACCTCGAACAAACAGACAGACAGACAGACAGACAGACAGACAGACAAAAAATTCAAAAAAATTTTTTTTGTGTTTCATTGGTTTTCTTTTATCGCCCTGACTCCATTTTTGTCAATTATCTTCAATGTACAGACACACCGGGTCCTACTGTTTTATTATATGTATAGATAAGCTAATAAGAAAAATTACATTATTAAAAATTAATAATTCAGATTATGTCTAGGAATTCAAGTGCAACCAAATCTGAAATCTGCAAATGTCACTCGCTGTCGTTATTTGTCATCTTGTGTACAATTTAACTTAGATATTATCTTAACATGTTTTGTTACCGATGAAATTAAAGTTTTGCTTCGCATGTTTTCTTTTCGAGATTAATTAGAAATCGAAATGGATTTTGACATTCTATATTAAGATAATAAACAATTCAGAAATACAGGAATATTCACAATTTAACTTAAGTTCATGAGAAATAATTAAAATGAAACTTGGAATTTGTTAAGAAATTTATTTTTTATAGAAAATACTATAGCTAAAGAATATTCTCAAAACTACAATTATGTTTTTTTTTTTTTTTTTTTTTTTTTTTTTTTTTTTTTTTAAGAAAGCAAGGTTACCTTTATTTACATAAAACTTGAAGCACGTAAAATTTTGGGCTTAAAGTTCTCTTTCAAGAAATTATTAAAAATTTATAATTCAGAGTAAGTCTAAGAACTCAAATGCAACCAAATCTGAAATTTCCAAATATCACTCGCTGTCGTTATTTGTCAGCTTGTGGACCATTTAACTCAGATATTTTCCCAACATGTTTACTTACCCATGAAATTAAACTTTTTCTTCCCGACTTTTCTTTTGGAGATTAATTAGAAATCGAAATGGATTTTGATGTTTCAACTTAAGATAATTAACAATTCAGAAATAGGATAATATACATAACATACTTAAGCTCTTGAGAAATAAATAACATGAAACACCTGTTCATTTTATTCAGTATAAATTATGCTTGAGATTTGTTAAGAAATTTCTGTTTCAAAGAAAATACTATAGCGGATGATTAGTATGAAAACTTGAATTATGTTTTTTCTTAAGAAAACATGCTTCCGTTTATTTATATAAAAATTGCTGCATGTAAAATTTTGGGTATAATGTTCTACTGAACGAAATAATTAATTTTTTTTAATTTAGAGTATGTCTAGGAACTCAACTACAACCAAATCTGAAATTTCAAACTGTCACTTAAAGTCGTCATTTGACATGTTATGCACCATTTAACTTAGATATAAATCTGACGGTTTATTTACCAATGAAATAAAATATTTGTTCCCCATATTTTCTTTTTGAGATTAATGAGAAACTAAAATGAATTTGGACGTTCAAAGTTAAGATAATTAACAATTCAGAAATAAAAGAATGTATACAATCTACCTGATGATCATAAAAAATAAATAAAACGATCCCGATCGGTCCATATAGTCGATAGTCTACTGTATATGGAAAAATCACATTAAAACATGAAAGTACTCAATATGTGCTATAAGTGATAAACTAAATTCACAATAGGTAAAAATAATCTATTTATTTATATTTTTGACATGTTTTGGTTGCATTTTACAGCACGTCTTCAAGAAAATAAAACGATAGAAATATTTTCACTAAATAATATAAAATTGAAAAACAAGCAATAAAAAGTAAAAATCGCGTGAGCACAAGCATAAGGGCCCTATTTAAAATTAAACGGTTGTAAATTTTTAATTAAGTAGATTAATTAAAAAAAATTGTATACAAGTAAAGGACACAAACAGAGGCTTATAAAGATGCATTATTTCGACTGTACATGCTGTAAATGTTTGATAATTTGTATTTATATGTTAATGAGAAAATGACAGTATTAAAAATTTATAATTCAGAGTATGTCTAAGAACTCAACCACAACCAAATCTGAAATTCCAAATTGCCACTCGCTTTCGACATTTGTCATCTTATTCACCATTTAATTCAGATATTATTTTAACATGTTTTCTTACTGATGATATTAAAGTTTTGCTACCCACCTTTTTTTTTCGATATTAATTTGAAATCGAAATGGATTTTGACGTTTCATGTTAAGATAATTAACAATTCAGAAATAGAATACTGTACACAATTTAACTTAAGTTCTTGAGAAATAACTAAAATGAAACACCTGTTAATTTTTTTCATGATGAATGATACTTAGATCTGTTAAGAATTTTTTTTTTAAGATAATACTATAGCGGAAGAATATTCTTAAAACTTAAACTATATTTTTTCTAAAGAATACCAAGCGCAGTTCATTTATATTAAACCAGACATATGTAAAATTATGGGTTTAAAGTTCTCCTGCAGAAAATTTTAAATAAAAAAAATTACCCATTTAAATGCAAAATTGGACATTAATGTGGCATGTTTACATACCGATGAAATTAAAGTTCCCAATTTTTCTTTTCGAGATAAATTAGAAAGTGAAATGGATTTTGACATTTCATGTTAAGATAATTAACAATTCAGAAATAAGGAATATTCACAATCTAACTTAAGTTCATGAGAAATAATTAAAATGAAACACCTGTTTATTTTTTTCAGAATAAATGATGCTTGGTATTTGTTAAGAGATTTCTTTTTTAAGGAAAATACTGTAGCGGAAGAATATTCTAAAAACTTGAACCATGTATTTTTTTCTTTCTTTTAAGAAAACTAGCTTCCATTAATTTATATAAAACTTGAGGTATGTAAAAATTTGGGTTTAGGAAATTTTGGGATTTTTACTTATCTTGCAGGAAATTTTAAATAATAAAAAATTGTAAATTTAAAAGCAAACATGGATATTAATCTGACATGTTTATATACCAATGAAATTAAAGTTTTACTTCGCATCTTTTTTTTTCGATATTAATTTGAAATCGAAATGGTTTATGACATTTCATGTTAAGATAATTAACAATTCAGAAATACAGGAATATTTACAATCCAACTTAAATTCCTGAGAAATAATTAAAATGAAACACATGTTCATTTTGTTCAGAATAAAAGATGCTTGAGACTTGTTAAGAAATTTCTTTTTTTTTTTAAATTACTATAGCGGTAGAATATCCTGAAAATTTTACCATGGTTTTCTTTTCTTAAGAAAACAAGATTCCGTTTGTTTATGTAAAACTTGGCATATATCAAATTTTGGGCTTAAACTTCTCTTGCAACAAATTTTCAAAAATAATTTTTTTATTTAAAAGTTAAATTGAACATTAATCTGACATGTTTACTTACCAATGAAATTAAAGTTTTGCTTTTCATTTTTTTCGAGATTAATTAGAAAGTGATATGAATTTTGAAATTTCATGTTAAATAATTATTAATTCAAAAACAGAATAATGTCTACAATCTAACTTAAGTTCATGAGATGGACACTTGAACCATGTTTTTTTTTCTTTTTTAATTATGAAAAGAACCTTTCGTTTATTTATATAAAAACTTAAGGCATGAAAAAGTTTGGGTTTAAAGTTCTCTTGAAGTAAATTTTAAATAATAAAAATTTATATATTTAAAAGCAAACTTGGACATTAATCTGACATGTTTACTTACTGATAAAATTAAAATTTTGCATTTTTTCTCGAGATTACTTATATATTGAAATGAATTTTGAGATTTCATATTAAGATAATTAACAATTCAGAAATAGAAGAATATACACAATCTAACCTATGTTCATGAGAAATAAATAAAATGAGACGCCTGCTCATTTTGTTCCAGATAAATGATGCTTGGGATTTCTTAATAAATTTCTTCTTACAAAGATACCATAGCGGAAGAATATTCTGAAAATTTGAACTTGAATTATATATATATATATATATGTGTGTGTATGTTAAGAAATAAAGCGACCGTTTATTTGAGGTATGTCAAATTTTGGGTTTAAAGTTATCTTGCAAAAAATTAAAAATATATATATTGTACCAACAAATGATGTTTTTGATTTGATTTCTAATATTATTTAATTTTTTAAAGAGTAGATAAAAAAGGTTTTTAGCTCTATTTAACATATATTAGTTTTAGTCTCATAACTATACAACCTAAAATATATTATATAAAACAATAGAGTTCCGATTATATGGAAGCCGACAAAGTACGTTGCACAAGTAAAGGACTTAAAAGGAGGCTTACAAAGTTACATTATTTTCAATTGTACATTCCGTTATTTTTTGAAAATTCATATTTATAAATTTATGAGAAAATGGCAACATAAAAAATTATAATTTAGGTTATGTCTGGGAAATAAATTACAACCAATTCTGAAACTTCAAATTATCACTCGCTGTCGTCATTTAACTTAGGTATTATTCTGATATTTTTACTTACCGATGAAATTAAAGTTTTGCTTCCCGTCTTTTCCTTTCGACATTAACTAGAAATGAAAATGGATTTTGACGTCTCATGTTAAGATTATTAAAAATTCAGAAATAGAAAAATGTACACAATCTAATTTAAATTCATGAGAGATAAATAAAACAAAACACCTATTCATTTTGTTTAGGATAAATGATGCTTGAGTTTTGTTAAGAAATTTCTTCTTAAAAAAAATTATAGCAGTAGAGTGTTCTGAAAATATAAACTGTGTATATATATATATATATATATGTTAAGAAATCTTGCGACCGTTTATTTATATAAAACCTGATTAATGTAAAATTTAGGGTTTAAAGTTCTCTTGCTGAAAATTTAAAAAATATTATTGTACTATCGAATAAGAATTTGGATTTGATTTATAATAGCATTTAATATGTTTATTTAAGAATATATACAGGGTGAGTCATAAATATCGAAACAATAGGCTATCTACTTAAATATTGTCCCTAG
Organism: Maratus speculifer; assembly: GCA_964019185.1. Lineage (NCBI taxonomy): Eukaryota > Metazoa > Arthropoda > Arachnida > Araneae > Salticidae > Maratus > Maratus speculifer. The sequence goes on along the minus strand of OZ025289.1, from coordinate 193,244,724 downwards.
ACCCATGCTTCCAATTGCAAAGTTTTATCAAAAAAGGTAAATTTTTTGATGAGATAAGTTGCAACTCCCTAGGGGGTCTATTTAAAAAAATATGAAAGTTAATTTTTTATACGGAACCCAAAGGATAAAACTTGCAATTAGAAAAATTTTCTTTATCAATTCCTGAATCGAACAAAAAAAAAATTCATCTCGATATCAACAAGTCCCTGAAAGATATTAAAATCCAAAATTTTCGAAAATTCGTGACTTACACCACTTAATTATACCTCTGAGCACAGCGATATCAGTTCATTTGAAATACAATTAAGGATCGACCATTAATTTACGCATTATTAAATCTCGATCCAAGACAATACTTTAACTTTTAGATACAAAATAAAAGCGTATAGGTTTTTACTTTAAACTTCCTTGAAATATGCTAGATGTCTGCAATAACTCGAGCTTGGCGACAGGCTCATAACTGGCACGACCCATTGGCTGGACCGTTTTATTAAACACTTATTAAAACTGTTATTAAGTTAAGTGATATTAATTAAACTTTTACTAAACGTGTCTTTAAAACTTATCGTCGCAGGTAAAAAGTTTAGTAAAATTAGTAATAGCGATAATGACACTTCTATTAACTGAATCATATGGATTATATTTTAGTGATAATATATATTTTAATGTTCATGGAAATATATTTTAATAAATTACACATAAATATTTTCAAAAATCTAGTTTTTACAATTCAGCTTCAAAATTTATGTGGTTTTAAACCTATTTTTACTTTTTTCTATCTTTACAAGAGAAAAGTATTGGATTCATGACAATTTTGAATTCCGGTTTTCGACGGATTCATACGTTTTATGGCTCAGAGATACCGAAAAACATGTTTTTGCAAAATTTCTGTCTGTGAGTCACTGTTCCTGTATCTCTGTATATGACATAAATTTTGTGAGCGCGCTACCTCAAGAAATATCCACGGAATTTAATAAAAAAATACATTTACTTAGTCCTTGATATAAATTGGTGCTGATTAGTTTTTGGTGTGAATCGCTTAACAGGTGACCCTACTGTACAGGCTTTAGCGATAGCTGTATCTCCAGAATTAATGCAAGGAATATCCTCAATCTTCAGATTCAGTTAGTCCTTGACATGAATTGATGTTGTTTATATTTTGTTGTATGTAGCTTCACGCGTGGCGCTGCAACACTGAATTTGTTACGATTTCTGCAATAGGTCTACCTTAAGAACTAATGCAGGAATTTTCATAAAAAGTCAGATTCAGTTACTTCTTGACACGAATTGGTTTTGTTTACGTTTCTGTATCAATCATCTTTCGGGTGGCACATTTATAATGAATTTTGCATAATTTACACGATTTCAGTGATATCAGGTACTAATGCACGGAATTTCGTATCTTTAGAGTCCTTCGATTGCTACATCCGAGTAGTTTATTTATTCCAAACGGCATTTAAATATACAAAAATATTTATTCGAAGTATATATTTAATATATGTTTGATATATATTCGAATAATATATATATATATATATATATATTTATATATATATATTATTCGAAGTATTTATTTAAAGTATAAGAGTATAACGTTTCTGTTGCGTATTTTTTTTATGCTAAGCTCCTACTAATATTTCATTATAAGTGTTTTTAATTGGTCAGGGTTTAATGCGTTCGAACGAAATATCATTTAAGAAATCCAATTGAATAATTTCAACGTAAAACGTTTAAATTAAATATGCCAAGGATTCATTAAACGCCTGTTCTTCTTTTAAAGTGGATAATTGATTCGCAAGTTAAACAAAATTTAAAATGTATTTGTAGTTGAACTGAAAACTGTATGTTAAACTCTAAAAAATGAAAAAAAAAGCAGCGGCCTTTGAGAGCGGTTAACACCTTGGGATTTTTTTTTCTACAATAGGGATATAGCCCGTGAGGGAAAGGGTGCCCTCCGTGAGGGTCTTTTTAAGGGAACCAAACCCGTATTTACGCAAAGAAAAACTTCAAACGGAAAACTTCAAACGGTTAGGCCGACGGTCGCAATTGGGTTCGAGCCCAGCACCTACAGTCTACCAGAGTCCCGGAATTAGAGGCACCTTTTACGCATAGTGTAATAGCAGTTTTAACAAGAAAAATATGAAACTGACAGAGATAAAACAATGAAAAAAATTGAAATCGGCGTGATAAAAAAATGAGCTTTAAATCAACTGACACATTTAAAAAGTAATTAAAGAAGGCGAGAATGGCAAAACTTAAACAAAATCTGAAATCGAAAGTGTACAAGACGGAGTTAAGGGAAACCCGAACCCCATTTTCGGCGAAAAATGAACAAAAGTTAAAAAAAAAAAATTATCCCAAAAAACGATAAAATACATATTTGCGAATATCCATGCAAAATTTCAGAACACGGGGACACTTGGAACAGGTAGCAAATGAGCTTTTTTAATTGTAGTCACTAGAGTTTAAAGGACTAGCGGCCATTTAAAATGTGCTTTCCTGAAAATGACTGAAAGTTCAATGTACTAAGGCTCAGTGGTAAAAGGATTTAGAAACAAAGTGGTTATGTTTTTAGAATATTAAAAAAAAATGCAACAAAAGTAAGTAGAGATATTTTTTTAACTATTTCTGAAAATTTTACATAAAAAAACATGAAAATTATAACAAATTTAAAGAAATTTACCGTGCGTTTTTTTTTTTTTTTTTTTTTTTTTTTTTTTTTTAAGCTGATTAAAATAGAAAATTAAAAATATCTCTCCCTAGGTCTTTTCCATATACGATAACACTACTTAAGAAATTTTAGTGATACCAAAATATTGAAAATTGAATGAGGAGTAGTCATTTTAAGTATATTTTTTGACAAAAAAAATATATATAAATAAATAAAATAAAATAAAATAAAAAATAAAAAAATAAAAACTTTTTAATAAAAAGTGATTTTTTTCCAAATTATTCCCTACAAAAAGATTCTTAAAGAGTACACCAAAATTCATTACTTTAAAATCAATAATAAAAATTTTGGATTTTTTCTTACGGGTCTCCCTTAATCACCTAGAAACTTTCAAAAAGCATTCAAACGTTAGGAGCCCATCTTTGTTTAAAACTAAATGCGCTTTTCTGCATCAGATGTTTTTATTTCAGTATTTCTCATTTTTAAACTATCGGTTACAGTAACAGTCACGCGACTTCAATAGATTTTTAACACCTCAAAAAATAATGTCCAACGCGCCGAAAGGAGTTTTTCCTCAGAAAATTTACTTTTAAAAATATTTGTTTACAAATTGCTTTTTTAAATTCTTTTATTTTAAAAAAAAAATTTTTTAATGCTGAATCAAAAATGAAAATTAGACATTATCATTTAATCAAGAGAAAAAAATTCAACGCGATAAATAATATTTTGAGTTACGACAATTTTAATTTACTCTAATTTTTTTGAAAAAAAAGATATTTTATAAAGAAATCTTATGATGTGATAATGCTTACAAATTATGTGGTTAACCATCACAAAACATTTCAATTTCTAACACTATAAATAAATGAATAAAATAAATGTTTCCTGGACAATTTACAGTACCATTGCTTCTTCAATTATATGCATATCAATTTATGTCTGATCCCTTGAAACCTCACGATTTATTAAAATTTTCATAACTCTCTGAGTTTTGAAGATATCAAGATGAATTTTTTCTGTTCAATTCAGAAATGGATAAGGAAAATTTTTCTAATTAGAAGTTTTATCCTCTGGGGGCCGTATAAAAATTTAATTTTTGTATTTTTTAAAATAGACCCCCCCCCCCAATGGAGTTGACTCTTATCTTATCAAAACAATTTACCTTTTTGATGAAATTTTGCAATTGGAAGTATGGGTCTAGGGGCAATATTTAAGGAGATAGCCTATTGTTTCGATATTTATAACTCACCCTGTAGATATAAATACCTATGTATAAAATATACTGCAGTAGAGCGCCGACTAACTATGTTGCACAAGTAAGGGATTTAAAAAAGAGCTTACAAAGTTGCATTATTTTCAACTGCACATTCTGTAAATTTTTGAAAATTTGAATTTATAAGTTCATGAGAAAATGGAAAGATAAAAAAATATATAATTTAGTGTATGTCTGGGAAATCAACTACAACCAAATCTGAAACTTCAAATTATCATTCGCTGTCGACATTTGTCATGCTATGCACCATTTAACTTAGATATTATTCTGACATGTTTAATTACCAATGAAATTAAAGTTTTGCTTCCCATCTTTTCCTTTCGACATTAATTAGAAATCGAAATGGATTTTGACGCCTTGTGATAAGATTATTTACAATTCAGAAATGTAAAAATATACACAATCTAACTTATGTTCATGAGAAATAAATAAAATGAGACATCTGTTAATTTTGGATTCATTTGGCATAGGATTTGTTAAGAAATTTCTTTTATAAAGAAAAAACTATAGCGGAAGAATATTCTGAAAACTTGAACCATGTTTATTTATTTATTTATTTAAGAAAACTAGCTTCATTTATTTATATAAAACTTGAGGCTTGATAATATTGGGTTTAACATTCTCTTGCAGGAAATTTTAAATAATAAAATTTATATATTTAAATGTAAACTTAGATATTAATGTGACATTTTTGAAATTGACATGATGAAATTAATATTTTGCTTTCCACCTTTTTTTCGAGATTAATTAGCAACTGAAATAAATTTGGACGTTTTATGTTAAGATAAATAACAATTAGGAAATTTAAAAATGTACACTATCTAACTTATGTTCATGAGAAATAAATAAAATGAAACACCTGTCTATTTTGTTCAGATAAATGATGCTCGAGATTCGTTAAGAAATATCTTTAAAATAATACTATAGCGGATGCAGATTCTGAAAACTTAAAATGTATTTTTTCTTAAGAAAATAAACTTCCTTATATTTATATTAAACTTAAGGTACGTAAAATTTTAAGTTTAAAGTTCTCTTTCAAAAAAGTTTTAAATAATAAAATTTATATATATATTCATCTTTTTTTTTTTTTTTACTTTACTTTCCAAACATTACAAACTATTGTTTTAACAAACAATGTTTTTGATTTGATTTCATTTAAGATGCATTTTAAAATGTCTAAAAACATTCTAATTTCTATTTAACGTAAAATTTATTTACTTTTATTAATATGTAACCTAAAATGTATTATAAACTATTCGTAAAAATCACAATAAAACATAAAGTACCCAATACATGCTACAAGTGCTAAAAAATTAATAAAAAATAAAAATAACTTTAATAATTCATATTTTCGGCATGTGTCGTTACCATCCTACGGCCTTTCCTTAAGAAAATAATATGATAAAAAATATTTTCACTCAATAATTTGAAATTGAAAAACTGCTAAACAAAAAGGTAAAATCACACGAACACAATCATAATGTTATAAACTGGACAATTAAAGATGAAAAAATAATTAACGTGAATTATTCTATATTATTGTTTCATCTTCATTCGAAGCATTTCTCTCCAAATTCTAGGGAGCTCCGTGGAGGCAGATTCATTGGAAATATCTCTAATGTGTAAGAAGCTTGCTATTGATTCGCTGATGATGCATGGTAAAAAAGATATTGAGGCCCCACAATAGTCATTGAAAAAGACCCAGATGGTGATGTATTGTTTATGGGAGCGTCCTTTTCAAATATCTCGCTCAAATTTTAATATTTTTACATGATTTTTTTTTGCATACGATAGCTGAGGACGATTTACAACCGGCCTAGTTTTTACTTTTTCGATTTTGCTTACATATTTTTTATATTATGATAGTTTCAATTTCAGAACCGGTTTAGACCGGTTTCGAAATGTTAAGTATTTTTTTTTTTAATCTGACACCGAAATTGAAAAGGCAAAAACTAGGCTAGTTGTCGATCGTCCTCAGCTATCCCACGCAAAATAAAAATCATGTAAAAATATTAAAATTTGAGCGAGATATTTGAAAAGAACGCTCCCATAGACTTTACATTACCGTTCGGGCCTTTTTCTGTATTGAATGTTGCGTCATATGGTTAATTCTACTATTTTAAAAATCTATTTGTAAATGTTCTATAATATAAAGTCTGGTCAGAACTGTAATTTTCTTGTTGTAAGTATTTGATGTCTGCTATATGTTCTTTGATCTTAGTTTTGAGCTTTCCATTTATCTTTCCTATATAAACTTGTACTACTCCATTTTCTTTTGTGAAAGGTACTTCAAGTACCTCTGATAATTGATTTAGTTCTCTTGGGTATATTTTTTTATATGCTATATGTTTTTTTTAAATTAGCCAACGGTTTTGTAACGATGATTGTACTCATTGTGTTTAAATTTCAATCTTTCGAAAAAAAAAATCAGGAAAATATTGTAAAGACAATAATTTCAATTTTTTTTAGTTTGAAAATACTTTTCATCTTTTTTCATGCAGTTCATTAATTTAATTATCGAACTTTCAAGATAGACACTGTTTCTTGGGAACTACATATGGTAGTTATGTCATTGTCCAACTGCCCTGTGCTATTGAAAGTGAAACATCTTTTGGTGGAATGCTTAAATGTAGAAACTTTGTATGAAAACGGTTTTTGAGCGTTATGAAGTATAATGGACTGGTTGGCAATGGGTTTTCTATAAATAGTACGTTCTATTCCTTGGTATTTTTTTATTAGTAATTCATCCAAATAATATATCATTCTGTTCTATTTCCAATTCAAATTTTATCTTAGTGTCAAGGATATTAATCTGTTTTAAGATTCCATTGATTGAGGTATCTGCTTGTTGTTGTATGATAAAAATGTAATCTACATGAAAGGATAAAACCTATAGCCTTTTTAAAATTTAAAATTTAAATGCCCCTTCTTGTAACCTTAATTCTAATACTTAAAGCTAGTTTGCCCCTGTTAATGTTCTTTCCCAACCTAACATTTATTACTCTCAGAGATGATTTTTGGATGTTCTTTAAGATTAAAAAAGCTGACGTAAACGCAATTCTTAATTTGTAAGATCAGCAATGAAACCCTGGAAAACCGCGCCTAACAACGTCATAGTGCCCAGATATTTCTTAACCAATTAAATTTGGAGTAACACCCATTAGTTAGTATCGCGACCTGGTAGAAATAATGTGAATTAACGGCCTTTATATAGCGGGAGCGCCTAAAACAAGCGGCTTTTTTGACCTAACACTTGCCTAATAAAATGCTGCCCAAATAAACGAACTTTTAAAAAGAAAGCGTCAAGTTCCAGGGACCTGGTTTCTCCCAAAGATCTGCCAAAAAGGATTAATAAACCAGGCCCCCAGTGAAAATACTGTGTCGTTATTTGTCTCTCAATCACACCTCATGATTCAACAACAATAACGGCTTATCGATGGTAAAACACCAAAATCTTTCCCGGCCATTCGGACGATTGACTCGGCGCGATCTCCAAAGTCTTTCCCCGGCACCTACAAAGCTTGACGCGACGGATCTATGAGTTGTATCGCCCGAAGTCCCGCAGCTCTCCACGACTACAGTACATGAATTCCCTCTCCTCGGATCGGATGGTGACGGAACTCCCACGAACGTAAGGCCAAGACTCGGGTTCCTTACAAAGAGTTGGCAGGATAAAAACCTGACAAGCGAAACGAAACCTGGATGAAAAAGCGCTCTGCTTCCAGGAACGTGATCGGCGGATACAAGCGGTACCAGATGTCCTCTCAGTCCGAAGACTAGCCGGAATACGGCATGATCTTTCGCCAAGACGCGATAAATACGGCTGTGTGGTGTAACGTGACTGTCGTTCTACAACCCCTGTGACTGCGCCGCGCTCCGCGATCAGCTGTGCAAGGATTTTGTTTCAAAGGGAAAGGAGAAGTATCGCGGATCGAACTCCGATAGTTTGAACATTTAAAGAGAAAAAAGAAAGGACAGAATGTGCGCGTTTATTTTTATTTATTTTTTTCCCCGCTCCATTTGTTTTCTATCAATCGCGGATTATTGTTCCAGGTAAGATGTTTTATTTAATATGAAAAGTTAGAAGGAGCAAATTCAGGCATTTTATTGAAAAAAAAAAAAAAGAAAAAAAAAAAAGTAAAGTTGATTTTTTTTTGTTTGTACTTTGTGTTTTTATAAAAGTTATTTTTAGTATGTAGTTAAGATTTTAATCATAGAAAAAGAACTGTGAACTAAGAATGAACATGATAAAATATTTTTATTTTATTTTAAATTTTTGCTGTAAAGTTCGTTTTGCATTTGTTTAGTTCTGCTCCTTTCAAGTTGAAAAAGATAAATAAAAATTATCTTTTAAATTAAGATTCATAATTTGAGTTATAAAAAATGATTTAAATATCAGGTTATTATTATTTTACTATTATATTTGGAATTATTTAATGTTATTTTTATGTGTTACTATGTTGGAATATATTATGATTTTGTGAGATTTTATTTGTAAACATCATGAGTACTACCCCACAATCAGAGAAAGGAGGCGACCCCCCAAAAAATGATGGTGTGGTTCCCGAGACTCCGGAAAAGGAAATTAATGCAGCAAATTCTCAGTCCTCAGGTAATAGTGAAGGCACATGTCGAAAAGATCCCGAAATTGTGCCATTTTCTCCGGACTCGAAGATGTTATGGATTCCTTGGCTGAGATACTTTGAGTCAGTTTGTGTAGAGGAACACAAGGATGATTTGTGGAAAATCCGCAACATCCAAAAGTATCTAAAAGATACCGCGCTTACCTTATATATCAACAACTGTCTTCATGTCCTCCATTGGTCAGAGTTAGTGTTATTGTTTACCGAACATTACACTACTCCTGATACACTATCATTGACAGATTTCTCCCAGATCAAATTTAAATTTGGAGGTGACTTAAATGAATATTACCACCAAAAAACTAAAGTAGGACGCACTTTAGGTTTAGATCAGCGTTTCATTTTGGACGGTCTTACTGATGGACTGCCAGTAGAGATGAAACAGTTGGTAGTGACAAATGCGCCTGCTGATGTCAATGAATGGAGAGAATTAGTATTTAAATTAAGTAAATTGCAGTTAGAGCAGAAAGATAAAACAGACAGGAAGACTGAGCCCAACCCTCAGCATTCCCCTCAATATCGACAATGGAAACCTTTTAAATCCCACATTGACCATGGACAAAATTCCTACAGACCATGGAATTATCGTGTCCCAAACCAATCACCTCAATTTCGACATTTTAACCCAAACCCACAAAGAAATACATTCAGACCGATGCAACCAACTCCCACAAGATCTATGCAGACCGATCAACAACGCCCAAACCTACATTATCAGTCCACGTTGCCACCAACGCCGTGCCGAGTTTGTTTAAATGTGGGCATTTCGAATGCTTATCATTGGGTGCGAGATTGCCCTTTTCGTAAACAAACGCTGAATGTTACTGCCCTAGCACCAAATCCAAGTGTTTCAACCCATAATCTAGATCAGACTAATAATGAGTTTCCACAAAATACAGAAGAGAGCCAATGACAATTAATAATACCCGGGTATATCAAAACACATAATGGATCCAAACAAAAAATGAACAATTGTCAAACAGCTACTCATGTAAAAAGTGAAAACTCATTACCATGTTTGATAGATACAGGTAGTTCTATCAGTGTAATGCCATACCATTTAGCCCATAAATTTAATCTAAAAATATCTAAAGTTCAAAAGAGTATTTCAGTCGCACAAACTCAAGGTGTTCTAGCTTTGAAAGAAAAATGCCTTGTCAGTTTGCAATTAGGACAAATAACTCAAACCATTGAACTGTTTGTAATTCATAACTCTTTACCATATGTTTTAATTGGGCTACCCCATTGTGAATTGTTTAGATTAAATATTGATTGCTCTAAAATGCAAATCCATCAAAATAACAAAAAAATATCACTTATGCGTAATATTTCAAAAAAATCATCCCACCATACTTTGCATTTGTCAAAACCATATATCCACCCGCTAAAAGCAGAGATCCAAAATGCAGAGATATTTGAAGAAAATTTTGAACCGGAGTTGTTTGAAACCTCTGACCATGGGCCCAAAGTTCAGTTGGCTAAAGAACAACTACCTGCTCTTCTCGCCAAATATGTCTGTATTTTTGCAAAAGATAAGTACGATGTAGGCTGTGTGAATATAGAACCCCAAAGAATCCATTTAACCTCTGACCTTCCCGTTTCACTTAGGGCTTACCGTACATCACCCAAAGAAGAGGAAGAAATCCGAAACCAAGTCCAAAATTTGTTACAGGCAGGAATCATTAAAGAGAGTTGTTCCCCTTATTCGTCGCCTGTCACTTTAGTTTACAAGCGCGAAGAAGGGAAGAAAACTCGTTTATGTGTAGATTTCAGAAAATTAAACGCTATTACCAAGACAGACGCAGAACCCCTACCCCGAATTGATACCCTTTTGGATAAATTAGCACAAGCTAAGGTCTTTTCCACTCTCGACTTGGCCAGTGGATATTGGCATATACCTATCCACCCTCGAGACACCGAAAAATTGGCATTTGCGACCACTTTCGGTTTATTTGAATGGTTGCGATTACCTTTCGGATTAAAAAACGCACCTGGGATATTCAACCGCACACTCCGAAGAATCTTTAATAAGTACAAAATTAATTTTGCCTGTAGTTATTTTGATGATGTTATTGTATTTTCTCAAAATGAGGAAGAACATTTGATGCATTTAGAGACATTATTTAATATTTGTGTCCAAGAAAATCTCAAATTAAAGTTATCAAAGTGTAATTTTGTTAAATCAACAATTAATTTCCTTGGTTATGAAGTTTCTAATGGATGTATTACCCCTGACAATCCAAATGTAGAGGTTATTAAGAAATTAAAACCACCAACCAATGTAAAAGAGTTGCAACGCTTTTTGGGATCTATTAATGTCTATAATAAATTTATCCCTAAGTATGCCGAAATTAGATATCCTCTCAACCAATTATTAAAGAAAAATGTCCCCTATGTATGGGACCAAAATTGTCAATATTCTTTTGAGAAACTAAAACAGGCTTTGATTGAAAAACCTATCTTAAGATTGTTTGATCCCAAGGTGCCTTGTGAACTGTTTGTAGATGCCTCAAGTCTTGGAGTAGGGTGTGTTGTGAAACAGGTAGATGAAAAAGGAAAATTACACCCAATAGCATATCACTCTAGAAATCTTCGAGATTATGAAAAAAATTATGCAATAACGGAATTAGAATGTTTGGCAATTGTGGATGCCTTGGATAAATTTTATCATTATTTACATGGTCAAAAATTTGTCATTCATACGGACCATGCGGCACTTACCTGGCTCAAAAATGTTAAAAATTTAAGAGGACGTCTTTTCCGCTGGTCTCTCAAACTTAGTATGTTTGACTATGAAATCAAATACCAAAAGGGCTCCACTAATGTTGAAGCTGATATGCTATCAAGACAACCTGTTTCAGAAAATGTACACCATGTTATACATCTCCTTGACTTGAATGAAGTAAGAGACAGCCAGAAAAAGGAAAATGTAACAGCAGATGGTAAAAAATACACTGAAGTAAATGATGTTGTTGTAATTAAAAAGAAAAGTTTGTATAAGATTGTTGTCCCCATGTGTTTACGGTTACCCCTCTTAGAAAAAACCCACACACAATTTGGCCACCCTGGTATTTATAAAATGATAAATTTAATTTCCCCACAGTATTATTGGCCTAATATCAATCAGGACATTGAAAATTTTGTAAAACATTGTCATACATGTCAAATAAACAAAAAATGTAAACAAAAAAGATTTGGCATGTTACAATTGATGCCCCCAACAGATATACCTTTTGAATGCTTGGCATTGGACTCTGTTGGCGGATTTAATTACTACAATTCTACGAAAAAATATTTGCATTTAGTGGTTGACCATGCAACTCGCTATGTGTGGGGCTTTCCTTCAAAAAGTGTAACTACTGAAACTTATACAAACATTTTGAAACAATTATTTCAACTACAAGTACCAGAAAAATTGTTAACTGACAGAAATGGAGCATTTACAGCTTCCAGATTTAAGAGATTTCTTCGTACTTACAATGTTAAACACAGATTGACAAGTAGTCACCACCCCGAAACGAATGGAAAAATTGAACGCCTAAATCAGACTATTGTAACCAGATTAAAGTGTAAAGTTAATTCTTCTTCCAAGAAAGTACCCTGGACTAAATTGTTAGATGAAGTCTTAGTTGAATATAACAATACTCCTCATTCTGTAACTCAATTTACCCCTAGTTATTTATTGTTAGGAAAATTGCCATATGATCCTCCTTTGCCAAATAATAGTTATTATCCTCCAGTTGATGAAGCTAGAAAATTGGCTAAAGAAAGAACAATTGCTTACCATAAGAAAAATAAAGTCCGCTATGATGCTCGTTTCCTTCCTGTAAAGTTTAAAGTTGGTGACCTTGTAATGTATGAAGAATTTCATTATCCTAATACCCGTAAATTAACTTCCCCATATTCTGGACCATACACCATTCTGAAACAACTTTCTGAAGTCACTTTTGAAATTGATAAACCCAGCCCACATTTTAAGAGAAATTCTGAAATTGTCCATTCATCCAAGTTAAGATACTACCATTCTCCTCAAAATCTCAAACTCAACCATGAATAAACCCCATCTATCTCTTTCATCTTTCAATTTTTTATTTTTGCTATTCTATCGTCCCTCTATCATTAGTATTTGGAAGAGGACCCAGCTGGATGTTTAACCCTCAACCCCCAGCGGTAAAGGATGAAAGTTACAGTTTAAAAGCACTGTTAATTTTTTTTTAATGTTATTAGTATATGATGAAATGTGTTACGTCAATAAGGGTCCTCCGCTCCTTGACCACCCGTCTTTAGCCGGACTGTTTTCCCAGATTCTCTTTCCAGGTTGAACGGAGAATCTGGCAAAACTGCTTCGCTTGCCCTTTGTAGGTGAATGTCAGTTTCCCACTTTCCTTTTCTATAGTGCAAGTGGCATGTTTTTTTGGGATGACCTTTCACCACAAAGTATTGAAACCCATCTCCCACTAACACTGGGCATGGTGAAAATTATAGCAAATTTATATTTTTACTTAGTAGCTATAGTTTTCAGAGGTCTGACATTTTTGTATTTTGGAGTTAGTCTCGAATTAAGCCTAAAACTGGATACTGTACATAGTTAGAAAAGATGCAACCTAAGAATTAAGTAGAAAAAAAAAAAAGTTTTTATAGTATTATAATTAGTATTATGTTATATGTGTTTTATTATATAGTGATTATATTATATAGTGTTAAAATTGTGTTGTGTTGTAATTACTTTTGGTGATATTTCAGTGTCAACATACAGTATTTTCAGAAAAAAAAAAAAAAAAAAAAAAAATGTGCATTTATTATACAATTGTATTTTGCTGATAATATTGAATATCATATTTTTTGAGTATTTTGCTATTTTTACCCATGTTTAATGTCAATAACTTGTGTGTGTTTTAGTATTTTATTTTTGAATATTTTATTATATTATATAGTATTTCAATTTTGCATAAAGAATGTTTCCAAAGGACTTTCCTTCATAAAAACTTTCAACCAAAGGAAACATCACAGACATTTAAAAACTGTTTAGTGGAAAAAAAAAAAAAGTTTATTTTTTAAATGTTATGTATTTTAGTCAATATGTGTTTCATTATTTTAAGTGTTTATATTTTGATTTTGGTTAATGTTTCTTTTTGTTGTCCTTCTCGAGAATGTCCCTTAAATGCTGCAGCATTTCCATAGCATTATTCATCACACATTATCAGTACCATTATTCATAGCATTATCCATAACATTATCTGTAGCATTATCCGTCACAGTGTCAGTACCATTATTCATCACACATTATCAGTGCCATTATTCATAGCATTTCCATAGCATTATCAGTAACCTTATCCGTAATATTATCAGTTACATTATCTGTAGTATTAGCATTAGTGTTCATGTTATTCAATGCCAAAATATTGACAAATCTTTTGTTGTAATATAGTGTTTTTTATGTAAAGAATAATGTTTTCATATAACCTTTTTCATGTAACCTGTAAATAATGTAGAAACTAGGTCCACCTGGCTTGACGTTCTAAAACTGAGGAAAAAAAAAAAAAAAAACCCCACTTAATAATAAAGAAGAAACCCAGGTAAAATATTTAGGGGAGCTGAGACCCACAGACCTTGCAAGCAAGATCTGTGGCTCTTGTTTTAGTGGGGGGGGATATGATCTTTTCATCTTTTTTCATGCAGTTCATTAATTTAATTATCGAACTTTCAAGATAGACACTGTTTCTTGGGAACTACATATGGTAGTTATGTCATTGTCCAACTGCCCTGTGCTATTGAAAGTGAAACATCTTTTGGTGGAATGCTTAAATGTAGAAACTTTGTATGAAAACGGTTTTTGAGCGTTATGAAGTATAATGGACTGGTTGGCAATGGGTTTTCTATAAATAGTACGTTCTATTCCTTGGTATTTTTTTATTAGTAATTCATCCAAATAATATATCATTCTGTTCTATTTCCAATTCAAATTTTATCTTAGTGTCAAGGATATTAATCTGTTTTAAGATTCCATTGATTGAGGTATCTGCTTGTTGTTGTATGATAAAAATGTAATCTACATATATGATCCATGTACGGGGGTAATAATTTAACTTATTGTATTGTATTAATGTCTTCTAAAAATCGTAGTATAAATTCGGCTAGAAGATCTCATAAAAGAAAACCCAGTGAAGCCCCCAATAATTTGTTTATAGATTTTATTGTGAGAGGTAATAATTATTATTAGCCATTACATTAAAAACACTTTATAATGTAGTTTTCATGAGTATGTTCACGTTATTATTCACGTTTATGTGCTTCATTTGGTCAACGCATCTTGTTTTTCTTATAATGTCACTTCGGATGCCAATAGGTGGGTATAGAGAGATTACATCAAGACTAGTCATTAAATAATTCTCAGGTAAATTAATATTATTCAAATATTGAATGAAATCATCAGTTGGGTTGGTTGCATGACTAGAAAGTTGTAAGCTACTTTTCAACTAAACCACAAAAGCTTTATCTATGTAATAAGTGGGGTTAGATCATTGAGTTACTATTGATCTCATTGACATGTCTATGTTAGGGTCTTTGAATTTACTCACAATTGTGGCGATTACTGCAAATTTATTAATTTAATAAGAACTTTCATATTATTAGGATATTTTTATCATTTTATCATTTTTTATGAAGATGACATTTGTATCATGCGGTAACATCCAGATACCTTAATCAATAGCTATTTAACACGGATTAATAACTTTGACTCTAAAATTAAATTTACTTTTGAAATAGAGCAGAACGGTACGCAACCTTATATGGATGTATTACTAATGAAAACTCACCAAGGAATAGAACGTATTATTAACAGAAATCCGATTTCCGACTTATCCACCATACTTCATAATGCTGAAACACCGTTTTTGTACAAAATTTCTGCATTCAGGCATTCCATCAAAGAGCTTTCCCTATTTGTATCCTAGGGTAGTTAGAAAATGAAATTAATAAAATATATGGTATGAAAAGAAAAAATGGCTATAATTGAAGCACAATAAATAAATAAACAGCATGAAAAATAAAAAAATATATATATTAAAACTATCAGAAATTCGACAGAATAATTCTGTTTTTCTACGATCTTCTTTTACAGTGTTATGTGAATGCCACATACAGGAAAAATACAGCCGAACCATTTCGATTCAATTTTGGGTAAAATTTATCACATGACTAAACCAGTCCCAAATTGCTTGCCGCATCTGATGAAGGATTCAGATCTGAATACAAATTTCAGAGAAAAAGTTGGTTGGCTGTTTGATTGGTGTTTTATGGAGTATTACAAACATGCGGCGCCGTTGTTAAATGAAAGATAATAAATAATTAAATTAAATAATTAAAACTGTCGATGAGGTCTTCACAGCTTTTACATTCCTACATCAAAAAGCTTTCACAGCATGTAATCACAGAAGAGCTAAAAAACAACTATAGACTTGTCATATTCAAATCATTGAGATTTCACTTTCATATCAATTCACCACACATCGACAGTCACAAACGCACAGTGTAAAGTTTTTTCAACCTGACAATGCTACACCGGTAGTATTTTGTAATTTAATTGTAATATGATAATAGTAACCTTAGAAATTTTTAAACATTTCAGTCAGCTTCAATGATCAGACGGGTTAACAAGAATTATGTCTTTTCAAAAAGATATATTTCTATGATTTATTAACATTCTTCTATATTTCTGACTTAAAGAATATGTGTACTTTTTCATAAAATTATAGAAATAAATGATATGCATTATCTTAAAGATAATTTTATTTTAATGAATTCGGTGAATTAGAATTTATTATCTAATCGGACAGAAAGCCTCCAAAACTTTTCTTTGATAATTCCTGATTTACATCATTAACATACCTGTTCGCTCTACTTCCCCAAACTTTTAGAATTTCTTTGGAATTCCTTCCGTGGCTTAAGATTATGCATAAAGGAACAGTTTAAAACGTTTTCTTTAAGATAAAAAATGTATGCGGAAGATTTTCATTTAAAAAATTGTCTGGTGGACTATGCTTATCTTCGATTACTTCTATTCATATTATATAGTAAAGAAAGATATTAGAGCAAATTATATCCAATATTATTTTGTTTGCAATTTTAAATCATTGACTATTAAAGAACTTGTGCTAATCCTGCAGCGATGTTTGAATAAAAAAACCTTGAAATTAAAACTTTTTATACATTTACGTATTATAATTATAAAGAAATGATCAATTTATTAAAACAAAAATTTAAGAACTTACAAAAACTCTTTAAAAAATAATGTAAGTAACACTGTTCGTTTGTGTTAACTACTTTGTATTCTTTGTATTATATTAAATTGAATTTTAAAGTTTCAATATTATTATTAAATATTAATGCAAATATATTATAGAAATTTCAATTGAATATTTAAATCGATGATATATATATAAGAAATAATAATTACAGATCTTATTAATTAAAGTATTTTGTAAGTATTTGAGAATATGGAGTACTTCATTACTTCTTACCTAATGATTTTTGTGGATTTTATTTTTTGCTCATTTTGTTAAAAATAAATGTTTGAATGCTTCTATAATTTAAAGAAAGTGTTTTAGATAATAGTCTTTAAAATATATAAATTAATGAATCGTATAGTACCTTTATCTGTACAAAAATTCCCTAAGAATTATGACTCTCGTTATTTATTTGATGTATACATTTTTAACTAGATTCAATAAAGCGATTTTCTTTAAAAAATATATCAGACATTTTTCATCAAGTGCTGTCAATCTTTAAGAATTTATTTTAAAAACGTAGATCCAAATTATTTAAGCAAAACGACTGATTTATCTTGAGCAGTTTTAAAGCTAAACATGAGTGTAAAAATGTTAAATGCAACCAATAAAGCTGACCTTTTTGACAAATACTCTATAATAGAAATTTTCTTTATTCTTTCTTTATTTTTCTTTATTTTATTTTATTTTATATAAATTATTTACTTTTATTCATACGCATGTTTAAGTAGATCTTATCAAGTGCAAAACTTATTTCTGATTTTAATTTAGAATAAATTTTCGAAACACTAACCTGTAAATCTGATCTTTAATAAGTCCATGCACTGAAATTTATTATGGAATGGAATGATTAGTGTGGTAGATACAAAACAACACATCCTCCACTAATTCTAAACAGCAATCCTAGCATTGATCTCTAATGTATGTATATCAGTAAACGTTATGATACCAGTACTCTCTCACTGTTCTGTTTTCGTATAAATATTTTTTAAAGTAATTTTATTCAAAAAGTTGTCTAAGTAATTTCTGTCCGACCTGTGTGCGATTATTATGAAACATTTGGGGGTTTATTATAAAAGTTTAATGCATTATAAGTTTCCTTATTTATTATATTTCCATCAATTTAAGGAATATTTCGAACACTCGGGATTATTTTTTGCTGTAAAATCAATGTTAAATCGCTTGTAACACACAAATGGGAATTTATTTAAATGCTCAAAAAGTTAATACATGCGTACTTTTTAAAACAGAATAATCATCAGATTATTAAAATTTTCGATTTTTTTCATCATTCATACTACTCAAATGGCAATTGAAATAAAAATATAAATACAGAAATATGATTTTTAAATTAAAGACACTAGGGGATTGAACCCGGGAATCCCGGGTTTCAGAACATAGGCAAAAACTATTTTTTTCTTATTTAGATGGGTTTTTCCAACTTGATATATATTTTTTAAACTTATCCATTAACAATGCCAAAACAAATAAGAAAATATCAATAATATATTAATAGAGATTTTTGAAATTTTATAAAACTATGTTAGCCGTAGGTCAAAAGTTGATGGTTAAAAAAAAAAAAAAAAAAAAAAAAAAAAAAAAAAAAAAAGTCTAAAATTTAGCTTTTTGTTGCAGATATTTTTATTCTGAAAATTTAAACCGATTGAGCACTTAGTTCGAGAACATATCTGTTACAAATTTCTATTTATTTGTACTATGTTATTATTTATACTTACATTTTGATGGAATCTTAAATTTGTTCTTGAATATTAGCCAGGAATAAATGTGGTACTAATTATATTGTTTTAAATGTAAAAGTATAAATCTTTCGCAATCGAGCTGCACGCGATATACATAGATTTTTAGAACGTTCATATATAAGAATTATTATAGAATCTACAAAAAATGAATAAATTAAAAAGTTTCCAAAAAAATTTATTTTTTTTTTCTATTCGATTATGTAAAAATTAAATTTGTGAGATATTTTAAGTTTAAAAAGTTGCAGTAAAAATGAAATTAATTAGTTAACTCATTGTTATCATCAAAATGACTTCAAAAATAATCAAACACGTGCTAGTTTTATAATATGCATTGTTATTTACATTAAACTGTATTCTTCCTGACATTATTTATGTGTGGCATCCCTTAACATGAACTCGATTGCGTATGATTAGATTCAAGATTTAATAAAGTATATTTTATTCCATATGTTTAAACCAAATATATGATATCAAAATAAAAGAAGTTTTGATTTCATCATTTCTAGCGTATGCATATTTAAGATTTTTCTGTAAATATTATGAAATATTTTGTGCTTAGCCTGCATTTTTTGTAGTATTTTGCAAAACTTTACTTAGTTTAATATGCATATTTTTAAATTACCTATAATCTAAATCAAGCTCTATATCACATATTGATGCTTTATTTATGTGTTTACTTCAACACTTCATTGTACACAAATTTATTTACATTCAAATCATTTGTTATACAACAAATTTTAATGCTTTCTTCAGATGTTACTCTGGTTAGTGCAACGTATAACTGTCCATGTGTAAACACTGGTTGAGGTAAATAGACGCCAACATGCTCAAGTGTTTGACCTTGAGCTTTATTTATCGTCATCGCAAAAGATGGCTTGATGGGGAATTGTCTTCTGTTAAAATCAAATGGATAATCAGAATCTGAGGGCATTAAAGTTACTCTTGGAATGTAAACTCGATTGCCTATATGGGTTCCTGTTATAATTTCAGCTTCAATTGATCGATTGTTTAGAGACTTTACAATCAATCTCGTTCCGTTGCAAAGACCGTTGCAAAGAAGGTTTAAGGTTTCTCAGCAGTATAATTGGAACTCCGACTTTAAGTTTTAAAACATGTGGCGGAATACCACTTGGTTTTAAATTATTTAAATATTCAATTGGGTATGATATTGCTTGATTTTCATCAACTACGGAGTCAGCGCTGTAATAAATTTTCTGTTGTCCAGGAAATTGTTCAATTATTAAGTTGTTTATTCTTTCAACGTCTTCGTTCAAAGGTGTTAAAATGCATCTTTTTGTCAAATCAATGCACTGCATTTTCTTCATTGGATATACATATTCAATAAGACTTTTCAAACTATTAGGTTGAATGATAAATTTAGAAAAATCGACATTTTGACCTTCATCAACTTGAATTAAAAAATCAGAAAAAGTCATATTTTGAATTTTATTCACTCGCATGTTAATTTTAAGATGTCTAATATTAACATTCTTCCAAATATTAGAAAATTTCAAAGTGGCCAAAACAATATCAGCTCTATTGCCATGCTTCACTACAGGCAAAATTTGTCTGAAATCGCCCGCAAATACAACTACTATTCCACCAAATGCTGAATCATTATTTTTTATGTCTTTAAGCGTACGGTTTACACATTCAATACTCATTTACTCATCATGGGTGCTTCATCCCAGAAGATTATCTTCGTTTCCTTTATTAATTCAGCAAGATCAGATTGCTTACTAATGGTACACGTAGAAGTCTCGTTTAAATTCAACGGTATTTTGAATCTTGAATGTGCTGTTCTGCCTTGATCTAATAACAAAGCTGCAATCCCAGAAGATGCAACAGCTAATGCAACCATGCTATGTGATCTCACCTTTTTTAAAACTGAATTAAGCAAAAATGTTTTGCTAGTGCCTCCTGGCGCGTCAGTAAAATAAACCTTAGAATTTCCATTTAAAACAGCATACGAAACTTCATCATAAATTGATCTTTGATCGTCATTCATAATTAGTTCACTGTCGCAAACTTGTTGCCTTAGAGCTTCAATATCAGCTGGTAATTCATCTTGAATTATCAGAGGCTGTGATGACAGATCGTTAAATATTGGCATATTTTCAAAGTCAGTTAAAGAACGATTATTTCTTCTCAAGATCAATTCAACATCTTTTAGAGCTTTTCCATGTGCAACTTCGCGAGGTATTTCTTGACCCCGTTTTTGAACTAACCATTTGTAAATGTCTTCTGAAAGATCATTTTTAAATCTCTGCCACAAATTTTCAGGTTTTCGGGGGGTGCAAGATACTAAAATTGTTACAAAGAGTTCACGCAATTGTTTAGGTCTCCGAGATAAGCATGCCTCTTCAAGTGTGAACATCCACTCATTATCATTTTCAATAAGGCCTTTACTAAAAGCTGCTTCTTGATACGTTTCAAAAATGAAACCATTTACTGATCGCATATCTTTAAAATCTTTTGCACCTGTAATATGACACAAAAGAAGCCTTAAATAAAAAACTTCTCGGTTTGCAATAGGAACTCTATAGACTCTACCAGTCGAAAAATTCCTGTTTTTTCTTTTTTCCATGTTTTAGTCGATTTATTACACGTGTAATATTGCGGTATATCTACATATAGGTAAGAATTTGCTTGGGGATCTGTTCGATTAAGTTTAAACCAAGCAGTTAACTTTGTTTGAGGATTTCTTTCAAAAATGGCTCGTGGATTTTGCACGTCGTTATCTCCAAAGAAAACCGTTTGCTGATTTTCTAAATGAACAGGCAATCGTGTCACATGCGGTGATTCATTATTTACAGGAAAACCAAAAATTCTCCATAAAGCTTCTGAAGTTGATATATATCGGCCATCAGTATAAGATTTTATTTCATCTGTATTTGGTTCGGTTGAATTAGAAATTTGTAAAACTGCTTTGTCGGATCCTTTGTACACGTACTTGTAAAGGTATTTTACTGAAGTAATTGTACTGCATATTTCAACATTTATGCGCGCAATGTATTTGCGACATAAATATGCATTATAAGGAACAATCCAGCGATTGTCTAATTGGGCTCCATTTACAGTAACATATCTGCCGTCTTCCCGTCTTCGATATAAAGGAAAGCCATCATAAGATAAACATGTTACGTCTTGAAATTGTTTTGGATAATGCCTTTTGCATTTATTTTCATTTTTATCCCAGCATGGTGCGGTTGGATATGTATCACCGCAAGGACCATGCAACATATTTTTAGTAACAATATCAAATAGAGCAGTGTCATTTTCGTCTGGCAATTCAGCACATATAAAGACGTCGGTCTCAGAAATTTCAATTTGATCCTTTTGGTCTAAAATTAATAAAATATGGGCATGAGGAAGACCCCTTTTTTTCAATAACATGAAAAAATCCAACTACTTTGCCGAAGATTTGTTTTTTAGTTAAATCTTCCATTAGTATTTTTAATTTTTGATTGAAAACAGGAACGCATAAATCAGCGCGCTCATTTTCGGACTGATTGTATTTCAAATTTTCTTTAATTTCTCTCCATTTTGGATTGCAGGTAAACGTAATAAACAGGTTTGGCTTTCCTAATTATCTAGCAATTGCCATTGCATCTTGATATTTTTGATGCATATATCTTGGTCCTCCAACGAAAGATGTTGACAGAATCATACGTCTTCCAAGATTGTTTAAGTTAAAATCTTCTTTATTAACTGCATCTTCTAAACAGTTATACAAATCGGCTCTTATTTTGGATTGATTGTTTTTGAGCCAAAGCAATCTCAAGTGTTCAATTTTAGCATATTCGTCAACAATGCATTGTTGAAAAAGTCTACAACTTAAATGCAAATACGAATTATGTATGTAATGCAATCTATAAGAATAGTACTTCATTGGTGTTAAAATCCTCTGTTTCGTTGTTCAAAATCATTTTGCTCTTGGTCATCATTGTTTTCATTGTCTTCTGCTGTAGTGAAAACAACATCACTTTCACGAATACCTGAGTGCCATCCTTCATCACCATAAGGGAAAATTAATATATAATGTAATGGATCATACATTGAATGTAATTCGTTAATGTGTCGAACCATACCATCCTTTAAATATATTACAATGTCTCTATGATTTACATCTTCGTTACCATCTCCAGGTAAAATAACTGCTACATCTGAGCTAGTAGGTAAACAATAAGATTTCACATCGGGATGTTTTTTATTTCCTTTTAAAACAATTTTCATGTTTGCATTATAGAAATCATTAATATCTGTAGCTTGTATTCTTTCAATTGTAGATTTTAAAAGTGATAGTACGGATTTTCATTATGTATCATTAATTGTAAATCTTCCAATAAATTACGATTTAAGCAATCAAATCTATTCATTCTGTTATCGATTTCGTGGTCCGTATCAAAAAAGCAAATTTGAGCATATTTTGGTTCTCCTTTCTGTGGCCATATCGAACTTATGCTATGGAATACTGCTCCATGAATTTTAAAATTAGAAATTCCTCGCTCAAACTGCTCAGTTTTTGCACCCAAAGAAGCAGACGCTAAAGCAGAATTATAGCCTCTGATATTTTTCTTAAAGTGTTTTGCTACACTGTTTTCTGAAGTTAATAAATCTTTCAGCATGTCAGGTGGTTCTGAAATTGGAGGCAATTTCACTTTGCCCTTTTGACGGCAACGGAAAAATTGAGGATTTTGCAGTGAGAAATTACTAAGCTTTTCATGTTTTCAAAATAAAGCACTACAAAATGCACATTTAAAATTCATTTGACTCAAATAATGTTGAGCAACGTTAGTTGAATTTTTGGCTGATTTAAACGTATTTGGTATATGATTACCTGTTTTTATTTTCTCTTGCAGCATTTGTTTATTTAATCTATCTATTTTTTTCTCGTTTTCTATTTCAGGTTCGTTCATTTGTCTTTTTGTAATTTTCATTCGTTTTCTATTTTTTTGTCTTTCTTTATCTTTTTCATCTTCCATTAATCTGTCGATTCGACATCTTTTTCGTTCTCTAACCAAAGCGCGTTGCTCTTCGATTCGGTATGTAATTTACATTACTCATTTTTAATACAGTTATTTAATTAAACTGGAATACTTCATACTACTATCCAATAGAGTACCAAACACTAAAATTTACATTCAGCATAAAATATAAATAGATCATTAACACTCGATTAGGTGCTTAAGATGTCTCAGAATTAAAAAAATTATATAACTTACTTTAAAAAACCTCAACTCAAGAAAGGATGTTAAGATAAACTGTTAAACGAATATTTTTCACAAACCAAAAATATTATGATAATAGAAAAATGAAAAGTAAACAAAAGCAGCACGTGTATTTTTTCAAAGAAATTTTCTTCCAAAATTGACTCCTTGGCAAATTTCAAATTTACGTTTCATAAATTAAAATACACGTACCTTATGATGTCACTTTTAAGTAAAAGAAGACGCTGTTTTTTCCACTTAACATGTGCACTTCGATTTTTATACTTTATAAAAGAATGTTTTAAAAAAACTATTTTTACTTTAATACTTATTTCTTTGACAATATATATTTCCAAACTAAAAATTATACTAAAAAAAAGATACTAAAAAGTAACTGAAAGAAAAATTATCATAAAAATAAAGGACACGATTAAATGTTTTGTTTTTCTCTTGTCAGCGTGACAAATTAAAAAATCGTCTGCTCTGGTAAATTTACTGAAAATTACATAAACATCTGCCTTTTTAACACTTTCCAACAAAGTTGAAAAGTGTTTATGATTTCGGTTTGTCTGGCCGCGCTCGAAGGGGTAAATATACTCAGATTACCCTGAAACATTTGGACGTTATTGACATTTATTCTAACACTAACCTTATTTCATATGAAGTTTCGAGCACGATTAGTTTATTTAGAGAGACAGTAAAAATTTTACCGTTACATTACACCTATGGGGAAAAAAATTCTAAGATATTACATCCTGCCAAACATATTAAAATTTTTATGCATTTACAAAGTGTATTAAAATACGCATTCTGAAAAGTATGCGGTGAAAAAAAATAACTATTATTCATTTACGGGGCCACACAAAAGAATTCCGTTACATAATGGTAAAAAGGGGAATTGTGTGCGACATATTTTCATTATATTAAACTACTTATATATAATAAAATTGATATATGTTGCTGAGGCTTAATATAGGTTATACGATATAGTGATGTATAATACGAAGTGCATAACATTTGCTGGGAAACATGAAAGATTTCAAATAGTATATTCTCTCGGAAGTACTGCATATGTATCCGATGATGGTTGCTGTATGGATGAAACGCATTTTAATTGTGATATGCGCTTTTTAGTTTCACTAAATCTATGCATATTATATGGTTTGTATAAATGCTATAGCTGATACACAGGGCTATACAAAAGAGCTCGCAAACGTTATTGAATATGAGAGTAAATTACTTAAAGATTGTTTATAAAAAAATTATACATTTTTATGCTGAACTGCATTTAGTGTACTAAAAAATATTTGTAGAATACAGATGAAATGATATACATAGGGACACGCAACGAACTGGGTACATGGATGCCTATGAATGATTATTTCTGAGAATGTGATTTCAGTAGTTTTGAGAGTGTTTTAGTTTAAAATAAATTTTAACTAAATACTGGCGTATAATACAGTTACTTGGTAAACTACAGGGCCGAATAAAAGTATTCATGTATGCTTCCATCTCTTAGTATAAATTGCTGAAACAGACATTTCAATCTGCATGGCATTATCTTGCTAAACTAAATTTACTCATTATATAGTATATCTAGCAACCGAAAGGTCAAATACAGTGTTGTTCAAAAGTATTGGAAAACATTTTGGCTATATACAGTAACGTTCTTTCCCTAAACAATGAAGTTTTGTTAAAGATTTCAGGAAGTGTTGGAAAGAGTTTTAAAATCTATGCTTAACGCATGATTTGTCTTACTTGTTTTAATTTTTAATACTCACTTCTAGAAGACTATCTTCTAAGCTGGCTAAATAAATTGCTCAGAATTAACAACAGACAGAATAAAAATGAACAAAATCATCTCATTTACAGTCTTGTTAGAAAACGATATTTGTATTATGTATGTTTCATACTTTAATCCCGAGTTTATGATTAATTCATAGGCGCACGAAACAGTATACAGAATTCGTAACTATAGAAACAACAGAAAGGTTAAAGAACAGAATACGAATATAAGGCAGAAAATTTAATAGTAAACAAAATTAGGTACTACTCTGTTATCCCGTCGACCAAAATACTATCGCCAAATTATAAGATTAAATGTCAATAATAGATTATCGTGAATGTCTATTCAATGACATTAAATACGATACACGTGTTTAAAACGTTATTAAGTTATTTTTATTTCGATTTTTTATTTGTATTTTTCTTAATATCCTACTACTTATTTGTTTTTTTTATTATTTAAAATAAAAATTACGTCAATATGTATAATTTGGCTATTAGTTTGGCGATTTGTATAATTTGGAGACATCGGTCGACGGGATAACAGAGTAGTACCCAAAATTATTTTACCAAAATATCTGATTAACCCTTTTCGTCATTTATTTTTAACTCTTCCAAAATTTGTGTTTTTATTTCTTCATTTATTTCAAGAAAAAAAGCTAATCCTCCCCCCTATTTTTCTTTTTATTTGGGTTATAGCTTTTTAATGTATTTTCTATTTAATTAAAAAAAATTAAATTTTCTAATTAGTGAAATGAGATACAGTTTTAAAAATTTTATATTTTGAAAAAAAAAATTATTTTTTTTCCAATTCGGCAGTAGAAAACCTTATAGTTGAATTTGTAATTTTATTACATTATAATCCTTTTATTTACTTGTTGATAGAATTTTGAATTCGCCATGGAAGATAAGTCGGAGACCAATGTTGAACTATTAAGTGCAATTTGTTTAGTATTTTTTCGTAATATTTTTCGCACGCGATAAAAAACAAATATTCATATTTGAAAATTATATTAAAAACCATAGTAAATCAGTCCATTAAGATACAGCTTTAAAAAAAATTGCATCTAAAAGTACTTTTTTTTTCAATTAGACGGTGTAAAAATTGAAAATGTACAATGGTCAAAAGTTTAAAATTTTTGATAATTAAGAATAAAACAAAAATTTACGGGCTATTATAAGAGATAATATTTTTAATTTATTTAATTAGATTTTTTCTTCTGTTTTTATGATGAAATGGCAACAAAAAGATGCAGTATAATTTTGTATTCATTTTTCCCCTTTATTTTCTACAGAAATGGAGTACTTCAGTTGCCACGATTAAAAAATCTGAATTAAAAACTACAAAAAAATTAATAACTTAAAAACAAATTGAGATACAGCTTTGAAACAAACTGCATTTAAAAGTACATGTTTTTTTCTATCCAACGGTATAAGGATTAAAAGTGTACGATGTCTATAATTTTAAAAATTTGCAGTAGCGAAAACTGCAAAAGTGAAATGTCATTGGAAAGTGTTGCCATTCGTAAAATGACGTATGCGTTACGCACAGATATGTTTGGCCTTTATTATATAGATTTCATTTGCGCGAAGGTGCGTATGCGCATCATTAACGCGATGATTTTATATTTAAATAAATAAAGTAAACAAATGTATCTTATGTTTCTTTATAAACATCGAAATCGGACAATCATCGTATATCTATTTGTTGAAAAAAAGAAAGATGCCAATGGTTAAAAAATCTTTCTTTTTCAAGTACAAACCATTTTGTGAGGACATAATTTTTCTCGTCTGCAAAAATAGCTATTTTATATAATTTAGTAATCGAAAAAGTAGTTAAATATAAAATTTCATTAGGAACTAGGCAGATAAATAAAAAACATTTCTGTTTCTATTTGAACTTATTTCAACTTTATTTTAACCTGACGTTTGACTTTGAGAATAAATTCAACATATAAAATGGCTTCATATATTGTGAAAAGTACTTCAAAAGACAATATGGTTACAAAAATAAATTAAAGAGAAATGACATAAATTAAATTAATGTTTAGAAAAATAAATGTAAAAAAAAATTCACCGAAAATATTCTTGCTGCATTCAAGGAAGTAACAATAATTGCATTTAAGTTTCAAGTTGAATTAAATTTAGTTTCAAAAGGTAGAAATAAGATGTAAGATAAAATCTAAAAAATGTAATTACAGTGTGACTGTAACACCGGAATAATTGGTAAAAATACTTAATATATTTTTAGGGAATGAATTAGTATAATATACATTTCTTTTATGCAACCTACAAGTTGTCCTGTTTCCTCAGTCTTTTTTTAAATATCTGAGTGAGAGTGTTCTAATAAATAACATCAAGATTTAAAATAACCCATAAAAAATGACATATTTTTAATTGCATATATTTTTCAAGCTATACTTTTTAAAGGTTCAAATAAGATGTAAGATCAATTATATAAATGTAATTACAATGTTAGAAAAATCTCTGACTAATTAAAACATATAATATTATTTTAAGCAACCAAATATATGGCATGATTCACTATTCTTTGTCGCAATATTTGAGTGAGAGTAAAGAAATATAGTTCCAGTGATTTGTTCCAATTACAGCTGTAAAAATAGTATTTATTTTTATGTTCGATTGCAGGGGCTTGCTGAAATTGAAGTTTGTTGTCACTTTCAAGAAACATCTTGTCTTCGGATTTTTTAATAATATTAGGCAACATAAAAAATGCACACTTTAGAAATAAATTTATTATTACTATAGCTTTCTCATGTACTTTTTTTCAGTTGAGGTTCTTGTTATCTTACAAGAAAAAGTGGTATAACTAAATGAAATGTGTAACCACGAGTTACCTATAACTACGCTAGTTGTACTAACAAAACACTTCTATTTTCACTACTTATTCACATTAACCTATTGCAATGTATAAAAATAGTACACAAGATGATTACATATAAGAACGCTAGTTGTACTAACAAAACACTTCTAATTTCACTGACTATTCACAATAATGACCCCTCCCCCACAGTCTAATGTATGCAGATGTATTACATAAAAAGTAACATGTACAAAAGTTATTTCTCTCTCAAATAAAAAAGAAAAATCTTAGCATTTAGATCACATGAAAATGAAGAAAATATTAGCCTTAAGAAAAATCTGTTTAAAGTTTCAATTTATGTGGGAATTCCACTAGTTGCATTAAAAAGATTGCCATATCTTACGACATAATTACTATATACACTTTTAAAAAATAGGCAATTTTACGGAAACTGTACTGGTAATCAGGATGCCAGTAAAATGCGCTGCTTTCTAACGGAAAAATTTCCGTTAATTCCAGAAAAATTTCTGTTATTTTGGAATTTTTTTCTGAGATTTAAGGGATTTTTTCATTTAAAAAGCATTAAATTGTACTGGCGTTCCGATTACAAGTACAATTTTCGTAAAATTGTCCGTGTTTTTACAGTGTAGATAAAAATTGAGGAGTCAAAATTTTCACAATTAATCGGATTGTCAGTTATTATACAAAAAAGTGACATTTCAACCAGTTTTGAGCTATACTATCCCTTTAATTAGATGAAATATGACGTTTAAGTATACAATTTGGTACAAGCGTAACACATTTGAAACTCAGTCTTCAAGAATTGCAATTAATAGTAAAAGAAAAGCACACGGTTTAATTTGTTTAACTCTGTATGAGATTTATCGATTTGTATGGCATAATACATAGAATGTTAAAATTTAGTTCAGTCATGGCCAACTAGATCTACACGGCCCATCTATTTTATATTAATGTATGAAACCTCCCGCTAGAGAACTCTGATACTCTGCCCAAGTTATTCTGACCAATCGTCAAACCCTGAACCAAATAATGACCATGTGCCCAGAATAGAAATCAGCTTATTCAATGCTAATTTGGGCAGTATTTGCGCCACGTGGTACAATGAAATGGTTCAGGGTTTGAAGCTGAATCCAGCCTCACTTTTTCAGCGGTTTTTAGCGACATGCAAAGACCGTTGTATATCTAGTTGGCCAAGATTTAGTTAAGAACAGTATAGCAGATCTGAAAACTCTTATTCAGTGATTTCCGTCAACATGAACTGAAATATTAAATGATAAAATAATCTGGTGAAAAATAATAAGATAAAGAGAACCTATCAAAAGTAACATAAAAGTTGTAATAAATGCGCATGGTCTTTTGAAAGAGCTGGTGTTTCTTCATCGGACGCAGAGAACCTGTCCTACTATTTTGTAGACAGGAGAAAAAATGAACGACGAATACTACGCACATCATAACGCACATTAAGCAATCTATAATGCACATGATACGTACATTAATATAATAACAATATGTTTCAAATTGTAAAACATCTTCATAATATTAAGATTTAATAATATAAATTAATACAAACTTGAATATATTTTTTAAAAATAAATACAATTTATATACAAAAAATTAAAACACTTAAAACATTTAAAAATACAAAATTAAACGTTTCGCAAAACTACACGTAAGGCCTCGTCAGTACAAATAATAATTCATTGCATAACAAACATTGGAACAAATGAGGACAGTTACAGTTAGTTATCATTTTTTTAGAAAAAGATAACATTCATTCGGGACAGCGGTTTAATTTATATAGCAATTTAATTTATATCAATCAATCTTTTAACAGTTTTTTTTAATTCAGACGTTAAATGTATGTGTATTGCAAATTCTTCTAGTACCCTTTAAATGATATTTCTTGGAGACAATAACATAACGGGTTATTTTGAGTATCCCTGCAAACGAATGATGAATGATACAAATACCATATTTTACTATAAGCACTTTATATTGCAGTTTAATGATACTTATAAATTTCAATAGAATGATTATATAATGCATGCAAGCTATTTATGCCCATAGGCTGTATTAGAATGGGGATCTTTTAATATCTCTAGAAATGAAACGATTACTACACGACTCATTTTCAATAATAAACACGTCTTACTGAACCTCAATAATGCATATTTTGTAGGTTGATCCAAAAAAAAAAAAAAAGTTTACAAGCGGAACCATTTGGAACGTAATAATCGTTGAGCGACTATTTCCACCCAGGGTGGTTGACAGATGGCGCTAGTTGTCTACAGCAGTTCTATGAGTAAGTAGCGCAAGTACGCAGTCACTTAAGAGCAACACTTATGGCACGACGTCTAGAAAAGCGGTCTCACATACAGGTGCGAGTCGTAATGCTGATCGTTATTATGCCACCTTAACGAAATTGCGTGCAGCCATCCGACGCAAACGTCCTGGATTACTGGGCAAAGGCGTCATTCTTCTGCATGACAATGCCAGACCCCATACAGCTGGCCAGACTCAGAAATTGCTGCAAAGGTTCAAGTGGGAGGTCTGGAATCACCCCCCGCACAGCCCCGATTTCGTTCCAAGTGACTATTTCCTTTTTCCGGCGATGAAGCGAAACTTATCCAGAACACGGTTCACCTCATACGATGCAGTGAAAACAGCTGCCGAGAAATGGCTTAATGAGCAGGGCTCTGATTACTACCAAGACGGGATAAATAAGTTGGTCAAACATTTTGACAAATGCCTAAACAGGTTTGGCGACTATGTAGAAAAGTAAAGGCCAGGTGTGTCTCTTGATTGCCATTTGTATCATGTTTCTATTGTTAATAAATATTTTTTCCTTTGCCTTGTAAACTTTTTTTTTGGATCACCCCTCGTAATTCCATGACAAATCGAACATATTTACTCACTAACAAACAGATACATACAAACTGACAAAAAAAATTAATTTTGAAATTACCATGTTGAAAAGTATTAAAAAGATTTTTATCTAAATTTCAAATCAGACTAGAATGATTTTGACAAGTTAGTTTCCGTATAAAAATGCTCTTGATTTAAAAGTTGTTCAAATTTGCCTAATTTATTCTGCGTTAGTAAAAACGAATGCATTTAATACATTTAATAAAGCTACAGTACAGATTTTGGCATGGAATTTTTGAAAAAAAAAATTAAATAAAAGACATGTAATTGACGACAAATTAATCAAAATTTCTTCACTGTAATATTTGTAGCATAATAACTGCCATCTTTTGTATTTATTTTTTTATATATTTTAATATCAAATTAACGTTCGCAATTTACTTATTTTGTATTAAATTCTGATTAAACTGAAAATTTCATTGCAGTTAAAAAAAAAAAAAAAAAAAAAAAAAAAAAAAAAAAAAACTGGAAATAACTTAAATTTCCCTTTTTAAATTTTACATATAAAATTTTATTAACAATCTTAATTTATATTTTTTTTCTTTACTTTTTTCAAAATGAAAATTTTTGTTTTCTAAAACACGCTATTAGAAAAACTTAACTAGTTCAGTGCATATGCATACGATACTGATAAAACATAGCAATTAATTAACGCTAAAGGTTGTATTTTTCCTCCCACTTATTATAGATACAAAACATATTTTGTTAAAATATGTAATGCAAAAATAAAAATTCTAGTATTAAAATATTAATTATAAAAACTAAAGTGATATTAGTTACGATTTTCTACAGATTGGATAGTTTACAAATATGATTTAATGCAAGTATTTATTTTGAATGAAATATCTATTTATTTAGAAATAAGAAACATATTGAATAATCTCATCAGTATTTTTTCCTCTCGAATATGAAACTTCTCTGAAAACAGACATTGATTTTTCTTTTATAAAGAAATATTGCCTTGCAGTTCTTTATAAACAGAAATTTGAGTATGTAGTTTAAATAATTATTATAAACTTTTATCCAGAAATTTTTTCTTGTGTAGGTAAAATTTAAAAATGATATATTTCTTCTTCATTAATTCAAATTTTGTCCAGATTTCCTGAGCGAGCACTTTGTATAATTAGATTTCATGCATCTTGTAAAAGAAGAAAGATCAATGCCATTGCTTGAAGACGAAAATAAAAGGGAAAAAATAGGAACGGGTTCACTGATACAATTTCAAATAAAAAGTACAAATCAAAAAGTAATTTTTGTAAGGAATGGTTAGAATTTTCTTAAAAATGTTAGTGGTTTACAAATTCAACTCAAAAACATGAGGATTTTCTTGTGTTACTCTGTGTTCTTGTGTTTTTGGAAAACCAACAGAAAGCACTCGTGAAGTTTTTCAAAAAAGTATGCCTTTCAGTAAAATGAAATGTTTTTTGCCAGACAAATGCTATTAAATATTACATATAGAATGGATAAAAATTAAATGAAATTTTATAACAAGTAGTATGTATTACAGGGCATTGTAAATATTATAAATTTTATTTAATGTATTATTGAAACATTGCGCATCTTAATTATACCTAAAATTAAGTTTAAGTATGGAATTACTGAAAAATTGAAATAAAACAATCAGTATAGTTAAGTATATATATATTGAAAATTGGGGTAATTTTTATAATTATAGACATTTTTAATTAATGTAATTTATGTAGTTTAAACAATAGCAAGTAATAGCTACGAAGAAACGAGAATTTGTTTTCGCATTTATCATTGGGATTCTAAATTTAATTCATTTAGAATTTAAATTGCAATAAAAATAACTCTATCAAATGAACTTAATCTGCCCTACAATAAATTTAATGCTATTTGTTATTCTTTTGTAGATGAGCTGCTTATAAATCATTAATTTAGCTGAATACGAACTGCCGTTTGCTGCATGCATAGTCTACATACAATAGAATTATGAAAAATCGAGGAAAATCGATATTAACGCGTCCCTTTGTGCAGATTGTTACCACATTCACTTTGAAACTGTCCCATTGTCTAACGGTACGCAATAGATTTGGTTCAATTTTATGCATAACATCATACAATTCTCAATGCATAATAAAGAAAATAGCACAGAAATCATTAATATAGCGTCTATTACAGGTGGAACATTTCCGAATTGCATGAGAATCCGTTGAATACAGCCAAAAGAGTACAGAAAATATTTCACTCAATTCTCTGCATAGATTTTTCCATGATCCAAGAAGGGCAAAGTCAAAATTCAGAATTTCCCAACTCAGTAAAAAGCAAACATAGGTAGTTCTGTGCGTTTGCCAACTAGTTTTATAATTTTACCAAGATGTCACAATTTGAAAATGTCATATAGTTTTTATTTGTAAAAAGCTTAATAATATTTTTAATTGTATTATTGACTTTCATCAAATCTATCAGAAATAGAAAGTATGTTATAGTTTTTCATTAAAGTTTTGAGCGAATTTCCCAATTCAGTTTGTAAATTTGCCGACTGTAGCAGCATGTACAAACGTTTGGGGGGGGGCTACACCTGTCCCCCCGCTTAGCGAGGCCCCTGGATACAAGAAGGAAAAACGGTAATACGAACGGATAGACAGGCACGTTGGATAAAGTGTTTTTCGGGGAATGGCTCCAAAAACATACAAATTCGTTGAAATCGAAAAATCTGAAAAAAATTCCATTATAATATTTTCTTCTTTAAAAGGAAAATGAAAAAAAAATGTAATTTTTTTAGAAAATTCATTAATTCATTGAGGTATTAAGAATATTAGTTAGTTTACGTTCTTGCAATTGTAGGAAGCTTCCAAAGAAGTAAAATGCATTTATAAATTATTATTCAGTCTCACTCTGCTAGTTGCTGTTGAATGGTAATTTCAAACTGCTTCCAAAATAATAATAATAATAATAGTAATAGTGATAATCCGAATATTTTTTCTCACATAATTACATTTAAAAACATGTATGCAAGGGGATTCATAAATATCGAAACAAACGGCTAATTCTTCAAATATTACTCCTTTACCCATACTTTCCATTGCAAAGTTTCCGAAAAAAAGGGTGCAAAAAATTAAGGCTTAATTTGCAAATCTATGAAGGGGCGGGGTCTGCTTGAAAAAAATACGATTATTAAATGTTTCTACGGCCACCTTAAGGCGAAATTTTCACTTAGGAAACATTTCCTTATCCATTTCTAAATTAAACAGAAAAAATAATTCATCTGGATATTTTTAAAATTCGTTGAAATATTAAAATTTATAACTTGTAGCTTACAATTTTTATCTATGCCTCCCTGCGACGTGTTTCTGACTCTTTTGAATGAAAAATAGGATCATCTACAAATTTTCCGTAGTTAAATATCGATTTAAAACAGTGTTTCTCCTTTCAACACTGTAAAAAATTTCAGATGTTTCTGAATGTGTAAAAATGTACTGTAATCAAAAACGAAAATACACAGTGACCTCTTCTAACTCACCTAAGGTTTTGAAAAACGTTCCTTTACCTCTAAAAATCCCAGAAAGTTATTTGTTTTCGAAATTTAAATAAGAATTTATAAAAATTAACTTTTATTAGCTGCTCGTCCATTTCGGAAACGTTTCTAAGTAGCTTTTATAGTACAATAATCACTTTTCTCAAATCAAAATATCACTTTTTCGGATTCTATCAATTCTCAAGTAAACATTTTCAGCTGCATAACTGATTTTGTGCATGCAATTGTAGCAAAATAATGTCAATTTTCATATTAATGTTAATACTTTTAATATTGTAGGTTTGTCTATTAAAAGTGCTCTCTAAATATCAAAATATTTTCGTATGGATTGGTAGCATCCGAAAAAGTGATATTTTGATTTGATAAAAGTGATTATTGTACAGTAAAAACTACTTAGAAACGTTTCCGAAATGGACAGGCAGCTAATAAAAATTACTTTTTATAAATTTTCCTTTAAATTTCGAAATCAAACAGCTTTCTGGGATTTTTAAAGTTAAAAGAATGGTTTTAGAAACCTTAGGTGAGTTAGAAGAGGTTACTGTATATTTTCGTTTTTGATTACAGTGCATTTTTATATATTCAGAAACATCTGTCAATTTTTACAGTGAATATAAAGCAGCATTGTACAGATTTTAATTTGAACGAGCTTTGAAAATATACTGGTGGTCTGCACGG
Source organism: Maratus speculifer (assembly GCA_964019185.1). Taxonomy (NCBI): domain Eukaryota; kingdom Metazoa; phylum Arthropoda; class Arachnida; order Araneae; family Salticidae; genus Maratus; species Maratus speculifer. The sequence continues at coordinate 193,209,150 of OZ025289.1, read as the reverse complement.
CTCGAAATATCTATGTCGATCCCGAACCGACTCATGGGAAAAGAGATGGGCTTGACCGGTATGAAAAATGTTAAAATCCTATCCCGACCTTGACTGACTTAATTTGTACATAATGTTTTACATCGATATGGTTAAAAATTGTTTCGTATGGAGGAATTCTTATCAAAAATACTTATTATAGCTTTTCTGTTTTCATGATTATAATTTTAAATTTTATAGAAACTCCAAATACTAAGATATAAACATTATTTTATTAATTGGATATCTATCTATATGTATATGTTTTATTGTTCTTTTAATATCGTTAATCCATTTTCCATGCGTTGGAGTTATACATGAGAGTTTAATACATGATTCCGTCATAGGCACTACTTTTTCACCGGCTTTACTGTATCTTATTTTTTCCTTTTAAATCTACTTACTATCCTTTAAAGAAATGAATTTTGAAGTTTTATTGTAAAATAAAGGCAATTTAAATGTATATGTATTTTTCGTAAAAAATTTCGGGCTAGGTCAAATTTACTTTTTGTTGTTGTTGTTACAATGATTTGAACAGCCAGGGTCGGGATTGAAAATTTAGCCTCGTGCTGATCTGGGGCGAAATAATCCAATCTCGGTTCAGAATGAAAAAATACGATAGGCCCAGCCTCTCTTCGGAAAAAAGGAAAATGCCGGTTTCAGCATACCGGACCCAGAATATAGAATTTTTTTATGACGCCAAGAAGATAAAAATCCTCAATTTATAAGTTATAAAGTTTATGAAAAAACTTTTATTCAGTATGTTAGAAAAAGTATTGTTTTAAAAAGGTGTCGGACGTTTAAATGATATAGAAAAAAAGTGAAAATGGCAAAAGTTAAATTGAATCAGAAAATTAACTTACAGGAAGTACTTTTTTCGCATGATTTTTTGTTTTAAAGTATTTAAAGATCTTATTATGAGCCAACTTTTATTTAAATATGTATGATTTTAAAAAATAAGTTACATCACTTTATAAGTATTTGTTAATATTTTTAAAATTATTATTTAAAAAAAATAATGAAACAAAACTTAAATTATATTTCCTCTTTAAATAAAAAAATGAAACCCGATAAAAGAAATTTTTCGAGCTATAACCATTTTAAATTGCCCCACTTAAAAAAATACTAATCACTTAAAAAAAAAAATCACTTTATGCGAAAGTTTACTATATGATTTTGTATGAAAGTTATATGGCTAATCATCACACAAAAAAAGAAAAATTTTAACCTAATACATATATTTTTTGCATGTTTCCAGCAATTCTTAGACTAACATTATTGCTTCGATTTCGCGCATTTCAATTTGTGTCAAATACCTTAAAATTTGATGAATTAATTAAACGGTCGTAACTCTCTTACTTTTGCACACATGAAGATGAAATATTTATTTTTGTTCTTAATTTAAGAAATAATAATTAAAATTTTAGTAATTGTAATTTATAATAATATAAAAACTTAATTTTCGTATAAAAAATTATTTTTCATATTTTTTCATACAGATTCCCGTGGAGTTACAATTTATACCATCATAGTTTCCACTTTTTGTTTAAGGAAATTTTGCAAATGAAAATATAGACTTGGGGTAGTATTTAAGGAAATACCCTAGTGTTTCGCCGTATATGAATTATCCTGTATACGCCTCTATTTCTTATTCATATATTTTTTGAAGTCAGATTTTTTTAAACAAAATCTGATACTTATTGTAAAATAAGAAAGAAGATGTCAGAACAGAAAGCACTAAAATAGAAAAAAAGGAAAAGAAATATGTGTGATAAATGCAATTTAAAATGTACACAGATTTTTTTTCACAATGAAAGTTTACTTAGCTGGTAAATCTGTAAGCGATTTGAAATTTAGTTTAAATGCATAGAAATGTTTTTTTTTTTTTGTTATAAGCAAAAGTTCTTCGTTTTTCTTGTTAAGTAACAAAAAACAAAATTAAAAAAATTGTAATTAGATATTGAATATACAAACAATTGAATCTTGAACTAAATTTTTTAATGATTGATATGTGCGACATAATACTGACTTTTTAGTGCATTTTTTAGAAAGTCCATTAGCATTTCAAAATCAAGCATCGAAAAAGTAAAACGTACTCAGTATGATTACAAAATAGAAGGTTAAAATGCACGAATATTTATATTTTAAGAGTTCTTTTAACTGTAAATTCAAGCGATCATTTTAAATAATGCTATTAGATAAATTAAATAAGAGTCTTAACATGCAGTAGTAGTTATGCAACAATAATTGAGTCATTTATTCAAATGAAAAAATATTTTTTCTCTCATTTGCAAAACATCTTTTATTAAAATCTAAAATGCAAAAAATGCAAAAATAAGAATTTGAATCCAAACATTAATTATCAAAACCAAGGAAATATCTCTATATTTAGAAAATATTTAGTAGAAAATGTTTAGCTTTTCTTATGAATCCATATTAAGAAATTTAGTGAGCATATTCCCTTTTGTGGACGCAAGTTTCTAAAAAAAACTTTTCATTTTATGAACAATCTGGCTTTTATGTACACCGAAAGACTGCAAATCTGAAACCTCTACATGAATATTTAATTTTAATTTTTAGTACAGAACTTTTTTCCTCTATAAGTAAAAAGAAAAATATATCTATCTTTCTTTCACTCATATTTTGTCTTGATTTCAGGAGTGAGCACTTTGCATAACTTGATCTCATATTTTTCGCAAAAGAAAAAAATCAATACTAATGCTTTAAACAATAAAATCAAGAAAAATATGAGAACAGGTTCCTTGTTGAAATTTCAAATGTATCCAGAAGTACTTTTGCTAATGAGAGGTTACATCTCTCGTAAAATCTCTCTTGATTTGAAATACAGTGCGAGAACATGGAACTTTTGCGATGTTTCTCTTTTGACGAAAGTTGAAAAGAAAGAACTTTGGTAGCTTGAAAGAAATTTGAATTTCTGTAAAAACGAAATGGATATCTTAAAAAAATTGCGATTTAATATTAACCGCAAAAGCAACTAACCATTAAAATGAATTTAAAAATACTTAATATTCACATCGATTTTAAAAAAATATTTCTGTATATTAAAATACATGGAAAGTATATAGTTTTTTTTAAAATCTGAAACAGCTTCCTTAATTCATAAGCTATTTAAAAATAACATGGAATGTTCTGTTATTAATCTTAAACAAGACTTTTTTCTGGGGAACTGAGGTCATAAATTTTTAAATAATAATTAAATATATTATACAAAATGTAACTAGTTTCAATATGGTAATATAATGGAATGTTTTATGTATAAGAACCTAAGCCCCCTCAATAAGAACGTAACGATTTCTAAAGGTAAATTTTAAATATAAAATATTTTAAATCCATTAAAACTGTATATTAAATCTCTTTTTTTATCAGAAAAAATCTTTTAAACAAACCTTAACATATTCATCGTAATAATAACTTTCAGTAATAATACATGTTTTCATAATAATATAGGGATTGGCATGATCTCGACATTTTAATGAAAAAAATAAAACTAGAAAAGAAAATTTTTTACTAAATGAATAAAACATTACATCGAAGTTGAACTAAATAGTTTTTAATGTAGGATAGACCGGGAAGAGATGGCCTTAGCATGCATCTAGGCCTAGTAGTGATTTTTTTTTATACGTTTGATTAGATGGCATTATCAGTGTAATAAAAAAAAGTTGCTTCCTTTTTTTTTTTTTTTTTTTTTTTTTTTTTTTTTTTTTGTCCTGCATCAGCTTTTTTAGTCGAAGTCTCCATTCCTGAACCAGCGAGAAATTTAGAAATTTCGCTAAGTTGGAGTAAATTGCATATTTTATAAATAATCTTTTTTTGTGTGTTTGTAGGTTACATTTTTAATTTTGAAATATATTATTCAGAAAATTAATTGTTCGCAGTAATTGCAGGTCATGTTTGTCTATTTAAATGCGTCCAGAATAATTCTTTAAAGTCATGAAAAATAAAACTGGCGATATGGGGTAATTTGGCTCAATTAGCACGAGGAAGTTTCGCTCAGCAATCCCACAAGCTCTAAGATTTGGCTCTAGGGAATTAGAATTTTGATAGTTTTAATGAATTAATGTAATAAGCATTTATTATTTTTTAATTAATTTTATATTATTCAATAGGAAAGAATTATTTTACTAATTGAATTCCTGCTTATCCTATTCTTATTCTATTTTTAATGTTATAATATTTTTTGCTTCCTTCCCACATTAAATCAGCTGCTCTTTTGTGCAAAAATATTTATAACTTTCACTGCTATAGAAAAATCGTTCTGTCTTTGCCTACAGGAGCAGAATGATTTCGAAGTTAAGTACTAATTTCCCGAACAATTTAACGGATTAAAGGAAATGTGATTTCTTTCTTGTACAACCACCTCTCATTTTCTTCCGTTTTTTATTTCTTTTTGCTGTAATAGTTGTTCTTGCCAAAAACTTAGAAAATCAAAAATTGTAGATAATATTAAGAGGATCTGGCATTCCAGTGAAACAAGAATTGTTGAAATTTCAAATGTATCTGGAAGCACATTTACTGAATAAATGTTAGATTTCATATTCAGCTTCTCTTCATTTGAAGTAATACTCGAGAACATGGAACTTTTTAGTCTCACTGTTATGACGAAAATTGACAGAAAGCACTTAGACAGTATAAAAGAAATAAAAATTTCTGTAAGAAAATTTATTTTAAGAAAATTACGATTAAATATTAACTGTAAAAACTAATAAACATTTCAAAATTTGTAACATTCACATTTAATCTTTAAACAAAAGTAATTAAAAATCATGGGAAGAAAACATTCTTTTTAAACTCTCATATACATTCATTTGTCCATAAATTAAAACATACACCGGATTTGCTTGTATTAAGCTTAACCAAGGCTGTTTTTTATGAAACTGTAGCTTAAAAAATCCAGATAGTAGTTACATAATTAATAGAAATTGTATTTCTTTTTAATATGTTAATGCATTTTAACACTTTATTTGGACCTACACCCTTAAGAACGTAACGATTCTACTTTTAAGCAAGAAAGAGTGTAACTAAACTAAATTTAGCTAAATTTTGCGCTTGGTAAACTAAATTTTGTGCTTTTTAGATAGTCATAATGAAACTATTTTTATAATTTTGCAAAAAGTGAAAATATGCAAAAAACGCAACTGTTTAAAATAATCTGATTTAAATTTTAAAAGTATAATAACACGTATTAATATTAGGTTAAATTTAGTAACAATATCTACATATTTCTCTAGTATTGTATGGTTAAGTTTTATTCATATTTTTTAATATTTGTGAAACAAAGGTGTAAAATTAATCAACAATTAATGTATTTAAATTTATACAGTTACAAGTAATAAAAATCTTGTTCAAACAGCAGTTCTTTAAGTGGATGGTATCATGGCGTGACTGGTATCACAATCTGATAAATGCCCGTAAACAAAAGTGGACAATATTTTAGAGTTTCGTTGAATTAATTATATGAAATATTTCTTGATTCCATATGTATATGTACATGTATGTATATATATGTGACCTTTTAAGATTGGAGCCATTAATATTATTTGCAGGTTTCTCCATGTTATGTCACAGGAGTCGAGGGGAGATAAAAATTTAGTAAAATAATAAACGTAGAAACTTCAATAAATTCCACAATTGCTGCTCCTAAAGATTTATTTAAATGCAATCATATGGCGTTAAAAACATTCGTCTAGTTTTTAAATCGTTCAAACCCGAAAACATCGAGTAAAAGATCCCATCCATCTCTTGGCCTCTTCAATCAAGTCAATAGTAAAAAGCTCCTGAAATTTATCTAATCTCTAATCATGATTTTCACATGCAAACAGAATTCCTGTCCATCGTGGAGATTAAATTCATTCAGACGATAATTTTTTAATTAAAAAAATTATTCTTTAACTAATTTATAATCGAACACTAAATGATATCCTGCAGACGATGTTTTGAAACAAAAAAAGAAAATAAATGAATTTATTGATATGCAAAAATATGAAACGTTGAAGGTGGAAAAAATAAACAAATAAAAACCATCATTTTTTTTAAAGGTATGGTTTTGGAATAAATTTAATAAGATTTTCTTAAAAAGGGTTGATAAAACAGGGAAAAAATGAGTTTTATTTGGAATATTAAGAAATAAAGTTTAATTAAGAATATTTTTAATTTAGAGCCATGTATTTAAATTTACGCGTATTGGAACAAATGTTTTTTTAAGGCGAATTAAGAGTTTATATCGTTTCCATAAAGATTAATAGATTAGATCTAGAAACAAGATTTTAATTTAATAAGTTGAACTAAGTACGGAATATTGTTAAAAGGAAATTAATATAGTATAAAGGTTAGTTTTGGCGAGAAAAAAATTAAATTTGTAATGTATATATATATATATATGTGTGTGTGTTTGTGTGTGTACATATATCGTACTTATATATAGTATCTCAGTCAAAAGTAATCCTTTTTCCTTTTAAATAAATTAATATATACATATATACATATATAATAGGAAAGAAGATTATGTTCTTATTTAAAATTATACCTTTTTGCGTGTTTTTTTTTAATTTAAATTATGATCTCTATTTAAAATCTATTTAAAATTTTGAAAGATTTCTCTCCCAACAAATTCTCAAGTATATATCTTTATATATATAAATATATATATAAATCTTCTGTGCGTGTGTTTGTCGCTGAACTCCTCCTAAACGACTGGAACGATTTTAATGAATTTTTTTGTGTGTGTTCCAGTGGATTCGAGAACGGTTTAGTTTCACATTTCACTGAAATTGATTCTGTACTTTTTTAGTATTTAGGCAAAATGTTAGTGTTAAATGTTAGTGATTTTTCGCTAATTAAAAGTGTTAAATAAGTTCGCTAAAGCGGACAGAATGGCTGAGTGGATTAAGGAGCCAGCTATAAGTTCTGGTTCTCGAAGAAAGAGATAGTGTTTTCAGACCCCACTCCTGACATGCGTGTACGATTTACGATAATACTTCCTGTATTATATTTTTTATTAACCGACTTCAGAAAATCGTGAACTATTAACTAAAAAGAGAAAAATAAACTTTTCTATCAAAAATTTAACCGACTTCAAAAACTACTGTAAAGTGAAAAAATAATTTCCTCATATAATTGTATTAAGAAATTAAATTAAGAGTGTAGTATTTATCGTGCGTATTATTATATTTATGTACATTTATTTGATTTTTTGGAGTCGGTGACAGCCAAACCAATTTCAAAATTAAAATTAAATATCCAATGCAAGTCTTCATAATATATATAATTCTTATGTACGTTTGTATGTAATTGAATTCCTCCTAAACGACCGAACCAATTTTAATAAATTTTGCGTGTGTTCCAGTGGATTCTAAAATGGTTTAGATTCACATTTCATCGAAATTGATTCAGTACTTTTTTAGTAATTAGGCAAAAACTAATAGTGAGTGATTATTCGCTAATCAAAACTGTTGAATAAGTTCTCTGAATATAGTGCGGATTGAATGGCCGAGCGGTGTAAGGCGCCAGATTTAAGCTCTGATTCTCGAAGAAAGATAAAGTGTGTTCGAGCCCCACTCCTGACATGCATGTATGATTTACGATAATTTTTCCTGTATTGTAATTTCAATTAACCGACTTCAGAAAATCGTTAACTTTTAGCTAAAAAGAGAAAAATAAACTTTTCTATCTAAAATTGAAACGACTTTAAAAACTACTGCAAAGTGTAAAAAAGTTTCCTTACATAATTGTAATAAGAAATTAAATTAAGAGAGTAGTATTTATCGGGCGTATTATTATATTTATATACATTTATTCGATTTTTTGTTGTCAGTGCCAGCCAAACCAATTTCAAAATTAAAATTAAGTATCCAATGCAAATCTTTATGTATATAAATCTTCTGGATATGTGTACGTCACGTAACTTCACCTAAATGACTGAACCGATTTTTATGAAATCTTTTGTGTGTGTTCCAGTGGATTCGAGAATAGTTTAGATTCACATTTCATCGAAATTGATTCAGTACTTTTTTAGTAATTAGGCAAAAACTAAGAAAGTTAGTGATTTTTCGCTAATTAAAATTGTTGAATAAGTTCGCTGAATGGAGTTTTTCATAGAGTACGTTCACAAGAAACATCAATTCTTAAAAATAAATTTAAGATATAGAAGGAGAATTTTCTAAAAAGATTCTGTTTATCAACTGGAATGTTATCTAGACAAGAATAGCCTATAAGTCAGTAGTATATATTAATTTAATTGAAAAATATGGAATTAAAAATAATCCTTCGTATATATTAGAAATAAATATAAATTAAGATGTATTGCAAATCTTTTGCTTCGACCCAGAGATAGGGTTTCATAATCTATTGTTTAAAAGAATAAAATAGATTAAATAGATTTCACTATAAAAGTTTTGTCATAAAAGCAACTCTTATCTAAAACTTGAACAAGTATTCCCTAAATTTTAAAAGTTAATTAAACTTCCATTTAAAATGTGTGTTGCATAATTTTATTCAATGTTTAAAAACGCATGTTTTTGATAAAATGTTCAGATATTTCAAATAGAGTGTCCCGAAGGTAGTATCAAACTTGAAGAAAGGGCGACAGACGGCTTTACGAATTGCGGCAAAAATTAAACTTAAGCTTCTGAAATTCATCTTTAAATTAATTTTTATTTTTATTTTATCTTATTAGTTATTTATTGTAAAATATACATTTAATGGTTTCTGCAAATAAATAAGTACGCAAAAGAAACGGGAAAGTGCGACTATTAGTCGCGCTCAGAGGTTTCCATACAATAAAAAAAAGCCTTTTAAATGCCTTGGGGACGGGTGACTTGTATACCAGTCATTTAAAATTATCAGAATTCTTCGTTATTCTTACCAGATAATTTTTTTTGTAAAGTTTAGCTTATTTAATATGAACATTTTCGCGATTCAAGTACAGAAAATTTACTGTTTTGAAAAACCAGCGGTTTAAAATTAAAAATTAAACAAAGTGCTGTAATGGGGAAAAGGTTAGCAGTATCATTAAAAGAAAATCGTTGCTGAAAGTATAATAAACTTTGTAAAAATCTCTATAACGTAGGTTTGGTTATAGCTGTCTGTTCCAGTAAAGTGGGAATGGTACACCATAAAAGTTCAAGATGATATAAAGCCTACATGATATTAAATATTTCTATTCTGTATAACTCTTTTATTATTTCATCCTTACATTTTTATAAATAACATAACTCGGTATCATGAATAAAAGGTAGTGCATGTTTAAACTTCTTATACATTTCATAAACTAAGTTCCGCATAGTAATTACTTTTTCTTTTCCTAGTGAAGCTAACACAAAACCCTTTTTCAATGTTTAAACGTAGCACTATGGTAAAGGAGCTTGTGTAGGCAGGAATTGGCAAGTATGCAAAGTCGCTTAATGCGTGACAATTTTTTTCAGAAAGCATTTTAATTAACTTTTAAATACACAAGAATCGCAATGGGAAACCCGCTCGAATGCAAACAAGTCGCTAACTCATAGTAAAAAAAAAAATTGATACGAGCAATTTTGTAAGGTAGTGGATGCTATATCCAAAGTAAAAATAGTAATTATTACTCAATAATGAGTATATATTACGCATTATTACTTGTAATAATATTATTGATAATATTATTGATACTATTAAGAAATTGAAGCTAGAAATATTTACATTTACGTACATTACATTACGTACTTACATTATAAGGTAGACTTTTTTTTATTAAAATTAAAGTGAACATTTAAAATAAAGGTATTAGCAAATTATACACAAATCTCAACAAGTAGTAGTACTTATACAGAAATAAGTTAGGAAGTCTTTTATTTAAAGAAAAATATTTTTTTTCTCTCCCTTTCGAAAAACATATTGCATTAAAATTTAAAAAGCAAAAATAAGAACTTTAATTCAAACATTGATTATCAAAAGAAATATGTCATTTAGAAAATATTTAGTTCTTCTTATAAAACCATATTAAGAAATCCTGTGAGCATTTTCCCTTTTGTGGACGAAAGTTTCTAAAAGAAAAGAAAAGCTTTTAATTTTATGAGCAATTTCGCTTTTATGTACACCGAAAGGCTAGAAATCTAAAACTTAAATATTAAATTTTAGTTTTCAATGCAGAACTTTTTCTTCCATAAGTAAAAAGAAAAATATATCTATCTTTCATTCATTCATAGCTTGTCTTGATTTCAAGAGTGGACACTTTGCATAAGTAGATCTCATATTTATTCCAAAAGAAAAAAGATCAATTCCAATGCTTTAAGCAATATAATAAAAAATACATAAGTATGAACTGGTTCCTTGTTAAAATTTCAAATGTATCCAGAAGTACTTTTGCTAATGAGAGGTTAGAAATCCCTTAAAGTCACTCACAGTTCGAGAACATGGAACTTTTCGGTGTTTCTCTTTTGACGAAAGTTGAAAAGAAAGCACTTAGGTAGTTTTGAAAGAAATTTAAATTACTGTAAAATAAAATGGTTACTTTCAGAATATTGCGATTAAAAATAATCGCAAAATCAACCAACTCTTAAACTGAATCTCAAAATCCATTGTATTCACATTGATTCTTAAAAAATATATATGTGTATATTAAAAAACATGGAAAGTATGTATTTTTTAAAGATCTTAAATGACTTCATTAACTCATAAAATATTTTAAAATTACATGGAATTGTTTTTATCAAGCTTAAACAAGACTGTTTTCTGTTTTAGTAAGTTTAAGATATTTATATAATAATTATAGATTTTATGCAAAACATAATTGATTTCAATATTGTGATACATCGGGATATTTAACATGGGAGGACCTAAACCGATAAGAAAGTCACGACTTCTAAAAGTAAAATGTTTTAAATGATTAAGAATAAATCATTAAACTCCTCTTTTTTTCAAAAAAAAGAAAAAAAAACTTTTAAACAAATTTTAACTGACATTTTAATGCAATTTTCGTAATAATATCTTTGGGCAATAATATATATTTTCATAATAATAAGTGGACTTGATATGAGCTTGACACTTTACTGAAAAATATAAATACTCGAAAAGAAAAAAACTAAATGAACTAAGCATTACATCGAAGTTCCACTAGATAGTTTTTAATGTACCTAAAAAATTACAAATATCGATATAAATAATAATATTGGGTATTCCACTGTCTTTTGAAAAACAATTATAAACAATTATTATTTTAGCCACTGTATGAATGCAATTATAACGGATTTTGCCATCGGGTTGACACAGAATAAAGTGGAATTACATTAAATTCCCCATTAAAAAATCTTTAACTGATTTTTATTAAATAAAAAAATTTAATTGATGTTTTCATGTACATTTTGCAATAATATCTTTGGGCAATAATGTTTTTTTCATCATAATATTGGGATTTGATAGAAGCTTGATATTTTTAAGGAAAACATAAAAACTACACTGTAAAAAATGCAAAATTACTAAGATTTTTCTAGCAGATTCGTATTCCAAAAACTGTTCATGTAACGATAATAGCAAACATTCACGTACCCTCCCTCAGTTACATCAAATTTTGCTGTTATCGTTGCATAAAAATTTCTTGGAACACAACTTTACTAGGAAAATTTTAGTAACTTTACAGATTTTTTTACGGTGTAGAAATGAAAAACCTTTACTAAATGAACTAATCATTACATCGAAATGGTTCTAAATAGTTTATAATGTAACTTACAAATTACAAATATGGATATAAATATACATATAGGGTATTCCACTGTCTTTTAAAACAATTTCAAGCAATTATATTGTAGCCACAGGTATCAATGCCACTGTAATGGATTTTTCCACCGAGCCGCTATAGAGTAAAGAGGTATTGGGAAACTATCCCTGAGTGCTTAGTTTGATTAATTTACAATATCTAAGACCGAAACCCCCTATACCTGAAATCGTTTGGGCATAAAATTAATGTCATAGTATCTACATTAATGGCATAAACTTATGTATGTGAAGTAAACAAAATCATATCCATTGACATTTTTATGTGTTTTATATTGTTTTAAAAATGTTTACACCTAAAGAAATTCCCATTATACGTCTCTCTTGCTCATTTAATATTTTTTATTATTAATGAGTAAGTTTTTTTGCGTAAGTAAATCTTATATTTATTTCAAAAGACATAACAAGAATTCCACATTTAAAAGAAGAAATACAAGCACGTCTGACGGATAACATTTCAAAAGCAACTTCATTTATCATAATAAAATTTTAGTTGCCTTGTTAATCTGTGAATTTAAAATGCAGTTTAGATGACTGAAATTCTTACTCCTTCATAAAGTTGCAAAGATGGAAATGAAATTAAAAAATATGAAATAAAATAAAATAATAATAATTAAGGTGGTTTGGTGTAATAACGCCAGGCGGGGTAATAACGGCAAGTGCTAATATTATGCATAATTATGAACTAATCCGGTAAATGATACCCATGTGCTCTGCGCAGAAGGGTTTTGAGTCATATGAATCGCAAAAAACAGCTTCAAATTAATTTGTTTCATAATTAGGTCTTATTGCTTTTGCAAGCAACTAAAATTAAAGCATGATCTAAAATTTCCGAGATATGTTTTGTGATGTGAAGACTATTTTTTTAATCCGGAAATACTTTGTTAATTACATAAATTTGTAGTACATTTCATGGACCTTTCAAAATATTGTTGAAGATTTTGGATATCTTCTCGAGATAATTTGTAATTTAAAATGTACAGCGCAATAACTATAATGGGGTAATAACGCCAATCCTTGGCATTAATACCCTGGTTGATTTCCTACAGTGGCCGAGCTACATCCTAAATACTGATTCAAATAAACACAGTTAAAACTGTGCAATGTTTCTAATAATTCTACCTAAGCGGTTCTTTTTAAGCAAAAAGCAGCTCACGGTCTGATATTCTTTTGCCTCATTCCCCCACACACACCACACCTTTATTTTTCTTACACTTTCACAAAAAATTGAACATTTGCAATAGCTTAGAATGCAATTTGTCAATTTCTAAGTTTGTAGAGTTTGTATTTTTAGAATTGGGCAATCTACATGCAATTATTCCATCGTATTTCATAGTTTTGTTTGCATGGCGTTATTACCCATATAGGTGGGTAATAACGCCAAATAGCATTGGTCAAGAAATCACGCCATTACATTTTATGAATACATATCTGTTAAATTATTTTTTTATATAGATGGTCAATGAGTTGCTGCATCAAATCATATATTTGTTTGAAAAATACAATCTAAAACTGAGCCGTGAAAATTGGTAGAATCTTAACGTGCCGTTATTACCTCAGGGTACCTTAAAAAAAATTAAATATTAATCATATAACCAACTGGATACTGAACAAAAAATTCAATTAATAATACGTTTGGATTTTTACTGCATTTTTTCTATTCTAATAACATTTCTCAATCGAATTAAATAAATATACAGGGTGCTATATGTTACCTGCTGCTGATCTTTATTTTCTCAACCGTTGTCGTAGACATATAGTTTCAATTACAAAAACTTTTCAAATTAGGTACATATTCATGTTGTGGCAACATTCAAAGTAAGGATTCAATTTTATAAAATTTACGAAAGCTTATTTGTATATGGCTCCCCAATTTCTATTGTTATATTTAGTAAAATTTTACACCTACTATAACAGGTTTAACACAAAAAATTATACTACTGTTCCACAAAATTTGAAACAGCTATTAAATTCGAAAATTTGAGATTTTTGCACATAATTTTGTCATTGAAGGATCAGTGCAAAAATGAATTTAAGTGATTCGAGATCGAAATAATGCTGCAATGTCCTTTCTACGGCTAAACCAAATTTAGCTGGTCTTACCAAATCTCAGTATCTCCAGAGGGAGTTATTTCATCTAAAAATTACAGATGGCATTTAGTGGTCGTATAGAGAGCTAAAAATTAAATATAGGAATAATATAGGAAAATAAATAGCGTATCACAAAATGACCTACGGTAAAATATCAATACAATAAATGCTAATATCCACTAGAGATATTGCTCAAATTACTCATCATTGGTGGAAATGCACAACGGAATGCGTGACTTCTTTACTGAGCACGATGGAAAATACATGGAGTAAATTTGCATAAAATTTCTACCTTAAAATGTAAGTTAAATGCATTTACAGTTTTAGTTTGTTTCTGATAATGTGTACTTTTTGCATTTTTAATGCATACGGAGTTCAATATGTTATGTGACGCTGACCTTTATTTTTTAACCGTTTGTTCAGGATATATAGTTCTAAATACGAAATCGTTTCAAATGATGTAAATATTTTACATTGTTTAAAATTAAGAAAAAAAAAAGCAATTTAAAAAATAACGAAATCTATCTTTTTATAATGTTTCCAATCTATATGATCATATTTATTAAAAGTTTACTCATATCATAACAGATACTACACAACACTTCGTTGCGACTAAAATTGAGACAGTCATTACATTTCAAGGTTTGATAACTTTACACAAGATTTTGTCTTTCATTGACGCATGAGTTAAAATATGAATGAAACTAATTCGAGATAAAAATCGAAGTTAATGTCCTCTTTACTGAAAATCCACTTTTAGTTTGTGTCGCCAAATCTGGAGAAGGGTCAGTAACTGAAAAATTAACAATATCTGGAAAACAGATAATGTCATTATAAAAATTTTATTTTTTTATATTAATGAACCAACAACCATATACAAATATAAACTCTGATATATGTTTTGTCATTTAGAAATGTGGTGTTTTGATGTTACGGTGGTATATTATCAGTTAAACCAGTGACAGATGATATGGTTACACAAAATGTGCATGTAACAAATGCCAGAAATGTTGACACCTGTTACACATATTTTGCTTATTTTCGGCGTGCTTTGCTGTGGATTTAAAAAGGCCTGTACATTATCCGGTTTAAATTGAAGATTAAACTATGCTCGCCTACTGATTCTGCCTCGTGATGCAATAAAGCCTGTCCCTCTAAGACGGTGCATCGCACCACTATAATGTCATGCGTTGGATGTCGGCTCCTAGGGAAACTTTCTGAATAAATCCTAGCAGTCGTTCTGGAGTTATTTTGATACTCATTAGAAATAAATATCATTTCGGCATTTTTTGTATATGTGTAGCCTGTCATCAAGATTTTAGTGATACTAGCATGTCCACAGGTAGGAGCCTTGTGTTTTATCCTGAGCGTGTGGCACTGCGGTGCTTTTGTAATTTGGAATATTTCAATTCTCATGCTCATTATAACCCGGCTATTCGTTTAAATACCTACAATTTATCTTGTTCTTTTGTTTTATTTTCCGGATATCGATTCAACCTACTCTGAGTTTTGAATTTTGTTCGACCCTTAAATCTTAGCAAAAATTTGTAGATTAAATAATCCTCATTAGTTATATGGGTCAATATTTGAAAATTGGACAATTTGGTTCCGCTGATAATAATATTTCATTGAGTATATTTAATCAAAAAACCGATAAATGTAATGTATTGTAAAATTTGTTATAAGAATTATGAATGATAATTGGACGTATAATGATACATAAATTATTAATTTAAAGCTTTAAAAAAGTAAACCATTATTTTAGTCTCTGTCCCAAAGTACAAATATCCAATATTAAATATATACTGCAAATATTTCTATAAATATAATTAACTTTTACTATTATATATAACCTATATGTATTAAGTATGGGAAAATATAACTCTCCTTTAATCATATAGATAGTATAGTAAATTATAGTAATAAATACACCTGTTCGTTAGGTTTACCATCATCTCCGCCCGTCTAAACACAGATTTACTTTAACAGATGCTACATGGTACTGGCAGAATTAATTACAATGCAATATCAACTGAAGTTCAATTAGCCACCCTGGATGAAGTTAAGTTGTTTTTCTCTTTGTTTCATATTTAGAAATAACTATTGTTCTTAATATGGATAAGTATGTTTAATGCATTATTCATGTTACATAACATCTTTCTTTAACATTTTATGCATCAAAATTGCAACTTTGTTTATGTAACATACAAATGTCACATGGTATATTTTATGATTTACATGTGTGAGAAATGATCCAACAAAGTTTCTGTGCAGCTGTTAAGACAAAAATATCAGCCCAGTTCCTATATCAGTCCCAATTATTAGACACTGATTATGATGTTAACATACACTTTTTCCATAAAACTTTTACTCATAAAATATACATCCATGATATCAAAATACCACAGCTTTAAAGGACAAAATACGTATCAGAGTTTATAGTTATATATGGTTGTTGGTTCATTACTATAAAAAATATAAATTTTGGAATGAAATTGTCCGTTTTTTAGATATTGTTTAGTTTTCAGATACAGATCCATCTCCAGATTTGGCGATACAAGTTAAAGGTGGATTTCCGTAAAAAACGACATTAACATGGATTTTAGTCTCAAATTAGCTTCATTCATTTTTTAACTGATCCCTCATTGAAAGACAAAATCATTTGTAAAATTATCAATGGAATTTAATGACTGTGTTAATTTTAGTCGCACGGAAGCGAAACATTTTTTGCGTATCTGCTATGATATGTGTAAACTTTTACTAAATACGACTATATGGTTTGGGAACAGTTAAAGAAGTTAGATTTCGTATTTTTTTAATTGATTTTTTTTTATTTTAAACAATGCAAAATATGAATATTTACATCATTTGAAACGATTTGGTATTTAGAGCTATATGTCTACAAGAAACGGCAAAGAAATTGAAGGTCGGCGTCAGATAACATATTGCCTTCGGTATACATTAAAAATGTAAAAAGTACTGAATATTAGAAACAAATTGAAACTGCAAATACATGTAACTAACATTTTAAGGTAGAAATCTTATTGTATATGCAATATTATTGTATATATTGTATATACAGTACATATTTTAAATAATGATATTAGACAACATTGGAAAAAATTGCATATATAGTAGTACTTAAGCAGCGAAAAATAATCAAACTATGTTATTCAAGGAGATGAATGCATTTTCCTCCTAGTTACAAAATGTGTTCCATTAGAATCTGTAAAGGAAAATTAAAAACTATGTTATTCAGACATTAATTATCAAAACCAAATATGTATGTATTTCTTCAGAAAATATGTAATAGTAAGATATTTTGCCTTTCATATGCAGCGATATTAAGAATTTCCGTGATTATTTTCCTTTTTTGAGAAGGAAAATTTCTAAAAAAAAAAAAAAATGCCATTTTTTATTTTAAGAGAAATTTCGCTTTTCTACACACTGAATGACTGTAATCTGAAACTGCTACTTAAATATTACATTTTACTTTTTAAAGATGAACTTTTTTCTTCAATAAGTAAAAAGAAAAACTTATCTGTCTTTCATTCATTCAAAATTTCCCTTGCTTTCAGTAGTTGGAATTCTGCATAAATAGATCTCATATTTATCTCAAAATAAAAAAAAGGACCAATTCCTCTACTTTAAGCAATAAAATCATGAAAAATATCAGAAAAGATTCCTTTTTGAAATTTTAAATTCATCCAGAAATGCTTTTGCTAATCAAAGGTTAGATTTCACATACAGCTTCTCTTGATTTGAAATGCAACTCGAGAACATGGAATTTATTACTCTTACTCTTCTGACGAAAGTTGAGCGAAAGCACTTAGATAGTTTAAAAGAAATGTAAATTTCTGCATAATAAAAATTATTTTTTAGAAAATTAGGAATTAATTCTATGTGTAAACCAATTAAAAATTAAAATAAATTTCTAAATTTTTAAAGTTCACATATGATCTAATAAAAATAATAAAAAAATAAAAATAAAAATCGTAGGTAAAATTTTTTTAACTCTAATGAACATTCATTTGTTCATAAATTAGTTAAAACATAAACTGTATTACTTTCATAAAGGTTAACAAGACTTGTTTTTCATGTTGCAGTAGCTTAAGAATTCGCAAATAGTAATTACATACTTTACAGAAACTATTTTTTTTTTAATATGGTAATAATTTTAACACATTATTTGGACCTAAACATAAGGATTCTCAACATAAAGATTTTACTTTTAATGACGGATGCGTGAAGAACTTTGGTTACTATTTTTTTTTCTACTTAACTAGCTTGACTTTACTTGACTAAATTTTCCGCTTTTTAGGTCATTAAAATGAAACATTTTTCATAATTTTGTAAAAAGCAAAAACATTAAAAAAAAAAACTCCCCGTACAACAGTTTAAAATATCCCGATTTAAATTTTAATAATTATAACTATTCGGAATTACAATAGTTTAAATTTAGTACGAAAATGTACATATTTTTCTAATTTGATATAAATGCGTTTCATTCATATTTTTTTAATATTTGTAAAGAAATTATTATAAATAACCGACAATGTACTAATTTAAATTTACATGTTTAGAATTAATACATATCACGTTTAAACATCAACTAAAGGTTTTTTGCGAGCATGCGATAGCATGTCTAGTACTACAATGTGATAAATGCCTAAACAATTGTGGACAATGCTTTAGAGTTTTCTTAAATAAATTATTTGAAATATTCATTGACTCTTTATACAATTTCCAACAAATATTGCATATTTTTTATTTTAAATATGTATACACATATGCATATAGATAATAGGAAAGAAGATTAATATACTTAGCTAAAACTATAACAATATACATTTTTTGATTTAACTTAAACCATGATCTCTGTTTAAAATTTATTTAATAAATTTGAAAGAATCCCTCCCATGAAATCGCAAGTATACATTATATTTTTGGAAACATCAGCTGAATTTTTTTTCTCTTAACCCCAACCTACTTTTTTAAACAAATTCTTTTCTTGAGATCTTGCTCCTTTGCAAAATATATGAGGCTTGCTTTTGTATTGAGCTCTATCGCAATGTTAAATGTCAGACTGAAACACAGTTGGAAATGGAGCAAGAAGAAAGAAAAAAATGTTTTTCATATAAGCTACCTCTATGCTACCTCTGTTCTGAACAGTAAAATTTAATATTTAAACAGTTTTTTCTTGTAGTTAGGTAAATGCTGAAAGATAAATATATATCTATATATTTCTTTTTTTTTTTGTGGAGAAAATTAATGCCAGCACAAATTTTTTAAACGGGATACTACAAGGAAGTGTATTATTTTTATCATTTTATCTTCCAGTTACTTTTTTTATAATTCGGGGAATATTAATTATATTTTAAATATTTTCTAATGATTTTTTCTAGTATTTTTAAAATTTTATATATAAAAGTTATATTAGGATTACAAATTGTGCATAACAAATATTGTTCATACACATATATGAGGACCCCAGAAGACAAGGGCAAAATTGAAAAAATTGAGTTAAGTGCTCAGGGTATCTGGAAATATGCTTTTTTCATTTCAGATAAAGAAATATAGGTCATTTTCTTATTATTTGGGGAGTTATAGAGATAAACCACTTTTTTCGAAAAACAAACAATATTGATTAATTATACATTTAAAGAAAATTGTACTCTATTTTTTTAATAGTTATTGAAATGAGAGTTCAAAGATTAGAATGCAACAAGCAGATGTTTCCTATTTCAATTTAGTCAATTGTTATTGATGTTCCAATTTAACATCAATTATCTTTAAGCTCAATTTACTCCAAATCGACATTTTGTCACTTGTACCCCTTGGCTTCTGAGATCGTCAGATAGTAGAGACAGATGATAGAAGGAAACCAATAGGATGGCAGAGGACTACTATATATATGAGCAGATTTCTACCTACGCTCGCACTGACGACGGTACTCTAAATGCTACCAAAACCGGTCTGCTGTCTTTATACAATATTTGGTATTTTTTAACGTTGCTAGTTTTTGTTTTCCATTACATTGCACCAAGCTCTATCTGTATACTAATTCATCTATTGGTATATTATGAAGCAAAAGATAGCTTGTAAGTTGATATGTAGTAATTTAAGAGTTATTTTTTATTGAAAAATATGCTTAAAAAATAATCACTTGTATATAAAATTGGATATTACTTAGTGATAAATGGAAATTAAGATGTATTGCAAACCTTTTGTTAAATAACACAGGTATTGCTGATATATTATTGAAAACAAAAAACAGTTTAATAAATTTTGCAATAGAAGTTGTGACATAAAAGCAATTCTTTACTAAAACGTGACCAAGTATTACATAAATTAAAAAAAAATAATTAAAACTCTATGAAAAATGTATGTGAATGCATGTGAAAATTAATGAAATGTATTCTATTTTCTGTTTTAGTTAAATAGCCTGTGTTTTATAAAAATTTCGTCATTCAAAATATAAATATATAAATAAATAAATTGCCTCAAAGTGCACATGCCTTAAGGAAAGGCTACAGTCTGCTTAACAGTTGAATACTTAACCTCCTGAAATTCATCTTATGTATATTTTTTTCAAAAAGGTACAGTCGCTGGTTTATACAAATAAATAACTACATTAAAAAAGGCAAGTGATCCTTTCGACTGATCGGAATTGAAATTTTTTAATACCGTATGTAATTTTATTTTCATTCATTACCGTGTGCTAAATATCATTTTGAATATATTTTGAATATATTATTATATATTATATACTACTTTATGCATCTAAATCTCCACGATTCGTTGAAATATGTTACAGATTGTTCGTAATTTTAAATTATGTCTCCTTTAAATTAATGATTTTATTTTATTCAAAGTTATTTTTATTTTTTTTCTATATTTTAAATTTATGTAATTATAAACCGCCGTTTTCATACTAACTAGAAGGACGTGTCACAGGGATATAAACTCTCCGTTCTAAATGAGTTTCTGCTACCACTAAATTTTAATTGTATTTCTTTCCTTCCTTAATGACATAATTTCTGAGATTAAATAAAGCAAGCAGTAGTATAAAAATTTAGAGATGAAAATCAATTATTTGGGACGGAAACTTAACATCCCTTATGTCCATGCAAAATTACGTCTTTTGATAACAATCATGTGCAATGTGAAGATCTTTTCATATTAAAAAAATTAGCTTTAACAAAACGCTATTTTTTAAAAATATTTAAAAAAAATCAATAATACCGGATTCAAACTTTTGGAATTACGCTTTAATAATACATTATCAATTTCAATACAATAATATTATGATACACGCAAACGATTTTTGTCCATAGACTGCATTGTAATGGGGTTCTTGAAGTATCTCTAGAAACGAAGCGGGCTGTTCAATTCATTTTCTATAATTTTAAGATAAATTGAACACATTTACGACGGATAGACAAATACATACAAAGAGCAAAAAAAAAAAAAAAAAAAATTGAAATCAATTACGTTGGAAAGTATTAAAAAGATTCTCTATTAAAATTTCAAATTGGACTAGAAGTATTTTGCTTAAAGATAAGTTAGTTACCATATGAAAATGCCCTTCATTTCAAATTTGCTCAAATGTGAGTATTTTATTCTGCATTATTATACACGAAAGCTTTTATCAAGTTTAATAGAACTAAAGTTATGCATTTGAAATAGAGTTTATGAAAAAAAAAACATTTAAATGATAAACATATAATTGATGATAAATTAAATTAAATTTCATCAAAGTAGTATTTGATGTATAACAGTACCATTTTATTGTTTTTAAGTTATTTTCAATTTTATTATTCAATTAATATTCGCAATTTTCCGATTTTGTATTTATTTTACATCAAATTGAAAATTTTATTACAGTTATAAGGAAAATTGAAAGTGAGAAGAATTTGAATTTCTGATTTTTAAATTTTATATGTGAAACTCCATTAATAATTCTAATTTATGCTTTTTTTTCTTTTTTTTCGTTTATCTAAATAATGTTTTGTTTAATAACTCCATTTGAAAAAATAGTAAACATCCTAAGTAGCTGATTACGTATGTATACCATATGGGTAAAATATAGAAATTAAGTAAAGTTAAAGCTCGTATTTTAGGTAGATTTCGTATGAAATACTACCTATTGCGGTCGCTCCCATGTTGGAATTTCTGGGAAAATTTTGCAGAACTTCGCCGATCATGACATCTAGACCCCAAAACTACCATTAGTAAAAAAGTTTATATATCTATCTATCTATCGGTGTGTATCACCTTTTGATGGACACGATAACTTCTCCAATTCTGCTCACATTTCTTTCAAACTCATACATAAAATCAAGGGGAATAAAATCACGGTCAAGTTCGTTAATGGGCAAAATCGGTCCAAGGGGGTGGAAATATTGAGGGGTTTTGTGAAAACCGATAAAACGCCATAATTTCTTAAATAAAATAGATTTCGAATCAGTTTAAAGTTTGTTCTACTTCTAAGAAATAGGCCAAACGTTTATGTATGACAGATATATAAGTAAAAATGGGCTCAAGATGCGAAAAAAACAGGGTTTTTGGGAGAAAAAAGTTCATAACTTCATCAATTCTCAAGATATCAAATCCAACTAAATTTTTTATAAATGTTCTCAAAATTATCTAAAACTTTTGTATTTGCAAGTTTTTGATAGGGCCAACTTTTACCGATGAAAAAAATTAAACACGAAAAGGAAAAGAGGGGAGGCGAAAAAGAAAAAAATCCATAACTTATTCAATTCTTAAACTATCAAATCTAAATAAATTTATTTTACATCTTCTGAATAATATCTACAACATTTATATTAACAAGTTTTTCATAGGACCAATTCTTATAGCCAAAATATATTAAACAAAAAATAGGCGTTCGAGAAAAAAAACCTCAAATCCGAACTGCTTATTGATTCATTTTTAAATACATTTTGATTTTAAACACATACAAATGATAGATCCTCTTATTTAAGAACTATATAATGTGACGTATTGACCAGTTTCTCGATAAGGGCAGAATATATTTTTTTAAAAAAGCTTCCAAAAAAGGCACTTTGAACTGAATTTCTCTAAGCGATTGTGATTAAAAAAGTACTCGAAAAAGTACTCGAGTACTGAGGAATTACTCGAATAACAAATTGCGTATTTTCTGACTCATTTTTAAATCAATTTTTGCTCTAAAACGCATCCAATTGACAGGTTCTCTTATTTAAGAATTATATAATATGCCGTATTGGTCAATTTTTTGATAAAAGCAGAATATATTTTTAAAAATGCTGTCAAAATAGTCATTTTGAACAAAATTCCCTAAAGCGATAGTTATTGAAGATTTGAGGATACATTCAAATAACAAATTGCTTTTTTATGATTCATTTCTAAACCACTTTTGCTCTCAAACGCATCCAATTGATAGATTCTCTTATTTAGAAACTATATAATATGCCATATTGGTCAGTTTTTCGATAAAGGCAGAATATATTTTAAAAATGCCGTCAAAACAGCCATTTTGAGCAAAATTTCCTGAAACAATCGTGATTGAAGATTTGAGGATTTATTCAAATAACAAATTGTTTATTTTATGAATCATTTTTAAAACCGTTTTTTGCTCGCAAATGCATTCAGTTGTCAGTTTTTCTTATTTCAGAACTATATAATTTACTTTATTCGTTAATTTTTCAACAAAGTCAAATTATATATTTCAGAAAAAAAAAATGTCGTCAAAGTGGACATTTGAGCCAAATTTAGCTTAAGATGATTCTGATATAACCAGCTATTACAGAAAAATAAAATTATTTTTTCTTCAGAAGCGGCCAAATAAAATTGTTAAACTTAGTTCTCCACTAATTACATTTCATTTTTTATTGTTGAAATGAGCACTTAACAAAATCTACCTCCGCCTATAGGCCAAGCTGACTGGAATTTTTCCATGTATTTGTTATAGATACAAAGCATATTTCATTACAATACGTAATTCAAAAATTAAAATCTCTAGTACTACAATTTTAATTATAAAAACCAAAGTGGTATTAATTCCAATTTTTCAAATTTTTATAAAAGTGCTCTTGATGCTACAATTTATTTCGAATGAAAAATATATTTATTTAGTAATAAAAATATGTTAAATAATCTAATGAGTATTTTTCATTTGCGAACATGAAACTTCTATGAAAACAGACTTTGATATTTCTTTTTTACAGAAATATTGCTTTTCTGTTCTCTGTAAACTGAAATCCGAATATGATATTTAAATAATTAATAGCAACTTCTATCCAGAAAATTTTTCTTGTATAGGGAAAATTTGAAACTAAAATATTTAACCTTTATTAAGTCGAATTTGTCTAGATTTTCAAGAGCGAGCACTTTGAATAATTAGATCTCATATATTGTAAAAGAAGAAAAATCAATGTCACTGCTTGAAGACTAAATGAAAGCAAAAAAGAAATGATTTCACTGTAACAATGACAAATGCATCAAAATGTATTTTTTATAACGAATGGTTGGAATGTTCTTAAAAATGTTAGTGATTTACAAATACAGCTTAAAAACATGGGGATTTTCTTGTGTTACTATGTTTTCTTGTGTTTTTGGAAAATTAACAGAAAGCACTCGTAAAGTTTTTGGGAAAAGAATGTCTTTCAGTAAAATGAAATGTTTTTTTTCCAGAAAATTGCGATTAAATATTACACGTAAAATGAATTAAAAAGAAATGAAATTTTATAAGTAGTATGTATTACAGGAGCATTCTAAATATTATAAAATTTTATTTAATACTTTCTGAAATATTATCATCTTAATTATACATAAAATTAAGATTAAAATGGAATTACTGTAAAATGTAAATAAAATAATGAATATGGTAATATATATATATATATATATATATATAACAAAACCAAAAGAAATTCCATATCCCCAAAATACATGGAAGTCTTCATCAGGGAGGCCCCTCCATGTAGGGGTAAATAAAGAGAAGTTTCTGAAAGGATGTAGGCTCATAAGCTAAATTACATCCTTAGCCCCCAACTTCTCAGATTTCAGAAATCAAACTCAAACCTTCAAAATATTATAAATATATACAAAATTTTTTTAAAAAAAATACCAAAGGACAAGACCAAAAATTACACAAACAAAAAAGGAAAATTACCTACAAAACTAAATATAAAAAATAAAATTGTAAAATACAAACCCCCAGGAATACAAAACCCTCTTCAGCTAGTGGGGCCATTCACTAGCGCTTCAATCTCGCCCTAAATTGAAATCAAGCATCCGTAAGTAAAGAAACACTGAGACTCAGAAACTTTCAGTTAACATATAAGATGGATAACAGTTAACCATTAAAATCTTTTTTAAACCACTCATAGCCAATTCTAGATCTGTTTTGTTATTGCAAATCCT
The DNA here is from genome assembly GCA_964019185.1 of Maratus speculifer. Lineage (NCBI taxonomy): Eukaryota > Metazoa > Arthropoda > Arachnida > Araneae > Salticidae > Maratus > Maratus speculifer. The sequence continues at coordinate 193,183,869 of OZ025289.1, read as the reverse complement.
GCGGATCCTATTAACTTGTGAATACATAATATTTTTTAAAACTTTATTGCTAATACATGAAAACCAGTAAGTGAGGCTATTAACTTCAAAATTAAAATCTTTCCTTTTATCATAAAGTCCAATCAACCATTTTTCCTTGTTTTTCTTAATTTTAAGATCTAAGAAAGTAATTTGTTCACCATCATCGGTTCGGTTCAGGACGAGCTCTTTAGGGTAAATGTTAAGGCTTATTTCCTCAAAATTATTGCAGTTAAATACTATAAGATCGTCTACATATCTAAAGAAGGAAATATTATTGAAATTTTTTTCGTAAAAATATAAAAATAGATTAGAGAACGCACTTGAAAAACTTGTTCCCATTGGCACCCCCTTATTTTGTTTAAAATAATTAATTCCATTAAATAAAACATTTTCAAATAGGAAAAACTTAATTAAATCAATCCAAAACTTCTTATCTACTTTTAAAACATATTCAAATTCAACATAAATATTTTCAAATACCCCCACAATCAAATTGTGAGGAATGCTGCCAAACAGATTCTCAAAGTCAAAAGTGTTTACAGAAGTAATTTTCCATGAGTTATCATTCAAAAAATCTAAAACTTTAAGGTTATTGCCAATGATTGTATTGCAATCAAAAGTTTCTATTTCCTTTAAAATTAAATTCAGCAAACCAAACAAAATTTTACCCGCTTTGCAATTATAACTATTAGTACCACAGGTAACGAAGCGAAATTTTACTGGTTTCTTATGAAATTTAACAGTCGCAAAAAGGTAAGGAAATACAAAGTAATTCCTACTAATTCCAAATTTTTTATCAAAATCCAAAATACGTTTTTTTATTTTAGAGGGGTTTTCAGTTAACGTTTTATAAGATTCATTACAGGTATATTCCTTCAAAAGAAGATTCCTATAGAAAACTTTACAAATTAAGGCAAAGTTACTACTTGCTTTATCAACAGTAGCAATAATAAACTGTTCTTTTAATTTAGCTATACTGGTTTTTAAATCGAAATTATAATGAAATTTTTTAGAACAACCCTTATTATAATAGTCTCTAAAAAACAAAAAATCTTTTTTAAATAATACCATAAACTTTAATTTCCATTCTCTAAAATCCTCAAAAGGCCAACTATATTTATATGAAACTTTTAAAATAAAGGCATCCAAATCCTTTTCCATAAATTCTATAATTTTAAGATTACTATAATTAAAGTTTAATCTAAATCCAGAACCCAAACTCATAATATTCCTTAACTGAACATCTTTTACAATATTTAAATCTCCTGAAACAATATGTCCAAAATCTGGATTAATATAATCTTTATAGCAGTCTAAATCACAGTAACAATCATCCCCTTTAATTAAATCAAGATTCTTACTATAATCATTATAGTTACAAATAAGATTTTTTAATGTCCTGTCATAACTATAAGTAATTCTAATTTTAAAGCTATTTTTAAGAGGGAAAAGGCTATTACAATCTTTCAGAATATTCTTAAATTTAATAGAATCAAAAATCTTATCTCTAAAACATAAAACAAAATTTTCAAGAGTTTCTTCACTTATAGATTTTATTTTATTTAAATCACTGAAACCAGTTTTATATTTAAATAAATCAATAACAATATCCTTTATATACTGATTTTTAAATTTATAACTATCAAACTTACTCCTCAAAAACAATTTAATAACTTTATTTTTTAATCTAAAAATTTTATTTTTTATTTCATTAATATCATAAAAATTAACATAATCTTTATTTACAGAATCAATAGTATCAAAATATCTGCTTTAAATTTACTTTTTCCTTTTCCTCTACTCCCTCTCTTGTTAAATGTAAAAAATGAATCCTTTAATCTAAATTTACTGAAACCGCAAAAATTACCCCTATTAACAACATTAATACCATTAAATTCTGAATTCAGGCCATATGGATAAATTGTTTTAAGTCTGTACATAAACATATTTTCAACTTTTAATCTATCTTCCCTATTGGGAACTATATCCAAAATATAAATGCTAATACTTTTAAATTCATGTTTTTGAAAGTGCTCAATCTCAATATCGTTACAATTTTTGTTATTTTTCTTTCTTATATCATTTCTATGCCCAGTAATCCTAATATTTAAACTACCAGAAGTCTGTCCAATATAACCAAATTTACAGATTCCACATTCTAAAAAATAAACAACATTATTAGTTTTACAAAAAATATCTTGATCATTTTAAATCTGTTCTTTGCCAGCATAAGGACAAGTAAGACATCGTTTATCACTACAAATACTAAATTTTTTTAAAGATTTTCTAAATTTTAGATCAACTAAAAACATCTGGTACGGTAGCTTTTTTACCGGGGAAATTCCTGTACCAAAATAATCCCCAGGGCCCCTTGTTTGAGCACGCGACGGACCCGGTGCTATGCAAATTTTTTCTTTATTACTTTCCATGATAAGTTTTTAAAGTACCTGAAAGGGAATCAAAATAAGTAAACTTGAAAGTCAAAGCCGAACTCTAAAACCAAGAAGTATTTCAAAAATGGGGGAGGGGGGGGAAACCTAATTAAAAAGGAACTATACTAAAAATAAACTTAAAAATAAACTTAAAAATAAACTTAAAAAAGGAAAAAACCAGCGCTAATAGCTACTTGGCCAAACCCCATTTTTAATATACACAATTTTATTAAAACCATTCAATTAATTTTTAAAAAATAAAGAAACAAATAAACAGTTTTTTACAGACCAATGCGCAAAATGCTACAAAAAGAAATGTAAAAAATGTATATAACAAAACCAAAAGAAATTCCATATCCCCAAAATACATGGAAGTCTTCATCAGGGAGGCCCCTCCATGTAGGGGTAAATAAAGAGAAGTTTCTGAAAGGATGTAGGCTCATAAGCTAAATTACATCCTTAGCCCCCAACTTCTCAGATTTCAGAAATCAAACTCAAACCTTCAAAATATTATAAATATATACAAAATTTTTTTAAAAAATACCAAAGGACAAGACCAAAAATTACACAAACAAAAAAGGAAAATTACCTACAAAACTAAATATAAAAAATAAAATTGTAAAATACAAACCCCCAGGAATACAAAACCCTCTTCAGCTAGTGGGGCCATTCACTAGCAAAGATTTTAATTTTGAAGTTAATAGCCTCACTTACTGGTTTTCATGTATTAGCAATAAAGTTTAAAAAAATATTATGTATTCACAAGTTAATAGGATCCGCAGGATTTGCAATAACAAAACAGATCTAGAATTGGCTATGAGTGGTTTAAAAAAGATTTAAATGGTTAACTGTTATCCATCTTATATGTTAACTGAAAGTTTCTGAGTCTCAGTGTTTCTTTACTTACGGATGCTTGATTTCAATTTAGGGCGAGATTGAAGCGCTAGTGAATGGCCCCACTAGCTGAAGAGGGTTTTGTATTCCTGGGGGTTTGTATTTTACAATTTTATTTTTTATATTTAGTTTTGTAGGTAATTTTCCTTTTTTGTTTGTGTAATTTTTGGTCTTGTCCTTTGATATTTTTTAAAAAAATTTTTGTATATATTTATAATATTTTGAAGGTTTGAGTTTGATTTCTGAAATCTGAGAAGTTGGGGGCTAAGGATGTAATTTAGCTTATGAGCCTACATCCTTTCAGAAACTTCTCTTTATTTACCCCTACATGGAGGGGCCTCCCTGATGAAGACTTCCATGTATTTTGGGGATATGGAATTTCTTTTGGTTTTGTTATATACATTTTTTACATTTCTTTTTGTAGCATTTTGCGCATTGGTCTGTAAAAAACTGTTTATTTGTTTCTTTATTTTTTAAAAAATTAATTGAATGGTTTTAATAAAATTGTGTATATATATATATATATATATATTCAAATTCGGAGTGATTTGTATAATTTTAGCCACTTTTAAATTATGTGATTTATGAAGTTTAAACAATAGCAAATAATAGCTAGAAAGAAACGAGAATTTGTTTTCTGATTTATCATGGGAATTCTAAACTTAATTCATTTGGATTTTAAAATACAATAAAAATAACTCTATTACATGAACTTTAATATGAAAAAGTAAACAAGTCAGTGATAACCCCAAACCTTTTTTTATTTCTCATACATGTTATAATTTCAAAATGTTGTTACACGTGTTAATATTTTAGTGTTATTATTTCAATATAACATCAACTTTTATTTTCATCTTAAGTTTCTGATTTACTTTAAAAATCGGTAGAAAAATGAGTTGATCTGTCATACAATAGATTTAATATTATTTGTTATTCTTTAATGCATTGGCTGCTTATAAATCATTAATGTAGCTGAATACGAACTGCCGTTCGCTGCATGCACAGGCATACAATAGAATTATATAAAATCCAGGATAATCGATATTAACGCGCCCCCTTCTGCAGGTTGTTACCAAATTCACCTGGAACCTACAGGCCATTTCCTAAAGGATACACATTATATTTGGTTCAATTTTACGCATAACTTCATGCCAATTTCAATACTTAATGAATAAATCAGCACAAACATCGCTAATATAGTACCTATTTCTGGTAGAACATTTCCAAATCCAATGAGAATCTGCTGAATACAACCAAAAGTGTACAGAAAAATCTTACTCAATTCTCTGCATAACTTAATGGATTTTTCCATGATACAAGACAGATAAACTGTTATACGAACGGATAAACTGACATGTTGTATAAACATGTTTTTCGGAGTGTTTTTTGTTTTTCGTTTGTTTATGACTTCAAACGCATGCAAACTCGATGAAAACGAAAAGTCTAGAAAAATTCTATGATAATAGTTTGTTCTTGAAAATGAAAATGAAAAAAAAATGTAATATTGTTTAGAAAAATCATTAATTAATTAAAGTATAAATAATATTAGTTAGTTTATGCTGTCATAAGAGCAGGAAGCTTCCAAAGAAGTAAAATGTATTCTTTTATTATTATTACTCAATCTCATTTTGCTAATTGCTTTTGAATGGTAATTTCAAACTGCGTCTAAAACAATAATAATAAAAGGGGTGATCAAATGAAAAGGTACGAAACGACGTAAGAACGTAACAGTTAAATGTTTGAATATTCTGCCATGGGAGAACGTAGCGAGACATCTCGGGATGCGATTGGAGTCTCTGACTGGGATCGGTGCATGCGCGGGCGCCCGCACGCGGAGTAAAGAGCAGAAACTCTTATCAAAAGCGGCGTCCAAATGATGCGGAAGAAGACAGGATGGCGTTCGCGTTGCAAAATTCGACGATTGAGGAGCAGAGAGGTATTATCCGATTTCTGACAGCGGAAGGTGAGAAACCAGCGGCTATTCACTGCTGAATAATGACAGTTTACGAGGAGAAATGTGTATCTGACAAGTCTGTCAGAAAATGGAGTGACCGTTTTCGCGCAGGCCGTGAGAGTCCGGGTGATGACCCACTGTCAGATATCGGATAACACCTCGCTGTTCCTCAGTTGTCGAATTTTGCAACGCGAACGCCATCCTGTCCTCATACGGACTGCCGCATCACTTGGACGCTGCTTTTGATAAGGGCCTCTGCTCTCTACTGCGCATGCGGGAGCCCGCGCATACTCCGATCCCAGTCTGAGACTCCAATCGCATCCCGAGATGTCTCGCTACGTTCTCCCATGGCAGAATATGCAAATATTTAACTGTTAATTTTTTACGACGTTTCGTACCTTTTCATTTGATCACCCCTTGTAATAATTCGATTTTTTTCTCACATAATTACAGTTAAAAACTTATACACAAGGGGATTCATAAATATCGAAACAAATGGCTAATTCCTCAAATATTACTCCTTAACCCATATTTTCGATTGCAAATTTTCCTAAAAAAAGGTCCAAAAAGTTATGGCATAATTTGCAATTCTATGAGGGGGGGGTCTGTTTGAAAAAAAATACGATTAATAAATTTTTATAAAGGCCACCATAAAGCGAAATTCCCATTTAGGAAGCATTTCCTTATCCATTTCTGAATTAAACAGAAAAATAATTCATATTGATATCTTTAAAATTCGCTGAAATATTAAAATTAAAAAATGTGACTTACATTTTTTATCTGTACCTCTATGCGACGAGTTTTTGACTCATTTTGAGTGAAAAATAACATCCTCTACAAATTGTCCGTAATTAAAAGTCGATTTTTGCCTCTCCTTTGGATATAAAATAGCAGTGATATATTTTATGTTGAACGTGCTTTAAAAATATGCTTGTTGTCTGCACGGCTCGAAATATCCGATCCCGAACCGCACAACAGGAAAATAAACCGGCTTGACAAGAAAGAAAAATTTTAAAATCATAACCAGGCCCGCTCTGACTGAATTTATACACAATGTTTTACATCGATATAGTTAAAAATTGTTTCGTATGGAGGAATTCTGATGAAAGATACTTATAGCTTTTAACTAAAGCTTTCCTTTTTTCATGTTTATATTTCTCATTTTTAAAGAAGCGCCAAAAGCTAATATATGTATATATTTAAATGAATCTCTATCTCTATGTAATTGTTTCACTTTTCTTTTAATATTGTTAATCCATTTTCCTTGTGTTGTAGAATTTGAAAAATGATATAACCTAAAATCTTTTAAGACTGAATCACAATGGAAAATGCGTTATAAACAAGTTCCTTTCTTAGAAGATATGAATGTTCTCTATTTTTTTTTCCCTTAGATAGATTTATAATTATTTTGCATGTAATTATTTTGCATGTATCAACATATACTTTTTCAAATAAGAAAGGATTCCGTCATATGCAAATTCTTTTTCACCGGCTTTACTGCATCTTATTTTTTTTCCTTTAAATCTACTTACTATCATTTAAAGAAATGAATTTTAAAGTTTTATTGTAAAATAACGGCAATTTTAATGTATATGTATTTTTTGCAAAAACTTTTGGGCTAAGCCAAATTTACTTATTTTTGCAATGATCTGATCACTCGGGATCGGGATTGAAAATTTAACCCTGAGCAGACATGGGGAGATAGAATCCAGTCCCGGTTCGGAATGAAAAAACACGTTATTCCCAGACTGACCGAGTCTTCGGAAAAGTAAGATCCAGGCTTCAACATCTTAGACCCAGAATACAGAATATTTATTTACGGCCGAAGATCCTCAATTTATGAGAGCTAAAGTTTATGAAAAAACTCCTATTCGGCATATTAGAAAAAGCATTGTCTTAAATAGTTGTCGGATATTTAAATAGTACAGAAAGCAGGTGAAACTGGCAAAAATTAAACTGAATCGGAAATTTAAAGTGTAGAAAGAATTTTTTTTTTGCATGAAATTTTTTAATAAAGCATTTAAAGATTTTATTATGAGCCAACCTTTATTTAAATATGTATGACTTTCTTTAAAAATAAGTTACATCAGTTTTTAAATATTTTTTTTAATATTTGTAAAATTATTATTTCAAAAAATAATGAAACAAAATTAAATTATAATTTCCTCTTTAACTAAAAGAAAAAAAATGAAACCTGGTAAATAAAGTTTCGAGCTATAACCATTTTAAATTGCCCTATTTAAAGATATACTAAAAAAAAAAAAAAGTTTTCTTTATGTGAAAGTTTAGGGTATGATTTTGTTTGCAAGTTATATGGTAAACCATCACAAAAAAAAGAAACATTTTAACCCAATAAATATAGATATATATTGCATGTTTCCTGTAATTCTTAGAGTAACATTATTTTTTCAATTTCGAGCATTCAAATTTGTGTAAAATCCCTTAAAATTTTATGAATTATTTAACATGTGAAAACAACAACAACAGTGTGAGCAATGGTCATAACTCTCTGACTTTTGCACATATCAAGGCAAAATATTTTTGTTCTTAATTCAAGGAAGAATAAAGAAAATTATAGTGATGGAAATTTATAATAATATAAAAAATTTATTTTAATATTTTTTCAGAAAGATCCTCATGGAGTTTCAACTTATGCCATCATACTTTCCACATTTTGTTTAAGGAAATTTTGCGAATGGAAATATAGGTCTTGGAGTAGGAAATCCCCAAGCGTTTTGACATATATGAATCACCCTGTATAATTCTGCCTTGCTGATTCATATATTTTTTGAAGTAAGAATTTTTTAACACAAAATCTCATATTTATTGTAAAGTAAGGAAGAAGATATCAGCAGCAGAAACCACTAAAAAATTGTGACAAATGCAATTAAAAATGTATACAGTATGTGTACAAAAATGTACACAGAGTATAAAATAAAATATAAAAACGAGTACACAAAAATGTAAATTTTTACACAATAAAAAATTAGTTATCTTGTAAATCTGTAGGTGATTTGGATTTTATTTTAAATGCATGGAATTTATTTTTTGTTTTAAAATAGCCAAAAAAATAATTACAATTTGATATTAAACACAAAATCAACTGAATTTTGAACTAAAATTTTTAATGATTAATATGTGTGATATAATACTCAATTTTTACTGCATTTTTTAGAAAGCCTATTAACATTACGAAATCAAGCATCAAAATTTTAAAAATAACTCAGTACGATTAAGAAACTGAAGCTGGAAATACACGAGTACTTTTAAATGTAAATTCAAACGAATATTTTAAATAATGCTATTAGACACATTAAATAAAAATATTAACATGTAGCAGTACTTATGCAAGGATAAATAAGTCGTTTATTTAATTGAAAAAATATATTTTCTCCCTCATTTGCAAAACATATTTTATTAAAATCTGAAATGCAAAAATACGAATTCGAATTCAAACATTATTTATCAAAACCAGGGAAATATGTCTATATTTAGAAAATATTTAGTAGTAGAATGTTTAGTTTTTCTTATGAAGTCACATTAAGAAATCCAGTGAGTACATTCTCTTTTGTGGACGCAAGTTTCTAAAAGAAATTTTCATTTTATGAGCAATCTCGCTTTATTGTACACCGAAAGACTGGAAATCACAAACTGCTACTTAAATATTAAATTTTACTTTTTAGTACAGAACTTTTTTCTTGCACAAGTTTAACTAAAAATATATCTATCTTTCATTCATTCATATTTTGTCTTGATTTCAGGAGTGGGTACTTTGCATAAGTAGATCTCATATTTTTCGTAAAAGAAAAAAAAAAAAGTTCTAATGCTTTAAGCAATAAAATCAAGAAAATATAGGAAAGATTCCTTGTTGAGATTTAAAATGTATCCGAAAGTACTTCTGGTAATGAGAGGTTAGATCTCTCGTAAAATCGCTCTTGATTTGAAATACAGTTCGAGAACATGGAACTTTTCTGTGTTTCTCTTTTGATAAAAGTTGAAAAGAAAGCACTTAGTTAGTTTGAAAGAAATTTAAACTTCTGTAAAATGAAATGGATACTTTAAGAAAATTGCGATTAAATATTAGCGAATAAAGCAGCTACATATTAAATTAAATTTATAAATGCATAATATTTAAATCAATTCTAAAAAAATACATGCGTATATTAAAGAAAGATATAAGTGTATAGCTTTTTAAATATTTGAAATAGCTTTATTCATTCATAATTTTTTTAAGAATTACATGAAATGTTCTCTTTTTAAGCTTAAACAAAAACTGTTTTCTCGTCTTCTAAATTTACGATTTTTTGTATACTAATTACATATTATATACAAAATAACGTGGAATTACATTTTAAGGTAGACTTTTTACCATAAGTACAAGTGAACATTTTAATAATACTATTAGACGAATTAAAAGAAAAATCTCAGCATGTAGAAGTATATACAGCAATAAATAAGCAAGTTATTTATTTAAGGAAAAAATATATTTTATCACATTTGCAAAATATATTGCATTAAAATTTAAAAAAAAACAAAATTAACAATTTCAATCAAAAATGTTTATCAAAACCAAAAATATGTATATCGTTAGGAAATGTTTAGTAGTAAAATATTTAATTTTTCTTGTAATACCATATTAAGAAATCCAGTGACTATTTTCCTCTTTGTGGACGACAATTTCTAAAAAAAAAAATAAAAATCTCGAGCTATCTCGCTTTTGTGTACACCAAAAGACAATTTTAACTAGGTATTTAAATTTTAATAAAGACATTTAAATTACTGTAAAACGAAATAGATATCTTGTAACGTTACATGCATGCTGAGTGTCATTTGTAACGTTTGGTTGGTCGTGGTGGGAATTAAATGCAGACATACTCAGTACTTAAGATAAAACAACAAAGTTTATTAAAATGATGAGGGCTGAAGGGAAGTGGAGCAAGTCTTAAATTTACACAACTGAAAATACTATGAAAAAGCTAAACGCATACTCACAGACTTCGGCCTAGCTCAATCGTGGCACCTTCTAACACTTCGCACTATCTCTTGGCTGAGCTGCTAGATAAAGCTTAATTAGACAGCCCGTGGCTGTGTGTAATTCTTTATTCACAAATAATCAAAATGAAACTACTATGAAGTTTCTTACCCCGGCCAACTCTCAAGTCAACTATCGAAACTCCTTTACACTTCACTGGAGGCCCGCTGCTACTTTCAATCTGCTAGCACTTCGCTATCTAATGTCGATGCCAGAGATACTCACTCGCTGGCTAACGCCACAGATACTCACACGCTGGCTAACGCCACAGATGCTCTCACTCACTGGCTACTCGCTGGCTAATGCCAGGGACACTCACCACACACTCACACCCAAGCTTTTATATGCTGCAAACTGAGATACTTCACATTAACATATTACTAACAACCGCGAGCTAACTGCAGAATCCGAAAGAGCACACACACTCTAGAAAGTTAAAGTAAAAGAGAGGATAGATGTCGCTTTTACGCTTACACATGTTAAATTATTGACGTCACGATCTCAGAAATACTAGAGTGCCTTTATGACAAAGGTCACTCCCTCACAACCCCCCCCCCCTCGGATTCCGCAGAGAAAAAGGACTGAGCCAAATGCATGCCCAGGACTTTTTCTTGTTTTAAATTTCAAGCCGTAAAAAAACAAACACAGTGATGGGTGAAATTTAGAGCCAAAACATAACTTTTAAAATATTAACTTTAACCCATCACAAAAAACCTCAGTTTGCCTCAAAAATTCACATATTCAATCCAATCATTCTTCTATCTTACAAATAGCCTCCGTAAAACTTCCAAAAACTCGTGAAACTTTCAAAACTATTTACTTCTTCTTTCAAAACAGCCCACTCCACTGGGAGTGCGAAAATTTCTCAAAACACTAAACTTCCGAAATTTTCCTCAATATTGCAATACAACTATAATTTTACCAAAAATCTCTCCATAACTTTCCTAATATTAGAATTCGCACCAAGTCCAAAAAACCCAATGCGCAAAAATTTTCCTCATCCAAATTCCGAACTCATCAAAATTAAATTCACTTCATACTACAATAACTCTGCTACTACGTAATACCTACATACCCATTAGCCAATGAACTAACTCCCAAAATTCTTCAGAACTTAACTCCACTTTAACAATAATTGGGTCACATACGTACAGCGTCACATCGCTGTGCTTATGCAACAATCAAAAAATATCAAATTTACAAAAATGACGTCATCATGCTCTTCATCTGTATTAACTAAAAGAAAAATAGCAGAATCAATACATAACACAGGTATACTTCCCTGCAAGAAAATCACATTAACATTCAATTTTAATACAATACAATTTCAAACGCAGCTCAAAACTTCGCAACTTGCGGAAACCATTCCCAACTAAAGTACAAACGCAACACATAAAACACGAACGGTAAGAAGAAAGTTAATTTATTAAATGTTAGTACAAGAGATAGAAACGCGTGTCAAGGACTTCTTGACCGCAAAACACGTGCGCGCCTGAACCGCGGCGCGTGTACAAAATAACCCAAATTACTATCTTTACTTTCTGAAAATTTAAACATACATTAACATACATTTTATAACACATGAACAATATAGTAACATTCTTAACAAATAACATAACAATTTAACAATAGATCCAGAATTTTTAAAAGCAGTTAAGACCAAAATCTCAAACATACATAAAACTAACAATTTTGCAAACAAATTTTGAACACAATTAAGCACTAATCGTGAGTCCGTCAAAAAATTCCAAAAATGGCCAAAAGTACAAAACAGTCTCTCTGCTTTCTATTCCTTCACATTGCTACCACATATATGTACTCTAATAGAATTTTAATAAAGAACATTATCACCCAATCATAGAGATGATTCGCTGCTGGCCGGCTTCATACTACAGGATGGCTTTCTCCTCTTGTCCCAGAAACCTTGTACGAAGGATCTTTCGTCATCAGAACTGTACGGTGACGCCACAGTTGACTGTCGTGCCTGCAGCCTGGTTCTGAATGGATGCCGTGGAATACTTGTAGGTACCACTCGACGACTCTGCTCTGGCCGGTTCGCTGGGGTCACTCCATGGCGAGATTCACACTATTGATGCCGGTAATCTGAGCGTTGTATCCTCTTTCTAGATGCACCCGAAGTTACTGAAGATCCTAGGCCACGTTTCTTTCCGGATCTATGCTGTTTCTTATTAGGCAAAAATTCGGAATTTAAAGTTCTTTTAAGAGTTTGACGAGTGTCCATACGAAATTTTTTCCGGGGATTAATCACTGAAGATGGTGAACTATTAGATAAATTGTGTTTCTGAGGTTGCTGTCTAATAAGTGGAGGAACGGGACAGTTTATAATCTTTTTCCTTTTATAGCACACAGAATCTGATGTATTTTACACAGTTCTCTTATTTTTATTATCATACTGTGCTCTCGGATTGATAGGCTTTCTACTTTCAACAACAGTTTTTGGAGCTGTTTGACCAAATTTTCTTCTTGAATATTGATGAAAAGAATTAGATGAAGAAGTGCTGGACTCGGGACACTCATTGGATCGGGAATTTCGCGAAACACCACTCGACACATGAGAACCTTCACTACCATTTTCTCTAAACTTATAAACTCTAACCTGATCCAGATTAACCGTCATTCTTTCACCATGGACATCAACAACCAAATTATTATTTCGAAATTCCAAAACTTCAAACGGACCTACAAACTTCGGACCAAACTTAGCTACTCTCTTTTGACGACTTGAACTTAACCAATGCTTTTCTACCAACACAAAATCTCCAACTTTCACTTCTAACTCCCTTCTACGCATATTATAATACTGAGCTTGCTTTTCTTGCGCTTTTCCCATCTGAACCTGAGCTTCCTTAACCAACCTCTCAATATCCTGGCACATGTACTGACTTTCCGCATCTGACACCATAACTAACCTTTGGAATGGAGTAATGACTTTTCTACCCAAAAACAATTCAGCCGGCGTTTTCCCCGTCGACTCGTGAACTGCCGTACGAAGTGCGTACGCAAAATGCTGAAGAAACTGGTCCCAATTTGCATGATGAGAACCAACATACGAAGAAATCATTTGAATTAATGTACGATTTACACGTTCAGCCATATTAGACTGAGGAGGATACGGAACAGTAAAAGAATGATCGATCTCCAGCTTCTCACACAGGGCCTTAAATATATCAGAAATAAAACAAGGGCCATGATCGCTCACTACCCTAATTGGTGCACCATATTTAGAAATATAATTATCGAAAAATGCATCGGCAACTGCAGGTGCAGAAGCCTTCCTGAGGGGGACTAACTTTACCCATTTACTAAAATAATCAACTATAACTAGTACAAATCTATATCTTTTAGGATTAGACAATGGATAAGGACCGATTAAATCTACACCTACACATTCATTAGGAAAATTTACTTTAATAGGAATTAATTTGCCAGCTGGACTTGCATTTTTATAATTATAACGTTGGCATGTGCTACAGCTGGAGGCATAAGCGCTCACTGCTTCCCGCATTTTAGGGAAGTAGCAGGATTCACAAATTCGAGCATAAGTTTTCCTGATTCCTAAGTGACCTGCTAATGGATTATCATGAAATTCCTTCAAGATGGCCTTACGAAGACTAGCCGGAATAAAAACTCTTAATTCTCCACTTGAATTTACAATTTTAGAATAAAAAAGAAGACCATCGATAAGCTTAAAAGATTGGGACCGTTTCTCAAACATAGGCACATCTGCGCTCGGGACATCATCAGGATTTTCCAAATAACGATACAAACTACCAAAGTCCTCATCTTGTTTCTGTTCCCTTATTAACTGCTCTCGTGACCTAAAGACCAACAATGACAATGCACAACACTTAACTTCCTCCGTGACCTCTAAACCACCATGCGGGTTTCGTGACAAAGCGTCCGCTACCGCATTCTCCTTGCCAGCCCTATGTTCTATAACAACATTATACTCTGCTAACTTCAAACACCATCTGACCATACGAGACGACAAACCCTTTCCATTAGTTAACTTTGTCAAAGCTGAATGATCCGTAATGACTTTAACCGGTATATTAGTGAAAAAACAACGAAATTTATTCAAAGCCCAAATTACTGCAAGACACTCCCTTTCCGTAATCGAATAATTCCTTTCCGCTGCATTTAAAATTCTCGACGCAAACGCTATAGGTCGACCTTTCTGTGCTAACATCGCTCCAACCCCCACTGCACTCGCATCGCAATACACTTCAAACTGAGACGAATAATCGGGGTGAGCCAAAACAGGAGGGGAAACTACTGCCTCTTTTAATAATTCAAACGATCTCTGAGCCGCTGATGACCATACAAACTTCACCCTTTTCCTTTTTAAATTATACAACGGTTCACATAACTCTGATAAACGTGGGATGAACTTGGCAAACCAAGCCACCATTCCTAAAAATGTCGCCAATTCCTTACTATTTTTGGGGGGACTCATTGACATAATTGCCTCAATTTTCTCATTATCTATATTAATACCATCACGCATAATTTTAACTCCTAAATACTTTATCTCTTTTCTCAAAAATTTACATTTTTCTAACTTAACTGTTAACCCAGCATCCCTTAACAACGTAAATACTTCCCTCAATAATCTTAAATGCTCTTCAAAAGTAGCTGCCATTATAATTATGTCGTCCAGGTAGACCAAGACACCCTTACCAAGCAAAGGTTTAAGGATATTATTCATGGCCTTCTGGAACGTTGCCGGCGCTCCAGATAAACCAAAACGCATTCTTTTAAAAGCAAAACAACCGTCCCGAGTAATGAACGCAGTCTTCGGTATATCCTCCGGTTTCATTGCAATCTGAAAATAACCCGACTTAAGATCCAACGTTGACATATAATTCGTACTCGTTATATTAGCCAAAATGTCGGAATAGGATACTGAGGGTATTGCGTTATCGCATTTAACTTTCTATAATCTACTGCAAACCTATATGCCTCTGGATTATCTAAACTTTTCCCATTATTTTTACGACATAACACTACTGGCGATGCAAAAGGAGACTCAATTGGCATTATAATATCGTCCGCTAGCATTTTTGGAATATGATAATCAATTATACCTTGTTTAACTTTATCATAATGATATGCTTTGCTAGCAACAGGTGCTTTTAAACCATTATCAATCTCATGCCACGCAACATGCGTTAAACCCGGTTTATCAGAAAAAACCTCTCCAAATTCATTCAAAAACTTATTAAATTCCTCCTTCTCGATTTCACTTAACCCCGACTCCTCCAAATTAACTGACACTGAAACAGGCTCTTTCTTACTCACATTCTCATCATTATTCACTATTAACGACTTTTTAAAGAAATCCAAACTTATTCCTCTATCCTTCATATAATCCACACCAACTATACAATGCACTGTTAATCCATCTAACACACAAAACACCCAGCATGTCTTAACTGAACGAATTTCAACTTCCAATTCTACTGAACCTTTATTATCACAAGCTACTCCCTGTGCCGACTGAACCACCAGACTTGACCTCTTCAACTTCTTATACGAAAAATATTTTCGATAACAATCAAAAGAAATGAACGACTTATCTGCCCCTGTATCGAAGACACTTTTAACGACAATACCATCTAACACAATTAACACTTCAGGTAACTCAACCGGATTAATAGTAATTTTATTCAAACTCACAGAAGGCTTTTCCGATTTAATCTGTGACTGCATACCTTCCGAAATACAGTCACCTACCAGTTTAACTGACCCGACCTCTGAACACATCTCTTTTGCTTGTCCTATTTTCCAAATTCTCATCCGAAGTTAATCTCCTTACTTGCGAAGAAACATTCCTGTCCCGTACTCCCCCTCTCCGATCATAACCACTATTCTGTCTATTTCCATACATATTTCTCTCACCACTTCTAAAACTATTAGCACCACCACAATTCCTATTACCATTACTCGTATTCGACATATTACGACCAAACCCATCATTTCTATTACGCAAATTATTATCCGGAAATCGCTATCCCCCTCTCAAAAAATTACGATCCCCCTCATTTCTCAAATTACTATCCGCGACAGGTCTCTGACGAGGGCTACGCAAATCCCGTTGATCCGAGCTATGCCGAGTCTCATACTTCGATAATATCTGATGCATTTCTGCAAAATTCTTCGGTGCTCTAACTTCAATAAAGTCCTGTATATTCGTATTAAAAAGAGGAAAAACAATGTCCAACAATTCCTCAAATGTGATATCTAAATCTAATTTATTTTTTAGTTCAAGCTTACGTAGATAAAATTTTGACGCCTACTCATAAATATTCTGCTTATTACAATAGAACTCTTTTCTCAAAATACTTTTATCTTTAATGGGAGGAAATGCCTTCTTTAACTCAAACACAGTTTATTCAAATCTTTTCGCTTCATCAGTAATCAAAAACTTTCCTATATTTTCCAACCACAAAAGTGCTTCGCCCTTCAATGAGCATTTAAGCACTACGTATCTACTTTTCTCAGGTATATTGTTGAACAAAATATAATCATCTAGTTTAACGAAAAATTCACTAATAATTCACCGGTGAAATACACCCGTGGCACAATCTCACAATGTCCGACATTTCGTTGGGCGCCATTTGTAACGTTACATGCATGCTGAGTGTCATTTGTAACGTTTGGTTGGTCGTGGTGAAAGTTAAATGCAGACATACTCAGTACTTAAGATAAAACAACAAAGTTTATTAAAATGATGAGGGCTGAAGGGAAGTGGAGCAAGTCTTAAATTTACACAACTGAAAATACTATAAAAAAGCTAAACGCATACTCACAGGCTTCGGCCTAGCTCAATCGTGGCACCTTCTAACACTTCGCACTATCTCTTGGCTGAGCTGCTAGATAAAGCTTAATTAGACAGCCCGTGGCTGTGTGTGTAATTCTTTATTCACAAATAATCAAAATGAAACTACTATGAAGTTTCTTACCCCGGCCAACTCTCAAGTCAACTATCGAAACTCCTTTACACTTCACTGGAGGCCCGCTGCTACTTTCAATCTGCTAGCACTTCGCTATCTAATGTCGATGCCAGAGATACTCACTCGCTGGCTAACGCCACAGATACTCACACGCTGGCTAACGCCACAGATGCTCTCACTCACTGGCTACTCGCTGGCTAATGCCAGGGACACTCACCACACACTCACACCCAAGCTTTTATATGCTGCAAACTGAGATACTTCACATTAACATATTACTAACAACCGCGAGCTAACTGCAGAATCCGAAAGAGCACACACACTCTAGAAAGTTAAAGTAAAAGAGAGGATAGATGTCACTTTTACGCTTACACATGTTAAATTATTGACGCCACGATCTCAGAAATACTAGAGTGCCTTTATGACAAAGGTCACTCCCTCACAATCTTAAGAAAATTGCGATTTAATTTAACCAAAAAAGCTACTAGCTATTAAACTAAATTTAAAAATACATAATATTCATATCGATTTTCAAAGAATATATGTTAAACATATAAATCAAGAGAAAGAAAAAAATGGAAAATACATAGTTTTTGAAGAATCTGAAACAGCTTCATTTACCCTTAAGTGATTAAAAAATTACATGGAATGTTCTGTCATTAAACTTAACAAGACTGTTTTCTGGTCTACTAAGGTCAAGATTTTTTTTAATTCTAATTTAAAAAATATATTATACAAAATATAATTGATTTCATTATGGTAATATAATGAAATGTTTTATACGGAAGGACAAAGCCAAGATGATCTTAACGATTTTTAAAGGAAAATTTTTAGTGTAGAATGTTTTAAATGCTTAAAAAAGTATACTAAATAGATTTTTCTTAAAAAAATCTTTTAAACAAATCTTAACTGACTTTTTTATTTAATTTTCGTAATAATAACTTTCGACCATGTCATACATTTTCATAATAACGTAGGGATTGGTATGAGCTCTACATGTTAATGAAAAACATAAAACTAGAAAAGAAAAATCTATAACAATGAACAAATCTTTACATCGAAGTTGAACGAAACAGTTTTTAATGTAGGGTAGACCTGGGCGGATTGGCCATAGCATGCATCTACGCCTTTTTTTTTTTTTTTTTTTTTTTTTTTTTTTTTTAAACATTTGATTAGATAGCATTGTCAGTGTAGTAAAGTATGCTCTACATCTTTTTTTTTTAAATCCAACATTTGCTCCTTTAGTCGAAGTGTCCATTAAATGTCAGCGAGAAATTTCGAAAATTTACTAAGTTTGAGCAAATTGCATCGCGTATAAATAATCGTTTTCTATATATTTGTAGGTTACATTTTAAATTTTCAAATATTGTATTCATAAAAATTATTAATTGCAAAGTACGTTTCTTTACTGAAATGCTTTTAGAATAATTCCTAAAAGTCATGAAAAATAAAATTTGTTATATGGAGTTACTTGGCTCAGTCGGCACGAGGAAGTTTCGCTCAACAATTCCACAGGCCCCGCAGAAATTTGGCTCTAGGGAATTAGAATTTTGATAGTTTTAATAAATTATTTTAATAAACATTTATTATTATTTTAATTGATTTATTATTATTCAATAGGAAGTAATTATTTTACTAATTGAATTCCTGGTTATTCTTGTCAATATTTTCTTTTCATAAAAGAAGTTATGATGTTTCTTGCTTCCTTCTCAAATTAAATCAGCAGCTCTGTTGTACAAAACCATTTATAACTTTCATTGCTATGGAAAAATCCTTCCGGCTTTCCCTACAAGCGCAGAATTATTTCGATGTTAAGTACTAAATTCAAAAACGGATTAATGGAAATGTTATTTGTTTTCTTGTACAACCACCTCCCGTTTTCGTCTGTTTTTAATTTCGTTTGCCCATAATTGTTGGTTCTATCAAAAACTTTGCAATACAAATGTTGTAGATAATGTTAAAAGGATCTGGCACCCCAGTAAAACAAGACTTGTTGAAATTTCAAATGTATCCGGAAGTACTTTTGCTAAATAAATATTACATATCGCATTTATCTTCTCTTGATTTGAAATGCAACTCGAGAACATGGAACTTTTTAGTGTCGCTCTTATGCCGAAAATTGACAGAAAGCATTTAGATAGTTTAAAAGAAATAAAAATATCTGTAAGAAAACTTATTTAAAAAAAATTACGATTAAATATTAACTGTAAAAAGAAATAAAAATCAAACAACATTTCAAAATTTGTAATATTCCCATTTAATCTTTAAAAAGAAGTAATTAAATATCATGGGAAGTAGACATTTTTAAAAAACTCTCATACACATTCATTTGTTCATAAATTAATTAAAATTTATACCGTATTTGCTTGTATTAAGCTTAATGAAGACTGTTTTTTATGAAACTGTAGCTTAAAAAGTCCAGAGAGCAATTACATAATTAATATAAATTATACTTAATTTTAATATATTAATGCATTTTAACATTTTATTTGGACCAAAACCCTGAAGAACGTAATGATTCTACTTTTAAATAAGAAAGAGTGAAGGATTTTTAAATAAACTAAATTTAGCTAAATTTTGCGATTTTTAGATAATCATAATGAAACTTTTTTCATAATTTTGCAAAAAGTAAAAATATGCAAAAAACGCAACAATTTAAAATAATCTGATTTAAATTTTAAAAGTATAATTACACGTATTTATAGTAAGTTAAATTTAGTACCAATATCTATATATTTCTATAATATTGTATGGTTACGTTTTATTCATATTTCTTTAATATTGGTGGAGAAAAATATAAAATTAATCAACAATTGGTGTATTTAAATTTATACATTTAGAAGTAATACATATCTTGTTCAAACAGCAGTTCTTCAGAAGGATGGCATGGCGTAACTGGTATCACAACCTGATAAATGCCCGTAAAACAAGTTGGAAATTGCACATGATGCGTAGGAAAAGGAGGTGCGTTGGTACGATAACGAAGTTTTAAAAATATTCAGATCTTGCTGATATAGTACAGCGTACTTCGGATATAGTATAGTGGTCGAAATCTTTGTGTTCCTCTAAATATGCAGGAAGTAATTTTTATTACACCTCGGCAACGTATATCTTATTCATAAAATGTGAAATAGTTTAATATAATTAAAACACGTTCCAAACAATGTTTCCCTATAGCATTATGTAGTGGAATATTTTTGTGTGGCCATGTAATTTAATAATAAATATTCGTTGCATCACAGATTGTATAGAATGTATATTTTAGTATACTTCATAAATTCATGTCAATTCTGTTATGTTCGAATAAGTGTAACACCATTAAATTGCATTTGAAATTTTTTCCCATTGACCGTAACGTAACGGAATACTTTTGATTGTCCCTGTAATTGATCTATGCATCCGATTTTCAAAACATTTGAAATTACTCGACAAAATTATGTAAAAATTACATGTTTTAAATTTCAAACGATTAAAATGCATTTGAAACTTTTTCTCCAATGACCGTAATGTAACGGAATCATTTGATTTTCCCTGTAATTGACCTATCCATCCGATTTTCATAAAAATTGAAATGACTCGACAAAATTATGTAATAATTATGTATTTTAAATTTCGAACTATTCGGTTGGGTAGTTTTTGGGTTGTTATATGCGGACAGACGGACGGACTGAGCGACAACAATAGGTGCTACGTATTTACATATCTACGAACGCACCTAAAAAGTGGACAATATTTTAGAGTTTCATTAAATAAATTATATTAAATATTCCTTGATTTCTTATGTATATCTGTATATCTGTATATATATATACGTATGTATGGTATCTCAATCAAGGTAATCCTTTTTCCTTTTAAATAAATAAATATATACATATATAATAGGAAAGGAGGTGATGTTCTTATCTAAAACTCTAACTTTTTACATGTTTTTTGTTATTTAAATTATGATCTCTACTTAAAATCTATTTAAAAATTTGAAAGACTCCTCTCCCAACAAAATCTCAAGTATATATATATATATATTTCATAACACCTACTGAATTTGTTTCCTTAGAATGCAACTTGCTTTATTAAGCAAATTCTTTTCTTGATATTTTGCTCCTTTGCAAAATATATGAGACTTGCTTATGTATTGAGCTCATTTTCAAAGTCAAATGTCAGACTGAAACACAGTTGGAAATGAAGCAAGAAGAAAAAAATTGTTTTTCATTTAAGCTACCTCAGTTTGGAACAGAGAAATTTAATATTTAATCAGTTTTCTCTTGTAGTTTTCAGAATGTTGAAAGATAAAAAATATATCTGTATATTTCTTTTTTGAAGAGAAAATTGATGCCAGCACATTTTTTAAAACATGAAACTAGCAGAAAGTATATATATTTTTAAAGTATATATATATTATTAACAGGTAACTATTAGACATATTTAAAATATTTTCTTGTTATTTTTTTCTAGTAGTTTTTGAAATTTTATATCTCAATGTTGTAATTGGAATTACAATTTTTTAATATACATATTTATGCTATTTATAGTTTATCGCTTGATATTCGGATTTCAAAAATTTTTAAAGTAATACGCCCTTAACTTTTATAAATTTTATATGTAGACCACTTGTAGTACAAATAATAAGCAGTGTTTTTTATGCTAAGTAAATTAATGGCATAGTTTATAAATTATATGTTTCCTGATAGCGTTATAATTATCCATTTATGACCGATTAGTGTTTTTATTTTTTGAAACATTTTACTTTATTTAATTGTTGTGAATAAATATTTACTTCGTGTACCATTGGAAAATATTCTGTTTTATATTTCAGACGCAGATAAGAAAAATAAACTTCATTAAGATACATTAAAAATCATTTTTTGAATGAGTAAAATAGTTTAAATAAATTTTCAAACTACACATAAAGTTAACCAAAGTTATCACAGTTACATGTTGCTAAAGAATTTATTTCATATACAAGCCTACCATCAAATCTCTTGCAAGAATTTTCGATTTTTTAAAATTGTTTTAAGAACAAATTTTAAAATTTAGGATTGAAAATCTGCGTTACTTCTGATTCAGAGATATTTAGAAGCAAACTTATAATTCAATATATGAACCGGAAATGCACTTTCTGAAACTAAATTGACCGTTTAAAAAGACACGAAAAGGTAAGCAACACAATTTAATACACAGTGTATAATATATGATGTATGCATAAATATATGAACAAATACAGTAGATTTTAAAGTTGTAAATTTTAAGCAAAAAAATTTGTGCTATTTCTAGATTGAAATCTACATTTTCTACAAAACTGAGTTTTTTATGGATTACGTTTACAGGAAACATCAATTCATAAAAATAAATTTAAGATATTGAAGGAAAATTTTCTAATAAGATTCTATTTATCTACTGGTATGTTATGAAGAAAAGAATAGCCAATAAGGAAGTATACAGGGTGTTTCGCTACCAGACCGACAAACTTTGAGGGATGATAATTGACACGAAGACAAACATTATTAAATAGGAAACTATAATGCGCAAACGTCTTATGTAGGAGCTAGGGGCCATTAAAATTTAAGGTCCAAAATTTCAAACGATGATAAAAAACGGAAAAAAGGGTCGATTCGTTTGCGGTTTTCACTAAAATTATTCTTTATATCGCGATTTTTTTAGAAATTTTTTTAAAGGTTACGTTCAAAAATTGTCGATAGAGGGCGCTTTAGACTTTAAAGTAACACACAATTAATTTTTAATGTTATTTTGTGCATGGGGTTGAAATTATTCTAAAGGTTAGACTTTAACTTAAATTTAAAGCCCAAAATTGGAAACATTGGGATCGGGTAACTAGCAAAAATTGAACTGTGAACAGAGGGGGAGATTTTAAGCGCTCATAAATATTGGACAAACAAATTGATTTTGTTGCGGTTCGCGTGTATGTCATTCGCTTGGTAATTACTTTATTCAAAATGACGTACAGCTTAAGTGTCCTCATTATTTGATAGAAGGCGCTTCCGACATTACTCTGACATTTCAATGGCATTACTCCTGGTTGTTTTACTACCCGACCAACATACTTCCGGGAAGTGTTAGGGATATAAAGACGACTCGGAATCACATAGGAATGTAACGTTGGAAATGCCTTTTTCCAAGTTGCGGTTAAAGAAAGCAGAGAAAAAAAACAGAAACAGCAGAGAAAGAGCGACACGTTAATGTGACAGAAAACAGTTTATTTAAAGGTTTTACTAGAAAAGGTGTTCGAAATTACGACCAGTCAGGCAAGTTTAACAGCGACGGTAAATAGGATTGCGGTTTCCTTGCAGTAGATGGCGCTAAACGATAATTCGCCAGAGCAACGATCACTTTGATGTGATCATTCGCGAACCTGTTCCAAATGTAACAGAATGAAGTATTTAAACGATGAACAGCACGATAGGGCTCCTCCACATTTTACCAATGACGTTTGTCGACACTTGAAAGTAATATATGGACAGGGGTGGATAGGTCGTTGTGGCCCGGTTCATTGGCCTGCCAGATCGCCGGACCTATCATGCATGGAATTGTTCTGCTAGGATCAAATGAAAAATTGGGTGTACGTAATTCCTGTACCATCAGTTGAAGAACTCGCAGCTGGTATTTCTGCATCTGCCATAAAACTATTAGAGATGTCAAGAATCTTTCAAAGGGTGAGGAATTCCACGCGACGCCGTGTCAAGCATACCGGACTACTTCTGGTCGTATTTCGAACACCTTTTATAGTAAAACATTTAAATAAACTGTTTTCTGTCACATTGACGTGTTGCTCTTTCTCTGCTGTTTCTGTTTTCTTTTCTCTACTTCCTTTAACCGTTACTCGCAAAAAATGCATTTCCAACGTTACATTCCTATGTAATTCCGAGTCGTCTTTGCATCGCTAACACTTCCTGGAAGTATGTTGATCTGGTAGTAAAACACCCAGGAGTAATGCCATTGAAATATCAGAGATGTGTGGAAAGCGCCCTCTATCAAAAAATGAGGACACCAAAGCTGTACGTCATTTTGAATAAAATAACCAAGGGAATGACTTACATGCAAACCGCGACGAAATCGATTTGTTTGTCCAATATTTATGAGCGTTTAAAATCTCCCCCTCTGTTCACAGTTCAATTTTCGCTAGTTACCCGATCCCAATGTTTCCGATTTTGGGCTTAAAATTTAAGTTAAAGTCTAAACTTTAGAATAATTTCAACCCCATGCACAAAATAACTGTAAAAAGTAGTTGTTCGTTACTCTAAAGTCTAAAGCGCCCTCTATCGACAATTTTTGAACGTAACCTTTAAATTTTTTTCTAAATAAATCATGATATAAAGAATGATTTCAGTGAAAACTGCAAACGAATCGACTCTTTTTCCGTTTTATTTCATCGTTTTAAATTTTGGACTTTAAAATTTAATGGCCCATAGCTCCTGCAGAAGACGTTTGCGCCCCATGGTTTCCTATTTAATAATGTTTGTCTTCATGCCTACTATCATCCCTCAAAGTTTGTCGGTCTGGTAGCGAAACACCCTGTATATTAATTTAATTTAATAATATGCATTAAGTAATAATAATTTTCCGTATATATTAGAAATATTTATAAATTAAGATGTATTGTAAATCTTTTGCTTCTCAAAAGAGATAAGGGGTTTTCTAATATATTGTTTTAAAAAATGAAATAGATTAAATAGATTTCACTATAGAAGTTTTGGCATAAAAGCAATTCTTGTTTAAAACTTGAACAAGTATCGCTTAAATTTTTAATAAAACTTCCGTTTAAAATATATGTTCCACAGTTTTATTGCCTGTTTAAATTAAAAACGCATGTTTTTGATAAATTTTTCATATATTTCAAAACAAGTGTCCCGAAGGTAGTAATTTCAAGACAGGGCCACTGACTGCTTAACGAAGTGGCTGAAAAAATTAAACTTTACCTCTTGAAATTCATCTTTAAACATATTTTAATTTTAATTTTATTTATTTATTCATTTCTTGTGAAAGATACGATTGATAATTTCTGCAGATAAATAACTACACAAAATAAACTGTAAAATGCGATCTTTAGTCGCGCTCAGAGGGTTCCATACAAGAAACATATGTATTATTATCGCTTTGGGGACAAACAACTGGTACACCTGCCATTTAAAATTCTCAGAATCCTTCGTTATTTCCCGTATTGTTTTAGTAAGATAGCTGTAATTTTAGCAGTCTCGTTTTTAAAGTTACAGATTTCTGTAGCTTTACAAAAATTAGTTTTGTAGATTTACATCTTTTCCTGTACAGTGTACAGATAAAATGTTAGTAGCCATACGGATTTCGGCAACTTTACATGTGTAGGATTACAGATTTTTTTTCTTTTTACAGTGCTCGACGTAGACCTGTAGACGAGCATAGATTAATGTTCAATTTAAATCGGAGAAGGCACAGGTTTTTTTATATCCACAGCTGACAACGGCGGAAATATGCAAGGCATGTGGAGCACGTTTCAGAATTTCTGGGATTTGTCACATGCACATAGAGTACTTAAACAGCAAAAATAATCAAGCCATGTATTCAATTATTGAAGGAGAGGAATTCATTTTTCTCCCATTTACAAGATGTGATCCTTTAGAATCTATAAAAGAAAATTAAGAACTATATAATTTAGACATTAATT
Source organism: Maratus speculifer (assembly GCA_964019185.1). Lineage (NCBI taxonomy): Eukaryota > Metazoa > Arthropoda > Arachnida > Araneae > Salticidae > Maratus > Maratus speculifer. The sequence continues at coordinate 193,157,906 of OZ025289.1, read as the reverse complement.
ACCAAAAACAGAGAAATATGCATTCCTTTAGAAAAAAATGTAATAGAAAGTTGTTTTGCCTTTCATACATAGTGATATTAAGAAATTCCGTGATTATTTTCCTTTTTTGAGAAGGAAAATTTCTAATAAAAACTTCCATTTTTCATTTTAAGAGAAATTTCGCTTTTCTACGCCCTGAATGAATGGAATCTGAAACTTCTACTTAAATATTAATTTTTTTCTTTTTAAAGCAAAACTTTTTCTTCCACAAATAAAAAGAAAAACTACCTGTCATTCATTCAAATTTTTCCTTGCTTTCAGGAGTTAAAACTGCATAAATGGGTCTCATATTTATCTCAAAAGAAAAAAAAGATCAATTCCCCTGCTTTAAGCAATAAAATCATGAAAAATATAAAAAAAGGTTCCTCGTTGAAATTTCAAATGCAACCAAAGTACTTTTGCTTATCAGAGGTTAGAATTCACATACAGCTTCTCTTGATTTCAAATGCAATTTGAGAACATGGAATTTTTACTGTTACTCTTTTGACGAAAGTTGACAGAAAGCATCTTAAATAGCTCAAAAGAAATGTAAATTTCTGTATAATAAATTTATTTTAAGAAAATTACAATTAAATAATAACGGTAAAAACAACAAAAAAATAGAACAAAATCTCATAATTTTTAAAATTCACATCTATTCTGTATTAGAAACAAATTCAAACTGTAAATACATGTAACTTTCATATTAAGGTGGAAATTTTTATTCCATATACAAATGCATATTTTAACTAATGCTATTAGATAATGTAAGAAAAAGTTTTAACTTGCAGGTGTACATAAGTGAAAATGATAATAAAAATAATGATAATGATAATGATAATAATAATAATAATAATTTTAATAATAATAATCAAGCTATGTTTTCAGTTATTTAAGGAAACGAATACAATTTTTTCTACAAGTTATGAAATATATTCCATTAATATCTCTAAAGAAAAATTAAGAACAATGTTATTCATACATTAATTATCAAAACCAGAGAAATATTTATTTCTTTAGAAAATATGTAAAAGTAGAATGTTTTGTATTTCATGTGCAGCGATATTAAGAATTTCCGTGATTATTTTCCTTTCCTTGAGACGGAAATTTTCTAATAAAAAAGTTTCCATTTTTCATTTTGAGAGAAATCTTGCATTTCTACACACTAAAAAACTGAAATCTGAAACTGCTACTTAAATATTAAATTTTACTTTTTAAAGCATAACTTTTTTCTTCCATAAGTAAAAAGGAAAACTTATCTGCCTTTTATTCATTCATATTTTCTCTTGATTTCAGGAGTGGGAACTCTGCATAAGTAGATCTCATGTTTATTTCAAAAGTAAAAATAATCCCTGTCGGCTTGGCCTATAGGCGAAGATAGATTTCGAAGAGTGCTCATTTCAACAACAAAAAATAAAATTTCATTACAGATAAACCTAGTTTAACAACTTTATTTGGCCCTTTTTCAAAAATTTTTAATTTCATTTTTCTCTAAGAACTTTTTTCATAAAAAACATATTAAGTTAAATTCGGCTTAAATGCCCGTTTTGACAGCATATTTTGAAATTTATTCTGACTTTATTAAAAAATCGACTAATACGGCACATTATATAGTTCGTAAATAACAAAACTCTGTGAATTGAATGCGTTTGAAAGCAAAAATGGATTTAAAAATGACCATAACGCAATAATAATTGGAAATAGGAAATAAAATAACGCAATTTGTTATTTGAATACAACCTATATTCTTGATCACATCGGGAAATTTTGTGCGAAGTGTCCACTTTGACAGCATTTTTTTTTAATATGTTCAGACTTTATCAAAAAAATTTTCAATACGGCACGTTATACAGCTCCTAAATAAGAAAACCTGTCAATAGTATGCGTTTGAGAGCAAAACGGAATTTAAAAATTAGCCAGAAAACAACGCAATTTGTTATTTGAATGCTTCCTCAAATTTTCAATCACGACTATTTTGGGAAATTCTGTTCAAAATACTGTATTTGGAAGCTTTTTTTGGAATATATTATGACTTTATCAAAAAAAGGACCAATGCATCACATTATATAGTTTTGAAATCAAAGGAACTGTCAATTGGATGCCTTTGAGAGCAAAAATAGATTTAAAAACAAAACAGAAAAAACGCAATTTGTTATTTGAATACTTTCTCAAATTTTGAATCACGACTGATTTGGGAAATTCTGTTAAAAATACCTTTTTTGGCAAGCTTATTTGAAATATAATCTGTCTTTATCAAAATATTGACCAATGCGTCACATTACACAGTTCCTAAGTAAGAGGATCTGCCATATGGGTGCGTTTAAAATCAAAATTGAATTTAAAAATGAGTCAGAATATAAGCAGTTTGGAATTGAGGTTTTCTCTCCAACTCCTATTTTTGAAAATTTATTTTTGCTATACGAATTGGTCCTATGAAAAACTTGTCAATACAAAAGTTGTAGATATTATTGAGAAGATTTAAAATAAATCTAAACAAATTTGATAGTTTAAGTATTGACGAAGTTATGGATTTTTGTCTTTTTTCACCCCTCTTTTTTTTAGTTTTTTAATTTTCTTATATGTAAGAACTAGTCCTATCAAAACCTTGTAAATACAAAAGTTTTAGATAATGTTAAGAGCATTTACACAAAGTTTAGTTGGATTTGATATCTTGAGAATTTACGAAGTTATGAATTTTTTTCTCCCAAAAACCCTGTTTTTTTTGTTTGTTTTTTTCCCTTTGAGCCCATTTCTAAATTTATAAAAAATCTATCACACATAAGATTTTGGCCCATTTTTAATAAGTAATACAAACTTTAAACCGATACGATATCTATTTTAATTAAGAAGTTATGGCGTTTTTTCGGTTTTCACAAAAACCCTCCCTATTTCCACTCCCTTGGACGAATTTTGCACATTAACGAACTTAGCCGAGATTTTATACCCCTTGATTCAGTTTGAAAGAGTTTAGAGCAGAACTATAGAAGTTGTCGTGTCCATAAGAATGTGATATATATATATATATGTATATATATATATATATATAAACTTTTTACTAATGGTAGTTTTGGGGTCTAGAAGTCACGACCGGCATAGATCTTCAAAAATTTTTCAGAAATTGCAGATTGGAGCAACCGCAATAGGTAGCATTTCATATGAAATCTACCTAAAACGAGTCAGAAAAAAAGCAATTTGTTATTTTGAATACTTCCTCAAATTTTCAATCATGGTCACTTCGGGAATTTTTGTTCAAAATACTCTTTTTGGCAACCTTTTTCGAAATATATTCTGTATTTATCAAAACATTGCCCGATGCGTCATATTATATAGTTCCTAAATAAGAGGATCTATAAATTAGATGCGTTTGAGAGCGAAAATGGATTTTAAAACGAGTAATAAAAAACGCAATTTGCTATGTGAAAACTTCCTTAAATTTTCAAATCACGATGACTTTGGGAAATTCTGTTCAAAATACCCTTTTTGGTAGTCTTTTTCAAAATATATTCTGTCTTTATCAAAAAACTAGCCAATGCGTCACATTATATAGTTCTTGAATAAGAGGATCTATAAATTGAATGTATTTGAGAGCAAAAATGGATTTAAAAACGAGTCAGAAAGAAACGCAATTTCTTATTTGAATACTTCCTAAATTTTTTAGTCACGATGACTTCGGGAAATTCTGTTCAAAATACCCTTTTGGGCAACATTTTTTTAAAAATATATTCTGTCTTTATCAAAAAAGCTGACCAATGCGTCATTTAATACAGTTTCTAAATAAAAGGATCTACTATTTGGATACGTTTAAAATCAAAAATGAATTTAAAAATGAGTCAGAATATAAGCAGTTTGGATTTGAGGTTTTTTCTCCAACTCCTATTTTTGTTTAATTTATTTTTGCTATACGAATTGGTCCTATGAAAAACTTGCCAATATAAAAGTTGTAGATATTATTGAGAAGATGTAAAATAAATTTAATTAGATTTCATACCTTAAAAATTGATAGTTTTACGGATTTTTTTCTTTTTTCACACCCCTTTTTCTTTTAGTTTTTAATTTTTTTCATCGATAAAAGTTGGTCCTATCAAAAACGTGTAAATACAAATGTTTTAGATAATTTTGAGAACATTTACAAAAAAAATATTTAGACTTACAATCTTGAGAATTGACGAAGTTCTGTTTTTTCTCCCAAAAACCCTTTTTTTCGCTCCTTGAGCCCATTTCTAAATTTATCAAAAATCTGTCACGCATAAACTTTTGGCCCATTTTTAAGAAGTAATATAAACTCTAAACCGATTAGATATCTATTTTAATTACGAAGTTATGGCGTTTTTTCGATTTTCACAAAAACCCTCCCTATTTCCAACCCCTTGAACCGATTTTGACTATTAACGAACTTAGCCGAGATTTTATGCCCCTTGATTTTATGTATCAGTTTGGAAGCGATTGGAGCAAAACTGTAGAAGTTATCGTGTCCATAAGAAAGTGAGATATATGTATCTGGTCCATATTATGAAAAATCTTAAATGTATAAAAAATATCACTACTTATGATTTTAAAGATTTATTTAATAATATCGATTTATCGGATTTACATTAATGAGCTTTTTAAAAAATATCAACACGAGTTGGATATATCACATAATATCGATTCTGATTATTTTCATACCTTAACCAATTTCATTATCTATAATAATTTTATCTTGCATGATAACAATATATATATTCAAAATGTTGGTATACCACAAGGTGGTAGTACATCTAGTGTATTATCTGACTTATATTACTATGAACGTCATTATTTAAATAATAAAATACATTTATATAGATATATAGATGATGTAATATAATTGATACTGATAACACCTGTATATCTCAATTCCCTGTTGATTATCCTTCTAATCTAGAACTTTCAAAAACCTATTTTTTAATAATACAATCAATTTCTTAGATATTAAAATTATATTAAAAGAGGACAAATTTATTACTGATATTTATGACAAAAGGAAAGAATTTAATTTTAAAGTCAATATTTTTACTAATTTTAAATCTTGTCTTCATAATTCTGTATATCGTAATATAATACTTAACCCTTTATATAGAATAAAATGTCTATGTTCTTCCCATTTAATTAATACTAATATTAAAAAGCTTGTTTATGATGCTATAAATAATGGTTATCCTAAAAATTCATATATTCTTTAATTTATAATTAGAGATTACATGATCTTATAATTAGCTATTACATGATCTTATAATTAATTCTTTGCGTAAAAAATGTATAAAAAATTATAAAACATAAAAATAACAATAAAAAATTACAAATGTTATAAAAGTAATAAAAAATATATAAATAGGTCGGTTGGGAGGATAGATGTTAGAGTACGGAGTAGGTTGGTGTTGTCTGGATAAACACGCAAAGGTAAAGTAAAAAAAAAATAAATAAATAAAATTGAGTGTGGGTTATTTATTTTTACATTATTTTAACATAATTTTTAAATAGTTTAATTGACACCAATGTATGGATATTTGTCTATTTATATCTATAGTTAAATAGCTATATTTTAATTATCAAATTAATTTTAATGTTATTGATATAATTTTTGGTATTATTATTATTAATATTATTACTATTATTATTTATTTATTTATTTATTTATTTATTTTTTATATTTTATTTTTTATATATATATTTTTAATTTTTATTAATTAATTAATTAATTAATTAATTTTTTATTTTTATTTTAATTTTATTTTATTTTATTATTTTTTTTAATTTTTATTATCCTATATTAAAATATTGAGTTTTTACTATGTAAAGTCACAATAAATGTTACTGATTAAAGTAACAAAATGGTATTTTAAGTTATAAGTTAATATGAATGTTATAACCTAATTCTAATTTTAATTATTTTATTAATTTAATTTTATGTAAATATCGATCATTAATTATTTTCTCCAGTTCAATTATATTTCCATTCATCTTTATCTTTTCTGTTCGTTATGGATAAATCATAGCAAGTTTTTTTCTTCTTTTTGAAATCATTTATCTCTCCATTTGGCGCGCATGGCATTCTTAATTTAAAAAGAGCAACCCTGCTTATCTTGCTAAGATCCGTTGCTTGCATTACTAACAAACTGGTTTTTCTACGTGTTACTGTTTTAGCTTGTATAGTAAACCATTGCTTCCTGTTTTTATAATTTATTAATAATTTTATAGCTCTGTCCTCTACATTAATGGTGATAACCAAATAAGTTTCTTCTTTTTTCTCAATATTTTGTCTTCTTACTTTTTATCCAAATTATATATGAATGTAATGTTTATCATTTCCACGTGCATGAATAGGGTTAGTTTGTACTCTTGTTACTGACAGTATTTGCTGCACGCTATTGTTTTAATATATATATATTTTAATTTTTTCAATTATTTATTTCTATGTTCCTTGTTTAATAATTTGTTTTTTGTGTGCTGGTAGCCCCAATCACGTATTATTTTGCTATTTCATGGCTAATACGTGGATGAAACCGCACACTTCATTTGAAGTTCCAGAGCAATTGGGGCCTGATAATTCTGCTCTGTGGACTACAAATTTCCTTTGCATTCATTTTATTTTATTTATTTATTTATTAAAGATATACTCCTTTCACTATTTTTTTTTTATTATAATTCAATTCTATTTAAATTCTTCGTTTTGGTTAATTGTTTTATTGATAAAATCTATTGGTGAATCTTGTCTACTTTTAATGGTATTATATATATATATATATATATATATATATATATATATATATATATATATATATATATATTAGGGTGGAGCGAATAAAAATTTTTTTTGAAAATCAAAAACGGGTAGGTGCCAAAAGTTGCCTTTATACTAGTACATCAACTGTGTGAAATTTTTTCGCTGAAAAAAAATGGCTTGAGTCTGCGCTTTTGCTCCAAAAATCGAAATTTTGGGTATAATTCGTCCTTTTTTGACATTTTTTCAAAAAAATTAAAAAAATCCTACAGAGCTGGTTAGTATTTAAAAGTGTTGCTTAGACCTTTATATTTATCTGCTTAACATATTTAAACTATAAAACAATCTATTTATTCCCTATAGCTGGAGCAAAACAGACAACTTTTAGTAAGAAAACAGCATTACCACTCTATTGGGTCATACAACGAATTATTGTTTTTAATACAACTCTTCTTTTCAAAACTACCTTGGACATGCGTCGTGGAGGTGGCTATATTTCCTATACCACCCGGCCCAACTATTCGATCATCTTAGTACAGTGTTTTATTTATACATTGATTTGTGATTTTCTTTATAAAAATTTGGCATGTTTTCGATGCTTCCACTTTGTTCATCTGTTCTTTGCATCCACATGCTGATGTAACTATCTTCATGTATATTTTTACAGTTTATACAAAAAAAAAAAAGACAAGCAGAGTAATGCACAGGAATATTATTAATATTATATTTATCTATATATTAATATTAATATTATAATATATATTAATATATTAATATAATATTAATATTATATTTATCTATCCATCTATTATATTTATCAAACTTACATTCAGTTGATGAATAATGATTGGAAGTTCTGTTACCACAACATTTTTTCAGTCAATTGTATTTTTTTTTACGTAATGATTTGCTTCAAAGATGATTTCAGATATTTCAACTATAAGTATGCCATCATTTATTCTACTTTTGCATTTTTTATATGTTGAGAAGCGAGCTGTTTCATGTGATGGTGATCGTCAGAGAGAATTGCAATGAAAATTTGTTCTCCGTGTGTAAAGCAACCGCTGTTGTAAATATATATATATATTTTTTTTTTTTGCATTAGTTTTATGCCGTTTTCTAAGTGTTTTCGTATCTAAGTAATTTCCTATTAACTTTTAGATCCCCTTTTTATGAGCGACAACATATTATGGTGAAATGTCCTGGGCATAAACTTATAATGCATAGTACTTTATGAGGGAATGTACGGATTCTAATCGACTATAAGTGCTCATTTAAAATTAGGAGAATTTTATTTGTCACTGTGAACCATTTTGCATGGGGTAAGCTTAGAATTGTGTATAATATTGAATCATTCGCTACTTCAACTCCAGTGAATTTCCTCTGCGTCAGTTATTTGAGAAGTCGATATAAAACGTTCTAAGCTACATGGATTCACCGGATCAATAAGGAAAATCTTTGTCTGCGTGCTATTCACTTCCTATTGCATTTTTTTTTTTTTTTATATAAAATAGAGAATAATTTTGAAAAATTATTTTCTCAAATTGAGAAAAAGATACTCAGAACAGACTAGAAATTTCTGTCGGAGATTGTAAAGCTAATTCATAAGGAAAGCTATTTCTCAGAAAGAATGGGGAATAGGAATTTAGAAAACATCTCACACAAAAGACAGCTCATAAAGTTAATAAAATTTTCCACTTTATATAAGCACAGATTGTCAATCAGCGTTTATATTTTACTCACAAAATGTATAATCCAAGTTTATACCGCGGGATGTTTTATACCAAATGTACTACACACCTAAATAATAGATCTAAAATCTTATTAGAAATTACTAAACTACGGAACAATACAGGAAACGACACAAAGCATACTAAAACTTCTTTAGAAATATTGTTGTTTTACAACAAGTAGTTTTTGCAAATTTTGTTTGCAATCCTCTGTGACAATCGTTATAATATTAAATAGCTAGCATCTCAGCATATATTCAATGTAATAGGATCAATAAATGATGACATACTAGAAATTAAATTCATACAATCAATTTTTAGGCAAATCATTGCATATAAAATGTAATTGATTGAAAGAATGCTGTGATAACAAAACTTCCAATTATAATGTACTAATTGCATGAAATTTCAATGAAGATAGTAGACTGCTGAATAGGTTCAATTAAGAACATACCCAATACATTGCTCAGCTTCTCCTCTGTTATACATGGTATAAAAATATACGTGCAGCAGGTCACACCAACATGATCCAAATCATCCAAAGTCAGTGAATATAAAGAAGGGATAAATTACTTTGATATATAGAAAACTTATACTCGTCTTCAGGAAAAAAATAACAATTCAATACATAAATAAAACACTGGGCCTAGATGATTGGATGGTTGAGACGGGTGGGATAATGCAACCACCTCTATGAGTTATATACACAGTAGTTTTGAAAGCAACTAGGTAAGAAATGCATTCAAAACAACATTTCGTTGTATGCTCCAATAGAGAGGTTAACGCTGATTTTTCACAAAAAGTTGTCAGATTTGCTCCAACTATACAGACTACAGATATTGTTTTATAGTTTAAATATGTTAAGCAGATAAATATAAAGATCTAAGCAACACTTTTAAATACTAACCAGCTCTGTAGGAATTTTTTAATTTTTTTGAAAAAATATCAAAAAATGACAAATTTTGCCCAAAATTTCGATTTTTGGAGCAAAAGCGCAGACTCAAGCCATTTTTTTTCAGCGGTAAAATTTCACACAGTTAATGTACTAGTATAAAGGCAACTTTTGGCACCTACCCGTTTTTTATTTTCAAAAAAAAATTTTTTTCGCTCCACCCTAATATATATATATATATATATATATATATATATATATAGATAGATAGATAGATAGATAGATAGATAGATAGATAGATAGATAGATAGATAGGTAGATAGATAGATAGATAGATAGATAGATAAACTTTTTAACTGTTGCTAGTTTTGGGGTCTAAAGATCATGATCGGCGTAAATCTGCAATTTTTTTTCAGAAATTCCAACACTGGTGCGATCGCAATAGGTAGTATTTCATACGAAATCTACCTAAAAAAAGATCAATTCGACTGCTTTTAGCAATAAAATTATGAAAAATATCAGAAAAGTTTCCTCGTTGAAATTCCAAATGTATACAGATGTAGTTTTGCTAATCAAAGGTTAGATTTCACATAGAGAGTCTCTTGATTTGTAATGCAATTCGAGAACATTGAACTTTTTTATTGTTACACTTTTGACGAAAGTTGATAGAAGGCCCTTAAATATTTTTAAAAAATTTAAATTACTGTAAAATGAAAATATTTTAAGAAAATATGATTAAATATTAACTATAAAACCAATATAATAATTAAACAAAATTCTAAAATTTGTAAAATCAGCATCTACTCTAAAAATAAAAATAAAACAAAATTAAAAATTGTAGGAAGTGAAATATTTTTCAAAACAGTGATATACTTTTATTTGTTCATAAATTATAGAAAACATTCACTGTGTTTGCTTTGTACATCTCAGATTATTTTGTAAATTTTTTATGCTATAAGCTGAAATTTGCACTTATTAGATAATCATAATGAAACTTTTTATCAAAATTTTGTAAGAAGTAAAAATAAGCTAAAACGTGTACTAGTTTAAAATAACTAATTTAAATTTAAAATATATAACTATTCAGAATTATAATAGGTTAAATTTAATAATAAAATTTACATATTTATGTAATATAATATGGTTGCGTTTACTTAATTTTATTTTTACTATTTGTGGAGAAATGCGTAAAAAGAACGAACGATTTACTAATTTTAATTTGCAAATTTCGAAGCAATACATATCGTGTTGAAACATCAACCAAAGGTTTTTACGGGCATAATTAGTATCGCATAGTGATAACATCTAAACAAATGTGGACAATGTAATTTCATCAAATAAATTATATAAAATATTTTTTTACTCTTTAAATATAATTTCCAACATTTTTTATTTTTTTTTTCAAAAAATATCAGAAAAGCTTCCTTGTTGAAATTTCAGATGTATCCAGAAGTACTTTTGCTAAAAAGGATTGGATTGCACATAGAGCTTCTCTTGATTTGAAATGCAATTTGAGAACATGGAACTTTATAGTGTTACACTTTTGACGAAAGTTGATAGAAAGCAGTTACATATTTTAAAAGAAATGTAAGTTTGTGAAAAAAGGAAATTATTTTAAGGATATTATGATTAAATATTAAATGTAAATCCAATTAAAATCAAGCAAAACTTTAATGTTTAAGGAAGTACTTTTGTTAAATAAATGTTATGTTTCACATTTTAGCTGCTCTTGATTTGAAATGCAACTCGAGAACATAGAACTTTTTACTCTTACTATTCTGACGAAAGTTTACAGAAAGCACTTAGATAGTTTAAAAGAATTGTACATTTCTGTAAAATAATTTTTTTTAAAGAAAAGGTTAATTAAAAAATAACAGTAAAACCAACTAAAAATTAAATAAAATTTCGAAATTTTTAAAATTAACATCTATTCTGTATTACAAACAAATTAAATCTGTAAACACAAGTAACGTACATTTTAAGGTAGAAATTTTATTCTTATAGTAGTAAATAATGATATTAGACAATGTAAGACGAAATTTCAGCATGTAAGAGTACATAAGCGAAATAATAATAATAATAATAATAATAATAATAATAATAATAATAATAATAATAATAATAATAATAATAATAATAATAATAATAATAATAATAATAATAATAATAATAATAATAATAATAACTAGCAAAAGCCATGCTTTGTTTGGATTTGCGAAGCATTTTTTTATAAAGCATATATTTGAAAGTAACAATATTTTTTAATATTCTTTTTGTATCTTTATTAAACAAAAACTTTATTTTATGTTTTGGCGGATTTTAATTCTACAAATGTAAGTTCAGCCAAATAACTATCAATTTCCTAGGAATTTTCAATTTATGATGTAAGACTGGCATAAAAAAATATTTTCGAAGCAAACTTTTACAAAATATTTTTAAATTTTCAACTAAAAATTCTTTTAAAGATTTTTTTTACAATTTCTAGTAGCCACTGGTGTTTTTTAAAGTTGTTTGAAATATGCATGTTTCCAATCTTTGTAATTAACATCAAATAATCTTTGATAGCTATTTTAGAATAATATATTTGAAGAAAGCTTAAGAAAAGTTACTTCTTCAAAATCCTATTATCTGGAAAAACATTTGAAATCTGCTCTCGTCGATACTATGAATTTTTAACTGTAAAACTGTTTAGTCTAATTTCTTCGTTTTTATACATGTTAGTGCATGAGAATTTTTGATATTAAAGAATTTTTCGCAAGGAAGATTTCTATTCAATGCTTAATTTTGAAGGATTTTCACTCTTGGCAACTTTACGTACGTTTTGAAGCCAACTGGTGCCTTTATATCCTCAATATCTACAATTGCTTCATCTAATGTTAAACCTTGGGATATATGAATTGTAACAGTAAAAGCTAACTGCAGAAGAAATTCTTTCCTTGAGCAATTTATGCTTCCATATTTCCAGAATTCAATTACGGTAGACTCCCTCAAATCCGTAAACCTAAAATCCACAACTCTCTAAAATCCGCACATAATTTACGGATGTAAACAATGAAGCATTCAGTTCAGATATAAGGACGAAATTTTACTTTTTTTTGTTTTATATCAATTCCAAATATTTTTTAATTTGTAATTTTTGTTACTATTACTGTCTTAATGTTTTCTCTTGAAGGAAAAATAAATTTATTTCTGAAAAAATTCAAGATATTCCTGTTATCAATGATAATCATAATCTTACCAAATATATATGTCTTAATCAAGCTTTTTTTTTTTTTTTTTTTTTTTTTTTTTTTTTTGTCACTAAGTGTGGCTAAACCTGGAATAAAACCTCCTTATTTTATTATCTTGATCTGAATTAGTATTGTACATTATTTATGAGGCAAGCTTCATTGAATAATTTATTCAAAATACATTTCATCTTTATAATGAACACTTAATCATACATTATTAATTAGACCTTTGTTTTTAATATTTTAATCATTTTAAAAATGATCTAATTTTTTATTATTTTAGTTTATTACTTACTTTAATATTTTATTATATTGTAAGCATACATTATAATTTCAATTGGATTATTAATTGCATTCAAATTACTGTTTAAAAAATGTAAACAAAGCAATGACCAGAAATCCGCAAAATTCTAAAATCCGCAAAATCTCTGGTCCCAAGCTGTGCGGATTTGAGGGAGTCTACTGTATTGGGGGAATTGGTACGCACCAAATCTTTTAAGTTAAATTATTGTAGTAATTAAATTTATCCATGATTTTTCGCGGTATCTAGTCTGGTGGCTTGTGATTTTCTTTAATACGTGCAACAAAGTCTAAAGTCCCGTTCACTAAACCTTTTTCGGTCCACAAATAAGAAAGTAACATTACTTTCGATACAAATGATAAAGTAAGAAATGGTTGAAGTCCACTTGTCATTTCTGAATCGGCCAACTTTTCCTTTAGTACATTTATAAAGAGCTTGAATCGAGGCAACAAGTTCACGCAATTCTTTTAATTTTTCATTTATATAACAAATTTAACAATTCATTTTATTTGTTTACAATTCTTTTGTTGCCACTTTACAAAAAAAAATCCATAATACAATTTTTTTTAAATGTTTAAGTGTCATTTGTGCAAATGATTTTGCTGAATAATGAAAACATATTTTATTTATTAAATTAATCGTGATTCTATCTATAATCACTTACTCCATGATTTATATATTTTTTTTTCTGAAAATATACGCGTTTCATTTTTTATTTATTTGCTAAAATGCGTCCGTATTGGAAATGCATGTAAAATAAATTAATTAAAATAATATTTTTTTTAACGTTTTGCTGTAAAAAAAATTATATTCTGCAAATCTAAAGATCATATTTTATTTTTGTGTTTAATTTGAAGTCAAAATATTGAATAGTTTTTTTGTAAAGTGTACGACAAATTGTAATTTGAGTGGCCTAGTAGAGCATTCGCTTCGCTCATCCTAATAATAATAATTATAATAATAATAATATGTAAGTCATGTATTCAATTATTCAAGGAAACGAATACATGCTTTCTCCCAGTTACGAAATATATTCCATTAAAATCTGCAAAGGAAAGTTAAGAACTATGTTATTCATTTATTAATTATCAAAACCAGAGAAATATGTATTTCTTTAGAAAATACGTAAAGTTGAGATATTTGGTCTTTCATATGCAGAGATATTAAGAAATTTCGTGATTATTTTTGAGAAAATTACCAGTAATACAGTAATACAGTTAAAAAATAACTGTAAAACCAACAAAAAATGAAACAAAATTTGAAAATTTGTAAAATTCATATATATTCCGTAATATATTCCGTATTAAAAACAAATTGAAACTATAAATACATGTAATTTTCCTTTTAATGTAGAAATTTTATTCCATAGACGAGTGCATATTTTAAATTATGATATCAGACAATGTAAGAAAAAAATGTGTAGTAATGTATATAATAATGTAATGTATATAATGTATAGTATATGTATAAAACGTAGTAAAGTACATAGGCGAAACTAATAATAATAATAATAATAATTAAGCCATGTATGAAATTATGCAGAGAAACAAACACATGTTTTCTCCCAATTAAGAAATACATTCCATTAAAATCTGTAAAGAAAAATTAAGAACTATGCAGATAAATATATATTTCTTTGGAAAGTATGACATAGTAAAAAAAATTTTCCTTCATATGCTGCGATTTTAAGAAATTTGTGATTATTTTCCTTTTCTGATACAGAAAATTTCTTAAAAAAAGACATCCATTTTTCGTTTTAAGAGAAATTTTGTTTTTCTACGCACTGAAAGACTGGAATCTGAAACTGCTACTTAAATACTAAATTTAGCTGTTTAAATCAGATTTTTTTTTTTCTTCCATAAGTAAAAAGAAAAATATATCTATGTTTCATACATTCACATTTTTCCTTGATTTCAGGAGTGGGAACTCTGCATAAGTAGATCTCATGTTTATTTAAAAAAAAAAGCATCGATTCCACTACTTTAAGCAATACAATCAGGAAAAATATCAGAAAATGTTCCTCGTTGAAATTTTCAAATTTATCTAGAAGTACTTTTGCTAATCAAAGGTTAGATTTCACGCAGAGCTCTTAGATAGTTTAAAAGAAATGTAAATTTCTGTAAAATAAAATTATTTTAAGAAAATTATAATTAAAAAATAACTGTAAAACCAACTAAAAATTAAACAAAATTTTAAAATTTTAAAATTTAAATATATTTTGTATTAGAAACAAATTGTAACTGTAAATACATATAATGTACATTTTAATGTAGAAATTTTACTCCATATTGAAGTGCATACTTTAAATAATGATATTAGGCCATGTAAGAAAAAATTTCAACTTATGGAAATACAAAAGTAAAATATGTATATATATATATATATATATATATATATATATATGCCATGTATTTAATTATTTAGGGAAACGAATGCATTTTTCTCCCAATTAAGAAATATATTCCATTAAAATCTGTAAAGAAAAAATAAGAACTATATTATTCAGACATTAATTATCAAAACCAGAGAAATATGTATTTCTTTAGAAAATTTGTAATAGTAAGATGTGTTGCCTTTCATATGCAGCGATATTAAGAAATTCCGTGATTATTTTCCTCTTTTAAAACAGAAAATTTCTAGTTAAAAACTTCCATTTTTTATTTTAAGAGAAATCTCGCTTTTCTACAGACTGAAACTTAAATATTAAATTTTACTTTAAAAAGCAGAACTTTTTTCTTTGACAAGGGAAAAATTCATTCATTCATTCATTCATTCATTAATACTTTTCCTTGATTTCAGGAGTGGGAACTCTGCATAAGTAGATCTCATATTTATTTCAAAAGAAAAAAAAGATCAATTCCACTGCTTTAAGCAATAAAATCATGAAAAATATCAGAAAAAGTTCTTCATTGAAATTTCAAATGTATCCAGAAGTACTTTTGCTAATCAAAGGTTAGATTTCACATAGAGAGTCTCTTGATTTGTAATGCAATTCGAGAACATTGAACTTTTTTATTGTTACACTTTTGACGAAAGTTGATAGAAAGTGTTTAGATAGTTTAAAGGAAGTGTAAATTTCTGTAAAATAAAATTATTTTAAGAAAATTATGATTAAATAATAACCGTAAAGTCAACAAAAATGAAATAAAATTTGACAATTTGAAAAATTCATTTCTGTTCTATATTAAAAACAAATTGAAACTGTAAATACATGTAATTTTAAAAATCAAGACATGTATTCAATTATTTTTCTTCCATAAATAAAAAGAAAAACATATCTGACTTTCATTCATTCATATTTTCCTTGATTTCAGGAGTGGGAAATCTGCATAAGTAGATCTCATATTTATTTCAAAAGAAGAAAAAAAAAAGATCAATTCCACTGTTTTAAGCAATAAAATCGTGAAAAATATCAGAAAAGGTTTCTCGTTGAAATTTCAAATTTATCCAGAAGTACTTTTGCTAATCAAAGGTTAGATTTCACGCAGAGCTTCTCTTGATTTGAAATGCAATTTGAGAACATTGAACTTTTTAGTGTTACACTTTTGACGAAAGTTCACAGAAAGTATTTACATAGTTTTAAAAAAATGCAAATTTCTGAAAAAAAGGAAATTATTTTAGGGAAATTATGATTAAATATTAAGTTTAAAACCAATTAAAAATCAAGCAAAGTTTCAAAATTTGTAAAATTTACAACTAATCTAAAGAAAACAATGAAAATTAAAAATCATGTAGCGTGAACTTTTTATTTTTTTTAACTCAAATGTACTCTTAATTGTTCATATATTAATTGAAACAATAACCGCATGCTTTAAACCGTTTGCTTTTAGTCACCTTAAAGAAGATTTCTTTTTATATTATTGTAGCTGAAGATTTCGTAAATACACTGCTCAAAACAATTAAAGGATATTTGAAGTTTTATATAAAATAAAGATATAAACGAAATTTTTTTGCCGAAAATAGAAGAAGAGAATCACAAATGCAAATTTTTCTGGTTTTCAAACTGTGGAGTATGCAAATTTTGAGTTCGACGTCAAAAACGTCGCTTCAGCGGCAGCGAATGAAATTTGACTTTCAACTGGATAAAAGAGAATGAAGACAAGGATGATCGTCTTTCATTGATTGCTTTGTTTCGATGAGTACGATGTCTCAGCGAAGTCATCAGACAGATTCAGAAGCTTGGAGAATTGTTGGTAGGTTAGAAGGGGGCCAAACTCAAGCCGAAGTAGCGCAAACCATTGGAGTGTCACAAAGTGTCATTTCCAGGATCTGGAACCGTTTTTTGGAAAGTGGATGTACAGGCCGAAGACCAGGGCAAGGTCGTAGACGGGCAACAACGCCCAATGAAGATCGGTATTTAGCGTTAACAGCTCGGAGACACCGAAACATGAACGCTACTCTTCTCCAACAACACCTTCGCTCGGCTACAGGCACCACGATTTCAACTCAGACTGTCCGAAACCGGCTCCATGCTGTAGGTCTGTATGCTCGCCGACCGATGGTATGTGTTAGATTAACATCAAGGAATCGTTGCGACCGCAGGGAGTGGGCAACCGAGCATGTCAACTAGAGGAGAAATGAATGGAGCAATATTCTGTTTTCTGACGAGTCCCGTTTTTCTGTGCATCCGGATAATAGGCGTATTTTCATCTGGAGGGACCGTGGCAGCAGGAATAATCCTGCGTTCGAGCATGAAAGTGTCAGATTTGGCGGTGGAGGAGTGTTGGTGTATGGTGGTATCTCCATTGACGGGCGCACTGATCTCTACATCATTCGAGATGGCGCTCTGACTAGTCGCCGATATAGGGATGAGATCCTCAGACCTATTGTAGTCCCTTACGCTGCAGAAATCGGAGATAACTTCATTTTAATGGACGATAACTGCAGGTCACATCGTTCAAACCTGGTGGAGGATTTCCTTTTCGAGGAAGAAATCGTTCGAATGGAATGGCCAGCGTGTTCTCCAGACATGAATCCAATCGAGCACGTTTGGGAAGCTCTAGGAAGATGAGTTTCTGGCCGCCAACAACCCCCACAAACTCTCCAAGAACTGGAAAGAGCTCTTCTGGAAAAATGGGGCAGAATACCCCCAACTCGTCATTAATAGCCTCATTGAGTCCTTGCCTCAAAGGTGTTCAACGTTACTGGCCGCCCGTGGAAACCATACCCCCTACTGAAAATGATTTTCTTTGAAGAAAACACCTTTTCTTATTCTTTTTTTCTCATATGCACAAATTGTGTTTTTTTCCTTTTGTACCCAAATGCGATAACAATTCTCCATTGTAAATGACTACTTGCTACCACTAACCCCTCAAAATTGTGACACCCATATGCAATTTCATATGATCCACAAGATTGAATACGGCCATGTGTATAAATATTCATATAATTTATAGGAAATTACTAATGTAACTTTAAAGAAGTCACAAAGAGTTCAGAGCTTCCTAAAAAAATGTCTAAGAAATTACTAGAGTAAGCTTTTGGTAATAATTTCAGAATGCCATTGCATAACAACGGATTTAATTTAACGCTTCTACTTCACAAAAATTCAAATAAATATACAGTCCTATTACAATTTATGTAATTTTATTGATAATTTTAATTGTGTAATGCTGAATATTATGTAAAATTAGATTAAAAAATAATCATGTGTTATGTTGAAGTCGTGACTTCGGATCAGCAGCTTTACTACACATAATTACTGTTTTTTTTCTCTCAAACGGGAAGTGAGGATTCAATTGACTCAAAACTGCTGTTTAATGGAAATAAGAAATAAAACCTTTTATGGAATTTCAAATTGCATAAATTACAATATAAAAATTTGAGTAATTTTAAGAGATTGTGAGATATTTTTGAAAAAGGTTTTCAGATATGTAAACTTCAAATGCATTTTTACAAGAACAACTACTTATGGAAACACTTTTTGTCCAAAAATTATTATTTTATTTATAGAAAACCGATCATCTTCAATTTTCATGGTTTTCCGAGTATAATAAACAACGAATCATTGTATTTGTAATTATTCTGAAATTTCATAGTCATATTTATAAATAAAGATGTGACTCCTATAAAAAAAATATAAAAATTTTATTTTAAATGGTATATCTATGATTCCCGATTAAATTTTTGTGGTTTGGGTTAGATTTCACTTGGTATCATTCTTCATAGTACATTTATAGATAGATATCAGTAAATTCATCTCATGTGAGCATTTTTAATAATATCATATATTTTAGTTTTTCCCTTTAACAAAAATCTAAAAAGATATTAAACCAAATAAATTATTCAACAAATGAAAGTGTTATTTTATAAACAAATTTATTAGCCATATTTAGTGTTCAACACATTTTTCTTTTTATTTATAGAAATGGGTGTAAATAGTAGTGATATTAAAAAAAGGATAAATAAGTTCTTTTTAATCCTTTTTTTCTATAGAAATGTAAAAAAAATGAGTGTGATGTTCTTTCTATTTTATGTTTTCTAACAAGAATTATACACATGTTTGCACTGAAAGAAACACTATTTATTTCTGTCTTTTAAAGTGAAATAGGCAGTTTATTCTATTACATTTTGTGCAAAAAACCCAACTTTCTTTTTGAACTAAGCATGGAAGCAAGCAAGTTAATTGACGTATCGTTATTTTCTTTTCAATTCTGTTTTTCAGTTGAGAATTTATTCTGACTAGAGAATTTCTTTTTCGACTTCCTTCTCCATTCAACATATTGAAAAAATAGTAAAAAGAACTTCTTGTTTTATGGATAACATTCATTAATTGATATTTAAGTAATTATTATATGAAACATTAACAGATTAAAAATGATCTTTTACGAGTGCATTTTAGAAAAAAAAAATCAATTTAGAACCTTAAAATGTACTTTCAATTATCGGTAACTCATTGATGCCGCCTTTAAATGACGCAATACACAATGAATAATCCAATTAGAGTAAATTTCCTTTTTCATTTCATTTTTTCGAACGATTGGTATTAAAATATTGATCACAACAAAAAATTGATCATAAAATAAAATCGGAGCAAGATCTGCAATAACTTATTTTCGGCAACTTTTACAAGTGATCGTAACATTGTTACAATATACAGTGGGCTATTTGTTCCAAAGCAAAACCGTAAACATGCCATATTTATATCGATAAAATCGCGACATCTCGAACTGTAGAAAGTACATCTCTGTTTACAGAATACAAGTGAAATTTACATTGAATTTAAAACGCTAATAGATTTTTTTTTATATTTTTTCAGGTTGCGCATTAAAATCAGCAAAAAGCATTTTTAGAATAAATCTGGTCTTGATGACCTATCGATATGCTGCCCGAGTCCCTGTGTTTCAGCTATTAGACATATGACAGAGCCAACAATCATTTCCTATTCTCGATTGTTATGAAAAACAATAATATCCGAACGTCAAATACTAATAAAAAAATTAAAAGATCTTAATAGTTTTTAGGTGTTTCGATTGAATTTACTCAATCATCATCAGAAAAACAAATATACAAATAAACACAGAGATGGAAAATGATAATAAACTATTACAAATGAAATTAAAAAATTTTAAAAATAAGAATCACGCGCTTTATATTTTTATTATGTATCACGTTGCTTAATTTTAGATTATTTAACAATTCAATCCAAATATTTGGGATTTGAAATGACAAGGAATCATTGCAGACCACTGAGCTTCTGACGTAAATTTCAATACTCTCTCTAATAAAAAGTTGCAAATAAAAATCTGACCTATAAATGAATCTACTTTCATTAAACAAAATATCTATGTTTTCTATTTCATTTAGCCTTGATAATGCGGTTTTACCTCTATTAAATTTTATGTCTGCAATGTGTTCTTTACATCTTACTTTGAATTTTCTTTGAGTCATGCCAATATAATAATTCTTATAACCACCTTCTTTAAGAAATGGAAAGATTTAAACACCTGATCGGCCAAATTTATCAATGGGGTCAATGGGCATGACTCAAAGAAAATTCAAAGTAAGATGTAAAGAACACATTGCAGACATAAAATTTAATGGAGGTAAAACCGCATTATCAAGGCTAAATCAAATAGAAAACATAGATATTTTGTTTAATGAAAGTAGATTAATTTATAGGTCAGATTTTTATTTGCAACTTTTTATTAGAGAGAGTATTGAAATTTACGTCAGAAGCTCAGTGGCCTGCAATGATTCCTTGTCATTTCAAGTCCCAAATATTTGGATTGAATTGTTAAATAATCTAAAAATTAAACAACGTGATACATAATTAAAATATAACGCACGTGATTTTTATTTTTTAAATTTTTTTATTCCATTTGTAATAGTTTATTATCATTTTCCATCTTTGTGTTTATTTGTATTTTGTTTTTCTGATGATGATTGAGTAAATTCAATCGAAACATGTAAAAATTATTAAGATCTTTTAATGTTTTTATTAGTATTTGACGTCTTTTATAGCAATTAAATATTTTAATGCATATTTTTGAAATGTTTTTAAATGGACGTATAAGAAAACTTCTATTTATAATTAATAATATATGAAGTTAAATTAATTTATTTCTTCCAATAACAATTATACTCTTCAAGAAATGTAAGCTCGGCCTTTGTACTATGTTCTTATAAGAAAAAGATGGTAGCAGATGAAACATAATGCACTTCCATTTTTTTTTATTGATTGGATAATGAAATATATTAAATATTTTATCTAATTTTGAATGTTCCTGATACACGATATACACTATATGGCCATTGATTATTGGACACTTGCGATTTTAGATATTTTACTAAATATCTAGAAAAATACATGAGGTATCATCTTGAAACTCTTAGTGTATAAATATAATAGTATACGTCATACACCTCCGTGAAGATTTTTTACCGAAACTCCATAGGGGACCGATAACAAATTAAAAAAGAATGAATATCTTTTGAATAACCCTGTCGAAACTAATGTAGCAAAAGCGCTGAAAAGCTAGATTATGATTGAATGCCTTATTGTAATACACTGTGTTCATTTTTATGCAAATAGCATGCATACTTGCATAGTAAATAAGGTTTTATAAAAATGGTCCCGAATTTTTCCAAGTTTTCCCCTTATAATTTTCAGAGTTCTTAATATAAAATAATATTTTTTTCAGAAAATATGACAAACAAAATTGCACACAGTACTCTGTAATCAGAATTAAAAATAATAAAAATTGTATGAAAAATGAGTCGGTTTACTAAATAATTTTTTACTGCGCATGCGTCAAAGATATCAAAATTTCATTTGCATATTATGTTAGCTAAATGTATAGAGCAACTTTTGTAAAAGTCTCAAAATCATAGCTTGAAAAATCTGAAAGTAATCGTCTATAGAAAAAGGACAAAATCCGTTGTTTCCAAAATGAAGCACAAAAATGAGGGATTTTATCCAAATGCAGTGGTACATCCCGTATTGTGTATTCCATATTGACATTAATCAATGAATATATGGATACAACCCCTCTTGTTTTTGCTTCATTTTGAGATTAACAGATTTTCAACTTATTCAATTGACAATTATTTTCAGAATTTTCAAGTTATGATTTTGTGACTTTCACAAAAGTTGCTCTATACATTTAGCTAACATAATATGCAAATGAAATTTTGATATCGTTGATGCATGCGCAGTAAAAAATCATTTAGTAAACCAACTCATTTTGTGTGCAATTTCCATTATTTTTTAATTCTGATTACAGGGTACTGTGTGCAATGTTGTTTGTCATGTTTTCTGAAAAAAATATTATTTTATATTAAGAACTCTGAAAATTATAAGGAAAAAACTTGGAAAAATTTGGGACCATTTTTATAAAAACCTTAATTACTCTGCGAGTATGCATGCTGTTTGCATAAAAATGAACACAGTGTATTACAATAAGGCATTCAATCATAATCTAGAGTTTGAGCGCTTTTGCTACATTAGTTTTGACAGGGTTATTCCAAAGATATTCATTCTTTTTAGGTGCGTTCGTAATTATGTAAATACGTAGCACCTATTGTTGTCGCTCAGTCCGTCCGTCTGTCCGTCCGTCTGTCCGTCCGCATATAACAACGCAAAAACTACCCAACCGAGTCGTTTGAAATTTAAAATACATAATTATAACATAATTTTGTCGAGTCATTTCAAATTTTTTGAAAATCGGGTGGATAGATCAATTACAGGGACAATCAAAATGATTCCGTTACATTACGGTCAATGGGGAAAAAAGTTTCAAATGCATTTTAATCGTTTGAATTTTAAAACATATAATTATTGCGTAATTTTGTCGAATCATTTCAAATGTTATGAAAATCGGATGCATAGATCAATTACAGGGACAATCAAAAGGATTCCGTTACATTACGGACAATTGGGGAAAAAAATTTCAAATGCATTTTAATCGTTTGAAGTTTAAAACATATAATTATTACTTAATTTTATCGAGTCATTTCAAATGTTATGAAAGTCGGATGCATAGATCATTTACAGGGACAATCAAAGGTGTTCCATTACATTACGGTCAATGGGAAAAAAGTTTCAAATGCATTTTTATGATGTTACACTCATTCGAACATAATAGAATGGGCATGAATCTATGAAGTATATACTAAATAATGCTTTCTGTACAATCTGTGATGCAAAGAATTTTTATTATTAAATTATAGGGCTACACAAAAGTATTCCACTACATAATGCTCCACGGGGAAACATTGTTTGATACGTGTTTTAATTATATTCAACTATTTCGCATTTTATGAATAAGATATACGATTCTGAGGTGTAATAAAAATTACTTTCTGTATATTTACAGAAACACAAAAAAAAAATTTCGACTACTATACTGTATCCGAAGTACGCTCTACTATATCAGCAAGATTTGAATATTTTTAAAACTTCGTTGCCGTACGAACGCACCTCATTTGCTACGTTCACGTGCAATTTCCAACTTGTTTAATTTGTTGACTGTCCCCTATGGAGTTTCTAGAAAACATCTTCACGGAGATGTATGACTTATACTATTATATTTATACACTAAGAGTTTCGAGATGATTCCTCATGTATTTTTCTAATATTTAACAAAATGTCTAAAATCGCAAGTGTCCAATAATCAATGGCCATATAGTGTATTTCTGATACTAATAAATACATTGCATTATAGATTATCTTATTTTTAAAAAGATACTAGGTTTTGCAGTCAATGTAATGGTTTTCATGAGTCAGTATCTGACATTGAGCCAGGATATCATCATCTGAAGTTTCCTCACCCACGCAACAGTTTTTCACTTCCTTTTTTTTCTTTGTTTTAGCGGAACAAGAAAGACAGCATAAGCAAAACATATCCTTTATTTGGCTGGAAACGTAACATATTTACACACAGGGAAAATATGACATTAACTGATTATGACAGAAAAATTTAACGAAAAATAATTGAAAGATTAAACGTTGAAGGCTATTTAATAGGTATAGCCATAGCTATAAAATGACATAAAGAATTTGACACTAAGCATTTTTCAATACCATCTCTAGAAATAATTAAGAATCATTAACCACAACATCTGAATAAAATGCTTAAATTATGAAATCCTTTTCATAAAATAAATTATTTATTTATTAAGACATAGCTTACTGAAACAAAATACACAGTATTGTTTTTAAACAACATACATATTTAATGAAACATCTATCTTATTATCATTCTTTCATCTTTTATAACGATCAAAAAGTTTAACTTTCTGAAGCTGATCCAAGAACTCATTAGAGAATAAATACTCCAAAGAATTAAATAATAGTTCCTTTTAAAGTATTGAATATGACTACTTTCATTTTATAAGCTCAAATTCTACAAAATATCTCTTCACTCAAGAACTTTGAGAGAAAAAAAATCATTAATGAACATATTATTTTGAAACGAAACTTTTGAGTTTTTTTTAAATTAAATGACACAACTTCTAGACTTTTTCATCTTCGCATGAAAACAAAGTAGTAGTCTCAATATTTCTTCTTTTATTTTTGTTTATATAAAATATATTTTATTTCTGAAAAAGAGTTTGTAAGAATCATACTTTAAAAGTTTATTGGAGTGTTTTTATCCTGAGTCTAATAAACATGCTATATAAAGATGTTTTCCATTTAAATTAATTTTCAAGATTAATCATTATATGATATGAATTAACATGAAACCTCTCTATTTAAGTAATTCTATAACAATGTTAATTTATAAACTGAAGTAGTTTTGTATATATTCACAAAAAAGCATTTATTTTACACCTTTTTTTAGATTTTCATGAAATTTCTATATAATTAATCCTGAAATTCAACTTGCAAAACACCCACTGTTATAAAAAAAAAATCTTACTCAGGTTTTTAAAGTTAATATTCAGTTTTCACTTTCAAAAATTAATATTTAAGTAAATTGTTCCGAAAAAAGGCACTACACAGTTTTATTAGTTGTTAATCATATTATAGATCGATTTGAAAAAAATAAACACTGCATTAGAAATACTGTTTTTTCATTAGCAATTAAAACATTTTCACTTGAAATAAATCCTTATTTCCTTAATATAGGAGACACTCTGAGTCCTTAATATCGGAGACACAACTGAACTCTCATAAATATACTCGGATTATCATGAAATTTTTGGACGTTATATAAGTTTCCCTATCACAAACCCTATTGAAAATGAAGTTTCTATCATGATTAATATATTTACAGGGACAGTCAAAAGTTCTCCATTACATTACGGCCTATGGGGAAAAATTGTTTCAAATGAAGTTTAACGTTTAAAACACTTTCCCAAAGTTTAAAAAGTGCTTGTGCATTGTTTGAAAAGTGCGTATGCATTCGGTTTGTCTGTCCGTCTGTCCAATTTTCCGCGCTCTAACTCCTGTAAATAAACTCGAATTGCCCTGAATTTTTTGTATGTTATTAACGTTTGCCCTAGCACGAATCCTATTGAAAATAAAGTTTCTACCAAGATTAGTTTGTTTACAGGGAGAGTCAAAAATTTTCCATTACGTTGTGGCTTATGGTAAAAAATCGTTTCAAAAGCATTTTGAAGATTTTACACCCTATCAAACATATTAAATTGTACATGTATTTAACAGGTTGACTAAAATATGCATTCTATAAAATATGCTGTGAAAATATAGCTATTATTCATTTACAGGGACACACAAAAGAATTCCATTGGATAATGATAAAGGGGGGGGGGATAGTGTGCGACATTTTTAGATGTATTAAACTGTTTTGCGTATAACAAAATTGATATGTGTCACGGAGGCATAATATAAACTATACGATACTGTCTTGCATAATATGAAGTACATTGCATTTACAGGGACACACAAAAGATTTCAAATAGTATATTCCTTCCGAGGGACTGTATATGTTTCCGATGGTAGCTGATGGGCGGATGAAATACATTTTAATTATAATATACGCATTAAGTTTCCCTAAATCTTTGTACATTTTAAGGGTGTGTATAAATGTTATAGTTGAAATACAGGGCTACCCAAAGAACTCGCCAACGTTACTGAGTATGAGCGTAAATTACTTAAAGGTGGTTCTTAAATAAGGTATAAATTTTTTACGCAGAATTGCATTGAATGCACAAATACATGTTTGTAGAATATAGATAAAATGATATACAGGGCCACGCAAAATATCATGTAAATCAACACCTATGAAAGATGATTTATAGCAATGTGATTTCAGTTGTTTTAAGAGTATTTTAGTTTAAAATGCATTTTAGCTTCTTACTGACGCGTAATAAAGGTAAAAGGTAAACAACAGGGCTGAACAAAAGTTTTCAAGTATAAAGTTTCCCATTTATTAGTACAAATTGCTCAAAAAGAAATTTTAAGCTTTTTTCTTGCTAAACTAAAATTTCCCATTATGTAATATGTATATCAACTGACAGATCAAATACAGGGCTGTTCAAAAGTATTGGAAAACGTATTTGGCTATATACCCTTATTTCCCTAATTAAAGAAGTTTTGTTAAACATTTCATGAAGTGTTGGAAAGTGCTTCATAATCTATGGTTAACGCATGATTTTTCATATTTGTTTTTTTCAAATTCTAGCTTTAAATATTTTTTTAAATATTAATATTTTTTAAATGCTGAATCAAAATTAAAGTTAAAATATTTCTCTGTATTTAAATGTTTTTAAAAAATTAATAAAATTAATAAATAGTAAATTAAAAAATTTTAATTTTTAAATTAAATAAAACCTGAGAAGTTTTATCGTGTGATTTTATTTACAAATGGCATGGTTTTCCATTACAAAAATTCATAGTTTGAACTCAATAAATAAAAATTATTTTAAAATTTGTCCTGGATGCATTTTAACTCCGTTTACTCGATTAGGGATCACAGAGAAGTTTCTGGCCTCCTCATTGGTTGGTTTCTCTTTCGACTTTTCTGCTATTTAAAGTGTTTGGGAATTAGAATTATTAAAGACGCCATTAGTAATACATAAAAATTTATTTTTTTATATACATTAAACAGCATTCAACATTCAATACTTTAATCTAACTTAGTTCTTATTAAATGACTAAATAATTCAGAATTCCTCAATGTTATTTCATTAGAATGCATAGGTTAAGTGGAACACATTAGAAAAAATATGTAATGGAGCCATCTACTTTTCTTAAACGAAGCTTTAACTTGTTTTTTTAGTCAACATTTTGGTTTAGTGACTTATTTTTCTTTTGTCTATTAAATTGGAATTTAGATTTAAGGTTCGAAAATGTTTTAAATGCGTATATATTTTAAGAAATATATATATTTATACATATAAAAAGTTTTTAAAATTCTAGTATTTTATATAAGGGACAAAAGTTTTTCATTTACATGTATATATAATAAAAAAACTGGACAACAACCGCATGAAAAAATTACTGAATCAAATAAATGAAAATCAAATAAATCACAAGGTTTCTGAATACAGAATGTTTCAAAGTTATAAATTAAACCAACTTTTAATTTAAATATTAATAATCGTGATTTCGGTCATCAACTACGAAGTTAACTTTGTCAAGTTTTTAACTTTACAACATTTCGAATACATCATTTAGCAACTCTGCGATTTGTTTTATTTTCACGATAAAATTTTCAGTTGCATTTTTTTAAATTAGTGTTCACCGTTTTGATAATGGCGCTAAAATAAATAGCATAAAAGAAACTAAATAATCAGGAGGCTGGAAACATCTCTGTCTTCTCTAATCGAGTAAATAGTGTTACAATGCGTCACGGCTGCATTTAAATGGTTACATAAACATAATTTAAGTATATTTTGGTCTTAAAATGGGAAATATGATGGTCAAAAGAGTATAAAATTACGGTTGTGTAACTATTTAGCTAAAATCAGTTAAATGACTGGACAGAATGATACAACAGTATTGTGTATGCGCTTCACTATCAATAAAAAATATAATAAATTTAACTTCAGCATTATACATGAATTTCTTAAGTTATTGAAGAATATTTGGAAAATGTAGAGCTTTGATAAGCAGGTGATAGACAAGATGACAGATTTATTAATAGAAATAGCGAGAAAGTTTAAAATTTTACGTCAAACTTAGCAAATGGGATGCATCCGTATTATAATAAAGTTTTTAAAACATTCAGATATTGGTGTAATAGTATACACTACTTCGGATGTTGTATGGTATCCGAAATCGCTTGCATTCCCCGTAAATACAATCTAATTTGTATTATACGGGAAATATTTTTACAAAACCTCGGCCACGTGTATTAATTTCAAAAAATATGAAACAGTTTAATGTAATTAATACGTGTTTCAAACAATGTTTCCCTAATAACATCATGCAATGGAATACTTTTGTGTGGCTCTGTAAATTATTATAAATACTCTTCGCACTATACATTGTACAGAATGTAAATATTTGTATGCACTTCATAGATTCATAACAATTTCATAATGTCCGAAAGTGTGAAAAATCTTTGAAATGTACTTAAAACTAATTTTTCACATTGGCCATAATGTAACGTAATACTCTTGATTGTCCCTGTACTTAAACTATATCCTTAGTAAAATTTTAAAAGACTCAACAGAATTATGCAAATATTATATGTTTTAAATTTCTAACAATTTTTTTTTGTAGTTTTGGCTCTGTTATTTGTGAACAGACATACGGACGGACAAACAGGCTGGCAGACAGATAGACAAACTGACGAAGACTATAGATGCTTCGTATTTACATAATTACGAACGCAAATTATACAGTTTTACAATATAGTAGAGAGTGTTTAAAGGAATATATAATTACTTAATTTAAACGAGAAAATCATCCTTTCTAATTTTCGTATATTTTTGCCTTGAAAACTTTTATTTTAAAGGTTTCGTTTATGTGACGAAAGCCTATTCGTCTCTATCTGTCCGACCGTTATAGAATCTGCACGAAAAAAAACTGTAGTCAGGGACTTCAAATTTTGTGTACTTACAACTGAATAGCTTGTGTTCCACGACAAATCATAAAATTCTTAAATAGTCTATTATTTTAATTAAATTATTTTTTTCAGTGTCATCCGCTCATTTTTGCAATTTAAATTTCAAATCCAAGTCTCAATTTCAACGTTTTGCGATTAGATATCATTCATTGCTTAGAGGTATCTTGTTAGTAAACAAAACATTCTTAGTTCATACCCTGATGTCTTAGCTAAAACTTTCATCCTGATATGGAATTTATAAGAAGAAATTTTGTATTTTTGACCAATTAAAAGGTTTATATTATTATGTTTCGTACATCTGATTTTTAAAATTTAAATTAAGTCAATTTATATTAAAATTTAAATATTTTGCTATTTACTAATAATTTAGGTTTTTGAATTTAAATTGTAAACATTTTAGCTTTTAGGCAAATACAATTTTATTTATATCTCTACTATTTTTTTTTTTCGGATTTAAAGAAAAATGGAATTTTAGATTTTATATAAATAATTTACTTTTAACATATTTAATCAGATTAAAATAAATAACTTACTTTTATAATTATTTTTAAATAAAATTTATTGTTGCTATCATCTATGTAAGTATTTAATAATTATAAATTAACAGTTTGAATTTATTAATTAAAGAATAAGTTGTTTAAAAGAAATATCAAACGAAACTCTCTGTGCAATCTACAATCAAACGTATCCAATTGTTTTTTTAATCATAATTTATATAATAAAATTATTTAATATAATAACAGTTTATCGCATATTTCACCGATTACCTTAATTCAAACTCTGTCACTTACATTTAAAAAATAACTGTGACTTTAGAATCGCATGTTTATATTCGATGAAAAAAATGAGCTTATAAGTGCACAGGCTGTTAGAAAATAGTGCTTTTTGTCAAGAAATAAAGAAATATAGATAATTCTCTATTTATGTACTTTGTTCTAAAGATTAACTACTTAAATTCTTTAAATTATTTAATAAGCATTTTTTTAAAATCTACTTAATTTTAAAAAATATATATTGTACTCTGCATTTTTCTGACAGTTATTGAAAGAAGCGTTGAAAAACCGCTATGTAATAAGCAAAAGTTTCATATTTTATTACAGTTAATTATTATAGATAATCCAACTTTAGATTCAATTTACTCTAGATCTAGATTTCATCCCCACTTGTATGTCTTGGGTTCTGAAGTCCTCAAATACAGTGCCAGCAAAAAAATATTGACATTTGAGATTTTTTACGTTTTGTTAACTATCTAGAAATATACATGACAAATTATTATGAAACTCTGGGGGACTAAACAAAATAGTATATGTAATATATTTTCGGAAAGGTTTTTTCTTTAATTTTGGTCTCATAGGGGACCATAAACAAATTGAAAAAAACAAATGAAGATCTTTTGGATAACCCTGTCAGAACTAATGTAGAAAAAGCGTTCAAGCTGCAGAATATTATTAAGTGGTTTATTCTAATAAACTTTGTTTTTTTTTTATGAGATAGCATGTATAGTCTTAGAGAAAGCAAGGTTTTTATGACAAAGGTTCCGAAATTTCCCAAATTTTTTGTTCATAATTTGCAGAGTTCTAAACAAAAAACTTTTTTTTTCAGAAAATAGAGCAAACAACATTGCACATAATATCTTGTAATAAGATTTTAAAAGATGTATTAAAAATTGGAAAGTTTACTAAATGATGTTTAATTACGCATGCATCAACGCAATCAAAATATGATTTGCATAATGTGTTACCAAAATATATAGAAAAACTTTTGTGAAAGTCTTAAAAACATAGCTTGGAAATTCTGAAAGTTATCGTGGAAAGAATAAGATCAAAATCTGTTATTCCCAAAATGAAGCAAAAAGATGAAAGGCTGTATCCATATATCCATTGATTAGTGTCAATGCAGCATACACAATATTATACATACTACTGTATTTCGATACAGCAAATCATCCTTTTGTTTCCTTTTGGGAACAACGAATTTTGAGTTTTTTTTATCAAAGAAAATTTTTAGAATTTTCAAGCTATGCTTCTGATGATTTCACAAAAGTTGCTCGATACATTTAGCTAACGCATTATGCAAATAATAGTTTGATTGCATTCAAGCATGCGCAGTAGATTATTTTTTAGTAAAACTGTTGATTTTTCATACAGTTATTATTATTATTTAATTCTTATTTACGGCATTATGTATAATATTTTTAGTAGTGTTTCTGAAAAGAACATTGATTTTTATTAAGAACTCTGTAAATTAAAAGCAAAAAACTTGGCATAATTTGGGACCGTTTTTATAAAAACCTTAATTTTTCTACGAGTACACATGCTATGTTCATAAAAAAGTAGACAGTTTATTACAATAAGTCACTTGATCATAATTTGCAATTTGAACGCTTTTGCAATATTAGTTTTGACAGGGTTATCCAAAAGATCTTTGTTTTTTAATTTTTTCACGGTCCCCTATGAGAATAACTTCAATAAAAATTCCGAGACATTTCATTTATCTTATTACAAAACAAACTTGCAGTCAATCATCAAAAAATCTTTTTTAATAAAAAAAAATATGAAAATGCAGATACAATACAGAAAATTTCTACTCCTCATTTTTTTTTCATTTTTAACAATATAAAATAATAGAGTTAAATTGAAGGTAAAATGATACAATATTTAAATCTATTCGGATATCATAAATATTAAAACTAAACTAAATGAACGATTTTCAATGTGTAACAGAAAAAAATTTAGAAAGTAGTGTATCGAAATTATTTTTACAATGTTTTAGTATGCAATTATTTCCACACAATTAATCATAATAAAAACAAGTTAAATGTATATTTTCATGTCTTTGATTTTATTTATTAACCCATGTTATGCTTCAAGTTTTGCTCTTTTTTTTCTTTCTTTTTATGTCAATTTCTATCGTCTTTAATACTTTTCTCAGCGATTCTTTTATATGAATTTTCTAGTAGTTTGTCTCGGAACTTCAGTATCTAATACTGTCTATTTTTCCCCCAACATTGTTGCATATGGTATAGTTTGAAGTGCGGCAGGAAAATAGTACATCTGATACGACTTAATGAATATAGTTATATCCTTAGGGTCATTTTTTTATGAAAAAAAAATATATAGGTCTAATTATCAAGAAAAGCACAATGCTATTACCGTAACAAATGCATATACAATAAATCTGTGATTATAGTATCAATAAATTTAGACTTCCAACAAATTTTGATTCTATACACCTCGAAATTATAATTTAAACTTTTTAATAAATCACTTTAACCCTTATAAGAAGGGGGGAGGATTATACTTTGTGCTTGTATATAACTAAATAAATAAACAACGTTAAAGAGCACAAATATTATAAAATAAAAGGTGTTAAAAGCATACAGCTGTTTCGGGACTTCTAAAGTCCCATCATCAGTGCTAAAAGTGTAAAACGTAAAAGAAAGTCACATCGTAAAATAAAATAAAATAAAACTGTCGGTTTATTTTCTTTTCAAGAAAAACAGTATGGAATTCGTGATAAATTTCAGAATCCAGTTTTCGACGGATTTACACGTTTTAAGGGTCAGATAAACCCAAAAAACATATTTTTACAAACATTTTGTCTGTGACTCTGACTCTCCGCCTGTCTGTACGTGACATAAATTTTGTGGGCACTCTATTTCAAGAACTACTGTACGAAATTTAAGGAAAATTTATATTTGTGTAGCATTTTGTATAAATTAGTGCTTATTCATTTTTGGTGTAAATCGCTCAACAGATGGCACTGTTATGTTATCTTTTGTTCGATTTCTGTAACAGCTGTATCTCAGAATTAATGTACGAATTTCATCAAATTAAGATTCAGTTATTCCTTGACATGAAATGATGTTTGTTTTAATTTTAGTGTAAATCGATCAATAGGTGGACTTTCGCAATTGTTCATTCTCCGGAACTAATACTCAAATGTTCCTGAAGCTTCAGATTCGATTAGTCCTTCACATGAATTGAATTTTTTTATATTTTCGTGTAAATCACTCAACAGGTGGTGCTGCTATGCTGCATTTGTGTGATTTTTTGCAATAGCTATATCTTCAGAATTAATGCGCGCGATTTCCTCAAACTTCAGATTCAGTTAGTTCTTGACATAAATAGGCTTTTTTTATGTTTTGATGTAAATCGCTCAAAATGTGGCGCCTCTGCATTTTTTTAAGATTTCCACAACAGCTCTATCTCAAAAACAAATGCACAGATTTCCATCAAACTTCAGATTCAATTTGTCCTTGACCTTAACAGATGCTGTTTATATTTTGTTGTAAATAATTTCACAAATATCGCCGCTATACTGCATTTGTTATGATTACTGTAACAGCTCTATCTCAAGAGCTAATGCATCTATCAAATGTCCTATTCAATTAATACTTGAAATGAGTACATTTTGTCTACATTTTGTGTCATTTGCCCTACAAGTGGCAGTGCTGTACTGAATTTTGTAGGATATACACTATTTTAAGAATTGTCATTTCTCAAGAAATAACACACGGAATTTCATATATTTACAATCGTCATCAAAGGCACAGATTGCAATTTAAATTTGGACCTATGATAGTAAATTTCGAAATGTTAACACCTAAAAAGTAGAAAAATGTTTTAGGATTGCAATATCCGACTAGTTATATAATGACATGCTTGATCCAAAATGCAACTTAGTATAAAAAGCTCTATATACTTACACTTTTGGAAATGTTTTTGTCTTAATAAAGCCTTATTTAATTTACTTTTCTTTTACATATTTTAAAAATATAAACAACAATCTCCACATGTTTTAACATACATTGTACTATGTATTACAATCTGCAATTTTGTATAATAAAACAGTTTCTTATAACACAAAAAATTAAATACTCAATAACTAATCATGTAAAAACGTAATTTATCGAGGAGCTAAAAAAATCCATTGAAAAAAAGGTACGTTTACAAAAAAAGGTATAGAAATTTTTTTCAGCTTTATTTATTTCATGTAAACGAAAAAAAATCCTTTGTGTTTAAATATCCAAAATTACTATTATAATAATTAGTTGCTGATATATATATTTTTTTTTACTACAAATAATATTTTTTTTATGATTAGCTGTGAGATCGTAATTGCAAGTTTTTTCGTATTTACACTTGTTCATTATCCTAAAATTAATTCAAAATCTTGCAGTAACATGTGCAAAAAATACATTTTTCACATAATAGAGTCACGTAGAAAAAGAAGTTGATTGTGAAAAGAAATCGCCTTTAATTTCCTTATTTGTTTAAACGGTGTGATTTATTATTATTTATTTTTTCTAAAAAAAAAATTGAAATGTGTTTTTCTTCATTCACTCAGCTTATTGTATTGATAAAAACTTATTTTAAAAATTCAGCAAATATATACGTTTAGTTTTGTTTTAGAAATATAATAACAAAACTAAAATATTTTGAGTTTTAAAAATGTTGCATTCTTCAGTTTTTTTTTCCACAGAAATTAACATTTTAGAAAGATTTTAAAGGGATTTTAAAGAAAGATTTTAAAAGGTTTAATCAAGTTTGTATGCTGAATTTAAAAATAATTAATCCATTTTTAAAACTGCAAAGAAAAAAATGCTTCCGAATTTTCAAAATCATAACCACGTATATTTTCGAAATAATCATCAATACCCTTTTCCTGGTATCTCTTGATTTTAAAAATCGTTTTTTATCACTAGAAGCAACAGAACAGTTTTGCCAGATGGGCTACATTTTTTTAATTCAGATTCTTGTCTGGCACCACTTTTTTTAAATAGTAAAATGCATCTTATTTAATGACATATTAATACAGTCGAAAACAAACGGAATTTTGCCGTTTCAAAAAAATGGTGTGAATCAAGAAATCTGAATTTAAAAAAAGTAACCCACTGGCAACACTGCAACAGAAACTTACATACACCACTAATTCAGATCCTTTAATCTATGTAAAATATATTGGTTTTACAAAACATGCTTCCAAATTCTGGAAGAATCATAAAATAAACATTTAAAAAATTGAATTTCTTTATTATATTATCCTTAATATGAAACCTTGATATGGTTAATAATTCATAAATAGAATAAAAAGAGGACTAGACCATATTTTTAACTTTTTTAATTTTTTGTCACACAATTCTTGTATTTGACATACATTTTAAGAGTAAATAAGAAGGAAAAATACGCATCAGACATATACTTCTAAACACTTATATTCGATGACGTACAATTTAATCTTTCTTTGGTAGTATTTTTGCCGATTATATTTGGGTAGAGTGTTGTACCTTGGACGCTTGTTCCTCTGGACAATTTCTAATAATCTATTGGCAACGATGATATTTACTTTATTGTTAATAGTGGCCCATAATCAACAGTTCTCACCATAGTAACAGATAACATCAGAAGCATTGAATTAACGAAATAATGAGAAAAAGAAAATTTCATTAGTCGAAAGTAAATATTTTCTGACATTTTAATTTCAATTTGTACTCATGCATTTTTACAATAAGTTAATTGCAATTTATTTTTTTTATAAAAGAGAATATCTTTAATTGTTTTGGTAATGAGAAAATAATGATAGTGCTTCTAGATTTATTACCAA
The DNA here is from genome assembly GCA_964019185.1 of Maratus speculifer. Taxonomy (NCBI): domain Eukaryota; kingdom Metazoa; phylum Arthropoda; class Arachnida; order Araneae; family Salticidae; genus Maratus; species Maratus speculifer. The sequence continues at coordinate 193,121,909 of OZ025289.1, read as the reverse complement.
TTTATTTTCATTTAAACTGTATGGTAATTGTACCTTGGGACAGAAACATATGTTGTAACTTTGGACATATCCAGTGGTACAAAAAATGCATGGTTCATTATAACTTGAATAAATAAGGCTATTTTTACTACTTATTATACAGAAATGTCCGAAAAACATGTGAAATACAGAAAATAAAGCAACTCAACTTTATTTTGCTGTATTTTATACAGACATTTATTCAATTAATGAAACGTATACAATGAAGACAAGCTTGACTTAATATATACCGATAAACAACATCATTCAACTGTAATGTTTAATCAAACAGCTGAATTTATATTAGTAAGTATAGCAAATGTGCTATCAGATGTATGTATAGCAAGTTTATCCTCACATTAAAAAAATCTCACATCCTAATCGTGATTATATCATTTTACAAAAATTTAGCTCCTAAAAGCAATGTCTGCTAAAAAAGAGATATCTTGCATTTTAACAGTTTCTTTAGTAAAGCTGAAATTAAAACAGTCACGCAAAAAAAAAGGAATATATGATACCACCTTTAGAAACAGTTAATAATCTGTTAATGATATACTTGTTTTAACTAGTACAAAAAATGACAGCACTGATTATTAAGATCATACCACAGATGTGTAATAAGTAAGAAATGAAGTTTATTACTTTACTACAAATGTATCTGGAGAAAAACTATTCTCTTATATGTATATAGAGTTGGTCCTTGCCGATGATGAATTTTAAGTAAATTTTTAAAGCGCATAAGGAATAACAGCAAATTTGCTCATTGTAGTCATGATTCCTATGATATTTGCTTATCAGATATGGAGTGTTAATTCTCGCATCCAATATTCATAGAGGGATTAGAAGGACAATTCACACAGCTGATTTCATAAGTTGACTTTATACCATATAATGTTAAATAATCAGCATTTTTGTATTTTGCTGTATTTAGAAATAGTTCTTGAACTTGAATTTCATTTTCTATTTCCTTGAAAAAAATGAAGTTTTTGTTAATTGGCACAAAATTAATTATTTTGTGCCATTTCACTAGTAAAATGATTTCATGATCAAAAATGTATTATGGGTTTTATAATGTTTTACGATCGTTGATCTGTTATAAAATGAGTTTTTACTAGAAATTTTTTCATAAAAATAATTTTCTGAATTATCTGACATGTTATTTATCCATACAACTGTTACATTGATTTCATAAATATAAAGGCTTCTGTAATTTATAATTTATTACGATCGTTGATTGGTTAAAAATGAATTTTTACTAGAAATTTTCTCGATGAAAATAATCCTCTAAATTATCTGACAAATCATTTACCCACCTCCCTATTAAATTGATTTCATAATTAAAAATGCATAATATATTTATAATAAATTACAATCGTTGATCCGCTAAAAATGGCTTTTTACTAGAACTTTTCTCAATGAAAATAATCCTTTGAATTATCTGACATATTATTTATTCCTCTCACTATTAAATTGATTTCATAAATAAAAAGTTCTAATGTATTCTATAATATATTACGATCGTTGATATGTTTAAAAATTAGCAAACTCAAATTAACAATCATATTTAAAATACATCCGATTCCAACATACTTTTTCCAATACACGTACAATGATGGATGATGTACAGTCGACTCTTGTTAATTCGAAATCGGATAATTCGAATTTTTGTTCAATTTGAACTAAATATGAAGTCCCGAAATTTTCAATAGCAGAATAACGTTAAAAATTTTCTTTAATTCGAACTAATTTTCTCTTGACTTCGTTTAATACGAACAAATGAGTATTCTGATTTTTCATTTTTCTTTTCTTCCTCACAGATTTCAGATCATTTAAGTAACTTTCTTTCTTTGATTTTTGTGAAAATTGTTCCGGACGAGTATATATGTAATCTCATTCATTTGATATCCACTTTCTTATTGCCCTGTCTCTCCATCAGTGACACTTCAAATTTTTCTTCCATTGTGCTTGTTTCAAATCTTTTTTAATTATTTTATGAATTTATATATTCCTATTTAATAATAAGTCATTTTCTAATGATAACAGACGTATCAAATAAAATATTACTATAACATTAATTACTTTGTAATAGTATCATATTAAGGATGTTTTCCTTTCATCCTTTCCATAATTCGAACTTCGAATAATTCGAACATTTCTTGTGGTCCCGGCGAGTTCGAATTAACGAGACCCGACTGTATTGTATAATAAATTTTTGAAGTAAATTCTTTAAGTACAGTCACATTTCTTTAGAACATATTTTTTGTCTAAAAACTGCAGTTATTTAAAACTGAATAGAAAGAATATTAGAAATTAATTTCAAAAATGGTAGTACAAAAACGCGCACTAACCCGCTGCTTTATAATAAACTAATTTTATAGAATGCAAAGAATATTAAACATTTTGAATTACTTCAGTTATTAACCGATCTCAGTTTTTGACCAAATCATTCAAATAAATCATCTCCAAAAATACAGTTTGTAACAGAATATCCAATAAATATTTGTACAGAATTTTGTTGCGATAAAAACAGATATTTTATGTTATTTCATAAAAGACAAAACTTTGTTTGTAATTTAATTATGCAGATTTTTGTATGTAAGCCTGAAATTGATGTAATGATTTTTGAAACGGAGTAAGAATAAGATATTTGTTTTTACATTGCTTTAAAGTAGATATTCTAAGAGGAATCAACCCAATGTAAACATATTTAATATTTACACAGATCGATGAAAATAATTTAACAATTTAAATGAAGTTATAAAAGTAATTCGCTAACAAATGTCTCAAAAAAAACCTTTTTTAAAACAATTATTTTGAAGTTGAAAAATTTCATATATTAACTAAATATGTAGTTTTATTTTGTTTACGTATAAGTACTGAAATATAAATATTAAGAGAATGAAAGCGTGTCTAGAATTTAAGTAACTCTTCCAAATTGGTACAGCTGTGATTTTTTTTTATGTTTATTTTCCGAAAATACATTTCGAGATGAATTTATTTATTATTACTAATGTAATTTATAATAAAATGCATTTTCTGATGCTTTAATTTAATTTCTAGTTTTATGAACGGAAAAATATTTTTTTAATGAATTTCAGCGTATCTAAAAACTTTTCGCATGAACGTTAGTGTCTGGTATACAATATCTTCAGGTTTGCTTATCATTTCTCATTATTATACGAATTTTATGAAAAATAGGCACGTTGTATCATTTTATTTCACATACATTTTAAATTATTTTAATATTATTCACATGATTCCTATATAGTTATAAACTGATACTAACTACATTGAAAAAAATGCGCCGTTTTATTTATTGTTTGTCTAGTTAAGTTCTACATTAATCTATTGCTCTTTTACGTATTACTTTCAGGTTCCCAGATAAGCCACTCTACTTTTTCCTCTAAGTAAAGAAAATAACCAAAAAAAAAAAATATTCACAGCCATTTTATTTAAAAGGCACCTTTTGTAATTCATGTAATGAAATCTGTTACATGATTTTTGCTGTTACCGTACATAAAAAATTCTAAGAATCCCTGTTTCCTGGAAAAAGTTTAGTAACTCTGAAGATTTTTTTTTTTTTTTACAGTGTACAAATTTTAAGGTTTAATTCTAACATTTTTTAAATTAACTAAGCACTGAATTACTGCCAAAAGGCATTTTAAAATATTATAAACATTTTACTTTCAAATATTCTTTCATTGAGCCTTGATAAAAAAAGACTTTATTAAGGATGAGTTGAACAAAGTTCCACTGATATTTAAAAGGAATTTTGTTTACCAGTTTAGAAGGTATTGTGACGATTTTTGTAAAGGAAAATTACTCTAGAACTCTCAAATTTCTTTTTTTTTTTTTGTAAAAAAAAATTTAATTTAATTAAATTAAGAAAAATAAAAAAACCCCACTATTTTAAAAATGTGTGCAAAGAACTTATCAATCAGATAACAACTTGGAAATTTTACCTTTTTCGACTTCTGCCAAATTTCATATATCTGAATTTCTGCCTTTTTTTTCATTTCCAAAGTTTATTCAATCGTTTAAAAGATTTGATTTTTCAGAGGTGCATTAATTGATACTTTTTTTCAAATATGAATGTTTTTTTCTTTGTATTTGTCTGAGATTGAAAGGAATAATTGATTTATTATCAATTTGAAAAAATCAAATTGTAATATTTAACCAAATTTTCTTTCTCTATTTATTTAATTTTTAAAGTTTTACAATTTCTTATTAACTGTCAGATCATAATTTTAATACGATGTTTTCCATTAAATTTATTCAATTTTTTTTTTTTTTTTTTTTTTTTTTTTTCTAATAGAACATTAAAATTTTTGTCTAAATGACATTGCAAAAATTAAAGCTGGCACGCAGAAAATTTTTGAATCAATAATTATTTTTTGTGATAGTTTAGTACATTGAAAATATATTTTCATTGATTTATAATATCATATTGATGCTTAACTACATTACACATGTACCTGTGTGTATTACTGGAAATTGTCAAAACTGAACTTCTAAAAATTCTAATGCAACATCCATGATAAACAATTATTATTTATTAAAACTTTAAGCCTTTAAAAATATTTATCAGATTATTTATTTTTCGAAATGAAAAAAATAGCAACTATTATTATTATTATTATTACTATTATTATTATTAGTAGTAGTAATATTATTATTTAGAATTATAATTGCTTTTTTGCATTCATTTAAGATTAAATATAATAATTGATTCATTATTTATTTAAATAACGCAAATTGTAACAATTAACTAAATTATCACTCTTTTCTTTCAATTTTTTTTTTTTTTTTTTTTTTTTTTTTTTTGCTTTTTAATTTTTTTAATTTCTTATTAATATTCTAAAACGTAACACAACTATCAGACTACACGTATTAATAGAAATTTTTCGCCTTAATTAAACCAATAAAAAAAAATAAAACATTAAATATTACGTTTAAATTCCATTGCAATATTTTAGCTGAATACAAAAAAATTTTGAATCAATAATCAACTTTTTATAATACTTTAGTATATAGATATTTAAAAGAAAATATATTTTATGTACATTATATCATACTGATGCTTAAATACATCATACATAATACTATGTGTATTTTAATAATGTACATGTAACAGTCAAAACTGAAACTGTAAAAATGCTAAAATCTAAGGAGATGCAACTTCCGTTTTAAATGATTATCAAACACTAATATTTTAAACCTATTTTGAAATATATGTCAAATTATTTATTTTTGGAAAAGAAAAATTATTATCTTGTAAAATTATCTAAATCTAATCCAACATATGTATTAAATATCTTAGCAGTTCAGAGTACAGAAAATTTCGTTCTAACAAAAATTCTCTTAAAATAAAATAGAGTTAATTAACAAAAGGTACAGAAAAATAAAACACCTAATTTTCATGCTTTACTTAAAATATGCATGTGCATTCTAATAAGTCAGAAACGAAGCAAAAAAAATGTACACGCTTTAACGAAATATTACATAAAATCTTTTGTAACGTTTTCATTTTTAAAATAGAAGAAATAACCATAAGCACACCTTGGTTATGTACTTTTGTTATATTTTTGGTGAGAAACAAACACGTGTTGAATATTTTCATACTTTTTTGTTTGAGAAGAGAGAGAGAATGTTTTCTGTAGCTCAAAATATTTAAGAAGTTTTGATGGTAGAAACTCTTTATATGTTAATTAGAATAAACTTAAAGGGATTAGAGTTTTTTCTGTCGTTTATTCCAACATAAAGATAAATTTAAAAACATAGTTAAGCATTTTGCTTTGTGTGCTTTTTGGAAAACTGCTTTGAAAAGCAACATTCTTTAAAACAGTCTACAAAATGTGAGAGAATTTTTGGAAAAAGATAATGCATATTTTCGTTATCTAAACAAACCTGATATTTAATGGATATAATTGCGTCACTTTCATAAAAATAATAATTACACAATTTTTTAAAAGCATAATACCGAAAGCTCTAGTTATTTAAAATGTGTAATTACGTAATATTTTTAATTGACGAAATAAAATAATAATATTTTTTTAAGCACATGTTGTTAAATAAAAACGTAATAATTTCTTAAAGAACTTATTTTAAAGCTTTTTTAATAACATGATTTTTCATGCTTTAAACTACTTTTTAAAATAAAACATTAATAAAGTAAATAACAAAAATTTTACAGTTTAGTTATTATAAACACACCCTAAGTAGTCAGAGTGTAAATAAAAACACAAGCAATGTCAGCTAGAAAAATCTAAATTTCAAAATTCAGATATACCTAAACCAGAAATATTGCAGAATAGCACTGCAATTTAATTTTCAATTTTAACGAACAGGTGTTATTTAAATGTTTTCTCACCGCTTAGCAAATTAAGACTTTCTCACTCAGTTATAAAGATACTTTTGCGCACAGCACACAACTATCACATATATCTCCAGACAAAATGTTGAATAATATTTGTTTTTTATGTAAAAATGTGAAATATTATTGTAAAAGATTCTTTTCCGATTAGAAAATATCATTTACTATCTAATGAGACAATCAAACGCTATTTATTTTCTAATAACATAAAAAACGAAACTAATAAAAATGTGTTATAATAAATAACACTAGTTTACACGGTTTTTATACACCAGCTGAAAGTTGTTAATTTAGTCTTTATTTAGATAGAGTTAGCCAGAAAAAAATAATAAAAAATTCCGTCACGTCTGGTTTAATAAATATTTATTTACTTAACAGGGTTACATAATTTTGGTATTAATATAAAAAAATCAAAAATGGCTAATTTTTGTCTTCTTTTTACAGTTGTTTGGATCAATTTCTCTTCTAATGGACCAACAGTAATCCCCTAGTATGTTTTTATCCCAAAATCCCTGATGAATCCCCTTCAAAAACCTTTAAATCTTGGTGAAAACATTCCCCTTGTTCGTCACTCATACTTCCTAAGTTTTCAGGGAAAAAACTCAGATGTGAATGCAGGAAATGAATCCTTAATGACAAATTTACTTCCATCTGTACTTCCCATAACAATATTCATCTACTTTTTTGAAAACTTCTGAGTAAACTTTGCTTCTGTTTCTAGAAAGTAACTTTTGTGTTTTAGTGTTAATAAGTTCCATTGTTGTAGGCGAGAACCAAGAAGCTCTACTTTAGATTTTGATAGTTGTAAATCTTTTATAATATCCTTTAATTCGGCTTGGTTATTTAAATGTGGAGTCTTTTCTTGAAGAGAGAACTCGTCAGAATCACTAGAAATAGATTTGAATTCAACATCACTTTCATTGTCATCTCCTAGCATACTTACACTTGAATTACGGGGACAAACTGTACGTGTAAGATCTTTCGAGTATACAAAATGCTTAGTAACAGACGGAACTTCGGCATTTATAATACTCGCCTTATTTTTTTGTATTATATCCCACTGTCTTCGTAACACAAAAGTAACAATCATTTTCATGATTACTAGGTTCTCTCCATAGCACTGGTGAACCAAATAGAATGTGTACGTTTTCTCCTGATGACCACTGGAGTAAAACGATTCTACATATTTAGAAAAACACATGAGGCACCCATTTTTTTATCTTGTAATTTTGCAACAGGAAATCCAAAATGATGAAGATATGAACTTTTTAATAAATCTACAATAAGTTTTTTTTTTTTTTTTTTTGAAAATATAAACTGTCTACAAGCATAGCAAAAACGATCAGAACTTTGTTTACATTTTCTACTCAACATTTTAATTCAATCCAAAACTAAATATTTGATGTTTGAAGCGAACGAATGAACATTAAACTGTCGTCACCACGTTGGGTAGTTAAAAAAATAATTGACTGCAGAAAAAAAAACTGTGACGTGATAGAATATTTCTGCTGACGCTTTTAGGTTTAAGGAAGGTAGACTAATACATTTATATACATTTCTTTCGGGGTATATAAAAAAAGTTGAAATTTGTAAACTAGTGTAATTGAAATATTGGATTTGGGTTTTTTGTGCTAATTGTATAAGCATCCAAAAAGGTAACTATCATCGACTAAGGCATTACTCAAAATAAGAATATCACCCTATATGATGAAGGAAGCAGTTTTTGACTAACAACTGGCAGCATACATATGAAAGTTCATGTATCAACAACGTGAGTGGATTGTTTTTACCAATACCGATACCAGTGTCGTCGTCATTTCCGAACCTCTGGATCTTCCAACGCGTCGCGTCGCTTTAAAAAGAGTAATTAAACTTTCATATGAAATCATTATAAATTTTTAGAGGAATTTTAAAATTATTGCAGGATTTTCTAGACGATCTTTAGAAATAAGTTAAAATATATATTTTGATATTGAAATATACATAGGGGAGAGTGAAGTGGTGTGGGACAGTAGAGGAATCTGACTGTGGTTTTTTCTCATTATTTATCATTCTAAACATTTCATCAATCACACACAAGACGAAGCAATGGTAGCCCAATCTTTACTTGAAATCAGTGTTCACTCATTGTTTACTTGTTCAATGTTTACACTGTAAAAAAAAATCTGTGAAGGTACTAAACATTTTCTAGGAAACTGAGATTCCAAGAACTTTTCATGTAACGATAACAGGAAAAATTCATATAATCGATTCTGAAACTTGAATTTTTGCTGTTACCGTTACAGGAAAAGTTCTTGGAATCCCAGTTTCCTAGCCCTCCAAGCGTCTAGCAAATGGGTAAAATTGTAATGTTGTTTTCTCTGCATTTTGTTTTAAATGATAATAAAATATGATTATTTCAATATTACATAAAAAATCTTATTTAGGAATATAAATGTAATCCTTGAGAGTCTTAATCATTCTTCAATGCATTGAAAATTCCTTAAATTTATAGAATTATAAGATCTTAAACATTGCTTATATTGCAGTGAAACCTGGAGCTTAGTGTACGGAATATTACGGGCCAAACGCTTAGAGGGTTAAAAAAGGTTTAGTACCTTTGCAGATTTTTTTTACAGTGTACTTGAACAAAAAGTTGTTGATCTGTATAAGCTTGCAATTTTATGAATAAAAAGATTATTTCAAGAATCAAAAGTAAATTTGCTTCATACACTTGTCATGTTTTCGGTATATTAATGACTTTTATGCATATATAAAATAGTTTAACTTTTTATAGAACATTATTCTTCATATTATGGATTACTTAAACTATACCTAAAAGAACATTTTTGTTTATACAAGAAGTTTAACCCAAAACAAGGAAGTAAAGAGGAATGGAATATGCCACACTGTAAAAAATCTGTAATCCTTAAAATGTAAAGTTGCCGAAATCTTTATGTTTACTAACAATTAATCTGCACACTGTACAAGAAAACCTGCAAATCTTCAAAACTAATTATTGTAAAACTACAGATATTTTTAGCTTTAGAAACGAGCAACTAAAATTTTAGTTATCTTACTATAATTTTATCTGTAACCTGGGTTGCAATTACATAATATATTCTAGGAATGCCAAGCTTCCTAAAATATTCTTAGTATCCTTACAGATTTCTTGATTTTGAGTGCAAATCTGTATCTGTTATATGAATTTTTGATTTTGCCGTTACATAAAAAGTTCTAGAAATCTATGTTTCCTAGAAAACATTTAGTAAATTTACAGATTTTTTTTTCAGTGCAGTAAAGAGAGAAATGGGACATGTCCAATTCTATTTTTTTAATATGATGAATGTAAATTCCTAACATACATACATTTTTAGGAGATAATATATTAATTATAACATTTATAATATATTCATTTATTCAAAATGTAAAGAATTTTATTTGATGATTTAATAATTGATTTGATTTGATTTAATGTCATCTACACTGTAAAAAAATCTGTAAAGGTACTAAATTTTTTCTAGGAAACTGGGATTCCTAGAACTTTTCCTGTAACGGTAACAGCAAAAATCAACTTTCAGAATCGTTTACATGGATTTTCACTGTTATCGTTACATGAAAAGTTCTTGGAATCCCAGTTTCCTAGAAAATTTTTAGTACCTTTCCAGATTTTTTTTTACAGTGTAAAGTCCTAAAGATGCTAGAACTTTATATTGTGGCACATACATTAATAATCTAATTTTTTTTTAATAGTATTTCTAGCTGACACTAGACTAATTTTGCCCTATAGTGTATTTCCTTGATTTTGGAATTAAATCGTTCAATATACCATTACAAACAAACTTGTGTATAATTTTTTAATCCCTTAAAAAGTTAATTCTTTAGAAATAATTTTCTGAATTCCATATCGATTTTTATCGAAATTTTCACTTTTAATAAACTAAAAATCAAATTTAATTGACTTATTATGTCGATTTTTAAAATGCATGTATAATTTCGATTTAATCAATGTCAGAAATTTTACTTGTCAGTTTCATAAATTTTGATTAAAAACTTAAGTAGCAAGGATCATTTCAAAAATAAAAAAAACTTGAAGAATAAATATTCTGAAAAAATAGATTTGAAGTATATTAAAAAACTAAAAATTTATTTGTCAACAAAACTTAAGACTTTTGCGTAAATTAATAGCATCAGCATGTGATTTCACACGAAAGATGTAGCACAAATTGCAGAATAATAATACGCGTAAAAAGAATTGTAGGGGTAAAGAAATGTGGGGGTAAAGAAATTTTGGGTAGATTGCTTGCTCAAATAATATCCATAGTAATTTTAAGAAACACTTTATTTTCACTACATTATAGTTGCAAAGCTAATTAAAAACTTTACGTTTTCAATAATTTTACAAACTTATATAATCTATGAAAGCATTGGTAAACAGAGATCAACAGAATGAAAGGTATATGGAATTGAGAGTATTTGCTGCTCGAAACTTTCTACCGTTAAATAGTACAGACATACAGTATTGAATCAGAAGTAGAACTATTTGTTTATATTTGTTTAATCTTTTTTGGTGTAATACCTGAAAAAGATTTGTTAATTAAAGTTAAATCATAAATACAGAAAATAAAGATCATATTTGAAACACATGTCTCTAATATAGCCACTTTAAAGTTTTTTTTTATTTATTTATATTCTTCTGGCCAAAAATACACAGCGACAAGAGTATCCGTAATTAATTATTGCAAAATTCTGCATAAATAATTTATGCAACAAAATGTTAAATTTTAATTCTGATTTATTTTGTTATCTCAAACTTTAATGAGGTATTATTTAGATCGTGTACCTTATTAGATTAGTGAACAAAAATTATAAGTTTTATATTCTAGACCTTATTGTTTGTAAGATTATTTTAGAGAGTCTCTTTGAATTGATTTATAGACAAGATTAATCAGTAAGGAAATTACATTTCTCCTCTCAAGTTTCAGTTTAATAATGTGACAGGGGGAGTAAAATTAACTTTAAAATAGAAACTCTCTAATAAAGTCAAGCAATGTAAGGCTTAGTCTTTTTAAGTGTCTGGACGACATTAAAAAATTATTTTTATTTTCATAAAAGAGATTGGAAATTTTGTACAAATATGCATTTCATAATAAGTATACAGAACAACTCAAAAGAAGTTTCCAGTCTTATTATATTTTTAAGATCTGTTTAAAATTTAAAAACCAAATTTTAAAACGCTCTTTGCGTTTTAATTTATTAATAATTTCCTGATTTTGTAAATGAATCATGCAAATATCGATTACTAACAAATCTGTTTATTATTTTTTAATTCCATATCGATTTTCATCAAAATTTTTATTTTTAATAAGTTGAAAATCAAATTTCAATGTCTTAATGAAGTCGATTTATAAAATGCATGCGCAATTTCGATTTAATCAGTCTCAGTATTCTTCTTTATCAATTTCATAAATTTTGTTAAAAAATTAAGTTGCAAGAAGCATTTCAAAAATTAAAAAAATTGAAGAATGAGTATTCTAAAAAAACAACAAATTTGCCAAAAATTTGCTTTTCAACAAAAACTTAAGTGCTTATAACTTTGAGTAAATTAATAGCATCAGCATGTGTTTTCACACGAAAGAAGTAGTACAAATTGGAGAATAATACGCATAAAAAGATATTTGAATTTTGTGGTAGATTTTTGCTCATATACAATCCATCGTCCTTTTAAGAAACACTTTACTTTCACCATATGTTATTCTGACAAAAAGCTAATTAAACACGCCAATAATTTTAGAAAAGTTTGTAATCTATCAAAGCATTTGCAGACAGAGATCAATAGAGTGAAAGTTATATGGAATTGAGAGTTTTTTACTGTTCGAAACTTCATACCGTTAGATAAAGCAGACATAGAGTATTGAATCAGAAATAGAACTATTTATTTAATCCATTTTGATATATACACCTGAAAACAATTTGTTAATTAAAGATAATCATAAAAACAGAAAATGAAGATCATATTTGAAGCACATGCCTCTAATACAGCTACTTTAAAGTTGTTCTATTTTATATTCTTCTGGCTAAAAATACACAAAAATTAAACAAAAGTTGAAGAATGAGTATTCTAAAAAACAGATTTGAAGTGTATTTAAAAAACTAGAAATTTGCTTGTCAACAAAGCTTAAGTGCTTATAACTTCAACTTATAACTAGCTGGTTCAATTTCATTTCTTCATTAAAACGAGGTTTCATATTTTTTACAATAATTATGGCTGCAAGAAAGTTTCGAATAGAGGAAATTGTGATTACTCCTTAGAATATGTATCCTTATATAACATATTAAACTAATTCGCCTGACAATCAGCATCTATAGATTTCAAATATTTAATGAAGAATGAACACAAACTACAAGATTTTTTCCATTTATTCGTTTTCTATGAAATATGTCATAATGAAATATTGTAACAATATACATGTAAAATGATAGTTCTTATAGTTAATAATAATTTTTTTTATATCTGAAAAAAATGACTGTACAAAAAGATTCTTCGAAATTTTTATTTTTTCAGCAGTTAAAAATGTGTATACACCACAGAAATGTAAGCAAAAATTATTGAAAATATGCAGAACGTAAAATTTCTAAATTATTTATTAGAAAATACATGATGATGATTCAGGCGATTTTTAAATTTACATACCAAAAATATTTCACTTGAGTTTACTAAACGTTAAGTAACTGCTAGAACACAATTAAGTATTTTATTTAAAAGAATTTCGTCATTATGGCGGGAAAAAAAATTAACAAGAAATGCTACTTCTACTTAAAATAATTATTCCGAACAAAGATTGCAGCAGATAATAAGAAAAATAAAATAATAGATAATTTTAAATATAAAGATAATAAAAGATAATTTTAAATATTGTTGTAAGCATTATAATGATATTTAAACGGAAATGTTGCTATAAATAAAAAAAAATCTTTAGTGAACTTCATCAACTTGCTAATTTAAAATGCCTTAAAAAGTTACGAACAGCTGGATACATTAATAATTCGTACAACAGTTTTCAAAGTGTTAAATCTTTTTCTGTGCTAATGTTTTCATCTTTTTATTGCTATTTTTAATTTTTAAAATCCGTCAAAGTTATTTATCTAATGCAAAAAACAGCCTAAATTTTTAAAAATATATGCAGTTTACAAGCGGCACAGATTCTTATACCAGAAATTTTACATTTTATTGTAACTCATATCATACTATAATGCTATTAAAACAAATTAAATAATGATATTATTATCCAAAACTGAAATGTATACAAAAATTACGTACAGAAAGATCTTTTAAAAAAGTTCCTTTATTCGACATATATGTAACTTTTTCGATCATAAATTATACTAAAAAAATCAATAATTGCTATATATGGCAAACGTAATGAACTTATATTCAAATTTAATGCTTTTACTAATTTTAAATAATGTCTTCATTATTGGGTATATCGTGTTAAATAACATATACGCTACTCGTAATAAACTCCTTTACCATTTGTATGGAATAAAATGTTTAAGTTCTTCTCATCTTATTGGCAACAATAAATAACAGTTGATTTTTCATTCATTATATAATTGTTTTACTAAAAAATTCATATATTTTTTAATATCCGATTAGTAATTACAGACCAATTTTTAAAGACCAATTATGCATTGCTTAAAAAAATCTATAAAAAATATAGAAACATAAAAATAATAATAGGTCCGTAGATTGTTGGCTTGTTGTGTAGATGTTAGAGTACAAAGGAGGGTGGAGATGTCTGGATAATACGCAATGGTTTATCTTTTTAACTGCAGATGCAGTTAACAATAACCGGCTAAGATTTCATCGTAGAACATGTATCCAATAATCTAGATTCCCCATATGCAACACCACACGTTCGTGGATTAGTGTATTTGGCTATGTGCTGTTGGGAAAATGTGGCAGGTTACGAGAGAACAATAATGCTCATTGTGCACGTTCACAATGCCAGCCCATGTAAACATTCACACATCTATCAAGAGAAGGTCGCAAAGGAACGATGGATTTTCCTCTCAAATGTTGAGCGTAAAACTATAATAATCAAATACCTCTCTGTGGTCGCCTAGCATCAATGCTTACACCAGTGTCGCATGGTATGGATGTGCAGCATGTGAATGTAACCTTGTCTATCTACTTGCTTTGTGCAGTGATGCAACAGAGTAGGTCTTTCTAAAACTGTGCAGCGCACCAGTTATAGTTTTTTGCAATGTATGTCAATTCCTAGGGAAATGTTTTGAATAAGACCTCGCAGCCTTTCTTGCATTCGTTTCACATTCATCGTAAATGAATATTATTTAGGCTTATATGTATGTGTAGTCTGCTTCACGATCTTAGCTTTGATTAGCATTTCCACTGTTAAGAGATTCGTATATTATCCAGAACATGTGCTGCCATGCTATTATAATCCGGATTTACTCACTCTTAATTGTTTGGCTGGTCGTTTACATTCCGCTGTCAATTATCTAATAGTTATTGAGTATGTTTTATTTCCCGTGTGCGATATTAAATACTTTGATGTTTTAATGTTGTTCGACCCCTAAATGTACCTCATGTAGATTCCGGCTTTTGATATATTAATTTTTATAGTAGGCTTATTTTTTGATACGATAATAAATTAATATTTATCCTTCGGATCAATTCCTAAAAGCAAGCAAAGGTTTTTGATGAAATAACCCTTTTGGGGGGGGGGGGGGAAACCTGGTTTGGCGAACCAATTAAAGTTGATTTCACGGTAAAAAGGACATTAAAGCCTGATTTCGATCTCCAATAACTATAATTCATTTTTCAACTGATCCCTCAATGAAGGAACCAAAGTCATGTACAGAATTCTCAAACTTTGAAATTTAATAACTGTGTCAATTTTTATAGTACATAAGTCGAATTTTTTGTATAATATATGAATATATCGAATTTTTTGTATAAATATATAATATAAACTTTTACTAAATAGAACTATAGGGATTGGGGAAAAAATAAGATTTCGTAATTTTTATAAAATGAATTTTTTTACTTTAAAAAATGTCACAACATGAATATTTACCTCAAATGAAACGTTTCTGTGAGTAGAACCATGACAAACTAGATCTATAGACCCATCTATTTGAAATTAATGTATGAAGTCTCCCGACAGAGGACTCTGATACCTTGCCCAAGTTATTCTGACCAATCGTGCAAACCATGAACCAAAACAATAACCATGTGCCGAGCAATGTGCACTGAACAGAAAACAGCTTATTCAATGCTAATTTGGGCAGAGTTTGCGTCACGTGTTCCAAAGGAATGGTTCAGGGTTTGAAGCTGAATCCAGCTTCAGATTTTCGGCGGTTTTTAGCGAAATGCGGAGGCCTTATATACTATTTAGTTGGCTACACTGTATAAAAAAGGGTCGATCTACTAAAAAAAGTTTAGTGATCTTTGTAATTACTAAAATTTTTTTTTTAATCTTACTCGGTTGCAAGGAATCTGTAAGAATTATTAGAAAAAAGCTAGCAACGAATAGAGTTAATAGTTTTACATTTTTAAAAGATATTACTAAAACTCACTCGGTGTGGCCGTGATAGCCTAGTGGTCATAGCACGGAACTCCAGGATGAAAGTACCCGGGTTTGATGCTGGATGCCACCAAATATGCACCGAATGTCTGCAATGTAAGTACTCGTTAAATAAAGGGAATATGAAAATTCTATTGTAGCAGTTACAATGGGTAATGATCTCTGGACTTTCCCTCCCCTTTAGAAACATGTCAGAATAGAGCAGGTAGCAATGTTTGGTGCTGCCATTTATTGCGGCTTCGCCGAAAATCTTCCGCTTCAGAAGTCTGTCTTTTTACACCACTGGATGCAGCTCGAAGGAAGCTCCTGCTCTTCCGGCACACGCAACGGTTACTAAAAATAATTTTGGAGCTATTACTAAAATTTGCTTGGTAGCTCATACTAAAAAGTTTTAAGTTAGTTATACAAAAAATTATTTTGTTCAGTTTACAAAAAAAAAATGTTTGTTTCACATGCAAAAAAAAAAGTTTGTAATGGTTACTAAAAATGCTGTGGAATACAAATTTACTGAAAAATTTTTAGTAACCCCTTGAGTTTTTTTTACAATGTATGGTAGAACTATATATGTATGACCAACGATTAAAAAATATTACACTCATTATATACATATATATATTTATATGTATACTGAAATGTCAGAAATCAGCTAGAAAAAAAAACTTAAAGTATTTTATTCATTTGTGCATATTTGAACTTTGTTAATATAATTTTTATATTTATCTTACAAATGTATTCACTACTCTTTTTCGTTTGCAATGTTTATCGAAATATAAATTTAGCGTCAGTTATTCTGAACATACTTTTAAACTTCAATATTGTGTTTCTAATAGAACTCTTTAGTAATTTTTTTTTATAGAAAATAGTATCTGAGCATTTAATGTGTTTATTTCATTGTATTGGATTTACTCATAATATTACTGTACAAAGAACATTCATTATGTAACAAAAATTGAAATTCTAAGTTATTTTGTAATGTAAAATAAAAGTTATGCATTGAATGATTATCGGAACTGCTTTCTGAAATAACAAGTAAGAAAAATCATGTGTTAAGCATAGATTATGAAACACTTTCGAAACTTCCTGAAATCTTTAACAAAACTTTGTTATTCAGGGAAATAAGATGCTACTGTCCATAGCCAAATATGTATTCCAATACTTTTGAATATTTGATCTTGTGTTTGATCCGTTGGTGGATATATATACTATATAATGGGGAAATTTAATTTAGCGAGAAAATGTCCAATTGGTTGAAATTTCTCTTTCAGCACTTTATTCTAATAGATGAAAAATACCATACTTCAATACTTTTGTTCAGCACTGCAAATTACCTAGTACCTTTATTACTCGCCAGTATTTTGCTAAAATTTAGTTCAAACAAACATTCTCTTAAAAGTACTTAAATCAAATTTCAAGAAATTATCATCTATGAATGACCATGTAGCTTATTCTCCGCGTGCCTCTGTATATGATTTTATCTATATTCAACAAACATTTCTTAGTAAACTGAAAGCAGTTCAACATAAAAATGCATAACTTACTTAAAAACTACCCTTAAATTAATTACTCTCATATTCAGTTAACTTTATGAGCTTTTCGTATAACCCTGTATATCAACTATAAAATTTATACACACCATGAAATTTGCAGAACATTTAGTAAAACTTAAAAGCGCATATCATAAATGAAAATGCACTTCAATCATTCATCAGATTCATCGATAATATAACAGTATTTCGGATAAGAATAGAATATTTGAAATATTTTGTGTGTCCCTGCAAATTCATTGCACTTCTTATTATGCGTTAAATATTACGTCTTAGCGGCGTATATCAATTTTATAATACTACTTGAAATCGTTTAACATTATTAAAATATGTCGCAAACAATTCCTCCCCACCTTCAATATTGTGTAATAAAATTCTTTTGAGTGGCGCTATAAATGAATAATAGCCATTATTTTGACTGCATATTTTACAGAATGCGTATTTTAGTGCACCTTTTCGAATCCATTTAATTTGAATAAGACTGACTGGGTGTAACACCTTTAAAATTCATTTTAAACGATTTTTTCCCATTGGCCATAATGTATCGGAAAACTTTTGACTGTCCCGGCAAATAAACTAATCATAATAGAAACTTCACCATTAAAATGCAGTTTAATGGTGTTACACTCATTCGAACATAAACTAATTTAGATGCATCTAGGAAGCATATACTAAAATATACATTCTGTAGTGTCTGCGGTGCGAAGAATATTTGTTATTAATTTACAGTGCTGCACAAATGTATTCCATTACATAATGGTATCGGGGAAAACATTATTTGGGGCGCGTTTTAATGATGTTAAACTATATCACATTTTATGGAATTGATATACGTTGCAGAGGTTTACTACAAGTCACTTCTTGTATAATAGAAAGCAGATAGTATTTGCAAGTATAAACAAAAGATTTCGGATACTTTATTGTATCCGAAGAACTGTACGTATGAATAGTACGTACGCAACTGTATAGTACGAATGCACCTCATTTGCTACGTTTGGAGTCAACTTCCAGCGTGTTTAGTTATCAATTTGTTGCTATAAATCCACAGCTGAAATTATAAAAATTACATAAATAAACCATATTCTTTGAAAAGGATTTATGAGAATCTGCATAATATTTCTAATAATATATAATTTGCATAATTATATGTTTTGTGTAAATTTATATAAA
The DNA here is from genome assembly GCA_964019185.1 of Maratus speculifer. Classification (NCBI taxonomy): domain Eukaryota; kingdom Metazoa; phylum Arthropoda; class Arachnida; order Araneae; family Salticidae; genus Maratus; species Maratus speculifer. The sequence goes on along the minus strand of OZ025289.1, from coordinate 193,103,214 downwards.
TTCAGTCTTTTAACTGAACACGTATATTATGTACTATAATTATTACTTTTATGAGATACTAAAAAAATAATTTTTTTCGTTACAGATACTAATAACGCTATGAGTGTTAGCAATAATAATATTTGTGGCTTAAAAACATATCATAATTTCATAATCATCTTGAAAACTATTTTGTGCACTACATAAAAGCAAAAAAAAATAGGCTTCAACGCATCATTTCACAATTTAAAAAATACGTTTTTCAAATAAGTCCAGTAGCTAAGATTAAACCTTCTGTATTTAAATCCTTGGTAGAAAAACAAAAACAATCTTACGTTTTACATTTGGCCATGAAGAAAAATGGAAAATCTATAAACACCGTAAAAAAGTTTCATTTAAGCAAATCATCCATCTTAGGCTGTCATCTTTCGGCAGCAGATAAAGACATTTGTAAATAATTATTTCAAATAATTTTCATCTTATAAAGAAGAGGAAAAATATACGAATTTATTAGAATTCGGAGGATCCCAGAAATGGGACTCTCGCCATGGGGGAGTAATTACTGAGAAAAAATATTTATTTTCATAGAGTTTTAATTATTTTAAAGAATTTTAAAGGATTCATAAGTAACATTTAGAAAAGCATACTTATTAATACAAAAGGTCTTAATAAACCCTTTAAATGTTCAATATGTATTTTTTAACAGAAGTGTACTTAAAAATTGTTAATTTTAATTTAACTTTTTCACACCATGTTTTGAAAAAAGATGGAATAATTGTTTGAAAATTTAAATTGTAATAACTACAGAAAAATCCCTTAATATATGTATATATGTATTTATTATGTGTGTGTGTTTCATTTTGTTATTCATATATGTTGCAAATCTATCATCAATTAGGTGCGTGGAGGATGCAACTTTTAATATCATTACTCAATGATGAAAACCACTGAAAACGTATTTTCGAACATATGACTTACCCCAATAATCTTCTCGAAACCCCAAATCGCTAAAATAAAAAATTCACTCAAAATCGTAAAAAACTTTTTTTAGATACAATTTAAACACAAACACACATAGACACAAGATTAGCTTTTAATTATAATCTATGTTTAAAGAAAGAAAAATGATAAAATACATCAAATTTTGTTTCTTATGCGTAAATCGTGACAGTTTCTATTTAATAGTGACTTGTCAGTTTCACAATTCTGTATTCAAAAAGAGAACTATTTATGTAAAACAAAGAAATAAAATATTCCTTTTTTATTATATTAGTATATAGCATAAAAATTAAAAAATGTATGAATTATTATTTGCTGTATGTAACAAATGCATATTTCTATTTCGTAGCGATTGGCTTTTTTGTATACAATAAAGAGTCAGGGTGTCTGCAGACCTAGTCTTGAAAAAGACACTTTGGAATACCATAACAGGTCCACAACTCCAGCAAACAAGTATTCATTTCTTGTCTGATCTAAAAAGCGCTCAAGTTAAAATTAAAACTTAAAGAAACTAAGTCTGCAAAAATAAACTAAAAACTGAGATTTGGATTTTGCGACCATTGCCAGCGGAGAGTTAATCACTGCGAATCCTCGATTTCAGCTCGGACGTGGCTAAAGTCCTGAAAACAACCCTTTACTGCACGGGGGACCCACAAGAGACAACGTCACACGCCAGCCGTCGAGGATAGAATGAGCTAAAACGGGGGAGGAAAAAGTCTTAAATAGTCGAGGTACAGTGAGCAAGACCTCTTGGCCAATAGGAAATGAAGAAGGCGTGGCCTATCCTCAAAGGTGGAAGTGACTTCAACAATGATAAAAAATTTCTAAAATTTAGAAACAGATAGAGTGCGCAATAAAATTTCAAAACAAAATTTAAGTTAAGTCAAAACAACAAAACAAGTAAATAAAATAAAATACAAAGTAGTAGGAAAGCTGGAATCGTGACTGTACATAAATACAGAATACTGAATGACGTAAGGGGTAAAGCCAACTCTAGATGAAAGTTTCTTTCTATCTAGGGAAAATAAAAATTTTCCCGGGAATTATGCTTAGGGTGACAGCGGAAAGATTTCTTATAGATATTTTAGAACACGGGACGAATTTATCATCCCGTGAAAGAATAGCTAGGGACCGTTTCCGGTTTTTCCCAACTGTGCCGTCATAGTGCCTAATGACATTTAAAGCAGGATTCCGCATGGCAGGGACTGACCTGTGAAACTTCATTGTAAGTTCCTTAATTTTCGCAAAAATCGGTTTAATTTTAAGGTCATGATGGATGACGTCATTGCGGACATAACCAGTTGCTTTGGTGAACCTACGAAGTTTATTCTGGAAAGTTTGGATTTTTTCTAGTCTACTCTTTACAGTACTTCCATAAATGACCGAATCATAGATTATGACAGGTCTGACCATGGATTTATAAAGTAACAATTTATTTTTCATTGACAGGGGGGTGAGCATACCAAGCCAAGAGGGAATAAGGGAACCCACGGCGCTTTTTGCACGATTCAGAGTTTCTGTGATGTGCTTGCACCCTGTTAATTTGGAATCCAGGTGAATACCAAGGTACTTAAAATCAGACTTCCAGGGAATAGGTTCGTCTTTCAGTTTAAAGTTTAAGTTAGTGATGGGGTTGAACGTTGGTTGGTGAAAAGAATGGCGGCACTTTTGGCACTATTTACTTTTATTTTCCATTTTTTAAACCAAGCCGAAATAATATTTTGGCTCCAGGTAGGTGTAAGAAAAAAGGTCTTTTTTCTGACTATTAAAATGGTTGCAACATCTTTCCGCAGCACATCGAGCTTCTCTAGAAGCTCTGACATCTTTTCATGATAAGCCAGAGAAGGCTCATTTATCCGCTTAAGTTTCATAACCTCATTTCGAGTGGAGAAAATATCAGCTTGTGTCTTATTGGAAAACTTTCCTAAATCAAAATCATTCAACTGTCGAACATCTAAACAGCCATAACGGCCCAACATACAGAAAGTCATAATACCTGTTTCTCTTAGAACCGGGGATTTGCTTCCTACAGAGCCACCATCTAACAGAGAGCAGACGATTTGTATATATATATATATATATATATATATATATATATATATATATATATTGATTTTATATTATTTGCGATAGAGAAGTTTAAATGCTATATTTTCTAAGCAACATTCCCTGATTGTTAAAAAGACTTCGTACTAGCTCTAATAATCTGGTCAATAAAAACTCCATAGAAGGAAAAACGCATGTTTTTATATTGTTACTTTTATCTATCACGTAATTTAGAAGTGTAAAAAAAAAATAGGTCACTTTGATGTTTGCAGTTACACTGTAAAATTAATGAAATAAATACTTTTTTCGCGCAGTAATTTTTTACTTGAATATTTTCGTAGTTTAATTGTTAATTTTCTTGAAAATAATATGAAAAAACACAAAACACTGTAAAATATTTTTTCCGTACTTAGACTCAAAAATAGTCAAAACATATTAATAAATTTGAAATTTTATTATTCTCAAGAAGTATCTTTTAAAAAAATTCATGCTGTGATACAAAATTTATACAAAATTTATACTAATACTTATTACTTAATTTATACTAAAATTATGAAGCATAATGATGTTGCAGTACGAATTTGAAGATAATTAATGAAATATCCTTGTAGCTAATTAAAAACCAATTACATTATTAAAACTTAATTTAGTATTAGTTAAAAAAAAACATAGACTGATTTATGTAATTTCATAAATAATATAATCTTTCTGTATACATTTTCATCAGCATTCGTCAGCATATATATTTATCAGCAATGGGATCTTACTACTTTTTATACTTTCCACTGGTAATTTCATCCTGTTCATTAATATATTTCATCTGTATAATACATAGAGATAGCTGCCTACAACTCGATCGGGTATAATTCCATTTTGTAATTCTCTCTCTACATATATATAGAGAGAGGAGGGGGGATGTATTTTATTCAGTCAAACACAATAACTGAAATCATCTGCAAACGGAATTCCTTCTATAGAACTCCATTAGAGAGTGCACAATGCTTGAAATTGCCCCACGCAGTTTCCTCTTTGGAGATATGAAAGAATAAACTAGTTATTCCATATTTACTTTAACTTCAACGGAATGCAGTAATATGGCCGCAAACAGAAGGGATAATTTTATATAATTCTCAGAACTAATGGTTTCAATTTTTATTTTATATTTCTACGACATTGTATTTTTTTAATATCTTCTTATTTAATGTGCCGACTTTATGTAATTTTTTTCTAAAAATTTTTTTCTTTTAATTTTTAGGAATTTACTGAAATTTCCTCTGTTTTGTTTACTGAGCTGTTTAGAATACAACAGGTATAACACACTTTACAGCATTGAACTGCATAAAATAAATAATAATATTTAAAAATATATATATATATGAATCAGTTTGCAATATTTTTGAAATACAAAACCTCGTTGTTTAATGCAATAATTAAAATACTTAAATATGTAAGTAACGTATTTGGAACGCATTTAAACAAATACCGTTCATAGCTGATAAGATACTCAAATTCTTTTGTGCAATATTAAGATTTTAAATGAAAAGCTTAAACCACAACAACAACAAAATTCTATTTATCCTGTTGGAATTATTCATTTCAAGTAAAAAATTTCGTTAAACAAGAATTTACGTTCACATGATGATGAAATTTTTTAGATAAATGAAATAATCTGATAATTTTACATTGAAATTTATCAATTGTAATATATTATAAGCTAAGCATTATGTCATTTATAACTCCATATCGTTACACTATAATTTACAATTTTGTAATTACTTATTGTCTATATATTACTTGTTTAGTGCTGAAAGTATTTCGTAACATTAAGTTAAATTATAATGTATGTTCTTGAGAAATGAAACAAGACAAAACAAAACAAAACAAAACAAAATATCCGGATCTTCATATTTAAATTTCCAATCATTGTAATACATTATGCGAATTTTTTATGAGCTAAACATTATATCATGTATATCATTATTATCCATATCGTTATCTTCCATTACCTTTATCAATCATGTCTGCTCAATATATTTTACTATATATATATATATATTACTGAATAAATTACAGGACTGAACAAAGGTATTGAAGTATTTTCCATCTATCAGATTAAAGTGCTGCAAGAAAAATTCCAGCGAGTTGGGCATTTTCTGGCTAAACCACATTTTCCCATTATATTATATATATGTATCAACCTATGGATCAAATACAGGGCTGTTCAAAAGTACTTCAATGCATATTTGGTTATGGACAGTAGCATCTTATTTCCCTAAATAACAAAGTTTTGATAAAGAATTCAGGAAGCGTTGGAAAGTGTTTCATAATCTATGCTTAACGCATGATTTTTTTTTACTTGTTATGTTATCTTTGGGAAACCAATCGGTATATTGTAATAAACTGTATTTCGTAAAACATTTTTTTATTATTATTATAACAGTACAGTTTTAAAATTTTGAAATACCCTAATGAACTACTATAATAAAGTCTTTGGTCACTCTCTTCTTTCCCCTATCCCCATCCAGCAAAAAGTAAAATATAATGCTGAAAATATTTCGTAACATTAAGTTAAATTATAATGTATATCCTTCTGAAATGAAAAAAAAAGGGAAAAATAACATTGTTCGGACACTATCTAAAAAAGGGTCTAGCCTTTAGGTAAAAGAGATTGGAAATATAATGCTACCTTCCTTCGCTAATCTTTTTTGTCTTATAGCCATTCTCCCGCAAATGTTTATGATCGGTAATAAGACAGATTAACTTACATTGCTTATTATTTTTATAGCTGACGGTGACAGCTATACGAAATTATTATATTTTTCTTGATGCCATTAGGTTTTTTTTTATTTATTTAGTACCTAAGAATCATAAAATATTTTTTTAACTGTGTTACAATAGCACGATTAAATATAAAAAGCAGGAATTTGTACGTTAAACATGGCAAATTGGAAGAGTTTGTACTACAACTGGTTTTAAACATATTCAAATCATAATGCAATACGTAACATGCAATGATACAAAAATCACCACGCTTATGTACAGTAAATTTATTATTATGGATACAAAATCACTCTCACTTAAATATGATATAATCACCATGGCAATCTAAAATGATTACCTATCATGGGGTATTATTGATTTAATTATATATAAAAGAATTTGATAAATATCAAAGCAAACTTTTATTGATATTTTTTCTGGTTTGATTCAATTTCAATATAATTTCAACTGAATCGACAAAATTCTTCAACGATTATACATATTAAATTTCAAACTATTCGATTAGATAGTTCTTGCGCTACTATATGTGGATATACGAACAGGCAGACGGGCGGACAAATGATGAATATATATAATACGTATTTATATAATTATGAGTGTATTTAAAAACAACCGGTGATTAAAGCAGCAACATATTGTAAATATTTACGTTCGAACCACTTATCTCGTCATAAAATATATAAGCTATAAATCATACATACATACAGAGTATCTCATCTTTGAAATGAAATAATACTGAAACAGTAAGAGACAGAAATGTAAAACAAGTTGTATGTTCGACTAACAGTGTCTGGAAATTTTTATAGACAAGTTTGCTGAAGTAGTTCTTATATTGGATATCAGAAAGCGCTGTAATCGCATTTTAATAATGCATTGTATTCACTTGATGTCTTCGAAATATTGTCAAACTGAGGCCAAATCACATTATAATGGTTTCGAAATGGTCAGTTTTCTTAGCAATAATTTGACGCAATAGAAGAGCAAAGTTTGATGTCCCTCTTTGCAATGTCTCTAAGAAATGAATACGCATTCCCCACAGATGAATTATTCAAGCTATTTCAACGTTTGAGGATTCTAAAAATGTTTTTCAAGTAACACCACAAAAAAAGTCACATGGTTTGAACTCCGGCGAATAATGAGACCAATCGGAACCAACGTCTGTCACTTGGGGATAATTGAGAGCAATGACGCATTCACTAAATTCCTCAAAGAACTAAAGCATTGCAGTAGTACTGTGTGGTTGGGACCCATCATTAATAATCCGGAAATTCTGTGGTGAATTCTCTAGATCTCGAAATGGTGTCAACAAATTGATCTACTACTTAAAGCTTCATGATTTTGTATTGCCACATATTAGACAATATTGAAAATATTTTTGCAAACCAGAGAATAACGAACTCCAGACCTGTCTGTTGAACATACCATTTGTTTGACATTTCTGTCTCTCATTGTTTCGCAATATGTCATTTCGAAGTTGGGAAATTTATTCTGAAATATTCTGAATATCTTGCATAAAAATTTAAATGGTTGCAAAAGAAAACTCCAGTGTGACACATTTTTACAAAACTCGAGTAAAATTTTCGGTTCTAATTCTTATCTATGTACTTACATAAATAGTTATTCAAAAATTAGTAGGTATGGTATAGGCATTTTTTAAATATTTTAATAATATTTGTGCTACATAATTATATGTGATTAAGCATTAATATGCATTATTATATTATAATAACAAGCATTATTAGTATAATAAAATAATAATGCACCTCTTAACGTAGAGTAACAGCAAAATAAATCATATTTAATATATATGGTATTTTAAAAAATATTTTCAATAAATCTACAGTACTTGTTCTTGAGCGTGTGCTTTGCTTTTCTGTATTTTCATAGTTTAAACTCACAAGTAAATCTGTCTGGTCGATTGGATTATAAATTTCATATCATATTTTTTTTTCATGTTCTAAACGCAGAAAATCTAAATGTCCGTTAGCGTGAAATTATTGTTTTAGGAAAATGTATACAGGGTGTCCTAGAACTTCGTGTACAAACTTTGAGAGGTGGTAAAAAACATCGTTTGGAACCACAATTACATAGGAAAACACAGCCAGTGAAAATGTTTATGAAACTATAAAATTTTTAATACAAATTGAGCATTGACAATAGAATTTTAATATGATTTTTTTCATTTATTATGTATGTGAAATGTCTGTCTTTTCTTCTTTGCAAATACATTTTCCCGGAATTTCTGATGTCATTCATATTTTTCCACATTTTAGCAATGGAAGTGCTTTGTCCGTAAAAAGCTCAAAGAAACACAAAAACACAGTTATAACACCGAACACAGTTATATGCCGAAAATAGTGTAGAACACTTTATTACACAGAAATAATTGCAAGAAATAATTTAATTTTAAAATAAATTTAAAATTATGTTTCTTTAAAATCAAGTATTTTAGTAGCTACTAGAAATTGCTAAAATGTGGAAAAATATGAATGACAGTAGAAATCGCGGGAAAATGTTTTTGCAAAGAAGGAAAAAATATATTTTACATACATAATAATTGGAAAAATCATATTGAAATTTTGGGGACAATTTTCATTTTCTATTAAAAATTTTGTAGTTTCATATACATTTTAACTGGCTGTGAAAGGGTTAACAAGACGTTTCCGCCCTTGCTTTCCTATGTAATTGTGGTTCCAAACGATGGTCTCTAACACCCCTCAAAATTTGTACACGAATTTCTAAGACAGCCTGTATATTTCATGCTATTTTACCGATGTAATAAATTTTCTAATAAAGGTTATTGATAACAAAATGGTTTCTCTCAAATGATTTGAATATTTTTATATGGAATAAAAACTAAACAGAGATACGTCATGAATTTCGATGATAAAGATGGTGTGTGAAAAAAAAAAAGATTTAATCATATGATTGAAAAGAATCAGTAGATTTTTGACCAGCATTTGTAAAAAACGTAATACTCAAAGAGATTTTAATTGAAAATTAAGGCTTTTGAAAATAAACTCAAATAAGCATTAGACAAGTTTCCAGTTTATTTTTGAAAAGTGATGATTGTGACACTAATCATCTTTATCATCTTTATATTCTGAACTCTGAAAAAATATTCATTAAATTGAAAAAATTCATTAATATGCCTCTGTGTTTTAGCACCAGACTTTACCGACACATGGCACTGTGTTTTCCCAGAAAAAATAATTTCTGATATTTTTTCTAGGTTAAGAACAATTAAAATGCTAATAAAAGAAACTTACTTTTAGAGCTTGTAAAGATAATTGGTACCTTCTTTCATTTTAAGACAGTACTAGGCTATGTGTCACTTTCATTTCGTGCTAAAACAAACAATCAAACAAAAATTATAATACATAATTTCCTGACTTTAAATTGCAAAAAGTAATTGTTGATTTTACAATATAATACTGACAGCTGGGGTGAAAGTTTATACTTTAAAATAAGCAGTGATATACCACCAAGTAAATGAATTCAACACTATATTCCTTTTTAATGGTTTATCAATTTGTAATTTTACTATTCACTGCCGCAAATTGTACAGTTATAAACTAGCACCTCATCTAATAATATTATACTCTAATGCCAACATTTATTTATCTATTTATTATTATTATTATTATTATTGCAATGCACAGAAGCATATTTTGCAAGAATAACAAGCGACTTTCAAATTTGCTGTTCCATTTAATAAACAACATTCAATCCCACTATGCAATCACGCCCTCTACATATGCTTACGTTTGCCATTTGAAATTTCGTCATACACTTATTTAGATAGATTTTAGATAGTTTAGCGTTTTAATCTGCCTTATCGGTATGCACGAATGCGTTTTGACCTTAACTTCAGTTCAAATTTTCTTGCAGTTGCCTTAGTAGCATATAATTTGTTTAAATTCCCAATAGCACTTTTAGGGAGAATCTTACATACAATACGCTCAAAAAATTATGGAAGCAAGCAAAAATGTTAAGAAAACTGTTTAAAACAGACATATATTGGCATAAAATGGATAATACACGAGTATCAATGCTCAATGCAGAAAAAAAGTCACATAAAAATTATAATTAAGCTTCAATTCTTTGAAAAGATGTGGAAAACATGAAAAGATGATTTAAGGCAACAATTCGATTACACGTAAAGGATAAAAAAAGTATTATTTAAAAATAATGCAAGATTTTCAATATAGTTTGTGGTTCTCATTGAACAGCTAAGACTGCTGCATTTCTGTTTTTTATGAATGCGATGATGTTATCGATAAGATTTTAGGGAATACTGTTTCACTCCTCAAGAGGGGCAAGAATCAAGTTTTAGACAGTAAAAGGATGGGCCTTGGTCTGGCATCGGATTCAGGTCAGGAGACCACGCTGACCATTCCATATGCTGTATTGTTTGAGCTTCAAACATGTTCTCCGCAAGACGAGCTATATGTGATTTTCATTATCATGTTGGAAACCAAAGTAATCTCCAATGGCCTCAGCGTAATATATGACATGAGGTCCCAGTATCTCATCTGCATACTTTTGGACTGTCAAAATTTAATTCCGAATGATATGCTGGTCCATACGTCAACTTATGCTGATTCCACACCATATTATCAAACTACCTCATCTGTATTTTGATTTTTCTCCAACGAATGTCGAGTTATATCGAGTCCTCATTTTCCTCCATACCAAAATATGTCGCATTTCACACTCCACACGGAATCGGGACTTGTCTGTAAACAGCACTTGACTCCAATCATGTTGCTCCCAATCTCTCAGTTCATCTTCTTCGAGCCGCTCGGTGGCTTGAAGTCAACGGAATGCAGACCATTGACATACGAGCATAGAAACCTCCCTGATGAAGTCTATTGCGTATTGTTTGGATGGACAACCTTCATCCTGTTGCTAAGAGCAACTGACTTTGCAGCTGGGTAACATTGGATGTTCTGTTTCGAGGAACTGTTAACAGTATATAACTGTGGTTAGTTGCTGTAGTGGCGCGTAGTCGACCTTGCCCTTGTCGATGTCTAACATTCCCTGTTTCTTGGAATTAATTCCACAGCCTTGTAACGACTCTTCTGGCGACTCCAACTGTGAATTTTTTTAATGAGATAAGGAGTCTAATGAATAAAAAGTGTAAAAAAGAGATTTTTTTCAGCAACCAAATTTTACTGCCTAATAACCATTCGCAAATTTAATGTTAAATTTTTGATTAGTCTGATTGGTTGCTTTTATGAAGGCCAATTATAAACATGGGGAATACAGGGCCTAAGACAGGGAATTCCCAAATTAGGGTTCTTTCCAAAAGAATATAACCTGTATTTACAAAAGGTAAAGAAAGGTTTGAAGAAAATCACAGATAATACCGAACGATTAGGCCGACGGGCGCTACGAGGTTATAACCCGACGCCTCTCGTCTACAAGCTTCGGAAGCAGAACCTTTTGGCCACTTATACAGTTAGTCTGATTGGCAATATCCAAGAGATTAAAAAATTCTCGAATTAAGCAAGATTACTACGTGACGTTACAAGGTAGTTAACATGTTTAATTTATTTCTTAATCTTTTCCTTTTTTTCCTTTTCTCTGTAACATATTAAGCAAGAGCTTTAACCGGGTGCAACTGTATGTTCGGTTTTGTATTGCATCATTACTAGCTGAAAGTAACGGTATAATTTTTCAATTAGAAATTAACTGAAAAAATTTCTTTTAATAATATAAAAATACAATTATTGATTTGCAACAATATAAGGAGCACCGGACCATATTCATTATAACTAACTTCTTGCCACTATTTCTAGCGCATGGAATTTTCATCCTCATTAACTTAATGGAATTTTTTCCCTGCAATATTTCTGCGTCATAAAGAATAGGTAAAAAAGGAGAATATAAGAAAATATTCATAATAAGTAAGGAAGTAAAATAAATAAATTTTTACTTAAATTTTACTTTTTCATCGAAACATTTCCATTTAATCTGTGAAGAAGTAACAACGTATTTCAAATTTGAAGGGTGTTTTAAGTTAAAATCTTTTGCGAACTTTAAAATAAATGACGATTATAAATTGAGTATATTTAACAGTTTTTTTTAATATTACGATTGAAAATATTCATAATAAGTCAGTAAGTAAAACAAGCAAAATTTTACCTAAATTTTATTTTTCATCGAAACACTTCCATTTAATCTGTAAAGAAGTAACAGCGTATTTTAAATTTGGAGGGTGTTTTAAGTTAAAATCTTTTATGATTGAAGATCATAAATTAAGTATATTTAACAGTTTTTTTTTTTAAATATTTCATGACTTTTGTAGAAGTACAAAAAATTACTTAAACGGCGATATTATGATTTATATGAATGTTATAACATATAAAAAATTTTATTCCTAACATACTGAAAAAAAATCAATAAATTTCATAGTTTTATTTGTTACAATTATTTTACTTGATATGTTATTTTTATTGTTAACAATTACATCGATTTCCATTTGAACTTATCTTTATGAAAACAACCCACTAAAGAAGCTTATGAAAGAGATTATTATTATTCAACAAAATTCATTTACTCCTTTTTCATGTTATTATTTCCGTTGCCACTTTTATCTTTCCAATATTTTTATTGTAAATATAATTTATTGATATGTATTGATTTCTCTGATAGGATATTGGAATATGCACAGATCTACATTCACGTGATTTTTATACAGTAACGAAACACAAAAATAAAATGTAGTTTTCATTTACAAATTCAAAAGCGTTCTTTCTAGATGCACTCTTAGAATAGATTTCGCGACAAATACTACCTATTTCATTCGCAATCGGTACAGATCTGCAAAAATTTTCAGAAATTCCAACATACGGGAGAATGTAATGGGTAGTATTTCCCGCGAAATCTACCTAAAGAAGGCATTTAGAAAGAAGATTTTTGAATTTGTGCATAAAAACTATTTCTATTCTTGTGTTTCATAATTGTATAAAAACCACGTGAAATCAGATTTGTGCATATTTCAATATTCTATCAAAGGAATCAATACACATACATTACATTTTAATTACAGTAAAACACATTTATACATTTACGAGGTTTTTAGACAATTTTAAAACAACAAACCAGAAAATAGTTTTTATTTCAAATTCAAAAGCTTTCTTTCTAAATGGCGTCTTTAAGTAGATTTCGCGAGATATACTACCTATTAGATTCTCCCGTATGTTGGAATATCTGAAATATTTTGAAAATCTGTACTAATAAGGAACTTTACAACTCCAATGTTTCCCCTTTTCAAAACTTATGTATTTATATATTTCTATATACAAATTTCTAGCATTCTTTTACCACTTTATTCTATTTAATATTTTTATATTGTAATTAAAATGTAATGTATTGGTTTTGATTCTTTTGATAGAATATTGCAATATTCACAAACCTATATTCATGTGGTTTTTATACAATTATGAAACACAAGAACAGAAAAAAAATGTGTGTGGCACTCGGGGACTGCCACGGTAAAGCTATTGCATAGCATTTTTTTATCAACTTATGCAAAAATACCGCGTCAATGTCTGCCGAAGTCTATCGAAGGATACCGTGCCGAAGTGTGCCGAACTGAAACGTCGTTAGCCGGAGTGTTAGGACTTTTCTCGCTACGGAATTTCTAGATTCGGTCGCCGCGCTCAAAGCCCGCGATAAAAGCTATGAAAAAGCTTAATAAATTACCAAACAAAATTTGGTCGCACTACGAAAATTAGATCGCGAGTTATAAGCATTTTAAGATTTTCGACCCTCACCTTGGGGGGTCTCCTGTCACCAAAAATTAATACTGTCTCATAATAAACTACCAAACAAAATTTGGCCTCGCTACGAAAATTAGATCGCGAGTTATAGGCATTTTAAAATTTTCGACCCTCACCTTGGGGGGTCTCCTGTTACCAAAAATTAACACTGTCTCATAATAAATTACCAAACAAAATTTGGCCGCTCTACGAAAATTAGATCGCGAGTTATAAGCATTTTAAATTTTTGGACACTTACTGTGGGGGTCTCCTGTCACCAAAAATTAACAATGTCTCATAATAAATTACCAAACAAAATTTGGCCGCGCTACGAAAATCAGATCGCGAGTTATCAGAATTTTAAATTTTTCGACCCTCACCGTGGGGGGTCTCCTGTCACTAAAAATTAACCGTCTCATAATAAATTACTATACAAAATTTGGCCGCGCTACGAAAATTAGATTGTGAGTTATAAGCATTTTAAATTTTTCGACCCTCACCGTGGGGGGGGGGGGACTCCTGTCCCCGAAAATTAACACTGCCTCATAATAAATTACCAAACAAAATTTGGCCGTGCTACAAAAATTAGATCGCGAATTATAAGCATTTTAAATTTTTCGACCCTCACCGTGGGGGTCCCCCGTCACCAAAAAGTAACACTGTTTCACTTTAATTTACCAAAAAAATTTGGCCGCGCTACGAAAATTAGATCGCGAGTTATAAGCATTTTAAATTTTTCGACCATCAACTTGGGGGGGAGGTCTCCTGTCACCAAAAATTAACGCTGTCTAGTAATAAATTACCAAAGAAAATTTGGCCGCGCTACGAAAATTAGATCGCGAGTTATAAGTATTTTAAAATTTTCGACTCTCACCGTGGCGGGTCTCCTGTCACCAAAAATTAACACTGTCTCATAATAAATTACTAAACAATATTTTGCCAAGCTACCAAAATTAGATCGGAGTTATAAGCATTTTAAATTTTTCGACCCTCACCGTGGGGGGGGGATCTCTTGTCACCAAAAATTAACACTGCCTCATAATAAATTACCAAACAAAATTTGGCCGCGCTACGGAAATTAGATCGCGAGTTATGAGCATTTTAAATTTTTCGATGCTCACCGTGGGGGGCTCTCCTGTCACCAAAAATCAACACTGGCTCATAACAAATTACCGAACAAAATTTGGCCGCGCGAAGAAAATTAGATCGCGAGTTATAAGCATTTTACATTTTTCGATTCTCACCGTGTGGGTTCTGCTGCCACCAAATATTAACAATGTATCATAATAAATTACCAAACAAAATTTGGCCGCGCTACGAAAGTTAGATCGCGAGTTATAAGCATTTTAAATTTTTCGACACTCAGCGTGGGGGGGGGGTCTCTTATCATCAAAAATTAACACTGTCTCATAATAAATTACCAAACAAAATTTGGCCGCGCTACGAAAATTAGATCATAAGAAACATGAGTTTGAGACTTGATATCCTAATATCTGAAAAATACCGCGTCAATGTCTGCCGAAGTCTACCGAAGGATACCGTGCCGAAGTTTGCCGAGCTGAAACGACGTTAGCCGAAGTGTTAGGTTTTTTTCGTTACGGAAGTGTTAGGTTTTCTCGTTACGGAAGTGTTAGGTTTTTTCGTTACGGAATTTCTAGCTTCTGTCGCAGCGCTCCAAGCCCGCGATAAAAGCTGTGCAATAGCTTAAATTATTTACAAATTCAAAAACCTTCTTTCTAATTGTATTCTTTAGGTAGATTTAGATTTTTCGAGAAATACTAGTTAGCACATTCTCCCGTATGTTGGAATTTCTGAAGCATTTTTGCAGATCTGTACCGATCTGAAACTTTAGAACTCCAAACAACAAGAAATCTATATTTATCATTAGTATCAATTTTATGAGCTCTAAAGAATAAATAGAATTTATTTTTCCTTAAACCAGACAGAAAGATATGTAAAAAGTTACTTTGATAATTATTGATTTATTTAATTTAACTAAGCAATGTCTTTTCTTCTCTAAACTTTCGTGAATTCAGATGAATTTATTCCACTGTTTAAATATGCGTAGAAAAAAAAGCCTACACTTCTTCTATAAGTAATAGATTTAGGATACTGTTGAAGATTTTACTTAAAAAATGAGTTCAATCTCTAGACTTATCTACAATTATTTCTTTTCTTCTTCTACTTTAAAAGAAGATATAAGAAACTACGTACTTAATTTATTCTCACTTACATTTTAAAATCGTCAGTTCTTAAAATAAATGTATATTTTCAATGGATATTCCGTTATTAATAGAAAGAACTGAAATAATTTTCATAAATTGATTCATCACTTATTTATTAATGACGAAATGTGTATTTTACGCAATAGAAAAAGATAGTGTGATTCTTATACTCACAGAGCAACATACTGACAGAGTAAGGCCTTGTATGTAAAACTGTCACTAGTTTAAAATACATGGAATACCACGTAATTTTTTAATATATCTAACTAATGTCTCACAGAATAATTATAAAAAAATCTAATAAACCTTTATTCAAACATTAAAAAACCTTGTTAACTTGTCCCTTTAGATTTTTGTTTTTTGTACAAACAATTGAATGAAAATCGTAGAAAAAATTAGTATTTCTGATAATGATTTGTAAGAAAACGAAAATAAACGTGTTGAAAAGCAACAGAAATATTCAAATAACTAATCATAGTACGAAACGTTATATCTGTATTGTAGCGCCCTTTTTTATTGTCTCTGAAATATCTGAAGTGGGAAATTTTTTAATAATAATATAATCATAAAATATAATTAAATTTCAACGAAACCAAAGAGAAAAAATAAAGTCAAATTACGAGGTTTTTCATTTAATGCTAGTTTCATTAAAAAAAATTATACAGTGTAAAACAGGTTAATAATCATATAAATTTCCATTAAAAAGCAGCTGAAAAATAACATTTTGTACTAATGATTGATAGAATATTTTTCTCTTATTAAATAATAATCTCTTATTGAAATTAATTAAATCTTTTCGATTAAAGATTGTAGTACATTTGTTTCGACTATAAAGTATATAAATATTAAAACTCATAAATAAAGTTTAGTTATATTGTTCCTTTAAAATTAATAAAGTTAAGTTAAATAACTAAATAAACTAATTCACTTATATCGCCATGCTTAAAACGTAGTAATTTAATGTAACAAAATGTGATGGTTTAACAAAAATTCGCTGTAGTGTAATTTGATTGGTGGTAAAATTACTTTTTATTTTAGAATATTACATATAATCTAAGATATACATTTTGACCTTTGTACCCGTAGAGGGACAAAGGAGTATTCTTGATTGATTTCTCAGCATAAACACTGCACATACAGTCTAGAAATAAGTGTCTCACGCAAAACAGGAAACCGTAATTTACCTAAAGAGAATTTGAAACATGAGCTTAATGATCATACGCATTAAGCTTATAAATTCACATATAAATATTTGTGTTATGAAAAAAAAAATCAGTAACATAAAACTAAAGCATAAAAATTAGTAAATTATTCCCCCAATAATAATAATATTTGCTTCTAATTACAATCCAAAAATGACATTATTCAACTGTGCAGAATATTTCTAAGAAAACTAATAATATAAATATTTTTTTCTATTGTATAACCATTAACGAATTTTTTACAGTATTGATCTTTTTTTATCTCAGCTATTTCAATCAAGCGAATATTTTGAAATAATTAAAAATGAAAGAAGATAATTTTTTATTTCCACTTTCCAATCACACTTGTTATGAAACCCTACGTGAAATTTAGTTAATAACGTTAACATGCACAAGTTTCAAAATTAGAATGACCATTACAATTCTAATTTATTGTTAGTCTCTAACTCTTTGATAAAGAAACCGACATATATAATTAGTGTTATTTTAGATCATTATTTTAGATACTTGTAGACATTCACCAGAAAGGTATTTTTATTTGGGTCGTAATAAACATTTTTTGATCCGATGATCTTATGGGAATTTTTCATGCTCATGATGGCTATTTTCACCCTCCTGAATTCGTGGGTCGAATTTGGTAACACACAGCATACCAATACAATAAATGATAAAAAAAAAATAGTGATTTAAAATGTAATTATTAACTTTAGACATAATAATAATATCACATTTTGTAAAAAATTAAAATTCTCGCAATTGAAAATTAACCATATATAGTTATGATGAGGCAAATGTCACAAAATACAAATTAGATAGATAATTTAAATATTTACCGTTTCGAAGATTTTTTCATCTCAATAAAACTGTATTTTTATTATTTTTCTTTTATAGATTCTATAAATGTAAATAACAATTTCCAAATACTTTAGCATGCATTTTACTCTACATTACTATCGGTAATTTACTGAGAAACTAAAAAAAAATCTATTAAAAAACTACGTTTATGGGGAAAAAGGAATGATTAGAAAAAATATTTTATGAGCTTTATTTATCTCGCGTAAACGAAAAAAATCTTTTGTATTTATAGATATATAACTACTATTGCAATAATTGGTTGTTGGTATTTTTTTATTCTGCAAATAATGTTTTTATAATAAGTTGCGAAGATGGAAATTGTAATTTATTTTATTTACACGTGTCCATTATCCTAAAAATAATTAAAAATCTACACTAAATGTTACAAAAAAATTCTTTCGTTATGATACAGTCACTTACAAAAGTGATCGTGAAAAGAAATCTGCTTTTATTTCCTTATTTGTTAAAAGTATTTGATTTATTATTATTATTTAAATCTTGCAAATTGTTCAAAATATGTTTTTTCTTTAATTACTCAATTTATAAAAACTATTTTTTACAAACTCAGCAAATATATAGACATAATATTTTTTTCTAAAAATAACGCACCAAAATAGCAATAAATCGTAATGTGAAGAAATTTACATTATACATTTTAGAGAAACTAGAATTTATGAAAACCACGAATTTTACTGAAGATGTTTTAATCAAGCTTATATTTCTGTATGCTTAATTTAAAATCGTTTGTACCGCTGTAAAAAAAACACAAATGTTTCAATTCTTTTTGAAAATATGCCGTAACTACGTATTTATAAATACAATATACTTTTCCAAATTATCCACGATTCCGAAAATTGTATTTTCTCATTAGAAACTTTAGAATCTTTCGTAACTCCCTAATTCAAATTCACTAAATTATACGAAATATACTGTTTTTAAAAATTTCACTTCCATGCTCAGAAAGAATAATGAAATTGTAATTAAAGAATAAAATGAATATAGTTCCTAATGTTGCCTTAAAATGAAACTGTTAATTTAGAAGATGAAAGTAAAATAAGACTAACTCATGATTTTATATTTTTCAGTTTTTGTCACATAATTTATTTATTCCACAGATATTTAAATATCAAAGAAAAATCATACATCAAGTACACATTATGAAAACCTTACCAACATCAACGGAATATTATTAAGGAATTTTGTTTTTCACACTATGAAATGAGATATTTCAATAACCAATTAATTAAAAAAAGAACGTCAGTAAAACGCTTTATCAGCAACTGCTTTCAATATACTGCAACATGTATAAAATTGTTTGTGCAGATCTTTGCATTATTTTTAGAATTTATACAAACCACTTAATACGCTAAATGATAGATAGGTTAAAAAATGATTACCAAGGTTAAAAACATATTTCCTGACACATTCGATTATTTTCGCATTTTAACTGAATTCTTTTGCGTTGCCCTATGACTGAGCAATTAATGCTACGCTCTTAAAATAAACCATAAAATCATGTTACAATTAACATTTGAGATTACATTTTGTAACGGTATACTCAAGCTGGGTGTCATTTGTAACGTTATATGCAGACATACTCAGTAATAGTTTAAAACAACAACGTTTATTAAAATGATAAGGGCTAAAGGAAAGTGGAGCAAGTCTTTAATTTACACAACTGGAAACACTATGAACAGCTAAATCATACTCACAGGTCGGCCTAGCTCAGTCGGGGCACCTACTAATACCTTCCGCTATCTCTTGGCTGATCTGTTAAATAGAGCTTAATTAAACAGCCCGTGGCTGTGGGTGATCTTTTATTCACAAACAATCCAAATGAAACTAAGAGGTTTCTTACCCCGGCCAACTCTCAAGTCAACTGTCGGAACTTCTTTTCACTCACTGGAGGCTTCGTTGCTACTTTCCAATCGGCTAGCACGTTGCCGAATACCAATTCACTTCGCTTGCCTAATGGCAGAGAAACTCACTCGCTGGCTAGTCCAGAGATACTCAGAGGCTGCTGGCTAATGCCAGAAAAAAACATCACAAACTCACACCCAAGCTTTTATACGCGACAAACTGAGGTACTTCTCATTAACATATCACTAATAACCGCGAGCTAACTGCGGAATTCGAAAGAGCACACACACTCTAGAAAGTTAAAGTAAAAGAGAGGATAGATGTCACTTTTACGCCTACAAAATGTTAAATTATTGACGTCACGATCTCAGAAACACTAGAGTGCCTTTATGACTAAAGGTCACTCCCTCACAACCCCCCCTCGAACTCCGCAGAGAAAAAGGGCTGGGCTAAATGCATGCCCAGAACTTTTTCTTGTTATAAATTTAGAGCCGTAATAAAACACAGTGATGGGTGAAATTTAACGCCGAAACATAACTTTTAAAATATTAACTTTAACCCATCACAACCAAAAAAAACTCAGTTTGCCTCAAATAATCACATATCCAATCCAACCATTCTTCTATCTTACAAATAGCCTCCGTAAAACTTCCAAAAACTCGTAAAACTTCCAAAACTAATTACTTCTTCTCTCAAAACAACCCACTCCACTGGGAGTGCTAAAATTTCTCAAAACACTAACCTTCCGAAATTTTCCTCAATATTGCAATGCAACTATAACTTTACCCAAAAATTTCTCCATAACTTTTAATATACTAGAATTCGCACCAAGTCCAAAAAACCCAATGCGCAAAAACTTTCCTCATCCAAATTCCGACTTCATCTAAAATTACAATTACTTCATACTAAAATAACTCTGCTACTACGTAATACCTACATCCCCATTAGCCAATGAACTAACTCCCAAACTTCTTCAGACTTAACTCCACTTGAACAATAATTGGGGCACATACGTACAGCGGCATATCGCTGTGCTTATGCAATAATCAAAAAATATAAAAAATTTACAAAATGACGTCATCAATCTCTTCATCTGTTATTAACTAAAAGAAAAATAGCAGAATCAATACATAACAAAAGGTATACTTCCCTGCAAGAAAATCACATTAACATTCAATTTTAATACAATACAATTTCAAATTCAAATGCAGCTTAAAACTTCGCAACTTGCGGAAACCATTCCCAACTAAAGTACAAAACGCAACTCATAAAACACGAACGATAAGAAGAAAGTTAATTCATTAAATGTTAGTATAAGAGATAGAAACGCGTGTCAAGGACTTCTTGACCGCAAAACACGTGCGCGCCTGAACCGCGGCGCGTGTACAAAATAACCCAAATTACTATCTGTACTTTCTGAAAATTTAAACATACATTAACATACATTTTATAACACATGAACAATAACAATATAATAACATTTTAAACAAATAATATAACAATTTAACAATAGATCCAGAATTTTTAAAAGCAGTTAAGACCAAAATTTCCAACATACATAAAACTAACAATTCTGCAAACAAATTTTGAACACAATTAAGCACTAAACGTGAGTCCGTCAAAAAATTCCAAAAATGGCCAAAAGTACAAAACAGTCTCTCTGCTTTCTATTCCTTCACATTGCTACCACATATATGCACTCTAATAGAAATTTAATAAAGAACATTATCACCCAATCATAGAGACGATTCGCTGCTGGCAGGCTTCATACTGCAAGATGGCTTTCTCCTCCTGTCCCAAAAGGCTTGTACGAAGGATCTCTCGTCATCAGAACTGTACGGTGACGCCACAGTTGACTGTCGTGCCTGCAGCCTGGTTCTGAATGGATGCCGTGGAATACTCGTAGGTTCCACTCGACGACTCTGCTCTGGCCGGTTCGCTGGGTTCACTCCATGGCGAGGTTCACACTGTTGTTGCCGGTAATCTGAGAGTTGTCTCCTCTTTCTAGACGCACCCGAAGTTACCGAAGATCCTAGGCCACGTTTCTTTCCGGACCTATGTAGTTTCTTGTTAGGCAAAGATTCGGCATTTAAAGTTCGCTTAACAGTTTTACGAGTGTCCAAACGAAATCTTTTCTGGGGATTAATCACTGAAGACGGTGAACTATTAGTTAATTTATGCTTGTGAGGTTGTTGTCTAATAGATGGAGGAACTGGACAATTTATAATTTTTTGTCTTTTATGACACACAGAGTCCGATGTATTTGACACAGTTCTCTTATTTTTATTATACTTTGCTCTCGGATTGCTAGGCTTTCGACTTTCAATAACAGTCTTTGGAGCTGTTTGACCAAATTTTCTTCTTGAATATTGATGAAAAGAATTAGACGAAGAAGTGCTGGACTCGGGACACTCATTGGATCGGGAATTTCGCGAAACACCACTCGACATATGAGAACCTTCACTACCATTTTCTCTAAACTTATACACTCTAACCTGATCCAGATTAACAGTCATTCTTTCACCATTGACATCAACAACCAAATTATTATTTCGAACTTCCAAAACCTCGAACGGACCTACAAACTTCGGACCAAACTTAGCTACTCTCTTTTGACGACTTGAACTTAACCAATGCTTTTCTACTAACACAAAATCTCCAACTTTCACTTCTAACTCCCTTCTACGCATATTATAATACTGAGCTTGCTTTTCTTGCGCTTTTCCCATTTGAACCTGAGCTTCCTTAACCAACCTCTCAATATCCTGACACATGTACTGACTTTCTGCATCTGACACCATAACTAACCTTTGGAATGGAGTAATAACTTTTCTACCCAAAAACAATTCAGCAGGCGTTTTCCCCGTTGACTCGTGAACTGCCGTACGAAGTGCGTACGCAAAATGCTGAAGAAACTGGTCCCAATTTGCATGATGAGAACCAACATAAGAAGAAATCATCTGAATTAATGTACGATTTACACGTTCAGCCATATTAGACTGAGGACGATACGGAACAGTAAAAGAATGATCGATCTCCAGCTTTTCACACAGGGCCTTAAATATATCAGAAATGAAACAAGGGCCATGATCGCTCACTACCCTAATTGGTGCACCATATTTAGAAATATAATTATCGAAAAATGCATCGGCAACTGCAGGTGCAGAAGCCTTCCTGAGGGGGACTAACTCTACCCATTTACTGAAATAATCAACTATAACTAGTACAAATCTATATCTTTTAGGATTAGACAATGGATAAGGACCGATTAAATCTACACCTACACATTCATTAGGAAAATTTACTTTAATAGGAATTAATTTGCCAGCTGGACTTACATTTTTATAATTATAACGTTGGCATGTGCTACAGCTGGAGACATAAGCGCGCACTGCTTCCCGCATTTTAGGGAAGTAGCAGGATTCACAAATTCGAGCATAAGTTTTCCTGATTCCTAAGTGACCTGCTAATGGATTATCATGAAATTCTTTCAAGATGGCCTTACGAAGACTAGCCGGAATAAAAACTCGTAATTCTCCACGTGAATTTACAATTTTAGAATAAAAAAGAAGACCATCGATAAGCTTAAAAGATTGGGACCACTTCTCAAACATAGGCACATCTGCGCTCGGGACATCATCAGGATTTTCCAAATATCGATACAAGCTACCAAATTCTTCATCTTGCTTCTGTTCCCTTATTAACTGCTCTCGTGACCTTAACACCAACGACGACAATGCACAACACTTAACTTCCTCCGTGACCTCTAAACCACCATGCGGGTTTCGTGACAGAGCGTCCGCTACCGCATTCTCCTTGCCAGCCCTATGTTCTATAACAACATTATACTCTGCTAACTTCAAACACCATCTGACCATACGAGACGACAAACCCTTTCCATTAGTTAACTTTGTCAAAGCTGAATGATCCGTAATGACTTTAACCGGTATATTAGTGAAAAAACAACGAAATTTATTCAAAGCCCAAATTACTGCAAGACACTCCCTTTCCGTAATCGAATAATTCCTTTCCGCCGCATTTAAAATTCTCGACGCAAACGCTATAGGTCGACCTTTCTGTGCTAACATCGCTCCAACCCCCACTGCACTCGCATCGCAATACACTTCAAACTGAGACGAATAATCGGGGTGAGCCAAAACAGGAGGGGAAACTACTGCCTCTTTTAATAACTCAAATGACCTCTGAGCTGCTGATGACCATACAAACTTCACCCTCTTCCTTTTTAAATTGTACAACGGTTCGCATAACTCCGAAAAACGTGGAATGAACTTGGCAAACCAAGCCACCATCCCTAAAAATGTCGCCACTTCCTTACTATTTTTGGGGGGACTCATTGACGTAATTGCCTCAATTTTCTCATTATCTATATTAATACCATCACGCGTAATTTTAACTCCTAAATACTTTATCTCTTTTCTCAAAAATTTACATTTTTCCAACTTAACTGTTAACCCAGCATCTCTTAATAACGTAAATACTTCCCTCAATAATCTTAAATGCTCTTCAAAAGTAGCTGCCATTATAATTATATCGTCCAGATAGACCAAGACACCCTTACCAAGCAAAGGTTTAAGGATATTATTCATGGCCTTCTGAAACGTTGCCGGCGCTCCCGATAAACCAAAACTCATTCTCTTAAAAGCAAAACAACCGTCCCGAGTAATAAACGCAGTCTTAGGTATGTCCTCCGGCTTCATCGCAATCTGAAAATAACCCGACGTAAGATCTAACGTTGACATATAATTCGTACTCGTTATATTAGCCAAAATGTCGTCAATTACTGGAATAGGATACTGAGGGTATTGCGTTATCTCATTTAACTTTCTATAATCTACTGCAAATCTATATGCTTCCGGATTATCTAAACTTTTCCCATTATTTTTACGACATAACACTACTGGAGATGCAAAAGGCGACTCAATTGGCATTATAATATCGTCCGCTAACATTTTTTGAATATGATAATCAATTATACCTTGTTTAACTTTATCATAACGATATGGTTTACTAGCAACAGGTGCTTTTAAACCAGTATCAATCTCATGCCACGCAACATGCGTTAAACCCGGTTTATCCGAAAAAACCTCTCCAAATTCATTCAAAAACTTATTAAATTCCTCCTTCTCCATTTCACTTAACCCCGACTCCTCCAAATTAACTGACACTAAAACAGGCTCTTTCTTACTCACATTCTCATCATTATTCACGATTAACGACTTTTTAAAGAAATCCAAACTAATTCCTCTATCCTTCATATAATCCACACCAACTATACAATGCACTGTTAATCCATCTAACACACAAAACTCCCAACATGTCTTAACCGAACGAATTTCAACTTCCAATTCCACTGAACCTTTATTATCGCAAGCTACTCCCTGTGCTGACTGAACCACCAGACTTGACCTCTTTAACTTCTTATACGAAAAATATTTCCGATAACAATCAAAAGAAATGAACGACTTATCTGCCCCTGTATCGAAGACACTTTTAACGACAATACCATCCAACACAATTAACACTTCAGGTAACTCAACCGGATTAATAGTTATTTTATTTAAACTCACAGAAGGCTTTTTCGATTTGACCTGTGACTGCATACCTTCCGAAATACAGTCACTTACCAGTTTAACTGACCCGACCTCCTCACACCTCTCCTTTGCACTGATCTACCTTCAAAATTCTCATCAGAAGTTAATCTCCTTACTTGCGAAGAAACATTCCTGTCCCGTACTCCCCCACTACGATTATAACCACTATTCTGTCTATTTCCATGCATATTTCTCTCACCACTTCCAAAATTATTAGCACCACCACCATTCCTATTACCATTACTCGTATTCGACATATTACGACCAAATCCATCATTTCTATTACGCAAATTATCCGGAAATCGCTGTCCCCCTCTCACAAAATTACGTTCCCCCTCATTTCCCAAATTACTATCCGTGACAGGCCTCTGCCGAGGGCTACGCAAATCCCGTTGATCCGAGCTATGCCGAGTCTCGTACTTCGATAATATCTGGTGCATTTCCGCAAAATTCTTCGGTGCTCTAACTTCAATAAAGTCCTGTACATTTGGATTAAAAAGAGGAAAAACAATGTCCAACAATTCCTCAAATGTGATACCTAAATCTAATTTATTTTTTAGTTCAAGCTTACGTAGATAGAATTTTGACGCCGACTCATAAATATTTTGCTTATTACAATAGAACTCCTTTCTCAAAATACTTTTATCTTTAATGGGAGGAAATGCCTTCTTTAACTCAGTCACCGTTTGTTCAAATCTTTTCGCTTCATCAGTAATCAAAAACTTTCCTATATTTTCTAACCACAAAAGTGCTTCGCCCTTTAACGAGCATTTCAGCACTACATATCTACTCTTTTCAGGTATATTATTGAACAAAATATAATCATCTAATTTCACTAGAAATTCACCAATATCACCCTCACCGGTGAAATACACTCGTGGCACAATCTCAGAATGTCCGATGTTTCGTTGGGCGCCATTTGTAACGGTATACTCAAGCTGGGTGTCATTTGTAACGTTATATGCAGACATACTCAGTAATAGTTTAAAACAACAACGTTTATTAAAATGATAAGGGCTAAAGGAAAGTGGAGCAAGTCTTTAATTTACACAACTGGAAACACTATGAACAGCTAAATCATACTCACAGGTCGGCCTAGCTCAGTCGGGGCACCTACTAATACCTTCCGCTATCTCTTGGCTGATCTGTTAAATAGAGCTTAATTAAACAGCCCGTGGCTGTGGGTGATCTTTTATTCACAAACAATCCAAATGAAACTAAGAGGTTTCTTACCCCGGCCAACTCTCAAGTCAACTGTCGGAACTTCTTTTCACTCACTGGAGGCTTCGTTGCTACTTTCCAATCGGCTAGCACGTTGCCGAATACCAATTCACTTCGCTTGCCTAATGGCAGAGAAACTCACTCGCTGGCTAGTCCAGAGATACTCAGAGGCTGCTGGCTAATGCCAGAAAAAAACATCACAAACTCACACCCAAGCTTTTATACGCGACAAACTGAGGTACTTCTCATTAACATATCACTAATAACCGCGAGCTAACTGCGGAATTCGAAAGAGCACACACACTCTAGAAAGTTAAAGTAAAAGAGAGGATAGATGTCACTTTTACGCCTACAAAATGTTAAATTATTGACGTCACGATCTCAGAAACACTAGAGTGCCTTTATGACTAAAGGTCACTCCCTCACAATTTCACTATGTTTAGAGTATCATAATATCATTAAAATGCACTGCAACAACTTTCCCCATAGATAGTAATGTACTGTTTTTTGTGCATAACTGTGAATGCTACTTTTCTATATTCGCAAAAAAGCTTGCTGTAGACGTCCCTAGTGATTTATATCAATTTCATTATGTTTGAAATTGTTTAACACAAATATATTTCTTACGGGTTTTCTCATAGACTGTTATGTTACGAAATATTTAAATCATTAGCAGAATAATTACTTTTAGTTTTATACCTGAACTTTTCGTCACGAAAGTAACTCTCTAAATTCTCTGAAATCTTATTTATTTATTACAGCATTAAATTAACTTCACATTTAAAATGAATATATTTCATAAAATATAACGACCACAAAAACACAAGAAGAAACTGGTATTTATATATATATATATATATGATGAAAACATACCATTTTCTATGCAGATAAAGAAAGAAGAATGATGGGTGCATTATTTAACTACACATTTTTGTACTAGATTTTTCATGTACAGTCACATTCCTTTAGCCTATATCCTTTGATTAAAAACTGCCATTAATTTAAAATTAATGGAAAAAGTATGAGAAAAAAATATCAAAGATTGTGGTGCCTCAATGTTTACGGGTCAGCTACTGTGTGATAACAAAATTGTTCAGTCTTTAAAGTAATTTGAGACGACTTCATTCAAATGAAAATACCAGTTCGCTAATACTAATTCTATGGAAGAAATTTATAAACATATCTCGATTGCATTTTAATATTTTTTAATGTTTTATATTGTGTGTATTAGATAACTGAGATTGATCTGTGTTCAGGTCGTTTTTTATTTTTCTGATATTGTTTATAGGTATTTTTTATGAGAATGATTTAATTTTTGGAACCGGTTTGAAATACGAAAGCACCCTCATAAAAAATATCGGAAACCAAAATCAAAAAAGTAATAAACGCCCTGCATTCAGATCAATCTCAGCTATCCAATGCAAAATATCTATCTATCTATATCTATATATATATATACTGGTATGCAAAATTTAAGGACGAGTCTCAAAATGTCAATTTTCAAGAGATTTCCAAGAGATAATTTTTACGCGAATATTTAAAAGGAAGTAATATAATTCGAATAATTACAATCCCTGCATAACAGCTAGATGATATGACATCTCATTCAGGTCACACATGGTCACAAGAGTCACAGTCACTACGACGAAACAAAAAATAGGAAATTCCAAATTTCTCGTTTATGAGTCTCTATTGACTACTATATGCAACTCCACTGACAGGTCACTGCGACTGCTGGTTTGTGTCGAGTCACCAGGTGACTTTACAATGTCATTTTATTGAAACTCTTATATGACTGTCTTTAGTGACTCAATTTCAAAGTCCTTGTGAATGTTGCATTATGATAAATCACTAAATAATATCACATTAAAGTCACATGGTGACTTTCTGTTACAAGAATTTGTCAAAAGATGACAAAGACCCTACTGTGAAGTAACCACTGTGAAAAGTAGTGAAAAGTCCCCATGTGACTTTAATGGGACATTATTTTATAATTTATCATAATCCAATGTTCACAATGACTTTGAAATTAAGGCTCCAGATGAGAGGTCACACGAGAGTCTCAATGAAATGACATTGTAAAGACACCTGCTAACTCGCCACAAAGCAGCAATCACAATGACCTCTCAGTGGAGTCACATATAGTAGACGTTTGGGACTCATAAAAGAGACATTAGGATTTTTTTTTTTGTTTCGCCGTAGTGATTGTGACTTTTGTGACCGTGCGTAACCTAAATGAGGTACTATATGGACTAGCTGTTATACAGGGATAGTAATTATTCGAATTATATTACTTCCTTTTGTACATTCGAATGAAATTTGCTGCTTAAAAATCTCTTGAAAATTGGCATTTTGGGACTCGTCCTTAAATTTTGCACACCAGTGTATATATACAATGACGGTCAAAAGTTTCCAGCCACCAAAATTTTTTCAGTTAATTTGTAACTATACCTATATGAAGAAGAATCTCAAAATGATACTTATACATTTTATTGACATAATAGTTAGGAACTTACTTGTCGAATAACATGTAAATATCAATAAATTTAATTGACAAAATTAAGTGCAAAGGAAAAATGCTCAAAAGTTTCCGGCCACCTTCACAAATTTAAAAAAAATGTATTGTAATAGAAAGCTACAGTGATCAACAACATTTATAATTAGTATTTTATAGCATTAGTATTTTATTACCTTTAGGTTTAAGTTCTACGGCGCAGTAACGTGACATTCATACAATTGACGGCTAAAGATCGTCTATGGTACACTGTTTCCCCATTTCTTGCATTTTTTTTTTTTTTGAATTATCTGCTAAGTTGCAATATTTATAGTTCGGCAGACGTTTGCCAACTTCTCTCCAAAGATTTTCTATTGGATTCATGTTGGGCGTTTGGGCTGACCATTTCAAAAACTAATTTTTTTTGTGCGAAAACCATTTCTCTTCAAGGCATGTATGCATTCGTTAATGTCGTTATCATGTTAAAACAAATAGTTGCGACCAAAATTTTCCTCTAATAAGGCAGAAAATAATCTTACAAGATATCCTTACGCATTGCATCATTTATCTTGTCGTGGATTTAAACACTAGAACCGCCCGGTATTTTACTCAAGTTTCATAAAATGGATTTCAAACCAGAATTTCAATTTTAAACTATTTAACTTTTTTAATTAGTAAATTTTTCTGCTGCACAGATTTAACATATCTTATGCCGAAAATTCTGGTTCGAATCGATTATTATCAATCTGGTAGGGGTCAATTTGATCCCTAGTGGTGGTTCTAGTGTTAAGTAACGGACCCGACAATTTTTGAAGAAAATACTCCCTACATTATAACGTATTTTCCGCCATGCTTCATTGTAGGAATAACATATGTTGAATCATATATTTTTGTTAGGTCATCGGACATGGTGTCTGCCATCACTTCCAAAAAAGTTTCAAATTCTATTGATGGAAAAATAGTACTTTTGTCCAGTTTTCACTAAACCAGACTTTGTGTTTTTAGGAAAAAGCCAGTCGGTACGTTTATATATATTTTTTTACCTACGGAAAATTTTTGAACACCGACACTTCTATAAAGTTCTGTATTACGTCAGCATCTTGACACGGTAGACCGACTTACTTCAACAATATTTTCATTTTGTAAATAGCCGTATATTGCAACGGAATTTTTATGCGGGTCATCAATTGTTTTTCTTCTGATATTTCTGTCAACGTGAATAGTAATTTTTTCAAGTGTTCTGGACCTCACAAATTCCTGAAGGCCACGGTCATCTTTGTATAATTTTAAATGTCGTTTACAGTCGTTTTTACCGATCGAAAACTTTACCGTAATACCTCGAGAAAATTAGCCCTTTAGTGACAAATTAATCACTCATTTACGGACAATATTTGTTGAATTTTTCAATATTGAATTTAAACTATGTTATTCACGTTAATTCATTCACAAACACGATAAAAAAAACACTTTACCGATATATAAATAAACTAAGGAATGATGAGTGGCCGGAAACTTTTGCACACGCGAACTTCGAATACTACCCCTTTGCATGAACGCCCACAGTATCCAATCAAAATGATCACGTGATCAGAGGTCTTTCACATTTTCCTAACTTTTTTTCCTAACTTTATTTCCTAACTTAGAAATTGTGCTTCTTCTTTGCTGAAACCATCTGGTAAATAAATCAAAGAAAATAACTGGCCGGAAATTTTTGACCACCACTGTATGTATACACACATAAATATAATAATAATAAAGATTTTAAAATATTGAAATGCAACCGAAATATCTTTTTAGCACTTTCCAACAAAGTTGAAAAGTGCTTATGCATTCGGTTTGTCTGGCCGTCTGGCCGTCTGTCCGTCTGTCCGTCTGTCCGCGCTCTAACTCCCGTAAATATACTCGGATTGCTATGAAATTTTTATACGTTATTGAGGTTTACCCTAGCACGAACCCTATTGAAAATGAAGTATCTACCATGATTAGTTTATCTACAGAGAGAATCAAAAGTTTCCCATTACATTACGGCCTATGGGGAAAAATCATTAATATACTCGGATTGCCATGAAATTTTAGGACGTTATTGACGTTTACCCTAGCACGAACCCTAATGAAAATGAAGTATCTACCATGATTAGTTTATCTACAGGGCGAATCAAAACTTTCCCATTACATTACGGCCTATGGGGAAAAATCTTTAATATACTCGGATTGCCATGAAATTTTAGGGCGTTATTGAGGTTTACCCTAGCACGAACCCTACTGAAAATGAAGTATCTACCATGATTAGTTTATCTACAGGGAGAATCAAAAGTTTCCCATTTCATTACGGCCTATGGGGAAAAATTGTTAATATACTCGGATTGCCATGAAATTTTAGGACGTTATTGACGTTTACCCAAGCACAAGTCCTATCGAAAATGAAGTTTCTACCATGATTAGTTTATCTACAGGGCAAATCAAAATTTCCTATTACATTACGGCCTAGGGGGAAAAATCGTTTCAAAGGAATTTTAAAGATGTTATACCCTGTCAAACATATTAAAATATGCATTCTATAACATATAAGGTGAAAATGTAGCTATTTTTCGTTTACAGGGCCACACAAAAGAATTCCATTAGATAATGGTAAAAGGGGGAATTGTGTGTGACATATTTTAAGTATATTAAGCTGTTTCATGTATAATAAAATTGATATATGTCACTGAAGCTTAATATAAATTATACGCTACTGTCTTGCATAATATGAAGTACATAGCATTTACAGGGCCATACAAAAGATTTCAAATAGTATATTCTTTCCGAAGTACCGTATATGTGTCCGATGATGGCTGATGGAGGGATGAAATGCATTTTAATTATGATATTCGTGTTTATATTTCGCTAAATATATGCACATTATATGGTGCGTATAAATGTTATAGTTGATATACAGGGCTACCCAAAAGAGCTCACCAACGTTACTGAATATGAGCGTAAATTATTTAAACGTGGTTCTTAAATAAGCTATGCATTTTTCGCTGAGCTGCATTTAATTTACTGAGAAATGTTTGCAGAATATATAAAAAGGGATATACAGGGCCACGCTAAGAATTCGTTACATGGACGCCTATGGATGATGATTTATGAGAATGTGATTTCAGTTGTTTTAAAAGCGTTTTAGTTTACTATAAATTTTAGCCTAATGTTGACGTGTAATAAAGGTACAATGTAAACTACAGGGCTGAACAAAAGTATTCAAGTATGTTTCCATCTAATAGTATGAATTGCTGAAAAAGAAATTTCAAGCTACTGTGTATTTTCTTGCTAAGCTAAATTTTCCCATTATATGAACTGACATATGAAATACAGGGCTGTTCTAATGTACTGGAATACATATTTGGGTATGTTTCGCTATACACTATTATTTCCCTAAATAACAAAATTTTGTTAAAGATTTCATCAAGTGTTGGAAAGTGCTTCATAATCTATGCTTAACGCATGATTTTTCTTACTTGTTATAGTTCTTTCATC
This sequence comes from Maratus speculifer, assembly GCA_964019185.1. NCBI lineage: Eukaryota > Metazoa > Arthropoda > Arachnida > Araneae > Salticidae > Maratus > Maratus speculifer. Next base: position 193,070,658 of record OZ025289.1, on the reverse strand, counting down.
GGATCAGCGTTAGCGAATGGGTCTTTTCATTTGGCTAAAGTAACTCCTTAAATGTTTATGAAACACTTTGCTTATGTTAATCTATTTTAGTATTTCGATACATTCATTCAAGCAGATTTTCTTCAAAAATTCAATGCATAAGAAAGATCTTACACAATAAATAATCGTAGAACATGAATCTATAATAAATTCTAGTGTTGAAAATATTAGGGCTGGAAAGGTCTAATTATTATGGATATATGTTAACCCTTTGCAGCGCTGAGCAAATTCGTTGCTTAAGTGGTGAAATTAATGACTGACTCCGAAATTTGAAAACAACTTTATTTTTTAATGAGAAAAAGCTATAATTTGAGCATTCTGTAAACCGATTTATTTTAACCTCAATTCCGGTGCCAATGTGGCGTTTGGGAGTTAAAATTAAGTGGTTCATAGATATAACACCGCGCCCCAAGGGGTTAAATAAATTTTTAAACACAAAGCTTCATTTGAAATTAAATTATACAGATTTGGTACAGAACCGCGAAATTAATATTATGATTTTTCAAACGAGTACAGAGTAAGATATTTTTATTTACATTATTTTAATTTCACACTTTTAAAATTATTGATCCCAATGTGAACATATTTAATGACTAAACAAACCGATGAAACTAATTTATTAATTCAATAAAAGTTACGAAGTTCATTTGCTACCAGAAGACTCCCAGAATTGAAAAAGAAATTACCTTAACGTTGTATGAAACAATATTTTGAAATTTAAAAGATAAATATAACTATAACATTTCACTCTGTTTAGATTTCAGATAAATACTGGATAATAAATTTAAAAAATATAAGAAATGTATCTAGAATTTTACTACCTTTTCCCTAGATACAATTTCAAGGATTTGTCTGCATGTTTATTTAGCATTATAAATTTCCAAAGGCATATTTTTACTTCAAATAATGATTTTCTGACGTTTTATCTTAATTTTGGGATTTCTGAATGGAAAAAAATACTATAATGAATTTCAGTACATCTAACAACGCTTCACATGAACGTTACGCACTCGTTTGTACCTAACTAGTAAATTCACTCTGATTGATATTCATCCTCTACTGTTGCACAAGCCTTATACAAAATATGTAGACTAAGGTGTACTAAAAATGCATTTTTATTCACAGCACAATAAAATTACTGATTTCATCATGTTCTGCAACATATTATTAATGGATCTGAAGTATAATAATATTCAAGTATTATAATGGTTATTTCGTTATATATTGTTTCATTTGTTATATATTATTTCTATGCACCCTTGTTCCCTTTTTAATTCAAAATTCGCTTAAATTTGTGCTTCATTTCTTTTTCATTTCCCCCGGCTATTATTCTTTAACCTCCAAAATTCAGCTTCCCAAGATTATTCGTAAGAAATATGCCCGCACTTAATCAACCGTTTGAAATAATTTCCAGATTTCAGCTAATTCAGATCGGATGTAATTTTCATTGCCTTTTATGGTCATGCACACAGTAACACGATTAAATATACCACTTAATGCGTCTTTTTCCTCTCATGAGAAAATGCTAAAAGAATTTAACATCTGCGCATCTAAATTTTGTCGCCCCTTGTCTGGGCCTCTTCTCTAGACATAACAAAGAACAATTTTAAACGAATTTTGAATTGAAAAGGGAACAGGGGTGCATAGAAATAATATATAACAAAATAAACAATATATAACGAAATAACCGTTGAACCGAAGTAAATGAGAAACACCAGTAATGTCTCTTCTTAGTTTTTTATTGAGATATGCAGGAATGAGCAGAGAAATCCATTCTTCATAGAGTGACCCTTGGAAACACAGTTTAAAGAACTACATGATGAAAACACGTCTCTTTTGGACGACAGACAAAATCCAAGTCTATTTACAATCAGTGCAGATGTTGGTTAGGGATTTGACTTGCGGTTTTTGCCAAAACCTTTTGCCGACCTTGCCGACCTTGGCGATAATTATGCAGAAAGAGACAGAACGCGTTGTTAAGTACACAGCCAATTGATAATCTGTAAATTATGGGAGCAGGCACGAAAGGGTTAATAGAGTAATTTCGTGAGAACTGCATCAACTCTCAACGGAACGATGAAAAACATCTGCTTACATTCACATATTATGCCCTAAATTAGAAGAATCAGTGAGACGCACCCACGAAATAATTTGCAGGACAAAATTTTTATAAAGAGAAAGGAAATAGTTATCAGCTGTACAAAGATTAGATTTTATTTTAGTTATTGAAATCTCAAAGACAGCTTTCAACGGAACTAGGAGAAGCGCAGATTGAAAAGAATTGTTTTTTTTATTTTACTTCAGTTATTCATTACATCAGACAAAATCATGTCAGAGAAAAGAATTAATAAAAGCTTTTCCATACTTAATAGAATATTAAACTGTGGTAAAAGGGCGCAATGAATACCTAACTCCTAAATTCTAAACATTAACTAAAATGCAATTTTATAACAGGAATAAATTTTGACCAAAATCTATATATAATGGAATCTCCATTATAAGTATGGAAACGAATTTTACCAAATCTTAGCACGTTGCCCAAGCAGTCGAATAAAGAATTTAGCTTAAAAATGGATTCAATATAACAGTTATAAAGAAGTAAGTTGACAACTAATACAGTCCATGGAGAATCCATAAATTTTAATTTATGTCATATACTGTGAAAAAAGCTATAATTCTACGATTGTAAAGTTACAGAAATCTGAAAAATAAACTTTTATTCACATTATAATAAAATAATTGCACCATAATCTATAACATACTATTAATGGATGTGAAGTATAATAATGAGGAAGTATGGTAACGAAATTTACCAAAATCTTAGCATGATGCCCAAGAAGAAAAAAATATATTTATCTTGAATATGAATTCTACTTAACATTTCTAAAAAAGTAATTTAGAATTTTTTACATTCACCCGAGTTTCAATTACATAAAAAGTTCTTGGAGTCTAAATTTCCCAAAAAATTCGTAGCAACATTAGAGATCATTTGATTTGTGTAAATGTGTATCTTTTAAACGAATGTTTGTTGTTGCCGTTGTTTAAAAAGCTCTAGAAAATCCAATTTCCTAGAAAAGATATAATGACTTTACAGATTTTTCTTTCATATACCTGTATAGCTAGTAGTCATTTGTGTCTAGAGATGGCAACATCACGTACAGGAAAATTGTTAGTTTTTTGCACGAGCCGTTAATTCCCAAATTGGCTCAATTGAGCACCGCAATATGTTTGGCTAAAACAGGAGAAAGTGACATGGTGCTTAGAAAAAAAAAAAAAAAAAAAAAAAAAAAAAAAAAGAACAATTGAACCTGATGCACACTGTAAAAAAAAAATTTGGAAAGTTACAAAAATTTTTCTAGTAGAATTGTATTCCAAGAACTTTTTATGTAACGGCAACAATAAAAATTCATGTAACAGATACAGATTTGCATTTTGAATCAAACAAATTTTAAGGTTACTAAGAATTTTTTTGGGAAATCGTATTCCAAGAACTTTTTAAGTGACGATAACGAGCATTATAGATTAAATTTTAGTAAAGTTACCAAAATTTTAGTAAATTCTTTCGTAAAGTTACAGATGGTTTTAGTTTTGCTTACAAGTTTTGTAGATTGACATCATTTTCTTGTACAGTGTACACATAAAATTTTAGTAAGCATAAGAGATTTCGGTTAATTTAGATTACTAAGGTTACAGATTTTTTTTACAGTGCAGGAATTTGTTCAATGAGGTTGATGCTATTCAGAGGTCTTACTATATATGAATATTAAAGAATACAGATTTGTCCATTTTTCTATATAATACATAAAAGTTTGCACTGAGCCATTTTTTTCCTGTGATCCGATTAACATTTTGTCTCCTGGTGAAGCATACACAAATTTTATTCCGTTATCTCTATTTTTTTATAATTTACGTACAATTATACATTTTCGAAAATATTCTAATTAATTATGAAAAAAATTATTTTCCCTTATTACTGGTGCCAAACACAAATTTTGCAAAGAAAACGAGTTAAAATCATTATTCAAAATGGAAAATGGCTGACCAAAAAACGGTCTTTTTTTTTTTTTTTTTTTTTTTTTTTGTCGCTCTTGAATGTAATATGTAAATAAATCTATATTGTTAAATATTGTTATTGCTTATTTCAATAACACAGTAATAAGGAATACTATTTACTTTACAATTTATAAATTTTCATGTCGTACACATGTTGCTTAATTTCTTCTATTGATTGTTAAAACTTTTACTGGGGTACAGTATAAAACTTTTTTATCTTAACAATAATTACAACAACTTTTATGTAACATCGCAAATTGTCTTAAAATGATAATTATGTCTCGTATTTATTAAAAATTAAAAAGCCTCTTCTAAAATTCAAGTAAATGTAAAAAAAATCATTTGCTAACAGAAATGTTTATCGGTAAAAAATAAATAATAATGTATAAAAAATTGTTTTGCATTATGTATTTATATCAATAAATATCATTGTAACTTTTTTCAAATTCATTAAGAATGTAATAAAACTTTAAAACTTTAAAATTTCAAAACCTTATTCAATTTTTCTTTATAATGATCTATCTGTATTTTGCCTTTCTAAAATCGTCTACTAAAATTCATGTAAATGTAAGAAAATCATTTGCAAACAAAAATGTAAAAAAAAATAAGGAATAATGTATAAAAAATTGTTTTACAGAAAATAATTATATATAATAATAAATAGCATTGCAACTTTTGCAATTTCATTAAAAATTTAATAAAATTTTAAACTTTGAAATTTCAAAAAATTACTTGATTTTTCTGTAGAATGATTTATTTGTATTTTGCCTTTTTTATAAATTCAATACGTAGACATTTCCTTTCTGAAGTTAGTTTAAAGTATTGTTAAATCAAAAAATCAAATATTTCGACTTGGAGCAAATACTGTCACTCCACCCAATTTGACAAATATATTAAATAAATTATTGTTTTCTAGACTGTTTTAAATTTAGTAATAGACCATACATTCGCCCGAATAAGAACATTTAAAATAATAAACATTTAAAAGGTCATTTTATACTAAAATATCAGAGAAAATAGCCAATTTTTTGCGTGAATATATATAATAACAACTAATTTAATGTACGTTAATTTCAGAAGATAACATGGAAAATGATTTTTTTTATAATTTTTTAAAGAATTTTTTACAAAAGTTAGGCATTGCTTCACAAAATTCTTTGGCACTGAAGATGAAATCAAATTCTCCCACTTTGTCCTCAGGTACGCATCGTCGCGAACGGGTTAACATTAGAAAATATGTCTGATTTCTAATAAAATGAAAAGTTTGATAATGATGTTGATTGCAATACCTATAAATTTTTAATGAAAAAACATATGTTAAGTTTACAATAGCACAATGAAAATTATTAATATATAATGCACTTTAATTTTATGCATTTAAAAAGTGCTTTGATACTTCTTTCTGTAAATTTTAAATTTACTTATATTTTTAATAATATATTGATAAATAATGAATGATATTTTATTCATTACCGTTGTGATTTCCAGGCATTTATAAACACAACTCTATAAACTGTGCTCTTTAATTATAAATAATTATAGTGGGTCTGAAATTTCTTGTAAAATATTCAAGAAATGCATGCAAAATCCAAATTAATGTATGTTTGTTTACAAAATCTTTATTTTCTTATAAAAGTATAAATTAAGAAATTTCCATCAATAATTTAAATTTTTAAAGATTACCATGTAATTCTCAAGTTCTTTCTTTGAAATACTAAAAGAATTTATCCAACATATATTTCAGAAAAACAGATTTATTATATAGCTATGCCCTGGAGTCATCATCATTTCATACTTTCATTGGCTTCTGATATTCATTTTGCTGTACCACAAGTTTGCCCTTTAAGCAAATAAAGTTTTAGGATCTAATGTTACAATCATTTCATTTATCTTTTGGCCTTACAGCCATTTGCTCACAAATGCTCTTGATACGTAATAAAGACAGACTGACCTCAATTGGTTAGATGCCATTTTAACTGATCGTAACAGTAAGAAGAAAAACAATTTGAGTATGATTTGTGTTTCATACTGGATAATAACATTTTAAATGTATATCAAAGAATTAATCCTCATAAAACCTATTTCATAATAGTAAATGCATGATGATAAAATGCAAAAGAACAATCAATAGGACTTTAATGATATGCATTAAATTTAAAAATGAAATATTAAGATATCTTATCTATCATATATATTGGTGTATGAAACTGAAGAGGAGTAGAAGGTATATCAGAAAATAGAATAAATGTTTTCTGATTTTGTAGAATTTAAAATAGTCGCAATTTTAAGAATTGAAAATAATAATAAAACAATTCAATAGTATTCAATAGTATACTGATAATTATTATTATAATTATTCCGTTACATTTTTTATCTCTGTTAAAATATCTTAAATATTCAAAACAGGTACGGAACTGTAGCCTTTAAAAGCAGACAACCCCAAACGCATATCCATTTCTCACATAGCATTGCCGCATTTAAAATTGGTATATCATTTAGGTAAATTGTGTTAAAAGCTTCCTCTGTGGTTCAGAAAGCAAGACAACAGGGAATAAGAATCCCTTCATCGATAAATACAAGATCAGGAAACAGGAAAAAAATATGTTCTTTCACAGAAGAAAAAATAAAATGATCTTTATAGGAATAAAAGGGATAAGCAGCTCTTTTGAAAGGAAAACGAATCACATATCACTAATGGTGTACGAAAATAAATGTCTCTGTCTGTGAGAATATTCCTGTTTCAAAAATATCAGAAAAGAAAGGCTGAAGATTTGAATATTTCTTAATCTAGCTGCGATATGGTTGGTAAAGGTTTTAGGCCAAGTGGTTCTACCATCTAATTTCGAGAGTTGATGTCGGTGTCTGAGTAAGAGCCTGTTTGTATAAAGAATACATCTCAAATTTTGCAGTTTTTTTCTTTTTTTAAAGAGCTGGCTTTATCCTGTCTTAGAAAATCCTATAATGATTTTGCTGTGCCTCCGCAGTGACCAGAAAGAGGTGTCAAGCGACTCATATTCAAAACCAGGTTCAGACGAGATGGTTAGATCTGTTTCTCTTTCTATCGACAATGCCGCCTTTCTTTTTTCACGGAACATCGTTTAGTTTTTTCAATTATCAAAAAATTCTTCTAATTTTGCGTCTTCCAAGAGCTTTTCCTTCCGCATCTTTTTTCTAAATTTGTTTTATCGGTTACGAAATTCTTATTCCCGGTTGTCACAATTACTGCAAAATGAAGTTCTCATGAAGTTGTTTATGCAATTTACCTATATGATATAGCAGTTCTAAATGCAGCAACGTTGTGTGAGAAAGAATTATATGTTTGGGCCTATCTGCTTTTGAAGAGCCTGATGCAAATTCGGATTCAGACGAACTGTTTACTTCATAATACACACAATTTGAATATTCTGTCAGTACGTGTACTTTAGAGCAGAAACATAATTAACATTCCATTTCGCAGTTTCTCTCATCACTTATTTTCCCTCATCCTCACGATAAATGATTCGTCTTCATTGTAGTCTGCTCAACATACTGTTCTCTTTGAAAAAACGCTGTGAAGACATTCTGTGGACCATCATAACAATATGTGACTGAACGCATTGAAAACAGAAGGAAAAGCGAGGCAAAAAAGAGAAACCGACGAACAAAGCAAGCAATACTCACAATTTGTTCTTACGTGTACGCGAAAAGTTATGAAAATCGTATAATTCAAAATATACATAACAAACAAGTTGAATGTATATTCTGCCATTGCAAAATTCAGTTTCTTCTCTGATTAAAAAAAAAATTCGCTAGAGATTTTTTAGAAGGGCGAACCCGCTTAGAATGCAATGAACTAACTTCATTTTTCTTGTGTTTATCAATGTAATAGTAAACAGAACGGCGTGAAATATCCAGTTGATTAACAATTTCCCCCTGAGACATTGGAATTGCGGAATAAGAGATACAATTTGACGTGCTACTTCTTCATTGACTAGATTCATCAAAAACGAATTTTATCTTTAGTTTAAATGCTTTTTTATAGACTCTGACAAAAAGGAAATGCATGTTAACAATAAAATTGTATAAATGTCTCGTTTTAACGGCCAGATTACGAAAGTAGTCGTTGGGGACAACCGTAATACTTTACCCATCATGGATATGCCATCATGGATATGGAGTCAGGTTTTTATGTCTCTACGAAAACTAGTTTTGTAGATTTACAACTTTTTTGTACAGTGTACTGGTAAAGTTTTAATAAGCATACAGGATCTTTTAACTTTACATACGTATTTTTTTTTTCAGTGCACGCCAGACTCCAAACGATTAAAAAAACGATTTGTAATTTATATTTTAGTAAATGTTCTATTTTTTCTAACAGTTAAAAATGCGTTTATTTTTTTTAATTACTTGTTTTTGAATATAAAAAGTAAAACTATACATAAAATTTAATTTTTGAAAGAAAAAAAAAATCAATCAAAAACTCCTCATAAAACTGTAAAATGTTAGTACAGATAATTAATGACATATGAGATTTCGCAGTTCTTTAAGGACAGAAATATGAATATATTTTCCGGTGAATTTTAAATTTACATCTTTAAAAGGTGTTTTTTTAGGTTAAGTAAGAATTGAATTACAGCCAGAAATATTTAAAATTCTTGTGAACATTTTACTTTCAAATATTTTCTAGTTACAATTAAAAAAATAAGAATATTCTTTTTTTTCATTTAAGCTAATTATTTTGAACAAAACTTGCACTGGTATTTAAAACGAATTTTTATAATTCGTGTAATAAGTACTGTAAAGATATTTCTAAAGGAAATTTTTACTAGAATTCTGAAGTTTCTTTTCCTGTAAAAACAAATTTTTCGAATTTAAAAATGTGTGCAAAAAATTCATCAATCAGCTAATGCCTTAAGCATTATCTTTTTTATTTTGCATCCGGTAACTTAAAATTTCTCATAATTGCTGCATTTTTATTTTTTCTAAGTTAACTCAGCAATTAAACAGAATTTGATTTTTCAAAGATAATGAATTGATATTTTTAGGATTTCGTATTTAAAAAATAACGTGTAAGAAAAATCATGCGTAAATATAGATTATGAAACACTTTCAAACACTTCCTCGAATCTTTAACAAAACTTCATTATTTATGAAAATAAGGTAACTGTATATAGCCAAATAAGTATAAGAATATTTTTGAACAGCCCTGTATTTGATCTATCGGTTGATATATATACTATATAATTTCTTTCTTAATTTAGAAAGAAAATGCCTAGCAGGTTGATATTTCTATTTTAGCAATTTATGTTAATAGACGGAAACTTACCTGAATAAACTTGTTCAGTCCTGTAGTTTACCAAGTACGATTATATCACACCAGTATTTAGCTAAAATTTATTAACACTCTTAAAACTACCAAACTTAAAACGAAAACACTTTTAAAACTACTTAAATCACATTCTCAGAAATTAACATTCATAGGAATCCATCTGTCCAATTCTTTGAGTGGACCTGTATATCATAATATTTTTATTCTACAAATTTTTCTTAGTAAACTGAATGCAATTCAGCGAAAAAATGGATAACTTATTTAAAAACCACATATAAGTAATTTACGCTTATATTCAGTAACGTTTACGAGCTCTTCTGCGTAGCCCTGTATATCAACTATAGCATTTATACATACCATATAATATACATACATTTAGTTAAACTCAAAACAAATATTATAATTGAAATACATTTTATAAATGCGTCGGCAATTATCGGATACATATACAGTACTTCGGAAATAATATTGTTATGAATTTTGTAAATAGTTAGTGTTTGTACTGTAAAATAATGTAAATAATCTTATTAAGCTCCATTCCTTTATTAATAGTAGTTTTTGTTACATTGTCTCTGTTATCAAGCAAACTTGTCTATTATTTTCAGTGAATGTCTATGGCAGCATCGCGAAATATTAGAGATATCGCCAGGTTGGCGTCACTTTTAGCGACTAATTTTGGTCGCCAAATTTGGCGATATATCACCAAGTTGGCGACAAAATTGGCGATTGTTGGCGATGGTAACCCTTCCCTCTCAATGGTAACCCCCCTTTTAGATATACTGATACATTGTTTGTTGTTCCGTGGATTTTTCGAGTAGGTTCTAGAAATTTCTCGCACATGCTCCGAGCCTATATAAGCAGAGAAGCGATGCGAGCTGATGTTATTATTTACCAGTCAATCATTGAGTGAACAAGGCGTTTGTTAAGCGAGTTTGCGTGAGTTTCATTTATGTTGTTTTGAATGTTATTAAGTGTTGAGACGTTGTAAAAAGAGTCTCTGGGATCTAAAGCTGTACTTATACGATAGATTTGAGCAGTTATTTTTTAATATCCAGTAATATTTGTGAGTTTCGAAGACTCTGTTGTTCTGAAGATCTGTAAATAAATTATTTTCTACTTTTCTAAAAGACAAGAGTTTTGAAGTTCTCTAACCATAAGATCAAAAGAACGGTATATACGCTGCAACATTTGGTGTCAGAATTTGGGATCTTATGGCGAAAACGAGAGCAATGGAAGAGCAACTGAATGAGTTGTTGAAAGCTATTAATGGATTATCAAATAAAATGGATAAAGGCCAAGAGGAGTTGGCGGAAAAGATGAATAAAGGCCAAGAGGAGTTGGCGGAAAAGATGAATAAAGGCCAAGAAGAATTGGCGGAAAAAATGAATAAAGGCCAAGAAGAATTGGCGGAAAAAGTGAATAAATGCCAAGAAGAAGTGACCGAAAAGATTAATAGAGGCCAAGAAGAAATGAAGAAAACTTTAGAAGAAAAATTCTCGTCGGTAGAGAAAAGAATAGACTCGGTAGAAGAGAAAATAGAGGAAGTAGAAGAGAAAATTCAGAATGAAGTTAATAATGTTGAGGAGAAAATGGAAAAGAAAATAGTTGAAGTAGATGAAAAGCTAAATAGGCGAGTAGAAGAGCTTGAGAAGAAGCTTTCAGCGTCCAGTGGTAATTATGAAGAATTTAGGAGTCCGCCTGCTTCTCCTGTGCAAGTTAAGCTGTCGACATACGACGGAAAGAGTTCCTGGCAAGTTTACAAGACCCAATTCACCATTGTAGCCGAAGCGAACAAATGGAGTGACGAGGTGAAAGCTTGTCAACTGGCAGCGTCTTTGAGAGGAGAAGCCGCCGACGTGCTGCAAACATTGCCCGATATGACGCAACTCAATTTTGACACGCTAAGTTGTGCACTTGAAATAAGATTCGGAGAAAAGTACTTCAAAGATTATACGAAAATACAAATGAAGAGCCGCCATCAAAAATCGAGTGAAACCCTTCAAGAGTTTGCCTGGGAAATTGAACGGCTTGCAAATTTAGCATTCATTGACTGTCCAACAAATGTAAGGGAAATGCTCTCACTGCAATATTTTGTAGACGGAATAAAAGATCCAGAAGTGCAGAGAGCTGTACGAATGGCAGATGTGCAGGATTTAAAGGCTGCATTACTATATGCCTTAAAGTTGGAAGCAGCTACACAAGCCAGCCGAAGGGATCGTCATTCAGTCCGAGGGGCAACGGTGAACAAAAGCTCAGACACTGAAATCGACGTCTTGAAAGAAATTAGGAAATTAAATCAAGAGCTTGAAGCTTTAAAATATGGAAGAACAAGCTCAAGGAGACAGAATCTCACGTGCTGGGGATGCGGTGATACACGACATCTCCGAAGAAATTGCCCCAAAATCCACGAACGTGAGATAAATTCAAACAGTCAGCAGGGAAACTAAATTTTGGCCATCTCGCGGGGCGGAGGTTGCCAGAGAATGAAAAGCCTCATCTGAAGATCCTCCAGATATCAAAAATGAGTGGCGGTGATAATGAATTATATTTGATAGGCTTTATGAACGGAATTCAGTGCCGTATGATTGTCGATACAGGAGCCAATGTTACAATAATAAGAGAAGATTTGGCTCGGAAATTGAAATGTAAACTCATCTGGACTCCACCATGCGTTACCCTGCAAACTGTGACGGGCGACAAGATAGGCATATATGGTAAGGCAAATTTAACCATCAACTTTAGAGGAATGCAATATCACCATACGGCATATGTGGCTAACATAACAGATCCTTGCTTAATCGGAATAGATTTTCTGAAGAAGTTTGGCTTCAAACTTGATTTCAAAAATAACAAAATGCTCTCAAAATTTGAAGAAATCAGTCTTTTTGGATTAAATAACGAAATTGAATGTAAACAAGCAGTAATAGCCAAAGAAGACATCAATCTAGATCCAAGAACAGAATTTTTAGTTCCAGCTGTAATTAAAAATGAAACTAATTACCGATTTGGCCATATAGATTATCCCGAAGACAATAGTAAACAAGCAGGAGTATTGGTGGCTTCATCTGTAGTGGACCTCTCGAAGAAGACCATTCCAGTCAGAATTGCTAACATCGGTGATAAGACGAGGACTATGAAGAAAGGAGAGGTGATAGCATCATGCGCTCCTGTGACGTGCATAAGTCAAAATTCCAATCACTCTCGGAAATCTTCAGATAATTTAGTCAAGGATTTGTTACAAAATACGGACTTAAATCCAAATCAAAGGGATGCTGCGGAAAGTTTAATTAGAGAATTCCAAAGTTTATTTTCCCAAACATCTGAAGACTTTGGACGAACTAAAATGGCACAACACCGAATTGACACGGGAGATCACTCTCCTATTAAACAGCACCCTAGACGATTACCTTTTGCCAAGCAAGAAGAGGTGCAGAATTTAATTAAGGATATGGAAGAAAATGACGTCATCGAACCATCGACAAGTCCATGGGCGTCTCCCATTGTATTAGTAAGAAAGAAGGATGGTTCTACAAGATTTTGTGTAGACTACCGCCGACTGAATGACGTCACTAAAAAGGATAGTTACCCTCTACCAAGGATTGACGACACTCTCGACACACTTGCGGGCAACACTTGGTTCTCGACTCTGGATCTGAAGAGTGGTTACTGGCAGGTAGAGATCATCCGGACGACCGCGAGAAGACCGCCTTTACAACGGGACAAGGATTATGGCAGTTCAAGGTAATGCCTTTTGGTCTGTGTAACGCACCTGCAACTTTCGAACGGCTTATGGAAACGGTTCTCCGGGGGCTGTCATATGAAGCATGTCTTGTTTATTTAGATGATATCATAATCATAGGAAAATCTTTTGATGAACATCCGAACAACCTCAGGCGGGTGCTACAAAAGTTAAAGGAAGCTAATTTGAAGTTAAGCCCTTCGAAGTGCAGTTTGTTTCGTAATGAAGTCGCCTACCATGGACACATCATTTCGGCGGAAGGAGTTAGGACTGATCCGGAGAAGATATCGGCCGTGAAAAATCGGAATCGTCCAGCAGATGTTCACCAGCTTCGAAGTTTTTTAGGATTATGCACCTATTACAGACAATTCGTCAAAGGCTTCTCGATGATTGCAAGACCACTTCATAAATTAACAGAAGCCAATCAAAAATTTATGTGGACACAGGAATGTGACGCTGCTTTCGAAAAGCTTAAGGAGGCCTTGACATCCACTCCAATTTTGACGTATCCTCAAATCGATAAACAGTTTATACTTGATACGGATGCAAGCAACGAAAGCATTGGCGCTGTACTGTCCCAGGAAATCGACGGCCAATAGCGTGTTATCGCCTATTTCAGCAAGTGCTTATCAAAGGCAGAGCGAAACTACTGCGTAACCAGAAAAGAGCTTCTTGCTGTAGTGAAAGCCATAGACCATTTTCATCACTATCTTTACGGTCGAAAATTCCTGATAAGAACTGATCATGCTTCTCTAACTTGGCTATTGAATTTTAAGAACCCTGAAGGCCAGATAGCCAGGTGGATACAAAAGCTTCAAGAGTACGATATGGAGATACGCCATCGAAAAGGCTCATCACATGGAAATGCAGATGCTCTCTCAAGAAGACCCTGCTCAGAGAATTGTAGATACTGCGACCGGGTTGAGAAGAAATTTAATGTCAAAGGTCCTATAGTAAGACAAGTTACAACTGGGTCTACATCATCGCAAGATCCGTGGAGTGACGAGAGCCTGCGTAAAGATCAACTTGCTGATCCTGAAATTAAGCCAATTCTAGAGCTGAAAGAGGAGTCCAACAGGAAGCCCAGCTGGCAAGACATGGCCCATTACCATCCTACGACTAAACGTTATTGGGCTCTTTGGGATTCCCTACATTTGAAGAACGGTATTTTGTACCGGAAATGGGAGTCTGACGATGGAAAGACACGTAGATGGCAACTACTACTCCCTAAGTCGAGAATTTCTATGGTCCTTCAAGAACTGCATGGTATTCCCACAGGAGGTCATTTTGGTGTAATGAAGATCATGCAAAAGGTTCGAGAGCGTTTCTACTGGGATAATGTTCGCAGTGACGTGGAGAAGTGGTGTCGAACTTGTGACACCTGTGTAGCACGTAAAGGTCCTAAGAGGCGAACCCGTGGGCGATTGCAACGTTATAATGTAGGAGCTCCTTTCGAACGAATTGCTCTAGACATCCTGGATCCACTTCCTAGAACATCTGATGACAATAAGTACATCCTCGTTGTCATGGACTACTTCACTAAGTGGCCTGAAGCCTATGCCATTCCTAATCAAGAGGCGGTAACCGTAGCAGACATACTAGTTCAACACTGGGTTTCCAGATACGGAGTTCCTCTTCAAATCCATTCCGATCAAGGAAGAAACTTTGATTCGGCTGTGTTTAAGGAAATGTGCGGACTATTCGGCATGGACAAAACTCGAACTACACCTCTACATCCTCAATCGGACGGCATGGTGGAGCGGTTCAATCGTACCATCCTAAATAGCCTCTCTCTCCTGGTGTCTAGAGACCAACAGGACTGGGACAAGAAATAGCCTCTTTTCCTGCTTGCCTACAGGAGTGCCACTCATGAGGCCACTGGTTACTCCCCTTCTCAAATGCTCTTTGGTCATGATCTTCGTCTGCCTGCTGATCTTTTGTTTGGCCGTCCTCCTGATGCTCCTTCATCGCCTGAGGAATATGTCGATGAACTCCAGGCACGGATTGAGGAGATTCATCGTCTAGCGAGGAACCGAATCGGACTGGCAACGGAAAAGATGAAGACACGGTACGACACAAAGGCAATAGGACATGAGTTCAACGAAGGTGACAAAGTTTGGTTGTGGAATCCTATACGTCGTAAGGGACTGTCGCCAAAACTACAAAGAAACTGGGATGGTCCTTACACAGTCGTCAACAGGCTGAATGACGTCGTTGTACGCATACGAAAATCGCCACACACCAAGCCCAAGGTCGTACATTACAACCGGCTAGCCCCTTATTTTGGCCAAAGTGAATAGAAATTCAAAACAGAAATTTCAGACCATGGTCATGAAAGTCATTTTTTGTAAATATGTAAATAGTAATTAGTTCTTATTTATGTAAATCTTATTATTATTATTATTTATTTATTTATTTGTTTGTTTATTTATTTTAAGTGTTTTCCTCTAACTCGAGGATTGCACTGCCCGGGACGTGCAGTCTTTGAGGAGGAGGTAGTGTTACGAATTTTGTAAATAGTTAGCGTTTGTACTGTAAAATAATGTAAATAATCTTATTAAGCTCCATTCCTTTACTAATAGTAGTTTTTTTACATTGTCTCTGTTATCAAGCAAACTTGTCTATTATTTTCAGTGAATGTCTATGGCAGCATCGCGAAATATTAGAGATATCGCCAGGTTGGCGTCACTTTTGGCGACTAATTTTGGTCGCCAAATTTAGCAATATATCGCCAAGTTGGCGACAAAATTGGCGATTGTTGGCGATGGTAACCCTTCCCTCTCAATGGTAAACCCCCTTTTAGATATACTGATACATTGTTTGTTGTTCCGTGGATTTTTCGAGTAGGTTCTAGAAATTTCTCGCACATGCTCCGAGCCTATATAAGAAGAGAAGCGATGCGAGCTGATGTTATTATTCACCAGTCAGTCATTGAGTGAACAAGGCGTTTGTTAAGCGAGTTTGCTTGAGTTTCATTTATGTTGTTTTGAATGTTATTAAGTGTTGAGACGTTGTAAAAAGAGTCTCTGGGATCTAAAGCTGTACTTATACGATAGATTTGAGCAGTTATTTTTGAATATCCAGTAATATTTGTGAGTTTCGAAGACTCTGTTGTTCTGAAGATCTGTAAATAAATTATTTTCTACTTTTCTAAAAGACAAGAGTTTTGAAGTTCTCTAACCATAACATCAAAAGAACCGTATATACGCTGCAACAATATACTACATGAAATCTTTTGTGTATCCCTAAAAATGTTACGCACATCATATTGCATATGACTATATCATATAACTTATATTAATCCTCAGCGACGTTTATTAATTTTATTATATATGAAATAGTTTAATATAATTAAAATATGTCGCGCACTCTTCCCCTCTTTACCATAATGTAATGAGATTCTTTTGTGTGGTCCTGTAAATCTATATTAATAAAATAACAAATCACTCTGTGTGTGTGCGTGTGTGTCTGCGATAGTTAGCAAAAACTACGGTACGTACGAAGTTCAAAATTTTTCTGAGACTAGCCCAGTATCTCTCCTGATGCACCTGACATTCAGAATTTCAAAATTGTATTTATTAACTGAGTAATTAATTAAATTCCAAACCTCACTCTCATAAAAAAATCGCTTTTTTTTAGCTTTTTTCCTTTTCATTCTCTTATGGTTGGTTGGTTGCATAAAATTTTCGCAGAAATAATTTTAAAAACTGAGACTGACCTTTAAAATTCATAAACTGGCAAACTGTCAGTTTAAATGAGGATTTTTTTTTTATCACAGCTGCTGTACGCCATGGAGGAAAAAAGATAGGTGGTGGCGAAGTACACCGAAAAAAAGAAAGGTTTGCAAGAGGAACCCATTTATCACTGAACTTTTAATGTCTCAAAATAAAGCACGAGAAAGAAATTTTGTATTAATAAGACGGATTGGAAGAAATGAATTACAGCTGAAGCATATTTTACGAAGAAATCGTAATTTTTTTTAAATGCTTTTCTATTATGTTATTTATTAAAATAAATGTTTGCTTTTAAAATAATTGAAATTGGAAAATTAAAAATAATTAAATGTCAAAATAAAATTAAATAAAATATTGAAAACATATGATTTGAAGTAAAAATTGTATTACTAAAAGTTTTCTCTTTTTTTCAGAAATTTTTAATACTTTATAACGTAGATGAAAAATGTTTATGATTTAACAATGTATTTATAATTCCATGTCAATATATAAAATATAGTAATGAAAAGATTCATTTAAAATCATGCATGAACACTTAAATAATAATATTAATCTAAAATCTAGATTTCAGAGTGCAGACGATTTTAAGACATTAACGAAAGAATGTTGATTTTTCAAGCAAAGTCTTAAATGATGCTTCTGTATTGATATTTCAAAGTCATATGATAAAAATAATCAAATAATTCATGCCTATGATTGATCTAATTGTATCTTTCATGCATTCTGATCGTGTATTACAGGCAATAATGGCACCAAACGTTATTTTTTAAACGAAATTTTAGTCATCTATTCAATAACAGTTTAGAAGGTAAAAAACAAAAACAAAGAAATACAGGTTTAAACCAGTTTGAATTCATTGGGGTTTCAAAGCACATGGTTTAGTTGGTGCTTATTTGGACTTAATGTCGCGGATTTTAGAGTTACATTTATTGCGTCACCCCAAGACATTATACTGCCACTCTATTAATTTCTTTTTACTATATGGTTGTACGCATATTTTTGGCATTTCAATCATTAGAATGTATGAGTCATTAGCTGTGTTGCAGTAAAAAACATTACACAACCCTTTTCTATGAGTTTATTTTTTTAATCATTGATTAAATTTAAATATGTTCTATTCAATTTAAAATTGTAATATGGCTTTAATTTGTTTTTAAAACAAAAATAAAATAGCGCTGTTTGGCGTACAATTGTTTGTATCCGCAAACGATTCATTCACCATAATAAATTATGAAATAGCTAAGTAAATTATCTATCAGAAATAGCCATAAAAAGAATAGTAGCAAAACTGATTATAACCTTAATGATTAGACTAATTTAAACATAACCCGATTCCAACCAGAAAAAAAAAAAAAAAAAAAAAAAAAAAAAAAAAAAACAGACCACACTCCGATCTGTGATACACAAAATTTCCTTGAGTATAAACCCGACCCTGACCTAAAAATTCTGTTGGGGAAAAACTATGGATTTGATAACTGACCCGAACCAAATCTGAATCCCGCAAAAATGTTCAAGTGAAGCATAACCCGATTCAAACAAGGGAAAATAATTTTCGTGGGCATGAAATCTGACCCGAACCTAAATATTTTCTTTAAAAAAACTCGAAATATGACTCGAACGAAATCTGAAACCGTTAAAAATATCCCAGAGAACTATAAACCGATCCCAGCAAGACAAAATACTTTCCATGGTCATAAACCCAACTCAAACCTAAAAAACTTCGTTTGAAAAATCCTGAACTTTGACCCAAACCACATCTAAATCTGACCAAAGTATTCGAAAGAACCATAACCGGATTCGAGTAAGACAAAATAATTTCCGTGGACATGAACCCGATACGAACCTAAAACTCCCATTCAAAAAATACCTGATATTTGAATCGAACCAAATCTGAATCTGACAAAACTATTTCAAACAAACGCAACCGGATCCAAACAAGACAAAATATTTCCATGGACATTAACACAATCCGAACCCAAAAAATTTCTTTGAAAAAATCGCGAACTGAACGAAATCTGAACTTGGCAGAAATATTCCAGTGAAGCATGTCCTTATTCGAACAAGACATAATTATTTCAGTGAACGTGTAAGAAGACCCGAACTCAACAGTTATATTTGAAGAAAAAACTTGAAATCTGAATTGAAACAAATCTGGACCTGACAAAAATATTCCAAAGAACTATAAACCAAACCAAGCAAGACGAAATAATTTCTATGGACATAAACCCAACTCGAACTTAAAAAATTCGATTTGAAAACAACTGAAATTTGACCCAAACCACATCTAAATTCGACCAAAATATTCGAAAGAATCATAACGGAACCAAATCGGAACCTGATAAAAAATATTCCATAGAATCGTATTTCCATTCACCTGAACCGAATCTGAACCTAAAAAAATTCTTTGAAAAAAATCACGAAATCTGAACTGAACCAAATCTGAACTTGAAAAAAAATATTCCAGTGAAGCATGTTCTTATTCCAACAAGGCAGCATAATTTCCGTGCAAGACAAGGAACGCAAGAAAACCCGAACCTAAAAATTCCATTTGAAGAAAAAGCCGAAATCTTAATTGAAACAAATCTGTTCCCGACAAAAATATTGCAAAGAACCATAATTGTATCCGAGCAAGGCAAAATAATTCCCATGGACAAGAATACGATCCGAACATTATAACTCAATATCAAAAAATACCTAAAATCTGAACCCGACAAAAATGTTCTAATGAATCATAACCAGATCCGAACAAGACAAAATAATTTCCATGGACATGAAACCAATATATGGTTTGGTAAAATTTAGGTTGCAATTACATTACGGTAAGTCTTTGATTATATTTAATATCCCGTTAGGTTACAGTTAGGTCACGGTTAAGTTAAAGTTAGGTTAAAATTAAATCGCATTTGTTTTATGGTTAGAATAAGGATATGTTACAATAAAGGGAAGGCTAGGTTACATTTATGTTATATTTAATTTACGGTAGGGTACTGTTAAGTCGCAGTTAGGTTAAAGGCAAGTTTTGGTTACGGTACAGAAGTTTACGGTTAGGAATTTATCTACAGAGCGAACATTATGCATGATTTGATTAAAAATAACACTTACTTTTGTTAAATGGCTCTGAAATTATAATACTACATACCAACATTTTAGCTACGAGCGAGTATCGATTTCATTCATGGTATAATCGGATTCAAGAGTGATATAATTAGTTTGAAATTCAAAATATTTCACTTGGGATTTCTATGTGAAAAAAAAAATAACTAGTTACGTGACTTAACAGTGATTTTTGATAAATATCAACACTTTAACACGAAAATCACGCATCATTGGATACATATTCCCTCCCACATTTCTCATCGCTCATTTTGAGTATTTTTAGAGCTTAACATTAGCTGTTTTTTAAACTGATTTTTTACACAGTCAGTGGCCACGTATTTCAGACAATGCATTTCTGCATGTCTCGAGTTAACGATAAAATCATACAAATTTAAAGTTCGTTTAATATTGTTAATACGGACCCGGGCAACGCCGGGCGGGTCAGCTAGTAAATAATATTTTTTTTCATTGTATATTTGACTGGGTGTAACATCTTTAAAATTCATTTGAAAGATTTTTCCCTTAGGCCATAATGTAACGGTAAAATATTGACTATCCCTGTAAACAAACTAATCGTGCTAGAAATTTCATTTGAAAAAGAGTTCTTGGTATGATAAACGTCAATAACGTCCAAAAATTTCAGGGCAGCCCGTGTATATTACTGGAAATTAGAGCGCGGACAAACGGACAAACAAGCCGAAACAATAAACCATTTTCAACTTTGTGGGAAAGTGTTAGAAACGGAATCAATATGAAATATTTCAAAGTCATTTTACTCCTAAACTGTAGAACGTGGAAATTCAAATTGGAGGAAGTAATAAAGCCTATTATATCACATATTTACAGATTGTTAAATATACACAAATATGTTAAACAAAAATGTCGAAGAGCTAATTAACCTCTTCAGACCTAATGTATCCTATAGAATACACACCTTTAAAAAAAATCGCAAATAATGTTAGAAAAAAAGAGAGAGAAATCTGTGTGAATGTCTAACCCACATAAAAATTGAACGAAAAAGCAATTTGTTACCTATAGCGATTTTTTGGCGAGTTAGGTGTTATATAAAAAATAGCTTACAGCAAAAAAGTACGAAATGTGCAAAAATTAAAAAATAAATAATTTTACTGAACGCTAAGATGCCATTTATAGAGTCCATTAGTAATATAATATTATTAAATATCTGTTAATTTTAAGTTTTTGCAATACAAAAAAGTAAAATGTAATAAAAAATCCTAAGAAATTGTCAAAAAATGTAGTTTCTGAGTCCCCGTGTATCATAAAATTTTATATGTGGGAAAAAAAAAGTTTAATTTTGGTCACTGTTAAATCTTTCTTAATTATCAATTTGTTCATATAAAACCATACATGTAATTAAAGAAAAAACATGAATAAGTTTTGATATTTCAGTAGATTAAATTATTTGAAAAAAAATGTATATCGTGTGGGATATCGAATAAGAGCTCTCGTAACGTTAAACTTAAAAATATATTTATTTTAACTTTAGGTGTTATATTATCGATGATCTCCCATATCCGCGGTATTGCCGAATCCACTGAAATTAAAACTATAAAAAAAGGAGAAATAGACGTTAATTTTAACTTTGAAGAAAAATTAAAGCTATTACCGTAGGTACATTATTTTGAGATAAGTACATTTTTCTGTTACACAGAAATTATGATTTGCTGTCATTCAGCAAAGGTATGGAGGATTCCTGGAATTAATTATCGTAACAGATAAATAAAAGCATTGTTGAAAATGATTTTGAATAAAATCTTTAGTTATTAGTCGAGATATTGATTCTTCAAGACACGTGCAATTTGAATATACATAATTACAGTGGCAGCGTACTCTACGTATCATTTAAATTTAAAGCCTAGACAATAACTTTACAATAACTTTATATAATATATTTATGTAAAGCATCACCCAGTAGCAGTATAAAAGCAATAAACGTCAAGTTATTGAAAAGAGGGAGAAATTATTAGAATTGAACACACAAATACTATGGGATTCGTGACAAATCTGCAATCAGTAGATTCCGCTTTACGTATCACGTATCTTTAAAAGTTAATTAAAATCCGATCTTTAAAAACATAGCATGGACATAAATAGCGTTGCAATTTGCGTCCCCTTTCAAAGCGTACATAGCACAATGTTAAGTTTAAACTTTGAACATGAGTTTTATTTTAGCTATATTGTAAAAAATAAATATTCTGATTAAAGAAATTATTGCATTGAATTTAGTTGTATGAAATGCCAAATGAAGTTTAAATATGCACTACTTCTATTCTCAGAACCAAATTAATTTCATTATAAATAGATAAGGATAAGATTTAAAAAAGGTGTTAAAAAGAGTAACAATATTTCATATCGTTTAGCTTCATATATCTTTCAACTTTTATAGTATATCCATTCATATACATTTCAAATTTTTACAGCTATATCCATTGTATGGCATCCTCGGAGTTCAAGTTTAATTCACACTTCACCATTTATTTAAATGTGACTTGCTTATTAAATATATATATATTATACATTATTATTGACTCAATATCGATTTGAATAACATCAATTGTCATATGCAGCGAATTGTTTAATATACATTTATTTAAATTTCAATGTTTAGCAACTTTTTTATTGATATTCTGAAACTTAACATAATTTTCAATTCACATTTTTTATTAAAATATTTTTGTATTAATTAACTTACATTTAAAAAATATATAATTAATTTTTGCCTGAATTTTTTATCAACATTTAAAGTTGCATTCAGAAAAATTCTGAAACAACAATTAACTTTATTTTTAAAATTGAATATATTGATGATTAAACATTATGTCAGTGACCAAAATTTGTGCTTCTCTCCAATTTGTGTCCGCTGCGATTTTAAAATACGCGAGCCTTAAAATACCCATGTTTCATAGAATGTAACTGTCCTTCCTTTCGAGAAGATTAATTCAACCCGTTTTTAGGAATAAATATTACTTCAGGTGTCAGCAATAAAAAAAAAAAATTACGTGTGGCACTCGGGGTATGCCGCGGTAAAGCTATTGCATAGCATTTTTTATCAACTTATGCCAAAATGCCGCGTCAATGTCTGCCAAAGTCTACCAAAG
Organism: Maratus speculifer; assembly: GCA_964019185.1. Classification (NCBI taxonomy): domain Eukaryota; kingdom Metazoa; phylum Arthropoda; class Arachnida; order Araneae; family Salticidae; genus Maratus; species Maratus speculifer. Next base: position 193,047,570 of record OZ025289.1, on the reverse strand, counting down.
GATGTCTGCCGAACTGAAACGGGGTTAGCCGGAATGTTAGGATTTTTTCTCGTTGCAGAATTTCTAGATTCGGTCGCCGCGCTCAAAGCCCGCGATAAAAGCTATGCAATAACTTAATAAATTACCAAACAAAATTTGGTCGCGCTAGGAAAAATAGATCGCGAGTTATAAGCAATTTAAATTTTTCAACTCTCACGGTGGGGGGGGGGTCTCCTGCCACCAAAAATTAACACTGTCTCATAATAAATTACCAAACAAAATTTGGCCGCGCTACGAAAAGTAGATCGCGAGTTATGAGCATTTTAAAATTTTCGACCCTCACCGTGGGGAGTCGCCTGTCACCAAAAATTAACACTGTCTTATAATAAATTACCAAACAAAATTTGGCCGAGCTACGAAAATTAGATCGCGAGTTATAAGCATTTTATATTTTTTGACCCTCACCTTGGGGGGTCTCCTGTCACCAAAAATTAATACTGTCTCATAATAAATTACCAAACAAAATTTGGCTGCGCTACGAAAATTAGATCGCGAGTTATAAGCATTTTAAATTTTTCGACCCTCACCGTGGGGGTCTCCTGTCACCAAAAATTAACACTGTCTCATAATAAATTACCAAACAAAATTTGGCCGCGCTACGAAAATTAGATCGCGAGTTATAAGCATTTTAAATTTTTCGACCCTCACCGTGGGGGTCTCCTGTCACCAAAAATTAACACTGTCTCATAATAAATTACCAAACAAAATTTGGCCGTGCTACGAAAGTTAGATCGCGAGTTATAAGCATTTTAAATTTTTCTACCCTAACCGTGGGGGGTCTCTTGTCACCAAAAAATAACACTGTCTCATAATAAATTACCAAACAAACTTTGGCCGCGCTACGAAAATTAGATCGCGAGTTATAAGTATTTTAAATTTTTCGACCCTCACGGTGGGGGGTCTCCTGTCACCAAAATTTAACACTGTCTCATAATAAATTACCAAAAAAAATTTGGCCGCGCTATGAAAATTAGATCATAAGAAACATAAGTTTGAGACTTGATATCCTAATATCTGAAAAATACCGCGTCAATGTCTGCCGAAGTCTACCGAAGGATACCGTGCCGAAGTTTACCGAACTGAATCGACCTCAGCCGTGTGTTAGGTTTTTTCGTTACCGATGTGTTAGGATTTTTCGCGTTACGGAATTTTTGGATTCGGTCGCCGCGCTCAAAGCCCGCGATAAAAGCTATGCAATAGCTTAAAAATAATCATTTCAAATGTAAAAAACAAACTCATGCACGTTATATCGAACATTTATGAATGTATACCGATTCTGGAATATTCTTAGATTTATTTAGTATGACAATCAAAATACCGAAAGGAAAATCTTCAAACTGATAAAACTGCAGCAGTTCAAGTTTTATGGACTATGCTAATTCATAACCTATTGAAAAAATACAAACCGACAGACAATCTAACAGTTAACAAGCAGTTATTTCCATATTGAGGACGTTTGAGGTTAACCCAAATTCCATTTAAACCAGATAAATATGGGATTAAAATAAAGTGGGTATGTGATGCAAAAAAATATTATCCTCTCGACGGAAAACTATGCAGCATCAAAATAGATACAGTTCCTGAAATAACCATGGTGAAAGACTTGTAAATGACTTCGCCGCTTCATTAAAGGATTCTGGACGAAGCATCACCATGGATAACTTTTCTTACTCTATACAAACTTTATTATTTTTATTTATAAAAGCAAATCTCATATTTCCCAAGAAATGAAGACATGTATATCGGGCAGAAGAAGAAAACGGAAATCATTCAGTTTATAATGAAACGAATGGATATACTATTATTTATTGGAGCTATATACAACACAATGACGTATAACCATATGGCGACTTTCATTAGTTTTCCACATTGTGAATATAGTAGCACTTACTGCTTACAGTATACATGTGGCAAAAAATTATATGCTTAGCCACAAAACCTGTTTTGTTACCTGTTTTGGGGGTAATTAGGTACGACTTTTAACCCTCCAGCAATTCAATATCAAAATGAATCAGATCAATATCAAAATATACAAGCTATGAGACATATTTTAGACCAAATCGGGAATCGAAATTACATTAAAATAAATTGCCCATATTTGAAACTGCCAAATTTTCAGAACTCACTCCAAATAGCTTAAAACGAAATCAAATTGGAAAGATAAAAGTAGTTGTTAGACAACACAAATTGTTAGAACTTCAAAAATGGCACAGAAAAACAGAAAATAATGTAAACAGTCTGGAAAGCACATATATGATGTATATTCGTACATCCTTTGCTATTGTAAAGCTTGACTACCAAATTTCACAAATTTTTCACTTAAAAATATGTTTAACCCTTATTTTCAAAATAATTTAAAGTTTTATTGATCTAGGTTTAAATAGTATATCAATTTCTGTACTTGTTTACAGATAACTAGCATAGGTATCGGGGCATTCGCATGGGTACAATGTTCATTGATGAAAGGCAGAAAAAAGTTTTATGCACCAAAATAGTAATTAAAACTATCCAAATATTAGCAAGATTATACTAATGGACAGTTGCTGCCCCAAATATTCTTGATTTAAATTCATTTTATATTCTTTTGAAATTAATACCCTGAAATCAGGATTAAAATTTTAAAAAATCCCGAGTACAAGTTCATTGACATTAAGGGTTAAAACAAACATAATTTCTGTGCATTAGAGTATGTTATTGAAGCTTATCTACATCTTACAAATGCGTGTTTTATTTTAAAACATTTTTAATGGAAAACAGTCAAAACTAAACTTGTAAAGACGCTAAAGTTTAAGGAGATGTAACTTCCCGGATAAAAATTATCACAGAGTAATATTTCAAAGCTTTTTTGAAGCACTTTTTGAAAGCTTTTTTGAAGCACTCAATTTATTTATTTTTGGAAATGAAAAATTACTACTAATCATACTATACAAATCACATGAAAAATATAAAATAGAAATATCAATAGTTTATATTATAGCAAATTTCGTTCTAACTATAATTTTCTTAAAAGAGATTTTCAGTTAATTAACAAAAAGAACAAGAAAGTATAATACCTTCTTTTAACATTGTACTGAAAATACATAACTGCATTTGAATAAGTCGTAAAAAAGCACAGAATAAGTGTAAGCTTTTAGAAAATATTACATAAAATTATTTGTAACCTTTTCATATATATAAAAAAAGTACTGTAAGCATACCTTGGTTATGTACTTTTGTTAAATTTCTGATGAGAAACAAACACGTGCTGAATATTTTCATACTTTTTTGTTAGAGAGACAATGTTTTCTGCAACTCAAAAATTTTCGCAGCACAAACTCTTTATATGTTAATCAGAATAAAAGTATAGGGATTAGGTTTTCTTTCTGCTATTTATACCAACATGAACATAAATGTAAAAACACAACCAAGCATTTTGATTTTAATATTTTTTGGTAAACAGCTAAGAAAAACAACCTACCTTTCTTCAAAGTAGTCAACAAAATGTGTGAAAACTTCGAAAAAAATTTTCACAATTATACATCTTCACAATCTAAATATAAATCTAATTATAATATAAAAAATATAACTGCAACATTTTTATGATAATTACGGAATGTTTAAAATATTTAATACAGAATTTTTTTTTTGTAAAATACATAATTATGCAGCAGTTTTTATTATATGCGAAAGTATTGATACTTTTCTTAATTTACCATTGAGCATAGTTTTTCTAAACACGAACAGAACATTTCACAAAGAATTTACATTTATGCTTTAAATAACCAATATTTCAATATTTTGAACTATTTTTATGAATGAAATATGAATAAATTAAGTAATAAAAATTTTGCATTTCAATTCATTAAGAATAATTCTTAATTAGTCAGTTTGTAACTGGAAACACAAGGCATTTCAGCGAGGAAACGTAGTTTCAAAATTCTTATAACCCAGGGCTGCCACAGGCGACTAGTTTTATATTCTGTTCTCACCAGGATTTTTCTAATATAAATTTTGAAGTATCTTTTTCTAGCAAATGTTGTCAAAGAGTCTATTAAGGTTTTCTGTTATCAGAAAGTGGTGCCAATTAGAATTAAAAAATAGTCGCTTATGGTAGCCTTGTTAACCAAATAAGAAGTACTGTGCAGGAACACTGCATTTTAGTCTTGAGCTCTATATAAAAGCAAGGAAATCAAGGTTTTCTAGTACAATTAGAAAGATACTTTTGTACATAACGTAAAATCATTAGAGATTACTTTTGGCATAAAATTGAATGATGTCTGTATTTTATATATAAATGCGAAACATTATTGAAAACTACTTTTACATGATCAGACTCTAATTTCAGTGGTCGTCTGGTCATCAAATCAATTTAAAATATTCATTCACATCCCTTTTCTTCAACAATAAATTATAAGTACTGCCTGAATTCTACATATATGGAAAAAAAATCTATACAAATTTTGTTATGCATTATAAATTAAATACTGGATTTGGGATACTTGTACTCATTTTATAAATATCTAATAATGTTATTCAACCAAATAAGGACATGCTCATAATAAGATGATAGTCTTTTTTTGTGCACTGTAAAAAAAAACTCCCTTACTTTACACCAAAAAGGGTGGCAACTAAGTTGCCACCCCAAGTGGTGTAATGAAATTCCACTTGTAAATTGGTGTAATGAGCCACCAACTATCAAATGGTAAACAAACACCATTTGTAGTGGCAACTTAGTTGCAACCCTTTTGGGTGTAAAGTAAGTAATATGTTTAAAATGTACGTTATAATAAATTGTCTCAATTAAAGGGAAGTTTAGTACACTCTTTGCGTGAAGTTATTTTTTTTTTAATTATGGCTGTATTAACACTAGAATTACCGAGGCGGGTCATCCGTGACCCAAAACGTGGTCTTTCGGTCGTTTCAATGTTGCTTTTCAAAGTAAAACTTTGAAACTTATTGACTTTTCCTAAATACTTAGTATAATGCCTTATCATGAATTTAGTTGAAATCGGACGAAAACTTTTTTATATACACATCTTTATACCTAGAACTACCATGCTGGGTCATCGCTGACCCGAACAAAATAATTGCATTTTTCATTTATTTCATCAAGGATTTAAACTCTATATTTTTCAATAAGATAAGAATAGTGTAAAGATATGTTCCACACTTACTTTTCACAAAAGAGGGAAAGGAATGTGCGCGGGGGGGGGGGATTAAAGTCATTATCACATATATCTGTTAAGTAAATGTGTGAGTTTTTATGGTATTTCAAATTACTGTAAAGATGATGTAAATAGTTGTTTTTTACTTTATACCTTTGAAAGTAACCAAAAATAATATTTTGCCTCTCATAAACCACATAGAGAAAAAAAAATATATTTGTTTGTGACATTTGACTTTCGCACATTTATAGTAATGGCATCACAACGGAGGTTTCTTGAATGAGTAAATTTTAAAAATGTAATGTGAATTGTCTTTAAATGATTTTAGTGAAGAAATTTAACGACGAAGTTAATATTGTCACCATCTGATAACGCTGACAATCTTGACATAAATGATGAAACGATTTTTATTAAAAATAACAATACATTTTCGTTGTTCAAATCCAATACATGTAGTAGCAATCTGAATGAAAGTAGTCAAATAAATGCTGTGGGAAAAATTTAAAAACACAAATAAATTGTAAGTATTTTCCAGAAAATTTAAAATAAAAGAATTTACTTTTTCGAAATAATTCTAAAAAGTGAGAAAGATACAAAATAAATCACTTTTCGTAGCGATTTGGAACATTGAACTATATGGACGATAGAGCCGCAGTGTTCAATACCTTCTGACTTATGCAAAATCTGATTGAAGATCTAGTGATCATAAATGTTTCGGTAGTTTTTAAAAATACAACAGATTCTAATATAAGTAGAAAAGTCTTCCTGCTGAAATTATAAATAAACGCATTGCAAAAGAAGTTGAAGGTATCCGTTCACGCAGCAGCACTGAAATTTCAAACAAATGAAAAATGTTGTCACATAAAGCAATGCTAAGACGAAGAAATTAACAATGTTTGCGGAAACTGCATATAACTTGAGTGTGTATTAGGCACAGAAAAAAGAAAAAAAATCATTCATTTTGTATGAATTGATTGGACAGTAAACTACATAAAACGTAAAAGTGTAAGTAAAAAAAAAATCCCGAATATGGATATATATTTAAATTAATTGTGTTTGAATACTTAATTACTCCGCAGGAACATTATTACACAATGTAAATCGACAAATCAAATGTATATATATTATTAGAAAAGTATCAAAATCTCAAAGAATTTTTTTTTATAAGAAATAAAAAAAATTCCTTTGTGGTATTTATTCTCACATTTCATATTATGTAATAGTCTAAATGCTAGATTGTATTAATTATTAATTAAAAATCATTTTATTCATCGTAAATAATTATTGTGAATCTTTATCTTCCATATAAAACAAGAATAGTGTATCTAAAAGCCATGGGTCAGATGTGACCCACCCCGGTATTTCTAGGTACACAAGAAACGCGGTAATTCTAGTGTTAAATTTGAAATGTAATTTTTTAATTATTTTTTATTTTGCTACCATTTATTAAAGTACACTATATAGGTAGATGGTAAAAAATGAAATTTTCTAATATTTACATGATTTTAACAGCAAAATAAAAAATAATTTAAAGATTATATTTTAAATTTAACACAGCCATAAATTAAAATAATTAGTTTCATGCAAAAAGGCTGCTAAACTCCCTTTTAATTGAGGTAATTTATTATAACATGCATTTTAAACATAATACTCAGTTATTAAACAATGTAATTTAGTATATTTACATACTTAAAAACATAGTTATATGGGTCACATAGTGTGTTTGGGGGTTGGTGGGAGGAGGGGGCACAATGTATCTGCAGCATCTCTAAATTTCAGTATAGTTTCATTACTGTTTGTCACAGGTGTCACAAAATTGAAAAGTGTAAAAGCAAAAATAAATTCTATTAAGTACATGTTTTTCGTTTATTTTGAAACTTTGAAAGATTTAATATTACAACTAAATACTATAAAAGAACATTACGCTTATATTTTGGCAAAGGTGATCTGGAAAACATGTGAAAAAAATGTATCTAACAGTATTGTATGAATACTTTTGGATTTCAAGAATGAAGTAACATGCTATTTTGAAAATGTATGTTTTTTTCACACAAAAAATCCCAATATGTTTATATATATAATTTTTTTTTTTACAAAAAAAAGGCGAAGAAACAAAAGACGATATTAACATAAATTTGGCGGCCCCTTAGTTTCCGCGCCCGGGGCGACCACCCCCTTCGCCCCCACCCCGTTTCACACAGCTGTGAATGAACATACCGGCAGCCCCCCCCCCCCCTTTCATTGAAGTTCTAAGATTATTCATTAAATGTATTCAAATTCAAATAGGCATTAATGATGATTTTAATTATGTTGTACTAATTTAATAAATAGAAAAATAAAACCATGACAATCTCTTTAAGTCTTTCAGTATCAACATATATATAAACGAAATAAAAATAATGAAATTTTTGCTTCTAATAATCTAAAAACACATCAAAATACAAATATAAATTGAAAAAATGAATGTTTAAAACAAGATATAACACTATGTTTATTTAATTTCGTGTTAGTTCAAGTTATGCGGAATTTAAAGCAATAAAACACTATAAAATCAAAACTAAATATTTACAGAGCTTTGGCTCTGTATACGAAAGTGACAATTTTACTTCTTTTATTATTAATTTTTATTTTTAAAATATCGAAAAAGCTAGACTGCAAAATCACATTTTGCAAGTATCATGCATTTATTTAAAATATATAACACAAATACAAGTTTTTACAGAGAATTAAGAGTGATTGTATACAAAACAGAAAGAAAATAAACGTCACTTACTTATTTGAAAAAAATCCAAAACTTTGCAACAACACTGTGTTGCAGCTGACGGCCATCATTAGAATAAACTCTAATTCATCGTAGAATAGATTATTTCTTGTTTCTTAAAGTGTCCAAACTATTTGAAATAATCAAAACTGTAAGTCGATAAAAGTTCTTAATATGAACTATGTCAGATATTTTTTAATCATTTTATTACTACGAAATATATTTGATATTCACAGAACAAAACAAAACGTTTTCAACTAAGCGCCATTTTGCATATCCAATAATTCCATCCCCCGCGCTGGATTTCATAATCACCGACTTCCTATTGCTGGATTAAAAAAACACCTGCCGTTGTGTTGATAAATTCAATAAAGTCTTTTAGAGAGCGCATTGTAACGATTTCTAGTGATTCAGAACGCCTATTTTTTTTAAGAGTTGTGATATGTCATTGAAAGTGTAAAGTAACATTTATTTTGGTATTGGCGCTCAAAAAATAATACATTTACACCTTATTTCACATCTTATACAACCGAAGTAAATGTGATAAAACTCTTTATTTTTTACAGTGTGGGGAAATGTCTTCTTCCAACAATAGACCGCATACATAGAACAATTTATGTAACTACGTAGTGTGCAGGTAGCTTCCATCACTTCCGATACGAGATTCGTCGTTATTTTTGAACTTTTGAATCTTTCGAAATGACGCTTTAAAAAGAGTAAATAAACTTTCATATGAAATCAGCATATACTTAGAACGTGAGTTTCAAAACTCGCTTTAATGCAAAATTTAAAACTCGAGTTTTCTCTTTTAGTTTTCATTGGTGAATCTGCATCGAAATAATACAACAATCTAATAAAAAATCTTTATCGTAAATGTAATCTCACATTGCAAAATCTTTTTTTTACAAAGAAAACTAATCGATCTATTCACAGATTTTTCATAATTTTGAGAAAATTCAATTTCTTGATAAGGAGAGAATGGAAATTTACACCCTTAATTATTCACCGAATTTTATAATTTTTGCACGACGTACAACACGATCAACTTTTTTCTTTTCAGGAGCACATCATTTTCAACATACGTATAGCCAGTATTAAAATTCTCCTGGCCACATTTAAGCAATTACAGAAGTGTTCACGATTGCTTTTTGTAAAATTAAGTATCAGGTTCAACAACATTTAAAATATTACCTCTGATTTAATACAGTTTGTAGTCATCTCAAAGCTTAAAGCAACATTGTTTAGATCAAATATCTCATTAAATTAGGATGTTTCTTTTAAGTATAGCGCTTTAAACGTTCATATTTGTTAGATCATTTTGGACGGTCACTTTGAATCGATAGAGTCTTATATTTTATTGATATTAGTAAAATCGTGGAAAGAAGTAAACACCCTCTATTAACTTCTAAAGACATTTTCGTAGAAGGAAGTTACTGGTAACGAACTATTGGAAATAAAGCCTACTTTTAAATGTTGTTTATACAATTTGTTGAAGGGGCGATCTACATTATGAAAAAGAACGCAAACTTCATTTTTTACAATGATAATAACCATTTTTACAAGATATTTTAAATCTCCGGTTCCTATTATGTGTATTTAATTTCAAATTATCTGAATGATAAGTTTTTGAATTATAGACATTCAAAATTTAGTGCTCGTAATGTTAAATTATAGTTTTGTATTTTTCTCGATAGCTCCTGAAATGATACACCTAATGTGTTAATTTTTTATGTAGCAATAATACTAAAATACTCATACATGAAAATGTTTAATTTGCAATTTTTCTAATTTCATTATATGATTTATAAATTATGAAATTAATATTTGAAAAAAATCATAAATTACAAACTACATTTCTTTTATAGATTCACAATTATTAAATCCCCCTTTATGGAAATCCAAAATTTCATTTTTTTTTTTTTTTCTCCAAGTAGTTTTCAATTTATGCTTGAAAAAATGGTAAAATAATGGTTTAAGTGGCCATCTACGATAGAAGTGGCTAGATATTTTGAAACTTCTTCTAACCTTTAATCTAGCAATTTTTAATTATTGCTTCATTGTGGCTAAATAGCCTTGGTCGATACCGAGAGAACGAGTCTCTTTCGGTAAACAATCGGGCGCTGAACATCAATTTGGATACAGCTCCCCAAAATATGCTAGTTTAATGATAACTAATTTTTCTTAAATTTATAGCATGAATTTCATAAAAATCTGTTTTTAGACTAAATGAAATGTGTAAAGTTTCTTTATGCTGTCAGAATTGGGAATTGCTATTGAAAGAAACAAAGTTGAGGCTCTTTTTAATATGTAGATTGCCCCTTAAGCAATTTTAATATTCATTCATTATAAGTACATTTTATTTTCAGTTGTTTTTTAACAGTACTTTCTTTTCTGGTAACTTTTTGCCGAGTTAGTAAAGGGTGTTTACTTTTTCTCTATGATTGCACCGTACACCAGCAATGTTTATATTGATATTTTATAGAGAGTTAAATGTACTTACTTGACAAACAGGAACCATGTGGATACATAAGTAAGAGCATTTTGATATTTTGACTTTAATTATTTTCAATTTAATAAATCTTTTGAGAAAGGTTTATCTCACAGTAATTAGTGATTCTGAGCTTATTTAAATCGATTTTATTTATATGAACCAGCGCACATTATCCAATCTATTATTACTGCTCTAATTTTTGAGTTTATTTGTTACGATCTGTTTTCTAAACTTTATTTTAAGTTAAAAACTTGGAGAGATATATCGCAATGTTAGTATGTTTATGTTTTTAGCTCATTTATTTTAATCACTTAAATTTTTTGATACCAGGTTTCATATTTTTTTATGAATTATCATGACTGAAAAAGCTTGGATAAATAAATTTATAATTTCTTTTTAGAAAATGTATCTTTATATAATATATTAAATTAATTGCTCTGAGAATCTGCGTCTACGGTTTCCTATGGTTTAACAAAGAATGAACATAAATTTAGAGATTTTTTTTTATTTATCAGTTTTTTAGAAAATCTATCATAATGAATATTTCAACAATATAAAATTTTATTAGTTAATGTTAAATATGTCTTTCCCGGTGTCAAAAGAAAAAAAAAGAATTTAAAAAAAGAATTTTTGCAAAATTTCATTTTTTTTTTTTTTTTTTTTTTTTTTTTTTATCAGTTAAAAATTTGTGTATGCAACACAAAAATGTAGGAAAAAACGATTGATGAGATACAAAATAAACGATTTCTAAATTATTTATGAGAAAAAATATAAGAATTTTCCGGGTGATTTTTAATTTTTTAAACCAAATATATTTTACTTTAATTTACTACGCGTTAAATAACGGCTGAAGCATAATTAAAGTTCTCGTAAGTATTTTATTTAAAAAAGTTTTGTTGTTATGGCTTGAAAAAAATTAACAAGAATAGCTTCTTCTGCTTAAGGTAATTATGTAGAACAAAACTTGCAGTAGTGTTTAAAAGAAAATTTTTAAACATATTAGTAAACGTTTTAATGATGTTTAAACGGAAATGTTACTGTAAGTAAGAAGTTTTTACGTCAGCCACCGGTCAACTTTTTAATTTAAAATGCTTTTAAAAATTACGAAATATTGAATATTTTAACAATTCCTGCAATTCTTTTCAAAGTATTACTTCTTTTTCTATGCTTATAATTTTACGTTCCTAATTACTAATTTTAGTTTTAAAAAACAAAAACAAAAATAGACCTAAAAAATAAGTTAAAGTTTTTTACCTAATGCAAAAACAACTTAAATATTTAAATTTAAATGCAATTTACATACAACTCATATTCCAGATATCGGAAATGTCACATTTTATAATAACACATATTGTTATTATTATTTGGGTTGGTTGTATAGGGTTTTATGGCGCAAAATCACTTAAGGGACATGCTGCGCCAAATATTATTATTATTTGGGAAAAACAAATTAAGTAATGATATTATTAACAAAAAATTGAATTGCATACAAAAAATTATGTAGAGAAGGAATTAAAAAAATAATAATAATTTACTCGCTGTACATTCAATTTGAAAGAAACTTAAGAATTTAATTTATTTGTGCATATTTGAACTAGATTAATAAATTTCATATACTTTTCTAAAGTTTATCACATGTGCTAATCCTAAAAATTTCTTCAATTTCATTCATGTTACTACTTCCTAAAAAATGCAGCAAAACAGCGCCTCCGTTTAGGTGGTTTAAATCAAAATCTAGTCATCAGCAACTACTTATATCATTTTCTAACTGAACCTGAAGTTTGATGAAAATCAGCGTATTAACTTCTTTGATATGGCTATTACGGATAACTTAAAAAAAATCAGCATAACAGTGTTATTTGTAGTGCGATGTACTCCAAAATCAAATCAGGATTAGATTATATCAGGTACTAACTGAATTTAAAGTTTGATATGAATCCATGCATTAGTTATTGAAATATAGCTATTGAGAAATCCTGAAAAAATCAGCTTATCAGAGCCATATGAAGGGCGATTTACACTCTAAGTTAAACAAAACTAATCTATATAGGGGACTAATTTGAAGTTTGATGGATATTCGAGCATTTCTTCCTGAGACAGAGCTGTTACAATAGCCATGAAACAGCATAGCAATGCCATCGCTTGCGTGATTTGCTCCAAGCACCAAACTATATGAGGGACTAACTGAATCCAAAGTTTTGTGAAAATCCGCGCAGTAGTTATTGAGATAAGTATGGGAATAGTGAATAATGCAACCTAGCAGCGCCACCTATCCAGTGATATTTCGTTTTTATAACTTAACCCTGATTATACTTTTTAAAAAAACTGAATATCATGGACAATAATTATGTAAATATATACATAAAATGAGCGAAATAAATCCTCATTTTTTGTGCAAAAATTTTGTAATTAATTACACAGTTTAAATATGCATTTTATTTAAAATAATAGTAAAAAAACACAATTTTGTAAAATATGTTTCGCATTTGGACTTTGGCAAAAAGATATTGGTAAATTTTAAATATTGTTATTCTAAGGGAGCATAATTTAGAAAAATTTTGTTCTTAATGATACATTACGAAACATAAAAGTATTTCAGTAACAATTTTAAGGGGACGGTGTACGTTAATTTTTTTTTTTTAATTTTCATCATAGCAATATGAATTTTTGTGCATACATACATTTCACCAAAAAGATATAGAATATTTTTAAAAATAATTTCCAATCTTATTAAAATTTTTAATATTTTTTAAAAAATTTAAATTTTCAAATGAAATTTTAAAATGCTCCTTGTGTCTTAATTTTTCTTGATTTTGTATCTTTATCACTTAAAACTCTATTATAAGCAAATTATGTAAGTTTTTTTTAATCTCTCGAATAGTTAATATTTTACAGATATTTTCCTAAATTCCATATAAATTTTCATCAAAATTCTGTTTTTTAATAAGTAAAAAATAATTTTTACTACCTTAATGAAAACGAATTTTAAAAGACTTACACAATTTCTTTCTAAACAATGTCAGGATACTTCTTTATCAATTTTATAAAAATTGATCAAAAACTACGCCGCAAAAAGCATTTCTAAAATCTAAAAACGCTGAAAAATTAGTTTTGAGAAAAACAGATTTAAAGTATATAAATACACTTACATCCTTAAAACCTTTATAAATAATATTTTAATAAGAAAAAACTGTTTTGGTACTATTATATTACAGAAATAGATCTTTTATCGTTACGATTTTGCGTAAATAAAGGTACACTGTCTCCTTAATTATAACTAATAAAATATCATCATTGTAAATTAAAGAACTGCATTATTAAAACTATAAGTAATTATAGGAACTATACTGGCGAGAAATATTAGTATCTATTGATGCTTAAATTATAAAATTTAAAAGTATTGTAGTCGAAAATTTGAAGATAATTAATAAAATATTATGTGAATTGAATCTGTCAATAAGATTATAAAGTATCATTTAGAAAAGAAGTTGTATCTAGTGTTACTTAAAGAATAAAAATATTAAAATATTGAAGTGACAAATTCAAAAGACATTAATAAAATATCATCGTTGTAAATAAAGAAAACATTATAATTTTAAAACTATTAGAAATAATTATAATTTTAAAACTATTAGAAATAAGAAGTATAATTTAGAAGCATTTTATATCTTATAAAATATAAGTCATAAAATATTAATATAATTCAGCTTCAAATTTCAAGATAACTTATAAAATATCATCGTTGTAAAATAAAATCATCGCATTATTGAAACTATAGTAATATTACGAAACATAATTTAGGACATTTTTGTATCTAGTCAAGTAAATTGTACTACAACAAAAATGTGAATATGATTAATAAAATACTATGATTATAAAAAAAGCATTGTTTTATAGAATTTAAAACCTAATAAACAAAACATAGATTGATTAATTTAGGTCTTTTCATACATATCTCTCATGATAGGTATTCATTGTCAAAGGCGCATTAATACCATTTATATTTGCCTTTGGTAATTTCATCCTGCTAATTAATAAATTTCATTTGCATAATGCATGGAGATAGCTATCTACAACTCGACCGAGTATAAGTCTATTCAGTGATTCTCTCAATATATAGAGTTGGAGTATTTTTAAACAATGCATAGAAATAGCTATCTACAACTCAGCCGAGTTAGGTCTATTTAGTGATTCACTCAATATATATACACTATATTGCCATTGATTATGGGACACTTGCGATTTTAGACATTTTACTAAATATCTAGAAAAATACATGAGGAATCATCTCGAAACTCTTAGTGTATAAATATAATAGTATACGTCATACATCTCCGTGAAGAGTTTTTACCGAAACGCCATAGGGGACCGTCAACAAATTAAAAAAGAATGAATATCTTTTGAATAACCCTGTCAAAACTAATGTAGCAAAAGCGCTCAAATTCTAGGTTATGATTGAATGCCTTATTGTAATACACTGTGTTCATTTTTATGCAAATAGCATGCACACTCGCAGAGTAATTAAGGTTTTTATAAAAATGGTCCCAAATTTTTCCAAGTTTTTTCATTATAATTTTCAGAGTTCTTAATATAAAATATTATTTTTTTCAGAAAATATGACAAACAACATTGCACACAGTACCCTGTAATCAGAATTAAAAAATAATAAAAATTGTATGAAAAATGAGTAGGTTTACTATATAATTTTTTACTGCGCATGCGTCAAAGATATCAAAATTTCATTTGCATATTATGTTAGCTAAATGTATAGAGCAACTTTTGTAAAAGTCTCAAAATCATAGCTTGGAAATTCTGAAAGTAATCGTCTATAGAAAAAGGACAAAATCCGTTGTTTCCAAAATGATACAAAAAAATGAGGGATTTTATCCAAATGCAGTAGTGCATCCCATATTGTGTATTCTATATTGACACTAATCAATGAATATATGGATACAACCCCTCTTGTTTTTGCTTCATTTTGAGAATAACGGATTTTCGACTTATTCAATTGACGATTATTGTCAGAATTTTCAAGTTATGATTTTGTGACTTTCACAAAAGTTGCTCTATACATTTAGCTAACATAATATGCAAATGAAATTTTGATATCGTTGACGCATGCGCAGTAAAAAATTATTTAGTAAACCAACTCATTTTTTATACAATTTTCATTATTTTTTAATTTTGATTACAGGGTACTGTGTGCAATGTTGTTTGTCATATTTTCTGAAAAAAATAATATTTTATATTAAGAACTCTGAAAATTATAAGGAAAAAACTTGGAAAAATTTGGGACCATTTTTATATAAACCTTAATTACTCTGCGAGTATGCATGCTATTTGCATAAAAATGAACAAGGCTTATTACAATAAGGCATTCAATCACAATCTAGAGTTTGAACGCTTTTGCTACATTAGTTTTGACAGGGTTATTCAAAAGATATTCATTCTTTTTTAATTTGTTGACGGTCCCCTTTGGAGTTTCTGAAAAAATCTTCACTGAGATGTATGACTTATACTATTATATTTATACACTAAGAGTTTCGAGATGATTCCTCATGTATTTTTCTAGATATTTAGTAAAATGTCTAAAATCGCAAGTGTCCCATAATCAATGGCAATATAGTGTATATAGAGGGTTGTGTTTTATTCAGCGAAATACAATAACTGAAATCGTCTGCAAACGTAACTCCTATTCAAAGAATTCCGTTAGGGAGCACAATGCTTGAAATTGCGCCCTGGAGTTGGCGTTTTGAAGATGTAAGAGGATAAACTAATTTTTCCAGATTTACTTTAACTTCTGCAGAATACGGAAATGTGGCCTTTAACAAAAGAAAAATGTATACACTACTTTATATAATTCTCACGCCCTAAGGGTTTTAGTTTTTATTTTGCATTTTTTGCACATCTTTTTATTGAATCTCTTACTTTGTTATAAAGATTTTCAAAAAAAAAAGTTTCTTTAAATCTTAAAGCAAAAGTTCACAGTTTTATGTATGGATTTTTTTATTTTATAATCTCTTTCATAAATAGGTAAAATTTTTGTATGTATAAAGTAAAAAAAAAAAAAAAAAAAAAAAAAAAAAAAAAGAGAAGTTTACACATTTGAAGCGAAACATTTAATTTCTGGAAAGAAATTTCATGTTTCATTTTATTCTATTTTCAATACGGAACATCTCGAAAATGATCGGAATTTTTTTCTGATACAATGCCAATACTATTTAGTTCAAAATACTATCCGTATTTTCAACTAAAATCCTTACTAAATTAAAACGTTTCATTCTCAAAATAAATTTGTTCATTTTAGAAAAAAACACTTATGTGCCGTTTCCAAACCGGAACCTATGCAACTTTTTTACAGTGTAGCGAAATAAAAAAGTATTGCAGCAAGAAATGATAAAAAAATATAACACCATCCATATAAAGAAAAAAGCATTGTTTTATACAACTTAATACATAATTAACAAAACATAAATTGATTTATTTATGTGTATACATGCATATCTCTCATGATACATATTCATCAGAAAACACACATTGATGCCTTTTATATTCGCCATTTGTAATGTTATCCTGCTAATTAATATATTTCATTTGCGTAGTGCATAGAAATAGTTATCTATAACTCAACCAAGTATAAGTCTATTTTGCAATCCTCTGGATATATAGAGAGGAGTATATTTTATTTAGCTGAATACAATAACTGAAATCGTCTACAAACGGAACTCCTTCAATTCAAAGAACTCCGTTAGGTAGCACAATACTTGAAATTGTGCCCTGCAGTTGCCTCTTTGAAGCTATAAAAGGATAAACTAGTTCTTTCGAATTTATTTTAACTTCAGTGGAATACGGAAATGTGGCCGTTAACAAAAGAAAAATGCAGACATTAAAATTATTTATTTAATTCTCACGAACTAAGATTTTCTGTTTTAATTTTGTACTTTTTGCATATCTTCTTATTTTATTTGTTGGTTCCATATAAAAAAATTTTCACATAAGAAAAAAAATGTTTCGTTTAATTTTAAAATGTAATGCAAATCTTAACAATTTTAGTATTACATTTTATTTTATTTTTTATTTCCCTTCTCATGATTTAAAAAAAATGTATCTAGTGAAGTAAAAACTTACTGTAGCAAGAAATGTTTGTTTATTTCTTAAAGTTTCATCAATATCAATATAAAAAATCTTGTTTTATAAAACCTAATACATAATAAACAAAACATAGATTGATTAATTTATTCGTATTCATACATATATCTCATGATACATATTCATTAGAAAAGATGCATTAACACCAATTATATTCATCATTGGTAAGTTTATCCTGCTAATTAATATATTCCATTTGCATAATGCATAGAGATAGCTATCTACAGCTCAATCGAGTATAAGTCTATTCAGTAATTCTCTCAATGTATAGAGTTGGAGTATTTTTTTCAACCAAATGCAATAACTGAAATCGTCTGCTTTCGAAACTCCTTCTATTCAAAGAAATCCATTAGGGAGCACAATTCTTGAAATTGCGCACTGCAGTTGCCTCTTTGAAGATGTAAGAGGATAAACGAGTTCTTCCGGATTTACTTTCACTTCTGCGGAAAACGGAAATACGACCGCTAACAAAAGAAAAAAGTGGACACTACTTTATTTAATTCTCACAAACTAAAGGTTTCAGTTTATATTTTGCATCTTTTCACAACTTTTTATAGTATAAGTTACATTAGTTTTATATACAGATTTTCTTAAAAAAAAAAAAAGTTTTTTTTAATTTTTGTAATTTGATGCAGATCGCCACAGTTTTTTTTCATCGATTTTTTTCATTTTTATTTTATCTTTAAAATTATTTTATGAAATAGACTGAACACAATCAGGGTATACACACTCTACAGTATTGCTTGATACAAATGAATACATAAATAAATTGAAAATATAAGACTTTCATAAGCATAGATTTAGCTTTGAAAATTTAATACAAACAGCCACAGTTTTATTTATAGATATTGTTATTTTTACTTTCACTCTCACAAATAAATACAATTTTTGTATCTATTGAAGCTGGAAATATGAAAATACTTAATAAAATATCGTAATTATTTAAAAAAGCATTATTTTATAAAACTTAATACATAACAAACAAAACATATATTAGTTAAGTTACATGCTTTAATATATATCTCTCGTGATACATATTCAACAGCAAAGGCCCATTAATACCTTTTATATTCGCTTTTGATAATTTAATCCTGCGAATTAATATATTTCTTTTGCATAATGCATAGAGATAGCTATCTACAATTCGACCGAGTATAAGTCTATTTAGTCACTCTATCAATAGAAGGGGGTGTATTTTATTCAACCAAATACAGTAACTGAAATCGTCTGCAAACGGAACTCCTTCTATTTAAATAACTCCATTAAAGAGCACAATGCTTGCAATTGCGCCCTGCAGTTGCCTCTTTGAAGATGTGATAGGATAAACTAATTCTTCCAGATTTACTTTAACTTTAGTGGAATACGGAGTGGTGGCGGCTAACGAAAGAAAATGTGGACACTATTTTATTTAATTCTCAGGAACTAAGTGTTTCAGTTTTTATTCTGTATTTTTTGCACATCTTCTTATTGTATCTGTTGGTTTTATGTAAAGTTTTAAAAAAATGTTTCTTTTAACTTTTTAAATTTTCTGAAAATCTTAACAGTTTTATTTATATAATTTTTAATACTTATATTCTCTGTCAAGAATTTTTTATGAAATGGATTGAACCCAATCAGGTTAAACACACTTTACAGAAACTTAATAAATAATTAAAAAAACATAGATTGGTTAATTTATTTGTTTTGATACACATATCTCGTGATGCATATTCATTAACAAAGGCGATTAAAAACCTTTTATATTCGCAATTGGTAATTTCATCCTGCTAATCAAAATATTTCATCTGCATAATGCATAGAGATAGTTATCTACTATTGAATCGAGAATAAGTCTATTTAGTAATTTTCTCTATATATAGATATTGTTGTATTTTATTTAGCACACTACAATAACTGAAATCGTCTGCATTCGGAAATTCTTTGATACAATGAACTCCATTAGGGAGTACAATGCTTGAAATTGCGCCCTGCATTTGTCTCCTTGAAGATGTGAGTGAATAAACTAGGTCTTTCGGATTTACTTTAACTTCAACGGAATGCGGAAACGTGGCCGCTAACAAAAGAAAAATGTGGACATTATTTTATTTAATTCTCACGAACTAAAGGTTTCAGTTTTATTTTATATTTCTTGCACATCTTCTTATTTTATCTGTTGGTTTTACATAAAGATTTTCCAAAAAAATATTTCTTTAAAATTTAATGCTAAATTTCCCGTTTAATTTATAGATTTTTCAATTTTTAGTTTATCTTTAATAAATAAATAAAATTTCTGTATCAAGATAAGCAAAAAGTACAGCAGCAAGAAATATTAAAATAACAGTATATCATCGATATCAATAAAAAAGGAATGTTTTATAAAACTCACTGCATAATAAACAAAACATTGAATGATTAATTTATGCGTTTTCATACGTATCCCTAGTGATACATATTCATTAGCAAAGGCGCATCAATACGTTTTATATTCGCAATTGGTAATTTCATCCTGCTAATTAATATTTTTCTTTTGCATATTGCATAGAGATAGCTTTCTAGAAATCGACTGAGTATAAGTCTGTTTAGTATTTCACTCAATATATAAATAGCAGAGTATTTTATTCAGCCAAATACAAAAATCGAAATCATCTGCAAACGGAACTCCTTCTGTACAAAGATCGCCATTAAAGACCAAAATGCTTGAAATTGAACCCTGTAGTTGCCGTTTTGAAGATGTAAGGGAATAAAATAGTTCTTCCGGATTCACTTTAATTTCTGTGGAATACGGGAATAGGCCCACTAACAAAAGAAAAATGTTGACATTATTTTATTTAATTCTTACGAACGAAAGGTTTCAGTTTTTATTTAGCATTTTTTGCACATTTTCTTATTGTAACTGTTAGTTTTGTAAATAGAATTTTTTTTAAATGTTTCTTTTAACTTTTAAAGTATAATGCAAATCTTCGATGATTTAGTTATAGGTTTTCTTCATTTTTATTTTTATTTTACCCCTCAATATTAATTTATGAAATGCATTTAACACTATCGGGTGTACACATTTTATAGAATTGCTCAGTACAAAAAAATACGTAAATAAAATTTAAATTAAAAACCTGCGTAAGCATAGATATAACTTTTAAAATTGTAAATAATTCACAAATTTATTTACAGATTTTTCCATTTTTATTTACTTTGTCAAGATTATTTTATGAAACAGATTGAATACAGTCAGCGCAAACATCCTTAACAGAATTGCTTGGTACAAATAAATACAAAAATAAAATAAAAATTTAAACTTTATTGTTATATATTTAACATTTAAGATTTGATAAAAAAAAGCTTCACAGTTTTGTTTATAAATTTTTTCATTTTTTTTTTACTCTCACAAATAATTCTTTTTTTTACCTAGTGAAGCAAAAACGTACTGCAGCAGAAAATATGAAAATAATTAATAAAATATCGTAGTTATTAAAAAAATCATTGCTTTATTAAACTTAATGCATAAGGAACAAAACATAGATTGGTAAATTTATGTGCTACATGCATATGTCTCTAGATGTATGTTCATTAGCAAAGGCGCATTAATACCATATATATTTGCCTTTGGTAATTTCATCCAGTTAATTAATATTTTTCATTTGCATAATGCATCGAGATAGCTATGTGCAACTCAACCGAGTATAAATCTATTTAGTAATTCTCACAATGTAAAAAGAGGGAAGTATTTTTTTTTCAGCCAAATACAACAACTGAAATTGTCTAAAAACGGAATTCTTTCGATACAAAGAACTCTATTAAGGAGCATATTGCTTATGCCCTGTAGTTGACTCTTTGAAGATATGAGAAGATAAACTAGTTCTTCCGGATTTTCACTTCAGTAAAATACGAAAACGTGGCCGCTAACCAAAGAAAAGTGTGGACATTATTTTATTTTATTCTCGCGAACTAAGGTTTTTAGTTTTTATTTTGTAATTTTTGTACATCTGCTGATTATTGTATCTGTTGGTTTTATATAACGATTTTCTAAAAAAAATGTTTCTTTAATATTTAATGCAAATCTTCACAGTTTTAATTATATATTTTTTCATTTTTATTTTCTCTCTGATTAATGCATGGCATTTTTGTGCCTATCATTGTTTTCAATAAAAAAAAAGCATTGTTTTATAAAACTTAATATACAATAAACTAAACATAGATAGATTCATTTACGTGTTTTCTTACGTATCTCTCATGATACATATTCATTTGCAAAGGCGAATTAATACCTTTTGTATTCGTCATTAGTAATCTCATCCTGCTAATAAATAAATATCAGTCGCATAATGGATAGAGATAGCTATCTACAACTCAACCAAGTATAAGTCTATTTAGTGATACTCTCAATATATAGAGAAGGGAGTGCATTTTATCCAGCCAAATACAATAAATGAAATTGTCTGCAAACGGAACTTCTATCAAAGAACTCCATTTAGGAGCACAATGCTTGAAATTGAACCCTGCAGTTGCCTCTTTGAAGATGTGGGAGGATAAACTAGTTCTTCCGGATTTATTTTAACTTCTGCCGAATATGGAAATGCAGCGCTAACAATAAAAAAAATGTGGACACAATTTTATTTAATTCTCACGAATTGAGAATTTCAGTTTTTATATTGCAATTTTTGCACATTCTCTTATTGCAACACGTGGTTTTATATAAAGATATTCTAAAAAAAAAAAAGAAAGATTCTTTAAAATTTCAAAGTTTTATTTATGGATTTTTTTTTTCATAAATAGAGGACATTTTTGAGTCTAGTGAAGGAAAAAAAATACTGCAGCAAGAAAAATTAAAATAATAGAAAACTATCAATAAAAAACCATTATTTTATAAAACTTAATACACAATACAAAATACTTAATACATAATAAACAAAACATAGATTGATTAATTTATGTTTTTTCATACATATCTCTCATGATACATATTCACTAACAAAGGCGCATTAATACATATTACATTTGCCAATTATAACTACATCCTGATATACATTTCATCTCATGATGCTTAGAGATAGCTATCTACAACATGTCCGAGTATTAGTCTATTTAGTAATTCTCTCAATTTATGGATAGAGGTGTATTTTATTCAGCCAAAAACAATAACTGAAATAGTCTACAAACGGAACTTCGGCTGTCAAAGAACTCCGATAGATTGCACAATGCTTGAAATTGCGCCATGCAGTTGCCGCTTTGAGGATGTAAGAGGATAAACTAGTACTTCCGGACTTACTTTAATTTCTGCGGAATATGGAAACGTGACCGGTAACAAATGAAAACTGTGGACAATAGTTTATTTAATTCTCACGCACTAAGAATTTCAGTTTTTATTTTGCATTTTTTGTACATTTTCTTGTTGTAACTGTTGGTTTTTATAAAAATTTTCTAGATTTTTTTTTAACTTTTATAATTTAATGGTAATCTTCACAGTCTTTTTACAGACTTTCACAATTTATTTTTCCGCTTATAAATAAATAAAATATTTGTATCTAGTGAATTAAAAAGCACAGCAGCAAGAAATGTAAAAATAATTAATAAAATGTCATCTAAAACTTAATACATAATAAACAAAATATAGATTGGTTCATTTGTGTGTATTCATACATACTCTCATGATATATAGTCATTACCAAAGGGGCAGTAATATTTTTCATGTTCTCAACTGGTAATTCCATCCTGTTAATTAAGATATTTCATTTGCATAATGCATAAATACAGCTATCTACAACTTAACCGAGTATAAGTCTATTTAGTAATTCTCTCAATTAGGAGAAGGGTGTATATTTTTCAGCCAAATACAATAACTGAAATCGTCTGCAAACAAATCTTTGCCTATTCAAAGAACTCGATTTGGGAACACAATGCTTGAAATTGCGCCCCGCAGTTGCGTCTTTAAAGATGTAGGAAGATAAAGTAGTTCTTCAGGATTTACTTTAACATCTGCAGAATACGGAAATATGGCCATTAACAAAAGACAAATGTGAACACTGTTTTATTTAATTCTCACGAATTAATGTTTTCAGTTTTTACATTGCATTTTTTGCACATGCTCTTATTGTATGTGATGGATTTGAATAAAGATTTTCTGAAAAAAAAATGTTTCTTTCAAATTTAATGCGAAATTTCACAATTTTATTCAGTTTTTCTCTCTCTCTCTCTCTCTCTCTCTCTCTCTCTCTCTCTCTCTTTTTTTTCTTTTTTTTTTTAATCTTGTGAAGTAAAAAAGCACCGAAGCAAGAACTGTTAAAAAAAATATCAATAAAAAAACATTGTTTTATAAAACTTAATACACAATAAACAAAACATAGATTGATTAATATATGTGTTTTCATACATATCTTTTGTGATACATATTCATTAGCAAAGACGCATTAATACCTTTTGTACTTGCCATTGGTGATTTCATCCTCTTAATTAATATGTTTCATCTGCATAATGCATAGAGATAGCTATATACAACTAAACCGAATATAAATCTATTTAGTTATTCTCTCAATATATACAAAGGGGTGTATTTTATTCAACCAAATACAATAACTGAAATCGTTTGCAAATGGAACTCCTTATTTTTAAATAACTCCATTAAAGAGCACAATGCTTGAAATTGCGCCTTGCAGTTGCCTCTTTGAAGATACAAGAGGATAAACTAGTTCTTCCGGATTTACTTTAACTTCTGCGGAATACGGAAATACGGCCGCTAGCAAAAGAAAAATGTGCACACTATTTTATTTGATTTTCACGAACTGATGGTTTCAGATTTTATTTTGTATCTTTTGCACATTTTCTTTTTGTAACTGTTGGTTTTATATAAAAAAATTTTAATTTTTTTTAATTTTAATTTCAATGCAAATATTCAGTTTTATTTATAGATTTTTTCATTTTTTATTTTCCCTCTCAAGATTATTTTATGAAATGGATTGAACACAATCAGGGTAAACACTTTTTACAGAATTATTTGGTACAAATAAATAAAGTGAAAATAAAAAACTTTTATAAGTAAAGATTGGCAAACAGTGTCCAACAATTACGAAATATGTTAACAACGCTAATTTGTTTAATACTGTAATGACAATACCTAAATATAGCATAACACATTTAGAAAAAAATATATAAGCATTTTTTTTACCATAGCTGATAACGTATTTGAATTATTTTGGGCAATAATCTTTTCAGACCTTATGTATCCTGTAGGGTACATATATTTAAAATTTATTTTCACGTATATAAATAATGTTTTAAAAATATTAAACTGATGTGAATGTAGCCTAGCCGACAGCACATCTAATCAAAATGGCAATATGTTTCGCAGAGTGCTTTTTAGCGAGATACAGGTTACATAAAAATGGTTTGCCACAGAAATGTACGAAATGTACAAAAATGAAAACGTAAATACTTTTACTGTGAATTAAAATATTATTTGTAAAGACCATCAGTAAAAAAAGATTATTAAATATATATTTATTTTATCTTTTCAATATTTTTGCAATGAAAAGTAAAGTAAAAAAATCCTATGAAATTCTCAAAAGAATGTAACTTTTGAGTGCGTATGTATCATCGCGTATGTATCATCATATTTTATGTATAAAAAATCAACTGTAATATTTTTGGTTGTTCAATCTTTCTTAGTTATTAGTTTATAAATAACTATTAATTTGTAATAAATACATAACTGAGAAATATAAAATAAGCATAAATAAACCCTGGAGATCTGAAAAGGATATTGAGATTTTAAATAGAAAGCTTAATAAAAAAATCTAATCACTTATCACGTTCCTGTTATTTATTATATACAAAATTAATTGACATTTTTATGACAAATAAAACAATGTTTTAGCTTTAATTTGAAATTTATGAAAGGTAAATATCTATTGTATGAAATTTTTTAACGCTTATGACATTTTTTATTACCGATTTATGAAATCAATCGATATTTTAAGAAAACTGAATTCCATAAAATATTTTTACTGTTATTGCAACATACTTTTGAAATTTTTGAAATACACTAATAAACTAATGGGTTCTCCAGGATCTCTACTACACTCCTCCCACACGCCATCCCTCCAAAAGCAAAATATAATGCTTAAATTATTTCAAAATATTAAGTGAAATCATAACGTATGTCATTCAAAAAAGAAAAAAATATAGTTCGGACAGTATCTAGAAAAAAAAATCCAGGCTTTAGGTAAAAACGTTTGAAAATATAATGCTATCTTTATTTCGATAAGCTTTTTTGTCTAATAGCCGTTTCCCGTAAATGTTTATGATTAGTCATAAGATAGATTATATATTGCTTAATATTTTTTATAGCTGATGGTGATAGCTAAAAGAAAATGTTATTTACATTTTTTTCACGTCATTAAGTTTTTTTAATATTTATTTAGCAGCCAAGCAATCACAAAAGAATTTTTCCAATACTTATATTAATAATAGTAAATAAAGCAAAAACAATTCTTTCTAAATGCTAAAAAAATGTAAAAACATTTTTGAAAGTTTAAAATAGTTTTATTTAACTATTTGTTTATATGTTTCAACTCAACATTCAGTCATTTTCAAAACCATTGAAAGTGATATTCTAACTGTCGCACGGTCTGGTACATTGAACCTAAATACTATCATTCAATTTTACTGCGCGCACTTTTTTTTGTTGTTACTTGGATTTTTATTTCTATTTTTGAATAAACGGTCAAATACTAATATTACTCTCAATCACAGGATTTCGTACATTAAGTATATGAATTATTATCTGCATTATTAAAAAACATCGTTGCCATCAGATATTATAGGACTTTTTACAAAACTATTCAACATACATTTGGATATAACTGCTACACAAAAAAAGTTTATATGTGTATACCGTAAAGATTCAAAGCGATATAAAGCCTGATTAATATCAAATATTGCTATCCTGTTTAAACATGGCATTGTGCTAAATGCGCTTCGAAAAAGGTCATAAAGTTTCAACCCTGCGTTTATATGCGCCGCGTTTTTTCAAAGGGTTTTCAGTTAACTTTTAAAGACTTTGATAGCGTATTGAGAGATCCACTCAATGCAAAGTAGTTGCGTATTTATGTGATAGTTGTATTTAAATTAATCTGTTTGTAGCAATTTGACGCTTAGTGTTTTTATACTACTATTAGGCATTGCATTACACTATCATATTGTTGAAGTTTACATTGAAAATTTCTTCATGGTATAATTTTGCCAGAGGTGTTTCTTTTCTATTATATTTAACATCAGTGACCCGCTGGTTTTTCCTGCACTTAAAATTCTTTCTTATTATTCTAATATAGTATTTGATTGATCCGTATGCATTAATTAAGGGTATTTCATAAACTCCTGAATAATTCTCGAAATAACTCAGATCAACCTTAATGTAAGTGATTTTCTTCAATTTCGGGATGGTTTGTCTGCTAAGCAGATACTGAAACGCTTAAGACTGTATTTTCATTCCTCAAAAAAAAATCTATTATTTAAATTTAAATAATAATAATAATAATAATCTAATAGTAATAAACTTTTATAAAACGAATTAAAATCTATTATTATTTTGAATGATGATGTTTAAGTACAATGCATCATAGACCGTGAACTTTAGAATATCATTTTTATTTGCTTTTAAAATGATTCGGTGATGAGTTCAAATAGGTCAACTGTTAAATAAAACTATTTTACTATTTTTCAAATCGTATTTTTACAACTTTTTAGGAATTATAAAGAGTGCATCAATACAAGGTGTTAATGTGTTACCTATTTACAGAAACAACTGTTCATTGGACAAGCACCAGCTGCGAATATTTCGATTAAATTTACAATTTCTTCATAAAACAAATAAAAATAGATCACGCAGATATAAAAATTATAGGCTGACATATTTTTTAAAACTTTATTAAAACTCTCCTTTCTAATTTATAACTGTATATTTACGTCTATAAGTATTTATAAACTTGTATGTATAATATAGATACACTTGTAATAGAGTAACAATATTTGTGCTACATAATAACATCATATTACATAAAGCTATATATTTAATACTCTGATTACAAGCCTTATTTATATCGTAAAAATTATAATGCATCTCTTAATGTAAAATAATAGCAAAATTAATGTAGTCTAGAACTAGCTTTTTCTCGTTGCCCCGCTTATGGAAAATGTATTTCTTTCTATATGAAGCGCAATCTTTCGTATAATGTTTGCTTTTTATACATTATTTAACTAAATCAAAAATTATCTGTCAGCAAAATTTGTCCAGTAGCATTTTGAAAAAATCAATTTTTCAAAAATGGCTTGACCTATGTAGAATTTTCTACCATAGCTCTATAAGTAAGAAACCCATAATAATGCATTATACACTAAAATGTTTCCTCAAAATTACTAAGTGATACTATAAATTCCATAAAAATTCATTGTGAAGAACGTGTGTTATAAGCATGCTTATGAAATTCCCTTTGCATTTTATTTGTGTAGTAGATAGTACATTCTTCTATAGCTTTATAATTAAACTGCTGCGTAGAAAGATATTTTATGCACTATTCCTGGCGATATAAATAAACTGAAAATCATTCAGCATAAGGAAGCCACAAACGCTATGTATGACATTCACTTTGAAAAAAGGTTGGCATAATTAAAAATGTTTCGCCTTACACTGTAAAAAAAATCGATCAAGTAAAAAAATTTTAGTGATCTTTGTAATTACAAAAAATTTTTTAGTAATCTTACTCGGTTACAAGGAATCTGTAAGAATTACTAGGAAAAAGCTAGCAACGAATAGAGTTAATAGTTTTACATTTTTAAAAGCTATTACTAAAACTCACTTGGTGTGGCCGTGGTAGCCAAGTGGTCATAGCACCGAACTCCAGGCTGAAAGCACCCGGGTTCGATGCTGGATGCCACCAAATATGCACCGAATGTATGCAGTGTAAGTACTCGTTAAATAAAGGGATTATGAAAATCTTGTTGTAGCAGTTACCATGGGTAATGATCTCTGGATTTTCCCTCCCCTTTAGAAACATGTCAGAATAGAGCAGGTAGCAATGTTTGGTGCTGTCATTTAATGCGGCTTCGCCGAAAGTCTTCCGCTTCAGCAGTCTGTCTTTTTACTCACTGGATGCAGTTCGAAGGAAGCTCCTGCCCTTCGGGCACACGTAATGATTACTAAAAATAACTTTAGAGCTAAACTAAAATTTGCTTGGTGGCTCATACTAAAAAGTTTTAAATTAGTTATACAAAAAATTTTTTTTGTTCAGTTTACAAAAAAATGTTTGTTTCACTTGCAAAAAAAAAAAAGTTTATACTGGTTACTAAAAAATTCTGTGGAATACAAATTTACTAAAAAATTTTTAGTAACCTTTTGAATTTTTTTTACAGTGTAGCTTTACAACTGAGCAGTGCAAAAAGATGCGTTATACATTACAATTTATCTCAAAATTTTCTAGCTAAAATGTAAGTTCAATCGAAATTCATTCTGCAGAGTCCTTGTAAAAAGGGTAATATTTCTAAATCCGGCTCATATGATTATAGTATTTCCCTCCATAATTCTATAAGTAATCAATATTGAACAATACAGTGTATACTAAATCCATCATAGAAAAGCTATTTAACTAACATATAGGAGTTCAATAAAATATGTTCTATAAAACTGAAGATATAAGCATCCGGAAAGAAATTCAAATTTCATCTACTATATATATATATATATATATATATATAGTAGATGTACGGCATTTAAAAAATCTTTTTCAATAAATCTATGATAATTTTTCCAGACAGTTCGGCTAGCTTTCTGTATTTTCATAGACGGGTGTAGAAAGAAATGACACAAGTAAATCTCTTTCATGGACAGACTTGTGAAAATTTTTTCATTTTGTTTTCGCATGCCTTAAAACCTTTAGCGCAAAACATTCAGATAGTGATTAGCATAATTTTGTTATTCGAAGAAAATATTCATTTGTTTAATATTTTTATGTCATCATACTTCACGGATATAAGTACAAATTTTACAATGAAATGTATTCATATCAAAATGTATTCTCATATAGATTATTTTTAAAGAAAATAACAGAGAAACAGACATCATTATTAAAATTATCCTAAAAAGAAATTATTCCACTAAGTCTGAATTTCTTTTTTTAATAACATAAAGCCTTTTAATGAATATCTATAACTATCACAAGATAGTCCAACTGTACTTGTTACACTTTTATAATAAATTTTATATTATACATAAAAATTAATGTACTTTTTTCAATATATGTACTTCAAAAATGTGATATTTTGCCCAAGTTAATTATCTTTTTCTTAATACTTTTGAATATAGTGTTTTATACAATGTTTTCGTATTGCTTTTCTAGTTGACAAAAAGAATTTTAATAAATATCTATAATTATAAATATTCACAGGATAGTACAAATGTCCTTGGTGACTTTGTAAAATCGTAAGAAAATCAAGTAAAAAGCAACGATTTTTTTTTTTTTTTTTTTTTTTTTTTTTTTTAGCTTTTAATGCTTCTCAAGATCAAAGGTTTTTATTAATCAAATTTTATAAAGTTTCAAAATTTGACATATTTTTGCATTTAGTAATTTATTTTCAAGGTTTTAGTGAAAAAAAGCACAAGATAAACATGTTACAACATGTTACTGCATTTTTTTAGTACAATCAACTATCATGTTGAAAACTTTTTGATATTATTAGGCAGTAGTAGGATATCAATTCGATCTACATAAACCAAAGTCGATAAAATATAGTAGTAGATTGTACAAAATAAATTACCTATAAAAGCTTTTGGCAAGTTTTTTATGTTTCTTTGGTAACTTTGTACATATATATATGAATATCTGAACATGCCACCTACAGATTTATTTTGGATTTCATTTTTTATAATGATTTAGCAAATTTTTAGATCGCGAGAAATATTTTCATCCTAACCACACTTTAGGTCTCCAATTGTTTTCTATTATATTGAAATGTTTAATAGGTCAAGTACGTTTATCCCATTCTGTTTAGTAAAAAGTTTTAAAAATATCTTAAACAACAGCTTTTAACGTAATAATTTTCAATTAAAGATTCCCCTTCTACTTCCCAGGCAGTGTCTTACACACAACCTTTATAGCATGCAATTATGCAGCGAACCTGAAATATTTATGTCACTAGATTTCCTCTAATTGATATCCAAAATACATTTAAAATCATAGATCGGGTTTCTATTCCCGCGATAGTTCGTAATCATAGTTCGGGTTAACAATTGAGGTTTCTATTCCCGAACAAATTTATGCAATTTTAAAGACTAATCATAATAGTGTAGATTTTAAATTTTCTTTTATTTTTGCGTTAAAAGATTGATATTTTTTAAGTCAGAACAAATAACGAACCAACATATTTCAGCTCTCTCAAAAAAGAGCTTGTCCAGAAACTACAAAATTTCCTAGCATATTTGTAGATAATGAAAGATTTTTTTTTTTAATTATTTTCCTAATCTTCCTTTGCAACTTATTATCTATTCATCATATACAAATTTTGAGACCAACCAATACAGATGTAAGAAAAAAATGGTCTTAAAATTTTATGCGAAAATATATTTTTTTCTTTCTAAAACGCTACTAATTTTCAGGCAAAATAATCAAAGTAGCTTTCTTCTTTCTGACATTGAGTCACAAAGAATGCGTGGAATCTTTTCTCGAATAAGAAACTCTAGATACCTAATCAAAAAGCGTCATTAAAGGAAAGAATTGAAGGAAGCAAAAAATATACTATATTCAGTTTCTATGCTGTATTCTTTAACACGAGTTTAGAAATTGTGTCTCATTTGCCAAGTCATTCGAAAATTTTCTTTTCAGTAGTATCATTTTGCTTCATTTTTTTTTAAATACTACTCGAAATAAAAAGTATTCGATATTTTAAAAATTTAATTCTTTGTTTTAATTATGACTTGTTTGTTAATGATAAATGATCAAAGAAACATTCTCTTTTTTGAAATTGAGTAAAAAAAAAATACGTGATGCAAAAAAACTTAAAATATCTAATCAGAAAGCGTCATTAAAAGAAAGAATTAAACGATGAAGAAAAGTAAATTCAGCTTTTCTGTCTGTATTCTTTAACATGAATTTAAAAATTGTGTCTCATTTTTCTTGTAATGCAAATATTTTCTTTTCAGTAGTATCATTTTACTTATGTGTTGTTGTTGTTTTTTTTATATGCTGTTACTGTTATATTATAGATGATCAAAATAGCGTCTTCCTTTGTGAAATTGAGTCGAAAAGACTAAAAGGAATTTTTTCTCCGATAAAAATTTTAAAATATGTAATGAGATAACGTCATTAAAGGAAAGAATTGAACGAAGTAAAAAAGTAAATTCTGGGTTTGTATTATTTAATACGAGTTTAGAAATTGTGTCTAATTTGCCTTATAATTCAAACATTTTCTTTTCAGCAATTTCATTTTACTTCAGTTTTTTGGTGCGTTCATAATTATGTAAATACGTAGCACCTACAGTTGTCGTTCAGTCCGTCAATCTGTCTGCCCATCCGCTTATAACAACGCAAAAACTACACAGCCGAATCGATTGAAGTTTAAAATATATAATTATTACATAGTTTTGTCCAGTCATTTCAGATTTTATGAAAGTCGAATGCATAGATCAATTACAGGGGCAATCAAAAATATTCCATTATATTACGTTCAAGGTGGGAAAAAGTATCAAATGCATTTTACACGTTTGAAATTAAAAATACATAATTGCTACAAAATTTTGTCGAGTTATTTCAATTTTTATGAAAAACGGATGCATAGATCACTTAAAGGAACAATCAAAAGTATTCCGTTACATTACGGTGAATGGGAAAAATGTTTCAAATGCATTTTAATGGTGTTACACTAATTCGAACTTAATGAAATTAATATGCATCTATAAAGTACATATTATAAAATGCATTTTGCATAATCTGTCGTGCAAAGAATATTTGTTATTGATTTACCAGGCCAAACAAAAGTATTCCATTACATAATGGTATAGGGAGAACATTGTTTGGTGCGCATTTTAATTGTAATTAACTATTTACAGTTTTATGAGATTCATATATGAGAGTAATATTTTTAAAACTTCGTTATCGTACGAACGCAGCTCATTTGCTACGCTTCAGGTGCAATTTCCAACTTATTTTAAATAGTACTCAAAGTAAGTTATATTCTACATTTTGAAAATTCACTTTATTATCTTACTCATAAAGTTATTATTAATGATAAAATCTGATTCAACAATGCTTTTTGTAGCTCTAAAATCATTTTTTGCCCTACCATACATTTTTTTTATATTAATTGATATTGGTCCGATATTTACTTTTATATATTTAATTATTTTTCCAATGGTGTTTCACATATTCACATATTTTAATACGTGTGTGTATTTTCCTTTTGTTAATTTTTTTTATATATATATATATATATATATATTTTTTTTTTTCAATTTGCTTACTTATTTTCCTTCTATTCTGTTTATGTTTGTTTTGATTATATTCTTCTATGATTGACTTTTCTCTTGTGCTTTCCTGTTGGCTTTTTTTTCTGCTTATGTATTGCCTGCTTGTTTCTAATTTCTTATTGGCTATTAATTTAACCCGTTTTCTTCCCTTATGCTTCATTTCAGTCTTGCTGCTGCTTTCATCGTAGAAGCACGTCTTCTTATTATCTGACGTAAAAAGACAACACTTATTAGTATTGGAATAAATGCACTAGGCATATTAGCCCATTAAAAAAATTATGGTCATTTTAGAAGATACTAAGTTAAAGATAATTTTAGTTTAAGAGTTAGAATTACGAAAGAAAATTTAATCAAATATTTCAATTTAGCAAAGGTTAAAATCTAAAAAAAAATATTAGCAGTAATACCAAAAAAGAAATTAAACTAAATTTCAATTTTATTATAATAATAAAAGAAATAAAATAAGGTTATTATTTAGAAAGTATAATTAATATATAGCTGATTTTTTTCAATACGGGAATTTCTCTAATTATTTTAATAATAATAGGTAAAATACACAAATATCTTAATTTTTTAATGTTAAAATTTTAATAATTTAAGAATAATTTAAGACTCTCTTATGCATGCGATTAAGTGAACTGAAAAAATATGTTTTCCAGTTTTAGAAATAATTTATAATTTTCTTAAGAAATCTGTTTAACTATTTTCTTTAATACAAGACTATTTTCTTTAGTATAAAAAGTTGTTAACATATAATTTGTAGTGCTTGAATTTACGATACTTTATTTCTCAGGTACAAAAGGTTATTATATATTCTACAACCGTAAAACCCTGATGAAATGAATTTATGAAACATATTTATGAAATGATTTCAGGAAACGACTAATTCAAATACATGAAATAAAAGCATGAAATAATAATTACTCAACATATGTATGCAAAGATGTGTAACTCCTTCCGGACGAGAGTCTTTTACAGAAACTTTAGTATTTTATCAACGTTTTTCCAAAACAGATTTTTTTGGCAAATTGAATCGAGAAAATTCTCTAATTAAATAAGAAAAAATTTACTATAAAAATCTACCGGTGAAAATAATATATAATAAGGATTATGGGCATATTATGCGACACAAACATAAATCGGTCGTCCGCAAGGAGTTAATACTTCATTTTGGCTTGTTTTTTCAATTTCACTCGGAAAAATCATCAATAAAAATAATTTTAGGCCATTTATTTATCACTCGCTTGGAATAATGAAAAATTTTTACTACCGCTATTATATAAATATTCTTAACGATTAAAACAAACTGGTATGTCAAAATAATAAGCATATATATTACTTAAGAAATTTAAAGAGTTCTATGAATCCAAGCGAAAATATTATTCTAGACATCAGAATAGAGATAAAGGTGATGTCAAATAAAACTAATTTATTTCAAAAAAAATTTTTAATAAAACACGGAGATTGAATATTGGTAGTTGAAAAAGTTTATCCATAGTGGCGTACAATACAAAGTGGCGTAAAAATAAGCAGCAATTTTTTTAAATCAAAAATTAAGATTACATCAAAGTTTTTTAATGATTTTTTAACTCACATTTTATTATGTCTTAGAACTTTACTCCCATACTTACCAGAAAGGAGCTAGATCTGCAAAGGCATAAAATTCATTTTTCATTGAAAAAAACAGTAATTACTGAAAATATTTATTATTGTTGCAGTCAACTGGGAGGTAACTTCAGCCAAAATTTGAAGTAACTTTGGCCCACATTTAGTCTATGCTGCTATGACGAAACCTTAGTAAATTATGTATAATGAGCAGCCATCCTTATGCTAGTATTACTACCTAAATTTTAAGACCAAAATTAGTCCAATAACTTAAGTGGTGTAGGAGATTTATTCGTTTTCTTTTTTAAGCCAAATTTTTCTTTATGTGACAGCCTTACCCCAGCAATTGTATTTATTTACCCAGTTAATTGTATTTTTTATGAGCATTGTTTGAAACGTGCATTCTTATATTATCAAAAATAAAATAAATTTACAATAAAAGATTAACGAAAAGCAGGCTTTTTATAAAAACGGTTAGGGATATATTACTACGGCGTACAAAAGGAACATCCGGCATGATCCCCAAGTATTTATTTAAGTTTATTGATGAATAATTCTAACGATAATAATTTTTTTTTTTGCACTTTTTGTTGAAATAACTAACGTATGGTGGTTTGTGTTTAGGCATCACCTTGTGATTTAATTAAATTTAAATAATCTTTAAATGCAATTATTGATTAAATGTTCATATGAACAACGTATCTACAATGATCAATTGCGTGTGTTTGTATTGTATTGTTTTCATGATGGTCGATTATCGATACAACAGATATAGGCCTGGAGTGAGAAAGTAACCTCTGTGTGGGTACTTATAAGGGAATCAAACCATATATACAAAAGAATATGCAAGGTTAGAAGAAAAACACAATTTTAATGGTACATAATTTTTTTTTCTAAAACATAGAACAACGCGCGTTACATTACATGCGTATGTGTATATAATTGTGTATTGTCCGAAAAATATTATTAGATGTATATCTAAAATACAATAAATGACAGAACAAAAAATAATAAAAATAGCACTTTTTTTGCCCCTTTATTTAATATCAATAATTTATTCAGCAAAATATTTTTGAAAAAGATAACTAATGACATTTCAACAAAAAAATATACAAACTTTCACAACATAGGAAATTAAAAATTAATTAAAATATTTCAATTTATAATACACTTGTTTTTCTTCAAGCAATAAAATTACTGATAATAAGTTATTTTACATGATAAAAACCAAAAATCTTACGCAACCACATTCTTATAACGAGAAAAGACGCTGCACATTCTTATAGCCTTTAAGCGAAATTATGCATGCACAAATATTCATGTAAAATATTACACTAAGTATATTTTGTGCGTTTTTCTGTTTAAAAGAAAAATTATCAAATATATCATTGTTGCGTAATTTTGTTACATTTTTGTGAGAAATAAACACGTGTTGAATATTTGCATATTTTTTGTAACGATGGCAAGAAAACGTTTTCCTGAAACTGACAATGTACAAGTAGTTTAACAAGAAGAACTTCTTTATTTGTTAATTAGAACAAACATAATGCAATTTTTGTTTTAGGTTTTATCTTTTATTCAACAGAAACATAAAGAAAGATAATTTCATTCAAACATTTCTTTTATTATGCAATAATACATTGTGCACTTCCTGAAAATAGCTTAGGAAATAAATAATTATAAATAGTCTGATATAGCGAAAAAAAGTGTGAAAAGGATTGACAAATATTTTGGAAAGAGAGCAATTACGTTTATAAAATCTATAAATCTAAATTATTATTACCATTTCTAAAAATATTTCTACTAAAAATAAATTAAAATGAGGGTCAATTTTAAAGGAATTTTATAAACATGTATATTAATGTCAAATACATATTTTTAATAGGAGAAAAAATATTTTACAAGCATATAATATTTATTTAATAATACTTCTTTAATAATATTTAATTTATAATATATTTGTGCGCACTAAAATAAAATAAATTACTACAGTAAGTTACTACTATTAAATAAAGTTACTTTAATATTATTACTATTATGTTATTTATTGATTTATTTCATTTTTATTTATTTATTTCAATTAAATTAATAAATAGAATAAATAATAAAATAAATAATAGATTTTATCTTATATTTTAACAGCATTTAAAAAAAATTAGCATTTAATGAGTATTTTAAACTACCTAGCTTGTTGGCATAGTAGTTGATCCACCCAGTGTTATCTGGAACCATTTATAATAATCTTAAACAAAATTTAAATTGTATGATTTTATATGATTTGAAATTTTTTTAAATCAATCTAGCTTCGGGGCCCTATTGCCATCTGTAGCATCTAGAATATTCGCAGCAAATCTGTTTTACTTAACGAAATTGTGAAAAGGGTCTCCGCTACCTATGCCACATTTACCGAAAGTGCTCCACAATTATCGGAAACTATCGAAATCCAAGTTGAGTGGATCACACCTGGTAGTATTCAAGTTCATCAAATATTAAAAACAAATGCACTACATGTATTTGAAAATTTTGGTAATCGAAGTCTAAGGTAAACTATCATAACACAAAGGTCAAATTGAAATCTAATTTAAATGAACCAAACCTGTTGAAATTTTGCCCTCAGAACCCATTGAAAGAAAGCGCTTCCAGGTGGTGGAAGGTGTTTCCCACCATTCCTGCAAACTTCACAAATTACTATTAATATTAACATGATATTAAATTTACTTATGAAATTCCTTATCTAAAGTTAACTTTTAAAGTAACGCAAATTTTAATTTACTTCTCTAGCGATTAGATGTAAATTGCTGCCGAAAATGTAGATTAATATTAAAAATGTGGTAGCTGAAGTTTAAAGACCAAGGGAGGTGGCAATGTCTTAACTGAAATGTAGTTTGGTAGAAGAATTTTTTAATAGTTTTAAAATAGCTGGAGGACGCTAGAATTAAGAAAATTCTCATAAAATTGGATAAAATTAAAAAAAAAAAATAGGATTCATAAAATTGGATTTATAAAATTGGATTCTTATAAAATTTCAAGAAGCTGCAACAAAGGCCCCGAGAAGGAGATTAATACTCGAAGTTGGTGGCAGCTGAAGTCTATTTTTTTTCTTTTTGTGTTGATATTTATGTAGTACCTAGAGAATTTACGAATTTATAAACATTTTAATAATAAGAAAAAAAAGCTTGTGAATGGGTGCACTTTTAAGGGAGCTATAATAAAGGGTATAAAGGATGATTCAAAATCAACCATAGATTATAAACTAATCATTAGAATAAAAATTTAAAGAAATGCGTAAATAATGGTTAAAATAGGGTCCAACTGCAACAATAAAATATAATGGATGTTTGTCATTGTAGAGGAATCCAAGATTCAACTTTAAAATTATGCATTGAGAAAATTAAGGCGAGAAGATAGCACGAAATTTAGCATGACGCACAAAAGATAGATAGGATTCCAGGTCTAGGGTATAACTGGAATTTAGTTTGGTGTAAAGGTAGTTTTGATAGTTTAAGTAATCGATTGATCTATACCTATGTTGAAGAAAATTGCAAGTGATTTGGATCATTTTTATTGGAGCTGAACAAAGGGCTATAAGAATGTTATTAATATTTAAAATTAGTGACAGCTGCGATCTGAGTTTTTTTTTTTTTAGTTCATGTAGTATTTGGAGTACTTAAGAATTGGCTAGTAAAAAAATCAATTGTAGTGAATTATGAATTGGGGCCTTTTTGAGAAAATTATAATAAGAGGCCCCAAAAAGAGCCAACAGATAGCTGAAAACAGGTAACTAAAAAATGAAAACATGTTAAACAATCTTGATACTTAGCGTTTTGAAAATCCGTTAGTAAAAATTAAATACAGGTTACGGATTAATCATTACAAATACTTTAAAAAACATGTTTAAATTGAGTAAAGGTTTGCAAAAGGGCCCGGATAAAAATAGCAAACGAAACCCACAAATGCAAACCAAACCAAAACGACAAATAAAAAAAAATCTTATAAATCTAAAACATTTTTCTAAATGCAGCTGTAATCGGTTTTTAAAAATACGAGTTTTTTCAAATAGCCAGGTGAACGCAGCTCACTTTATCCGTTAACCCTTTGTCTACCGAATTATTTATCAAGAAATGACTTCACATCAATAATTGTCTTCTTTAATATCTGTAGATATACTCGAATTTTTAAATAATAATAATGTGAAATTTCGAAGTGTTTTTTCCATTAAGGCGTATGATTTATTTGATTAAATGTATCGGTATTTATTTATTTATTTTTTTTTTGTAAAATATTTACAAAAATAATGAAAAATTAATAATCAAAAATACTCGTATGGAAATATTACAATTATTAGAAAAGTAATGTATTTAAATGTATTAAGATCCTCTTAGTAAAGGGAAAGGCTTTTACCGTCGAAAACATTTCATATAACTTTTGTTTGGTTGTATTTATGCTTTGTAATTTCGACAATGATTTTTATCGTCTGCGTTTGTTTACGAGTTCTGAGAATATTTTTGTAAATAACATAGTCATGAGCGACTGAGTTGTGATTAAGTTAAATAAATTTCAGCCCAATTAGTTTTTTTTAAATATGTGTTTTTATGAATTTGTGAGTGCTTAATAATGAGTTATCGACAACTTTTTTCAAAGAAACAAAAAATACAACTATGAAAATGATTAAGAAAATTACCTCTTTTTTTAAATATTTAACTTCGACTGATTTTCTATACTATCTAAATTAGATCGAATAAAGTATATATTGTTTGGTAAGAAAAAGAACTTTTATTAATAGACCGATCAAAAACGTTTTTTATTAAATTTACTACAATGGTATTTATAAGTAGATAAAGAGTTAAGAGACGATATTTTTTCTACGCTAAAAGTAATTAAATGTCCGTATTTTGACATAATCTTTTTAGACCATCTAAATCCATCAGATTTACATCAGCTACAAAAAATTCTGTAGATGTTGATGGGTAGAAATATTTTTGCAATATAAAATAAGTGAATTTTTAGACGAAATCGTTAAAAATACAAGTGTTTCGTAGCAAATAAATTTTTGTTTGAGCTAGGAAAAGTATACATTGAAATCTTCCTATAATTCGGAAATAAACCGGAATTTTTGCAAATTAAAGGGGTGTTTCGACAAGTATGCCACTTGTTTCGTTTTCATATTGAAAACACAAACTTCACATGTGTCCTTTTTCCGTTTAAACATGAAAAATTCACGGAGCTTAAAATTTCCTAATATTATCCAGATAAAATATCCAAATATCTTCACATATTACAAACATTTATTTCAATTTCATCGGCAACTTTAAGGTTTTTACTTTTTTTTTTTGAAAGTAGATTAAAAAT
Organism: Maratus speculifer; assembly: GCA_964019185.1. NCBI lineage: Eukaryota > Metazoa > Arthropoda > Arachnida > Araneae > Salticidae > Maratus > Maratus speculifer. The sequence goes on along the minus strand of OZ025289.1, from coordinate 193,007,551 downwards.
TAGTTGATCTGGCGTTAGTTTTTACTCATAACGATTAAAGTTCCAGTAAAGAAAAAATACTTCACCTTTATAAAACTCTTTTTCACTCTGAATTAAAAGCACTACAAAGATCAAGCTCAAGAGGATAAACTAGTTCATCCAGATTCACATTAACGTCAGAATTCTCAAATGAGGATTCTAAAAGCTAAAAAATGCCATAACGACTTCACGTTTTAGTCACTGTGACTTCACATCGACGTCACGTGACGTCACATCGACAATCGATGGTCACAAATTCACAATGTGACTTCACAACGACGTCGCAGTGACGTCACCATGCTTTACGGGTTTTTATGACGGAATATTCTTTCTTCTTTTCTTCTTTTCGATGATTCGGTTCAAGACGGCTTGGGAAGGAAGCATTTTCCGCTCTATATGACTATAGTTTAATAAACTATGTTGCAACAGCCAATGTGTAGTTTAATGATTCTTCTACATTTATTTTTTTTTCCTAGCTTGCCATGACTCTGTGCTTCAAAACGGGGAAACCAGTGATGATGCTTCTGATGCGGTGATGATGTAAATAAACTAATCATGCTAGAAACTTCAATTGAAATAGGGTTCATTCTATGTTAAATGTCAATAATTTTCAAGAATTTCAGGGCAATCCGAGTATATTTACAAAAGGGGAAGGGAGCGGACAGACTAACCCACGGCGAGGAAATTCGAACTCATTAACACTTTTAAACATTTATGAAAAGTGTTAAAAGTTACAAGAACTTTCTATTCATCTTTATGTATTAAACTTGATTTGTATACTTTTATTTGACAAATGATTTTTGTTTCCTTAAATTTAAAAAGAGTATAATTAAAGAATTCCATGTAATAAATTTCACAAATCAGTGAATATTTTTTATGATTTCTATACTCGAAAATTTCCATTTTCAATGCCTCTATTTTATTATTATTATTATATTTAATTTTATTATACAACAATACCCCCACCCCACCCCCAAAAATTGTAATAGTACGATTTAATGTGATTTTTTTTTTTGGTCCAATTGACATATAATACACAACTTGTAAAAATTATCACTACATTAAATTAGGTAATAATTAATAAATTTATTCACCGTGAGTTAAAACCTTTACAAATATCAAGCTTAACGAACTAAAAGAGTGAAACATTACATAAATTAATTTGTGTATTTTCATAAATAACCCTCAGACTTTTCATAAGCACATCTGCAGTAGAACTCTTTGTATTCACCATTTGATAATTCCATCCTGTTAATTAATATGTTTCATCTACATAATACATATATATAGTTATCCATAACTCAGCCGGGTATAAGCGTATTTAATAACACTCTCTATGTAGAGCGAAAAGTATTTTATTCGGCCAAATACAATAAGTGAAATCGTCTGCAAATGGAACTCCCTCTATTCAAAGATCTCCATTAGGTCGTATAATTCATGAAATGGAGCATTACACTTGCCGCATTGAAGATGTAACAGGATAAACTAGTTCCTCCGCATTTAAACAATAACTTAAAAGGAAGACGCAAATGAGAACACTAAAAGTTAAAAAATGAGGGCATTATTTTATTTAATTAAAAACTAGGGATTTCAAATTTTACTTAATTTTCATTTTTAATTTATTTATATGACTTTTTTCTAAAAGCTGTTATCAACTGTATTATTTTTTTGCTTTAATAAACATAATTTTTTAATCCGCGCGCGTAATAATAAACTCTCTCTCTTTCTATTCTAAAATAAAGTAACTAAAGGTGTCACCACCGTTGACAATGGATTTTTTGTAACCAAGGCTATTTCTTCGCTAAAATTAAGAAAACATCGGTATTAATACTGATGTTCTTATAGAGAAATGTTTGATGAATACACTGACGTACACAGTTTTCAAATCGAATAAATATTTTAAAAGATATTTAATGTTAATTTTATCAAAATCGTTCTATTAAAAAGGTTTATAGGAGCAAAACTATGTATAGGAATTTAAACTTTTTAAAATCATTTCTATTCATTAGAAGTTTTGGTGTGCAGACTACCTTTATTATTTTTTTTTTAATGTGACTGAATCTTGGAGGATTTATTTCCATTTTAAATTCAAACATTTTTTACAAAAGATTATTATTTTAAATTGTTGCCAAATGGTCAAGGAATAATATTTCCTTCAAATTAAATATATATATATATATATATATTTACACGCAACTATAACAAACAGAAAAAAAACCCTTTCAATTAAAAATTAAATAATTACGTGTTAAACATAGGAAATAATTGAAAATTATGTCATAAAATTATATTTACATGTGAATAATCAAATAGGTTGAAAATATAAAATAATGACAGCATTAAAATGTCTTTACCAGCGTACATGGAGAAATAAAAATACGTCTTATTTAAAATAACCAAAACAATAATATTTCAATTAGTTTAAATTTAAAATTATATTTACGTGAGATATATTACATTTCTAAACAATCTTTTAAACTATTGGTGCCGATTCCAAGGCATCGGAAATAAAACTATTTCATTTCTATCAATAAAATTACCTTCACGCGAATATCAAAAAAGAAAAAAAACTTTTAAATAATAAATTCACTAATGTGAGTTAAAAGCAACAAGTAAAAGAAATTATGTCTTTTTTAAAATGTCCAAGTAATATTCCAAAACTCTTAAAATTAAAAAAATATATTTATAAGGGACATTTACTTCATATTTTCATATGATCTTTTTAACTATTGTTGTGAATTGTAAGACGGCACAAATAATATTTTCTTTCTAACGACAAAAATATTTTCGCGTGAATATTAAAAAAGAGAGAGAAAAATTTTGTTAAAAGTACATCATATATAATCGATTCATTTAAAATCCCTTACTTAAAAAAAGGAGGCAAAGTCTTTATGTATTTCATTTTTTAACTGATTTTATTTAATAAAGCATGTAAATATCCAGTAAATGTTTAACTACAGCTGATTCGACCTCAAAATTTCCTAATGAGAGGGAAATGAATGAACCCTGTATACAGGAAGATCGTCACTACCATATATATATATATATATATATATAGCTCGATATTTCGCAATCTTTTAAAATACGGTCAAATTACCATGTTTTTGGAGTCTATAGTGTCTCAAAGGGCGACAAGCATGACTCATCTACAAAAAGAAAAAAAAAGAAAAGAAAGAAGAAGAAGAAAAAGAAAAGAAAAAAATAATGCTGTGACCGCCACTGACATTGATATTTTATTACCGAGGGTCTTTCTTTGTTAAGACGTCACACTACTGACAGAAAAAAAACGGATGATAATTTAAAGTCTACTGAGGCGTTCTTTTCAAATATCTCGCTCAAATTTTAATATTTTGACGTGATTTTTTTTTTTTTTTTTTTTTTTTTTTTTTTTTGCATACGACAGCAAAGAACGATTCACAACTGAGCTAGCTTTTACTTTTTCGATTTTGGTTTCAGATTTAAAAAAATACTTTAACTTTCAGAACCGTTTTTAACTGGTTATAAAACTGAAACTATCCTAATATAAAAATAATACAACCAAAATCGAAAAAATAAAAACGAACCTAGCTGTGGATCGTCTTCAGTTATATTATGTGAATAAAAATTCATGTCAAAATATTAAAATTTGAGCAAGATATTTGAAAAGAACACCCCTGTAGACTTTTCATTATCATCCGGATCTTTTTCAGCCAGTAGTGTTGGCTCTTAAGTCGCAACACTAGTTGCTGGAAAAGACCCGCATGATAATGTTAAGTCTATGTGGGACATTATTTTCAAACATCTATCTCAAATTTTAATATCTTCACACTTTTTTTTTCGTCAAAGGACGATTCACAACTGAGCTAGCTTTTACTTTTTCGATTTTGGTTTCAGATTTAAAAAAATACTTTAACTTTCAGAACCGTTTTTAACTGGTTATAAAACTGAAACTATCCTAATATAAAAATAATACAACCAAAATCGAAAAAATAAAAACGAACCTAGCTGCGGATCGTCTTCAGTTATATTATGGGAATAAAAATTCATGTCAAAATATTAAAATTTGAGCAAGATATTTGAAAAGAACACCCCTGTAGACTTTTCATTATCATCCGGATCTTTTTCAGCCAGTAGTGTTGGCTCTTAAGTCGCAACCCTAGTTGCTGGAAAAGACCCGCATGATAATGTTAAGTCTATGTGGGACATTGTTTTCAAACATCTATCTCAAATTTTAATATCTTCACACGTTTTTTCTTTTCTTTTTTTTTTCTTCATACGATAGCTGATGACGATCCACAACCGGGATAGTTTTTACTTTTCGATTTTTGTTTGATGTATATATATATATTATATTTCGATAATCGTTTCAGAACCAGTTCAAACCGCTTTTGAAAGTTGAAGTACTTTTTTTAAAATCTGAAACCAAAATCGGAAAAGTAAAAACTAACCCGGTTTCAGATGTTCCTCCACTATCCCATGTAAAAAAATCATGTAAAAATATTAAAATCTGAGCGAGATATTTGAAAAAAACGCCCCCCCCCCCCATAGACTTAACATTATCATCCGGGTCTTTTTTAGTGACTAGTGCGGCGCCTTAAGGTCACACACTACTCACTGAAAAAGACCGGTATGATAATGTTAAGTCTTTGGGGGGATGGGTTCTTTCCAAATACCTCGCTCAATTTTTTTTCATAGGTCAACATTATCTTCCGGATCTTTCTAAGTAAGTATTGTTGCGGCTTAAGACAACGCCCTAGTCTCTAAAAAAAGACCCGGATAATAATAAAAAATCTATGGGGCTTTATTTATACTACGGGGACGTTATTTTTAAAATTATCGCGTTCAAATTTTACTTTTTTTACACAATTTTTTACGGACTAGATAGCTGAGGACGATCCACAACCGAACTAGTATTAACATTTTCGATTTTAGTATATATATATATTACAATTTTAAAAATTTTTCGCCAAAACTAACCTTTATACTATCTTAATGTTCCGTACTTACTTCAAATTATTAAATTAAAATCTTGTTTCTAGATCTAATCTGTTAATCTGTATGCAGACGATATAAATTCTTAATTTGCCTTAAAAAACATTATTCCAGTATGCGTAAATTTAAAAAGATGGCTCTAAATTAAAAATATTCTTAATTAAAACTTTATTTCTTAATATTCCAAATAAAACTGATTTCTTCTATGTTTCTATCAACCCTTTTTAAGAAAATCTTATTAAATTTATTCCAAAACCATACCTTTCAAAAAATATCATTATTTTATTTTATCTATTTATTTTTTTTCCTCAGTCAACCTTTGATGTGTGCATATTAATAAATTCATTTCTTTTCGTTTTCTCTTAAAATTAATCATTTGTAAAAATCGTCTGCCTAAGAAATTATGAGTCGATTATAAATTGGTTAAATAATATTTTTTTTTTTTTTTTAAATTATCGTCTGTGTAAAATAGTCTCGTATCTGGACAAGAATTCTGTTTACATAAAAGGATGATGGTTTGAGATTACAGAAAGTTCTAGAATTTTCTTTTTAGTTTTAAAAGGGGGAAGTCTCGAGATGAGAAGGGGAGAGATTCTGGAGTTCTTTCGTCGATGAGTACGGCCGGTTGAAGTAAATGATGGAATATGTTTTGGACATTTCGGTAAAAGATCGTTTGCAAAAAGGAGTTTTCCCCTCTATAATGACTACAGTTGAATAAATAAACTTACAGCTACCAATGAGTGATTTCTTGGATCTGCTACATTTATTTATTATTTTATTTTTTTCCTCGCTGGCCATGACTTCTGTGCAAAGAACGGGGACCCTGGCGATGATGTTTTTGGCTCCTATCTTTAAAATGTCACAGTCTTTTCTAGAGTCGACAGGATGTTTTATGCCTGCGCTGCCTTTTTTGGTTTTGGCTATGGAACGAAGTGATAATAAAAACTGTGGACCGCTGAATAATTTGCCCGTCATTATTGGATGTGTTCTTAAACAAAAACTGCCATAGTCTCATGATTTCTGGAGTGACAAAAGCAGAGGAATTGTTCCTGTAAAGTGCTTTGGTCGATAAAAAGTAGTCCTCTTATGATGAAAAAGAAGAAAAAATTAATAATAATTACAAGACCATTTCTTGTTAATTGGTGAATAGAAAAATATTTTTTCGAGATAGTTGAGACCCATAGGATTTCGGTGAGATTTTTTTTTTTTCGTAGTGTTTTGAATATTATTATTTGTATACTTTTTATGTATTTATTTAAATTAATTATTCTCTGTTTGTCAGGTTTATTTATTTGATTATTTGTCTGTGAATTTTATTTACTTGCCTATTTATGAGTATTATTATTATCATTATTATGTGTTGGAGATAGAAACATTTTTGTTCTTAAGGATTAAATTGAAGAGTATGGTATTCTTAGACAATTACTATTGCATATTAAAGATTATTATGATATTTTTATGCACGTTTAAAGATAAGTTCGTAATAATAATGAAGTATAAAAGAACTTAGAAGCTCAAGTTATTTTTTAAAAAAGTACATTTTCTATTTTATTGATATTTGTTTGTTATCAAGAACTATTCTCAGAATGCAGTATTTTCATGATAATGTTCCTACAACTAGACATTTGAGCTGAAAATTAAGTTAACATTTATGTTTTTCATTTTATTTGTTAGAATTTCTGGTTACAGTGAGCTTTGGTTCCCGGATTCTTATAATTTATTTATATTCAGTAAGAAATATGGAACTGTGCAAGGCTGTTGCTAGAATTTTGACTGATAAATATGATTAATTTTTTCAGTAAATTTTGTGATTTTAAGTAAGAAATTACCTATAATTAAAATTTTTGAATCTGTTTATGATCTATAAAATAATAGAATTAAAAGTTGATCCCAAATTAAGGTATATCTATGATATTTACAATTTCTGTTTTAAGTTAATTCAAGTTAATTCAAGTTAGCTGTTAATTCAAGTTAGCAGCTAAATATAGTAATTTTGAAAAAATATGTAATTAATAGAAATAATTAACTTTGAAATTTATTGCGAATGATTTTACTATCAGGATTTAATAAAGAAAATAGAAGTGCTTCATTTATTCTAATGAGTAAGAATAAAAAAATTATGGAAGATCCTAAATTCGTACCGTTTGACCCGAGTTCTGGAATGAACATTTTGTCTTGGTTAACTTATTTTGATAAAACATGTGATAGGGAACAGAAAAATCTAGAATGGAAATTTAATTTTATTGCGCAATATTTGAAGGGGGAAGCGCAAAAAATTTATATCAATGACTGTTTAAATTGTACGGATTATAAACAAATTAAGAAAATTTTGATAGAAAGATTCATTGAATTAGACTTCCCGAGTTTTTCTGATTTTTCAAATCTGAAATTAGATAATTTAGACAATTTAGAAACTTATTTTCGTAAAAAAGTGGAAATTGGCAGAAAATTACATCTTATTGAAAATATACTATTACAAGGTTTAACTGATGGTTTAAAACCAGAATTCAAAAACAATATTATTATAAATCCTCCTAGTAGTACCACAGAATGGTACCGGGTTGTCAAACAATTCGTGGAAGTTTCCACCCCACTAGTTTCAAACCAAGTAATAAATCAACCATCAGCTAGACAAAATTTTCAACCTTTTCAATCAACTAGGCCCTGGATTCAGCCAGTTAGGCCCAATAATACACCTAGGAATTGGATTCCCCAAAGACAATCTCAGTTTCAAAGACCTAGAGTTTGTCAAATTAATTATATTCAAAATTCATATTCTTCAAGACCTTGTAGCATATGCACAAATAGGGGTGTGAGTAATGCTTTTCATTGGGAAAGAGAATGTATTTTTAGGAATGAGGTACCATCCTCTGATACTCTTCCAAATATCTCACAAAATAATTTTCATAATGTTTGGCAATTAATTGTGTATGGATATACAAATAATTATAATTTACCATGTGTTGTAGATACTGGCTCAACTATTGCAATATTGCCACTTAAATTTGTTAAAAAACTTAATGCTAAAATTGAGACTATACCCTCAGTTACTATTGGTCAGGCAAAAGGATTTTTACATATAAATAAAAAATGTAGTGTTCTTCTAAAAGTGGGTAAAATTAAAAAATATGTTAATTTTTTAGTATGCAATACAAATTTGGATTATGCTATTTTGGGGTTAAAAGAATGTTCTAAATTTAAATTAACCATAGAATGTAAAAATTGAATTGTAAGGCAGGGAAGGAAAATTATAACTAACAGTATATCCATACATAATGAGAGATCCCTTCATTTCAATACAGTAAATATGGACCAAGTACAACAAAACAGGGATCAATCTAATGAAATTGTAACCTCAGAATAAAAAAAAAATATGAAATTAAATACTGGTAATACTGTAGCAATAGATAATTATGATAATGAAACACTGAATGTAAGTAATCATGATATAGAGTTACAATCTACTTGTGGAAATATTATGAAAAATGAAGACTGTGTTGAATATGATCACGAAATTAATGTGCATCCTGATTATAGAGGTTCCATGACTCTTCAAAATTTTCGCGATAATTCGGATTCAGATTTAACTGGGGAAATAAATTTAATTCAAGATGTAAATTTAAGGGAATTAGTTCATATTTATAGTGATATTTTTGCAAAGCATAAATATGATGTGGGTAGGATAAATATTGAACCACAACGCATTATATTAAAATCTGACCTACCTATATCTTTGAGGCCCTACCGAACATCTCCCCTAGAAGAAATAGAAATAAAAAACCAAATTCAATCATTGTTAGCAGCCGGACTGATAAAGGAAAGTAATAGCCCCTATTCTGCCCCTGTTACACTAGTTATGAAAAGAGAGGAAGGTAAAAAAACGCGATTATGTATAGACTATAGAAAATTAAACGCAATAATTAAAAACGATTGAGAACCCTTGCCCCGTATCGATGGAATTTTAGATAAATTGAGTAGTGCTCAGTATTTTTCAACTTTGGATTTAGCCTCTGGCTACTGGCACATACCAATACATCCATCCGATACAAAAAAATTAGCATTTACAACCAATTTTGGACTTTTTGAGTGGCTCGTGCTCCCTTTTGGCATAAAAACGGGCCCTCCCATATTCAATAGAACCATTCGAAGGATCCTTAATAAATATAAAATCGACTTTGCGTGCCACTATTTTGATGATATTATAATTTTCTCTTCCTCTTTAGAAGAACATTTAAACCATTTAGCTCAAATTTTTGACATTTGCAAACAAGAAAACATTAAACTTAAACTTTCTAAATGTAAATTAGGCCAAAATAAAATCAATTTCTTAGGTTATGAAATCACTAATGGAACTATAACACCAGCAAATGCCAATATCGAAACCATCAAAAATTTAAAACCTCCTTCCAATGTGAAAGAGTTACAACGATTTCTAGGTTCCATTAATGTTTACCATAAATTCATAAATAAATATGCTGAAATTAGATATCCTCTAAATCGATTACTTAAAAAAGACACAATATGGGAATGGAACTCAGAGTGCCAGGAGTCTTTTGAAAAATTAAAAAATTCTCTAATTGCAAAACCCATCCTCAAAATTTATGATCCTAAATTACCTTTACATATGTTTGTAGATGCCTCTCAGATAGCAGTAGGTGCCGTTCTAAAACAACCTGATAAAGATAAATTCTTACATCCTATTGCTTATCATTCTAGAATTTTGAAGAGTTATGAGCAAAATTATTTCATAACTGAATTAGAATGTTTAGCTATTATAGATACTCTTGACAAATTCTATCATTACTTTCATGGTGTCAAGTTTACAATTCATACGGACCACGCATCTCTAGTATGGTTAAAGAGTGTTAAAAACTTAAGAGGTAGGCTTTTTAGATGGTCGCTCAAACTTAGTATGTTTGATTATGAGATAAAATATGAAAAGGGTTCAACAAATGTCGAAGCAGACATGTTGTCACGAAATCCTGTTTGTCATTTTAATCAACATATTAGTTTATTGCTAGATAGGAAAGAAATTATAGAGATGCAAGACAAAGACAATGTTTGTGACAAAAAATATAAAAAAGAGAATGGAATTATTATAGTTCAGAAAAAGGGATTCAAAAAAATTGTTGTACCAATGTCATTAAGAAAAAAATTACTCCATATTGCTCATGATAATTTTGGACATTTAGGGATTCAAAAAATGCTTAATTTAATATCTCCCAACTATTATTGGCCTAATATGACAATAGACATTACAGAATTTGTTAAACATTGCGACACCTGTCAGAAAAATAAAAAACCAAAACAGAAAAGATTCGGCTTATTACAAGCCATGCCAGCAACAGATCAACCTTTTGAATGTCTTTCTATTGATACTGTTGGTGGATTTAACTATTACAACTCAACAAAAAAATTCTTACACATAATAATAGATCATGCAACTAGATTTGTTTGGGCTTTTCCCTCCAAAAATGTTACCACTGAAACATACACTAACTGTTTAAAACAAATTTTCAATATCAAAGCACCTCAAAAAATACTTAGTGACAGGCATAAATCTTTCAGATCTCCAAGATTTAAGAAATTCCTTAGAAATCATCATGTTCAACAGCGTTTTACATCCGCACATCATCCTCAGACCAATGGAAAAGTAGAGCGAGTTAATCAGACTATAGTTACCAGGCTTAAATGTAAAGTTAATTCCACTTCTTCTAAAATACCTTGGACTAGATTATTAAACCAAGTCATCGAAGAATACAACAATACGCCCCATTCTATCACCAAGTTCCCACCTGCCTATTTATTTTATGGTCAATTGCCTTATGAATCTCCTTTAAAACAAAACTATTATCCACCAGTAGACAAAGCCCTCAAAATTGCGAAAGCGCGAACTCAGGAATTTCACCTTAAAAGTAAAAGGCTCTATGATCGAAATTTTGTCGAATGCCCATTAAAAATACAAGACTCTGTAATTTATGAAGAATTTAAATACCCTAACACTCGAAAATTAGAACCTACTTTCTCTGGACCATACAAAATTATAAATAAACTTTCTGATGTAACTTATGAAATAGATAAATTTAATTATGAGACAGGACAGAATTTCGTTATTGTGCATGTTTCTAAATTAAGACCCTATTTTTCACCCGAAGATTTTAAACTGTTTCATGAGCAACCCAAAAAACAAACAAATCCTCAGATACAATCACAATCACTAGATCAAACTAAAGTTAAGACAATAGATTAAATTTTAATTCTTATTCTTTAAATATTTTATCACCATAATTTTCAACATTAGCAGGTATGTTCTTGGTGCGCAACAAGAATATTACTTGTTTTTGGGAGTTTTTGGGATTAAATTGGGCTCCTTATGCAGGCATAAGGTGTACACTTTGATTGTAAAGGCTTTCAAATTGATGTTGATAAATTAATTTTAAGTGTATTTAAGTCTAACTATATTTACTCATTTATTGACATTAGTATTATTCCACTTATTCAGCAGATATTTATGTTATAACAGTTATAAAATCTGATGATTCTACTCAAACCTATAACATAATATGTGATTTTCAGTGATTGTGAAAACTACAGATATTAAAAGTTTTTCAAAAAAGCACACTATTTTTATTTCCAATTCTCAATTAAGAATGACACCTTTTATTCCTATTTGTCTTTTATTATTAAAGTTATAAACCATGAGTAGATAAAACATTATTCTACATTTGGCATTGAAAACTTATAACCAAATTTGACAATTTTGTAAAAGAGTATCAGAGAGGAATTATTGTAAGGAAATACTGGTTGAGAGTCCATTTTCTAAATAGTTAGATTTAATTTTATTTGGATTTTGGAATTATTATGATTTTTTTTTTATTTATACTTTCGGCTAGCAAAAAATACTTTCTTATGCTATTAGAAGCTAAGAAAATTATTTAGTTGCTATGTAATTATTTTTATCCTCAACCAGTTTTTTCCCTATCAATAATACACAAATAGTGATATTTCCTTTTGATTATACTCTTGTTTTATTATTATTATCATTATGATTTCTATAATGAAGTTTAGTATTAATTATACTCTTATTGAGAAATATTAGGATATGGAGTCTTATTATACTATCACTTATTATTGTTGTTATTGTTATTGTTATTATTTAAATTTTTCTATATTATTTATTATTGATATTGAGAGTGATGCTATTTATTATTAAAAAAATTGATATATTATTGAAGGAAAAATTTGATTGATTGTTAAAAGATGTTGGATCCAACATAACATAAAAAACAAAGATTAAACTAGATTTGGAGATCTTTAATTAAAGAGACTGTATTCAGTGAACATTGGAAAAGACTTTTGTACACAATGGAAAGACTTTTTTCATTTGAAGAACTTTATTTAAAATAACCTATGCATCAAGTTATTGTAATTATTTAAACTTCCATGAGAACGAATTGTTATTGTTTTTATTATATTTTTTATCTCTTGCTTATTTATATTTATAACTTATTTACTGTTATTGTATGTATTATCTCCTATGCACTTACAAATAGTAAGTGATATTGTAACAGTATTGTATCTCTTTCAGGGAATTGCTCCTACCTAAATTTAATTCAGATTAATTTCCTCGTAACTATTTTATTTTAATCGCTAACATTTTTTTTTATTGCGTTAATTTTCTTTTCTTCCATCTCTTGGCTTCCTGGGTTTGACAGTTTTATTCCAAAATTTGACTTTTCTAAATTATATTTCTGTTGCCTGAACTTGTAGTTTTATTTAACTATCAATTTCATACAAAGTTTCGGGGAGGGGGGATAATATTACAATTTTAAAATTTTTTCGCCAAAACTAACCTTTATACTATCTTAATGTTCCGTACTTACTTCAAATTATTAAATTAAAATCTTGTTTCTAGATCTAATCTGTTAATCTGTATGCAGACGATATAAATTCTTAATTTGCCTTAAAAAACATTATTCCAGTATGCGTAAATTTAAAAAGATGGCTCTAAATTAAAAATATTCTTAATTAAAACTTTATTTCTTAATATTCCAAATAAAACTGATTTCTTCTATGTTTCTATCAACCCTTTTTAAGAAAATCTTATTAAATTTATTCCAAAACCATACCTTTCAAAAAATATCATTATTTTATTTTATCTATTTATTTTTTTTCCTCAGTCAACCTTTGATGTGTGCATATTAATAAATTCATTTCTTTTCTTTTTCTCTTAAAATTAATCATTTGTAAAAATCGTCTGCCTAAGAAATTATGAGTCGATTATAAATTGGTTTAATAATATATATATATTTTTTTTAATTATCGTCTGTGTAAAATAGTCTCGTATCTGGACAAGAATTCTGTTTACATAAAAGGATGATGGTTTGAGATTACAGAAAGTTCTAGAATTTTCTTTTTAGTTTTAAAAGGGGGAAGTCTCGAGATGAGAAGGGGAGAGATTCTGGAGTTCTTTCGTCGATGAGTACGGCTGTTTGAAGTAAATGATGGAATATGTTTTGGACATTTCGGTAAAAGATCGTTTGCAAAAAGGAGTTTTCCCCTCTATAATGACTAATGTTGAATAAATAAACTTACAGCTACCAATGAGTGATTTCTTGGATCTGCTACATTTATTTATTATTTTATTTTTTTCCTCGCTGGCCATGACTTCTGTGCAAAGAACGGGGACCCTGGCGATGATGTTTTTGGCTCCTATCTTTAAAATGTCACATATATATATATATATAGATAGATAGATAGATAGATAGATAGATAGATATAGATATATATAAATACATCCAAAGTTATTCAGATAATACCATTAAAAAATCCAATGAAACCAGTATTTTTACAATCATCTCATAGTAAATAAATTATGCAGTACACATAAACATAATATCCTATAAATAAAGCCCCCACGTTTAATTACATATCAACTAAATTCCAATATGGTAAAATCCGAAGTTATAACAATGGTAGATATTTCCAAAAAGTATTGTTACGAATTTTGTAAATAGTTAGTGTTTGTACTGTAAAATAATGTAAATAATCTTATTAAGCTCCATTTCTTCACTAATATTAGTTTTAGTTACATTGTCTCTGTTATCAAGCAAACTTGTCTGTTATTTTTAGTGAATGTCTATGGCAGCTTTGCGAAATATTAGAGATATCGCCAAGTTGGCGTCACTTTTGGCGACTAATTTTTGTCGCCAAATTTGGCGATATATCGCCAAGTTGGCGACAAACTTGGCGATTGTTGGCGATGGTAACCCTTCCCTCTCTATGGTAACAACCCCCGTTAGGTCTACTGATACATTGAATGTTTTTCCTTGGTTTCTGGATTTTTCTAGAAGGTTGTAGAAATTTCCGGCGCATGCTACGAGCCTATATAAGAAGAGCAATGCGAGCTGTTGTGGTTATTATTTACCAGCCAGTCATTGAGTGAGCTACGATTAAGCAAGTTTGCTTGAGTCTTATTTACGTTATTTTGAATGTGATTTTAGTGTTGAGACGTTGTATAAAGAGTCTCTGGGACCTATATCTGCACTTGTACGATAGATTTGAACAGTTATTTTTGAATATTTAGTAATATTTGTGAGTTTCGAAGACTGTTGTTCTGAAAATCTGTAAATAAATTATCTTCTACTTTTCTAAGAAACAAGAGTTGGAAGTTGTCTAACCATAAGATCAAAAGAACCCTATATACGCAACAATTTTTGGTGTCAAAAGTCGGAATCTTATGGCGAAAACAAGAGCAATGGACGGACAACTGAAAGAACTATTAGATGCTATCAATGGCATAAAAACAGAATTGACGAATAAAATTGACAAAGGACAAGAAGAGTTGTTGGAAGAGTTGACAAACAAAATTGATAAAGGCCAAGAAGAGTTGGCGGAAAAGATGAATAAAGGCCAAGAAGTGTTGGCGGATAAAATGAATAAAAACGAAGAAAGAATGAAAGAGTTGACTGAAGAATTGAAGAAGGAAGTTAATAAAAGTCAAGAAGAAATGAAGAAAACTCTAGAAGAAAAGTTCTCGTCGGTAGATAAAAAATAAATAGAGGAAGTAGAAGAGAAAATTCAGAATGAAGTTATTAATGTTGAAGAGAAAATTGAAAGAAAAATAGAGGAAGTAGAAGAGAAAATTCAGAATGAAGTTAGCAATGTCGAAAAGAAGATGGAGAGTAAAATAGAGGAAAGAATACAAGATATGGAGAAGAAGCTTTCAGCGTGCAGTGGTCATTATGAAGAATTTAGGAATCCGCCTGCTTCTCCTGTGCACGTTAAGCTGTCGACATATGACGGAAAGAGTTCCTGGCAAGTTTACAAGACCCAATTTACCATTGTAGCCGAAGCGAACAAATGGAGTGACGAGATGAAAGCTTGTCAACTGACAGCGTCTTTGAGAGGAGAAGCCGCCGACGTGCTGCAAACATTGCCCGATATGACGCAACTCAATTTTGAGACTCTAAGTTGTGCACTTGAAATGAGATTCGGCAAAAAATTCTTTAAAGATTATACGAGAATACAAATTAAGAGCCGCCATCAAAAATCGAGTGAAACCCTTCAAGAGTTTGCCTCAGAGATTGAACGGCTTGCAAATTTAGCATTCATCGACTGCCCAACAAATGTACGGGAACTCACTGCAGTACTTTGTAGACGGAAGAAAAGATCCAGAAGTGCAGAGAGCGGTACGAATGGCAGATGTGCAGGATTTAAAGGCTGCATTACTATATGCCTTAAAGTTGGAAGCAGGTACACAAGCCAGCCGAAGAGATCGTCATTCAGTCCAAGGGGCAACGGTGAACAAAAGCTCAGACACTGAAATCGACGTCTTGAAAGAAATTAGGAAATTAAATCAAGAGCTTGAAGCCTTAAAATATGGAAGAACAAGCTCAAGGAGACAGAATCTCACGTGCTGGGAATGCGGTGATACAGGACATCTCCGAAGAAATTGCCCCAAAATCCACGAACGAAAGATAAATTCAAACAGTCAGCAGGGAAACTAAATTTTGGCCATCTCGCGGGGCAGAGGTTGCCAGAGAATGCAAAGTCCCACCTGAAGATCCTCCAGATATCAAAAATGAGTGGCGGTGATAATGAATTATATGTGATAGGCTTTATTAACGGAATTCACTGCCGTATGATTGTCGATACAGGAGCCAATGTTACAATAATAAGAGAAGATTTGGCTCGAAAATTGAAATGTAAACTCATCTGGACTCCACCATGCGTTACCTTGCAAACTGTGACGGGCGACAAGATAGTCATGTATGGAAAGGCCAATTTAACCATCAACTTTGGAGGCAAGAAATATCATAAGGCATATGTGGCTGACATAACAGATCCTTGCATAATCGGGCTAGATTTTCTAAAGAAGTTTGGCTTCAAACTTGATTTTAAAAATAATGAAATGCTATTTAAATTTGAAGAAATAAGCCTTTTTGGATTAAATAACGAAATTGAATATAAACAAACAGTAATAGCCAAAGAAGACATCAATCTAGGTCCAAGAACAGAATTTTTAGTTCCAGCTGTAATTAACAATGAAACTAATTATCGATTTGGCCATATAGATTATCCCGAAGACAATAGTAAACAAGCAGGAGTATTGGTGGCTTTATCTGTAGTGGACCTCTCGAAGAAGACCATTCCAGTCAGAATTGCTAACATCAGTGATAAGACGAGGACTATCAAGAAAGGAGAGGTGATAGCATCATGTGCTCCTGTGACGTGCATAGGTCAAAATTCCAATCACTCTCAGAAATCTTCAGATAATTTAGTCAAGGATTTGTTACAAAATACAGACTTAGATCCAAATCAAAGGGATGCTGCGGACAGTTTAATTAGGGAATTCCAAAGTTTATTTTCGCTAACATCTGAAGACTTTGGACGAACCAAAATGGCAGAACACCGAATTGATACTGGAGATCACTCACCTATTAAACAACACCCTAGACGATTACCTTTTGCCAAGCAAGAAGAGGTGCAAAATTTAATTAGGGATATGGAAGAAAATGATGTCATCGAACCATCGACAAGTCCATGGGCGTCTCCAATTGTATAAGTAAGAAAGAAGGATGGTTCTACAAGATTTTGTGTAGACTACCGCCGACTGAATGACGTCACCAAAAAGGATAGTTACCCTCTATAACGATTATTTCGTTATATAATGGTTATTTCCTATTATTTCGTTATATTGGTTATTTTCTTAAATTATTCCTTTACCCCCCCCCTTCTCTTTTCAATTCAAAATTTGTCTTAAATTGTCCTTCATTCCTTTCTATCTTCCTCGCTTAGTATTTCTCTAACCGAAAATCTGCAGCTGACCATGTTTATCTGTGAGAAATACACCCACATTTTAATCAACCGTTAAAAACAATTTCCAGATGTCGGCTATTACTGATCGAGTCAATTATGCATTACCTTATAAGGAGATCTTTTCTGTATCGCGGTTAAAATTTGTGCTTACGCTCCTTTTTCCTTTCTCGACAAAACCCTAAAAAGAATTTAACATCTGCGCAGTAAAATCTGATGTCCCTTCGGTGTGCTTCGTTGTTAGACATAACAACACGTGTAACATTTATCGTTTGGCAACCTTTCCTTTCCCATCCCAGCTGGGCGACTAAATTGAATTCTGATCTTGTCGGTTGCATTTTAACTATTATTTGGCGTAAACTATCCATTGTGCATGGGCGAACTTGTGTATGTTGGCGATTGTCCTTCACGCCAAAAGTGGCGGTTTGTTTCTATGTACGAGTTCACTTGACTCCCTGCTCTTGTCCAGTTAAGTTGCAAAATCTCTGTTCGGAGATTTTTTCTCCGATTGTATTATAAGTGTACCTCCCCTTATGTTTTAAATAAAAAACTGTGACTATTACATCATTGTGGGGTTTTTCGCTATCTTAGCATCTAAGACCTGGACTACTATACTTGATCACGCTTCTTCTCAGTATTCTAATAAAATAGCAGCTACTACAAAACGACGCCACACCCTCTACCAAGGATTGACGATACTCGCGACACACTTGTGGGCAACACTTGGTTCTCGACTCTGGATCTGAAGAGTGGTTACTGGCAGGTAGAGATTCATCCCGACGACGGCGAGAAGACTGCCTTCACAACGGGACAAGGATTATGGCAGTTCAAGGTAATGCCTTTTGGTCTATGTAACGCACCTGCAACTTTCGAACTGCTTACGGAAACGGTTCTCCGGGGGCTGTCATACGAAGCATGTCTTGTTTATTTAGATGATATCATAATCATAGGAAAAATTTTTGATGAACATCTAAACAACCTCAGGCGGGTGCTACAAAAATTAAAGGAAGCTAATTTGAAGTTAAGCCCTTCGAAGTGCAGTTTGTTTCGAAATGAAGTCTCCTACCTTGGACACATCATTTCGGCGGAAGGAGTTAGGACTGATCCAGAGAAGATATCGGCTGT
Organism: Maratus speculifer; assembly: GCA_964019185.1. Taxonomy (NCBI): domain Eukaryota; kingdom Metazoa; phylum Arthropoda; class Arachnida; order Araneae; family Salticidae; genus Maratus; species Maratus speculifer. The sequence goes on along the minus strand of OZ025289.1, from coordinate 192,989,119 downwards.
GAAAAATTGGAATCGTCCAGCAGATGTTCACCAGCTTCGGATCTTTCTAGGATTATGCACCTATTACAGAAAATTTGTCAAAGGCTTCTCGATGATTGTAAGACCACTTCATAAATTAACAGAAGCCAATCAAAAATTTATGTGGACACAAGAATGTGACGCTGCTTTCGAAAAGCTTAAGGAGGCATTAACATCCACTCCAATTCTGTCATATCCTCAAACCGATAAACAGTTTATACTTGATACGGATGCAAGTAACGAAAGCATTGGCGCTGTACTGTCCCAGGAAATCGACGGCCAGAAGCGTGTTATCGCCTATTTCAGCAAGTGCTTATCAAAGGCAGAGCGAAACTACTGCGTAACAAGAAAAGAGCTTCTTGCTGTAGTGAAAGCCATAGACCATTTTCATCACTATCTGTACGGTCGAAAATTCCTGATCCGAACTGATCATGCTTCTCTAACTTGGCTATTGAATTTTAAGAACCCTGAAGGCCAGATAGCCAGGTGGATACAAAAGCTTCAAGGGTACGATATGGAGATACGCCATCGAAAAGGCTCATCACATGGAAATGCAGATGCTCTCTCAAGAAGACCCTGCTCAGAGAATTGTAGATACTGCGACCGGGTTGAGAAGAAATTTAATGTCAAAGGTCCTATAGTAAGACAAGTTACAACTGGGTCTACATCATCGCAAGATCCGTGGAGTGACGAGAGCCTGCGTAAAGATCAACTTGCTGATCCTGAAATTAAGCCAATTCTAGAGCTGAAAGAGGATTCCAACAGGAAGCCCAGCTGGCAAGACATGGCCCATTACCATCCTACGACTAAACGTTCCTGGGCTCTCTGGGATTCCCTACATTTGAAGAACGGTATCTTGTATCGAAAATGGGAGTCTGACGATGGAAAGACATGTAGATGGCAATTACTACTCCCTAAGTCGAGAATTTCTATGGTCCTTCAAGAACTGCATGGAAGTCCCACAGGAGGTCATTTTGGTGTAATGAAGACCATGCAGAAGGTTCGAGAGCGTTTCTATTGGAATAATGTTCGCAGTGACGTGGAGAAGTGGTGTCGAACTTGTGACACCTGTGTAGCACGTAAACGTCCAAAGAGGCGCACCCGTGGACGATTGCAACGTTATAATGTAGGAGCTCCTTTCGAACGAATTGCTCTAGACATCCTGGGTCCTCTTCCTAGAACATCTGATGGCAACAGGTACATCCTCATTGTCATGGACTACTTCACTAAGTGGCCTGAAGCCTAAACCATTCCTAATCAAGAGGCGGTAACCGTAGCAGACATACTAGTTCAACACTGGGTTTCCAGATACGGAGTTCCTCTTCAAATCCATTCCAATCAAGGAAGAAACTTTGATTCGGCTATGTTTAAGGAAATGTGCGGACTACTCGGCATGGACAAAACTCGAACTACACCTCTACATCCTCAATCGGACGGCATGGTGGAGCGGTCCAATCGTAACATCCTAAATAGCCTCTCCCTCCTGGTGTCTAAAGATCAACAGGACTGGGACAAGAAATTACCTCTGTTTCTGCTTCCCTACAGGAGTGCTGCTCATGAGGCCACTGGTTATTTCCCTTCTCAAATGCTCTTTGGTCGTGATCTTCGTCTACCTGCGGATCTTTTGTTTGGCCGTCTTCCGGACGCTCCTTTGTCGCCTGAAGAATACGTGGATGAACTCCAGGCACGGATTGAGGAGATTCATCGTCTAGCGAGGAACCGAATCGGACTGGCATCGGAAAAGATGAAGACGCGGTACGACATACAGGCAACTGGACATGAATTCAACGAAGGTGATAAAGTTTGGTTGTGGAATCCCATACGTCGTAAGGGACTGTCGCCAAAATTACAAAAAAACTGGGACAGTCCTTACACAGTCGTCAACAGGCTGAATGACGTCGTCGTACGCATACGAAAATCACCACACACCAAGCCCAAAGTCGTACATTATAACCGGCTAGCCCCTTATTTTGGCCAAAGTGATTAGAAATTCAAAACTGGAATTTCAGACCATGGTCATGAAAGTCAGTTTTTGTAAATATGTAAATAGTAATTAGTTCTTATTTATGTAAATCTTATTATTATTATTATTTATTTATTTATTTGTTTGTTTATTTATTTTAAGTGTTTTCCTCTAACTCGAGGATTGCACTGCCCGGGACGTGCAGTCTTTGAGGAGGGGGTAGTGTTACGAATTTTGTAAATAGTTAGCGTTTGTACTGTAAAATAATGTAAATAATCTTATTAAGCTCCATTTCTTTACTAATATAAGTTTTAGTTACATTGTCTCTGTTATCAAGCAAACTTGTCTATTATTTTCAGTGAATGTCTATGGCAGCTTTGCGAAATATTAGAGATATCGCCAAGTTGGCGTCACTTTTGGCGACTAATTTTTGTCGCCAAATTTGGCGATATATCGCCAAGTTGGCGACAAACTTGGCGATTGTTGGCGATGGTAACCCTTCCCTCTCTATGGTAACAACCCCCGTTAGGTCTACTGATACATTGAATGTTTTTACTTGGTTTCTGGATTTTTCTAGAAGGTTGTAGAAATTTCCGGCGCATGCTACGAGCCTATATAAGAATAGCAATGCGAGCTGTTGTGGTTCTTATTTACCAGTCAGTCATTGAGTGAGCTACGATTAAGCAAGTTTGCTTGAGTCTTATTTACGTTATTTTGAATGTGATTTTAGTGTTGAGACGTTGTATAAAGAGTCTCTGGGACCTATATCTGCACTTGTACGATAGATTTGAACAGTTATTTTTGAATATTTAGTAATATTTGTGAGTTTCGAAGACTGTTGTTCTGAAAATCTGTAAATAAATTATCTTCTACTTTTCTAAGAAACAAGAGTTGGAAGTTGTCTAACCATAAGATCAAAAGAACCCTATATACGCAACAGTATTAAAGAAGCATCAAGAATAACAAATTGAAGAAATACATCATTTCATGCGCTGTGCAGCATCAAAGTAATATATTTTAAAAAATTTAAAAAATAGGTTAATTTATGCCAAAATGGGCCTAAAGTGAAATAATCTACTAAAAGCTGCAGGAATTCATGTTATCTTATGATAACATAAATGACATAAAAGATTAAACTGTCCCTTAATGATTGCGCTTATGCATCTTTTCATTATGGAAGTTGAATATATAAATACTTTTATAAATACATCCAAAGTTATTCAGACAATACCATTAAATAACCCAATGAAACCAGTATTTTTACAATCATCTCATAGTAAATAAATTATGCAGTACTCATAAAGATAACATCCTATAAATAAAGCCCCAAGGTTTAATTACATATCAACTAAATTCCAATATGGTAAAATCTGAAGTTATAACAATGGTAGATATTTCCAAAAAGTATTAAAGAAGCAGCATGAATAACAAATTGAAGAAATATATATATATATATATATATATATATATTAGGATAGATCCAGTTTCAGAACCGGTTTTGAAAGTTAAAGCATTTTTTTAATCTGAAACCAAAATAAAAAAAACTAGCCTGGTTGTAGATAGTCCTCAGCTATCCAATGGAAAAAAATCATGCAAAAATATTAAAATTTGAGCAAGTTATTTGAAAATAGCAGCCCCATAGACGTAACATTATCATCCGGGTCTTTTTCAGTGACTTGTAATATTAAGAAATCAACTGCATACAAAAATATGAATATAAGAATTAGTATAGAGAAACATATGATAAACACGCTGAGGCAGGCAGTCTTTAAGTCGAATAGTTATTGTAAGAGTAGTTAATAGAAAGTTGGGCAAAATCGTTCTCTTAAAAAGTTTTTATAAGAAAAAAACAATACCTTGAAATTTAATCATTTTAAAATAATTTTGTATACTAAAAGTTCCTTGTAACAGACTGCAATTATTTTTTTTTATTGACTAATTTCTTGACGTTTTATTTACAATTTAATTTCACATTTACAACTTTCGATAGATATTTTATGCATATTTTAGAAAATGTCATTGCTTTACGCTGCTAGCAGTTTGTAAAAAGAGCGAAAGAACAATATTTCTTTCAAATAAAACAATTATTTACACGTAAGTTTTACAAATAGAAAAAAAAACATACTTATTAAAATTCAATTATTATGTGTTTAAAAGCAAGATTATGTGTTAAAGTATTGTGATTGTGTCATAAAAACTCTATTTACAAGTGAATTATAAAACAGAATGAAAATATTAAAGTAATACATGCATTAATGTTCGTTAAAAGCCGTAAATTGTGGAAGTTAAGTCATATGTCACATAATAATTTTGCCAAACTGTTTAAATTTAATCACACATTTACATAAAACATTTATTTCACACTTCTGGATAATCCTTCGAACAATTTTTGCTAACTTTAAGGGCGTGGGAATAAAAATATTTCCTTTCTAGCAAGATAAGTTTTTTCACATCAATGTTAAAAGAGAAATGAAATTTTAAAATTAATATTGTTTAAAAGCAGTATACAGAAGAAATTTCGTCATGTTTAAAATGGCCAAGTAATAATATTACAAAACAAGTTAAAGGTATATTTTACACTATACATTTATTTTCTATTTTGAAATTTTCTTTTAAAAAAAATGCTGAGAGTTTTAAGTAATGGCAAATAATGTTTCCTTTCTAGCAAGAAAAATATTTTTAAGAGAATGTTAAAAAAAAGAAAGAAAGTTGTAGGGATAAATACGCCAGATTAAAAACGATACATTTAAAATTTCTCATTTAAAACAACTTTTTTATAGCGTTTTTTAAGAATACCGAGACAATAAGACTATATTTCCTTAATTTATTCCATATTATCTTATTTGCAAGTATTTCACTGATCTTATTTAATCAATAAAAAGAATGATGCAAAGTTAAACTGATGGCATAGAGCTGATAGGCTATGCAGACTAATTGTATATTACAGCCTTATATAATAATGACTTTAAAAAAAAATAAGGAAGGAAGCTCCCCCAACCCAGATTTCCTTTCTTTATACTTAACCATTTAAGCCCCAAAACTAATCAAGTATACGCCTTATCATATAATAAACCTGTATCCAAAATTCGAAGCAAGTCGAATAATTCTGCATAAAAACCCATTTATGTAATTTAAGAAACGTCGTACCATGTTCCTTCCTTTATAATTAACCATTAAAACTCCAAAACTGTTCAGAAATTCAACTTATCACAAAGAACCTACATCCAAAATTTAAAGCAAATCGGATAACTCTGCATAAAACTCTATTTAGCTAAATTAAGGGGAAAGTAATCACCCGTATCCCATTATAATTAACAAAAGAAAACATCACACCAAATGAGCAAAACCTCTTATTACTATGAACTTGTATCCAGAAATAGAAACAAATCGGTTAATTCTGCATGAAAAACCATTTGCATAAATTATGAGGGGTAGTTTCCCCTATCCTCCCTTTATACTTATCCGGTGAATTTAAAAACCAAATCAGGGAAGCGCCCTTTCAAAATAATCTCTATATAAAATTTGAAGCAAATTGGTAAAATTTGCGTGAAAACCCTAAATTAAGATGGGGGAATTACCCCCATTCCCCCTCTTTAAACTTATCCAATGAACACCCAATACTAATCACGGAGGCACCTTATTAGAATGATCCTACATCTAAAATTTCAACGAAATCTATTAATTCTGCATGAAAAACCCATTTATGTAAATGAAGGAGAGGGGCAATAGCCCCCGTTCCCTTTCTTATACTTATCGAATGAACTCTCAAAACTAATTAGGGAAGCATCTTATCATAATAAGCCTATATCCAAAATTTCATGTAAATCGGATATTTTTATCATGAGTTATCGCGTTACGTACACACGTACATACACGCACACACGTACATACATACATACAGATCGGGGGGGGGGCACATAAGCTCTCAGGCTTTGATAGCCTGTGAGCTAAAAACGAAAACAGCTGGACAATCACTGGATTTCTAAAGTAGAAACTAATTCGACTTTAAAATTCCTCAAAGGTGAAATGAATGGAAACCCGATTACAGTAAAATCGTCTCTGATTTTTTTTAGTTATAATTCAATCTTCTGTAATCGTTTAAAGCCAATCAAATTAGCATACTTTTAGAGTATGTTGTGTCTGAATGGAGGTTCGCGAGGTAGGGGGCAGAGGCCTACTAATAATTTATAAAATTACAAATAAACTTGATTAAAATTTAACAGTTAGAATTTTTACAGTGTTAAATGAAGAATTATTGTAATATTTCTAATATATTATTAAAATACCATTTTCTCTTATTTCAGTTATTCACCAATCAGGTAATTATTGGTAATTATCAGGTAATTATAATTAAGTAAACTTTATTTATTTATGTATTTATTTTGACAAGTAAAATATTTTGAATTTTTAGAATAAAACATTAATCATAACGATCGATATCATATAATAATAATGAAAGTTCTAAAAATATTTGACAAAAGTATAAAAGTCTTGTTTTAAAAAATAGCACCTTTATTTACCGTCATTTAAAATTTTTCACAGCATATTCAACTATAAACTATCTATTTAATTCATAGGTGTTCATGTAATCCAAAAATTGTTGTGAATCATCAAATGAAACCATAATGTCTTTCATTTAAGAAAGGAAAGGACTATGAATCGTAGTACATTTAGTAAAATAAAAAATCTAGCCTCTGGTCTAATAGAGATTAAAAATATAATGCGCACAGTCATTTCGATAAACTTTTAGTCTTAAGGCCATTTGGTGAAAATGTTTCTGATCGGTAAAAGATAGTTTAACTTGAATTGTTTTAGATACTTTCATAGCTGATGGTGAATTGTGATGGGCAAACAAAAAATAGTTTTTGTTCTTACATTTTTGATTTGCTTTCTTAAATTACGAATTGCACGAATTTTACGAAATTGCTTTCGTAAATTCAACGAATGAGGCTGAATAAAAAGTCTCAACTTCTTTTGTGGCAGTTCACAAAAATATTCCGGTCAAATGCAAAGGAGAAATCTATGTAGAACTGGTAAATGAAAAGCATAATAGTTTTAAATCTCTTGGGTGTACTAGAAGCATTAAAATCCACTATTTACATTGCCACTTAGAGCATTTTCTTGAAAATAAAGAAGGCACAAGTGATAAACAGCCCGAAAGATTTCACCACAATATTAATACTATAGAGGACTGCTACCAAAAAAGATGAGATATGCAAAGCGTTTCAGATTACAGTTTGAGTTCAAAAAGACACTGTTCTAAAATATATTCTAGAATGTCACGAAAAAGAAGCTTCCGAAGCATTCATTGAGTATCAGTTTCATCAGTGACGTTTTTCTCTATTTTTGGGAATAAAAATGTTTGTATAATATAATTAAAAAATTATTATTTGAATATGTGTATATCATAATAATAATAAAGAATACTGCCCAGTTAAACTGATGGCATTGAGCTCACAGGCTACAAATACTAATTGTACATTAAAGCCTTATATTTTCAAGGGTTAATTCCGTTCGAAAAAAAATTAAGAAGGGGAAACAGCTCTCCCCTTTCCTCTTTTTTTATACTTAATCATTGAAACTCCTATACTATCAAAGACATGCTTTATCATATAAAAAATCTATATCCAAAATTCAGAGCAAATGAGATAATTCTTAATAAAAACCCATTTAGCATTTATATAATTTAAAAGGAGTTATCCCCCTCTTTTATACTTAACCATTAAACTTCCAAAACTATTCAGAGATTTGAACGAAATCTGACAATTCTGCTTGAAAAACCCATTTATATAAATTAAAGGGGGGGGGGGCATTAGAACCCCTGTTCCCCTTATTTATACTTATTCAATGAACACCTAATAACAGTCACGGAATCGCCTCATCAGAATGATCCTAATCTAAATTTTGAACGAAAATTAATTCTGCATGAAAATCCCATTTATATCAACTAACGGGGGGGGGGGCATTAGAGCCCCTGTTCCCCCTATTTATGCTTATTCAATGAACACCTAATAACAGTCACGGAATCGCCTCATCAGAATGATCCTAATCTAAATTTTGAACGAAAACTTAATTCTGCATGAAAATCCCATTTATATCAACTAACGGGGGGGGGCATTAGAACCCCTGTTCCCCCTATTTATACTTATTCAATGAACACCTAATAACAGTCACGGAATCGCCTCATCAGAATGATCCTAATCTAAATTTTGAAAACTTAATTCTGCATGAAAATCCCATTTATATCAACTAACGGGGGGGGGGGGCATTAGAACCCCTGTTCCCCCTATTTATACTTATTCAATGAACACCTAATAACAGTCACGGAATCGCCTCATCAGAATGATCCTAATCTAAATTTTGAAAACTTAATTCTGCTTGAAAATCCCATCTATATCAACTAACGGGGGGCATGAGCCCCCCGTTCCCCCTCTTATACATATCGAATGAACTCCAAAAACTAATCAGGGAAGCGCCTTGTCAGGATATACCTACATACAAAATTTCAAGTGGATCGGATATTTTTATCATGAGTTATCGCGTTACGTACATACGAACATACATACAGAACGGACGGGCACATAAGCTCTCAGGCTATGGTAGCCTGTGAGCTAAAAACTAACATTTGTGTATTATAAAAAATAAAAATCCTGTATTTATTTTATTTTTTACATACATTTTTTAATACATGGATTTACCTTAAGCTAATGAAACATATATTTCACAAAAAGTTGTTTAGCTTAAAAAACTGAGCTGATAGAGAAAAACTAATGCCATATTTGAATTCAGGACATCAAATTCATATAAAATCAGCTAAAAATACCCCGGTACCAAAACAGCTGTTTACCAGTGTTAGATATTGGAAATAATATCGAATAATTAAATTGAATTTTTCAATACAAAATAATTTTCCCAAACGGGCACGATTTTCCGAACAACCCAATAGTTCCATGATCACTCTAGATTATTTAGGCTGATGATGTTGTGTTTTGCAACCAAGTCTGTAATTTTAGTAGGTAGATTTCTTGGTGCATTAAACTTTATTTTATATACTGTTGTATGTGCAATACTAAGTCGTTTTCCTATACCATTTTGATTTTTAGTGTAGTATTTTATATACTTTTTAATTGTTTTTGTTGTATTTATATTTTGAATCAGATAAAAGATTTAATCGCAATTCAAATTACAAATTGATTAAAATTGATTTATTCAGATATCATTTTCATGGAGGTTGATGGGTTATTGAGTACGGATTAATTTACAAGTGGTACATAAAATAAATCGGATGATGACCCTAAAATATATTAATGCAGCTTCAAAATGTTTTCCCCAGTTTCCATTATGTTTAAAAATTACATTATGATCACAATTTCATCACAAGGGGTGTTTTTTTATGATATCTGCCATGACGTATAAGACTTTCAGTTACGTAAATACAGCGTCACGAAAAACTACAACGAGAAATATTTGCAAATTTTCTGTGTATTTTTTTATAACATTCTAAATTGTTCTAAAAATAAATCAAATGCTGCAATATTAAAGATTTTTTTTAATTAACTCTTAATAATGCTTAACCTTAAAATATTTACTTTTGTAATCTTACTAGGTTTTCCCGCAAAGACTGATAATTAAGTGTCTTTTGCCGCAAATGCAGCATTCCGAGTAATAAAGCTAGATAATAGAAAAACATTACAATTTCGTTTATGTTTTTACCCTTGAGGAAATCGCACAAAATATTTTTTGTATGTAATAACACAGATTGGCATCAATTATTTTAGAAACTTATGTAGCTGCTACTGACAGGTTAAATGAAAGTAAACTTCGTGTGTTCGACAGAAGTTTCATTTAATAGTATTTCCCGATATTTCCGATTTAAAAGTATCTATGTCCTTATTTAACAATAGTGTTAAAAAAATATATATTAAATGTAGTAAAGAAAACATGCTTTCGTACATTGCGGTTTTAAATATAATATATTATTTAAATAGAAAAGCTTGGTGTACAATTGATTTTTTATTGTGTGTTATTTAAATTACTACAATCACATAGCACCATTGTTTTAGTATAACGTATATGCAGCTGTTAATAATAATTAATCTTGGTACAACAAAATAGCACAATTTTTTTTTCTGAAGTCAAAAGCAAACACCATTGAAAATTCATTATGAATATAAACAAGATTATGCATGTGCGTTTTGCACATACATAAAATATAATGTGGTAAATTATAACTGATGAACCACTAATAAATGCAGTTCATAATGTATGTATGAAAAACTGGTGGAACCAGAGAGAAAAGCAAAGCTCGATCTAAAAAAAGTTACAGTAAAAATTGAGAAATATTTTCAATATAAAAATGTGCGTAGAAAAGAAATGGAATCAGATGATCTGTAAAGCTCATGAAATAACCCAAATTTTTGTTAGCCGAAAATGAGGACTGAGCTTTACTGGTGTCAATCAATCAGGAATAAAGGCGTCCGGCGTCTGCTCGTTATTCTGAGGACTCGGGTTTACAACAAGAATGTGCTGCAGTTGATTTTCCCATTTTTTGTTTTATAAATATACTTGTCAATTCAACTCATTCTCAATTGAAAATTATAAATAAATTGTCATTGTTTAAAACCTTTTAGAACGATTTAATTACAAATAAAAAAATAAATATGTGAAAATTTATTTTTTGTATTTGTAACTAAATCATTGCTAAAACATCATAAAACAGATAATCTTTTAAAGTAACTTTTCAAATATATTTCATATATTCCTTATCGATGCAATGAACAATTGTTTCAATTTGTGATTCTAAAGAAACGTATTTAGGTATTGCCTTAATAAGGGAAGTCAAAAAGGAGGTTAATGCTACGCTGTTTTTAAAGTAAGAAACATAAATTAATTAAAAAAATAGTATGGGAATTAATTTACGACTTAAATTACCAGTCCCTAAAAATATCAGTTTCAGAAAAAGAGCTTTTTCTGTCATCTATAATTTTTTTGTGCAAAAACAATAAATGTGTGGATATGTGCCGTTATTTTTATCTTCAGATCTAAAGAGATTATATCGCATGAGATCTTTCGATTATTCTAGGAATAAAAAAAATCTTGTTTTATTACACATTTCAAGTTTTCAACTATAACAAGCTTATCCTTGACCTTAACATTGAGTTTTTAACCCTAACAATTACAAATAAATCTTGAGCTGGAGCATTTCACATTCGTTTCAAATTTTTCAGAATTTGATTTTTTCAGATATTTCGAGTTTTCGATTTCGGTATTCCGAGAGATGCGCGTCTGTAATGTAACAACCATGCGAAATTTCAAATTTTAGCCCGAGAAATAATAGAAAAATTGCAATTTTGAAAAGTTTTTCTGTTCCTGCATACTTTCACATTATGAATACTTTTATAAAAGGCTCTGTTGTGAGTATGTTTACAAGTAGAAGCTACAGTTAAGTAGATTATCCAGATTCAATAGTTCAAAATTAAACTTTTATTTAGAAACCATTCTTTTGTAACTTTTACATTTTAATAAATACTACGTTGATAATTAACAGGATTTTATCCCTAACAGTGTCACAGAAATTCAGTTTTAGTAGTTTTTTTCAGGTATCATTTCACATTTTTAATTTTTCCGAAAACTGTTTGTGCAAAACTTTACGCTTTAAAAATTACAGTCATATCGAATTTAAAATTTTTAGACCTATCAGAGTAAATCATAATTTATAACGTCTTTAACACTTTTCCTGTTTATTTAACTATTTTAAAGTCCAGACTTTTGGAAACTGTTAATAGCGAGCATTTACATCTAAAAAATAATCACCATAACTAAATTTTATATTTCTAACCCTTACAATATAAACTAGAAAGCACAGTTTTAAAACTTTTTTACTTCTTTCCCTCCTTTGTAGTTGTCCAGACTTAAAACATAGCATATATTCGTGATCCATTTCGCCACCACTATTCTTTAATCAGCTCGATAGTTCAATTGAATATACCAAACACACAATCAAGGATTTATTTATTATAAAAAAATTACAAATATATAACAATTACATTTTTTATTATTCACTTGTAAGCTTTCTATTAAACTTAATAAATTATATGCATAATCATTACTTTTTCTTTACATTTTATACTATAATTGTAAAGAAAAAACGTTTTCATAATTAATTTAGAGAGTTATAAGAATGCTAATGTTTTTTTCTTTTTCCTGAAAAGTGAAATGCATTTTAAAAAGTTATATCATCGTGCTTATTTCGTTTTGCCTTATAGTAATGTATATTTATTGCATAAAATTCCAAAACGTTAAACATTACGTGATATTTATGATCACATTTAATTAAATATAAATGTCTGCAATAATATTGTCGTAGAAAGAATAATAAAAGGAAAGTTATAAAAGTCATTTAAGGCGAATTCTCTAATAAAACTTAACTGAATTAACTACAAAAATGACGCAAAATATTTTAAGGAAACAATTGTTGAAGTAGAACTAATTTTTTTTCTAAATAATAATTGCTTATGTATTTAAAAGTAAAATATTTTTATTAAAATCTTCATAATGGATTATCTTTTTACAGGTTTGTAAAATATCAAGCAATCAAATATTACACTGGGCAGTTCCTAAAATAATTTATTCCGAAAATATACACCTAATTAAAATGTTGTGTTATTCTAAATATTATATATCTTTCGTATTCTGAAGTTCAAAATTTAAAGAATATTCAGCAAAAATGTAGAATGTATCTTTTAAATAGATTTCCGAATATTTTTGTGTCCAACATTTTTATTTTTACACAAATAAGTCAAACAGAACGTTTAATATTTATTGTTTTAAGCTTTGATATAGAACCAATTACAAAGTATTTTTCAAATTTTACATTGGTAGATTAAAACAACAGAATAATTATTGTATAATTAATAGTCATAGATGAAGCATTTAATTTAGCAATTAATCCTAAAATCCTTACTTCCATTACATTACGTTACTCGTAAATATCGATGAGTTTACACGTATCTTAAAGTCCATAATTGTTAAAGCCAATTCAGTTAATTATAAATAGTTTCTATGCAAATTCACTTTTATGTAATTAAAAATATACCAATAAACACAAAAAAGATAATTTTTTGGAAACCAATTGTATGGAGATTTTTATTTTTTAAATTCATTATTTTTTCCATTAAAAAATAACATTTCACGTTACGCGAAACAATTTTATTTTTTAAGAAAAAAAAAATATTTTGCATTACAAATATGCAATAATTCTTTTCCACTTAAAAGTACAAAAAATGAAATTATAGGTTCTGCAAGAAATATAAAAAGCTATGTTTGGAAACTTATTAAATTGTTACAAAATTAGTGTGATAAATGCTTTGTTTATGTCATGTGTCAACAAGACTAAAAATAATGCATAGTTCAAATGAAAAATGTCATTTAATTTTATTTACAAATTGCGAAATTGTAGAATTTATTAAATCAGATTTACAAATATGCATATATATAATATATAATATAAAAATACACAAATAAACAAAATAAAAATGTAATAATAATAGTATTTTTCTACTTAGGGGCCGTCCATTAATCATGCGAGGCTCGAGAGGGGGGGGGGTCCATAAAAAAATCATGAAATATCACAAGAGGGGAGGGGGGTGTAGTAATATATCACGAGTATTTATTTTTTCGGCAAACGCGCGATACTGAACCGAAAAGCGACGAAGAAACCGATATTAATCTTCAACAAAGCACTGTGCCTACAACTAACTTGCAAGATGCTTATCCAGTTATTGGTGTTGAAGAAAGTCTTGCTAATCCGTGGTCTGAGGACATTGTAAATTAAATTATGTTTATGTATTACTACAAAAAAGTTTTTCGCATTTCTTTCATTATTTTTATGCAGTCCAAAACAACTTGCAACCTTTCTGTTTACCTCTTAAGGTTATTATTGTAGTTTTTTTTATTTTCTATAATAAAATTTGATGATACTTGAATCTGTATTTTATAATAAATATTCTAAAAAAATTAAGATTCTTTGTAGGTACTAAAAAATACACGTGATATAGGGTAGGGGAGGGGTAGTCTTGAACCTCACCGTGTATCACCAAGGGGTAGGGGGGTTAAAAATGCCAAAAAAAAAACATCACATGATTAATGGACGGCCCCTTATATACAAAGTTTTAAATGCAATATTTCAGCTATTTTGATGTTGCTGCTTCACAATAATCGAAATACAATTTTACGTGTGTAATAGTTTTCGCATTTCTTCATTGATCAATTAAAAACTTCCGAGAGGCTTCAAATTTTCTCCAATGAAAAATTATAAGGTCATTATGTCTAAATAAGAATCGATTCCCCCTAATTTTGTGGTATTTAACCCTTTCGGGTCCGATTTTAATTTATCTATTTTATTTATTTATTTATTTGTTTTTGCAGTTTTCAGAAAAAATTACTTTTACGTTAATAACATTAACTCTAGCTATTCAAACAGATTATTTAGTGTTCAACGAACATGTCATTGTCTGAAGCATAAGGGCCATTTTCAAATTTCCTTTACATATGCTGTCCCAGAGCAAAAAGAAGAAAATTCAAACATAAATTAATATTTAAAGTTTAATTTGAGCTATGCATCAATTAAAGAAGATTATATTCAACATTTCTCACATGAAAAAAAAATACAAATTTATTAGATATAAATTATTAAAATTTTGATTCTAAGCAAAAATGCCTGTCCCTTTCCAAGATTTATGTCTTTAAGTGTTTTTTTTTATTTAAGCTAACTTTTTTAAATAAAAAGATTAATTATTTTTAATATGAACTGTTAGTGTTCTATATTAATGAAAAAATATTACAAAAGATATTTTCTTTAAGAAATTACCAGAAATATTTTGTCTCTCACTTTTTGTCAAGCCCGTTACCTTGTGATTATTTTAGTCAAACTTGGCTTCGAATTCTGCCTAAAGTTAGCAGCAAATATTCGGCGATCTAGTTAAACTATTCACGTAACTACTACTTGCCATTTTTTACTCTTCAATTGTGAAGCAATGTAATAGTGGTAAGAATAAGCTTTTATCAAGGTTGGTAATTTTTTTCACTGTCAAGTCTGTTACCGTAAATTTTAATATTAAAAATGGTTTTTGCATTTTTGTAATTAAATATTGTTTGCTAGATAGTTTCAGAAGGTGTGTGTATTATTATCTAAGTTAGAAATTATGCAAGCTAGTTCATTTCTAATAGTTTTATTTCAAATGTCAGTCCGTTACTTGTCAAGTCCGTTACCATGAAATGTAAGGGATGAAATGTATGCTGTTAAGTAAGTTTACTAAATAGTTTTAAAAGGTACGTAAATTATTATCTAAGTTAGAAAATATACAAGCTAGTTTATTTTAATAGTTTTTTAAATTTTATTTGAAATGTCAAATCCTTTACTTGTCATGTCCGTTACCATGAAATGTAAGCGAATGTTGAAAATGGCCCATAACGAATGTTGCTGTTTTGCGGGCTATTCAATTAATACGCTATGTTATGTTCAAAGATGAGCTACTTGCGATTTTAGAAATTTTGTTAAATATCTTTATAAATACAGAAGCAATTATTTTGTTACTCCAGATGTGTAAACAGAATAGCACAGATCAGATAGTTCCGTGAAAATGTTTTTCTGAAATCCCATAAATGATGGTTGAAAAATTGAAAAAGAACGGAGATCTTAATTATAATTCTGTTAAAACTTAACGTATCTAAAGCGTTCAAACTGCATATTATGATTAAATGGCTTACTGTAATAAACTTGCAGAGAAATTAAGCTTTTTATAAAAACGGTCCCAAATTTGCTAAATGTTTTGCTTATAGTTTTCAGAGTTCTTAATAAAAAATATTCTTTTCATAAAATATGACAAACAACATTTTACGTACTATCTTCTAATCAGAATTAAAAAGTAATAAAAATTTTATCCCCAATTAGCAGATTTACTAAATAATGTTTCTCTGTGCATGCTTGGACGCAAACAAAATATAATTTTCGTAATGTGTTACCGAATTGTATAGAGCAACTTTTCTGAAAGTCTCAAAAGAATGGCTTGAAAATCGTGAAAATTATCATCCATATAATAAGCTAATTTTTTTTTTATTCCCAAAACGAAGAAAAAGATGAGGGGCTGAATCCAATTATAGTACTTCGTGCAATATTGTGCATGTTCTATTGATACTAATCATGGATATATCGATACAGACCCTAATCCTTTTGCTTCATTTTAGGAATAACGGATTTGAACTTATTCTTTCTTTTTATTACAGATCCATCCAATTCTTCTTTTAATATTTTTTATTTCTCAAATTTTGACAAGTTTCTACTCGTATTTATTATTCAATAAGAATAATAGATTCGCAATTTTCATAAACAGGCCAGTTAAAATAATTATTTTAATTACAAGTTAGATTTGAATAATATAACACAGTATGCAATAACTTCGTTTATCTTAGTTTAATCTACAACTTAGAAATGTCTTCTTAAGTTAACACTCCAAGCGTCTTGCAAATGGGTGAAATTGTAATGTTGTTTTCTCTGCATTTTGTTTTAAATGCTAATAAAATATGATTATTTCAATATTACAGAAAAAATCTCATTTAGGAATATAAATGTAACCCTTGAGAATCTTAATCATTCTTCAATGCTTTCAAAAGCATTAAATTTACAGAATTATAATATCTTAAACATTGCTTATATTGCAGTGAAACCTGGAGCTTAGTGCACGGAATATTACGGGCCAAACGCTAGCGAATTACAAAAATAGTACATAACTAATTGCTAAACATTCAATTATATAAACAGATTTCATAAAGCGGAAAAATTAATCAATTTTAGAAAAAAATAATAATAGTAAGAAAAATGTTAATTATCATTATACGATTTTTAAGTGGAAGGGTTTTTAAAGATATTTTCATTCAGAGAAAATTACACGCTACAACGAAAAAAATCATTTGGTAGCAATTTTAGCGCAATACCTGATTGCAACAAACAAATTTTACATTTGCTTATGGTATTATAATGACTTTTAATAAATTTCTTCTAAAATGAAGAAAAAATATTTAGTAATTATTATAAATCTTTCAAATTATTATTAAGATTAAATCAAGATTACTGTAATTATTTTTCCAAAAATTGTGGTTGTCTTACATTCTAGAGCACTTATTTTAACAAAAAGAATCAAAGTTGTGTTTTCATTTCCGTTGTTAAGTCAGAGAGAATACCTGTGATATTTTCTCCTAGAGGTACTTCAAGCTATCTAATCAAGAAGAACCATTAAAGCTGGAATTTAAAGGGGAAAAAAAGAACAAAAGTTCTTTTCTATTTCGGTGCTGTTATTTTACGTGAATTCTAAGTTCCTGTCTCATTTATTATAAATCTCTTTAAAAAATGTTTTAATATCATTTTCTTTAGTTACATTTTCCATTATGAATATACTTGTTTTTGTGTTTCTTATTTTTTCTTTACATTACTTTTTTTTATTTTTTATTTTATATAAAAATGAGCTATATGAAAGCAAATTGCTTTTGCAAATGAAAGGCGTGAGTCAAATATTGAATGCAAATGCACTTTAAAAAAATATGTTTGGCTAAAAGTTTAAAAAATAACATAATTTTTTTAAATTCTTAGTCGGCACTGCTGTTTAGAAATGAATGATTTACTGGAATGCTGTAAAATCTAAGGAATTCTAACCGAAATCATACGAAAACATTCACAAGTTTATGTGAAACCTATGTAAAAGTTCATTTCAAATTTCTCGCTTGAATTTTAATACTCTTAAAGATATTTTGTCCTTGTTCGCAAGATAATTAAGGTCTATGCCTATTTTAGACATTATTTGTTGTAGTTACATTATTTATCTGTTTATTTTCAGAGCAACCTAGAATTAAGAACCAGTTTTCAGAGGGAAAGTGTTTTCATAGATTAAACCTAAAACAATAAATAGAGAAAATAAAAAGATACTTAAGTAAGTATTGACTTCGCATTTTCATACTGAAAAAAAAAACTGCATTAGAGATTCCAGACAATATCCGAAATAAAACGGACTTTATACATATATCAACCGACACTGACATTACATTAACGGTTTTTGCCGTGAAGCACAAAGAAATACGGGAGTTGACCGTTTATGTGAAAAAAGTGACATATTCCGTAAATTTACTGGATAATTCACGGTATAGTACCACAAATTTACAATTTTTTGACAGTGCATGCAAAAATGATTAATTTAAAACTATTGAAATGGTTAGTTTGGGCTATCACCGATTGATTGTTGTCAGTAGGCTACTTTTAAAAAAAATTCAGATTACTTACTTAACAAAATGACATCTTGTATTAATACAGTAGACTTCCTCAAATCTGCACAGATTGGGGGCCAGAGATCGTGCGGATTTTAGAATTTTGTGAATCTCTGGTCATTGCTTTCTTTACATTTTTAAAATAGTAATTTGACTGTAACAATGCTACAAAAACTATAATGAATGCTTACACTATATTAAAATATTTAAATAAGTAATAAACTAAAATAATAAAAATTTAGGTAGTTTTTTAAATAATTGAAACATTAAAAACAAAGGTCAGGTAATAATCAATTATGTTTAAATAGATATTCATTATAAAGAATGAAATGCACTTTTTCTAAATTATTCATTGAAACTTGCCTCATAAAGTTACTTTACTAATTCACATCAAAATAACAAAAAATAAGGAAGTTTTATTTATTCAGGTTTAGGAACCTGTTTTTGGTTATAACCAAAAACAGCTTCATTAATACATAACTATATTTCTTGAGAAGATTGTGATTCCGAATGATATTAGCAATATCTTGTATATTTTCAGAAAAAAAAGTTTATTCTTCTTAAATAAAAAACATGAATTAAGTAATATTAACAAAAATTACAAATTAAAATATGTGATATTGATGTAAATCTAAAACAGTCAAATTTTGTCTCTACATCGGAACTAAATGTTTTACTGTATAACATTTATAAATTATTTATTTTAAAGAGTTGTGGATTTTAGGTTTCCGGCTTTGAGGGAGTCTGCTATATATTATTTCAAATTGCTTAAACGGTGTAATGAAGATTTTAAAAACAGAAAAATATTTTTACTATAAACTAAATAAACTATTAAAACTAATAAGTTATTAACCAGTTGTCTGATTTTTTCGTACGTCATACTGACAAGAAGTGTTTGCTTGATCCATTGATTAAAACTTTTTATCACCACTATTAAAAAAAATACAATTTCATACAATTTATTGACCGAAATGTTTCGACTAAATATTATGAATATTTTAGATAAAAAGTGATGTTTTTTCCCACATTTTCAGTTTATTGTAAGAATTAGTTAAGTACTTAAAACTAATAAACTATTTTTATAGTTTTAAAATCTTTATTACACCTTTTAATCAATTATAAATAAATAATACGCATATTCAGATTTTTTGATTGGTACCACTTTTCTGAAATGGTAGACTTCCGTTTGCTTTCACCCTCAATATTATATCATTAAATTAGGCAAATTTTACTGTTTCAAAAAAGTGGTGTCGATCAAGAAAATCTGAAATTTAAAAACAAAATACCCCCTGGGAACACTGATATAAACTTCAGAGAAGATACATTAATCAATATGCTAAAAAATATAAAAAATAATATATTGAAAAAAAACATGAATCATTTTCGTTCAATTTTTTAAGTGAATTTATTTCTATTTAACAAAAAAGCCCCACATAGCTACAAAAAATTTACTTTGACGAAAGTTTAGTGCAGCAATCAATCTTGAAAATGTATCTTTTAAAACTTTCAGTTGTATTCAAAATTTTAATTCTCAGAAAAGTTATTCATCCCAAGAAAAAAATATTAAAATTCAGGATATATATTAAAGTAGCATTCTTCTTTTATCTGCTGAATCAAAGTTAATTTAATAATACAATAGAAAACACTAAACATATTTGTATTGGTTTTTAATTTGACCTCTTTTTTTGTCTATTTGTGTTCATTCGATAAATCGTCCCGATAAGGGAAAATCAATTTATATCAAAAAGTTCTCCCTGTTAATTATTAGACAGGAATAATAAGATGCATTAAATAGACTGCCCAGTTGCGAACCAGTTCCACACCCGTCTTTCAGCAGTTGTATGATATCATGAATGAACATCAAGAACTGTATCTTATGAATGTATATCATGAAAGTGCAATAGAAAAGAAGTCCAGCAGTAGCATAAATACTACGATAGAGAAATGTGTAACTGTAGTACGAGGCACTACACAATTATTAGAGATTAGATATCAGCTTTAATGTATAATGTTTAAATGATAGAAATTTCCGGTATCATTTAATTTTTACAGACAAAAATAATTTTCCGAATTATCTAATAGAACCATATGTAGATCAAGATTCGTGCGGATCCTGGAATTTCCAAACTAAAAAGCTCTTTGGATCCAGTTTTTCCTTATTCAAAAACTCCCTTTAAACAAGGCAAAATTTCGGGCGTTTGAACTAGATTTTTTAAATAAAAAATTTAATATTTCACCTGAAAAATAATGGTAACAGTACGAACCCTTAAGATTTTAAATACTCATTGGTCAAAAATTTAACCTCTTTGGTCCCTCGGTCCCCATTCAGGGCCTCTGTCCTTTTCTTTTTAAAAATTTAAATGTCCGATTTTCTGACATTTTCACATCGTTTTTTAATATCTGAATGTTTTTTCGTTGAAATCAGTCGAATAAATAGCTGCATCTCACACGAATCTCTCATAAAATAAATATAACTTTCATCTCAGTTTTTAAAATGCCTAAAAATGACCAAGAGACAGCGTGATCAAGAAAGGGATAAATTTTTAAGTATTTAACCCTTTCAGGTCCGATTGTTTTTTCAGTTTAAAAAAATTACTTTTACGCTAATAACAGTAACACTAGCTATCCAAATAGATTAATTAGTGTTTAACGAATATTTCATCGTTTGAAAGATATCGAATGTTTTTGTTTTGTGTACTATTCAATTAATATTCATATGACAATAGGCTAAGGAAGAACTTTTGGAGATGATTAAAAAATAGTGTATTACAATAAGATATAACTTTTTTTACAACTTTTTAATGATTTTTGCGCTTTATTACACAAGATTCTTACAGGAAAATAACTTTTTTTTTATTTAAAGCGTGAAATGTGTGTTTAAAATAAAAGAATCGCAAACGACGCAAAGAGAATTAAGCAAATAATAATAATAATTATTATTATTATTAAATCTCTAAACATAAATAAAGTCATATAGTAAATGCATAGACATATACTAACATTACTACATGTAAATCATAGCAAAAGTACTTCTCAAAACAAAATAATACTGCATTAAAAGACATGTACTATTAATAGTACACCAGACCCGAAAGGGTTAACATGACGTGTAGATTATTTACTTGTTTAAAGTTCTTAAATTTGTGATTGCTTTTATTTAGGTTAATTGTTATTAAATTTATGTTTTAAGGGGACTTGTGGTTTTAGTTCCACATTTTTCAATCTATATTAATAAACGCCTAGACTATCAATTTCAGAAAAAATACTTTTCTGTCATTTATGTTGTCATTTTGTTTGAAAAAAAATATAATCGCGATGAAATTTGTATTCCTACTATTATTTTAGTTTCGGAACTAAATAAGTTAATAAAATACACAAGGGAACAACGTCTAATTTTTGAACTATTCCCAATACATAAATTTTTAACATTTAGAAAGAAATCACTCACTTTAAGGAAAAATGTAATTGTAAAGTTTTTTTCCGGAAAGCACTACTTTGTTCATAACTTCATCACAATGATTATGATGAAGTTTGTATTTTTATTGTTATTTTAGTTTCGGACCTGAAGAAGTTGAAAAAAATACACAAGAGAACAGCATATAATTTTTGAACTATTCCTAATATATAAATTTTTAACATTTAAAAACAAAATCCCTAAACTTAAGGTGGTGTATTTTGTCGGCCGATTATCTACGATATGGGATATAGGCCCTATGGGGTGGGTTGCCCTCCGTGGGGGTCTTTCTAACCCTAAATTTAAGGAAAAATATAATTTTAAAGCTTTTTTCCCGAAAATACTACTTTGTTCATAACTTCAAGTACTCTCTCTGATTTTCTGTAAAATCATCAAAGTAACTTTCTTTTAGCCGCTAAGTCAAAAAGAATGCTTGGAATCTTTTCTCTTACAACCACTTCAAGCTACCTAATCAGAAAGGGTCATTAAAGCGAAGAATTTACGAAAGGCAATAAGAAGCAAAGTTAGTTTCTATTTCTGTATTCTGATCTTACTCGAGTCGAAAGCTTATGTCTCATTTATTTAATAACTCTGAAATGTCCTTCCTTGAAGTATCATCTTACTTATTTTTTTTAGAACATTTCGCATTAACAACATTCATAATATTTTTTGTACTTCTTATTTTAAAAATTTCTATCTTATAGAATCTTAAACATAAAAGTTATAAAAGTTATTTTTCAAATAGTAAAAATAAAAAGGATTGTATCATTCTGAAAAAGACATTTTATGAAAAATTTAGATAAATTGTATGTACAATCGTAATAAACATCTACATTTATTATAAAATAAAAAATAATCATTTTATCTCATTATAAGTATTTGCACTATATATCTCTTTATTTTTCCTCATAACAATATCTCTTATCACTATGTTATTTGAAATAGGTTGAGTCAGTATTTTCTTATAGAAAAGCTCTCTTTTTAACATTCTTGAAACTTCGCGCATTTAAACTAGATTTATTTTTTTATTAAAAAATTCTGATATTCTACCTGAAAGAAAAGGTAACTGTACGAACCCTGTAGATTTCAAAAACTGATTGGAACAAATTTTTATGAAATACATATGACACAATATCTAATTTTTGAACTACTTTTAATATATAAATTTTTAACATTTAGAAAAAAATCACTAACTTTAAGGAAAAATATAATTGTAAAGCTTTTATCCTGAAAACACTACTTTGTTCATAACTTCAAATACACTCTCTAATTTTCAGGAAAAACATCAAAGTAGCTTTCTTTTAGCCGTTAAGTCAGAAAGAATGCTTGGAATCTTTTCCCTTATAACCACTTCAAGCTACCTAATCAGAAAGGGTCATTAAAGCGAAGAATTTAAGAAAGATAATAAGAAGCAAAGTTAGTTTCTATTCCTGTACTCGGATCGTATGCTCGAGTTGAAAGCTTATGTCTCATTTATTTAATAACTCTGAAATGTCCTTTCCTGAAGTACCATTTTATTTTTTTTAAACATTTCGCATTATCAATATTTATAATATATCTTTACTTCTTATTTTCAAAATTTCCATTTTATAAAATCTAAAACATAAAGGTTAGGAAAATATAAATCTAAAAACTATATGCATAATAATCCATGCAATATTTTTATGGTATTTTTCTAAATTTACTGATATTGTACACTGATTTAATTTGAAGCATAATGCATCATAGTGTAAAAATTCAGCAGGCGTCCAAAATTTTGTTTAAAATAGTGCTCTCGATTATACGTTTATACGAGTATACGTATAATACGTATTATACGAAATACGGATTAACTATACGTATAATACGGCATCGGCGTTTATACGTATAGCACAAAAGAGCATATACGGTACGTCGTATATACGGATCTTATGCAAGCGGTTAAACGTATAAACGTTTTTCGTTCAAGGTATGAAATTTGATTTTTTAATGTTTTTCTGCGGATTAACGACATTGAGAAATATCCGGTAAAGTATCCCCATCGCGTTTCTTTGTTCAAAGAACTACGTGCAGGCACTTAAAAAAATCTGAATACGTTCCTCAGTTTATGGTTTTTTCCCCAAAAAGTTATTTATTATGAAATGTCTTACATTAGTTGTAGTAGAATCAAACTATTCTTTGGAAGATCTGTGGCGCTGTACTTACTTTTATATATTTTCTTGTATCTTTACAAGAAGAAAGTATTTAATTAATAAGGGAAAACGTTCGACGGGCTTACACGTTTTAAGGGTAAGAGAGTCCGAAAAACATGTTTTTACAAAATATCTGCCTGTGAGTTTGTGACTTTGTCTGTCTGTGTGTGACATGAGATTTGTGGGCGCTCTATCTCAAAACCTAATACACAGAAATAAAAAACATATATGGGGAAGACTGGGGCACGCGTGAAAATGGGGCATATGAGAACATTGCTATTTTTCACAAGTTATTGTATGTTTTATTATTTCAAAAAATTACCAAAGATAGTAGCATCTATAGACATTTGGAAAAAAATTGTTGAAATTCTTCGACATCTTGTTTGTCCCCAGGAGCCAAAATACTACTTACTGAACTCAAAAGTAAAATCTCCAACTTGCTAAGAGAATAATTTTATTTATTTATTCATTTAAAAAAAAATTAACGTTTTAACATATATTGTGGATACTAATAAATATTTATGATAATTTTTTTGTTGCTAAAATTGAAAAATGTTAAAGATTTGTCATTTTAACTCTTGTGGGAGTGTGGGGCACTTATGAAGAGTGTAGTTTGAGCAGATCTGAACACGGCATTAAATTCTCCAATAATCATTCAGTTATTCTGTTCCTTTTAGTTAACTTCATGAAAATAATGCCAGCTTCATTATCTATAATTTTATTGAAATAGGAGACATTTCTGTCTTATAAACTTGATTTTCTATGGAAACTTTTACAAACATATCTGTCAGCAAATACATAAAAAGCAACAAACTCGGTTATGTTCAATTGTAATTTAAATAAATTTAATGTTTTCTAAAATGCAATAAATGATATGAATGCGTTAAATAAATATTATTTTATTTAACGGTTTTCAACACTATTTTTTATGCATCGATAATGCAAAAAATATTACGTTTAACAACTTTGAAAAATTTTCTATTTCATTTGTTGCAAACTTATAGTATTAGTTTACTTCCATTTCTTACACAGCTATGTTATTTGGTGCTTTGAAAATAAAATTATATTTTAAGAAAATAAAATTTTTAAACTACTGTGAAATTTTAATTATTGACTTCCACCCCCCTTCCTTTTAAAAGCAAAATAAATTTGGAGGAAGCTTATAAACGGAAAACAATTTTTTATCCTTAATTTATAGGCAAATAAGGCAAATATAGGAATGAAAATCTTTCGCCTTTCGGTAGATTTCCGACAAATATTATCCAAATGCTCCCTCCCTAAAATCTCTCTCAAACAAAAAGCCCTAAGCAAAATTTAAATTCTATTATTTTTTCAAATTTACTTCTTTAAGCTTTTATTTTATTGCAACAATATTTTCGGACGCTCCTCTCAGTCCACAAAACTTTGAAGAATGTCCTAGGTAGTTTTAGCTGCCACCACCGATATTAATGGG
This sequence comes from Maratus speculifer, assembly GCA_964019185.1. Taxonomy (NCBI): domain Eukaryota; kingdom Metazoa; phylum Arthropoda; class Arachnida; order Araneae; family Salticidae; genus Maratus; species Maratus speculifer. Next base: position 192,963,749 of record OZ025289.1, on the reverse strand, counting down.
TGATATCGGTCACCTGCTGTGAGGATTGGGTAAAATAACACTGACGCTGTTAATGAACTGAACTAACAGTTTATTTAAGATATAGATATGTACACAAGAAACAATATTTACAACTATTTACAATTACAACTCGGATTATAGATGATCCGGTTCAGCATTAAATTAACTACAATAACCGTTGGTTGTGTACCGTTCAACTTACACTTTCTTCCTCACACTCAACGCACGTTAGATACGCTTTATCAGAGATTACTGCAGAATCTCAATACACAAGGGTACTAGGCCTCACTTCTCGGCCTATAACACTATCCACCGGGACGTCTTGTCCCACGATCAAAATATACACTATCCAACAGGACCACAAATCCTGAGCGACCTATCGGTCTCAACGCCAAGCGAGAACTGTCTCCAACCTCTCAGTCCAGAGTTGACCTTCAGAGATCTTCCTTCCCCCATGCAGGACTCCTTAGAGCTCATCCATTGGTTCAATTCCGCATACCAACCTTGAGTCATGACATCTACTGTTTACACATCACTTAAATACTAAATGACAGCTGAGCCATGCCCCGTGGTCATCACTTTTATTCAGCAACGAGTGCGTCATCCGCACACCTGCGCCTGGATAACCACCTGTCATTTGTCATTATAAGAAAAGAAAGAAAAGTATTTCGAAAGCTTCACGGATACACAACTAACAATACATAAAAATATTCAGATGAGGAAATGTCATTCCTTTCTAATTCAGGGCAGATGTCTTCTAGGAACCTGACACCCCCCACCTTAGCGGAAAATATGCCTCTTAGGGGCTAATTTTCCCCATACATATAATAATATTACGGAAGAGTTCAATAGTCTCTTTGCAGATTTCTTCATTCTAAATATTACATAGGCATTTTCAGGTGTCTGAACATTCTCTACTGACATCTCTACTGAACCTTATACTAATACTACTATTGCATAAACAATACACATGCTAATTTACTATTATAAACACAAAACTTAAAAAAAGATATTTACACTCACACAAAAAAAAATTAGACATGTGATGACATCCTTTAAGGTTGTCTACTATTTTGACATTGATACTGATGGGCTAGTAACTGGTTGTTCTTCCCAGCTCTTTCTCTGTAGCCTCGAAATTGCATCAGCATTCAAATGTTGAACTCCGGGACGATGAGAAATGCTCAGGTTCCAGCGTTGCAAGGGTAGAGCCCACCTAGTGAGTTTGGGCGACCTTGGGGTTGTTTCCGTGAGAAATTTTAATGGATTATGATCGGTAATGACCTCAATTTGAGATCCATAAGTCCACTTTTCAAACTTCCGCAACCCGAAGAGAACACTCCAAGCCTCTTTCTCTATACTCGGCCAAGCACGCTGAGCCCCTGACAATTTCTGACTGGCAAAAGCTATAGGTTTAAACTGACCTTTTTCATCTTTTTGAGTAAGACAACATCCTACTGCAAGGTTGGAAGCATCGGCGTGAAGCTGATATTCCCGGCCTACGATAGGTGTAGCCAAACTCGTCACTTTACACAACTCATCTTTAAGAGTATTAAATGCTTTTTCTGCCCTTTCATCCCATGGTACAGTATTTTTGACATTTCCTTTGGTTAATTCGGTTAAAGGTATAGCTATCTCAGCATAATTTGGAATATAAGATCGGTAGAATCCCATTAATCCCAAAACTGATCTAACTTCCTTTTTAGTCTTTGGTCTCTTTAAGTCCTTTATTGCTCCGATTTTCTCCTCATCAGGTGCATGAGTTCCACCCCCAATAACATGACCTAAAAACTTAGTCAATTTCTCTCCAAATTTACATTTGTCTAGTCTAATCGTAAAATTTCTATTTTTCAACTCTTCAATGACAGCCCTGACATGCTCACAATGCTCTTCCCAGGTATCGGAGAAAATGATGACATCATCAATATATGCTTCTGCATACCTCCGATGACCTTGGAGAACCTCATTCATGTCTTTTTGAAACGTAGCAGCAGCCCCTGATAATCCAAAAGGCATTGTACGCCACTGATAAGTTCCGCTATGCGTCGTAAAAGCTGTCAAAGGTTTACAATCCTCAGCCATTTTAATTTGCCAATAACCCCTCAATAAATCTATTGAAGACAAATATTTAGCCGCCCCTGCGGTATACATAATTTCCTGGGAATCTTTCATCGGGAAGGTGGGAACCTGCGTTACAGAATTTAAAGCTCTGTAATCAATACACATTCTGACAGTTGCATCTTTTTTCGCAACGCAAACAATTGGATGGCTAATTTCAGCATTCGACGGTTCGATTAGATTTAATTCTAATAACTCCTGAATCTGCCTATCCACTTCCTCTTTATAAGCTACCGGCACGCTATATAACTTTGGTTTTTTCCTTTCTACACCCGGTTTCAGATCAATACGATGTTCCCCTACTTCCGCTGGTCGTACAGGACCCATAAACACTTCTTTATTTTCCCTCAAAATGGACTTTAAATCTTTGACTTGACTATTAGATAGCCCTTTTATTTCAAACCTCTCAATATCCCGTTCTATCTCTTGATCCCGGTTCAAAATAGGAATTTCCCCAACTTCTCCAAATTCCTCATCACCTTCGAAAACAATATTAACTATATTACATTTAGCGATAAATTCTCTTATCTTATTTTGGTGCACATGTTTCCTACTCCCGTCGGCTAACTCAACAATAAACGAATGCTGGTTTCGTTTTTCTACAATAGTTGCCGGCCCTTGCCACCTAGAATATAACTTATTAGTCGAATCAGGGATTAACAGTATAACTTTATCGCCTACCTCAAACGTTTTTTCTTTTGACCTTAAATTATAATGATACGCCATTCTATTTTGTTGAACCTCAGACGACAATTTTGCCTCATTTGCGGCTCTTTCTAAGCGGTTCTTAAGTTTATCCAAGTACTCATGAATCGGCGTAGTATCTAACTGCGCTCCCTTATTTTCTCCTGCCCATGACGACTTAAGAATCGATAGCGGACCCTCCGGCGCTCTACCATATAATAACTGGAAAGGTGCGATTCCCGTCGTAGAATTTGGGACTTCCCTATACGCCCATAATATAAATGGTATTTGTTCATGCCATTTTTTTCCTTCTTCCCTAATCGTATGATGTAGCATACGTTTAAGAGTCTGATTAAATCGTTCCACAAGTCCGTTGGACTGTGGATACTGTGGAGTCGAAAATCTTGGACTAGCACCTAACCTTTTCTCAAATTCTTTCGTTAAGTCGGCAGTAAAATTGGTTCCATTGTCGCAGGCAATTACATTAGGAATTCCTGTTCTCATAAATATTTGAAGTAACGCCTCACACGCGGTTTTAGCAGTTAAACTTTTTAGAGGGATCGCATCCGCCCATCTGGTATGCTGATCAATTAAAGTCAGTATATACCGATGCCCTTGTGAACTTTTAGGATCAATAGGCCCAATTAAATCAACATTAACAACCTGAAATGGAAGTTCCGGCCGCGACACTGGGGAAATAGGAGCTCTATCATTTACTTTAACCCCTCTAGTCAATTGGCACTCTAAACATGATTCACAAAACTGTTTAGCTTCTTTTGCCATTCCCTCCCAATAAAAAGAATACCTTATTCTCTGCAACGTTTTCTTGGCTGCATGATGCCCTCCAAATACCGATGAATGCACTAATTTTAAGATTTCTTCCCTTCTTACCTTGGGTACTACTAATTGCGCTATAGTTTCGCCTAACAATTTCTCTTTATGATACAATAATCCGTTTACAATATAATAATCCCCTTTTTCCTTTTTAGCTAATTCCCAAGCTTTCTCTAATTCTTTACATTCCAACTGGGATTTCTTAAACATATCTGAGTTACTAACCATAGATTCATTATTTTCCTCCGTTTCAGTTTTTTCTGGAACCTGACTTTGCACATTTTGCGATATCCCGTCTATTACGTAAACATTACAGCTATCGTTACTTACATCTTCCTTTTCATTCGAGTTATCAATAATAATTTCGGAACTTTTTAATTCTTCGGACTCTATCAATGGCTCCTCAAGATTGACACCTGACAACTCATTAATCACCTCGGGATGTAAAATTACTTGCTCATTAATATTATCAGTTACTGCGCAAAGTACTTCCTGATGAATAATATTAGTTTGCCCGAATTGCGGAATAGCTAGCGGTAGTTTAACTAACGGTGATTTAACAGCTTCACCAAATAACCCTTGTAAATAAATACTACCCGCTCCCTTTAATTTCTCTTCCGGTACTAAATCTTTATGAACAACACTAATCTCACATCCAGAATCAACCAATCCCTTTGCTTTTTGCCCATTAACACTAACTTCAATTTTCTCAAGTTTATTTAATTTCTCACCAATAACATTAGTTTTCTGCTCGGCCTTTGCCGATATTCTAGCCACAATAGCCCCATTAGGTAACTCTTGATTTTCTTTCACCATAATCTTATGAACACCTGCTTTCTGGTCTCGCCCTTTATTGCCATTATTAGTTCCCTCATTACCCACTTTATTACAAAAACGTTGGTAATGACCTCTCAAACCACACTTAAAACATTTAGGCCCTGAAGCATCATTCGTCTTCTTAAACTCTGTTTTCCTATCCGGAAAAGAATTACACTCATAACTACCATTTTGCCTCCAACTACCACTAAATTTATTATCCTCCCTCGGTCTCATTTTTCCATTGTTTACGTACTTATCTTTACCTTTAAAGTTTTTATGCGTAACCGCATAAGACTTATGTTTAGCATCAAAATAATTATCACACTCTTTAGCAATTTTAGGAGCTTCTAACCATTTACCCTGGTGAGTTAAACTAATATATGCTGCAGTATCCTCATCTAGCGTACTCATTAGCTTATCAGTAACTATTAACTGGTTGACATTTTCATAAGTGTCCGCACCTCTAATTTTACAATAATTTTCCCACGTAGCTATTAAACGTGATACAAATAATACATGGGTTTCGTTCGGATTTCTCCTAGCTTTCCGGAAATTTTCTATACATGCCCTCGGGGTTGGCTCATGTTCCCTTAGGACTAACTCCTTTAATTCCTCATAATTCTCCATTTGTTCCTTAGTGGTATAAATTAACAAATTATCCGCCTTATCTCCTAACATATTTAGTAGAATTTCGGCCTGCTGGTTTTCTGGTACATCTTTAGTTTGGAATGCCCTTTCTAAACTGTTGAAAAATAAATTCCATCCCTCAGTCCCTTCTGGTACTTTGATAGATAGAGTTTTAACACTTTTGATCAATTTTTCAATGTTACTTTCATTACTAGATTCCCTAGATCCATTAGAGTTATTTGCTGAACCTTGAACCCTTAGTCTCTCCATTTCTAATTTATGTCCCATCCTCAATTTCTCCATTTCTAACTTTTCGTGTTTTTCTTCGCGCTCTAACTTTTCCTGTTTTTCTAACTTTTCGCTTTCTAATCGTTCTGCAACAATAGTGTCTGATAATTCCTTAATAACCCCCTCGTCATACTCATCACTGTCCATTATCTTTTTCTTAAGCTGAATTCTGGTATCATCTTCCGTGAATTCAACACCCAATTCTTCAGCTATCACCTGAAGATCAACCTTTTTTAGTTTCAATAAGAAAGCCATACCTTCACCGATTGTTATAACCACCCCACAAGAATAGTTAAACCTACCAACTTAATATTTCCTAAATTTCTAACTTAGTACAGATATTTCTCCACTTATTAAACTAATTAATACCCTTCAGATAATCAATACATTTCATTTCTAATTAACCTACTGAATACTCTAATTTTCCTCAACCATTGATATCACACAATATACTTCCAATAAAACAAAAGGTAAAAGAGTAATTCGATTTGCTTACTATGCAATATAGGTCTCAATGTATACCCTTAGATAACAACATACAATTTACATAATCATACTGATACGTTGATATTGAATAGAAGTATTGATGTCAATCAAGAAATCCACATAAAGAAAAATTGTACAACATGCATATATAAATTTCTACAATTATCCTCATAAAATATTTCCGAACTCAATACTGGTTCTTACACTTAAAACAAATATACCGAAAATCTTTACTTTTATTTTTACTCACTATGGCTCTCTTTTGAGCCTTTTTTTTTTCCACTATGGCTCTCTTTTGGGCCTTTTTTTTTCACTATGGCTCTCTTTTGAGCCTTTTTTTTTCTCACTAGTATTGGCCAATTAAAATTTTCATTTGCTTAGAATTTTGATAATGCAACTCTTAAAATTTAAACAGTATTGCTTCATTTAACAATTACTTTAACAATAATTTAGATTTAATGCATTAATTTAGTTCACTAATATCATTATATATAGCATATCATTATCATCTCAAATTATTATGACCTTTCTTTAAAACAATAGCAATATGGTTACTAATTCTTTACACCTATCTGAACACAATTATTTCATTGCACATAAATTACATAGACAATTTACTTAAATTACTATTACTTATACAACAATACAATTTGGTTCGAGATGTCAGAAGAAATTAATGATCAAAACACCTTACCTTATACTTTATTTGGTGGGGTACTCTTCTATTCACAGATAGCTCCACGATGTAGCGGTAATCAGGCACAACACAGTTCAGTTTAGTTCTTTCTAATAAAGATACGCACAACACTTTAGTCCACACTAGACGATATGGCACGATACTTTATCACACACTCGACGATCCGGCACGATACTTTAGCATATACTCGACGATACGGCACAACACTTTACACACATTCGACGCTACGGCACGACACTTTACACACATTCGACGATACGGCATGACACTTTAGCATACAATCGACGATCCGGCACGATGCTTTAGCACATACTCGACGATATGGCACGACCACACAAGAATTCCGCTGGATACTCTGGCATTAACAGACTGCCACACGGCTCGCTGGTCACTGGTTTCAGGCGATTCTATCCCGACGCTGCCAACAATTTGTCGGACGCTCCTCTCAGTCCACAAAACTTTGAAGAATGTCCTAGGTAGTTTTAGCTGCCACCACCGATATTAATGGGTGATATCGGTCACCTGCTGTGAGGATTGGGTAAAATAACACTGACGCTGTTAATGAACTGAACTAACAGTTTATTTAAGATATAGATATGTACACAAGAAACAATATTTACAACTATTTACAATTACAACTCGGATATAGATGATCCGGTTCAGCATTAAATTAACTACAATAACCGTTGGTTGTGTACCGTTCAACTTACACTTTCTTCCTCAAACTCAACGCACGTTAGATACGCTTTATCAGAGATTACTGCAGAATCTCAATACACAAGGGTACTAGGCCTCACTTCTCGGCCTATAACACTATCCACCGGGACGTCTTGTCCCACGATCAAAATATACACTATCCAACAGGACCACAAATCCTGAGCGACCTATCGGTCTCAACGCCAAGCGAGAACTGTCTCCAACCTCTCAGTCCAGAGTTGACCTTCAGAGATCTTCCTTCCCCCATGCAGGACTCCTTAGAGCTCATCCATTGGTTCAATTCCGCATACCAACCTTGAGTCATGACATCTACTGTTTACACATCACTTAAATACTAAATGACAGCTGAGCCATGCCCCGTGGTCATCACTTTCATTCAGCAACGAGTGCGTCATCCGCACACCTGCGCCTGGATAACCACCTGTCATTTGTCATTATAAGAAAAGAAAGAAAAGTATTTCGAAAGCTTCACGGATACACAACTAACAATACATAAAAATATTCAGATGAGGAAATGTCATTCCTTTCTAATTCAGGGCAGATGTCTTCTAGGAACCTGACACCCCCCACCTTAGCGGAAAATATGCCTCTTAGGGGCTAATTTTCCCCATACATATAATAATATTACGGAAGAGTTCAATAGTCTCTTTGCAGATTTCTTCATTCTAAATATTACATAGGCATTTTCAGGTGTCTGAACATTCTCTACTGACATCTCTACTGAACCTTATACTAATACTACTATTGCATAAACAATACACATGCTAATTTACTATTATAAACACAAAACTTAAAAAAAGATATTTACACACACACAAAAAAAAATTAGACATGTGATGACATCCTTTAAGGTTGTCTACTATTTTGACATTGATACTGATGGGCTAGTAACTGGTTGTTCTTCCCAGCTCTTTCTCTGTAGCCTCGAAATTGCATCAGCATTCAAATGTTGAACTCCGGGACGATGAGAAATGCTCAGGTTCCAGCGTTGCAAGGGTAGAGCCCACCTAGTGAGTTTGGGCGACCTTGGGGTTGTTTCCGTGAGAAATTTTAATGGATTATGATCGGTAATGACCTCAATTTGAGATCCATAAGTCCACTTTTCAAACTTCCGCAACCCGAAGAGAACACTCCAAGCCTCTTTCTCTATACTCGGCCAAGCACGCTGAGCCCCTGACAATTTCTGACTGGCAAAAGCTATAGGTTTAAACTGACCTTTTTCATCTTTTTGAGTAAGACAACATCCTACTGCAAGGTTGGAAGCATCGGCGTGAAGCTGATATTCCCGGCCTACGATAGGTGTAGCCAAACTCGTCACTTTACACAACTCATCTTTAAGAGTATTAAATGCTTTTTCTGCCCTTTCATCCCATGGTACAGTATTTTTGACATTTCCTTTGGTTAATTCGGTTAAAGGTATAGCTATCTCAGCATAATTTGGAATATAAGATCGGTAGAATCCCATTAATCCCAAAACTGATCTAACTTCCTTTTTAGTCTTTGGTCCCTTTAAGTCCTTTATTGCTCCGATTTTCTCCTCATCAGGTGCATGAGTTCCACCCCCAATAACATGACCTAAAAACTTAGTCAATTTCTCTCCAAATTTACATTTGTCTAGTCTAATCGTAAAATTTCTATTTTTCAACTCTTCAATGACAGCCCTGACATGCTCACAATGCTCTTCCCAGGTATCGGAGAAAATGATGACATCATCAATATATGCTTCTGCATACCTCCGATGACCTTGGAGAACCTCATTCATGTCTTTTTGAAACGTAGCAGCAGCCCCTGATAATCCAAAAGGCATTGTACGCCACTGATAAGTTCCGCTATGCGTCGTAAAAGCTGTCAAAGGTTTACAATCCTCAGCCATTTTAATTTGCCAATAACCCCTCAATAAATCTATTGAAGACAAATATTTAGCCGCCCCTGCGGTATACATAATTTCCTGGGAATCTTTCATCGGGAAGGTGGGAACCTGCGTTACAGAATTTAAAGCTCTGTAATCAATACACATTCTGACAGTTGCATCTTTTTTCGCAACGCAAACAATTGGATGGCTAATTTCAGCATTCGACGGTTCGATTAGATTTAATTCTAATAACTCCTGAATCTGCCTATCCACTTCCTCTTTATAAGCTACCGGCACGCTATATAACTTTGGTTTTTTCCTTTCTACACCCGGTTTCAGATCAATACGATGTTCCCCTACTTCCGCTGGTCGTACAGGACCCATAAACACTTCTTTATTTTCCCTCAAAATGGACTTTAAATCTTTGACTTGACTATTAGATAGCCCTTTTATTTCAAACCTCTCAATATCCCGTTCTATCTCTTGATCCCGGTTCAAAATAGGAATTTCCCCAACTTCTCCAAATTCCTCATCACCTTCGAAAACAATATTAACTATATTACATTTAGCGATAAATTCTCTTATCTTATTTTGGTGCACATGTTTCCTACTCCCGTCGGCTAACTCAACAATAAACGAATGCTGGTTTCGTTTTTCTACAATAGTTGCCGGCCCTTGCCACCTAGAATATAACTTATTAGTCGAATCAGGGATTAACAGTATAACTTTATCGCCTACCTCAAACGTTTTTTTCTTTTGACCTTAAATTATAATGATACGCCATTCTATTTTGTTGAACCTCAGACGACAATTTTGCCTCATTTGCGGCTCTTTCTAAGCGGTTCTTAAGTTTATCCAAGTACTCATGAATCGGCGTAGTATCTAACTGCGCTCCCTTATTTTCTCCTGCCCATGACGACTTAAGAATCGATAGCGGACCCTCCGGCGCTCTACCATATAATAACTGGAAAGGTGCGATTCCCGTCGTAGAATTTGGGACTTCCCTATACGCCCATAATATAAATGGTATTTGTTCATGCCATTTTTTTCCTTCTTCCCTAATCGTATGATGTAGCATACGTTTAAGAGTCTGATTAAATCGTTCCACAAGTCCGTTGGACTGTGGATACTGTGGAGTCGAAAATCTTGGACTAGCACCTAACCTTTTCTCAAATTCTTTCGTTAAGTCGGCAGTAAAATTGGTTCCATTGTCGCAGGCAATTACATTAGGAATTCCTGTTCTCATAAATATTTGAAGTAACGCCTCACACGCGGTTTTAGCAGTTAAACTTTTTAGAGGGATCGCATCCGCCCATCTGGTATGCTGATCAATTAAAGTCAGTATATACCGATGCCCTTGTGAACTTTTAGGATCAATAGGCCCAATTAAATCAACATTAACAACCTGAAATGGAAGTTCCGGCCGCGACACTGGGGAAATAGGAGCTCTATCATTTACTTTAACCCCTCTAGTCAATTGGCACTCTAAACATGATTCACAAAACTGTTTAGCTTCTTTTGCCATTCCCTCCCAATAAAAAGAATACCTTATTCTCTGCAACGTTTTCTTGGCTGCATGATGCCCTCCAAATACCGATGAATGCACTAATTTTAAGATTTCTTCCCTTCTTACCTTGGGTACTACTAATTGCGCTATAGTTTCGCCTAACAATTTCTCTTTATGATACAATAATCCGTTTACAATATAATAATCCCCTTTTTCCTTTTTAGCTAATTCCCAAGCTTTCTCTAATTCTTTACATTCCAACTGGGATTTCTTAAACATATCTGAGTTACTAACCATAGATTCGTTATTTTCCTCCGTTTCAGTTTTTTCTGGAACCTGACTTTGCACATTTTGCGATATCCCGTCTATTACGTAAACATTACAGCTATCGTTACTTACATCTTCCTTTTCATTCGAGTTATCAATAATAATTTCGGAACTTTTTAATTCTTCGGACTCTATCAATGGCTCCTCAAGATTGACACCTGACAACTCATTAATCACCTCGGGATGTAAAATTACTTGCTCATTAATATTATCAGTTACTGCGCAAAGTACTTCCAGATGAATAATATTAGTTTGCCCGAATTGCGGAATAGCTAGCGGTAGTTTAACTAACGGTGATTTAACAGCTTCACCAAATAACCCTTGTAAATAAATACTACCCGCTCCCTTTAATTTCTCTTCCGGTACTAAATCTTTATGAACAACACTAATCTCACATCCAGAATCAACCAATCCCTTTGCTTTTTGCCCATTAACACTAACTTCAATTTTCTCAAGTTTATTTAATTTCTCACCAATAACATTAGTTTTCTGCTCGGCCTTTGCCGATATTCTAGCCACAATAGCCCCATTAGGTAACTCTTGATTTTCTTTCACCATAATCTTATGAACACCTGCTTTCTGGTCTCGCCCTTTATTGCCATTATTAGTTCCCTCATTACCCACTTTATTACAAAAACGTTGGTAATGACCTCTCAAACCACACTTAAAACATTTAGGCCCTGAAGCATCATTCGTCTTCTTAAACTCTGTTTTCCTATCCGGAAAAGAATTACACTCATAACTACCATTTTGCCTCCAACTACCACTAAATTTATTATCCTCCCTCGGTCTCATTTTTCCATTGTTTACGTACTTATCTTTACCTTTAAAGTTTTTATGCGTAACCGCATAAGACTTATATTTAGCATCAAAATAATTATCACACTCTTTAGCAATTTTAGGAGCTTCTAACCATTTACCCTGGTGAGTTAAACTAATATATGCTGCAGTATCCTCATCTAGCGTACTCATTAGCTTATCAGTAACTATTAACTGGTTGACCTTTTCATAAGTGTCCGCACCTCTAATTTTACAATAATTTTCCCACGTAGCTATTAAACGTGATACAAATAATACATGGGTTTCGTTCGGATTTCTCCTAGCTTTCCGGAAATTTTCTATACATGCCCTCGGGGTTGGCTCATGTTCCCTTAGGACTAACTCCTTTAATTCCTCATAATTCTCCATTTGTTCCTTAGTGGTATAAATTAACAAATTATCCGCCTTATCTCCTAACATATTTAGTAGAATTTCGGCCTGCTGGTTTTCTGGTACATCTTTAGTTTGGAATGCCCTTTCTAAACTGTTGAAAAATAAATTCCATCCCTCAGTCCCTTCTGGTACTTTGATAGATAGAGTTTTAACACTTTTGATCAATTTTTCAATGTTACTTTCATTACTAGATTCCCTAGATCCATTAGAGTTATTTGCTGAACCTTGAACCCTTAGTCTCTCCATTTCTAATTTATGTCCCATCCTCAATTTCTCCATTTCTAACTTTTCGTGTTTTTCTTCGCGCTCTAACTTTTCCTGTTTTTCTAACTTTTCGCTTTCTAATCGTTCTGCAACAATAGTGTCTGATAATTCCTTAATAACCCCCTCGTCATACTCATCACTGTCCATTATCTTTTTCTTAAGCTGAATTCTGGTATCATCTTCCGTGAATTCAACACCCAATTCTTCAGCTATCACCTGAAGATCAACCTTTTTTAGTTTCAATAAGAAAGCCATACCTTCACCGATTGTTATAACCACCCCACAAGAATAGTTAAACCTACCAACTTAATATTTCCTAAATTTCTAACTTAGTACAGATATTTCTCCACTTATTAAACTAATTAATACCCTTCAGATAATCAATACATTTCATTTCTAATTAACCTACTGAATACTCTAATTTTCCTCAACCATTGATATCACACAATATACTTCCAATAAAACAAAAGGTAAAAGAGTAATTCGATTTGCTTACTATGCAATATAGGTCTCAATGTATACCCTTAGATAACAACATACAATTTACATAATCATACTGATACGTTGATATTGAATAGAAGTATTGATGTCAATCAAGAAATCCACATAAAGAAAAATTGTACAACATGCATATATAAATTTCTACAATTATCCTCATAAAATATTTCCGAACTCAATACTGGTTCTTACACTTAAAACAAATATACCGAAAATCTTTACTTTTATTTTTACTCACTATGGCTCTCTTTTGAGCCTTTTTTTTTCCACTATGGCTCTCTTTTGGGCCTTTTTTTTTCACTATGGCTCTCTTTTGAGCCTTTTTTTTTTCTCACTAGTATTGGCCAATTAAAATTTTCATTTGCTTAGAATTTTGATAATGCAACTCTTAAAATTTAAACAGTATTGCTTCATTTAACAATTACTTTAACAATAATTTAGATTTAATGCATTAATTTAGTTCACTAATATCATTATATATAGCATATCATTATCATCTCAAATTATTATGACCTTTCTTTAAAACAATAGCAATATGGTTACTAATTCTTTACACCTATCTGAACACAATTATTTCATTGCACATAAATTACATAGACAATTTACTTAAATTACTATTACTTATACAACAATACAATTTGGTTCGAGATGTCAGAAGAAATTAATGATCAAAACACCTTACCTTATACTTTATTTGGTGGGGTACTCTTCTATTCACAGATAGCTCCACGATGTAGCGGTAATCAGGCACAACACAGTTCAGTTTAGTTCTTTCTAATAAAGATACGCACAACACTTTAGTCCACACTAGACGATATGGCACGATACTTTATCACACACTCGACGATCCGGCACGATACTTTAGCACATACTCGACGATACGGCACAACACTTTACACACATTCGACGCTACGGCACGACACTTTACACACATTCGACGATACGGCATGACACTTTAGCATACAATCGACGATCCGGCACGATGCTTTAGCACATACTCGACGATATGGCACGACCACACAAGAATTCCACTGGATACTCTGGCATTAACAGACTGCCACACGGCTCGCTGGTCACTGGTTTCAGGCGATTCTATCCCGACGCTGCCAACAATTTGTCGGACGCTCCTCTCAGTCCACAAAACTTTGAAGAATGTCCTAGGTAGTTTTAGCTGCCACCACCGATATTAATGGGTGATATCGGTCACCTGCTGTGAGGATTGGGTAAAATAACACTGACGCTGTTAATGAACTGAACTAACAGTTTATTTAAGATATAGATATGTACACAAGAAACAATATTTACAACTATTTACAATTACAACTCGGATATAGATGATCCGGTTCAGCATTAAATTAACTACAATAACCGTTGGTTGTGTACCGTTCAACTTACACTTTCTTCCTCACACTCAACGCACGTTAGATACGCTTTATCAGAGATTACTGCAGAATCTCAATACACAAGGGTACTAGGCCTCACTTCTCGGCCTATAACACTATCCACCGGGACGTCTTGTCCCACGATCAAAATATACACTATCCAACAGGACCACAAATCCTGAGCGACCTATCGGTCTAAACGCCAAGCGAGAACTGTCTCCAACCTCTCAGTCCAGAGTTGACCTTCAGAGATCTTCCTTCCCCCATGCAGGACTCCTTAGAGCTCATCCATTGGTTCAATTCCGCATACCAACCTTGAGTCATGACATCTACTGTTTACACATCACTTAAATACTAAATGACAGCTGAGCCATGCCCCGTGGTCATCACTTTCATTCAGCAACGAGTGCGTCATCCGCACACCTGCGCCTGGATAACCACCTGTCATTTGTCATTATAAGAAAAGAAAGAAAAGTATTTCGAAAGCTTCAAGGATACACAACTAACAATACATAAAAATATTCAGATGAGGAAATGTCATTCCTTTCTAATTCAGGGCAGATGTCTTCTAGGAACCTGACAAATATTTTATCAATTATCTAATTCCCCCACTCCCCTCAAAGAAAACACAATCTATTTATTTTTATTTTATAATATTTTGCTTAAACATATCACTCAGAAAATAAATAAATATACACATATTTTTCTTTATGGTGAATTTAACAGATAGTACAACTATTGATTATGGTAACATATGGAAAATATAATAAAAAATGTGTCAATTAATTATTTTTCCTTGTGTTCACATGTTGCCTTGTGTTTACAGCTACCCCTTCGTTGGGGCACATATGAACTTTGTTTTGAATTCATAAAACTTTTAAGAAATGTAAGAAGAGCTATAAAAATAATTAAAAAAATTACCATGCGTAAAAAAGTACTGTTTACTATATTGAGTAGTTTTGCTTATAGAAATTAACCCAGTTATGAGAAAAAAGCTATGTTCACATGTGCCCCAGTCTCCCCTATATTTTCAGGTAGTGCCTGATAGAAATTGGTGATGATTAGTTTTGTGTGTAAATCGTTCAACTGGTGGTGCTACTATGCTGTCTTTTTTACGATTTCTACACTCCTGGTCGGAATCCAGATAGATATTTCACTGTTAGTGAAACGAGATTGGCCAATCAGGGGTCTGATTTTTTGTGAACTTTTAGCAAAAGTTTTTATAAGGTATACGCTTTTTATTGCTTGATCTCTTATATATAAGACGTACTATGCGGATTCCTGTCGTAACACCACCGATTTCCAAATTATTGTCAATTCAGTGACATACGACTGATGAAGTCTACTATTTAAATTAGATACGATACGTGAAATATACGTATACTTTAAATATACGTATTCTTAAATGTACGTTTAGTTGATACGCGTTATACGTATCCGGATACGTTTAAACGTATATTCAAAAGTATCCGTATAGCAGAAAAGCGTATTATACGGATATACGTATATCGTTTAAACGTATAGCTGCTATACGTATCCCATCTCGAGCACTAGTTTAAAACCTGTAAAAAATACATAAAAGAACAGTTTATAAAATATTGCAATACTGATATTTATTAATTTATGAAAACATAAAAAAATGTATTATAGGAAAAAGAACAAAACTCGTGTACATACGATTATATTTATCTACATATAAATTCAGGTAGAATGAGTGTTTGTTAATTTTTTGTCTTCAAAAGACTCTTTATTCTAACTGTGCTGTGAAAATTTTATAAATTTTTAAAATGAGTTTTCGAGTTTTTATTTTTTTTATTTTAAACATTTTTACCAATTAAAAGATTCTTCAAATAACATAACAGAATGGCCTCCATGTTAGGTGAAGGTAAGCACAATGGTAAACTTATGAATCAATCGGTTTTTTTTTAATGTTTTCAAACAAGATACGTCTTGGTAATCTAATTGCGTTTTAACATGCGAATTGAAATTCAACTAATCCTATATTTTCATCCGTGAACTTAGTGAGGTGATTATCTGTGCTGCTGCCTCCTGGTCTGGGAGTTCGGTTTTGCTTTTCAATTATTTTTCCTCACTGTTTGATTTATTTTATTTTATTTTTATTAATAGATTAATTAATAAAAAACATACACTCTTATTCTTTTATTTGTCAGTTGGGGTCGTATTTTTTAAATCAGTACATCTGAACATTTTATTTCAAGTAGCATTAAAAGTGTATTTTAATCCAAATTCCCTTTTTTCCGATTTATTTCTAAAATTTTTTTTGTTCTCAAACGCATCAAACTGGTAAATTTTCTTATAGAGGAACTGTAAAATGTGCCGTGCTTGTCGACTTTTCGATAAATGCAGAAAATATTGCAAAAAATGTCATCAAAGATGAGGTTTTGAATAGAATTTTTTGAAGCGGGAGATCTGGGGAATTAAAATATGGCCATGCTGAAAAAGTAATAGTTTATAAATCAAATTCTAATGAATCGAGCGAAAAATAAGAAATCACACGGCAACTTACACATCGCTTCAAAAATCAGTTTCATGTTTCTACCTTTAAAATTGAGTCTGAAAATAAATTAGAAAATTTTGAGCTGTTGAAACTGGATTTTTCTTTTTACCTTTAATTAGCTTGTTTTATCTTTTTAAAGTTTTCTAACTTCAATAAAAACAAATTGAACTTTATAAAATCATAACTAAAGTTTTAGACAAATTATATAGATCCTGTAAGTTACTCAATAAATCTAAAAATAAGGAATGAAAATGTATATGTGTGAATATTTTGAGATTTTCTAAAATACATGCCGCTTACCAGCTTAATTTACGTTCTTTCAATTATGCTGCTTTTTATATTTTACATTACTGAAAATTTTCCATTCTTATCTTACTCAAAATTATATCAAAAGTGGATATCTTATTTTGGAAAAATAATTAATGTAATTTTTAATGTGTAATCAAACACAAATTCATGCTATTAGTCCAAGAGCCGACATCAAAAAACCTTATGTCATTGAGCATAAGAAAAATTGTTTTATTTTATGAAAGACTAGTAATACAGGAATCTAATCATCCATGTCTGCCTCAAGCGAAGTGGTGCATAAGCCAATAATGAATACCACTAATTGTTGGATCGTAGCTTTAGCTTTGTGTTTGTCCTACAGTCAAAAGTAAAGAAACATGGAAAACTGGGTGCAGGAAAACACAATGCTAAGCCTACGAGTCAACTATTATAGATACTGATTTTTGGCTTATGTACCACTTTGTTTCGAACAAACATGGATGATTGGATTCCTGTACTACTACTCTTCCATAAAAAAACAATTTTCTTGTGCTCGATGACATAGGATTTGTGCGGTTGGCTCTTTGGCTATATGCACTTATATCATAAGTTACCAGCAATATGTTCGTATAGTTTTTTTTTATTTAATTTATTATTATCTTTTTACATTATAATTTGTGGTAGTTGTAATTGAGACGTATTCGTTTTTTCCCGCAACTGCATATATACCCATAGTATAGAAATCTTTCCTCGTTTAATATATATTATAGTCTTTTTATGACTTCTTTAATTTTTATTTGTGGCTAATTCAATGGGCTTTTGTAGTGAAAGTCACATAGCTTATAACAGTGTAAGTCATAAATATAATAGTGTAAGTCACATAGCCAATGTTCTTTTCGAAACGTATCCTTGACATCATATAATTAATAAGATATGTCCAATAAAATAAGTGACATTTTTTTGTTACAAAATACTCGTAGTCAAAAATCGTAGCATGTGACTACAAATACTCATAAAAATAGCCTTATATATTCTATGCAAACTTGCAGCACTGTATTTCAATTATATAATCAAAAACTTTTGACATCACACTATCATTATTTTTTCTATTGAATACATACTTAAAAAGAATTCTGGGTATTTTTGAAATAAGAAAAATAAACATATTAGACTGTCAGTCTCGCATTTATATGTATAAATAGTTTAGAAACGCATCGGTTTGTAATAAAGTATACTTTTATACATGGGTTATATGCATGTGTATTTTTTGTACTTCTAGTTCACTACGTTTTCCAGTCTATATCATACATTAAAATACCAAAAATCAAATCATCAGCTTTTACAATTACAAAATATTAAAAAAGTACTAAAAAATTATATTCAATAACCGGTGTATTAAAAATAAAACACTAATTAGACCACAAATTTTAAATATGACATCCGCAATAAACAGCTATCTCATTAAAAGTACCACAAAAAATATGTAAAAATAAATCGCTGATTTTTTTTTGTAAAAAATAAAAATTAATGTTTAATGTTTAAAAAAAGCATAATTACTTCCACGATGATTGTTGAGCACGTTTATTATTTTTTATTCCTTTTTAACACATGTTTTCATTTGAAAAATCGGGAAGTTTTTTTTTTTTTTTTACTTTGTTTTTTATAATCATTTCTTTTTCAAAACATATGAATAACAAAAAATAACTTCGGAAATATTTTCCGTAGTTCAAAATAAGCAGTTTAATTGCTATAATTAAAATTTCAAATTTGTGAGTTGTTTGCATTTTTTTTAAATGCTTTATTCATATCCAAAAATAACTAAATAAGTAAATATAAATCTCACTTTAACAATACCTTGTAAAAAAACAAACTTTAAATTTAATTTAATACAAAATGCCTTATAGCAGGACTATTTTTTATTAATAATAAATAAGAAAATATTTCTCCTATTAATCAAGGATGAGAGCGCTCCGACAAAAATGACTGTTTGCTACCACTAACTTTTAATGGTATTTCTCGCCTTATTTAATGACAGAATTTCTTAGATTTAATAAAGCTAAAAATACTATTAGAATTTAGTGGTGAGAATTAACCATTTGGGTCGGAACACTCTCATCCCTAATAAATATATTGTGTCAAAAATATTTTTTTAATTCTACAGTGTTTAAGATTTATTCTAAGCAAATATAACTTTATTTTTATTAAAATTTGATTCCATGGAATAATTTAATTACGAAGTAAAAATGTGAAACATTCCTTGAATATTATAAAGGAATAGGTATATGGGCTAAAAAAATTTATACATTTTCATTTCATTTTGTGAAAGGAACATACAAAATCGATAAATCTTACTCTTAATTGCTTGTATAAAACGATTTATAGGATTATCTAATTTAAATTTGAGTTTGAAAGTGATATAAAAATAACTCTGTTATAATGAATATTTTCATATTTGGATATATTATAAACATAATGGATTTACTTTGTAGGAAATATGTAAGGCTGTTTTTTTTTTCAACTGCACTCTTCTGACGCAAATATTTGACTATTTCGGTAGCCGGTGGAATGGAGGAGCAAGAAGGATTGTTGTGATGCACTCAACGTGCAAAGAATGGAAAAATAGGTCTGATTAAATAATTATACTAAGAGAAAATCTAGCTGATCTGTTTACATGATGCTGAAAACGAGTGAAGTATAAAGTTTGAAAAGTACAAAAATCTTATGTTCATTGCGCAAGTACGTAAAGTGTTTTTGAAATGTTCGAATACAAACTTTCTTTCGATAACAATCTTAATTCTCATTTCAAAATAAGAAATAAACAATGCTCCTTTACGACAGTAAATGAATATTTGAAAATTATTTGCTCAGCTAAAATTTTCCGGATTCTAAATTATTTTATCTCATAAGAACAATATATTCATTTCCACATTATTTTAAAATAAGCGAATTAATAAATTTGTTTTTTTAATGTTTATATGAAAAGATAAAATTATCTGATGTACTTCAAACTAAACTCTCAATATTATATTTATCTTTTCCTAATTTCTAAAATTCAGAAATTCTTTCATACTACAGAATTGATTATAGAGAATAAAAAAAAGAAAAAAAAGATAAGAAAATCTGATTACTAAAAATTCATTTATCTAATATGTTTTAGGGCGATGGGAATTAAAATAATTTCGAAATAAATTAAAAATCATTCATAATCAATACTTTCTAGCTCTTTTTTTACCATAATGCAAATGTAGTATTTTATTGGATATATATTGAAGGTTCATATATAAGTTGTAACAAAATGGTGTTATCCATGTCCGGTAATTACTGAAAATGAGTTTTCAAATAAGCTATGTGCTTTTAGGAGTGCATTTACATATCTTCTTTCATTGTATGAAAATACATTTTTCTTTTTTTTATAACATTCTGATAAATTTAGAAAATCTTTTTTTAACCTATGCATGATGCATAGCATTTTTTTTCCTTGTTACTTTTTTATTTATACATTTGCGTACGCCAAACATATAAATGTGTTTGTTAAGAATGTAGCGACGAATGTTTTAAATTATTTATGATTAAAACAAGCTTTCTTTGGATGTTATGTACAATTAAACACATTTGCAGATATACTATCGTACTTTCAAGCAGTATTTAAGTTAGACGACAGTGTAATAAAGGGAAGACTAAACGAATACAATCCTATCTGAAACATGCAAGCTTTAAGACCAGTTTCCTCGGATACTACTCGACCGATTTTCATGAAATTTGGAATGGAAAAAATTGGCAGACTATTTGTTTATGAATCTGAAACTTTTCATTTTATAGACTTGGAGGCGGCAGCAGAAACAATCACCTCATCGAGTTCACGAATGAAAATGTAGAATTACTTATATTTTTTCGTATGTTAAAACGAAATCGAACTGTCAAATCACATCCTTGTGAAAAACACCTAAAATTCTAACTTAGAAGTTGAATCATAGGTTTTCTGGCTTCCAATACTGCATGTTTTCATGATTTTTGGTGCTGGAAAATACAATATGCCTACGATCAACCGTTAAAATCGGTTTTTTAGGTGTTCTCCACCTGAAAATGACTTGGCAGGTTGATTGCGTTTTAATGTTCAAATCAAGATCAAACTAACTGTAAATTTTCATTCGTGAACACAGTGAGGTGATAATTTGTACTCCTATTTGTACTATTAGTATAATGACATTTTTTCAAATTTTTTTCATATTTCAAAAATGTTTTTTTTTCTTAAACTAATTAATTTTTTAACTATCTGCGTCATATGATGTTATGTGTATGTTCTACCTCCAAAGATATTTTATCGCTTTCACTCATATGCTTTAGGAGTTATGGGGTTTTTAGCTGAAAAGTACAATTTTCCTGAGAATTAAAATGCTTGAAACTTCTTACTTATGTGAAGTTTTTTTTTCACATTTGTATCAAGCAATGAATTAAAGTATATAAAAGCACTTGGATAAAATTAAGTTGTGTATAATAAATGAGCATAAGATGTTAGGGTAAAATTAAAGTGAATGGCTGTGGCGTCCCACTCAACCGATCTAAAAATTTTAATAGTGGTCTTAAATGAATTGAAAAGGTCTAGTACGATTTCTTTATTTAACAAAACTTTAAGAGTAAATAACCGCGTACTTTGATAATTTTTCCCCTGTATCTAAAAAAAGAAAATGAATATTTATTGTGTAAAATGTCTGCATTTTGCTCATATTAATTCAATGAAACTGTTTTAACATATTTTTACATTTTAAAAACAAAAATATTAGTGAGTAGAAATTGTTTATTACAATACATTATACCTTTCAAGCAAACTGATGGATTGATTTTCAACAACTTTTCAAATTTTCAAATTAAATAACCTACTTTACAAGAAATCATAACTTCAGAATTTTTCTGAAATTTTCTATAAAATTTTACATAGTAATATTGTAATAGGAGCAGAGTCAAAAAAGTTTTTTGCTTAAAATAACTTTTATAGTTATCTCATGTACGAATTTGAAAAAATAAATTATCTTAAATAAATTTTAACAACCAAAAAAAGTTATTTATTCAAGGAAAGACCCCGAGAAAGAAAAAATTGTTTTCTTACTGAAATTTTATACAGTTTGAAAGACTATATCTCAGTTATTTTGTAACTTTGGAAAAAAAAAATATTTCAATATCCTATTTCATCATTTTGAATATGATTCTTCTTCAAAATAGTTTTCTACATTTTTTTTTTTTTTTTTTTTTTTGAAAATATAAACTTTTTTTATTAAATGAATTTTCTATAGAAGCAATAGACCAAATTTTACATGCAGATATAACACAGAGAAAAAAATTTTTAAGAGAAATTCTAAGTATTAACTTATAATATTACTTATTAAACTTATTTAAATGCATAAGGAAGTGTCCTCATCAATGATTGATAAATGACGCATCTGTCACTTTGAATATAATACAGTTAGAATTTGCACAAATTGCCATGTCAAGAAAAAAAGCGTTTTTAGCAATTTTGTATGTGCAAATTTTTGCAGGCAGAAATATCTTGTGTGTGTTTGTGTGTAGGGGAAGCTGGGGCACATTGATCCTTTTTTTTTCTAAGAATTTTTTGGGTATCCAGAAAGAAGAAATTTCAAGTTATTTGTCCATGTGGTTTTAGCAAAATTTGCGTAATGTGTTGTTAAAATGTACAATCGTTGTTTTATACAGTATTTTTGCATGTAATTAAAAAATATATAAAATTAAATTTTTTTAAAAATATATACAGAAAGTCATTTGTATCAATGTAATCTCCGAGGCAGATTGATTCACCTCACGGGACACTTTGATACAGTTGGAAAAAATGGAGACAAAATAACCTCATTGCATATTTTTCATAAAAAATGAATTAATAAACCATTTTATATTTATTAATAAAAATTCAAATCATTCGCAATTTTTTTCTAAGCAATATTAAAGCAATCGAAATTAAATGTATAATGACCTGATATTCTAGCTATTCTTATCTGTTAGTTGGCTGTGGTAACTTTGTCATATCTGGCACTTCAACCCCAGCATTATCTTCTTTCTTAAGAGATATTAAAAATAACCAGGTTTTCTGTTTATAAATCGGTTTATAAACAGAAAATAAAAGATTATTACATTAAAAATTCTTTTTATAATGTAATAATCCTTTGATATTCTGCAGCTTGTTTCTCTTATTTAACATTTGTCCTGCCGATAATTCTTTTTTCTCTGGAGAATCGATCTAAATTTGAGATCTGCTAATTTTCCGGCCTTATTTTTTATTATTTCTCTTATTCATTTATTGTTTACAAAAATACTAAAAAATATTCTAATATAAAAAGTTGTAGCTATTTCACTTCAATAAAAAAATATATTAGAGATTTCTACCGGGAAATGGTTAGATTAAGAAGTGTGTGAAAAAAAATAATAAAAAGAAATGAAAAATGAACTAGAAAAGGATTTAGGTTATCTGTAGAGAGCACATTGACACGTATGAATGAGCTCCGACATAGACTGCATCAATCTGTCCCAAGCTGCCATTCTGAATAACATGAATCTAAAATCCAACACTTCATAATTTATCTAACAATTAAGAATGAGGAACTGATAAAGAATAGCTTTATTTTCCAGGTAGAGTATTCTTTTCGGTTGAATACACTAGAACAGTTGTATAATACCATTGCAATTATACAACTCAAATTTACTTTTGACCTACAAAAACAATTAATCACCCGTCCTATTTCATCAAACTAATGAATCATGTCATAACGTTCTGTATGTAATTGTGTACACTATAGTCTGTCTCAAAAATTTAAGCACTCTGCAAATCTTGTTTAAAAGAAATGAAGAAGAAAATATTTTATACTAATTTACAATAAATAATCGACATTTCATCAAAATGAAATGAAATAAGCCTTTTTGGGTTGTTAAAAGAAAAAATATATTTATTCTTATTTAATTTTTGTATTTCCTTGAAGAAATAATGTCTCAAAACTTTAAGCACTTTATGCAAATTTTTCTAGAAACACGGGATTGGCCATGTGTAATGACGTTTTATAACATCATATTGCTCTTGCATGAAAGTATAAAAGGTAGACAAAATAGTTCCTCTCGTTTTAAAAATGCAAAACGGTAAGGAATTTAAAAAATGTAAAATTTTGAAAGTTTTTAAATTGAAATCGCAAAATAAAACTGTTTCTGAAGTTGCAAAAAGATTAATTCGATAAAAGCGAGGTATATATCAAGTACTCTGTAGAAATTATCATTTTAAGCGGAAACCAAGATGTGAACGACCACGAATGACGACTGTTCAGACTGATCGGAGAGTACGGAGATTGGTATCTAGACAAAAATATGGCCACACGGCAAATTAAAAATAATCTCAATGTACAGGCATCCAAAGACACTGTACATAGATGTATTTAAGAGTGTGATTACATCATACTAAAAAATGGCTCGCAAACCGTTTCTCAAATTACATCATAAAGAGGCAAGAATAAACTGGGCTAAAAAACACATATCCTACGGGGACAAATGGCTTACTGCTTTATTCAGCTATGAGAAAAAGTGGAACTTGATGTTTGGAATGCGTTTTGTCATGATTCACGTGAGGAATCAATGACATTTTTCAGCAGGCAGAAAGATCGTAAATTTGTTATAGTTTGGAGGAGTTTGGATTCAATGGCTAGGCCTCTCTGGCTTTTCTAAACGGAAGACAAGATTCAAAAAGTATCAAAATTCTCTTAACCAACATTTTCTTCCATTTTGGAGGGTCCTGAATGGACAATTCAATAAGATAATTCTTCAATCCACGTATCACGTTCTACAAAATCTTGGCTTTCGCAGAAAAATGTTAAAGTTCTGGATTAGCCAGCTTTAAGTTCACACTTAATCTTGAATGAGAATCTCTGGGATTTTTAATCCGCAAGGTTTTCGGCAATTAAAAGCAGTATGACTCAATTGAAGAACTCGAAGAGACCATTGAGAAAGCATAGTACTCTTTGATACCAGAAACCCTACAGAAACTAATGATTTCGATGAACGTACGTTTATTTTAACTAATCCGAAATCACGGAAATATAATTTATAAGTGAAAGTTCTGTAAAAATTATAAACCTGGTTGTTTTTGACATTATGCATCATAAACTTTTGAGACAGTTTTTTTAAAACATATTTTGAATTACATATTTTGAATTACATTTTTTACAATTATGTAACTTATTTTTTCTATTTTTGATATCATTTTTTTAAATATTGTTGCGAAATCTGAAAATAATTTTTTTTAATTATAACTTTTTATAATTCTTTGAAAATCGACATTTTATGCTTGTGTTTAAACTTTTGAGACAGACCTTAGTATCATCTTTTGGAGCTGCTTTGAAAGTTCCTGTAATGACCTTGTGAGCAGTAGAGGGGGTGTATTAATGTGTCCCATGTATCAGCAATAAGTCCCAATTCCCCTTATGCATGTACAAATTTACGTCTTATATACATACAAGTACAGATGATATATGAATCATACACTGGTGTCCAAAAGTTAAGCATTACTGGTAATTAAGAAAGTAATGAAAGAAATATATATCGAAATGTGGTGAAACTCCAGGCGGTAAACAAAATAGTACGCGTCATATATTTTCACGAAGAGTTTTCCCCGAAATCGAACAGGGGACCGTGAACAAATTTAAAAAGAACGAAGATCTTTTGGATAACCCTGTCAAAACTAATGTAGCAAAAGCGTTCAAACTGCACATTATGATTAATTGGCTCATTGCAATGAACTGTGTTTATTTTTATAACGATAGCATGTATACTCGTAAAGAAATTAAGGTTTTTATAAAAACAGTCCTAAGTTTTTTGCTTATAATTGGCAGACTTCTTAATATAAAAAAATGTTCTTTTCTGAAAATATGACAAACATCATTATACACAATACCCAGTCATCTGAATTTAAAAATAATAAAAATTGTATGAAAAATGAGTAGGTTTAGTAAATAATTTTTCATTGCGCATGCGTCAACGATATCAAATTTCATTTGCATATTGTGTTAGCTAAATGTATAGAGCAACTTCTGTGAAAGTTTCAAAAACATAGCTTGAAAATTTTGAAAATGACCATCTATAGAATCAACTCGAAATCCGTTATTCCTAAAGGAAGCAAAAAAATCAGGGGTTTTACCTAAATATATTTGTACGTGCAATAAGGTGTAGACACTAAACAATGAAATATGGATACAGCTCCTCATCTT
Source organism: Maratus speculifer (assembly GCA_964019185.1). NCBI lineage: Eukaryota > Metazoa > Arthropoda > Arachnida > Araneae > Salticidae > Maratus > Maratus speculifer. Next base: position 192,937,404 of record OZ025289.1, on the reverse strand, counting down.
TTTGCTTCATTTAGGGAATAAAGGATTTTGATCTCATTCTATCAACGATAATTTTCAGAATTTTTAAGCTATGTTTTTGAGACTTTCACAAAAGTTGCTCTATACATTTATCTAACATAATATGCAAATAAAATTTTAATAGCGTTCACGCATGCACAGTAAAAATTATTTAGTAAACCTGCTCATTTGTCATAAAATTTTTAGTATTTTTAAATTCTGATGACAGGGTATTATGTACAATAATGTTTGTCATATTTTCAGAAAAGAACATTATTTTATATTAAAAACTCTGCAAATTATAAGCAAAAAACTTAGGGCTGTTTTTATAAAAACCTTAATTTCTCTACGAGTATACATGCTATCCTTGTAAAAATTAACATAGTACATTACAATAAGCCAATTAATCATAATGTGCAGTTTGAACGCTTTTGCTACATTAGTTTTGACAGGGTTATCCAAAAGATCTTCGTTCTTTTTCAATTTGTTGACAATCCCCTGTTCGATTTCGGGGAAAACTCTTCGCGAAAATTTATGAAGCGTACTATTTTGTTTACACACTTGGAGTTTCACCACATTGCGAGTCATATTTCTTTCATTACTTACTTAATTGCCAATTATGCTTAACTTTTGGACACCAGTGTACATATGTCTCTTCTAATATAATACAATTACAATTTGCTCAAATTGCCATGTCAAAAAAAGCAATTATTTTAGCAATTATTTAACAATTTTTTATGTGCAAATTTTTGCAGGCAGTAATATCCCTGTGTGTATGTATGTACAAGTTTATTTCTTATATACATGCAAAGGCAGAAAATATATAAATGACGCATTATGTCACTTTGAATATAATACACATACAATTTGCACAAGTAGCCATGTTAACGAAAAAAAGAAAAAAAACGTTTTTAGCAATTATGTATGTGCAACTTTTTGCGGAAAGAAAGATGCCCGTGTGTGTTTGTATGTATATATGTACAAATTTATGTCTTATATACATACAAGTACAGACAAGATTCGTTAATTTCGTCTTCTGCGAGTTATTAAATTGTATGTAAATGAAGATGCTTATTATAAACTTTGATGGAGGTGTAAACATAGATGTAGTTGCAGCTGTATTGCTACAGCATATCGTTAATTTTATACCGTACAGTGTTATAATGTAGACAATCGATTTAGATGCATTTTTTAATAATAAACTAATATTAATTATTATAATTTGAATCTAAGAAGGTAAAATTTTAAATTGTCACACTCTGATGTTGGATCATTGAATGTCCTACATAGATGTAAAAACATCTGTTTGAAATTTAGTCTAATATAGATAAACAGAAAATGTGCTTATTGCATTTTTCAATATTTAAGACTTTTGAAAAAATATCGTAACATTTTAAACAGAGAATATCTTTTTGTTTTTATTTTGATATCTAAAATAACATTATATTGGTATTCTGATTTTAAATTTTGCAGGAAAAATACTAGTTAACGTTACATATCAAACAAATATAATCTCAAGAGAAATAACAAGACCTGTTCGTTCAATAATAGTAACTTAGGTTTTGTGCGTACATAATTTTATTATTTTAGAGGTAAGAGGGATGGACAGTCTGGTATAAGATATCGCAAAATATCTCTGGGAAGAAAGAGGGATTTGTCTTTTGATAACGTTAGCCTTTTTAATTCAACTAAAATTTTCAGATTTTATTTGTAACTTGTTCTTTTTATCAAAACAGTATGTTATCTATTTTTACGGAAATACAAAGTTAATATTTAAATAATTAAATGATTAATAATTAATCATAAAATTATTTAATTCTAAATTGTGGAACATGCCAACGTTCGGCATTCCTATTTTCCTATTATATGAGCATGCTCATACAACCAAAATTTATTTTCGAAGTGTGTTTGAAATTACTCTTATTGTATTTAATGTAGAAATGAGAAATGCTATTGTCCATTTGTTTTTATTTTATATAACGAGTTCTTTCTCTAAAAGCGCCCTCCGCCTTCATGCTATCGCTCCGGGGCAGGTGCGAGAAAGCATGTTATTGTTCAATGCATTGTGCAACAAAAAGCCATTAATAATTACCTAGCTAATTCTTTTAACTGTTATTTGATATAAAGTTATTTCATTTATGATGGTAACATTTTATTCACTTTTCTTCATTTTAATCAATAAATCATGAGAATAAAAAATTTATGACTATATTTGTATATCAGTAAAAACAAAAGAAAAAATCAAAACAAAAGAATTTTTAGATATTGATAACGATATTATAAGGGGGCGGGAGAAGTACGTGGGGTGATAATATACAGGGTGTTTCGCTACCAGACCGACAAACTTTGAGGGATGATAGTAGACATGAAAACAAACATTATTAAATAGGAAACCATAGGGCGCAAACGTTTTCTGTAGGAGCTAGGGGATATTAAAGTTTAAGGTTCAAAATTTCAAACGATGATAAAAAACGGAAAAAAGGGTCGATTCGTTTGCGGTTTTCCCTGAAATCATTCTTTATATCACGATTTTTTTAGAAAAAAAATTTAAAGGTTACGTTCAAAAATTGTCGATAGAGGGCGCTTTAGACTTTAGAATAACGAACAACTACTTTTTACCGTTATTTTGTGCATGGAGTTGAAATTATTCTAAAGTTTAAACTTTAACTTAAATTTTAAGCCCAAAATCGGAAACATTGGGATCGGGTAACTAGCGAAAATTGAACTGCGAACAGAGGGGGAGATTTTAAACGCTCATAAATATTGGACAAATAAATCGATTTCGGTGAGTTTTGCGTGTAGGTCATTCCATTGATAATTATTTTATTCAAAATGACGTACAGCTTTGGTGTTCTCATTTTTTGATAGAGGGCGCTTCCCACACGTCTCTGATATTTCAATGGCAGTGCTCCTGGGTGTTTTACTACCAGACCAACATATTTCCAGGAAGTGTTAGCGATGCAAAGACGATTCGGAATCACATAGGAATGTACTGTTGGAAATGCATTTTTTGTGAGTAACGGTTAAAGGAAAAAGAGAAAAGAAAACAGAAACAGCAGGGAAAGAGCAACACGTCAATGTGACAGAAAACAGTTTATTTAAATGTTTTACTACAAAAGGTGATCGAAATACGACCAGAAGTAGTCCGGCATGCTTGACAGCGGCGTCGCGTGGAATTCCTCACGCTTTGAAAGATTCTTGACATCTCTGATAGTTTTCTGGCAGATACAGAAATACCACCTGCGAGGTCTTCAACTGATGGTACGGTAAGTTACGTACACCCAATTTTTCATTTGACCCCAGCAGAAGAAGTCCATACATGATAGGTCCGGCGATCTGGCAGGCCAATCAACCGGGCCACCACGATCTATCCACCACTGTCCGTATGTTGCTTTGAAGTGTCGGCAAACGTCATTGGTAAACTGTGGAGGAGCTCTATTGTGCTGTTCATCGTTCGAATATTTCATTCTGCTACCTTTGGAACCGGTTCGCGAATGATCACTTCAAAGTGATCGCTGCTCATGCGCATTACCATTTAGTGCCATCTACCGCAAGGAAACCGCAGCGCCATTTACCGTCGCTGTTAAACATGCCGGACTGGTCGTAATTTCGTACACCTTTTTTAGTAAAACCTTTAAATAAACTGTTTTCTGTCACATTAACGTGTCGCTCTTTCTCTGCTGTTTCTGTTACTTTTTTCTCTGCTTTCTTTAACCGTAACTTGGAAAAGGCATTTCCAACGTTACATCCCCATGTGATTCCGAGTCGTCTTTGTATCCCTAACACTTCCCGGAAGTATGTTGGTCTGGCAGTAAAACAACCAGGCGTAATGCCATTGAAATGTCAGAGTAGTGTCGGAAGCGCCCTCTATCAAAAAATGAGGACACTAAAGCTGTACGTCATTTTGAACAAATTAATTACCAAGGGAATGACTTACACGCAAACCGCAACAAAATCGATTTGCTTGTCCAATATTTATGAGAGTTTAAAATCACCCCCTCTGTTCACAGTTCAATTTTCGCTGGTTACTCGATCCCAGTGTTTCCGATTATGGGCTTAAAATTTAAGTTAAACTCTAAACTTTAGAATAATTTCAACCCCAACGGCACAAAATAACGGTAAAAAGTAGTTGTTCGTTACTCTAAAGTCTAAAGCGCCCTCTATCGACAGCTTTTGAGCGTAACCTTTAATTTTTTTTTCTAAAAAAATCTTGATATAAAGAATAATTTTAGTGAAAACCGCAAACGAATCGACCCTTTTTTCCGTTTTTTATCATCGTTTGAAAATTTGGACCTCAAATTTTAATGGCCCCTAGCTCCTACAGAAGACGTTTGCGCCCCATGGTTTCCCATTTAATAATGTTTGTCTTCGTGTCTACTATCATCCCTCAAAGTTTGTCGGTCTGGTAGCGAAACACCCTGTATAATATAATATGGAGGGAAGGACTAGTATGGAAGGAAATACTAAAAAACTTATAACCTTACATATGTACCACCCGTTTTGTATATGAAGTCCAAAAAAGGTAATCATATTAAGTAACATTTTACTGTGTCTTATTTTCAATTAAAATATAGCTTTGAATTGAAATTTAAATGAGATGCAGGACCATGAAAAATCGAGTGTAGAAAATATGATTACAAATATCTCGGCAACTAAATAATCCTATTAACTTCTTTCTATATCAAAAATTTGTGTTTTTTAATTATTATTTATATTTACTCAGAAAAATAAATAATTGCAAAAATTTATATGTACATTTTATCAAAATGAATATTTCGAAATTCTAAAAAAAATAGTTCCGGATATTCGATGTTACTGATTTTCAACAAGTTTCTTTCTATTAGTACACACTAAGAAAATTCCAAATTTTAAGCATCTATCTCAATTTGTTTGAGATATAAAGCGTTAATAAACACACAGACAGACGACAGGTTATTTTCTAAGAATATGTTTTTCGGAATCTCCATTGTATGAAACGTGTAAATCCATCATTTTTTTTTCGATTTTTTAAACGATTTCAAGTTTCACTCTGTATTACGTGTGATGGATCAGTAATAAGCGGAATAACTTTATGTTACATGATTTAATTATTATTAAAAATTATTTAGAAAAATTGTATGTTTAGCGAAATCTCCTCAGACAGAATTAAAACCACAAAAATCAAATTTCGTTTTAAGCACACACATTTGTGACAGTCGACTTTGAAACAGTATTTACCATATAGTTTGGTTTCATCTCAATGTATTCATCTTGGAAAAATTCTAGATACCTAAATCTAGATCTAAATGTCTAAATACCATCCAAAAATGTTTTGATTAATGATCAGTTCTTTTGCAGTTGCATAAAAACTGAACATTTCTTGAGGCTGCTGTTTTTATCCTTTCTAGTCTTTTCTACTCTTTCTATTTACCTCCCGATTTATATTTGAATGAAATAAGATTTTCTACCAACATTCCAATTTATATTTCATTATTTTTTTTTCCATAGAAATTTTTCACTTAATTAATTTTAAACAATTTCCTTTGTATCACCCGCTTTTATTGTAGCTTTATAGAATAAATTTACATTATTTTACAAAGATAACCTTTAACACTTTATTACTGTACATTAGGGTGGAGCGAAAAAAATTTTTTTTTGAAAATCAAAAACGGGTAGGTGCCAAAAGTTGCCTTTATACTAGTACATCAACTGTGTGAAATTTTACCGCTGAAAAAAAATGGCTTGAGTCTGCGCTTTTGCTCCAAAAATCGAAATTTTGGGTAAAATTTGTCATTTTTTGACATTTTTTCAAAAAAATTAAAAAATTCCTACAGAGCTGGTTAGTATTTAAAAGTGTTGCTTAGACCTTTATATTTATCTGCTTAACATATTTAAACTATAAAACAATATGTTTATTCCCTATAGCTGGAGCAAAACAGACAACTTTTAGTAAGAAAACAGCATTACCACTCTATTGGGTCATACAACGAATTATTGTTTTTAATACAGCTCTTGTTTTCAAAACTACCTAGGAGATGCGTCGTGGAGGTGGCTATATTTCCTATACCACCCGGCCCAACTATTCGATCATCTTAGTACAGTGTTTTATTTATGCATTGATTTGTGATTTTCTTTATAAAAAAATGGCATGTTTTCGATGCTTCCACCTTGTTTATCTGTTCTTTGCATCTACATGCTGCTGTAAATATCTTCATGTATATTTTTACAGTTTATACAAAAAAATGACAAGAAGAGTAATGCACGGGAATATTATTAAAGGGATCTATTCGGCCATGTATTATATTTATCAAACTTACATTCAGTTGATGAATAGTGATTGGAAGTTCTGTTACCACAACATTTTTTCAGTCAATTGTATTTTTTTTACGTAATGATTTGCTTCAAAAATGATTTCAGATATTTCAACTATAAGTATGCCATCATTTATTCTACTTTTGCATTTTTTATATGTTGAGAAGCGAGCTGTTTCATGTGATGGTGATCGTCAGAGAGAATCGCAATGAACATTTGTTCTCCATGTATAAAGCAACAGCTGTTGTAAATAACTTTTTTTTTGCATTAGTTTTATGCCGTTTTCTAAGTGTTTTCGTATCTAGGTAACTTCCTATTAACTTTTACATCCCATTTTTATGAGCGGACAACATTTGATGGTGAAATGTCCTGGGTATAAACTTATAATGCATAGCACTTTATGAGGGAATGTACGGATTCTAATTGACTATAAGTGCTCATTAGAATTAGGAGAATTTTATTTGTCACTGTGAACCATTTTGCATGGGGTAAGATTAGAATTGTGTATAATATTGAATCATTCGCTACTTCAACTCCAGTGAATTTCCTCTGCGACAATTATTTGAGAAGTCGATATAAAACGTTCTAAGCTACATGGATTCACCGGATCAATAAGGAAAATCTTTGTCTGCTTACTATTCACTTCCTATTGCAATTTTTTTTTTTATAAAATAGAGAATAATTTTGAAAAATTATTTTCTCAAATTGAGAAAAAGATACTCAGAACAGACTAGAAATTTCTGCCGGAGATTGCAAAGCTAATTCATAAGAAGCTATTTCTCAGAAAGAATGGGGAATAGGAATTTAGAAAACATCTCACACAAAAGACAGCTCATAAAGTTAATAAAATTTTCTGCTTTATATAAGCACAGATTGTCAATCAGCGTTTATATGTTCACTCACAAAATGTATAATCCAAGTTTATACCGCGGGATGTTTTAAACCAAATGTACTACACACCTTAATAATAGATCTAAAATCTTATTAGAAATTACTGGACTACGGAACAACACAGGAAAAATCATACTAAAACATCTTTAGAAATATTGTTGTTTTACAACAAGTAGTTTTTGAAATTTTGTTTGCAATCCTCTGTGACAATCGTTATAATATTAAACAGCTAGCTTCTCAGCATATATTCAATGTAATAGGTTCAATAAATGATGACATACTAGAAATTAAATTCATACAATCAATTTTTAGGCAAATCATTGCATAAAAAATGTAATTGATTGAAAGAATGCTGTGATAACTAAACTTCCAATCATAATGTACTAATTGCATGAAATTTTAATGAAGATAATAGACTGCTGAATAGGTTCAATTAAGAACATACCCAATACACTGCTCAGCTTCTCTTCTGTTATACATGGTATACAAATATACGTGCAGCAGGTCACACCAGCATGATCCAAATCATCCAAAGTCAGTGAATATAAAGAAGAGATAAATTACTTTGATATATAGAAAACTTATACTCGTCTTCGGGAAAAAAATAACAATTCAATACATAAATAAAACACTGGGCCTAGATGATTGGATGGTTGAGACGGGTGGGATAATTCAACCACCTCTATGAGTTATATACACAGTAGTTTTGAAAGCAACTACGTAAGAAATGCATTCAAAACAACATTTCATTGTATGCTCCAATAGAGAGGTTAACGCTGATTTTTCACAAAAAGTTGTCAGATTTGCTCCAATTATACAGACTACAGATATTGTTTTATAGTTTAAATATGTTAAGCAGATACATATAAAGATCTAAGCAACACTTTTAAATACTAACCAACTCTGTAGGAATTTTTTAATTTTTTTGAAAAAATGTCAAAAAATGACAAATTTTACCCAAAATTTCGATTTTTGGAGCAAAAGCGCAGACTCAAGCCATTTTTTTTCAGCGGTAAAATTTCACACAGTTGATGTACTAGTATAAAAGCAACTTTTGGCACCTACCCGTTTTTGATTTTCAAAAAAAAATTTTTTTCGCTCCACCCTACTGTACATGATAAAGTGTGGATGTTTATGTTTCTAAAATAATTTAAATATATTCTGTAAACTTACAATAAAAGGGAGTGATTACAAAGGAAATAGTTAAAAATTAATTAAAGGAAGTATATACAGGGGAAAGTTGGATAAAACCGGGAATCAGGCTTTATGGCTTTATTTCGGCCGGTATCTAGCCGAAACTTTTAGAATTACTTCTAGGTGAGCGGCATGCCAGTTCCAAGTAAACAGAAGTCGTGTAAACGAGCTCGCTTTGCAGTGGTGATTTTTTAAAGATTTCACGAGAAAAAGTTTAAAATTCGACATCTGCAATATTACGTTACCAATCCTAAATATCTAAGGATTTAGTTTAGGTAAGTATAACGTATTGCAGTCGATTATTTACTCCTTATTTTTATTACGTTTTGTATTCCCGTCTAAGAGTTATCTGAAAAACGCTAGAGTAGCATTCCATTAAAATGGCATGGTCGGACAAAACCGGGATGCAGATGACTGGACATAACCAGGAAGTTTCCGGTTTTGGATAATTCATTTATTTGCATGATTGAAACAGAATCATCTTTTTCATACATTGTTTGACGATCTACAAATATTTAAAAACTATCCAAAAAATATTATTTTAACTAAGTTGTTATACAGAAGACTGTGTTTAGTCATTTGAATTTCAATATCGATCTTTATTTCAACACCCTACAAATTAGAACTCGAACAAGAAGAAAAAGAAAGGATGGAAAAACAATACAAGAAGAACTTAACCCTGAAGCGAAAACTTTCAATGACAGAAAAGAATAGAAGAAAAAAAATGATGTAAAAAGAAGTCTAAAGAAAAAAAGTCTTTGACATCAAACGAGCAGGAAGATGAAAGTGAAGCATGCATCTTTTGCAACGGTTAATATGAGCAATTTAAATCAAAGGTGAGTTGGATACAGTGCCTTCACTGCAGAGCGTGCGCAACATGAAGCATGCAGCAATGCAAATGAACAAGAACGAAACTTTCATTTGTGATTTTTGTGCCTAAAAATTTCAAATATTAAAGCGTAACTTAACTCATTCTTATTTTATATAGATTTGATATAGATTCACATTCTATAAGTATAATATTTCAATTTTCCTTTAATAAATATTATTATTGCAAAGTTGCAATGAGCTTTTAATTATTTTTTCCAGTTCCTGCTTTTGTCCGACTTGGTCGGACAAAACCGGGACATTGCACACTTCTAAAAAAAGTGTTGTTAAATAAATGCTTTTTTTTCTTCGCAAGGAATAAATTTATCGTTTTATTACAAATTTTGACTGTTTTGTTAACATAGTGCACAAAAATAAAAAGAAAAGCATTAGAGTCCCGGTTTTATCCGACTTTCCCATACAGTATATAAAAAAACGTTTTTCAAAAATACTTAAATAAGGGAGGTCTGAGCATCTTGTCCCCCTTCCGCATATTGTTTGCGTTAAGGGTCTCCAAATAGCTACTTTTTAAAGTATAGCACATGTTTAATCTAATGTACTGTAATATCTTTAGCCTAGAAAGAAAGCTTAAAATTTCTGCATATCTTAAAACCGACTTACATGGTGGTTAAAACATTATTACTTTTTTTTAGAAAGAAGAGATTACTATAAATATTACTTAATGCATTTATTTTTAAATGAGTAAAGTTTAAATCGTATAATCACATTAATTCTTAACTTTATTTTATTTAACAGAGTTAAAATATTACACTTCGGTGTTTGAAAAAAATCTTAAGTGCATTTTAGAAAATTTGTAAAAAATGCTTCATATTAAAGAAGCATGGTTTTCAAAAACCAATATATTTAGTGTTTTATTAATTCTTTATGATGTTTGTTAACTTAAAACTGGAAATTATGATTTTTTTCCTAATTAAGTTGTACGTTCAAAAAAATTGAAAAAAGAAGCATTCCTATGTAAATGTAAAAATAATTTTTAGAACTTTTACGCGACAAATAAAACAGAAAATACGTAAATACTTCAAACAATATTTTTATAAAAACATCAATTCTTTCGCAAAGAACCACAATTACAAGATAACAAACTCTATACAACTTTTCTTTTAAGAGGAAGTACAAAGGAAGATTTTTCTTATGTTTAATGGTACATAATTGTTGGTAAGAGTAATATTTATTTTTTTATATTTAATATTTATCCATCTGTATGTATATTTAAATACTTTATTTTGAAGATAATATATATTTTTTTTTCAGATTTCTTAAATATAAGGATTTTTTAAATTGCGAAAGTAAAACTCTAAAAACGAATTAATCACTGATCCAAATGACCTGAAATTTCACAAATAAGCTGCCAAAAGAATTGGGATTTTTTAAACGCAGTAAAAAATTTAAAAAATAAACTAACAACGTTTGAATTGATTGAAACTGACTGAATTGCTCTGTATGTACAGTAAATTCAGGATATGAGCTTTCGCATGACACATGCGCATGACGATAACAATGCGAACCAATAGCTCCAGTTCATTATTCTACAGATGGCCTTGTAATCACTGTGCGACCGACACTGAAAACCGTGGACTGCTCATTGAAAATCTCTTGTGTTAATTGCGAATGCTTTATTCCATATTTTTATTTCGTTCTGTTTCTGCGAAGTTGTTTGGAGTCTGTTTTTCCGCTTAATGTATTCTGGAAAAACAACGGGAAAAACTTTTTTTAAAGACATATCAAAATCGTGCACAATGCGGCGATTGGGAAAATGAAAGCATTCATCTTCAGAGTATCAGAACGAAATAAAAAATATGAAGTAGAGCATTCGTGCGGAACTTTGAAACTAACGCAAGAGATTTTCAAAGTGCTGTGTTCTTCGTTTTCAGCGTCTATGCTACAGTCATTGCGAGAATATCTGTAGAATGATAAACACGTGGTCCGCGTGCTTCACATTTTTAAGGTCAATGTGTACACTATATTGTCAAAGGTGACCGGCGACTTGCGATTTTAGACGTTTTGATAAATATCTAGAAAAATATATGAGGAATTATTCTGAAAATCCAGGTATGTTAACAGAATAGTATAGGTCATATATTTCCATGTCGTTTTTTTTTAATTCCATAGGGGACTGTCAACAAATTGAAGACGAACGAGGATATTTTTTATAACCCTGTCAAATCTAATGTAGCAAAAGCGTCCAAACAGCAGATAATGATTGTCGTGTACAGTGGGGGGGAACGTTTCTAACGACGTTCCGAAACAAGATATTAAGTGCGTGATCGTATTTTAGTAGTACACTGCATTGAATTGGCCGCAAACGACCACAAGACATGAAGCAATATAGATCAACAACTTTGTGGAATCATTTGCAGGAAAATATAATTGAAAAATCGAAATAGAGCTTACCTGCATAAACTTGAATGAGAAAGTGAGCAGATACACACCGAAGAATAAGTTCATAACATTTTTTAGTAAAGAACTTTTATTTACTTTTTTTATGAAGATAAATGATCATAAATTCTTGGAGCGTATTATAGCTTTTAGAAGATATGACTCTCTTATTTTTAGAGCCAGGCATGAAAAGCACATTATCACTTGAACAAAAATTTATGAATGAATAGAAGAACTTTTTTTAAATGGTTATACCTTTTCGTGATTCTCTTGGAGAATAAGGGGCAAAATATTAACATACGCAATAAAACAAAAAAGTATTCCTTCCTGTATTGAGCATACAATGTAACGCTAACGGACATTCTAAGTGAGCGATTTTCCAACAATTTTTAAAAAAACAATCATTCCTTCAGGAAAATACAGCATTCTCTTAAATCGACACACATATTTCTTATACGAAATTTTCTTCCTTTTTGGAAATCATAAGATGTATCTTTCATAGACGAACAAGTCTTAAAATACCTCCACAAAGGGATAAAAGTCTTTCCTTGCCTTTTAAATAATTCCATTATTTTCACATTTAAAAAATGCTGAACGTTAGTCGTAAAAAGCCGAACAAACCATTTTTATTGGGATCTCACACATCATTTTTGCAGGCATTTATTTCCGTACATCTGCAGACGTCCGCTCCGCTCTGAGCCGAAACCGCTTCCCTTCTAGCCGCTCCGGAAAGAAGGCAGGGGTTGCCATAAAATTAAAAAATACGCCAACTAGCAGGTCAAAAGGAAGTGGCGAAACAATAGAGAGGCCAAGGGCATCGCGGAATAATAGGGAAACTGTATTTTAAGAATAAACCTTTATATCAGCAGAAAGATGCGGAGCCAAAACAGGATAACAGGACGCACCAACTTTTAAATTACGTAACAGAAGAATAGTACCTAGCGTTGCAAAGGTTAGAAAAAACCCGGTCTAAACCCGGGAATAAACCGGGTTTTTAGGAATAAACCTGGAAAAAACCCGGGATTTTTTGGAATAATTCGGTTTTTTGGGAATAAACCTGGGAATAAACCTGGTCTATTGGAAATAAACCCGGGAATAAACCGACTTTTTGCAACTCTAATAGTACCTGATTGGACAATAGGAGGAGTCATAAAACGGAAGAAGAAACCCCATCGAACATTCTAGAAAAGACAGGAATCCTCCACAACCGGAAGGAACAAAATTTCTAACTGATTTCAACATTTGAAATCAACAAAAAGTTAGGTAATAAAAAGGACTTTACAGTGGAGATTAAAAAAAGCGAGAATTAAGATAACTTTTAGAATGCGAAATATATAATAAATGACTAAAGATTAAAACCAAAAATAGACGATAAATTAAATTAAATAAAAAATATGGCAGTGGTTAAGAGTAACCACAACAATGATTACGTGCGCGTATTCCAATAAACTGGATGCGATGTTATGAGGATAGCACTTATACTCGTAGAGAAATTAAAGTTTTTATAAAAACAGTCCCAATTTTTATTATAATTTGCAGAGTTGTTAATATAAAAAGAACAATACAAAGAACCTTTTCAGAAAATGTGACAAATAATTTTGTACACTATATGATCAAAGATGACCGGCCACTTGCGATTTTAGACGTTTTGTTAAATACCTAGAAAAATACATGAGGAATCATTCTGGAAATCCAGGTATGTTAACAGAATAATACAGGTCATATATTTCCGCGTAGTTTTTTTTTTTTTTTTTTTTTTTTTTTTTTTTTTTTTTTTTTTTTAGGGGACCGTCAACAGATTGAAAACGAATGAAGATATTTTGCATAACCCTGTCAAATCTAATGTAGCAAAAGCGTCCAACAGCAGATAATGATTACGTGGCGTATTCCAATAAACTGGGTGTGATGTTATGAGGATGACACTTATAATCGTAGATAAATTAAAGTTTTTATAAAAACAGTCTCAATTTTTCTTATAATTTGCAGAGCTGTTAATATAAAAAGAACAATGCAAAGAACCTTTTCAGACAATATGACAAATAATGTTGTACATAATACCCTGTAATCTTCTAGGAAAATGAGCAGGTTTACTATATAATATTTCATTGCGCATGAGTCACCGCAATCAAAATGTAATTTGTATAATGAATTAGCTAAATATATAGAACAACTTATGTAAATGTATCAAAAACATAGCTTGGAAATTCTGAAAGTAATCATCGATAGAGTAAGTTCAAAATCCGTTATTCTCAAATTGAGGCAAAATTATGCGGGGCTGTATCCTTATATCCATGGATTAGCGTCAATATATAGCATACTAAATATTGCACGTACGGTATCTGGGGCATTACTTATATTGCTTACTATTAATAATTTCACGTGATCAAAACAATGAAACTATTAAAATTTGTAATTTTTTACATTGTTTTTCATACTATAAAAGTGTTTCGAGACGTCATAACAAAGAGTGTCACGATTTCTCCAATCTAAGGAGTTTTACAAGTGGCTAAAGTGAAATAAAGTACGGATAGCTACTTGTAGGCAGTTTTAAGTTAACGTAAAAGGAGTTCCTTTTCGATACCAGCTCTTAAAATCATATGAGAGATCTCCAGTAGAAGTTTTCTGTGCTATTTACAATAAGCAAATGATCATCCGCAGTGGTATAGTCGTAAAAAAACAAAATAGTAGAGAGTATACCTTAAGACAAAGGATCTATCCTATAATGCATATACTATAGATTTCTTGAGAAACAGAGGTATATGGTGTTCCTGAAAAATATCCAGAAGGTTTACGGCATATGCTCCCATATACCCACCACTACATCCCTGACATTCACTTCGTTTTCATTCCAATTAAGTTTCATTTTTAGAAGCGCATTCAACTTTCTTAAAATTCAAATAAGTATTCACTGAGGAACGTGAGTATTTTATAAAAGGCTTGGTATCTACAGGGTGATTAAGAAAAACGTTGTCAAAATGATATGACAAATCAAGCATACGACAAGAATAAAAAATAACATAAGAACATAGGATCGCAAACTACTTATTGAGTCACAAAGTACAGGATGTTTCATTCTAACTACACCCGGTTTGACTCTAATAATTTCGAGGAAAATAAAACCATTATAATAAAAATGAAACGATATGTACCTTATTTTGTGTGAAATGGGATAACGTTATGAAAAGATCTGGAAAAACATATTGCACAAGAAATCAATGTTAAAGTATGAACTGATTATCACAGTCCAAAATGTGATGCGTTAAGTGCATATTGCTGGCACGCATAATGCAAACTTATACCACTTGTGTTTGGTTTTATCTCATTTAAAACAAAGGTCAGAATGTCTGTTAAATACTTTATTATAATGTACTTCAGTTTTCTGAAACTTATTACTGTCTACCCAAATTGAAACACGCTGTATTTGCGACTCAATAAGTGGTTTTTGGCCCTATGTTTCTATGTGATTTTTATCCTTGTCGTATGCCTGATTTTTCATATCATTTTTTCAACGTTTTTTTATAATCACGCTGTATAACGCTTATACTAAATACGTAATAAAATTACACGTAGCTGCATTCTTTCGTTGCGTTGGAGATAAAGTCTTTATCTCCACTCTGTCCCTTACGGACGCGTGTTAAATTAGGTGATGAAGAGCTGTTATTGTTGTACCTCGAAAGGCGTCCTGCTTAATTTTTTTATGGTGATTTTACAAAGTTTTTCAGTTTATTTAACGAGTACATATGTTTCTTAGTTTTAAATACATTTTGATCGAAGCTATTTTGAGTATGTGAAATACTTAAAATTGAGTACATTTTACTTAATTTTGAGAACTCATTTCTTTTTTTCAGTGTAAGACTTGTTGGTTAAAATTTCTGCATGTAGACGAACTCACATTAAAATTTAAAGAAACAATAATAAAAATATAAGTGCCGGTGTTATTTTTATGGAATGATTTGCGACAAAAATGAAATAGGAGTATCCTTTTTTATTACCATTAATCACTTAACTAATCAATATTTTCGAGAATTTTTTTTTTTCAAATAATGCTTATTTATTTGTCTTTTACAGAATTTTCAATTTTTTATCACCGATTTTTCAAAAAAGAAAATTTTGCCTATTAAAATTAGAAAAATGCTAGACTTAAATAATTCAAAATTTACAATAAAAAATTAATAAATCTTGAAAAATAATACATCCAGATTTGAAAATTTTTACCCTTAGCTGGTATGGACAAATCATAATTGGCAAAAATATGTTGCTCGAGCAGTTAATAAAGTATAAATAAAGTATTTCAATCTATTTCTGTATGATATGAGGTTGTATCTCAGAACATGGTATAGATTTATGGACACTGTAAAAAAAAATCCATTTATTTCACGGAAAAACTGCTGGCAGTAATGTTGCCAGCAGTTTTTGCAGTTATTGCAGCAAAATTAGATGTTATAAATTCGATGCGATAAAATTTACATCTAATTTTACTGCAATTTTTATGGCAAAAAATGCTGCCAATATTGCTGCCAGTAATTTTTTGCTGTAAATTTAAAGGATATTTTTACAGTGTATGTAATTTAAATATTGTTATAATTTAAATTTTATATTTACATCTTCGTTTAGATTAATAAAATTTTTTAAAATTTATTTTTCAAACAACTGGATAGATGAATACTGTAGTTTATCCATTCATCACCTAAGCTCTAATCTGTGTAAAGTGTTTAAATAATTTTATGTCCATTCTTTAACTGTAGTATTTTAATCAATTTAAAAATTTTAAGAAAATTAAAATTATGATTTCGTTAAAATTCACAAAGAGAGAAAAAAGATACAAAATATACCTTTGATATCTTACCTCAAAATTTTACAAATTGAAAATATTTAATATTTTCTTATTTTATCTTGTATTTTATCGTAATTCTAAAATAGAGCATAAGGATAATTATATTGCTTTTTCCTTTAAAACTTAAAACTTTTATTTCATCTCAAGCAGCAATATAATTCGAAAATAGATACCTTGTATTTATTTCATATTGTTTTATTTTAATGCGTATTCACTACATTAATTTCTAACGAGCCTATCTCATATTTAAGAATAAATTAAAATTAAATGTAAGCGACTCTGAAATAACACTTCTGAAAAGAGAAGAAACAAGAGATTATAAAACTCCTTTAAACAGAATCTTTTAATAAACTTTTACTGAATTTAAAACGCAGTAATAAAAGCAACTATATTTTTAAAAATGTAAAAAGTGTTTTTCATGTTTAAAAATTGTTCTTGTATGATAAATATAAATTAGTTTTACTTAACTTTTAACTATTATTTGTTTTTATTCTTTTTGAAATGATATTGTATACACTCAGCATATAACAGTAATTAAACTTACACAGGTCAAGTTTTAAAATGTTTCAGTATTACAGTGTTTTCTTTCTTTAACCATTTTAAATCATTTTGTTTTGTTTCATTACAATTACAGTGTACTTCAAAAGTTTCTTGATATTTTTCTGAAAAGTGCTTTCAAGAAAGTTCTTGTTTGTTTACAAATAAGATGTACAAGATATAATGATGAAACTGCTGTATAAGTCTCAAACTTTCATGGATGATGCAAAAGACATCTAAAAACGAATGAGATGTTATTTGTGCAGTGCATCAGTTATTCGTTGTGTTATATGTTCAAGTTCGTGTATCTTCACTGCGTACACCTTCAACTCTATGACCTACCACACAAAAATTCTGGGAGCGTTGAGAGAAGAGAGCATGTCATACACAGTCTACGAAAAGCGCAATCTATCCAGGTAACAGATAATTGTTCACCGAGAGATTATCGTAGACTTAATTACATGAGGAAATCGAAGGTTAGTGAAGGCCTCGGAAAAAAATTAGGCCGACGGGCGCGATTAGATTCAATCCTAGCACATTGGTAGGGCCTCTATTTCCTTATGATATGAGATTACAGAAGATGAGATCACATTAGGTTCAATAGAAAATTAGGTTCAATCCTAGCACTCTGGTAAGGCCTCTATTTCCTTATGATATGAGATTGCATAAAAAGAGATCACAATATGGTATCTATTAATATACATAGTTTAAATATTGTTATAATTTAGACTATATATTTATGTTTACGTTTAGGTAGGAAAAATTATCAAAATTACTTTTTTAAACAACTGGATAGATGAACTGAGTTTTTTATCCATTCATCATTTGAATGTTAATCTAGGAAAATTTTTTAAATATTTTTATGTTATCTTTAAATGTAGTGTCTTTTTCGGTTTGAAATTAAAAATTAAAAAAAAAGTTTATGTTTTCTTTAATATGCCCAAAAAATTACTTTTGATACATTATCTCAAAATTTTACAAATGAAAAATCTTTAATATTTTCTTATTTTCTCTTTTAGTTCATTTCGTAAACTAAAAAGAGAGCATTAGCATAATTATATTACTTTTTCCTTTAAAACTTAAAACTTTTATTTTATCTCAAGCAACGATATAATTCTGACAATACACTATAAAAAAAGGGTGGATCTACTAAAAAAATTGTAGTCTTTTTCAGTGATCCTTGCAATTACTAATTTTTTTTAACTCTTTCTCAGCTACAAGAACATCTGTAAAAATTACTAGAAAAAAGCTATCAACGAATAGAGTTAATAGTTTTATATTTTAACAGTTAAAACTTACTTGGTGTGGCTGTGATAGCCTAGTGGTCATAGCACCGAACTCCAGGCTGAAAGGTCCCGGGTTCGGTGTTCGACACCACCAAAGACGCACCGAGTGTATGCAGTGTAAGTACTCGATAAATAAACGGGTTATGAAAATACTGTCGTAGAAGTTACCATAGGTAATGATATCAGGACTTTCTCTCCCCTTCGGAAGCATATCAAAATTGAGCAGGTGGCAATGCTTGATACTGCCATCTATTGAGGCTTTGCCGAAAATCTTCCGCTGATGAAGGCTGTCTCCTTACCCACTGAATGCAGTTCAAAGGAAGCTCCTGCCCTTCTGGCACACGTCAACAACAAAACTTATTTGGTGGTTCTCGCTAAAAAGTTTTGAGTTTTTATACGAAAAATTCATTTATACAATTTACAAAATAAATGTTTGTTTCACTTGCTAAAATTGCGTTTGTAATAGTTACTTAGAATCTGTGAGTAATGGTTACTAAAAGTAATTTTGAAGCTGTTACTAAAATTTGCTTGGTGGCTCATGGTAAAATGTTTTAAGTTAGTTACACAAAAAATTCTTTTGTTCCGTTTACAAAAGAAACTTTTGTTTCACTTGCAAAAAAAAAAGTTTGGAATGGTTACTATTTGTATTTTGAGTAATGGTTATTAAAAATTCTGTGGAATACAAATTTACTAAAAAAATTTTACTAACCTCATGAGTCTTTTTCACAGTGTAGATAAATCGTACTGATTTCATACTGCTTTATTTCGCTGCGTATTCACTACATTAATTTCTACCTATTAGTTTACCTTATATCTAGGAATAAATTAAAACTAAATATAAGCGACAGCAATAACACTCCTGAAAAGAGTGACAGAAGAGAATATAAAACTCTTTTAAACAGAAACTTTTAATAAAATTTTACTGAATGTAGAACGCAATAATAAAATCAACTATTTTTTTCTTAAGTAAAAATTGTTTTTATGTTTCAAACTAGTTGGATGTGTCAATCCCAAAACTTTCTTCTATCTCATAAGTACATTTTAATATTTAAAAAAAAACGTGGTGACCCCAAAGTTACCCACTATCGAATTTCCTCGAACATTTGACCTAGTCTAATGAGATTCTGGTATCCGAAAAGCCTAAAACGCAAAATTTAATTAATATTTTGAGAAAATGAGCTTAGTAGTGCCTCATGTTGGTTAATTTATACTAAAACCGAATAAGCATCTATTTATGTCAAGACCTAACAGAATCTGAAATTTGATGGAATTTGGTCCATTAGTTCTTGAGATATAGTTATCACAAAAAAATTGCAAAACGTAGCACAGCAACACCATATCTTGGACAATTTATACCAAAACGTAAAAAAGCGTCTAATTATGTTATGGTGTAAAAGAATCTGAAGTTTGATGAAATTCTGTGCATTAGTTCTTGAGATATAGCTAGTTGAAAAAAACGTGTAAAATATAGCACACCAGCACCATCAGTTGAAGGATTTATAACAAAACTTAATCATCGTGTAATTATATGTCATTTTGTAACAAAATCTGAAGTTTGATGAAATTCTGTGCGTTGGTTGTTGAGATATAGCTATCGGAAAAATCGTGCAAAATGCAGCATAGCTGCACCTCCTATTGCAAGGTTAATACCAAAATGTAATCAGCGTCTAATTATGTTATATGTTCTAGTGTAACAGAATTTAAAATTTGATCAAGTTCTCTGCATTAGTTCTTGAGATATAGCTATCACAAAAATCGTGCAAAATGTAGCATAGCAGCGCCACCTATAGGGCAGTTCACACCAAAACTTTATCAGCGGCTATGTATCTCAAGGTATCGCGGAATCTGAAGTTTGGTGAAATTCTGTGCATTAGTTCTTGAGATATAGCTATCATGAAAATCATGAAAAACGTGGCATAGCAGCGCCACCTGCTGGCCAATTCACACCAAAACTTAATCAGCGTCTATGTATATCAAGGGGTCACAGAATCTGAAGTTTGGTGAAATTCTGTGCATTAGTTCTTGAGATATTTGAGATATAGCAATCTTGAAAATCATAAAAAACGTAGTATAGCAGCGCCACCTGCAGGCCAATTTTCACCAAAAACCAATAGGCACTAATTTATATTAAGGTCTAACTGAATATAAGATTTTATTAAATTTCGAGCATTAGTTCTTGAGATAGAGCGCCCACAAATTTTTTGTCACATACAGACAGACAGACTCACAGACAGACACACAGACTCACAGACAGACGGACAGACTCACAGACAGACATTTTCTAAAAATAGTCAAAACGTGTTCAGGACCTTCTAAAACGTATAAATCCGTCGAAAACCGGAAGTCGAAAATTTTCATGAATCCAATACTTTCTTCTTGTAAAGATAGAAGAAAGTAAAAATATTCAACTATGACAAATCTAAATTAGTTTTACTTAATTTTTAACTATTATTTGTTTTTATGCTTTTGGAAATGTTACTGTATCCAGTCAGCATATAATAGTAATTAAACTTATATAGTTCACGTATTAAAATGTTAGTTTTATTCTGTTTCCTATATTTAACTATCTTTAAACATTTTGTTTTGTTTTATTACAGGGTATTTTAAAAGTTTCTTGACATTTTCCTAAAAATTGCTTTTAAGATCAAGCTTGTTAGTTAAAAATAAGATGTAGAAGATATCAGTACAAAAAACCCTGAACGGGTTAAAAGCTTGTGACGCAGCACTTTATCTTATATATCTAAGAATTTTAAATTTGGGACTTAAAACTAATGATATCAAAATTTATGTGACGCTATGCTATTAATTAATATATACATATATTAAAATTTATTCATTAAGATTTTATCAATTACATCTTTCATAAATTCAAAATATGAATCTTAAAAGATATGATATCAAAATTTAAGTGACGCCTTGACGAGGCTTTAAACAATGTTTTAAAATTCCATTTATTTATTTATTGTCTAAATACATTTTCATATCTAAACAATACTTTTCATTTTCCAATACACTGTTAAATACATCACTTTCACTGAATATATATAATGCACTGAAATGTATTTATTTGAATAAATAGATTTATCTTTTGGGCTACGCTATCCAAAATCAAAAATAACATTTGAATAAATATTTTTTGCGTCATTGTATCCAAAGTAAGTTAAATAGATGCAAATAGATACAATGACGCAAAAACTATTTATTTAAATGTTATTTTTGATTTTGGATAGCGTAGCCCAAAAGATAAATCTATTTATTCAAATAAATACATTTCAGTGCATTATATATATTCAGTGAAAGTGATGTATTTAACAGTGTATTGGAAAATGAAAAGTATTGTTTAGATATGAAAATGTATTTAGACAATAAATAAATAAATGGAATTTTAAAACATTGTTTAAAGCCTCGTCAAGGCGTCACTTAAATTTTGATATCATATCTTTTAAGATTCATATTTTGAATTTATGAAAGATGTAATTGATAAAATCTTAATGAATAAATTTTAATATATGTATATATTAATTAATAGCATAGCGTCACATAAATTTTGATATCATTAGTTTTAAGTCCCAAAGGGGGTAGCGGGTTAAGGGGGGTCTGGCGGCCCCCACCGAATCTGGTAAAATCGTTCCAAAAATCTTGAAGAAGGTCGAAAAACAAGCAGTATAATCTTGTTACCGACATTACAACCCCAAACGAAAACACAGTAATGGCGAAAAATATGATTTTTTGTGATTTTTATTTTTTTCAACCAGTTTAATTTATTTTTAAATGGTTTAAACGCAATTAAAAATTTGTTTTGGATGTGTGGAAGTCCCCTGAATTTTTTCAGATTTTTTGGTCATGTAAAAACATGTGAATTTTAGGTTTAAATGCGAAAAAATCGTGAAAAACGCGTCATTTTCAAAATTCAACCCTCTAATTTTTAGGGTTGTTTTCATTTTCCCGAGGGGTGCTGTATAGTATAGATAGCGGCAATCGTCTTCTTTCGAATGCAGGCAACGGGACTCAGTTTGGTCAATTTTGGTGAGCGGGGCGATTTTTTGAAAAAAACTCGAATTTTCAACTTTCGGTAAATTATGGCGCGTACTTGGTATAATGCGTCTTTGCTATAAAAAATGCATCTCTGTAAGAGTTTTTGAGGTCGCTGATCACGAATTTGATGTCAAAAAATTTTTTTTACAACAAATTCACTTATAAATATTTATTAACACAGGTTTGATAATGTAAAAATATTAATGAAAGATTTTTTTAATTTCTCTCAATTAACTGTTTTTTAGTTTTTATTCCAGAAAAAGTTAATTAATAATAATAATAGTAATATTAATAGTATTAATAATATTATTAATAATATTAACATAAGGTAAAAGGAAACAACTAACGACTCAAGAGGTGAATGACTCGATACAAATAGTCGATTTGTAACTAAACTAAGATGGGTAGTAGAGGCTAACCATCATTGCATCATAAGTTTGACAATAAACGTTTGCTATCAGCTAAAACTTATTGCAAAATAGCGAATTTTCTGGTTAACTTGTTCGAAAAACGACTCAATTGTGATAGCGAATTACAAGATGAGATTACTAACGAAATGTTGCTCAGAAAAAACGTTAATAATGATTTAGCGAAAGTGGTAGAAGAGAAAAACTGGAACAGAAAAAAAAGGATCTTCAGACCTCTGACGTCAAATGATGTTGTAGACTTTCCGGAGTTGACAGAAAGAGTCTGAAGATACTTTTTACAGGGTCTTACCAGTTATCACAGAACGTTTCTTATTTAGCAGAATTATGTACTGAAGATGGAGTTCTTAATATGCATTATTTGTTGGAAGATAAATCAATTTTGAAATGCGAAGTTCAATCGAGGCACATAAGTCGGAAAAAGTACAGGTGTTACGTAAAATACGTTCCTAACGCTATTGGAAGAAGTGGTATAGAAGGATACGTATGCGATTGTGCGAATGGCCTCAGAACTGTCGGTTGTTGTGTACATGTGGCCACTATCATTTACTTCTTAGGGCATGCGAGATATTTGTCGCGAATTATTCGTCCAGCACAGATTCTCACAAATCTTTTCTCTGTTCAAAGCGTTGAACCTGTTATTGAAGAAGATAGTGACGAGGATTAAAACTGTAAAATTGTTAACTTAGCTCTGTAAAAAAGTATTATGCTATTTTATATTACTGTGTGAATATTACGTAAGCTTGAATAAAATATGATTTATACCAGAAAATTTAGTTTCATTGATTATATTAGTTGAACACGATATTAAAATTGTTTAAATGCTGTGATTCAATGATATTTTTTACATTATCAAACCTGTGTTAATAAATACTTATGGGTGAATTTGTTATCAAAAAATTTTTTTGACATCAAATTCGTGATCAGAGACCTCAAAAACCCCTATAGAGATGTATTTTTTATAGCAAAGACGCATTATACCAAGTACGCGCCGTAATTTACCGAAAGTTGAAAATTCGAGGTTTTTTCAAAAAATCGCCCCGCTCACCAAAATTGACCAAATTGAGTCCCGTTGCCTGCATTCGAAAGAGGACGATTGCCGCTATCTATACTATACAGCACCCTTCGGGAAAATGAAAACAACCCTAAAAATTAGAGGGTTGAGTCTTGAAAATGACGCGTTTTTCACGATTTTTTCGCATTTAAACCTAAAATTCACATATTTTTACTTGACCAAAAAATCTGAAAAAATTCAGGGGACTTCCACATATTCAAAACAAATTTTTAATTGCGTTTAAACCATTTAAAAATAAATTAAAATGGTTGAAAAAAATAAAAATCACAAAAAAGCATATTTTTCGCCAATACTGTGCTTTCGTTTAGGGTTGTAATATCGGTAAAAAGCTTATACTGCTTGTTTTTCGACCCTCTTCAAGATTTTTGGAACGATTTTACTAGATTCGGTGGGGGCCGCCAGACCCCCCTTAACCCGCTACCCCCTTTAAAATTCTTAGATATATAAGATAAAGTGCTGCGTCACAAGCTTTTAACCCGTTCAGGGTTTTTTGTACTGATATCAGTGCTTTTTTTAGGTTAATAATAAAAAGATAAAAACAAAAAATTAAAGACTAATGCAAAGAATTCATTTTCATGATTTCTGATCACCTTTAATTACCCCTCCCCCACCCACTTAAAAAAAGATATTTCATATTTTATTATTAATATATGCTGTGCTACTTGATTTCGTTAAAAACAACTCTGTAGTAAAGTACGTTAGTATAAGATAAGAAAGTAATGTACATTCAGCAGTGTATTTCTAAGAAAGGATTTCATAATCTATGCTGTATGTATCATTTCTCATTCTAGTTAACTATGTTTATTCTTTACACATGATGATACATATACTGCAGATGGATTAAAATGATCAGGAATACAATATTCAGAATGTGCTGGAAAGTATTTCATAATCTATGCTGCGTGCATGATTCTTGTTAATTATGTTTCAACCTTTGTATAGGTTGGTAATATTGCAGATTGATTAAGACTATATCCGTTACAATATTCAGAATATGCTGGAAAGTGTTTAATAATCTATGGTGCACACAGGTTTTTCTTTCTTGTTAATTATGATTTGTTCTTTATATAGAGTGGTAAAATTACTGCAAATGGATTAAAATGATAGGTTTACAATAATGAAAATGTGTTGGAAAGTGTTTCATAATCTATACTGTATGTGTAACTTTTCATTCTTGTTAGTTTATTTATTTTTTGCTGTTTGCACAAAACATATATAAAATAACAGGGGGGGGGAGATTTGGATGGGAAGATTACTGTACAAAGATGAAACTGATAGGTTTAAAGCATTCAGAATAAAATGGAAAGTACAGTAGACTCCCTCAAATCCGCAAACCAGAAATCCGCAACTCTCTAAAATCCGCACATACTTTATGGATGTAAACAATGAAACTTTCAGATTGGATAATCGGACAAAATGTGATTTTTTAAATTTTGTATCAATTCCATATATTTTTTAATTTTCTCAATAATACTCTATTCATGTTTTTTTTTTTTTTTTTTTTTTTTTTTTTTTTCATGAAGGAAGAAAAATTAAAAAAAAAAAAAATCAAGATATTGCTGATATCACTGGTAATCACAATTTTCTTACCAAATATATTTATGCATTAATCAAGATTTTTTGGTTACTAAGCCTGGCTAAACTTTAAAAAAAAAATCCTTATTTTATGATTTTGATGTGAATTAGTAATGTACTTTTATGAGGCAAGTTTTGTTGAATAATTTTGGAAAAATATATTTAATTTTTATAATGAATATTTAATCATACACTATTGATCATTAACTTGATCTTTGCTTTTAATATTTTAATCATTTTGAAAATTATCTAAATTTTTATTATTTTATTACTTATTTTAACATTTTATTATATTGTAAGTGTTCCATGTAGGCAGACGATACAGTGCTACCTATAATTAAAATCTCAGTGTCCAGAAAGTGAAGAGAAGTGAAGTGTTTTTTCTGTTTTTATTCTAAAGTTGTGTTTGAGATAAATGCAGACGATAATGCAGCAGTTAGCTGCGAGTGAGTGTTATTCTTTTAATAAAGTGTTTTTTAAAGAACCAGTGCCTACGGAATAATTTGTGTTGTATGTGCATTAATTTTACATGGTCCGTCTCGGAGGAGGTGAAAATAATTATTAATGTGAGTAAATAATCTTCGAATTAACTATGTGCTGATGTTATGTTAAGAGTTCTATTAAAGATCTGTCCACGTTGAACATGAGAGTCTTCGAATAATATTCTGCTTAAATTAGTGAAGTGTTGTGCTCAAATAATGGAAGTGTTGTGTTTAAGAAGATATTGTTTTAAGAGTTAATGAATATTTTGACAAAAAAAAATTTATACCGATCGCTGGAAATTTTTTTTTGGAACTATGCTTTTTGGAAGCAGTCAGAAGTTTAGATGCTGCTCTTCATATTTCATGAAAATTTTCTTTGAAACGACTTTGCCAATTAAAATTAAAGAAGTCATATGTTGGTTAAATCTGAAGATGAACTGTTTAAATTATTGTGTGATTAAGATATGGACAAATAAGTTGGCTTTTTATATATTCAGTGGACTTTTTGCATATTGAGAGAATAAAGTTTTCAGTCTGTTTTCGTGGGATATGATAAGAGGAACTGTGCTGATTTTTTTTTAAAGTTTATCGTCTCCAGAGAGACAGTGCTGGTTTTTTCTATTAGTGTGAAGAACGACGATAAGACCTGAGTATGGTCTGCGTCCTAGACATTGGTGTTTATGCATTTTTGTCGTGAATGTCATGGTGCAGCAAGTGAAGTGTGTGGGCAGTATGAAAGTTTGATTGACCTGAATGCTCACAAGAACCTTTCAGCTTTGTGTTTCTTGAACTGTGTTCTACATAGCCTGTGACGACTTTGCCCAGTTGGACTTTTTGCTGTGATGCCTTATGGTGCCTGAAAGGACTTCATCCTGATAAGTTTTTGTTTGATCATGAACTGTGATCTACAGTGCTTGAAATGACTTTATAAATGAACTTTTGTTCCAAGGAATCATGGACTTAGTTGTGACAGACTGTATCCTGCATACCTTCAAGAGCTCTGATAAACTGAGAATCTACTTGGCCATGATGTTTTTGCATATTTTTTCGACAGAACTACCGGTTCTGGTACTTTGTGTGACGGAGGACTTCTGCAGTAAAAGTGAAATTTTTAAAATTCTTTTTATTGAAAATGAAATGATTTTCTTTAGTTTAATAGAAAATAATTAAATGGATAAATTTTTAAGTAGTTTATGTGAAAAATATCATATAGAGATATTTATTAAAAATGAAGTGTTAAAACCTTAATAGTTTTGCTATATTTTTAAATTTAAACTGTTAAATTTAATTTTGAAGTTTAAGTATAATGAAGTTAAAAATTGCTACATCTATCTATCTATCTATATATTTTTTTTTAATTAACAGGCCTGCATTTGAGGATTTTTGAAAAATATAAGATTTGAGAGTATATTTGAACTTTGAAAAAAGTGTGTAATGTTTTAATAGACTCTTTTATATATTTAAAATTTTTAATAAATTTAAAGTTTTTAAAAAACTTATAAGGTGCTTAAATGGTAGGAAATCAGTTTTTGGTGCTGTCTACGGGCAGAGATTTATGAATTATTGATGAAAGTTTATAGATATTTTTGAGTAATTTAATATTTTAAATTTTGTTTTGTGACATGGCTCCAGAGGTTTACTTGATCTTGCTGATTTCCTGGAGTTTATGTCCTATTCTTTTTAGTTTAAAAGTTTGGTATTTTTTTATATATATAATCTTAAAGTTTAGCATATTATGTTTTAAAAAAATCAAGTAATTTTTTTCAGTATGAGAGGTTTCTTGATTATTAGTGTTAGATTTAGGGAAACATGATCTCACGAAAATTTTGGTATATTAAGTACAGAATATTCTAAATAAATTTGAATTTTTATTTACTGAATGAATTTTATTATTTACTTTACACCAGTCATTGATTTAGTGCATATCTATACATATAATAAAACAGTAGGACCCGGTGTGTCTGTACATTGAAGATAATTGACAAAAATGGAGTCAGGGCGATAAAAGAAAACCAATGAAACACAAAAAAATTTTTTTTGAATTTTTTGTCTGTCTGTCTGTCTGTCTGTCTGTCTGTCTGTTTGTTCGAGGTTATCTTCGTAACTACTGAATGGATTTTTATGCGGTTTTCACTAATGAAGAATGCACACTCCCGGGCAGTGTATAGGCTTTGTTTCATCAAAATCGGACAACAGACAAAAAAGTAACAAAAAGAAACAAAAGAAACTATTAGGTGCGCTGCTCACGTTTTTTAGTACATAACGTTTTTTAGTACATATAAAATCCAATAGATGTCACTGTGCGATTTTAAAACGCGCTATCGTTATGTTTTCGCCAGTCTACTTAAGTATGAGAAAGTTTCAAGCTGGCTGTCGTTCCATGTGGTTTAGTCGGTAGAACGTCAGTGCGCCATACTGATGGCCCGGGTTCGATTCCCAGCATGGAATTTTTTTTCACTATGTTGGCATTAACGCCTATAAGCAATTAAAAGAATTTGAAATATTGTATTCAAGGCGAATTTTCTCTCTGGGAAAATTTCCTTGCATTAATATGTCAGTGTAATTTTTTTTTCGATTTAATTTTTTTTTTCGAAACTTTGTTTTTCTTAAAAAATTACAGTAAATATTTGATATTTCCCAACGTTTTTTGAATGATCGACTTGCTTTTTTTTTTTTAATGTATGTCTGAACCTTATCTAACTACTTCTTCAAGATTTCTTTCGATAAACCGACCAGCGTAGCGGGCGAAGGCCGCTAGTAATCTATAATCGGAGATAAATATTTCTTTTCTTTTTCTGAGTTCTCATAAAAATAATAATTTTTGTAATATGTTTTAGAGATTTTATTTAGAGTTTTAGAGTTTATTTAGAGTTGATTTAGAGTGTTAGAGTTGATTTAGAGTGTTAGAGTTGATTTAGAGTTTTAGAGTTGATTTAGTTTTAGAGTTGAGTTAGAGTTTTAGAGTTGAGTTAGAGTTTTAGAGTTGATTTAGAGTTTTAGAGTTGTTTTAGAGTTTAAGAGATGATTTAGAGTTTTAGAGTTGATTTAGAGTTTAACAGATGGTTTAGAGTTTTAGAGTTGAGTTAGAGTTTAAGAGTTGATTTAGAGTTTAAGAGCTGATTTAGAGTTTTAGAGTTGTTTCAGAGTTTTAGAGCCATGGAAGAGATCCACCATTTTAAGTGTTAGGATTTTTTGCAGTTGTTTAGTGTCATGTCTGCTCAATGCTAATTTGAGAAATAATTTTTAAAGTTGACTTTTGTTAATTGGAAGCTGAAAGTTGATCACGTGTAAGGCTAAAAATTCAACTATTTTGATGAAGGAGTCTTTGAAGATCGGATCCATTTTTTGATTGAGTTGATGGATCTTTTTGCGGATATTTTTTTTTGTATTGAGTTTAAGCAATTGTGAAATGTTGAAATAGATATGGAAATAAATTAATAAAGTTTTTGTTATAATAATGTAATAGAACAGATTTAAATCTTTTGTGTTAGATTCAACTGGAGGATTGCATTTTTTTTAAAGTTGTTAGAATTGTCTCCTGAATGTGGAAGGAGCATCTTTCAGCTGTGTAAGTTTTAGGGCTTGTGAGGAGAGTCTAATTTTTGTGAAAGTGTTTTTGTACTAGTGGATTCTTTCTCGGCAATGAGGAGTTTCTTTGGTCTTGGTGTCAACATTGGTTGATCTGTCCTAATATGTTAAGTATGGAAACAATAGTTTATTATTTGAGGTTTATTTGTGATTGTCTGAATTAAAGTAATCTGTATCCGTGCTGCAACTCTTGCCTATGTGATTTTGTGTTTATCGAGAGAGTGAGGTATGAAGACCTAGGACCCCAGGCAAATTGGGAGAGAGTGAAAGGGTAGCCGGGTGTACACGGCGCTGAAAGTTGTATGAATGTTATGTACCAATTTAATTATATGTGTCCTTCGGATTCCTAGGAGATGTTGTAGCTGAAACTTTGTTTTTATTGGAAATTGGCTGCTGTGAAGGATAGGATTATTTTTGAGAGTAGAGTCATGTGTTGATGCCAGACCGGGTATTTGTATGTTGTAAAAATGAGATTTGGTTACCTTTGAATTTAATAATGAAGTTCCACTATTCTTAAATTTTATAATTAAATATTAAAGATTTTTGATCCTTTTATTCAATGTGTGAAAATAATATTTTTATATTGTTTAAAACAGTTAATTGTGTAAGATATATTATTAATGTATATGATAATTGAAATTTCTTCCTATTATGGACTTTGAAGATTGTTTAATGAATTTTACAAAGTTGAAAAAGTTTAATAAGTGTAAGATATTGACATGCTATGTTCTTGTTGAAATATATGTAGGGGTTTTTCAAGTGTGTATAAGGTATATAAAAGCAGTATATATCAATATTTTTGAATATGTTTTAAAAGCTAGGAGCCAGATTGAGTGGATCTTGTTGGTATGAGAGTTATTTTAAGTGACTACCTACCTGGTAAAAGTTGTTTTTTGATGTGTGTAAATATTATATAAAAGTTTTTATTTTGTGTATAAATATGTTTGAATATTTTGGGTGTTGGGCTGAGCTGGAACTTTGGCTAATTTTTATTGTTTATCCCCGGTTATTGTGTCTTCTTTAAAGATTTATTAATATATTTGGAGTTAATGTACAGATGATTAAGTGCTGTTGAGATAATGATCCTTTTTAAGATGCTATCCTTTTTTTGTTCTAAATATGGACATCGTCAGGATGTACTAGTGTGTTAGGCTATTCTTAAGAGGATTAAAACTATAGTGGTGTATTTTAATATTCTTGGGTAGTCGCCTCTCCTTTTTAGATAAAAGTGTTAAGAGGGGGGTTTTGACAGGATTTAACATCAGTAGGATACTAGCAGTTCTTATCACTTTTATCTTCTTTCTAATATTTCTGTTTAGCACTAAAGTTTAAATGATATTTAAAGCAAAGGCTAAAATGTTTATTTATCAATTGTTAAAAAATTAAATTTAAAGTTCTATTTAATTTAATCAATAATTGAAATTAATTGTGGGATTTGGTAAGTGGAGAATTGAAAAGGATATTGTAAAAATAGGAGATCTAGTGTTATTAGTAGAGGAAAATACACCAAACAATAAGTGGCCATTAGGCAGAATTATTGAAGTATATTACGGTAATGATAAGAAAATTCGTGTAGTTCAGCTAAAAACTCAGAATGGAATTTTTAAAAGATCAATTAGTAAATTGTGTATTTTCCTATGCCTGAAAACCATAGTACTTAAAAAAAAGGATAAAAGAAAAAAAATATATATATGTGTGTGTTTGTGTTATATTATTTTTTCTTTCAATTTTTATATTTGAGTAAACATATAGTGACCTTTTGTATTTATTTGTGTAATTAGTGTACTTAGTAAAAAAAGAGTTATTATTGAATGTGAAACATGTCAATGGGGGCCGGTATGTTCCATGTAGGCAGACGATACCGTGCTACCTATAATTAAAATCTCAGTGTCCAGAAAGTGAAGAGAAGTGAAGTGTTTTTTCTGTTTTTATTCTAAAGTTGTGTTTGAGATAAATGCAGACGATAATGCAGCAGTTAGCTGCGAGTGAGTGTTATTCTTTTAATAAAGTGTTTTTTAAAGAACCAGTGCCTACGGAATAATTTGTGTTGTATGTGCATTAATTTTACAGTAAGTATTCATTATAGTCCTGAATGCACTATTAATTGCACTCAAATTACTGTTTAAAAAACGTAAACAAAGCAATGACCAGAAATCTGCAAAATTCTAAAATCCGCACAACCTCTGGTCCCAAGCTGTGCGGATTTGAGGGAGTCTACTGTATATAAACATGTTAAAGGAAAATTTTTTACTCTCGTTAATTATGCTTTGTTTTATTGCACAGAATGGTAAAATTATTGTACATGAATGACAATAAGTTTACAATATTCAGAATGAGTCAGAAAATGCATCATAATCGATGCAGTATGCATGACTCTTCGTTCTTGTTATGTTTTGTGGGGTCATCAAGGCTTCTTGTTAGTTATGTAAGGGAGGGGGAGGAGTTTGTATCGGGTTTAAGATTTTATTAAAATTTCCATGCTCTAGTCTGTACGTATTTACATAATTTTTTTTTTCTAAAAATCTTGATTTGGTTAGATAATTGTTTTTGTTTTTTTTCGGGTTTGAATCTCGATTCAGTTTGACTTGAATTGGAATTTTCAGGTTCTTGCCGAGTTGCATTTCAAGTACTAGTTTTCAATTCTGGTCAGTGGATAGGGACAAAAATTACTTTGTCTTTCTTGAACAGATTTTTATTTCCTAATTTTTTTATTTTACTTTTTTTTTGGGGGGGGGATTAGATTGGGTTTCAGGTTATTCTGATCGGGTTTGAGATAGACTTCTATTGGAACTTCCATGATCTGGTCAATACATATCGACATAAATTGTTCTTTTTTTTCTAAAATCTCGATTTGATTAAATATTTTTTTATTTTTTTTTGGGGGGGGGGGGATTGAATCTGGTTTCGGATTGACTTCAAATGGAATTTTCAGGTTCTTGTTGAGTTGCATTTCAAGTATATTATTTTGTCGCAGATAAATTGGGTTACAATTGGATTTTTTTTTTTTTGGGGGGGGGGTAGTGTTTGAACTGGGTTTAGGATAGATTTCAATTGAAATTCTTGTCAGTGTATGTGGACAGAAATTATTTGGTCTTTCTTGGACAGACTTGTGTTTCCATTGTTTTTTCCTTTTCGGGTTTGGATTAGGTTTCATGTTAACTTTCAGACTCTTGTCAGTGTGTATCGGCAGAAATAATTTTCTCTTTTCCGGATTAGGTTAAGGTTCGATGGAAATTTTTTTCAGGTTCAATTCAAATGGAATTTTCAAGTTCTGGTCAGGTTGCGCTTTAATGGAAAATATTTTGTCCTGTATAGATACTGGGCTCCGGTTGTATGGAATTTCCTTTTTCAGGTTCAGATTAGGTTTAAGATAGACTAATTGGAATTTTCAGATTTCTGATCACGCATATCTATGGAAATTAAGTTTTCTTTCCCAAATCGAGATATGGTTGGATAATTTTTTTTTTTTTTTGGGGGGGGGGGATTTGAATCTGCTTTCGGTTTGACTTCAAATGTAATTTTCAGGTTCTTGTTCAGTTGCATTTCAATGTATTTTATTTTGCAGCAGATAGATTGAGTTACTCTTGGAGGGATTTTTTTCTTTCCAGTTTTGGATTGTATAGGATAGATTTCAATAGGAATTTTTCGATTCTAGTCAATGTATGTCAATGGAAATTATTTTGTCTTTCTTGGACAAATTTATCTTTCCATTAAATTTTTGTTGGTTTAGAATGGGTTTCAGAATAACTTGTAGGTTCTTGTTGGCAGACTTGTATAAAACCAAAAACTTTCTGCAAATTAATTTAATGTTGGGTGTAATTCGTATTTTTTGCGCAATTCATGGTCATCATTCATGTTTTTTATGCGATTTATGAATTTAATTTGCATTTTTGAGCAATTTATGACCATAATTCGCAATTTTTATGCGATTAATGAATGTAATTTACATTTTACATGATTTATGGACGTAATTTGCTATTTTTATGCAATTCATAGACAGAATTTGCGTTTTTTCAGCTTTCTGTTGACGAAATTTGTGTTTTTTAATCGATTTATTGACGTTATTTATGTTTTTATAGGATTTATGAATGTAATTTGCTTTTTTTACCAATTCTTGGACGTAATTTGCATTTTTTGTAATTTATGAACGTTATTAGTGTTTTTTTGCACAATTCATGGAAGTGATTCGCATTTTTTGAGTGATTTATGAATGTAATTCACGTTTTTATGCGTTTCATAGAAGTAATTTGTGTTTTTTGAGCGATTCATGAATGTAATTTGCGTTTTTTATGCAATTCATGAATGCAAAACCCTATTCGCTATTTTTATGCGATTTATAGACGTAATTTGCGTTTCAGCTTTCTGCTGCCAAAATTCGTGTTTTTTGAGCGATTTATGAACATAATTCCCGTTTTACTACACAATTCATAGACATAATTTGTGTTTCTCATACAATTTCTGAACGTAATTCTCACTTTTTAAAAAACAATTCATGGACGTAATTAACGTTTTGACGATTTGTGGACCCAATTCGCGTTTTTTAAACTATTCATGGGCATAATTCGCGATTTTTATGCGATTAATGAATGTAATTTACATTTTACATGATTCATGGATGTAATTTGCTATATTTATGCAATTCGTAGATATAATTTGCATTTTTTTAGCTTTCTATCGACGAAATTTGTGTTTTTGATCAATTTATTGACGTTATTTGTGTTTTTATAGGATTTATGAATGTAATTCGCTTTTTTAACCAATTCTTGGACGTAATTCGCATTTTTTGCAATTTATGAACGTTATTCATGTTTTTTTGCATATTTTGAGTGATTTATAAACGTAATTCACGTTTTTATGCAATTCATGGATGTAATTTGGTTTTTTGAGCGATTCATGAACTTAATTCACATTTTTTATGCAATTCATGAATCCAATTCGGTATTTTTATGCGTTTTATAGAGGTAATTTCCGTTTCAGATTTCTGCCGCCAAAATTCGTGTTTTTTGAGCGATTTATGAACATAATTCATGTTTTACTATACGATTCATAGACGTAATTGGCGTTTTTCATACAATTTATGAATATAATTCTCGCTTTTTTACATGATTCATGGACGTAATTCACATTTTAAGCAATTTCTGGACGTAATTCCCATTTTTTATGCAATTTGCTTTTTTTTTTTAGCGATTCATGGATGTAGTTCACATTTTTTATGCGATTCATGCATGTAATTCACATTTTTATGCGATTCATGCATGGAACTCGTATTTTTTATGCGATTCATGGATTGAATTAATGTTTTTATTGCGGTCTTTGCACGGAATTCACGTTTTTCGCGTGGTATTTTGTTGAAATGTTGGTTTTTTTACATGATTCTTTGTTGAGATACACTTTTTTTTTTTACGCAATTCTTTGTCGAAATAAATAAATAAAAATTGTTCCTTCATAAAATTTTCTGCAAATGGCGTGCGTCTATATTATACAACTCTGCTTGTCAGTGTGTATTGTCAGAATTTTTTTTTTTTTTTCAGATCGAATTAAGGTTTGCTAACCCATAGACTAATTGGAATTTTCATATTTCTGACCACGCGTATCTATGGAAATTAAGTTTTCTTTCCCAAATCAAGATATGGTTGGATTTTTTTTTTTTTTTTTTTTTTTGGGGGGGGGGGGGTTGAATCTGGTTTCGGTTTGATTTCAAATGTAATTTTCAGGTTCTTGTTCAGTTGCATTTCAATGTACTTTATTTTGCAGCAGATAGATTGAGTTACTCTTGGAGGGATTTTTTTCTTTCTGGTTTTGGAGTGTATAGGATAGATTTCAATAGGAATTTTTCGATTCTGGTCAATGTATGTCAATGGAAATTATTTTGTCTTTCTTGGACAAATTTATCTTTCCATTAAATTTTTGTTGGTTTAGAATGGGTTTCAGGATAACTTGTAGGTTCTTGTTGGCAGACTTGTATAAAACCAAAAACTTTCTGCAAATTAATTTAATGTTGGGTGTAATTCGCATTTTTTGCGCAATTCATGGTCATCATTCGTGTTTTTTATGCGATTTATGAATGTAATTTGCATTTTTGAGCAATTTATAAACATAATTCGCAATTTTTATGCGATTAATGAATGTAATTTACATCTTACATGATTTATGGACATAATTTGCTATTTTTATGCAATTCATAGACATAATTTACATTTTTTCAGCTTTCTGTCGACGAAATTTGTGTTTTTTGATCAATTTATTGACGTTATTTTTGTTTTTATAGGATTTATGAATGTAATTTGCTTTTTTTACACAACACTTGGACGTAATTCGCATTTTTTGCAATTTATGAATGTTATTCGTGTTTTTTTGCATGATTCATGGAAGTGATTCGCATTTTTTGAGTGATTTATGAACATAATTCATATTTTTATGCAATTCATGGACGTAATTTGCATTTTTTGAGCGATTCATGAATGCAATTCGCGTTTTTTATGCAAGTCATGAATGCAAAATGCTATTCCCTATTTTTATGCGATTTATAGACGTAATTTGCATTTTAGCTTTCTGCTGCCAAAATTCGTGTCTTTTGAGCGATTTATGAACATAATTCCCATTTTACTACACTATTCATAGACATAATTTGTGTTTTTCATACAATTTCTGAACGTAATTCTCACTTTTTTAAACAATTCATGGACGTAATTCACGTTTTGAGCGATTTGTGGACCCAATTCATGTTTTTTATGCAATTTGCTTTTTTTGAGCGATTCATGGACATAATTCGCGATTTTTATGCAATTAATGAATGTAATTTACATTTTACATGATTTATGGACATAATTTGTTATACTTATGCGATTCATAGACATAATTTGCATCTTTTGAGCTTTCTATCGACGAAATTTGCGTTTTTTGATCGATTTATTGACGTTATTTGTGTTTTTATAGGATTTATGAATGTAATTTGCTTTTTTTCACAAATTCTTGGACGTAATTCGCATTTTTTGTAATTTATGAACTTCCTTAATGTTTTTTTGCATGATTCATGGAAGTGATTCGCATTTTTTGAGTGATTTATGAATGTAATTCATGTTTTCATGGACGTAATGTGTTTTTTAAGCGATTCATGAATATAATTCGCGTTTTTTATGCAATTCATGAATGCAAAACACTATTTGCTATTTTTATGCGATTTATAGACGTAATTTGCGTTTCAGCTTTCTGCTGCCAAAATTCGTGTTTTTTGAGCAATTTATGAACATAATTCCCATTTTACTACACGATTCATAGACATAATTTGTGTTTTTCATACAATTTCTGAACGTAATTCTTACTTTTTTAAACAATTCATGGACGTAATTCACCTTTTGAGCGATTTGTGGACCCAATTCATGTTTTTTATGCAATTCGCTTTTTTTGAGCGATTCATGGACATAATTCACAATTTTTATGCGATTAATGAATGTAATTTACATTTTACATGATTTATGGATGTAATTTACTATATTTATGCAATTCGTAGACGTAATTTGCATTTTTTGAGCTTTCTGTCGACGAAATTTGCGTTCTTTGATCGATTTATTGACGTTATTTGTGTTTTTATAGGATTTATGAATGTAATTCGCTTTTTTTACCAATTGCTGGACCTAATTCGCATTTTTTGTAATTTATGAATGTTATTAGTATTTTTTTGCACGATTCATGGAAGTGATTCGCATTTTTTGAGTGATTTATGAACTTAATTTATGTTTCAGCTTTCTGCTGCCAAAATTCGTGTTTTTTGAGCAATTTATGAACATAATTCCCATTTTACTACACGATTCATAGACATAATTTGTGTTTTTCATACAATTTCTGAACGTAATTCTCACTTTTTTAAACAATTCATGGACGTAATTCACGTTTTGAGCGATTTGTGGACCAATTCATGTTTTTTATGCAATTTGCTTTTTTTGAGCGATTCATGGACATAATTCGCAATTTTTATGCGATTAATGAATGTAATTTACATTTTACATGATTTATGGACGTAATTTGCTATACTTATGTGATTCATAGGCATAATATGCATCTTTTGAGCTTTTTATCGACGAAATTTGCGTTTTTTGATCGATTTATTGACATTATTTGTGTTTTTATAGGATTTATGAATGTAATTCGCTTTTTTTTACCAATTCTTGGACATAATTGGCATTTTTTGCAATTTCTGAACGTTATTCGTGTTTTTTTGCACAATTCATGGAAGTGATTCGCATTTTTTGAGTGATTTATGAACGTAATTCACGTTTTTATGCAATTCAGGGATGTAATTTGCGTTTTTTGAGTGATTCATGAACGCAATTCACATTTTTTATGCAATTCATGAATGCAAGTCGCTATTTTTATGCGTTTTATATAGGTAACTTCCGTTTCAACTTTTTGCTGCCAAAATTCGTGTTTTTTGAGCGATTTATGAACATAATTTATGTTTTACTACACGATTCATAGACGTAATTTGCATTTTTCATACAATTTATGAATATAATTCTCGCTTTTTTACATGATTCATGGAGGTAATTCACATTAAGCAATTTGTGGACGTAATTCCCTTTTTTATGCAATTTGCTTTTTTTTTTTTTTAGCGATTCATGGATGTAGTTCACAAAAACACCCCCTTGGCTGTGCCACTGACAACAAAATCTTATGTTAGTGCAAGGAGTAATTTACTCATAGACATGAGAAAAAAGTTTTTGACAACAAACCAAAAAAAAGTACAATACAGGATTTTTACCTGGCATTCTCATAAAATTTTGAATATACCCTGCCTCCCCCCTCTAATTCATAAGTTTTCATACATTCTATATTATATTCCATATTAAGAAGGCGCCACTTGTCTAGTTTTTTTTTTTAATCAGAACGCGTTATTAGCATTTTTCATTCAGGTAGAATTTATTTAGAATAGAATTGATAAAGAAAATGCACAAATTGAAAACCATCGAACAGACATGATAGAATCATTACGTATATTTCATGGTTTTAATAATCCACATTGATGTTTCTTGTTATGCCAATACAATCTTGCAATGTCTTAATATACAATGAATAAAGTCTGCAATAAAGTTAACCAGAGAATCTTGCAATGGATTTTTGCCGTCGCTTATTCAAATTTACTTAAGAGGAATCGAGTTAATGAAATGTTGTATAAATGTTACTTGTTAGCTTTATAGATTACTAGGTACTACTAGGTTATCCCGTCGACCAAAAAATTATCGCCAAACTATAAGATTAAATACCAATAATGGATGATTGTGAATGTCACATTCAATGACATTAAATACAATTTGTATATTTAAAATGTCTGATTTTTATTCCGACTTTTTATTAATATTTTACTAATTATTTGTTTTTTCATTATTTAAAAAAAAAAAATATGTGATTATGTATAATTTGGCGAAATTGGTCGACGGAATAACAGTAGTAGCGATTACTAAAATATTTCAAATTGAAATAATTTATGAAACTGAAAATGTTTTAGCCAACATTTCACTTAAGTTTAAAATAAGCAATATATAGAAATTGTAAAGTCCATCAAGTGTGTGTAACTTGGGACCAGACATTGCAGAAATATAATGTGCTCATCTTTTGTTTACATTTTTAAAAAGAGTAATTTGAATGTAATAATGTACTAGAAAGTAGAAATCATAATGAATGCTTATAATAGAGTATAATACAGTCAACTCTGTGAAATTCACAAAATGTATTATCTGCAAAACATGTTAAAATGTAAACATTGAAAAGTGTTTTAACACTTAAACTCAAAGATAAAAGATATGCAATAATTTTATTTTCATGAAATGACAAATTTTAATAAAATAAACTGGGATTTAAGAAAATTCATGTATTTTGTACCCTGTATTTAAAAACAATACTTTAAGCAAGCCAGTAAGTTTCCGTTTATTAATTATGATTAATGCAAACCTATTCTTTGCTCAAGCAGCGAAAAAATTAAAAAAATAAACAAAATATATATAGAGGTAAAATTGTTTATCAAACAATACACATAAAAAGTTCCTTGGCGAAGGAGAGTAAACTGCATTTCACCCAAAATTACTGACAAAAAACAAAACAAAACAAAATGCAGTCCAGATTTTTAACTGGCATTCTCGTAAAATTTTGAATATATCCTGCCTCCACACTGTAATCCATAAGTCTTCAAAAATACAAGCAAATAACTTTACTGCAAAGTTACACATTCTGTATTAATTAATAATCCATTGCAAGATTCTCCGGTTAACTTTATTGCAGAGCTTATTCGTTGTATATTGACATTGCGAGATTCATTTGGCGTAACAAGAAACAACATGTGGATTATTAAAAGCTGAAAATTACTTAATGATTCTATCTTGTCTGGTTTATATTTTTTAATTCGTGCATTTTCTATATCAATTTAATGGACATTATGTAAGAATATTACTACCTGAATGAAAAATGCTCCGTGTAACTTGCCGCGTTCGGGTTCGGATTCAAAACAAAACTAGACAAGTGGCGCCCCTAGGCGTATGAATACATGACTTTCCAACAACAAATAATTTAAAATAATTTTTGTTTGAAAACTTTAAAAAAAAATCATAAGTCGAAAGTATATTGAATATGTATAATTAAAAAATATTTTCCTATTTTAAA
Source organism: Maratus speculifer (assembly GCA_964019185.1). Lineage (NCBI taxonomy): Eukaryota > Metazoa > Arthropoda > Arachnida > Araneae > Salticidae > Maratus > Maratus speculifer. Next base: position 192,897,280 of record OZ025289.1, on the reverse strand, counting down.
AAAGGATTCAAAATATTTTTTCCACAAAATGCAAAAATATCCAATGTAAGAAACGTAATATTTTCTTCTTACGAAAAATAAAGGCAATATAAATAGAAATTTGATTTAGTATATATTTATTGAATGTTTTAAAGCACATGATAAGATGTTTTTGTAGTTTAAAAAACATTTATTGCTTCGATTTGGGTGTTTTAACTGTGACCATTTAACTGTAAAGTTTTTCACTCCTGCTCCGTCTGCTAACCCATAGAATAACATGTAATCCGCGAGCTAATATAGTCCAATTTTCCAAGACCAATATATAACAAACAAGAGTTTTCCTAGAAACAAGGCAAGTCTTATTACCTCTATCTTAAAGAGATTCATATTATATATAAGTTTTAATAAAATCTCCCAGCCCGTTATCTAGATCTCATTATCAGGAACAAACACCATCGTTTTCAGTTTAAAAATGGTTATCGAGATCTAAAAATATACGGCACGTAGAAATGTAAAAATTATAGGATAGGATTAGACTGGGAATATAAGACTATATTAAAAAAATTGGACCATTCTGACCAATATTTACTGAGTTATTAGAAGGCGGCTTTTCCGATTTCCTTTGAAGTTGAGTTAGCTGTATATATGAAGTTCCGCATCTACCCTTATGACGATGGTAGGTTTTGACGATGGTAGGTTTAAAGCTGCGTCACTTGAAGGCTGCCGCCTTCTATGATAATGAATGTAACTGCCGTATAAGTCTGAGCATAAATTCAACCTTTCATGGCTGATGCTTAAGACATCTGCAAACATTTGTGATGTTATTTGTGTAACTGAACAGTTATTCGATGTGTTATATGTTCAAAAGCGCGTGTATCTCCACTGTGTACATCTTCAACTCTATGACTTTTAACACAAAATTCTAAGAGTGTTAAATGAAGAGAGAATGTCATGCACAGTCTACGAAAAGCGCCTTCTATTCAACTATCAGATAACTGTTCACCGAGGGAATCCTAGATTAATTTACGTAAGGAAATTCAAGGTTCGAGAAAATCATGGAAAACTCCAAAGGATTAGGCCGACGGGCGCAATTGGGTTCAAGCCCAGCATATTGTTGTGGTCTCTATTTCCTTATGATATGAGGTTGTTTCTCAGAACATGGTATCAATTTATGTATAGTAATTTAAGCATTGTTATAATTTAGATTATACAGGGTGATTCTAAATTGTTTTTACAAGAAAAGAGAATTGATGTAGACATCAAGGCAAACAATATTAAATAGGAAACCAAGAGTCCCAAACGTTTTCCAAAAGAGATAGCCGTCATTAAATTTTAGGGTCCAAAATTTCAAATAAATATAAAAAACGGAAAAATCGGTCGATTGATTTGCGGTTTTCACTAAACCTATTCTTGATGTCGGTATTTTCTTGTAAATAAATTATAAAGATAAATTTCGCAAAATGTCGGTAGAGGGAGCTTTAGACTTTGGAGTAACGAACAATTACTTTTTGCCGTTATTTTTTGCATTTCATTAAATGGTTTCATATACTTAGACTTAAATTTTAAACTCAAAATCTGAATAGTTGGGAATGATTAAGTATCATAAACTGAACTGTGTTCAGAGGGTTTAAATTTCAAATGATTATGAAAAACAGAAAAATTGGTCGATTGATTTGCGGTTTTCACTAAAACTATTCTTTATGTCGGTATCTTATTAAACATAAATTGGAAAGATAAATTTCAAAAAATGCCGATATAGGGCGCTTTAGACTTTGGAGTAACGAATAACTATTTTTTGCCGTTATTTTCTGCATCTTAACATACTTTTTCGATTAAATGTTTTCGTAAGCTTAGACTTGATAGAATTGGTAGATTCATTTGCGGTTTAAAATAAAACTATTCTGTAAGTCAGTATCTTCTTGAAAAAAAATTTTAAAGATAAATTTTTAAAAATTACGTTAGAGGGTGCCTCAAACTTCAGAGTAACCAACAATTAATCTTAACGTTATAGGTGTATCTTAAGTGTAATCTTAAGTGTAAAGCGCTGTCTATTGGCATTTTTTGAAATTTATTTTTATAATTCATTTTAAATAAAATAAGAACATAAAGAATAGTTTTAGTGAAAAGCGCAAATCAGTCGATCATTTTTTTCCGTTTTTTATAATCATTTGAAATTTGAACCCTCTGAACACAGTTTAGTTTGTGCTACTTAACCACTCCAACTATTCAGATTTTAAACTCAAAATTTAAGTTTTAGGTCTAAGCTTATGAACCATTTAATGAGATGCAAAAATTAACAGCAAAAAATAGTTGTTCGTTACTCCAAAGTCTAAAGCGCCTTCTATCGGCATTTTCAAAACTTATATTTATTATTTACTTTTAAGAAAATACCAACATAAATAATTGTTTTAGTGAATACCGCAAATCAATCGACAAGTTTTTGCGTTTTTTTTTAGGTTTATTTGAAATTTTGGACCTTAAACTTTAATGGCGGCTACCTCCTTTGGGAAACGTTTCGAACCCTTGGTTTCCTATTTAATATTGTTTGTCTCGATGTGTACTATCACCCCTTTTTTATTGGAAAAACAATATAAAATCATCCTGTTTATTTACGTTTATGTTTAGACTAGGAAAAATTATCAAAAGTACTTTTTAAACAATTGGGTAGATGAATTGAATTTTTTATCCATTTATCATTTGAATGTTAATGTAAGTAAAATGCTTAATATTTTTATGTCTAATCTTTAATTGTAATGTCTTTTTCAATTTGAAATTTTTAAAAAAATGTTTTTGTTAATATACCCAAAGAATTAGTTTTGATAACTTATCTTAAAGTTTTACAAAAGAGTAATCGTTAGAATTTTCTTATTTGACCTTGTAGTCCATATCGTAATTTTAAAAGAGAGCATCAGCATAATTATATTACTTTTTTCTTTAAAACTTAAAACTTTTATTTCATCTCAAACAGCAATGTATTTCTAAAAATACATAGATACTCCGTATTTCTTTCATGCAGCTTTATTTTAATGCACATTCACTACATTAATTTCTAACGAGCTTACCTTATATTTAGGAATAAATTAAAATTAAATATAAGCGACGGCAATAACACTTCTGAAAGAGTGAAAAAAGAGATTATAAAACTACTTTAAACAGAATATTATAATAAAATTTTGCTGAGTGTAAAACGCAGTAATAAAAGCAACTGTTTTTTTTTTTTTTTTTTTTTTTTAAGTAAAAACTGTTTTCATGTTTCAAAAAATGTTCATGTATGATAAATACAATTTAGTTTTACTCATCCCTTAAATATTATTTGTCTTTATGCCTTTTGAAATCCTACTTTTTCGAATAAGTATGTAAGCTTGTATGCAATAAACATGCATATTTCAAGCATTAAATGTTTCAGTTTTATTCTTTTTTCATGCTTCACAAAAAATAAATTATAAAATGCAAAATTTAAACGCGCATAATTTCTAAACTACTTGATTTTATGGCTTTTCGTTTGACATCCACATCTAAAGCATATCAAAGAAAAATATGATGATGATAAAATGATGTAAAAATAAGGTATTTGCTTTGAAAATTTTTTTAATTTGTTAAAATTTCATTATGTAAATAAACGCATGTTTTAATTTAAACAAATATTATTAAAATTATATCAGCACCAGTCTAATGTTCATGCGATGTTTCGCGACAAAATTAAAATGAAATTACCCATTTTTATGAGTTTGCATTAATAGCAATAAAGTATCTAAAGTTATTTCTGTTGGATATGAGATATGAAAATAACTTAAATATTGCTATAATTTAGGTTTCGTACTTATGTTTACTATTAGATAGGGAAAATTCTTCAAAATTTTTTTTGAAACAGCTTGATAGATGAATGAAATATTTCATCCATTCATCACTTAAATGCTAACCTAGGTAAAATGTTTGAATAATTTTCTGCAGTGTTTTACTTGAAATTTATAAGAAAACAAAAATAATGTTTTCGTTAACATACCCAAAGAATGAGTTTTGATACCTTATCTCAAAATTTTACTAATGAAAAATCTTTAATATTTTCTTATTTTATTTTGTAGTCAATATCGTAATTTTAAAAGGAACATTAACATAATTATATCACTTTTTCCTTTAAAACTTAAAACTTTTATTTCATCTCAAGCAGCAATATAATTCTGAAAATAGATACTCCGTATTTCTTTCATGCAGCTTTATTTTAATGCACATTCACTACATTAATTTCTAACGAGCTTACTTTATATTTAGGAATAAATTAAAACTAAATGTAAGCGACTGCAATAACACTTCTGAAAAGAGATAAACATGAGATTATAAAAATCCTTTAAATAGAATCTTTTCATGAAATTGGACTGACTGTAAAACTTAGTAATAAAAGCAACTATTTTTTGAAAGAGAAAACATTGTTTTCATGTTTAAAAAATATTCATGTATGATAAATATAAATTAGTTTTACTTAACTTTTAACTATTATTTGTTTTTGTTCTTTTAGGTAGCTTTCATTACAAAAAGTAAAAAGCTACCTATTGCAGCCGTCCGGAGGAAAGCACTTCCGGAAAATTTTGGTATATTTTCACCGATCATGACCCCCAGACCCCAAAACCACCCTCCGTTCAAATGTTGACATATATATATATATATATATAACCATATATATATATATATATATATCTGATTTTTGTCATGCGATAACTAACGTATTTATGAACCGATTTGAATGAAACTTGGTATGTACATAGTACATACAAATGTCTCGACCGAGTTCGTTGGTCAGCATCATCCGCCATTTTGTTTCAAAATGGCGGCCATTTTAAAATTTTTAAAAAATTTAAAATTTAAAATTAAATACGAAAAAATTAAAAGTTGAAAAATATTTTTCTTTTACGTGTTAGAACTTAAAACAAAAATTCCAGAACACTTTTTATTTTGTCTATATCTTAAAAAATGATTGAGTTATAGCACTTTGAATTTTTCTTATGGCTGACATTTTGAAACGATCTGATTTTTGTCACGTGATAACACGTGTATTTATGAACCGATTTCAATGAAACTTGGTATGTACATACTACATACAAATGTCTCGACCGAGTTCGTTGGCCAGCATCATCCGCCATTTTGTTTCAAAATGGTGGCCATTTTAAAAATTTTAAAAATTTTAAAATTTAAAATTAAATGCGAAAAAATCAAAATTTGAAAAATATTTTTCTTTTACGCGTTAGAACTTAAAACAGCGATTCCAGAACACTTTTTATTTTGTCTATATCTTACAAAATGATTGATTTATAGCACTTTGAATTTTTCTTATGTCTGACATTTTGAAGCGATCTGATTTTTGTCACGTGATAACTCGCGTATTTATGAACCGATTTCAATGAAACTTGGTATGTACATAGTACATACAAATGTCTCGACCGAGTTCGTCGGCCAGCATCATCCACCATTTTGTTTCAAAATGGTGGCCATTTTAAATTTTTTAAAAATTTTAAATTAAATGCGAAAAAATTAAAAGTTGAAAAATATTTTTCTTTTACGTGTTAGAACTTAAAACAACGATTCCAGAACACTTTTTATTTTGTCTATACCTTAAAAAATGATTGAGTTATAGCACTTTGAATTTTGCTTATGGCTGACATTTTGAAACGGTCTGATCTGAACGATCCACAATGTTGCTTTAAAATGGCATACACTTTATGATATCGTGGAATTTGGTGACTCTCTAAATCGCTTAAAATAAAACCAGGTTGAATAAAATATGACTAATTTCTAAAAGTTTCTATTAATATTCAGTCTTGACAAAAACTAGTATTCAATCTTATAAAATCACTAATTTTATAAGATTTTTTCCACTAATTTCAGCTTAGTATTTTTGAACAATGTAACTTACCTTAAAATAAATAAATAAATATATAAGTATATGAAAGCTACCTCTTCCTCCCGGCATTGCCGGAAGGACTTTTTGAAATGATGCTGTATACCCTCAGCATGTAACAGTAATTAAACTTATGTTGTTCAAGTATTAAAATGTTTCTGTATTACTCCGTTTACTTTGTTTAACTATTTAAAAAAAATGTTTTGTTTTATTACAGTATATTTAAAATATTTCTTAATATTTTCCAGAAAAATGTTCTTAAGAACGAACTTGTTAATTTAAAATAAGTTGTACAAAATATACTGAATGTAACTGCCGTATAAGTCTGAACCTTTAATAGATGACGCAAAAGAGGCTTGCAAACATATGTGGTGGTATTTGAGCTGCTGCATCAGTTGTTAGTTGAGTTATATGGTCAACTGTGTGTATTATCACTGCTTACATTTTCAAATTTATGACCCTAACACAAAAAATTCTAGGAGTGATAAGTCAAAAGAGTATGTTATACACAATCTACAAAAAGCGCAATTTATACAGTCAGAAGAGAATTTTTCACCGAGAGATTTTTAGACTTATTTATGCAAGGAAATTCAAGGTTCGAGAAAACCATGGAAAACTCCAATGAATTAGGCTGACAGGTGCTGGGTTCAATCCCAGCACATTGGTGGGGGCCTCTATTTCCTTAAAATATGAGGTTGTATTTCAGAATATGGTACCTATTTATATATAAAAATTAAATATTCTGATAATTTAGATTATATATTTACGTTTACGTTTAGGTTAGGAAATATTATCAAAATTTCTTTTTTAAACAGCTAGATAGATGAATTGAAATTTTTTTAATCCATTCATCATTTAAATGTTAATGTACGTAAAATGTTAAATATTTGTATTTTGTTCTTTAACTGTAGTGTTTTGAGCGGTCTGAAATTTAAAAAAAAACAAAAATTATGTTTTTGTTAATAAGCTCAAACAATTACTTTTGAAAACTTATCTCAAAATTTTATAAATGAAAAATATTTAAGATTTTCTTATTTTATGTCTTAAAATAATTGTTTTCATATCGTAATTTTAAAAGAAAGCATTAGCATAATTATACTACTTTTTCATTTAAAACTTAAAACTTTTATTTCATCACAAGCAGCCATACAATTCTGAAAATAGACACCTGGTATTTCTATCATACTGCTTTATTTTAATGCGTATTCACTACATTTATTTCTAATGAGCTTACCTTATACTTAAGAATAAATTAAAACTAAATATAAGCGACGGCAATAAAACGTCTGAAAAGAGAGAAACAAGATATTATAAAACACCTTTAAACTGAATATATTAATAAAATTTTACTGAATGTAAAGCGAGGTAATAAAAGCAACTATGTTTTTAAGTAAAAATTGTTTTCATGTTTAAAAAATGTCATAGTGTTTTGTTTTTATGCTTTTTGAAATAATGCGGTATTCAATAAGCATATAATAGTAATTAAATTCGCATAGTTCAAGTATTAACCTTGGCAGCACATCCATATGGGCCCATAAGGGCAAAAGTGGGTCAGAGATAGAGATATATAAGGGCTACCCTATGGGCCCGCATAGAATATCCCCTTTTTTTCCATATGGGCCCACACGGGCTATTTATATATATATATATATATATATATATATAGATGTCTATTTCGATCTATAAAGATATCTATATGGATCTATGTGGATAACTATGTAGATATATAATGATATCTATATGGGCCCGCATAGTATGTAAACTTTTTTTCCATATGAGGCCATAAGGGTTACTTTTATATATCTATATGGATGTCTACGATGAACTATAAAGATATCTATATAGATCTACGTAGATACACATACAGACCTATAATGACATCAATGTGGGCCCGCATAGAATGTCCACTTTTTTCCCATATGGGTTATTTTTATGTATCTATATGGGTGCATATGTCGATCTATAAAGGTATTTATATGGGTCTATTTGGATGCATATCCTGATCTATAAGGGCTCGCATACAATGTCCACTTTTTTCCATATGGGCCCATACAGGCTGTTTACATATATCTTCAGAGATATCTATATGGATCTAAAAAGCTTTTTACATAGATCGATAAGGATTTATAATGTGATCTTTATAAATTTATAGGTCACAGATTTAAGAAGACACTTTATTTATTTGAAAACACCTGTTCCGTAATGTTAAACTTAAAATTTTGAATTTCTCATTTAAATTTGAATGTTTTTTAAATGTTTTCTTTCTGCATTGTATAACTAAACTCCATGTTAAATCTAGTTTTTGAAATTCTCATTCAAATTTGAATATTTTTAAATGTTTTCTTTCTGCATTGTATTGTTGAACTCAGTCTCTAATGGGACCATTTAGTATTTTTTCAATTTTGTTTGTATATTTTTTAAAGGTACTTTCACTTTCAAAATCGGTTCCGAAAGTGAAAATACCTTTACTAAAAAATCTGATACCAAAATCCAAGAAATAAACCTAATGATATGATATTAGAGATCGACCTCGTTTATCCTATGCAGAAAAAATCATTTTAAAAATATTTAAATTAAAACGAGAAATTCAAAAATGATCTGCCCATAACATTACAACGCTGATGTTTTCAAGTAAATGAAGGGGGCTCGTCACTCATTTGAAAACATCCGTTCCATAGTGTTAAATTTATGGGCAAGTTATTTTTTAATTTTACTTAAATTTGAATATTTTTAGAGATTTTTTTTCTGCATATAGGAAAGCTGAACTTGTTTTCTAATAGGACTATATTGTAATTTTTTTTAAATTTTGGTTACAGATTTTTTAATAAAGGTACTTTCATTTTCGAAACCGATTCTGAAAATGAAGTTTTTTAAAAAAAAAAATCTTTAACAGACAATTATTGCAGGTTTATGCATGTTCTATCATTCAAATTTGGGATAGAAAGTTTCTAAATTCTAACTTTATAGCAATAGTATCTCCCAGGAACATTATCGATCAAATTAATTTGTAAATTGTAATTCTGACTTTCTGCATTTAATAAATTATTTCCACACTGAATTTTCATTCCTTTGTTGATCAAAAATTTGAACAAATTGACAGACAGTAAACTAAGTAAAATTTAAACATGAAGCAAGATATGAGGTAAAAGTTGAACAAAGCAAATTATCAAAGTATTATGGAATTAGCTGAAAAATAATCAAATTCACTTTATCTACTTTATGTAGCTAAATAAATTTAATAATTAATATACCTTACTAATAATAAATATATATAAATATAATATAAATAACCCCTTAATAAAACCCTGCATTTCCCGGTACTTTTCCTATTTTTAATCGCCAACTTTTCGTGCTTAGTCTGCAACTGGCGAGTGCTTATTTTCAACTTTATAACAGGATGATCTTTAAGATTTTGTTCGAGCTGTAAAAAGAAATTTTCTTGATTTGGGATATATCTTTCAGAACTGAAATCAAAGTATGAAGTTAAATAAGAAAAAAAATGGGCATAGAACAGTTACAGCATTTTAATAATACTAATCTATTTTGTTTTTCCCCTTGTTATATGCTGAAACTGATAACCACAAATACAAATGTTGATTTTAAATTGTCACTCAAAAAACAAAATCCCAAGAAGTATTTAAAACCTATTTCATGAATAACTGTGGAAAAGAACATTCATCAAACTACATCAATTGTTTATTATTAGTAATTAAAAGATTGTTTATAAAGATCTTCAGGTTATAAACTGTTTACTATTTATTCCTTGAAAACTGACTAATACTGCATTAAATCAAATGATTTTTTTTCAATTTTCTACATTGATTGCAATTATTTAATTTAAATTATTTCCAAATAAAGTTATACTACTTATATATCCAACAATGTTTATTTTTATCAATAAATATGCATGCATTATGTATATGTAATAAAGAGTGTAAACGTAATAAGTAAAGGTTTAAAGAAAGCGGGGAAAGGGGAAACAAAACAAAACTGCTAAATAAAAGAAAAAAGATTTTCAACATGTGCAAACAACAGAAAATAAGTTGAGATAGTAGCAAAAATTTCATTAATAATAATTTTTTTTTAAATCAAAATTTTATTGCTATTAAATACACTTTATATTACTTTTAAGTAATAACAATTATTCCAAACAAATTTTTCTATTAAATATTTTTTCTTTCTAAAAATTTGCAATTCAATTTAGTTTTCTCAAAGACATAAAATTCACTGGTTCTCATACAGAAAAACCAAGCAAAAAAGGAACAGATGTGTTAGCATTCGGCACCATAAACTTGGCGATTTTTTTCACGCCAAAAAGCCATTTAGCCAAGTTGTTAATTGCAATAGCATATTAGAGTCGATCGCCGGTGCACGTTCAACAATAAAAACAAACTGATGCAATTACTCTGTAAGTTGGTTGATTGGTGTTGCACAAGCATCTCTCCAAATTGGCGCAAAAACAGGCAAAATCCTTCGCGGAAAATCTCGAGTGTTTAGATCTGTCATTGATCTGTTTAGGCCATGGATCTGTTTAGGGGCGTCGCCTATTTCTTCCAGAAGCTTGAAAGATAAACCAGCGGTGCGCAAGGTTTTTTAAGATTTGTATTTGCTATTGTTTTATGTGTTGTAGATTTTTTTTTCTTCAATTGAATTAGTTAATAAAGAATTTTTATAAACATATAAATATCATGTATTTTTTTATTCTCAATTACATAATTAAATTAAATTTTTCTTAAAAGTAACAGCGCAAAATTAAATTTAAATTAGTTTAAATAAAATATTTTTTAATATTTTTATCTATCATATTTTTAAAAATATTTTTTAGATATTTACATTTAGGCCAGGAAAAATTATCAAAATTACTTTTAAACAACTGAACATATGAATTGAGTTTTTTATATATTTATCATTTGAAGTTTAGTTTAGATAAAATGATTAAATATTTTTATATTTGATCTTTAATTCTAGTGTCTTTTTCGGTTTGAAATTTAAAAAAAAACATAAATTATGTTTTCGTTAATATTTAGAAAGAAATACTTTTGATGACTTACCTAAAATTTTACAAATGAAAAATCTTTAATAGTTTTGTAACACGCGCTTTCCAAAGGAATAAAAGAAAAAAAAATAGACTCACGCGTCACGTGACCTGAGTTTTGCTAAATTTAAAAAAAATGTAGTTGTAATATTTCTCGTTTAAAAGAAATCTGGCAACACTAGTTCTATTAAAAAAAAATGTTCTTTTCTTAGTGATATTCGAATGTTGGTTGAAAACTGTGGTTTTTATCTTGTGATGGTGGCGTGCGCCAGAATTATGTAAAAGCTTTTTTTGTATATAATGTGTGTACGTTAGTGTTATATTTGTAAGTGTCGTCTTTTCAAGTAATAAAAAGTTTATAAAGAAGAATGCAACCCCGAGATATTTATTAAGATAAGTTATCACTTCTTTCTTCTCTTCTACATTTGTAAGACGACTTCTTACAAAATGGCTACCCAACGTCTGGCTACGAATCAATTTCAAAGTATTCAGCTATCTTAGTTCCAGAAAGTTCGATATTTTTATAATGAAATATCTATACATATAATAAAACAGTAGGACCCGGTGTGTCTGTACATTGAAGATAATTGACAAAAATGGAGTCAGGGCGATAAAAGAAAACCAATGAAACACAAAAAAAATTTTTTTGAATTTTTTGTCTGTCTGTCTGTCTGTCTGTCTGTCTGTCTGTTTGTTCGAGGTTATCTTCGTAACTACTGAATGGATTTTTATGCGGTTTTCACTAATGAAGAATGCACACTCCCGGGCAGTGTATAGGCTTTGTTTCATCAAAATCGGACAACAGACAAAAAAGTAACAAAAAGAAACAAAAGAAACTATTAGGTGCGCTGCTCACGTTTTTTAGTACATAACGTTTTTTAGTACATATAAAATCCAATAGATGTCACTGTGCGATTTTAAAACGCGCTATCGTTATGTTTTCGCCAGTCTACTTAAGTATGAGAAAGTTTCAAGCTGGCTGTCGTTCCATGTGGTTTAGTCGGTAGAACGTCAGTGCGCCATACTGATGGCCCGGGTTCGATTCCCAGCATGGAATTTTTTTTCACTATGTTGGCATTAACGCCTATAAGCAATTAAAAGAATTTGAAATATTGTATTCAAGGCGAATTTTCTCTCTGGGAAAATTTCCTTGCATTAATATGTCAGTGTAATTTTTTTTTCGATTTAATTTTTTTTTTCGAAACTTTGTTTTTCTTAAAAAATTACAGTAAATATTTGATATTTCCCAACGTTTTTTGAATGATCGACTTGCTTTTTTTTTTTTTTAATGTATGTCTGAACCTTATCTAACTACTTCTTCAAGATTTCTTTAGATAAACCGACCAGCGTAGCGGGCGAAGGCCGCTAGTGATTAATAAGAATGAAAAAAAAATGGCTCGAGCGATCGTGCTCGTCTGTTTGTGAAGTATATTTTAAATGATTAACATAGCAAGTTTGTTTCGTTGATGTGAAATCATTCGATTGTGAAATACGCACGAAATAAAAATGCATGCATGTTTAATGCAAGAAAATGGCACGAGCAGTCGTTGCTCGTTTGTTTGTGAAATGTGTTCTTCAATGCTGTGAAAAAAATTTCCACGGAATAATCATATGCCAAGCACCATTTTTATTTGTTTGCGATATATGTTCTCAAATTTAATCTTGCTTCGATAACGCCATTTATATTTGTTTGTGAATTCTACGTTTTCTATGCTTTAAAAAAAAAAAAAAACTTTCAGTTCTTGTGCCTGCAGGTGTAACTCAACAAATATTTATTTAATCTTCAAGTTACTTTCTTAAAATGGATCCATATTTTTATCAAAAGAATGCATTCTTTCCACAGTGTCTATATTTTGTTTTCTATTTGTAAAATTTTTCATATTTTTAGTTTTAATTTATTGATTTATTTTACAGCTCATTTATATATTGTGTAATTCCCCTTCCCTCCCCATGCTTATATTTTTTATTCTTTTGTTTATTTTCATTCTCTCCATGCATGTTTAATTTTTATCTTGATTAAATAACAACTTTTCTTACTTCGAATAAAAAAGAAAAACAGTAAAAAAAAGGGTTGATAAATAATAAAATAAGCATTTATTTACGTTGATGTTATTTTTCTTTTTTTTTACTAATAGGGAAATAAATTGAGTGAAAAAAAGGGAAAAATATATTAAAAGGTATTTATACTTTGTATTTCAAGTGTCATATGGTATGTGTTTATTATTTTTTGTTTGTTTTGTTGTTGGTTTCGCAAGATAACAGAATTTAATTAGAAATTCTATTTGAGTGTTCTGTTGTTAGTTATTTTTAAGCATTTAATTTAGAGTTCCTGATATATTGTGAAATAGCATTGAATACGATTTTTAAAACAGATTGAGTAAGTTTTTGCATTTATTTATTTATTTATTTTTATGAAATAAGACTTTCTTTTCTTTTAAAGTTATATTGAAAAAAACTATATTACGTAGTCTTGTCTTGATAATATGATAATAATATTGCTTGACATTTTAATTATTCAGATATGTTTTGACTTATTTAGAACATTGTTTAATGTTGCCAACAATTCAGTACTAGTTTTATATCAGTTAAAATAATGTTTTGATTAAATGACACGTAATTTAAAGTATATTTTCTTTAAAAAAATAATAAAGTTTAAATTTTAAAGATACTTTTATGAAGTTTAATTATTTTAAAAGTATATTTTGCTAACGTTAAAGTTCACTGTTTTGTTTTATTAATGTCTTGTTTATATGAGTTGTAAAGCAAAGCTCACGTCCGGGGAACAATTTATTTAAACGAATTTTAGCATTTGTGGGTATATATCTTGTTGTTTGCTAAATTTACAAATGTCCGACCTCAACAGAGCACGAAAAGAAGACCTATTTCAGGTCGCTTTAGAAATGAATTTAGATGTACAACCCTCTATGACTGTTGTCACATTGCGTGATAAGATTAAATCCTCTCCCTCGTATGAAGTTGATTTCGTAAATTCGTTAGTCAGAAACCAAATTGCGACTCGCGAGGAAGAACAGCGTAAACGAGACTTAGAGGAAAAGCAAAAAGCAGCTGAATTAGAACAGCGTAAATTAGAAGTAGAAGAAAAACGTCGTTCGGAAGAACTGGAATTAAAAAAGTTTGAGATGAATTTTGAGCTTGAGAAGCTTAAGTTACAGGCTCAGAGCCAAAGTGTTTCCAGTGGAGCGGTAGGTGGTAATGCGGCAGGGATAATGTCTCATCCAGAGAGTAAAATAGATATCCAGAAGCTGTTGCCTACATTTAAACCAGAGACAGATGATGTAACATTGTTTCTGGTGCTTCTGGAACGACAGTTAAAGCTTTCGAAGGTACCAGAACACCTCTGGGTTTCTTATTTACTAAGTGTTGTACCCTCTTCTATATCTACGCTTATTGCTCGTGAAAAAGAAGATAACGCTTCAGATTTTTCACATGTTAAAGGTCTACTTCTAAAAAGGTTTAAAATTAGCGCTGAAAGGTTTAGGCAGCTGTTTTTCACGCATTGCAAAGATAAAGAAATTACTTGGAGAGATTATTACTTCGAGTTACGTGCTTACTTTGAAAACTGGCTTAAAGAGTTAAATGTAACGTCTTTTGAAGCTCTTCAGGATCTGATCATAGCGGATCAGATGAAAAGGCGCGTGCCTGTCGAATGCAAACAACATATGTTAGATGATTGGGAATATTTAAATTCACCAGTCGACCTTGCCGGAAAATTAGATGCGTATGATACCATAAGATCTACGTTCCCTAACGAAGACTCGGTTGTACCCCAGGAGAAAAAAGCGTATTTTCGCCGAGAAAATACATGGAAGCAGAGTAAGCCTCCAAAAGAAGACAGATCTTCCTCCACGTTTGATAATCGTCGCTTAGAATCCGAGATATTCTGCTATGGTTGTGGCAAAGTGGGATTTATAAAGAAGAAATGCCCAGATTGTTCCCCTACGGTTAAGAAGCAAACAGTGCAAGCTCAACGTCTTAAGTTGTATAGTTTAAATACATCAACAGTTTCAACTCTAAATGTACCTATTACGATCTGCAATAAGAAGGTATTAGTCTGTGCAGATACAGGAGCGAATCGTTCTATTGCAGGAGAACGTATGTATAAATTATTTTTGAAAGCTGGTGTTGCAATGAAACCTCATACCCATGAAGTAACATTAGCTGATGGAACTATGATGGCTAGAAAAACTCTTTCTGCCACTATGCGTGTAAAGATTGAAGGCCGAGTTTTCAAAACAGAGTTTATTGTATTACCAAATGCCAAAGGTAACAGAACACTTTTAGGAATGGACTTCCTGCGCAAAGCTAACATAGTGTTAGACATAGCCAACAAAAGATGGCATTTTAGTGATAAACCACAGAAAAAGTTGTATTTTGTAGATGTATACGAAGAAGAAATAAGTACGTCTGCTCATGCGGTCGAAGTCTGTCCGTATGCCTTACCTGAAGATGAACGTAAAAATTTAAATTT
Organism: Maratus speculifer; assembly: GCA_964019185.1. Lineage (NCBI taxonomy): Eukaryota > Metazoa > Arthropoda > Arachnida > Araneae > Salticidae > Maratus > Maratus speculifer. The sequence goes on along the minus strand of OZ025289.1, from coordinate 192,881,887 downwards.
CAGTAAAAGGAAGATATTTAATGATTTTCCGAAAAGGTATGGAAAATGTTTTCAACCAGGGGGAGCGAAGACCCCATATCTTAAACGTCCTGTAAATATTTCAGAAAGTGTGAAAGAACGTATTCAAATGAAACGAGATCAGCGAAAGAAATATTATGATAAAAATCATAGACGAATATATTTCAAGTCTGGTGAAAAGGTTTGGATTAACCTACACCCAGTTAGCCATGCAAATAGAAATAAAACATCAAAATTAATGCCTAAGAGAGATGGCCCATACATAATTTTGACTCAAAAGTCACTAGTGACATATGACATTGCTAGTCTAGAAAATCCTACTGAACGAATTGGATCTTACCACGTTTCTGCCTTGTTGCCTTTCCAAGAATCTGAAACTATTCCAGTTGCACCCTTGAGAAAAAGAGGAAGACCAAAAAAGCATCCTGTTTCCTCTCCGAGACGTAGATCGGAAACAGAGGGGGAGGATGTAACACGCGCTTTCCAAAGGAATAAAAGAAAAAAAAATAGACTCACGCGTCACGTGACCTGAGTTTTGCTAAATTAAAAAAAAATGTAGTTGTAATATTTCTCGTTTAAAAGAAATCTGGCAACACTAGTTCTATTAAAAAAAAATGTTCTTTTCTTAGTGATATTCGAATGTTGGTTGAAAACTGTGGTTTTTATCTTGTGATGGTGGCGTGCGCCAGAATTATGTAAAAGCTTTTTTTGTATATAATGTGTGTACGTTAGTGTTATATTTGTAAGTGTCGTCTTTTCAAGTAATAAAAAGTTTATAAAGAAGAATGCAACCCCGAGATATTTATTAAGATAAGTTATCACTTCTTTTTCTCTTCTACATTTGTAAGACGACTTCTTACAGTTTCTTATTTTATCTTACAGTGCATATCATAATTTTAAGAAGAGAGCATAAGTATAATTATACTACTTTTTTCCTTTAAAACTTAAAATTTTAATTTCATCTCAAACAGCAATAAAATTTTGAAAACAGATACCTCCTATTTCTTTCATACTGCTTTATTTTATTCCTTATTCACTACATTAATTTATAACGAGCATACCTTATATTTAGGAATAAATTAAAACTAAATATAAACGATTGCAATAACACTTCGGAAAATAGTGAAACAAGAGATTATAAAACTTCTTTAAACATAATCTTTTAATAAAATTTTGCTGAATGCACAACGCAGTAATAACAGAAAATATTTTGTAAAAAAAGTAAAAATTGTTTTCATATATAAAAAATGTTCATGTATGCCAAATATAAATTATATTTACTTAACTTTTAACTAAAATTTGTTTTCAGGATTTTTGAAATGATACTGTATCTAAAAAGCATCTGACTGTAATTAAACTTACATAGTTCAAGTGTTATAATGTTTCAGTTTTATTCTATTTTCTATGTTTAACTATTTTGAATCATTCAGTTTTGACTTGTTACAGGGTGTTACAAAAGTTTCTTGATATTTTCCTGAAATGTGCTTTTAAAAACGAACTTGTTAATACAAATAAGATGTACAAGCTATAATGAATGTAATTGCTATACAGGATGTCCACTCTCAACGGTGGCCAATGGCTAATATCTAGACCGTTATACATAGACATGCAGTTCCAATTGCAAAAAATACTTTAAAAAAGGTAAAGAATCGTTTTTCAAGTGATTTAGGTCAAATTTTAGATCAATTTTTATACGGTCTCCCGGTCCTATAAGTGATATTTAGTAATTTTTTACCACTACTCTAACAAGTAATACAAAAAAAGTTCCATTCTTCTGCGATTAAAACTGACCGAGTAATAGCTGTTTAAAGTTGAAGCATCTTTTTTGCTGCAAATTAGGGGTCAGTCACAAATTTACTGGAAATAAAAATAAACGCAAGATATAAAATTTAACCTTAAACATTGAGAGTAAAATAATTTTTACAATATAATTTTTAAATTTATGTTGATGATTGCATATTAAAGCAAAATTCTTACTAAAAATATAAGTAAAATACCCAGAAAGTTTGTTAATTTAAATTATGAAAAGCAACAGTCATAAATCATTACAAAATGACACATATTGAAAATTCCATTAGATTACTTAACCTAGCAGAATATGGAGTAGTGCTGTAAAATAAATAAATGGTACGCACCTAAAACTGTATTAATTCTACATTGTCATTGGATATAAATAAGTGTGCAAAGTGTACCTCGATCGGATATTTGGAAGTGAGTTAACATTTGAATAGAAATTTTGAGCTAGGGAAACATACGTAGGAATGTTTTAAGCAAAATAAATGCTTATCAAAATAACACACATTTTAAAATAAAATCGCGATTTCCCAAAATTTGATTTTCTCGATAAAGATAATTTTAAAACTCACGTCTTCAACTATTTTAACCAATCTAGAAGTTAATTAATAAAAATTAACATTACCGTAAAACTTATACGGTGGTAGCACCTTCAGTTAAATTGCTTTAAAAATATTTCATTTAAAACATTTTTGTAATTGGAACTATACGCCTGCGGCAAATGGTTTAGGAATTAGCTATTAGACAGCGTTGGAAATAGACGCCCTTTATAATACTTTAAGCACTTAGTGTACGTTGCCTTAAAGCTCTGTCCAATTCATCCGTATTCAGCTACAGAAAAATGATTTAAGTCATGAAATTTAGAGTTTCATAACTCGGTCAATTTTAATGTTAGATGAATGGGATCTTTTTTCTCTTACTTGTTAGAGTAGTGGGAAATTTTTACTAAATATTATTTATAGAACCGGCGGATCGTATAAAAATTTAATTTTCGTAATTTTTTAATAAACATTTTTTTGGCCTAAATCGCTTGAAAAACAATTCTTTACCTTTTTTAAAGCATTTTTGCAATTGGAACTATATGTCTATGACTAGCGGTTTAGAAATTAGCCATTGGCCACCGTTGAGAGTGGACACCCTGTATAATTATAAGCATAAGCTGAGGCTTTCACGGATGATGCAAAAAATATTTTCAAATATATATCATTTTATTTATGCTGCTGCATCAATTACTCGCTTTGCTGTTCAAACCACATGTATCTTCACTGCATACACCTTTGAATTTATGACCCTTAAAACAAAAAATTCTTGAAATGTTAAGTGAAAATAGCATGTTATACAATGTATATGCATAGTCTATATATATATACACACACATATTTAAATATAAAGTAAGTTTTTTTGCGAATCTAATAAGTATTAAAATTCATCATGAAAGAAAATTTCAAAGCAACAAAAGAAAAAAGGATTTTTTTAAAACAAATACGAAAAAGAGTTGTGTAAATATATATATATATATATATATATATATATATATATATATATATATATATATATATATATATATATATATATATATGCCAAAAAGAGGTCATTCCAATAAAAAACGTTCGTTTTTGAACAAAAAGAAAAGTTCTTGTTGAAAAATGTTAGTGAGCAATTGCAAGGTAATTCTAATTTCATTTCATTTCATTGTAAGACCACATTCATCAATGTATAAAAGACTTGCATAAAGAAATTTTCATTTATGAAATTAATAAAATACATTGCAAAATATAATTCACATAGATTGATTCTCAATTCTCATTCCAAACAACGAATATTATAATTAGTTGTATTCATTATTTGCTGTTTTCATTCTATAAATTAATATATTTCATGCTTAATGCATAATGATTGTAATACATAATATGTTAGGAATTCGTACATGTAGTAATTATTTAAGTAGAGAGGAAGAAATTTTATTCAACCAAACGAATTTATTGGAATCCTCTGCAAAGTAAATTTTCTTTATTCAAAAGGCTGCATTTGGACACTCAATGCTTGAAATTGCGCCTTGCAGTTGAAAGTTTGAAGATTAAGAGGATAAACTATTTCTTCGAATTTACTTTAGCTTTCAGGAAAATTCGGAAATGGGGTCACTATCTGAAAAGATCGTGGTCACTGTTTTATTTATGGTTCAAAGTATAAGAAATTTCAGTTTGATTCCATTTATGTTCTTTTTCGTATTTGTTTTTAAAAAATCGATTTTTTTTCTTTTGTTGCTTTAAATTTTTCTTCCATAATGAATTTCAGTTCTTATTAGATTCATATAAAACCTTACTTTATACATACAGTTTACTTACAGTTTACATACACGCACACACACACACACATATATATATATGCCGAAAGGAGGTCATTTCACTCAAAAACGTTCCATTTTGAACAATAAGATGGGTTATATTTAAAAAACGTTTTGAAATGTTTGTGAGCATTTGCGAGGTAATTATAATTAAATTTAAGTTATTTATAAGACCACATTCATTAAAGTACAACAGATTTACATAAATAAATTAATAAAATATATTACTAAATACAATTCACATATATTCATTCTCAATGCTCTTTCCAAACAACGAATTATCATAATTAATTCTATCCATTATTTGCTGTTTTCATTCTACAAATTGATATATTTCATATACAGGGTGTCCACTCTCAACGGTGGCCAATGGCTAATTTGCAAACCGTTAGTCATAGACATACAGTTCCAATTGCAAAAATGCTTTAAAAAAGGTAAAGAATTGTTTTTCAAGCGATTTAGGTCAAAAAATATTTTTATTAAAAAATTACGAAAATTAACTTTTTACACGGTCCCCCGGTCCTATTAGTGATATTTAGTAAAAATTTTTCATCACCCTATCAAGCAATAGAAAAAAAAGTCCCATTCATCTAACATTAAAATTGACCGAGTTCTGAAACTTTAAATTTTATGACTTAAACCACTTTTCTGTGGCTGAAAACGAATGAGTTGGACTAAGTTTTCAGGGAACGTACGCTAAGTGCTTGAAGTTTTATAAAGGTCGTCCATTTCCAAAGTTGTCTAATGGCCAATTCCTAAACCACACAGACATATAGTTCTAATTACAAAAATGTTTTAAATGAGGTAGAGAAATATTTTTAAACAATGTAACTGAAGGTGCTACCACCGTATAAGTTTTACGGTAGTGTTGATTTTTATTAATTAACTTTTAGATTGGTTAAAATAGTTGAAGACTTGAGTTTTGAAATTCTCTTTAACAAGAAAATCAAATTTTGGGAAATTGCGATTTTATTTTAAAAAGGTATCTTATTTTGATAAGCTTTTATTTTGCTTAAAACGTTCGTACGTATGTTTCTCTAGTTCAAAATTTCTATTCAAATTTTAACTCACTTCCAAATATCCGAACGAGGTTCAATTTGCACACTTATTTATATCTAATGACAATGTAATATTAATACAATTTTAGGTGCGTACCACTTATTTATTTTATAAGACACACCAAATTCTGTTAAGTTAAGTAATCTAATAGAATTTTAAATACATGTCATTTTGTAACGAATAGTTGCTTTTCATAATTTAAATTAACAAACTTTGTTATTTTTTCTTTTACATTATTAGTACAAATTTTGCTTTAATATGGAATCATCAACATAAATTTAAAAATAATATAGTAAAAATTATTTTACTCTCAATGTTTAATGTTAAATTTTGTATCTCAAATTTCTTTTTATTTCCAGTAAATTTGTGACTCCTAATTTGCAGCAAAAAATATGCTTCAACTTTAAACAGCTATTACTCGGTTAGTTTTAATCGCAGAGGAATGGGACTTTTTTTGTATTACTTGTTAGAGTAGTGGTAAAAATTTACTAAACATCACTTATAGGACCGGGGGACCACATAAAAATTTAATTTTCGTAATTTTTTAATAAAAACTTCTTTTGAATCTAATTCACTTGAAAAGCAATTCTTTACCTTTTTTAAAGCATTTTTGCAACTGGAACTATATGTCTATGACTAACGGTTTAGAAATCAGCCATTGGCCATCGTTGAGAGTGGACACCCTGTATAATGCATGATGATTGTAATATATAACATGCTGGAAAATCATACAGGTAGTAATTATCCGGATAAGAGGAAGACATTTTATTCAACCAAACGGATTTATTGAAATCCTCTGCAAAATAAATTATCTTTATTCAAAAGACTACTTTTGGGTGCTCACTGCTTGAAATTGCGCCTTGGGGTTGAAACTTTGAAGATTAAGAGGTTAAACTATTCGAATTTACTTTAGCTTCCGGGAAATTCGGAAAAGGGGTCACTATCTGAAAAGATAGTGGTCACTTTTTTATTTAAAGTTCAAAGTACAAGAAATTTTAGTTTGATTTCATTTCTGTTCTTTTTCACATTTGTTTAGGAAAAACTTCGTTTTCTTCTTATATTGAATTTTTCTCTCATGATTACTTTTTCTTCTTATTAGATTGATAAAAAACCTTACTTTATATTTAGGTTTATATCTAACTATATGTATGTATACGGAAAGGGAGTTATTCGACTACAAAACGTTCTTTTTGAACAAAAAGAAATGTTTTTGGTCAAATATATTTTGAAATATTTGTATGCGTTTGCGAAGGTCATTTTAAGTCCACATTCATTAATGTTTAGCAGACTTGCATAAAGAAATTTTCATTTAGGAAATTTAAAAAAGATAATACTAAACATATTTCACATAGATTCATTCTCAACTCTCATTCCAAACAAAAAAAAAATATTATAATTAGTTCTACAATGATAAAAATTTTGCTCTAGTTTGAACCAAATTTTGGTGCTCAGTAGCTGTCACCATAAGATAGTGAAATCTTATACCAACATTTGATGCATTCCCTTTTCAACTTTGTTCCAACTTTTGTAACTGTGCTTCAACAGAAGTATTGGTTCAAGATTTCAAGTATTGGTTCAAGATTTCACCGTCTTACAGTGGCAGATATTGAGCACCAAATTTTGATTCAAACTAGCACAAGATTTTTAACAGTGTATTCATTATTTCCTGTTTTCATTCTATAAATTAATATATTTCACCCATTGTGCTTAACTATTGTAATGTATAACGTACTAGAAATTTGTACATGTAATAATTATCAGGGTAGAGAGGAAGAAATTTTATTTAGCCAAAAGTATTTATTGAAATCCTCTGCAAAATAAATTCTCTTTATTCAAAAGATTACATTTGAACGCTCAACGCTAGAAATTGCATTGCACCTTGCGGTTGAAACTTTGAAGATTAAGTAGATAAACCATCTCTTCGAATTTACTTTGGCTTCTAGTAAAATTCGGAAATGGTGTCACTATTTCAAAAGATAGTGGCCACTCTTTTATTTATGGTTCAATGTGTAAGAAATTTCATTTTATTTGATTTCTATTCTTTTTCATATTTGTTTTTAAAAAAATCTTTTTTTCTTTTATTGTTTTGAATTTTTCTTTCATGATGAATTCCGTTCCTTATTAGATTAATATAAAACCTTACTTTGTATTTAAATTTATCTATCTATCTATCTATCTATCTATCTATCTATCTATATATATATATATATACATATAAATTTATATATATATATATATATATATATATATATATATATATATATATACATATATAAAACCATTAAAAGTAGACTAGATTCACCAATGGATTTTATCAATAAAAGAATAAACCATAACGAGGAATTTGAATTGAATTGAATTATAATAGTAATTAAAAAAAATTAGTGAAACGAGTATATCTGAATAAATAAATAAATAAAATAAAATGAATGCAAATGTAATTTGTAGTCCACAGAGCAGAATCATCAGAACTACAAATGAAGTGTGCGGTTTCATCCACGTATTAGCCATGAAATAGCAAAATAATACGTATTTGGGGCTAGCAGCACACAAAAACCAAATTATTAAACAAGGAACAGAGAAATAAATAGTTGAAAAAATGAAAATATACATATATATATATATATATATATTAAAACAATATCGTGCAGTAGCGTAGTAGTGTCAGTAACATGAGCACAAACTAACCCTATTTTTGCACGTGGAAATGATAAAATTTACATTCATATATAATTTGGATAAAAAGTGAGAAAACAAAATATTGAGAACAAAAATAAAATTTATCTGGTTATCATCATTAATGTAGAGGACTGCGCAATAAAATTATTAATAAATTATAAATGCAGGAAGCAATAGTTAATTATACAAGCTGAAATAGTAACACTGTAGAAAAACTAGCTCGTTAGTAATGTACGCAACGGATCTTCGCAAGATCAGTAGGGTTGCTCTTTTTAAATAAAGAATGCCAAGCGCGCCAAATAGCGAGATAAATGATTTGAAAAAAAAACTTGGTGTGATTTAAAGTGATACAATATGTTGAAAACTATTGTTATTTTACAAAGAGGAGTTGAAAGTAAGTAAAAATAATAGTTAAATCCACTTGTAGATTAAGTAGTATCCATAACAAACAAAAAAGATAAAGCTGAATGGAAATATAATTGAACCGGAGATAATAATTAATGATCGATATTAACATAAAATTAAATTAATAAAATAATTAAAATAAGAATTAAGTGATAACATTCATATTAACTTATAACTTAAAATACCATTTTGTTACTTTCATCAGTAACATTTATTGTGATTTCACATGTTAAAAACTCCTTATCTTAATATAGGATAATAAAAATTAAAAGAAAAATAAATATATAAATAAATAAATAACATTAATTAATTAATTAATTAATAAAAATTAAAAAATATAAAAAAATAAAATAAAATAAAAATAAATAAATATTAAAAAAATAATAAATAAATAAATAAATAAATAATAATAATAGTAAGAATATTATTAATAATAATACCAAAAATTATATCAATAACATTAAAATTAATTTGATAATTAAAATATAGCTATTTAACTATAGATATATCTTATATGTAATTTATATATAACATCTTGTGCTAATCAGCAATTTTATAAATATATATATATATATATATATATATATATATATACAGGGTGATTCATAAATAATGGGCAGAACTTTAAGGGGTTATAGTACACTTAAAGACAAATAATATTAAATAGGAGACTAAGGGTCCCAGACGTATTCCCAAGGAGATAGGGGGCATTAAAGTTTAGGGTCCGAAATTTCAAATGATTATAAAAAATGGAAAAATTGGTCGATTTGTTTGCGGTTTTTTGCAAAAAATTTTCTATGCCAGTATTTTCTTGAAATAAAATTTTAAAGTTCAATTTCAAAAAATGCCGATAGGGGGCGCTTTAGACTTTGGAGTAACAAACAACTATTTTTTAACGTTATTTTTTGTATTTCTTTAAATGATTTCGAAAGCTTAGACTTAAACTTAAATTTTGATCTAAAAATCTGAGTCCTAACGAGTAGTTAAGTAGCGTAAACTGAAATTTGAAATTTGAAACCCTTCTCCCCCCAGAACAAAAATCAGTTATTCCCGATCTTTGTGTCGTAGATTAGGCTCTAACTACTGCCGCGTTTTGCTAAAATTATTCTTTATGTCAGTATTTTCTTGAAAATAAATTTTAAAGAAAATTTTCAAAAAATTCCGATAGAGGGCACTTTAGACTTTGGAGTAACGAACAACTATCTTATACCGTTATTTTTTGTGTCTCATTAAATGCTTTCTAAAGCTTAGACTTAAATTTTCAGCCCAAAATCTGAATCGTTAGACGTGGTTAAGTTTCTGGGGAGAGGGGTTTGAAATTTCTACTCCTGAGCACAGTTCAGTTTACCATGTCCACATATTGTGTGCTGTGATACGAGGTAAAAAGACACAAATTAGGATTATGTTACCAAAGCATATTTATTAACATGTAATTACAATAAATGTTCAAAATTGTGACTACCAGAGGTTATGCACGCAGAACAACGGCGAAGAATGGAACGGCGAACATTCGCGAAAACATCAGGCTTTTCGAGCACTTCCCCTACAGTGGCGGAAAGTCTGGCGACCAGTTCCTCGGGGGATTCAATGGGTGTCTCATACATAAGAGCCTTCAATTGTCCCCACAAAAAGAAATCGAGGGGTGAAAGATCTGGCGAGCGAGCAGGCCAAGCAACAGGACCACCTCGACCAATCCATCTGTTCGGAAATGTGATGTCCAAATAGTTGCGGACGTCTCGTACGTAATGGGCTGGCGCTCCATCGTGCTGGAACCACATGACCCGCCGGATGCGTGGAGGAACAACGTTTAACAGGTCTGGCAGCACATGTTGCAGAAATGTATGGAAAAGCGTCTCTGATGAGCATGTGGATACGTAGCATGTGGATTGACATCCGCCCATACATGTGCATTGTGTGTGTTAAATGTACCTTCACGTGTGAAGGTACATTCATCGGTGAAAAGCACAGTTCGTCCAAAATGTGGATTTAGCGCGTTCTGCTGCAGAAACCAGCGGGCGAATTCAATACGATTTGGATAATCCCCTGGAGAGAGTTTCTGGACTCGTTGCACACGAAACGGGAGCAAATGTTCTTCCTTCAGTACCCTCCAAGTCATGGACTGTGAGGTATCCACCTGCCTAGCCACTGTTCGTGTACTTGTACTTGGCTGCGCCGCTACTACATCCAGAATGGCTTCTGCAACAACTACTGATTCGTCCTTTTTTGCACGACCTGCATTCGACCGGGAAGCGAGAAATGATCCCGTCTCACACAACTGTCTGTGCAAGCGCTCGAAAGTTTTGCGGTTAGGCAACCGCCTGTTGGGAAATCGCTCTCCGTACATTCGTTGTGCCTCTGCACCATTTCCATCTGCCGCTCCGTAAATTAAATGCATCTCAGCCTTTTCCTTATTCGTGAAGGGCACCATCTTCCGATTCATTACTACAGCGACTTACACTTGACTCACCGTTCAGTGGTTTTTATGCCTGAATCGTGTCGAAATTTTGCAAACGTGTTCTTCTTCTTCCCCATTTGACATTTGCATACTTTCTGTCTCCTTCTTCACCCGGTGACTAGCGTCAGGAATGGAGCTTTAACGTTTGCATGAGCGACGTTTCCCACTGTGCCAGTGCCTTTATGAGTGAATTCCGACTATGCAGCCCTTGACGAAAGTTGTATTTTTGCCTCGTATCACAGCACAGAATCGTTGGGCATGGTTAAGTAGTGGAAACTGAACTATGTTCAGAAGTTGAAATTTGAACCCCTTCCCCTCGCTACTGAACCACGCTCAGCGATTCAGATTTTGAGCTGAAAATTTAAGTTTAAGTCTAAGCTTTAGAAAGCATTTAATGAGACACAAAAAATAACGGTATAAAATAGTTGTTCGTTACTCCAAAGTCTAAAGTGCTCTCTATCGGAATTTTTTGAAACTTTTCTTTAAAATTTATTTTCAAGAAAATACTGACATAAAGAATAATTTTAGCAAAACGCGGCAGTAGTTAGAGCCTAATCTACGACACAAAGATCGGGAATAACTGATTTTTGTTCTGGGGGGAGAAGGGTTTCAAATTTCAAATTTCAGTTTACGCTACTTAACTACTCGTTAGGACTCAGATTTTTAGATCAAAATTTAAGTTTAAGTCTAAGCTTTCGAAATCATTTAAAGAAATACAAAAAATAACGTTAAAAAATAGTTGTTTGTTACTCCAAAGTCTAAAGCGCCCCCTATCGGCATTTTTTGGAATTGAACTTTAAAATTTTATTTCAAGAAAATACTGGCATAAAGAAAATTTTTTGCAAAAACCGCAAACGAATCGACCAATTTTTCCATTTTTTATAATCATTTGAAATTTCGGACCCTAAACTTTAATGCCCCCTATCTCCTTGGGAATACGTCTGGGACCCTTAGTCTCCTATTTAATATTATTTGTCTTTAAGTGTACTATAACCCCAAAAGTTCTGCCCATCTTTTATGAATCACCCTGTATATATATATATATATATGCCAAAAGAGGGCCATTCCAATAAAATACGGTCCTTTTTGAATAAAAAGACACGTTCTTGGTGAAAAACGTTTTGTAATGTTAGTGAGCATTTGCCAGGTAATTATGATTAAATTTAATTTCATTGTAAGACTACATTCATCAATGTATAACAGATTTGCATAAAGAAATTTTCATTTATGAAATTAATAAAATATATTACAAAATACAATTCACATGGATTGATTCTCAATTCTCATTCCATGCAACGAATATTATAATTAATTATATTCATTATTTGCTGTTTTCATTCTATAAATTAATATATTTCATGCATAATGCGTAATGGTTTTATTTATGGTTCAAAATATAAAAAAATTCAGTTTGATTTCATTTCTGTTTTTTTTTTTTTTCGTATTTGTTTAAAAAATTACTTTTTAATTTATTGTTTTGAATTTTTCTTTCATGATGAATTTTGTTTCTCATTAGCTTCATAAAACACCTTACTTTATGTTTATATATATCTAATTATACATATATATATGTAGAAAAGAGGTCATTCCACTAAAAAAAGTTCCTTTGTGAACAACAAAAAAAAAAAGTGTTAAAAAATGTTATGAAATATTCGTGAGCATTTGCGATGTAGTTATAATTTAATTTAATTTAATTGTAAGACCGCATTCATCAATGCATAACAGACCTGCATAAAAGAATTTCATTTATGAAATTAATTAAGTATATTACAAAATAGAATTCATGTAGATTGATTCTCAATTCTCATTCCAAACAACGAATATTATAATTAATTCTATTCATTATTTGCAGTTTTCATTCTATAAATTAATATACTTCATGCATAATGCATGATGATCATAATGTATAACACGCTAGAAATTCGTACATGTATTAATTATTTGGGTAGAGTAGAAGAAATTTTATTCAACCAAACGGAGTTATTGAAATCCTCTGTACTTCGACGCTCAATGCTTGAAATTGCACCTTAAGGTTGAAACTTTGAAGATTAAGAGAATAAACTATTTCTTCGAATTTACTTTAGCTTTCGGGAAAATTCGAAAATGGGGTCATTATCTGAAAAATTGTGATCATTGTTTTATTTATGGTTCAAAGTATAAGAAATTTCAGTTTGGTTTCATTTCCGTTCTTTTTCGTATTTGTTTAGAAAAAAATCGTTTTCTTTCATTGCTTTGAATTTTTCTTTTATGATTATTTTTGCTTCTTATTAGATTTAAAAAAAAAAAAACATTACTTTATATTTAGGTTTATATTTAACTGTATATATGTATGCAGAAAATAGGTTATTCCACTACAAAACTTTTTTTTTAACTAAAAGAAATGTTTTTGTTCAAAAACATTTTAAATGTTTGTAAGCGTTTGCGAGATAATTATAATTTAATTTTAAGATCATTGTTAAGGCCACATTCATTAATGTATAGCAGATTTGTAGAAAAAAAAAATCATTAACGAAATTAATAAAAGATAATTTTAAATATAATACACATAGATTCATTCTCGATTCTCATTCCAAACGGCAAATATTATAATTCTTTCTACACTGTTAAAAATTTTGCTCTAGCTTGAGCCAAATTTTGGTTTTCAGTAGCTGTCACCATAAGATGGTAAAATTTAGCACCAACATTGGGAGTTTCTCATTTCAACTTCCTTCCAACTATTGGAACTATGCTTCAATGGGAGCTTCAAATATTGGTTTAAGGGTTCACCATCTTACAGTGGCAGATATTAAGCACCGAAATTTGGTTCAAACTAGGACAAGATTTTTAAAAGTGTATTCATTATTTCGCATTTTCATTATATAAATTAATATATTTCATCCACAATGTTTCATGATTGTAATATATAACATGCTAGAAATTTGTACATGTAATAATTATCAGGGTAGAGAGAAAGAAATTTTATTCAACGAAACAGATTTATTGGAATCCTCTGCAAAGTAAATTTTCTTTATTCAAAAGACTGCATTTAGATGCTCAGTGCTTGAAATTGCACCTTGTGGTTGAATCTTTGAAGAATAACAGGATAAACTATTTCTTCGAATCTACTTTAAATTCCAGGAAAATTCGGAAATGGGGTTACTATCTGAAAAGATATTGGTCACTCTTTTATTTATGGTTCATGGTATACGAAATTTCAGTTTATTTCCATTTTCTATTCTTTTTCGAATTTTTTAACTCTTTTTTTTCTTTTATTGCTTGGAATTTTTCTCTTATGATGAATTGTACTTATTATTAGATTCATAAAAAACCTTACGTTATATTTAAGGTTATATCCATTTATCTATCTATGTCTCTATATATGCGGGAAGGCTTTCATTCAACTAGAAAATGTTCCTGTTTGAGCAAAAGTATTTTAATGAAAAAAATTAACCATGAAAAATTTTAATAATAGTCATACATTATTTTTCACCTCATTTAAGATTTATGTTGGTGGTCTTACAGTATTTTCTTATTGTTATTCTATAGTGGTTTCACCTAGTAGTCATATCTACCGGAGAATACAAATACACAATGTTTTGCTTCATAATTCCATGCTTGTTATGGGTATAATTAATGCAGATATAATTAATACATGATATAAAAATATATCCAATATGCATTACATATATGGAAAAAATAAAAGAGCTAATTTTTTTCTTGAATGTATTATGGATACCTTTAAAATCAAAAACGGGAAATATATAAAGTTACTGCACTCTCAAAAATAAAACTCTCATTTTTGACGATTCAGAAATCCTTGAGCCTTATTTTGTCGTTTTTGACGATCATTTCGTATCAAAATCACGTGACTTTTAACGAAACGTGAACTCTCAAATATTTGACGAAAGTGCTTCCTTAATCATGGCCAGACGTGATGAATTTTAAGGAAACTGTCGCGGTAGCTGTTTATAGAAAGACCCGCTATTGTACCTCCCCAAATCTTGCGATTTTAACAAGCATATATTTCTTGTTTAAAATAGTACTTTTTTAGCGTTTTTCAGAAAATAATGAAATGTAAGCAATTACTCTTGCTACATTAGTTTTTTTTTTGGGGGGGGGGTGTTTATTACTACTTTTATTTATTTATTTGTAAGTTGTATTTCGTTTTGATTTCATTCGAAAAAAAATTTACTTCGTTCTACAAAACCGTTCAAAAAGTATATTTGATCAATAAAATTTCAAAATTCTAAGATCTATTTTATATCCAATATCTACTTTTTTCACTCAAATTAAAAATATATATGTTACAGGCCAAACCCGATTTTAGGCCAAACCGGTCTATCCTAACGCCCATCGGATAAACTAGTTTTTCCTAGGCCAAACCGGTCTATCCTAATGCCCATCGGATAAACTAGTTTTTCTAGGCCAAACCGGTCTATCCTAACGCCCATCGGACAAACTAGTCTATCCTAAGGCTCATAGGACAAACTAGATTTTCCTAGGCCAAACTAGTTTGGCCTAACTCTTATAGGATAAACTAGTTTAGACTGCTGTTTATTGGTCTGAACTAGTTTATCCTAGGCCAATTCAATTTGGCGTGATTTTATTGAATTAGATGACCGCCTCAACGCCAACATTCTTGTTTGTCCTAGGCTGATCTAGTTTATCCCAGGCCAATGTAGTTTTAAGTGTTTTTAGTTCACGGGCGTCAAAGCCAGAGAAACAATGGAGTAACAGGTTCTGTATGTGTGTATGTACACATGTATGTACGCATGTATGTACGTATGCGCGTAACGAGATAACTCTTGATACTAATAATGTAATTTGACGTGTTTTTATCAAATCAGGTTACCAAAGCCTGAGAACTAATGCGCCTGTAAATTCTGTATCTATGTGGGTACGTACGTATGTAACGCAATATTCTTGATAGAGATACTCGATTTGCATCAAACTTTCAATGTAAGTTTACTCTTATGAGAAGCTTTTCTGATTAATTTGGGGAGTTCATTAGATAAGAATAAGGGGGGGGGGAGAACGAGAGGCTGATTCGTCCCTTCCCTTAATTCAAATAAATGGGTTTCCGTGCATTATTAGCATATTTTTTTGAAAGTTTAAATATAGGAGCATTCTCTTGAGGCGCCTCTATGATTAGTTGTGGGTGGGCGAATGGGGGTAACGCCCCATAATTTATGTAAATGCTTTTTCACGCAGAATTTATTGATTTGCTTCAAATTTTAGAATTAAATTCATTCTGGTTAAGCGCTTCCCTAATTAGCTTTTGGGGTTGAATAAGAACAACAGGAAGAACGGGGGGATGCCGCCTAATTTTGGCAAATGGGTTTTTCATGCAGAATTAACCGATTTGCAACAAATCTTGGATTTGTTCATTCTGATGAAGATCTTCACTGATTAATTTTGGTGGTTCTTCGGTTAAAGATAACGGGGAAACTTACAATTTATTTCCTTCTTTAAATTAAAAAAATTGGTTATAATACAGAATTATCCTATTTGCTTAAAATTTTAGATATGAATTCATTTGATCAAGCACTTCTTTAATTAATTTGGGTTTTTTTCTTTTGGTTAAGTATAATGGTGTAGTGGACGTTATATATCCTTCCTTAAATTAGATAAGTGAATTTTTATGCAGATTTATCCGATTTGCCGTAAATTTTGAATTTAGATTTTATTTATAAGGCGAATCTCTGAAATGTTTTGAGAGTTTAATGATTTAGAATAAAGGGAGGAATGGGAGATTACCCTCCTATAAACGTTTTTTTGAGCAGAATTATCTGATTTGTTTCAAATTTTGGATAATTGTTTAATTTTATAAAGCGTATCTGTGATTAGTTAGGGTTCGATGGTTAAGTATAATTGAGGGAAATGAGAAAAACTAATACAACTTACTTTATTTTTCGAGGGTGTTATTCTTTAAAAAATAAGGTTGTAATACACAATTAGTGTAAACAGCATGTGAATGCAAAGCTATCAGTTTAATTTGGCAATATTCTTTTTAATATTGATCCCTACTACTGCTCCATAGCTAACCTTGTGCAAAGTGGTTTTGTCATCACCCTTATATAATGTATTTTATTCGAATAGTTGTGGAATGCTGTCAGAGTTTTGCACGGGCCGGAATTTCGAGGCCCGGGCCCCGCCCTTCTCGAAGGAAAGTTATTTTTCCGTGAACCGGTGTAAAAATTAAAAGTTCAGCCCGAGCCCTGCCTGTACAAGAATCAGTGAAAAGAGACTCGGTCCGACTCAATCTGGCTTTACTCAATTTCTGCAAAAAATTCGGATTTTACTTAATATACAATTAGGATTCCTTTAAAATTCTGTATACATATTTATTGGATAAATTTATAATGTATTTTTAAATTATGATGTGTTAATAGAATGGTAAATGCACAATGTATTATTGATTATTTAGATTCTTAAACCTTTCAATATTCAAATAGGGATTCATTAAATAATTAATGTAGTTTAGAACAAAGAAAAAAAAGAAGAATTATGAACATCATAACTATTGAAACTGTTATGATGTTGTTTATAAATGTTCAGTAAAAAGTAGATTTGTGAATATGTTTCTCTGTCATTCCTTAAGGCTTTCCTCAAATCCAAAAGAGTTACTTCCTAACACATTTAAGACCTAATTCATTTTTGGAAATGCATAAAATTAACAGGCATTCTCACTCAGAAAATATGTAATCAAATGGAGTTAACCATTTTTTCATAAAAGCGAGCCACCTTTTTGTTAAAGCTATATTTTGAATCTAATTTCCGCTTAGGACTTTGCGGAAAAGAAAAACTTGACGCAGTGACAAGAATAGCTTATATGTCGACAGGTAGTTAATTTCTCAAAAATAGAAAACGCTGTTCGATTCCAAATTACGTTCAGCTCCGATCTGGCTCGAATATGCTATAATAATAACAATAATAATAATAATAATAATAACAATAGTAATAAATGCAAATCTCATCTCAGTTGGCACGAGTCTGCAGAGAAAAAATAAAATAAGCAAACACCATAATCCAATGTATCAAATCTCTACTGTGGGCATGTTAAATTTCTGTATTAATGTTATAAGCAATGATTCTTTACACACATTTATACTTTCTTTTGAAAGACATGCTTTTTACCGGACAAACCGGATTTCGAGCCAAATTAGATCAGCCTAGACCAAACTATTTTCTCCTAACACCAATTGCATAAACTAGTTTTTCCAAGCCAAATTGTTTATCTAAATGTCCTTAGTATAAACTAGCTTTTCCTAGTTAAGAGGGTAATCCTTTATTTTTTCCCTTCATACTTAACCATTAAACCCCCCAAAACAATTCAGGGAACCGCCTTATCAGAAAGAACTTATATCCAAACTTTGAAGCAAATTCGTCAATTCTGCGTCAAAAACCATTTATCTAAATAATGTTGTGTTACCTACATTGCCCTTTCTTTTAGACTTAAACAATAACCATCCACAACTAATCGCCTTGTCACAATGATCCTGTATCTAAAATTTTAAATGAAAACTGATAATTCTGCATGATAAATCCATTTCCTAAATTAAAGGTGGGGGGATTAGCCTCCTGTTCTGTTCACCCCCCCTTTATTCTTATCCAATGAATTCCCAAAATTAATCAGAAAAGTACCTTATAAGAATAAATCTACATCCAAAATTTGAAGCAAATCGGATATCTCTACCAAGAGTTATCATGTTATGTTCATACGTACGCATATACGTACATACATGCGTACATACATGCGTAAATGCATGTACAGAACCTGTGAGCCCATTATTTCTCTGGCTTTCGCGCACGTGAGCTAAAAACACATAAAACTACATTGGCCTAGGATATACCAGATCAGCCTAGGACAAACAATAATGTTGGCGTTGAGGCGGTCATTGAATTCAATAAAACCACGCCAAATTGAATAGACCTAAGATAAACTAGTTCAGACCAATAGACAGCAGTCTAAACTAGTATATCCTATAAGAGTTAGGCCAAACTAGATTGGCCTAGGAAAATTTAGTTTGTCCTATGGGCCTTAACATAGACTAGTTTGGCCTAGGAAAAACTAGTCTATCCGTTGTGCGTTAGGATAAACCGGTTTGGCGTAGGAAAAACTAGTTTATCCGATGGGCGTTAGGATAGACCGGTTCGGCCTAGGAAAAACTAGTTTATCCGATGGGCGATAGGATAGACCGGTTTTGCCTAGGCCAATCTAGTTTGGCCTAAAATCGGGTTTGGCCTGTAACATATACATATTTTTTCTCTCTCCCCTCTATAAACAGTAAATTGTTGAAATCATATGAATAATATATTTAATAATATATATGAGATTTTAATTTTTTTTTTTTTAAGTTGGGTTATGTTATTTCAAACACGTACGTTCTTATTCGAAAGTACAAAACCATAAAAAACATCGTTGGATGATTTTTTTTAATTAGACTTTGTATTGGCAAAAGCATTAAAACCTTTCATTTTTATTCCATTTAGACATCAAAAAGTGACGAAGATCTGACTGCTTTGCAAAGACCTAAAACTAGTGTCATACATTCTGTGGGTTGTTTACAATTTTGGAATTATCTTAATTAATTACCAAACTTCTTATTTTTTAAACACCACACTAATCATTGCTCCCATTACTTAATCACGTAAATATAATTTATATCGTTTTTGATTATCAGTTTTATACTAACATTTGACACTTATACGTATGTGTTAAGACTTAAAACTAGAGTCATACATTCTGTGGGTTATTTACAATTTTGGAATTATCTTAATTAATTACCAAACTTCTTATTTTTTAAACACCACACTAATCATTGCTCCCATTACTTAATCACGTAAATATAATTTATATCGTTTTTGATTATCAGTTTTATACTAACATTTGACACTTATACGTATGTGTTGTATTAATTCTTCTAGTTTAATTCATACAAATTTCAACTAAAGCATCCTATGCTAGTTTTCATATATTTATTATCACATCACGTGATAGAATTTCTTGCGTTGTTTTAGAAATAATAAATATTAATTTTTTTGATTAGTTCATAACATGGAAAAAAATTCAATTGCTTTTTAACATGAATCTTTTAAGAAAAACAGATTTTATTCTGAAATATCAAATTTAAAAACTAACTCTTAAGAATATGACTCAATGCAATTTACTCATTTTAAACAAGTTAACTTTACTACTTGACAGAAATATATTCAAACGCAAAGCGATTTAACTTTCACATTTTTAAAGTTATTTATGTAATATACTAACATATAATTATAATAGGTATAATATTATTAAAAATACTGAATAAAATAAAATTTATACTATGTAAAAAATTAAAACACCATTTAAAAATATTAAACAACAACAACAAACTTGTAATTAAGAGATGAATAAATATAAATATATGAATCACACAATAATAAAAAGAAATACTTAATCATTCATAAAAATTCTTCCCTTGAACATTCCCATGTATGTTAGTAAAAATATTATACTAAAGTGTTCAAAAAGATTATAAGCGTTTGCAAATTAACAAAGAAAATTGAGTATTAAATATCAAATAATGGACATGCACTTTTTACACTCACATCTTACAATGTACTTAGTAACCAAATTTAATGATTTTTAAACATGTCTTCTTAAATTTGTTTCAATGAAAGACTATCAAAGTTGAATATTTAGCTTTCTCTTCATAACTTTATCGAGAAATATATAATGCATATCACACGATTTCATTAAATTAATCACACACAATACAATTCAAATTTCTCATTTTCAATGTTTTACATACTAGTGTTTATCAAATAGTTGTTTATTCTAAACAATCATTACTTAGTATATTGATGTAAAGATTGTATTGAACGGTTTTTAACTCAAATGGTTCGAGAGAAGTATATATGTGGGGGAAAGTTATTAAATATTTTAAATCTTTCATAAAAATAAGAAAAAGCCTTTCAAGCAGCAGATATTTAACATATTTGTAAACAAACTTTAGGAGGAAAACACTCATCTTCTCACAATCATATATCACTGGAGAGTGTAGAGGAGTCGCCCATGTTGTGCATAATTTGAATTTTCATTAACACAATATTTTAACCGAAATTTTCAAACACTTGTTTATATGAAATGTATTATATTTTAGTTTATCAGTGATAGTGTGATTACTTGTTAATAATTTTAGTGTCATATAAAAAAAATACAAGTCAGTATTAAAAGTTTGAACAAATTATTAAAATAATTTTACAAAACTTTTCAAATTATTTAAAAATGTTTCACTAATATTTAGTAATTATCAAATTTTAATGTTCATAATCATTTATGTGACTTAGATTTTCTGTTTTAGCTGTTAAGTTATTAGATTCCCCCTTCAAGTACATCTCATTGATATGTTTTAATCAACCAACCAACCATTCAACTGTTTTCACAATCAACTATTTTGTGAGTTAAGTTTACAGTTTTAATAGTTAAGTTATTACATCCCCCCCCCCCTCAATTTCATCTCATTGATAAGTTTTCAACAACCAACCACCCAACTTTTTTCGTAATCAACTATTTATCAACCCTAGCAACCAGGTATTTGTTTGTCCTAGTAACCAAAAAGCTGTTATCGACACATGAACAAAATTTTTAAGATGCAAGACTTGTCTTTTTTAATCGAAAAAACAATGACATATGTAATAATTTTTCCTTACTTAAATGAAACCTTTGCATGTGTATGGTAAAACTTGGAAAATTCATTTAATACACAAATTTAAAGTCAACGGACAAGGTCTTCATACTTCTTTTAGTATTTTACTAACATTTTACCAAATATCTTAAGAAATCATCAAAGTTTTAAATAATTATTTTAATAAAAATTCTCATTTGTAAGTGACGTTACTAACCTAACTTGAAAAAATTAACTTGTCAAAGCAGGTTTTGATTATTCCAGCTTAGTAATAATCATAAGTTTCATATGATAATCAACCTGCTTGGTTATTTCCCAGTATGGTTTTATAAAAAAAAGTCTCACATACAAATAACATAACTTAACTAACTTGAAAAAACTTGTCAAAGCAGGTTTTCAATGTTTCAGCTTAGTAATATTCATAAGTTTTATATGATATTCAACCTATTTGGTTATGTCTCAGCATATCTTTATAAAATTTATCTAAAAAACCTTTAATATCAATGTTTAAAAATATGCGAATAATTCAGTTAGTCTTTTATAAATGATTATTTTCACTTCTATTATTTAAAAAACATTTATAAATAAAATTATTACTGATGCCAGTTTATCTCAGTGTTATGAAATGTGCATGCAAAACTTTTAATTCTAATTTTCACATTCTTCTCTTATCTATCTTATTAAAATAATTATTATTTCTAACAACAAAGAATTAATTATTATTTCTAATAAGATTAATTAATAAGATTAATTAATTTAATTAATGACTTAATTGATAATTATTTTAATATTTAATAAGTAATTAACAAAGCACCGGTCATGTGATATACATCACGTGACCAGTTGATGTCATATGTTCTATGACGTCACATATCTTAAGATAAATTATCTGATAACATTTTCTGATAAAGACTTTGAATCTTTCATTTCTTCCTAAACCCTGGAGTGTGTTGGACGTGTATTTGTGAAAGAGTTGAATTAGGTGAGTATACAACGTTAAATGTGTCTTTATTATTAAACTATTTCAATTTAATTATGCATGAAAATTAAATGTTTTTTTCCTAATTTTAGTACAACTTGAAAAAAATAATTTGAAATAATAGAATATGAAAATTAGAATTAAAAGTTTTGCATGCACATTTCATAACACTGAGATAAACTGGCATCAGTAATAATTTCATTTAAAAATGTTTTTTAAATAATAGAAGTGAAAATAATCATCTATAAAAGCCTAACTGAATTATTCGCATATTTTTAAACATTGATATTAAAGGTTTTTTAGATAAATTTTATAAAGATATGCTGAGACATAACCAAATAGGTTGAATATCATATAAAACTTATGAATATTACTAAGCTGAAACATTGAAAACCTGCTTTGACAAGTTATTTTTTCAAGTTAGTTAAGTTACGTTATTTGTATGTGAGACTTTTTTTATAAAACCATACTGGGAAATAATCAAACAGGTTGATTATCATATGAAACTTATGTATATTACTAAGCTGGAATAATCAAAACCTGCTTTGACAAGTTAATTTTTTCAAGTTAGGTTAGTAACGTCACTTACAAATGAGAATTTTTATTAAAATAATTATTTAAAACTTTGATGATTTCTTAAGATATTTGGTAAAATGTTAATAAAATACTAAAAGAAGTATGAAGATTTTGTCCGTTGACTTTAAATTTGTGTATTAAATGAATTTTCCAAGTTTTACCATACACATGCAAAGGTTTCATTTAAGTAAGGAAAAATTATTACATATGTCATTGTTTTTTCGATTAAAAATGACAAGTCTTGCATCTTAAAAATTTTGTTCATGTGTCGATAACAGCTTTTTGGTTACTAGGACAAACAAATACCTGGTTGCTAGGGTTGATAAATAGTTGATTACGAAAAAAGTTGGGTGGTTGGTTGTTGAAAACTTATCAATGAGATGAAATTGAGGGGGGGATGTAATAACTTAACAATTAAAACTGAAAACTTAACTCACATAATAGTTGATTGTGAAAACAGTTGAATGGTTGGTTGGTTGATTAAAACATATTAATGAGATGTACTTGAAGGGGGAATCTAATAACTTAACAGCTAAAACAGAAAATCTAATTCACATAAATGATTATGAACATTAAAATTTGATAATTACTAAATATTAGTGAAACATCTTTAAATAATTTGAAAAGTTTTGTAAAATTATTTTAACAATTTGTTATTAAAATAATGTACTTGTTAAAATTATTAACAAGTAATCACACTATCACTGATAAACTAAAATATAATACATTTCATATAAACAAGTGTTTGAAAATTTAAGCATAAGTAGTGATTCACAAGAAGTGGTTATGTCTATCTAACTGATGAGGTGAGTCATAAAATCTTAAAGTAATCCAAAACATATGTGATTTTTTTCTTTTCTTCGTGATTTTTATATGTTCAGTCACAATAAAAATTATTTTTACATGTGCGAAGTAACTACTTTCAATGGTCTTTCTTACTTTTTAGTTACTAAATCACATGTTTTAACGCAAGGGTTAACGTCACGAGTTAAAAATTGATTAGATGAATGTGGATTCGAAACCTGCCAATAATTCTAATGACATAGGCAAAAATTGAAATGAATCTAAAAATATCAGCTGTATAGGATATGACCGCTTTCTTATCTTGAAGGTTATAAACATTCCCAGGATGAATGTAATCGCGTCAATTTCATGATCTTTGAATCTTCCTAATTTGTTCATGAGGTGATGTGTATCATAATTTTTCAAACTGTCGAAAAACTTCGGTTAAAATATTGTGTTAATGAAAATTCAAATTATGCACAACATGGGCAACTCCTCTACACTCTCCAGTGGTATATGATTGTGAGAAGATGAGTGTTTTCCTCCTAAGGTTTGTTTACAAATATGTTAAATTTCTGCTGCTTGAAAGGCTTTTTGTTATTTTTATGAAGGATTTAAAATATTTAATAACTTTCCCCCACATATATATTTCTCTCACACCATTTGAGTTAAAAACCGTTCAACACAATCTTTACATCAATATACTAAGTAATGATTGTTTAGAATAAACAGCTATTTGATAAACACTAGTATATAAAACATTGAAAATGAGAAATTTGAATTGTATTGTGATTGATTAATTTAATGAAATCCTGTGATATGCATTATATATTTCTCGATAAAGTTATGAAGAGAAAGCTAAATATTCAACTGTGATAGACTTTCATTGAAAAAAATTTAAGAAGACATGTTTAAAAATCATTAAATTTGGTTACTAGGTACATTGTAAGATGTGAGTGTAAAATTTTTCATATTTAATACTCAATTTTCTTTGTTAATTTGCAAACGCTTATAATCTTTTTGAACACTTTAGTATAATATTTTTACTAACATACATGGGAATGTTCGAGGGAAGAATTTTTATGAATGATTAAGTATTTCTTTTTATTATTGTGTGATTCATATATTTATATTTATTCATCTCTTAATTACAAGTTTGTTGTTGTTGTTTAATATTTTTAAATGGTGTTTTAATTTTTTACATAGTATAAATTTTATTTTATTCAATATTTTTAATAAAATTATACCTATTATAATTAAATGTTAGTATATTACATAAATAACTTTAAAAATGTGAAAGTTAAATCGCTTTGCGTTTGTATATATTTCGGTCAAGTAGTAAAGTTAACTTGTTTAAAATGAGTAAATTGCATCGAGTCATATTCTTAAGAGTTAGTTTTTAAATTTGATATTTCAGAATAAAATCTGTTTTTCTTAAAAGATTCATGTTAAAAAGCAATTAAATTTTTTTCATGTTATTAACTAATTAAAAAATTTAATATCTATTATTTCTAAAACAACGCAAGAAATTCTATCACGTGATGTGATAATAAATATATGAAAACTAGCATAGGATGCTTTAGTTGAAATTTGTATGAATTAAACTAGAAGAATTAATACAACACATACGTATAAGTGTCAAATGTTAGTATAAAACTGATAATCAAAAACGATATAAATTATATTTACGTGATTAAGTAAGGGAAGCAATGATTAGTGTGGTGTTTAAAAAATAAGAAGTTTGGCAATTAATTAAGATAATTCCAAAACTGTAAACAACCCACAGAATGTAAGACTCATCAAATCACTAGTTTTAAGTCTTTGCAAAGCAGTCAGATCTTCGTCACTTTTTGATGTCTAAATGGAATAAAAATGAAAAGTTTTAATGCTTTTGCCAATACAAAGTCTAATTAAAAAAAATCATCCAACAATGTTTTTTATGGTTTTGTATTTTCGAATAAGAACGTACGTGTTTGAAATAACATAACCCAACTTTTTAA
This sequence comes from Maratus speculifer, assembly GCA_964019185.1. NCBI lineage: Eukaryota > Metazoa > Arthropoda > Arachnida > Araneae > Salticidae > Maratus > Maratus speculifer. Next base: position 192,856,143 of record OZ025289.1, on the reverse strand, counting down.
AAAAAGATTAAAATCTTATATATATTATTAAATATATTATTCATTAAATTAGAAGCGAGAGTCATTGCTTATCTTATCAGAAGATAATGAGGGTCACGTGATCTCTAACGTCACTTATCACGTGGTTCAGTAGATAAGCAGGCATGTTATCACTCAGTCCTTGCGAGACCGGCATACAAGGAGGTTGAATTTTCCTAGTCAGGTAAGATTTTCTTATGAATAAGTTTTTAATATTTAGAAGAACTGATTAAGTAAATTAATTAATATGTTAAAAACACCTTTTAATGACCTTATGACTCCTCAAAACATGTCTAAAGTTGTTAGGGATTAATTATAAACATTAATATATTGATACCACCTTTTAATAACCTTATGACTCATCAAAACATGTCTGAAGTTGTTATGGATTAATTATAAAAATTAATATATTAACACCTTTTAATAACCTTATGACTCATCAAAGCATGTCTGAGGTTGGTAGGGATGACGTGTTATTTTCAGTAGGTGTATGAAATGGGTGTGCTAAGGAGAATTTATGTATAAAATCTAATTCAAACTGGATGAAAATTTTAAATATTAATTAAATAGTAAAATCAGGTAATAAAAAATTAATAGCTTGATTCACTACAGCGCGGTTATTATTATTATTTTTTTTTCATAATATTAACGAAAATTGTACAATAAGTTTTCTTAGTACAAAAATACTGTTAGTTAATTTAAAGTGCTTCTGTTTAGAAATATACAAATTTTTGAAACAATGTTATTTTTAATTAATGAAAATTTTTTTAAAACCAATTTAATTGAATTTTCTTTCAATACTCATGTCTTAAAATAAACTCGATTCAATGTTCAGCACGGAAAAAGTCACTTCATAAGTTTTCCTCTTAAAAAGTATCGTTATTAAAATTGATACATTATCCCAAAATAACCTTACAAACTGTAGGACACATACATATATATACATACATACAACATACACATACATACAACACACACATACGTACAACACACGCACATACATACAACACATACACATACATACAACACACAGACATACATACAACACACGCACATACATACAACACATACATTCAACACACGTACATACATACAACACATGCATACAGCATACACATACATACAACTCATGCATATACATACAACACCTACATACATGCATACATACATACAACACATGCACATACATACAAACATACAACACATACATACATGCATACATACATACAACACACGCACATACATACAACACTTACAGACGTACACACACGTACATGCAACACATACATACATATATACAACACATACAAAATAATAATAATCAATTAAATAAAATTTTCACCAAGGTTCGAAGAAAACAACATATTCCGAACCGTTAGGGCGACGAATGCGATTCAATGCTATCACGTAAAATTCCATTTTGAAACATATTTTCTCATTCAAATTTTAAAGTTATTTTATAATTATTCTAAAATTTTAACTGCATACTATGCTTGACTAAAAATAACACTCGAAATAATTTTAAAGTTCCTTCATTCAATTAATATTTAAAATTATTATTCCCAAATTCCCATTATTAACATGTTTATTTGTGATGGGGGATAGACAGAAAGGCGGTTGAAGTTTTTCTAAGATATTCCAAGCCTATATCCACACATGATTCGAAGAAAATTATAATCTCCGAAGGGTTAGGTGGACGAGCGCACGTCAACCTAATATGAAAAAATTAAAGTCCACCTATTAAAATGGTGTGAGGTTAAACTCAAACACACACAAAATATAATTCAATCTTAACAAAACTACTCCCTTAAAAAATAACTCATTAATTCAGCATGAAAGTTCTCTTCTTAATTATTTATTCGTTAATATAACAACCCGCGAAAAAAAAATACCCTTCGTGTATCAGTACTCAAAAATAACAATTTCCCCCAAAATATGCGCTTAACCCCTTATCTAAAACACGGTGAAAAAAGAAATCAATCTCCCCAAAATTCCTGCTTAAAATCAAAAAATAAACTCTTAAATTACACCAAACTGAAAATTTTTAAGTCGCCACATTAAAATTAAAAACCACTCGTACAATAGTACAGAAAAAAAAAATTCTATGTCCCCAAATACCCGCGTTACCCCTCATCAAAGAACACGGTGAAAAAAAAAATCAATCTTCCCAAAATTCCCACTTAAAATCAAAAAATAAATCCTTAAACTAAAGTTCACAGAAAATTTTAAAATCCCCACATTAAAATTAAAAATTACTCATACAATAGTACAGAAAAAAACATTCTATGTCCCCAAAATATCCGCTTAACCCCTTATTTAAAACACGGTGAAAAAAAAGCAATATCCCCAAAATTTCTATTTAAAATCGAAAAAATAAATCCTTAAAGTAAACCGCACCTAAAATTTTTAAGTCACCACATCAAAATTAAAAAGCACTCGTAAAATAGTACAGAAAAAAATTCTATGTCTCCAAATACCCTCTTAACCCCTCATCTAAAAGCACAGTGAAAAAAAAAGTCGCTTCATTCCTTATTTTTAATTACTTTTTAATTACCTTTTTAAATGAACAACAGCAAAATCCAATTGAAAGAATTACCACATTAAAATAACCTATCATACTACAGCACGCCGAAATAATTAAAGTGCCTTCATTATTTTTCACTCATTATTTTTAATTATTATTTGAAATTAATTTTAATGATTCATTTGTTAAATTAGATTAACTGTTACACTTGACTCAAAATAAATTTAAACTGTTGAAAATTTTAAAGTTTAAATTATTAAAATTTCTTAATAAATCACCGCTCGAAAAATAATCCCTCATACTAGAGTATGTTGAAAAAATTTCACTCATAATTTTTAATTACTTTTTTAAATGAACAACAGCAAAATTCAATCGAAAAACATACCCCACGTACTGTAACACACCGAAAATTTTTTAAGTCCCCACTTAAAATTTAAAAACACCCCCATACTATAGTATGGTTTAAAAACTCTAACTCCCTGAATTTCCCGCTTAAAATTAAAAAAAATCCTTTTAACCCCTTCTCTTACAAGACGGTGTCAGGAGGAGGATTGAGGAGGAGGAGGTGTGAGGAGGAGGGCTGTGGAGGAGGAGCTCACCACAACCACCGCTCCTCGCTCCTCCTCCCGAGGCCGGAGCCCCAATTTTCCCCTACTCGGATACATTAAGATAACCCAACAAGTGTCGCTGGTATTCTTCATTTTGTAAGATTTACATTATTTTAACGATAGTTATATTTCAAGAGATAATGCATAAAAATTCATATCAGTAGAATCCCCATGGTGTTCATAGATAGCCATTTAATATTGGCACTGTAGTAGAAAACTATGAAGCATTAACGTGTTTGAGATAAAAAAATGTTTTTCGATTGCCAAATGCGAGTAGTTTTAATCTTTTTTTAATATATGTTTTATGATTAATTTAATTCGATACTTACAACAGAGGTAGTGCATATTTAAACTTCATTTGGCATATCATAAACTAAATTTTGTGTAGTAAAAACGTTTTTCTTTACAGTGTAGCTAAAACAAAAGTCTTGTTCAAAGTTTAAACTTCGCATTGTGCTAAATGCACTTCGAAAAAAATTGCAAAGTTCCAATGCCGCCTTCGTCCGCAGAAAGGTTTTTAGCTTTTAATTAAATATATCATTAAATGTTTTTATTCAGATTTTTAAAGTCTCTACTTTCAAAGTCAATGGTACCAAGAGTATGCCGCTGCTGTATCTATGTATGTCCGAATCATCCGTTTCTTTACGGACTTAGAACTCGGCTAATCGTCATTGATATTTTGTGAAAACCGCTATCAACAATATTTTATATTTCTGCTACGATAGTTATTTCAGCGCTTTTCAACACTTATTGTTAATGACTGCAAATTTAAATTTGTGTGTAACGTGAAAATGCGCTTTTTTAAGAAACTATGTGACCTAGAGTAATCGCTATAATTTTCCTCCATAGTTTAAGTTGACATCTACTACCTATAATTTTTTCAGAATTTTAGTTTCAGTGGATTCGGAAAACAATGAGGGGCATGTTTCTGCATTACATTTTCAATGATATTTCTGAAAATACAATTCTTTAATTTAAAAGAGATGTATTTTTGAGGTCATCGTTTCGAAAGCTTTAACAAGGTATACTACACATTATACAAAGAAAAGATATTTTTTCGATAATAGAATAGTTAGCTTCTCTAACCTTTCTCAAAATATATTTGTGAATGTTTAATAGTCTGTAAATATGTGAATCAATAGTTTTTATTACTTCCCCGAACTTGAACTTTCCACACTCCATGATTTACGAGTAAAGTGGCTGTAACAGACAGACACAAGAGTGATTTTATAATGGTTCCGTTTATCTTTAAAAGTACGAAGCCTTAAAAAATGACATTTAAGAATACTATAAAATTTTTTTAAATATCCTATAGAAATTTCCGTATTATTAATTAAAGTTGTGTGGGAGTATCCCTTTGTGATAAAGGCACTCTAGTATTTTAGTGAGATCATGGCGTCAATTTTCTAACATGTGTGACGCGAAAGCAACATCTATCCTTTATTCAACTTTAACTTTCCAGAGCGTATGTAGCACCCTCGAGTCTACAGTTGGCTATGGTTAGAAGTATTATGATAATTTATAGATCCGTCTTCAGTTTGCAACGTATAAAAGCTATGAGTTGGAGTGTGTGGTGTGTTGTGAAGCGGCAGGAGCCCGCAAAGTGAGATAGATTGTGTTGTGAAGCGGCAGGAGCCGCAAAGCGAGATAGATTGTGTTGTAAAGCGAAGTAAGGTGTTCCGAAGTGAGATAGCTAGTGTTGTGAGCCGAGTTAGCTTGTGCTGTGAGCTGAGTTACCTAAGAGGAAAGCCAGCGGGTAAGAGTTATCTAATACGTTGAATATTTTGAGAATAAAGATTGTTTGCAGCCACGGGCTGTTATATTATAGCTTTAACATAGCATTTAGTCGCAACCTGAAAGTAGAACCGGTGTGAGTGCTCTGAGCTGAGCTTCAGCCGTGGACGTGAGTACAGCTTATGATTTAATCTCTTAGTATTGTGCTTAGTGACTGAAATCTTGAACTTAGCTCCACTTTCCATTGCCACAGAGGTTTAAATAAAGTGTTTGATTTTAACTTTTACTTAAGATTATGTACTCATTTAACCAACAGAACACCGGCCACGTCACAAAGTGTTTACAATATTCCAAAAAACTAGTGCTATGTTATAGTCTGTATTAGTAATGATTTGTGTATTTTTTTCAAATACTCTCTGTTTTAGATTTAATTCATCATACTTTTCAACTTTTTCGTGGCAGCTCGAAATTATACTATACTAAATATACAGGCAAAACACTATTAAAATAACTAAACTTGAAGGTATATAAAAAATAAAATTTTAACTTTAAAATACTTTTTAAAATATTAAAAACCAACGAGCATATTGCATCGTAATTATTTTATAACTATAACCTGTAGCTTAAATTATATGGTTAACTACTAAGTTGGTCAAACCGGTTTAAAATATTTTTGAGCGATGCCTTATTCACGCGTGAAATATAAGCATTTTTAACATACATAAAGAAATTTTTACAATAAATGTAACTCGTAGAGCTTATTTCAAAACTTTTTAAATGCGAAAAATAAATACGACAAAAAATAAATGACGTATTTATCAAGTATCGAATGAATTTTGGGCACAGCAAATTCAAAAAGTGTTCAAATTATCGTAAACAAATTGTACCACGCTGTCTCAATTAGAGAAAAAAAAATGGAAAAACTAACGCTGAAGGTGTATGAAAAGTCTCTACAGATTTACTCTCTAATTGTATTTAACTTTTAAAATCCGAAAAAAAAAAGGATTTTGTATTTTAAATTTTCGAAATTTATTAGACATTGACATATATTTCCGAAAGTTTAAACTCTTTTAAATTTTCAATTACTGTAGTTTATAAATTACAGCATATAGATATTATAAGTTACTTGGTACTAATAAGACTTATTTATTTTTTTACATGTATAAATTAATGAACTATTCAATTTTAATTTTACTATTTTATGAAATACTTTAATAGTGATTGATAATTTATGGAAAGTCTAAATAGCTTGATAAAATTTGCTTTTATTCATTTTCCAAACAAAAATATTAAAATAAGAAAAAGAATTCAATGCGTTTACCCTTTCTATTTCTTATTACTAAATTCACCTTTTGGATTTTCTTTTCGGAATATCTGAAAATGCAATCTTAATTTAAACAAATCGTATAGAAGAACTGCATTTATTTTTCAAAGAAGTTATTTTAACTGTAAAAGAAAATACCTTTACTTTTAGCAGAAGCTACTGGAAATTGTCTTAGTCTCACTTAAATCGATTCTGGGCTTACAAGTTAGACTGATTGAATATAAAAGGACTAGAAGGAAACAAATAAAAATTTTAATACCATTGGAATTGTTGTGGTTGCATTTTAAGAATTTTTCAATTATATTCTTTAAAGCAGTTATAAAATTTACATACAGCAGGAAAATGTTTAAGCATAAAAAATATTTTTTTTACATTTTTAGTACGATATTGCCCATCTAGACGGGGTTTTTATTTGTTACAGAAATATAATAACGAGTTATATATACATAAAGTTATGAAAATTTGACAATTTTCGACCTCTTCCCCCTTTTACAATATCACATGTTACCATTCCTCGAAACACCCCTCCAAACAAATATACCCGCCTAATGATAAATCGTTTAATGATTTTAATACTAACTTTCTATTTCTTTAAAACTAAATTTTAAAAAAGAAAAAAAGAAAAAAAAAGTGCAAAAAAGGGAAAATTTGGTTGCATAAAAATGATGACGATGATAAAAGTCAACTCCTACTCCTATAGATATTGGTCGGTATCAAGGTTCCTGCTTCCGCCTTACAATGGTAACGTTATAGTACATGTATAGCCCCTAATACACAAATATGTGCAAGTATTTGCTTTTATAGATCTAATTGTTGGTATAAATACAGATATATTAATATATTATTAACATATAATTAATGTATAATAATATATTCAAAAACTCGAATATATTCGAATTATTAATATATTATTAATATATAATTAATATATAATATATATTCGAATGAATTTTTAGCTATATTAAATGTAAAAACATTTAAGAAAAATTTTTGGTTTAACTTATCTAAGTAAATGAATGCACAGAAAAAAACAAAGATGTTACATAAGAATTTGAAATATTTTATTTAAAACGCTTTAATTGCTTTTTATACTTTATGAAGCTTTTTTCTTATATTTATATTATCTTTTATTAATTAGCTATAGAAATTTATATGTAAAAATATCGGAATGAATAGCTATATTCAAAGTATACCGATAAAATGCTTGTTTCATTCAGTTTTAATTTTATGTTACAACCTTCCAGAAATAACATATAACGACACACTGTTAATTAATTTCGAGGTCTGTTCAATAAAGATATATAATTTTATTTTAGCATGCTTTATTGGACACAGATTTAATTTATCTTCCACAGTCTGCTTAATGTGTAATGAAAACGTAGTAATTTTTTCTTCGCTGTATTCAATAGCATGTGAGTGGTACCGTAAAACGGGGTGAATCGGAACAATTTTCAACTTTAACGTTAAAAAAAGCAACCAGTAATTTTTTAACTTTTTTATTTTTCCTACTAGAGACTTCGGTCTTGTTTTGTTCTTTACATTTTAAGCAAAAAAGAAACATTTTTACCGTTTATATATATATTATTTATTTTTTTAATGGTGTTCCGATTCACTCCGCAGATAGGGGTGAATCGGAATAAATGTTGTAATATTTATTTATTCCAATTCAAACTTTAATAAGTTTGATAAAAACAGGTAATAATGATAAGGGAGGAATAGGAACACGTAGTTACTGTGAAACCAAGCATTTATTTTATATGCAAGCAAAGATATAGTCTGTCTCAAAAGTTTAAGCACAAGCGTAAAATGTCGATTTTCAAAGAATTTTAAAAAGCTAGAATGAATGACATTTTTTTATTTGCAGATTTCGCGACATTATTTAAATAAATGATATCGAAAATAGAAAAAAAATAAGTTACATAATTGTAAAAAATATTAAACAAAAAAAGGTTGAAAAAATCTGTCTCAAAAGTTTATGCACAATGTCTAAAACAACCAGATTTTTAATTTTTACAGAACTTTAACTTACAAATTATTTTTCCGTGACTTCGGATTAAATCAAATAAACGTACGCCCATCGAAATTATTAGTTTTAGTAGGGTTTCTGGTGGCAAAGAGTACTATGGTTTCTCAATGGCTTCTTCGAGTTCTTCAATAGAGTCATACTGCTTTCCATTGCAGTAAACCTGGCGGATTAAAATAGCCCCGACATTCCAATCAAGTTTAAGTCTGGATTTAAAGTTGGACAGTCAAGAACTTTAACATTTTTCTGAAAAAGACAAAGTTTTGTAGAATATGATACGTGGATTGAGGCATTGTCTTATTGAAAAATCCATTCAGTACCCCCAAAAATGTCACCGAATGGAAGCAAATGTTGGTTAAGCGTCTCTTGATATTTTTTAAATCTTATCTTCCTTTTAGAAAAACCAGAGAGGCCTGGTCATTGAATCCAAACGCCCCCAAAACCATAACAGATTTGCAGCTTTGCTGCCTCCTGAAAAGTGCCCTTGGTTTCTTACGTAAGTCATGCCAATACGCGTTCCAGCCATCGGAGCCATCTAACTTCCACTTTTTCTCACCGCTGAATAAAACAGTAAGCCATTTGTCCCAGTAGGACATGTGTTTTTTAGCCCAGTACATTTTGCCTGTTTGTGATGCAATTTGAAAGACGGTTTGCGAGCCATTTCTTTTTTTAGTATGATGTAATCACACTCTTAAATACATCTATGTACAGTGTCTTTGGACGCCTGTACGCTGAGATTACTTTTAATTTGCCGTATGGACATTTTTTTGTCTAGTTACCAATCTTCGTACTCTCTGATCAGTCTGAACAGTCGTCGTACGTAGTCGTCCACATCTTGGTTTCCACTTAAAATTATCATTTCAACAAAGTACTTGATATGTACTTCGATTTTATCAAATTAAAACTTTTCCAACTTCAGAAAGAGTTTTAGTTTTTGGTTTCACTTTAAAAACTTTTGAAAATCTCACATTTTGTGAATTTTTTACCCTTCGGCATTTTTAAAAAGAGGGAAAATATTTTCTGTATCTTTTATACTTTTATCCAAGTGAAATATAATGTCATGCAGAGTTATTACATACGGCCAATCCCGTATTTCTAGAGAAAATTGCATAAAGTGCTTATACTTTTGAGACAGCATTTCTTCAAGAAAAAATAAAAATTAAATGCAAATAAATATATTTATTATTTTAACCACCCAAAATGACTTATTTCATTTTATTTTGATTAAATGTCGAGTATTTATTATAAATTAGCATAAAATATTTGTTTCTTCATTTCTTTTAAACCAGATTTGCAGAGTGCTTAAACTTTTGAGACAGACTATATGCCTTTTTAAAAATTAGAAAACAACTTTGAAATCAAGAAAAATAAAATCTTATTTTAAGAAATTATATTAGAATTTCAAAAACAGAATTTAATACAATTTCAGCCCTGTTCCGTGTTATCCTTTACTAGTAGTCATTGGGTAAGTGAATATATTGAGTAGCCCTAATCGCTGCATGTATTAATACGATCTACTAATACGTCTTCAGCCTTTAGTACGGTTTGCATCCCTCTCTTTTTTAATTGATTTTTCATTTTGCGATGTTTGTGTAATGTTGTGGATGTTAGAAAATAATTCTGTGCAGTTTTTCTTACTAATTTGCAATTTTTAAATTCTTTTATTGTGTGTTCCATGTCTGTTGTATTAGGCGTTGACTTTTTTTTTAAACAAGTAATTTCTTGGCACCTTTAAACTCTTCAAGTAATTAGAACAAATAAAATATTGTTACAATACATATTCATACACATATTTTCATGTATTACATGAAACTATTACTGTATAGAATATAAACCATGGGAGAAAACGTGTCCCGATTCACCCTGTAAATATTAAACCTCTGATGTTACAAGCCATTTTTCATTTTTTCATTATGTAGTTTAGAAATAAGTAGAATTTAATACAGCATATCGTTTACAGGTCTATCATTAATTAAAAGTCCCCTCTCTTAGAATTAGAATAGGAAAAATATTGCAATTACATACAAAGTTTTGAAGACGTTGAAAAAATGAGTTTTTTGAGGATCATCTTGAATTTTTTATACACCCCAGAAGTGGTGCCAACATGTCAAAACTGAATTTCCCAACTTTTAATGTTATTACCTTCTTATAAAAAAATTGACAGCGAAAAATATCATCACTTATATTCATAATAAATTTATTTGTATGACCTGGAAGTTTCGTTCTTATTCACCCCGCTCTTCCTATTCACCCCATTTTATGGTAGCCATAAAATTTCAACTACTTTTAGAATCGCCTACGGGAGCAATGCAGGCGACACTTAAAGAGTAAGCATGCGATTGTTACTGTATGCTGTGCTTCCGCTGTAAGAAATCATCAGTCGAAGCGTACGCTACAGGAAAATGCCTGAGATTCTTTCCTCTCTAGTGGCATATTTAGGACTTAGAAGATGGTTCAGGATGTTTAAGGTAAGTGCCTACTTTTAGAACACTGTTTTTGAAATAAAGAAATTACATGAAATACATGTGTTTTTAATAAAAACAGCGAATCAAATTATTGATTCATAAAAAAATTTAATGGAATTTTCATTAACTTTACAAATTTAAACGATATCTAAAGAAAATTTTAGTAAATAATTGCGTTCAAATTTTCTGTAAACGAAATCTGTTTATCATATTTCACTTTTTTTCATTAATATACTACCAAACTACTCACCTGTACTGTTTAAAATTTTGCTCTAGTTTGAACCAAATTTTGGTGGTCAGTGGCTGCCATCATACGATAGTGAAATATTATACTAACACTTGGAGCTTCTTTTTTCAACTTCGTTCCAACTATTGGAACTGTGCTTCAGCAGGAACTCCAAATATTGGTTCAAAATTTTACAGTCTCACAGTGACAGCTCTTGAGCACCAAAATTTAGATCAAACTAGGACAAGATCTTTAACAGTGTGTGTTAAGAGGCAAAAAATCTGTAATGCCTTTTAAATTTACTAACATATGCCAAAATTTTTAAGCAAAGCATGTAAAAAAATATGTATTTTTCAATGAAAATAGTTTTTAAATTAATATATACAAATTTACAAGCTATATTTTGCTTCGTAACATACCTAAAGTTGAGCAGAACCTTGTCACAAAATTTTATTTCAATATATTAAATTTAAGAAATTATGTTTCTCGTAAACGTACAAAATGAAAAAGGCAGTTCCCCAAAAAACGTAACTAAGGTTTTTATACAGCCCAAAAAATTATACATAAACTTTACAACTTTAAAATCAAAAATATTTGTAACTGCTTATATATTTGTATGTATATATTATATATTTGCTTATAAAATGTGATGTTTACTTTTCTGTTTCTTATTTAACAGTCACTTCCGGTTTCAGGAAGCTGATTTCCACTTTATGTTTTGGGCTATAACACAAATTTACGGAAGAGAAAGATTAAAATCTTTAAAGGAAGATGGACTTGGAGTTCCAGTAACTGCTTTTTCAGAAGTCAAGCACAGTAAATACCATCACTATTATTGTCAGAGAAGATAGATATGAGAACAGATAAAAATACTGCAGTTATAATTCCGTGCAACCCACACATTAATAAAAGAACAAGTGAAAAAATGGGATTGCTGATCGCACACGAGGTTTCGTTTAATATTTCTTTCAAAACAGCTGAACTTTTAATTGATAAATCAAAATTGTTAATTTATAATTATCAAACTCTTACGTATAAGGTAGCCTTATCAAATTTATTTAAAAAATAAGTATAAAATGAAGTTATTTATTTTACTCAAATTAAAAATGTTCTAATCAAATTATTTAAATAAAATCCAAAATTTCAAATTGTTTGGAAATCCGAAAAAATCGGAGTTATAAATAAAATTTGAAATTTCTTAAAACAATAAAAAATTGCTTAAACGAAATGCAAAATGCTGAATTAATAATGAATCGCAATAGTTTAAAAAATAGAAATAAATTTGAATTCTAAAAAATATTATGAATGTCATTGAGTTTATATTATGAAACCCTCATGATATAAACTCTTAAATTGGCAAAAAACACGATATTTCTTCTAATTAAAAACATCTTAACATGAAAATTTCATGTTTCAGCATCGTATTCCAAGAAAGAAACTTCTGTTTACTAGCGTGATGCTTTATCTCTAAGCTATGATGGTTACACTCAAAACGTTGAAATTAAGATTCTCTTTTAAATTTTAAGTTGCAAAAATAAACAATGATATTGAAAAAAAATTATTTAATTGAAATAATACATTTTTTCAAAATTTTATGATTTGTCGTATGAAACGAAAGAGTCAGCTGTTAGCACACAAAATTTGAAGTCTCTAACTTAAATAAGTTGTATGTATGAACTCTGTAACGAACAGACAGAGTATAGGGTAGATTAGGACTATTTCAGATGAGCAAAACACTAAAATGAAACATGAAACGTGTTTGTTTGCTTCGAGTTTTGAGACTTCTCATATCCAAACAACAGGACGTTCGCGTAGAAAATTTTTCAAAATTTAAGAAGGCATTACATGAGTATGAGATTAATATCCTAATGTGAAGAAGCAACTTTGTGGAAAGCAATTTTCATCATTAGAACTATTGGTGAAAAGGCGTAGGTGATTTTGACGGACCTCAAACACTAATTTTTAGTTCAAATTTTTACTATTTTCATGCAAAAACATCTTATTTAAATACATATTTAAGAAAAAAAACTCTTCATTTTTGTAAGGAAAAATAATACAAATTTAAAATGAAATCCTTTTCCTGTATCATCTCGAAGTTTTCTTTTTCACCTTCTACAAATGGAAATGATTTCTCAGAATCACTGAATGGGAACTAGAAAAAATGATTAAACTTACCCTATTATTTCAAGTCATTGTTGTAATGACGAATAATGGAATACTCACAGCTTTCCTCATTGGTAACAAATTAACTTTTGCACTTGAAGAATTTGAAAAGAAAAATTCCAGAAGTATTTAAGAGAACCAGTACAGTTAATTGAAGATAATTTTCTTCAAAAAAAATTGCAAGAGTTTCTTTAATGAAATAATAAAAAATTTCTGATTCTATGTAAATTTAACTTTTTAAAGTCAATCTAAGATTATTTTCTTTCAGTTTCAGGGCGCGATATGAAAAATTTTTATGAGCTTCCTCAAACACTAACTGTAGTTTTTCAGTTAAAGTTACTACAATTTTCATGCAAAAACAATTATTTAAAATCATATTAAAGAAAATCAACTCCTCATTTTAACAAGAAAAAATAATACAAATGTAAAATGAATTCCTTTCCTTGTATCATCTCGAAGTTTTCTTTTTCACCTTTTACAAATGGAAATGATTTCTCAGAATTACTGAAAAGATAGTAGCAAGAATGATTAAACTTACCCTATTATTTAGATTTATTGTTGTAATGACGAATAATGGAATACTCACAGTTTCTCTCATTGGTGGCAAATTAACCTTTGCACATGAAGAATTTGAAAAGAGAAATTCCAGAAGTATTTAAGAGAACTAGTGCAGTTAATTGAAGATTGATTTTTCTTCAAATAGAATGCAAAAGTTTCTTTAATGGAAAATATTTGTTGTATTTAGTAAATACTTACGATTAATCTGGTTCATAAAAATAAAGTTGTAATAAAATCTAATAAGATAAAAAAATAAATAAAAATTTGGAAATATAAATGAAATTCAATAAAAAAATTTTTGTAAAAATTTATAAGGAAAAATAATAGAAATCTAAAATGAAATCCTTTTTTTATATCATCTCAACGTTTTCGTTTTCCTCTTTTACAAATGGAAATGATTTCACTGAATCAACAAAGAAGGACTAAAAAAAATTATTAAACTACCCCTATTATTTCAAGTCATTGTTGTAACGACAAATAATGGAATACTCACAGCTTCCCTCATTGGTGGCAAATTAACCTTTGCACATGAAGAATTTGAAAAGAGAAATTCCAGAAGTTTTTAAGAGAATCAGTGCGGTTAATTGAAGACAATTTTCTTCAAATAGACTGCAAGGGTTTCTTTAATGTACTACCATTAATAAAATGTTCTGATTCTATGTAAATTCAAATCTGTTAATTAACTTCATAAAGTTAGTTTAAAATTTCAGTACAGGTTTTGATTATTTTTTATGAGCCTCCTTAAATACTAACTGTACTTTTTATAGTTCAAATTATTACTGTTTTCATGCAAAAACAGCTTATTTAAAGACCTATTTAAGAGAAATAACCCCTCATTTCAATAAAAAAAAGTAATACAAATCTAAAATTAAATCCTTTTCTTGTATAATCTCGAAGTTTTTATTTATCACCTTTTGCAAAGGTAAATGATTTCTCGGAATTACTGAAGCGACACAAGAAAGAAAGATTACTCTATTAAGTCATTGTTGTAACGACGAATAACGGAATACACACAGTTTCACTCATTGGAGGCAAATTAACCTTTGCCCATGAAGAATTTGAAAAGAGAAATTCCTGACGTATTTAATAGCACCAGTGCAGTTAATTGTAGATATTTTAACTTAAAATAGATTGCAAGAGTTTCTTTAATTTACTAATATTAATAAAAAATTTCTGACTTTATGTAAATTTAAATATGTTATTTAACTTTTTAAAGTTAATTTAAGATTATTTTCTTTTAATTTTAGGGCCCGATTTCATTAATTTTTAAAGCTTCCTCAAACACTAGTTCTAAATTTAAAGTTCAAGTTATTACTATTTTCACGCAAAAACAGATTATTTAAAAACTCATTTAAGGAAAATAACTCCTCATTTTAATAAGAAATAATAATGCAAATATACAATGAACTCCTTTTCTTGTATCGTCTTGAAGTTTTCTTTTTATCCTTTAACAAATGGAAAGGATTTCTGAAGAGGGGCCAGAAAGAATGATTAAACTTACCCTATTGTTTCAAGACATTGTTGTAACGACAAATAATGGAATACTCACAGCATGTCTCATTGGAGTCAAAATAACCTTTGCACATGAAGAATTTGAAAAGAGAAATTCCTGAAGTATTTAAGAGAATTAGTGCAGTTAATTTAAGATATTTTCTTCAAGTGGAATACAAGAGTTTCTTAAATAGAAAATATTAGTTGCATTTAGTGAATACTTATGTTTGAGTTAGTTAATCAAAATAAAATCTAATATGGTAACTAATAAATAAAAACTAAAACATAAGTTTAATACTACAGATTTTTGTTACTTGAAAGTTATGTTATTTTCAGAACGATTCTTTTTCCTGTCTAAGTTACTGCGCATAGTTTTACAATATTAATAAGAAAAACAAAGGGCAGAAAATAAAACGGGCTGAAATATAGTCAGACCTCTTTATCATGACACCCGGTTTTCACATTCACTTCGCTTATCATGTCAGTTCTTGAAAGTCCCGATTTTCTGTACATGGTTTTAATGTAAATAAATTCCGGATTTTATGTCGATGTATAATTTTCAACTCCGGATATCCCGATGTTTTAGGAAAATTGTCCATTTTTAATACTTCATCTAACAAGCACGGAAGTTAAGTAGTAAGAAATGTCGTGGCCAATCTTTTCACAAAAGTGCCTAAAATATCTATTGGCATAAAAGAGAAACTTTCTTTTAATCGTTTATCTAAATTAAAAATATACACACATGACTGAATGACAAAATCAGTGAAGGGAGGATTTTTTTCCTGCACGTTCTCTGTTCTCCAATCTTCTGTTACTCACCCACTGTGTTTCCCTCTGAGAGTTGAATAGGTATTTACTTAGGTAATGTTAAACATTTTATTTCCACACTTTATTCGTAGTGTTTTAAACTGTTTACAGCAAATTCGCAAGAAAGTCTAGGACAGTTAGTGACTGTTTCAAACATACTGGTTTCATCCAAGTTCATCAAATCGAGAGTGTATAGAAGGTAATGAAGAAAACATTATATGTTAGACAGTGAAAGAGATATAATGGGGGATGTCCAGATGTACACCGATTTTGATAAGGATATTACCACATCACCAGTTGCAATGATATCTGAAATTGTAAACAAGGAAAAGACAGAAATCTCTTCAAACAAGGGAATCAAAAGGGATATGGAGCTAGAACTAAACAATCCTCCGACTGCAACCGAAGCAATGTATTGAATTCAACCGATCAGAAATTATCCAACATCCATTTCTGAAACTACGGATAGTCTTCAAAATCCATTGTATGATATACCAGGTGTCCCAAAAATGACCAAAAATGACTGGTGTGGTTATGTATAATGTCAGGATTTTTTTAAAGCAATTTTTTATTATAGTTCGCATCTCAAACAATAGGAGGAGCTGACAGCGATTGAAGGCCAGATGATCAGTGTTGAGTGAAGCGTCGACCTCGCCTTCAATCGCCGTCAGCGCCACCTATTGCTTGAGATGCGAACTAAAATAAAAAATTACGGTAAAAAAACACCTGATATTATACATAACCCTCCTGCAAAAAATTTTTAAATAGCTGTCACCGTTTGCAAGTTACGAATTTTAAAATCCAATCAGTCATTTTTGGGACACCCGGTATAAAAAAGAATTGTAAGAAACACATCTAGGAATACGTAAACCTTAATTTAACAGTATTTCATGTAACAATAAAAGTCATGTAACAAGAAAAGGAAACCATCAGAAATCTGATTTTTACTCTTTTCTATTTTGTGTTTATTTTGTTTAATAATAAGTTTTATTGTATGAAAATTCAAGAACAGTTGTCAATTAAAAACTGTCTTAAATTAATTAAAAATAGAGTTTTATATAAACGTATTTTTCTCCAACTCCGGTTACCGCGACATTCTGCTTATGACGACACTTTTTTTCAAATCCTTAGAGTGTCGGGATAACGAGGTTCAACTGTATTTGGTAATTTTAAAAAATTCATCTTATGAAAAGAACAGGTATTTCATTATGCAATAAAATTTACCAACAAAAATTTTATTTCGATACGAAATATAAAAGACTTAAAAGTTTATTACGATGTTTTTACTTATATGCCACTTTTTAGTGGCATATAAGTAAAAACATCGTTGTGTATAATAAATACAAACTTGTACAGAAGAAAGTAAATAAAATAAATTGAAACAAAAAATTATTGTATTTATTAACAGTATAATTATCTTTGGCGCAAGGACATCCGTTTAAAGCGAATTCCGTTCCACTACAGCATCCTAGTCCGAAATGAGTTTTGAAAACGATATCTGTTAACTAGTTGTAAGAATTTAACTGCGAAAACAGTATTAATGCATTGATGTAAAACATGTAAAATATTAATAATTTTCACTATTTTATAAACAATTATAAAAACAAACATGCTTTTTATATTGAAGAACATCGGATAAATCTTTAACAAGATGTAAAAAAAATAAAACCTTTTTAAATATATCTAATGCGCAATTTAAATAATAATAATAATAATAATAATAATAATAATAATAATAATAATAATAATAATAATTATAATTATAATAATAATAATAATAATAATAATAATAATAATAATAATAATAATAATAATAATAATAATAATAATAATAATAAATTGAATCTTGGCGCAATATATTTTCAGACAAGGGCAATTACGGATATGGATGTTGACGTGAGGCCAAACAGAATACATCACTTCTATGATTTTTATCTATTTTGAAAACGAAAATACTTGCATTATGGATTAGCCTACAAAATCAAAGGATTTTAATTCCATTAAATATGCCTGAGATTTTCTGGATTAAAGTGTGATCCCACTTCCGCCTTCTTCTATTAACAATAATGCTAAATCTAATACTAAAAAAATCGTAATTTTTGGTGCGTGAAATTTTTTTCCACAGACCATATCAATAACCTAAAAAAATGTATAAAGACTTATTTTATGATATGTATTGATTTTATGATATGCCATCTAGAATTTGCTCAAATTCTAATACTTAGCATAAAGAATAAACACGAGAGGATGTAATATTCAAAACAATAATAATATTCTTACTTCTCACAATCATCATAAGCTAGAATTCTTTTCGAATGAAATGAGTTCAATTTCACACATTGCCAGAATGAACTTAACATCTTTGAATTTGGATAGAATGTAGAATTCGTTTTTGTAATCAGAATTACCCACCCATTACGAGCCAGAAACTTTTCTTCGAATGGATTTGTAAGTTATCCGTTATACACGTATTATTAAATTATTTTTAACATGCTCTACTGTATTCAATAGAACAGTAGAGCATGTATTATCCACCAGGATTGGAGGATAACACCAATCCTGGTTCAATTGTAGTATCAAATAATTCGAGATTTGTAAAATTTTTTAAATACTGGAACATCTGAAAAATATTAATTCGTAATGTAGAATAAATAATTTTTATACTTCCTTCAGATACGTTATAATAGATTTTCACTGCTTTATTTCAACAATAAGCAAACTTATCTGGTTATGAAAATGGCAGCGATCCCCAAAACTAGAAAAAAAGAAACAAGTAAGAAAAATCATGCGTTAAGCATAGATTATGAAACACTTTTCAACACTAGGGTAAACGTCAATAACGTCGAAAAAATTCATGGTAATTGGATCATATTTACGAGAGTTAGAACGCGGACAGACGGTCATCCGGCTGGACGGCCAGACAAACCGAATTCATAAATACTTTTCAACTTTGTTGGAAAGTGTTACCAATTGAGTTTATTAAGCTTGATTATGAACGGCTTACTCTTAAATTTTCTGTAATTAAGTAGAATTATTGTTAACATTATAAATAATTAATCTGTTCTTAATAAAATGTAAATTTCTCAATCAACTGATTGGAACAATAGAGAAAATGACTAAAGAAATGAAAAAAAATTCTTTTGATAGTATATTTTTATCGAAGACTAATAATTAAATATTTTCCAATTAAATATAAGTATTTGGTCTTTAACATTTTTCTGAATTAAAAAAAGCTTCTCAATTAGAAAAATCGAAAGCTAAACAAACATAATGCAAACGCAAAATAAATTACTAACAATACATTTATATATTTCTTCAGCTAATGTGAAGAGACCAATTATTTTTCCGAATACCGGAAGAGAAATTTGAGAGAATGATTAAGCATGTCCTATTTTTCTTACTCATTACTGTTACGAGTTATAATGGAATATTCACCATATTCGTCATTTTACGCAAACAGTTTCATACTAAGATTATATCCTGTAAAGGGAAATTATAGATGATTAAGCAACATTTGTTCAAATGATTGCGGTTTCTTTTTCCTTACTAAAAAAGAGTTATTTATCACGTTAAATATATTCAGCAGCTGGAAGTTTATTCATTAATCCTCAATAATGCACATGCAATAACTTACGTATGTATAAATGTACCATATTGACTTATGAAATTTCCCCTTTAATTACAAGCGAAAAACATATTATTAAAGATTCCGAGATAATTTGTTTATCTCGAGGAAAAATAAATCTAATTATTCTTTGGTTTTTTAATTTTATTATCATTTTTATTAACCCTATTCCCCTCACATACACATTGAAGACTTTAGATTTGTTTCATTTGTTCTATTCATGAATATATATCATTGTTGAGTAAATCATTATAAAATTTGTTGTGGTATTGGAAAACATATTATTTGAGAATAACAAGAAACAATTTTTATTCTGGATTCATAGCAATAAAAATGTTTTAGTAAAAATATTTTGAAAATCTTTAAAAAATTGACAACTTGTTTTTACTATCGTCTATCTTTATAAGAAGAAAATGACGCTGAGAACCGGTGACGCTGCTATGTATCATTTTCCTAGAAGTATTAACATGTATGACAAAGAAGGAAGATTTGGGATGCCACATTCGACGAGTTCATTATAGTAAAGAATTTTTCACTCAAAATGTTAGATATTTTTATAGAAACAAGTTATTTATACAATTCTGAAAGTTTCCACTGTTTAATTAAAACAGAAATTTAGAAAAGTGTACTAAATCGCACACACACAATAAATAAATAAATAAATAAAATCCGAAAAACGCGATATATATCCATACTGACAGAGCTTAAAACATTTTATTTTGAAATCATCCAGGATCATAATTTTTTTAGGTCCATAATCATTTAGCACCATAATGTTTTAGATCAATTTTTTTTTGACCGATAGTTAAAAACTCAAAAATTTGAAACATATTATGTTCTATGTGTTTTTAATACTTTGATATAATTTGGCATTTTTTGTCCAGAGAAAGTGAGGGGTTAGAGAGATGCCCCCGTGTTCCAGGTCTGAATACTCTTCGACGAGTGTCTTCACATCTACAGTGCCTTAAGCGATCCCTACACGCATTCTATCAAGATCAGTATGTCATTAGCGCTTATCCATTTGTGCTTGGATATATATATATAGATTGTTGCTTTAGCTATAAGATAATTAAATTTTTAATTGGCCATACACGTGGTTATAGCTGGAACACAGGTTTTAAAAAAATCCTGTTGTGCTGCACGTACGAAGAGTCGTTGGATAAAATAAAAAACTAGTTGCATGTGCCAATTTCAAAACTTTCTTCTATCTCATACGTACATTTTAATAGTTTTTAAAAATAGTTACTCATTTTGAATGCTTTAACAATTTTAATTCAATACCATACGGACTTTGATTTTCATCTTAAATTTCTGCTTCAGTCAATTAATCAGAGTAAAAACGAATTTCCGTCTCTGCACTAGCCGATGGACAATAGAATGATAGACAGAGTATTTTCTCAAATTCAGGGAGGACCTACTTGCCTTACCAAAAAATAATCATATGCAAAAAATTTAGTTCAGTTCTAAAACTAACTTCATACATTTTTAGGTGGTGTAATATTGAAAATGGCATAAAATTCGTTATTGCAGCGCCCCCTTCCGGCGGATTTTTTTCAAATTCAGGGAGGACCAACTAACCATAGCCATACACTTACATAAAAAATTTGGTTCAATTCGATGCATAACTTCATATACTTTTGGTCGGTACAATATTGAAAATGGCATAAACATTGCGATTGCAGCGCCCTCTACGGGCGGAATATTTCAAAACGGGAGGAGGACCTGCTTTCCACAGCCAAAAATATTCACAAAAAATTTGGTTCAATTCTATGAATAACTTCATACCCTTTTTGATGGGAGAATGGCGACATACGGACACACACACACACATACGGACAGACAGACATTTTGTAAAAATATGTTTTTGGAATCTCTGATCCCTAAAACATGTAAATCCGCCGAAAACCGGAAGTCGAAAAATTTCGATTACAATACTTTCTTCTATTGAAGATAGAAGAAAGTAATAACTAGAACACATAGATACATACACATAAGCACCAAGGCAAAGTTTTTATTTGTTAGAATTATGTTGGAAAAGAAAAAATAAGCTACCCCTTGGGGCGAGTTTTCAGAAAATGGGGCGGATACCAATGTGTTGAGCTGCCAATATTGAGCCATTTGAGTTGTTTTGGGTGAATTTGGTGGCTACAATTCACACAGATAACATCATTCTAAACCTTATTGATAATCGCATCTTATCTGTTATTTTAAACTGCTCAATACAATATGTAGCAGGTAATGGAATTACATTTGGCTCACTTTTGCTTTGTCTAGCTCGCTGAGTTTTTTGCACCAAAGAAGAATCTCGATAGTAGATTCGAAACAGCTGTTTGCTCCCTTTTCATTCTTCATTTGTGCATTTATCATCGTTGGCTTTCTATCTTTTAACATTTTTGCACAAAGGCTCTATTTACTATTTTAATGGAATTACAGAAAAGGTGGATACTGATTAACATTTGATTAATTTTAAACCAATTATTCCTATTTGTAAATAATTTGAATTGTTTCCAACAGATATGTTTAGTATTGGTCAAATGATAGAACAATGGTAGCTTAAGTCAAAGGGTCAGCGTTTCGAGAACAGGTATGGATACATTTTCATTCAGTTGGAAAAGAACAACTGATTACCTAAGTTTCAAAACTCGCCTTAATCAAATTTTAAAAATATATATACTTTTCTCTATCAATCTAATGTATTTACAAACCTGCATCGAAAATATCCTACAATTTTCTAAAAACTAGTTTAAGAAGATTCGTGTATTTCTGGCATTAGAAAATGTTAGCTTACAATGAAAACTTATAGACGTACGCTGCAAATTCGTAACAGACTTTTACAACACTAAATGAATATAATAATTAACACTTCTAATTAAAATCGTTTTTGATTGTCTGGTGAATGTGTTGTACAAGGAAAAAGATTGGGGAAAAAGTGTTGTTAAAAATTATATAATTTTTCAGAATTACATAATTTTGCGGTTATTGATTTTTATTAGCAAAATTAGTCAACTCATACAGTAGTCTTTTGCAATTTATGTATTGTATATATATATGTAATAAAAAAAATTGCGCCATTTTGTTCTCTCTTAGCTTCAATTCTAAATTTGTGGAACATATTTCAATATTAGTTTCGTAATGTATTAACTTGTAACAGCTAAAATTCTTTTTCTTATTTTATTTATTAATAAATTATTGCTTGCTTCTCAAAAAAGGTGGAATCATGAAAATGTTTTTTCATTTGGTTTTTGAGGAGTGTTAGAATGCAATTGCCTTTTAAACTATCAAGACGCCCGTTTCATTTCCCCGCTGAATTAGAATATCTGATGATGTGGACCGGATAACGAAAGTTGTAGTGTCGATGTGTGCTAAGGTGATTGCGGGGAAGAGCTTACCTGTTTTATGAGTTCATAATAAAGAACTGAAGACTGATGGTGTTTGTTTTTGTAATGGGGAAATACCCCAATGAAATTCTTCCACTGCTCACCAACTGTCGGAGCGACTACTCTGCTCGTGCTGCTGCGGATTCCTAGAATTTATGCAACATAGTTATTTCGCCGAATGATATTTATTACATGTATATATATAACAAACTGTCACTTATCTCTCTTTTTTAATTGTGTAATTTTAAAGGAAGCATGTAGAAAGTGCTTTGAAAATATTTTATGTGTGTTGTTTTATAGTGTTCTAAATTGTGGGACATTTGCAATGCCTGATGGCGAAGTGATATGCAGAACAGAACAATTGTAAGAAAATATTTTTGTCAAAACTATTTCAACAAAATTGATAAAGAACACATTTATAGATAGCACTATTTTATTTATTTATTTATTTTAATCTAGTAATAAAAATAACTATTTTTATTTGTTGATTTATGACACCGATTTTGATTGGATAAAAAATGAGAAGAAAAAAATATAGCCTTTTTTTCGATAAAAGAAGGTAATTTATAGTTCATATTTTATAATTCTTTATGTCAGAAAATTGATTAAATGGACTACCGTTCCGTAAGAAATTATTAATAATAGAGTAGGTTTTCTCTTGCGTCGATTTAGAAATACGTTGAAAACATTGAAGATTGAGTTTAAAAGGAATTTCTTTTGCAAAAAAAAAGTAAATAAATAAATAAACAAATAACTGGCTAGATTTAGATGCAGTTCGAATTTGAAAGAAAAGTAATTAAATTGTTTTGGGAATTTTTCCTTTAAAAATGGATGATGAATCTAATGTTTTTTATGAAAAGAATGTAATTAAACATTTTATTTTATGGCACAGATTTTCAAAGTAAAAGGCATTGGATGTGAACTTCAGCATACGTTTATGGTTTTATTTTTTATTTTTTTTTTATTTCTAAATAATATGTTAAATTAAAAAGAAATGAAAAATAATTTATCTATTCAGGATTATTTTTACATGTATATAAATTTATATTAATTTGGGATTATTTTTACATTTATATATATTTATATTAATTCGAGATGATTGAACAGATTTGAGGAACAAAATCATACGAAAAATAGTTCTTTTAATGAACGTGTAATTTAATGGGCTAAGGATTGAGAGAAACATTCAAGATAATGATTCACTTATTTTTAAGACATAAAAATAATACATACTTTCGATTCTATATCAAGAGTAATGTGACAAGAAGAGTGACATAGAAATGCATGCACTTCCCTAAGTTGTATTACAACGTATATTAAAGAAAATACGACTTATAGTTCATATTTTTATAATTATTTCTGTCAAAAATTTGATAAAATAAACTACCGTTCCGCAAGAATTCTTCAATAGTCGAATAGTTTTTTTCTAATAGGATTTACTTTTATTTACAAATACTCTAAATTCAGTTAAAAATACATTGAAATCGTTAGAGCTTGAAAAATATTTCTTTTACAAATATATATATACATATACATATACAGTAAAACCTCCGAATAAGAGACAACCAAGGGATAGGAATTTTTGTCCCTTAAATAAAGGTGTCCCTTATTGGGAATTTTTACTTAAAAAAAAATTAATTATTAAGAAAAGACATAAAAAATAACCAAACATTAAAGGTGAAGTTTAAATGTACCCAAAGGCTATTAACTAAGTTAATCAGACACAAAAAAGAAGAATTAACCCTTTGTTGCATAGGCTTAACACTTTGCGACGCAGAGAAAATTCATTGCTTAAGTGTTGAAATTGATGACTGACACCGGAATTTGAAAACAGCTTTATTTGTAAACAAGAAAAAGCTATTTTGCAGGAATTTAATAAACCGAATTTTTTAAACCAAAATTGCGGTGCCAATGTGGCATTTGGAAATGAATATTTGTCCACTGAAGTGGACACTATGCAACAAAGGGTTAATTAATTTAAATTTTCAATCAATTACTACATTAAATGATTTGTAGAGTTATTGATTTATATTTTTTACATAAGTAATTGTGTACATGTAAAAATTACAATAACATTTAAAACAATCCTACTTAAAGTACTAATCGATCAAAAGTGATTGTTTTTCGGATTTCAATTTTTTACTACAAACCTCTCATTTACCATACTTAAAAATTTTAGTCTTTCATTGTGAGCAGTATTTACGAAAAAAGTATTCAACTGTTTTAACCCTTTGAGCTCTGTTGGGTAAATTTCTTCAAAATTCAAAATGTCACATTGGCATCTGCATTTTGAAAAGAAAAAAAAAACAGTTAACTATATGCACGAAAAATGCATTAAACCTTTTTAAAATAAATTTGGTTGAATTTTCTGGTGCCGTTGTCAAATTTCGAAATTAAAATTATGTGATAGAAAATTTTACCTTTAGAGCTGAAAATGTTAAAGCATCTATTAAGTTCTTTATATCCCGAATTTCATTTTTCTTCCCTCTTAGAGCCATTCTCACAATTTTCAGCAATAGGGATAAACGCTCTGATATATTTATTTGAATTATGGATGCATAAATGCTCCTTAACTATGTGGTATGCCTCTGTATCAACATGACTGCCTGTTTCAATGATAATTTCATACAAATCTGTATTTAAATTTTAACCGTAGTCTACTTCATTATCTGAAATACAAAAACCAGCTTTCTTAATTTCATTTTCAGGTGTCTTTTAAATCGAGTGTCCCTTATTTGAAGGTTTCACTGTACATATATATATATACATATACATATACATATACATATATATATATATATATATATATATATATATATATATATACCGGGTGTCCCAAAAATGACTGATGGATTTTAAAATTCAATAACTTGCAAACGGTGACAGCTATTTAAAAAATCTTTGCAGAAGGGTTATGTATAATGTCAGGTTTCTTTTCCCGTAATTCTTTATTTTAGTTCGAATTTCAAACAATAGGTGGCGCTGACGACGCTTCAAAAGGCTCTAAATTAAACATATTCTTAATTAAACTTTATTTCTTAATATTCCAAATAAAAGTCATTTTTGAAAATCTTATTAAATTTACTCCAAAACAATACCTTTCAAAAAATATCATTATTTTTATGTATTTATTTATTTTGCCTGCATATCAGTAAATTCATTTCTTTTCTTTTTCTCTTAAAAAATTAATCGTTTGCAAAAATGTCGTCTGTCTAATATATTTGAAATTTTGAGTCGATTATAAATTAGTTAAAATGTATTTTAAAAAATAAATAAATTATCGTCTGTGGAATAATAATCTCGACTCTGGGCATGAGTTAGATTTAAGAAAGGAAGCCTGGAGTTGAGAAGAGAGATTCTTGATTTTTTCTTCGATGAGTACGGCTCGCTGAAATAATGATGGAATATTCTTTTTGATGTTTTGGTTAAAGACGGGTTGCAAAGGGGAGCCTTTCCCTCTCTCATGACTATAGTTTAATAAATTAACTTACAGCAGCCAATGAGTAATTTATTGGATCTTCTACATTTATTTACTTATTTTTTTTTCTCGCTTGCCATGACTTCTGTGCTGTGAAAGGGGAAACCGACGATGATGTTTCTGGCTCCTAACTTTAAAATGTCACAGTCTTTTATTTAGTCGACAGGATTAATTATGTACAGGAGCGAAGAATGGTACTCTATATGGCATTTTCGGATTGCAAACTGAATCTGTAGAATAAATGGAATGAAAAAAAAGGAAAAAAAAGGCGTGTGTTTCTGTTAAAGAACTTAACATCTATGCTTGGAAAGATGCTAATCTGAAAAAAAAAATATTACTTGCTTGAGCCTTAAAAGCTTTCAAATTAATGTTAATAAATTAATTTTAAGTGTATTTAATTCTAACTATATTTATTCATTTATTTTACATTAGTATTATGCTATGTATTCAACAGATATTTATTTGATAACAGTTATAAAATTTGATGATTTTACTGAAACTATCACTGTGATCACATATGTGATTTTCAGTGATTGTGAAAACTACAGATATTAAAAGTTTTTCAAAAAGTAAATTATCTTTATTTCTATTTCTGAACTAGGAATGACACCTTTTATTCCTATTTGTTTTATTATTAAAGTTTATATACCATGTGTAGATAAAACACTACTCTATATATGGCATTTGAAAACTTATAACCAAATTTGACAATTTTGTAAAAGAGTATCAGAGAGGAATTATTGTAAGGAAATACTGGTTGAGAGTCCATTTTCTAAATAATTAGATTTAATTTTATTTGGATTTTGGAATTAATATTTTTTATGCATACTTTCGGCTAGCAAAAAATACTTTCTTATGCTATTAGAAGATAAGAAAATTTATGTAGTTGCTATGTGATTATTTTTATACCCAACCAATATTTTCCCTATCAATAGTAAAGAAACTGTGATATTTTCTTTTGATTATACTCTTGTTTTATTATTATTATCATTATGATTTCTATAATGAAGTTTAGTATTAATTCAACTCTTATTGAGAAATATTAGGATATGGAGAATTATTATTATTATTGCTATAAATTTTGAGTCTTATTATACTACTTATTATTATTGTTGTTATTATTATTATTTAATTTTTCTATGTTATTTATTATTGATATTGAGAGTGATGCTATTTATTATTAAAAAATTGATATATCATCGAAAGAAAAATTTGATATATTATTAAAAGATGTTGGATCCAACATAACATTAAAACCAAAGATTAAATCTAACACAACATTAAGTCCAGAGATTAAATCCAACATAAGATTATAACATAAGATTAAAATAGATTTAAGGATCTTTAATTACAGAGACTGTATTCAGTGAATTTTGGGAAAGACTTTGTTATAAACTATTTATTAAGTTATTGTAAATATTTAAACTTCCATGAGAAAGAGTTTTTATTGTTTTTATTATATTTTTAATATTTCTTGCTTATTAATATTTATAACTTATTTACTGTTATTGTATGTATTATCTCCTATGCACTTACAAATGGTAAGTGATATAGTAATATTATTGTATTTCTTTCAGGGAAATGCTCCTACCTAATCTTAATTCGATTTAATTTGCTCTTAAGTGTTTTTTTCAATAGCTAATATTTTTTTATATTGCGTCAATTTTCTTTTTCTTCCATCTCTTAGCTTCCTGGGTTTGACAGTTTTATTCCAAAATTTAATTTTTCTAAGTTATTAGATTTCTGTTGTCTGAACTTTTATTTAACTATCAATTTCATACAAAGTTTTGAGGAGGGGGGATAATATTACAAATTTGAATTTTTTTCGCAAAATTTAACCTTATTCCATACTTTATACTATATATTAATTTTCTTCATAACAATATTCCGTACTTAGTTCAACTTATTAAATTAAAATCTTGTTTCCTGATCTAATCCATTAATCTTTATGGAAACAATATAAATTTTTAATTCGCCTTAAAAAACATTTATTCCAATATGCGTAAATTTAAAAAGATGGCTCTAAATTAAAAATATTCTTAATTAAACTTTACTTCTTAATATTCCAAATAAAACTCATTTTTTCTATGTTTTTATAAACCATTTTTAAGAAAATCTTATTAAATTTATTCCAGAACCATACCTTTTAAAAAATATCATTATTTTTATTTATTTATTTATTATTTTTCCTGCATATCAATAAATTCATTTCTTTTCTTTTTCTCTTAAAAAAATTAATCGTTTGCAAAAATATCGTTTGTCTAATATATTTGAAATTTTGAGTCGATTATAAATTAGTTAAATAATATTTAAAAAAATAATAAAATTATAGTCTGTGGAATAATGATCTCGACTCTGGGCATGAGTTATGTTTACATGGAAAAATGATGGTTAGAGAGTAGAGAATTTTCTAGAACTTTCTTTTTTGATTTAAGAAAAGAAGCCTGGAGGTGAGAAGAGAGATTCTTGATTTTTTCTTCGATGAGTATGGCTCGCTGAAATAATGATGGAATATTCTTTTTGATGTTTCGGTTAAAGACGGTTTGCAAAGGGGAGCCTTTCCCTCTCTCATGACTACAGTTTAATAAATTAACTTGCAGCAGCCAATGAGTAATTTATTGGATCTTCTACATTTATTTACTTATTATTATTTTTTCTCGCTTGCCATGACTTCTCTGCTGTGAAAGGGGAAACCGGCGATAATGTTTCTGGCTTCTGACCTGTGTTGTCTGGATAAGACGCAATGGTTATTTATTTAAAAAAAAAATTGAGAAGGAGAGAGGCATTTGCTAAATTGCAAAACATTTTATACAGGTTTTTCATTTGACACTAATATATGGATAATTGTATAGTTTCATCGATTAATTTCTATTAATATTATTAATATTATTTAATCAATTTTTATGATTATTTTGTACCTAACTTTTAACAAATTGGATTCGTAAATTACTATTTTTAATTGTATTAAATGCATTATTAATTATCTATTTTTATTTCTTATTTCATCTTATATTAAGATATTGGGTTTAGATTACCATAGTCAAATTAAATGATTTTGTTAACATATTAATGTATTGCATATTTTTCTGTTAACACATTGTAAATGCATTTAATTTTTTTTTAATTTTTTTAATTTTTTCTCATTTTCTATTTCTATTCAATTTAGTAATTTTGTTGTGTTTCGTTCTTGATGTTTTTTCTTTATTTTATGTTGGTTTTATGTGTGTTGGTAGCCCTAAATTCGTATTATTTTGCTTTTTCATGGCTAATATGAAGATGAAACCACACACTTCATTTGTAGTTCCAAAGTATTTGGGGCTTGACAGTTCTGCTTTGGTTCTGCAAATTCCATTTGTATTCATTTTACTTATTTATTTAATTTCCCCCCTGTTCAATGTGCTATTTTTTTTGTTAAATTCAATGATTCATATATTGGAATACAATTAATGGTACTATATATATATTGTTACAAATTTTGTAAATAGTTAGTGTTTGTACCCTAAAATAATGAAAATAATCTTATTAAGCTGCATTCCTTTACTAATGTTAGTTTTTGTTACATTGTCTCTGTTAACAAGAAAACCTGTCTATTATTTTTCAGTGAATGTCTGCAGCAGATTGAAGAAATAATATAGTTATCGCCAAGTTTGGCATCACTTTTGACGACTAATTTTGGTCGCCAAATTTTGCAATATATCGCCAAGTTGGCGACAAACTTGGCGATTGTTGGCGATGGTAACCCTTCCCTCTCGATGGTACCCCCCCTTAGGTATACTTATACATTGAATGTTATTCCATGGTTTTCTCGATTTTTCTAGAAGCTTGTAGAAATTTCCAGTGCATGCCGCGAGCCTATATATATTAGAGAGCGATGTGAGCTAGTTGTTGTTATTATTTATAAGCTTTGTAAATAAATTATTTTCCATTTTTCTAAGACACAAGACTTTGAGCTTGACTAACCATAAGATCAGAAGAACCCTATGTACGCAACAATATATATTGGTCAGATTAAGATGCAGTTCGAATTTGAATGAAAAATAATAAAAGTGTGGTACGAATTTCTCTTTTTAAATTTTTAATGAATCAAAAGTTTTTTTTTACAAAGTTGAAGTACTATAATTTTTCAATTTATGACACTCATTTTCAAAGTAAAAGGTCTTGAATGTGAAATTCAACATACAGTGGCGCTCAAAAGTTTCCGGCCAGCAAAAATTTTTCAGTTAATTTGTAAATATACCCATATGAAGAGGAATCTCCAAGCGATACCTATGCATTTTATTGACACATTAGTTATGAACTTACTTATAGAAGAACGTGTAAATATCAATAAATTTAATTGACAAAATTAAGTATAAAAGAAAACGCATGTTCTGGAAAGTTTCCGGCCACTTATCATTTTTTAGTTTTTTTCTATCCGTAAAGTGGTTTTTGGTTGTGTTTATGAATGAATCAATGTGCATAGCATAGTTTGAATTCAAATTTGGAAAGTTCAACAATTATTGTTCATAAATGAGTGATTAGTTTCTCGCTAAAAGGTCAATCTTCCTGAGATATTGCTGCTAAGTTATCGATCTGTAAAATCGACTGTAAACGATATTTAAAAATTATATAAAGATGGCCATGGCTTTCTGGACTTTCAGAGGTCCCGAAGAAATTTACTATTACTGTGGACAGAATTATCAGGAGAAAAATCATTGATAATCCGCATGAAAATTCCGTTGTAATATACTGCGATTTACGGAAAGGAAATATTGCTGGAATAAGTTTGTCTACCGTGTTATGATGCTGACGTGGCACAGAACTTTATGGAAGAGTCGGTGTTAAAAAAATTTCAGAGGTAAAATAGAATACCGACGTACCCTACTGGCATTTTCCAAGGAACACAATGTCTGGTCAAGTGAAAACTGGACAAAAGTTCTATTTTTCCATTAATGGAATTCAAAACAGTTTTGGAAGTGATAGCAGGCACAACGTCCGATGACCTAACAGCAAAAGATATCATTCGACCTATGTTATTCCTACAATGAAGCATGGCGGAGGACACGTTATGCCGTGGGGGTATTTTCTTCAAAAAGTGTCGGTCCGTTATTTGAAATCCACAGCCAAGTGAGTGATACAATGTATAAGGATATCTACCAAGGCTATTTCCTGCCTTATTAAAGAAAAAAATGTGGTCGCAACTATTTTTCTTAACACGATAACGACATAAATAATGTATGCAAGCCTCGATAAGCATTGGTTTTCACACAAAAAATTTCGTTTTTGAAATGGTCAGCCCAAACACCTAACATGAATCCAATAGAAAATATTTGGAAAAAGTTGGCAAAAGTCTGCGGAATATTCCAACTCAGCGGAAATTTCTCCAAAACTGCAAGAAATGTGGAAAAAACGTACCATAGACGATCTTTAACCGTTGATTGTATGAATGTCACGTTGCTTCTCCGCAGTACTTATTATTAAATCTAATAAAATAGTAATACGATAAAATACTAATTGTAAATGTTGTTGATCACTGTAATTTTCTATTACAATACCACTTTTTTACAAACATGTGAAGGTGGCCGGAAACTTTTGAGAACATGCGTTTTCCTTTATACTTAAATTTTTCAATTAAATTTAGTGATATTTACACGTTCTTCTATAAGTAAGTTCCTAACTATTATGTCAATAAAATGTATAAGTATCACTTTGAGATTCCTGTTCATACGGGTATACTTACAAATAAATTGATAAATTTTTGCTGGCCGGAAACTTTTGACCGCCACTGTACATTCTGACTTTATTTTCATGTCTTCTTTTAATTTTAAATAATATTGTTCCAGCGTATATACGGTTCTTTTGATCTTATGGTTAGACAACTTCAAACTCTTGCTTATAGAAAAGTAGAAAATAATTTATTTACAGAACTTCAGAACAACAAAGTCTTCGAAACTCACAAATATTTCTAGATATTCAAAAATAATTGTTCAAATCTATCGTATAATTGCAGATATAGGTTCCAGAGACTCTTTATACAACGTCTCAACACTAAATCACATTCAAAATAACGTCAATAAGACCCAAGCAAACTTGCTTAACAAACGCGTTGTTCACTCAATGACTGACTGATAAATAATAACAACAGCTCGCATCGCTTCTCTTCTTATATAGGCTCGCAGCATGTGCGGGAAATTTCTAGAACCATCTCGAAAAATCCACGGAACAACAAACAATGTATCAGTATACCTAAGGGGGGTTACCATTGAGAGGGAAAGGTTACCATCGCCAACAATCGCCAAGTTTGACGCCAACTTGGCGATATATCGCCAAATTTGGCGACCAAAATTAGTCGCCAAAAGTGACGACAACTTGCCGATATCTTTATTATTTCGCCAATCTACCGTAGACATACACAGAAAATAATGGACAAGTTTGCTTGATAACAGAGACAATGTAACAAAAACTAATATTAGTAAAGGAATGGAGCTTAATAAGATTATTTACATTATTTTACAGTACAAACACTAACTATTTACAAAATTCGTAACACTACCCCCTCCTCAAAGACTGCACGTCCCGGGCAGTGCGATCCTTGAGTTAGAGGAAAACACTTAAAATAAATAAACAAATAAATAAATAAATAATAACAATAATAATAAAATTTACATAAATAAGAACTAATTACTATTTACATATTTACAAAAAGTGACTTTCATGACCATGGTCTGAAATTCCAGTTTTGAATTTCTAATCACTTTGGCCAAAATAAGGGGCTAGCCGGTTATAATGTACGACCTTGGGTTTGGTGTGTGGCGATTTTCGTATGCGTACGACGACGTCATTCAGCCTGTTGACGACTGTGTAAGGACCGTCCCAGTTTCTTTGTAGTTTTGGCGACAGTCCCTTACGACGTATCGGATTCCACAACCAAACTTTGTCACCTTCGTTGAACACATGTCCAGTTGCCTTTGTGTCGTACCGTGTCTTCATCTTTTCTGATGCCAGTCCATTTCGGTTCCTCGCTAGACAATGAATCTCCTCAATCCGTGCCTGGAGTTCATCGACATATTCCTCAGGCGATGAAGGAGCATCAGGAGGACGGCCAAACAAAAGATCAGCAGGCTGAATGACGTCGTCGTACGCATACGAAAATCGCCACACACCAAACCTAAGGTCGTACATTATAACCGGCTAGCCCCTTATTTTGGCCAAAGTGATTAGAAATTCAAAACTGGAATTTCAGACCATGGTCATGAAAGTCACTTTTTGTAAATATGTAAATAGTAATTAGTTCTTATTTATGTAAATTTTATTATTATTGTTATTATTTATTTATTTATTTATTTATTTGTTTATTTATTTTAAGTGTTTTCCTCTAACTCAAGGATTGCACTGCCCGGGACGTGCAGTCTTTGAGGAGGGGGTAGTGTTGCGAATTTTGTAAATAGTTAGTGTTTGTACTGTAAAATAATGTAAATAATATTATTAAGCTCCATTCCTTTACTAATATTAGTTTTTGTTACATTGTCTCTGTTATCAAGCAAACTTGTCCATTATTTTCAGTGTATGTCTACGGTAGATTGGCGAAATAATAAAGATATCGCCAAGTTGGCGTCACTTTTGGCGACTAATTTTGGTCGCCAAATTTGGCGATATTCGCCAGGTTGGCGACAAACTTGGCGATTGTTGGCGATGGTAACCCTTCCCTCTCAATGGTAACCCCCCTTAGGTATACTGATGCATTGTTTGTTGTTCCTTTGATTTTTCGAGATGGTTCGAGAAATTTCCCGCACATGCTGCGAGCCTATATAAGAAGAGAAGCGATGCGAACTGTTGTTATTATTTATCAGTCAGTCATTGAGTGAACAACGCGTTTGTTAAGTAATTGCTTAACAAGTGCTTTATATAAAAATATTTTGAATCGTTAATACATTTAATTTCAGTTTCATTAAAAAAATGAAATAAATAAATAAAATAAAAATAAACATTAGGTGAGTTTGTAATTTTTTATTTTCTCTTTGGTTTTGGGGTATTCTTTTAGTACTTTGCATTTATTCGAAACTTCTCCATAAATTTAAGATAATGTTTTGCGCCCAAGAATTTAATTAAAAAATATATTTATTATTAGGATAAATAAGAGCAAGAAAGAAATATAAGGCTCTTGCTATTAAACTTTATTGCCACTTCAAAGAATAAATTGCTTTTGCTTTTTAAGAACAAGCTCATAAAATAATGATGCACGTGTCCGGTTTAAATTGACGATTTAGTTTAAAAGATAATTAAAATAAACTGGATTCTTCAAAATTTAAATTTTAGAACAAAAAAAAATTAAAAAAATTAACAGTTATAGTTAATAATTATCTACTTTATCATTATGAAATGAAAAGGAAAAGTACAACAGATTATATTTTGAGAAAATGATACTTGGAAATTAATAGTACTAGTACATGGAACCCAGGGTTCCCGGGTCACAGAGTAAAGATGAAATTTTTTTATTTAAAATTAAAAAGTCTAATTAAATTTTCCTACGTAATATGCTTTTTAAACTGCCAACTAATTCCAAACAGCAATTTTATATGAAACATATTAATTATGTAATCATATAAAGCTTTGAAAATTATCGGTACTTCCGAATTAGACGCAAGAAAAAAGTTATAGCCAAAGATTTTGCCAAAGAATAAAATTGCATTCTTTCAATTTTTAAAACCAACTAAGAAAATATGACACTCAGATATTCTTAAAAATACATTTTTGTAAAGCTTAATTGATGTATATTTTGTAAAGTAAGTTTACAACGAATTAAAAGTCATTAAATTGATAGATAAAAACGAAATAAAACCAACAACATTCACCGGGTTTTATAACCGACAATATTTTGTCATAACAGGTTTTTAATTGCTATTTTTCCAGTTGCTATGAAAAAATGGCAAATGAAATATACAGTGATCTGTTATTTTCCATTGAGAAAAGAGATAGATGGACGTGCAGTATGCGATTAAATCGATTTGAATGGGCATTATTCTTCCAATTTAAGTCTCTTATTCGACCCAAACAAAACAATCACGTAGAACAGAGACCGAATTCTTTAACATCATTTTTTCTCTAAATGAAAAATATGTGATTATATTTTAGCATTCTAAAATAGCATTTCATTGTATTATGAATTAAAACTGTATCGCTAAAAGTTTTCTTTTTTTGCGAAAGCACGCGGTTGTGTTTGATGCAATTCAGTGAATTTTAGGGTTATATTTTTTGGTGTCACCTCCAGCCACCAAATTGCATCTCTATTCTTTTTTTTTTTTACTCTATGGTTATTTTTTCTTTATTTCCCACATAAATGCGACATTCAAGTTGCCACCATTAGAGAAATTGAACAAAAAACTACAAAAAAATTAATAACTCAAAAACAAATTGAGATACAGTTTTCTAACAAACTGCATTTAAAAGTGCATTTTTTTTTCTCTATATTATGGTACAAAAGTTGAAAACGTGCAATGTCTAGCAGTAAAAATTTGCTATAGCGAAAACTGCAAAACCGAAATTCCATCGGAAAGTGTTGCCATTCAAAACATGACGTATGCGTTACGCACAGATACGTTTGGCCTTTATTATATAGATAGCGAAAAAAGGACGAAAGTAAGCCGCTAAATGAAAAAAAAAAAAAAAAAAAAAAAAAAAAAAAAAAAAAAAACAATTAATGTTTTATATTATTTCAGCATTTATATTATAATGAGTGATACAATCATAATAACAATTTTAAAAGATTGATTATACTTTTTTATTTAAATTTAAAATGTATTTGTTAAATTAAAAGCATTTTTACATGATCTTATTATCTGTAATTTATTTAAGACTACATAAAAATTGGGAAATATTAAATAATAAAAGAAACAGTTTTTACGGAAAATGTACATTAACATCGTATGAAAAAATAAATTGGGCGAAATCCTTTCAAATATTAAAAAAATAAATTGAATGATGAAATATAAAATTTGTCTCAGTATTGTCAAAAAATACATTATAATATTTATGCATAGGTATTGATTTTAAAATGTTGTGAAAAAAAATTAGATACTATACCGTTATTAATTGTTCATGTTATCAAATAATAGATCACAAAATCTCTTTATGCGCATATTTGAATACTACTTAATAAGTACGAAAAATAAGAAATTTATGTTTTCATTTTCAGCAATAAATGAATTGCTACATTTATACTAGCAAAAACATTTTAAATAAATTTAACACTATATTCTATTGCCTTTTGTATAAATGGCGGAGATCAAACGAAGGCAAAACACCCTCCAATTTTTGAAAGGTTTAAGAATAATTTGATACTAAAAAAAATAATAATAATATCATAAACATTAAATAGAAGTAAAGTGAACTAACTCCGATTTTTTAATGCATCAATGACCTAATACATTCATTTAAGATTTCTGCAATATTTTAAATTAATTTATTTCTGTATTTAAAATTCTATTTTCATATGTTAAAGAATTTCCGTTTATTTCATATCTAATAGTATATAAAAACAGAAATACTGAAAACACCAAAAACATTACAAAGACGAATAATATTGAAAATGTTCAAAGGTATTAAAAGAGATCGAAATAAGAAGTATTTTATGATGAAAAAAAATTCTAAGGTTATAAAATAAATGAGACATACGCTTTCATCTCCAGCAAGACTGAAATGAGAAAACCAGAACGACTTGTTTCTTTTCTTTAATAACTTTTTTGATTAGATTGCTTTAAAGGACTTTCAGAAAAAAAATTTTGAAATTTTTCGCATGTGTTGCAGCATTTTTGAAGAATTATTTCGATCAACTTCCCTTAAAACTTTCTCAAAGCTCTAGATTGTATTACATGCATTTTTTGTGGATAAATAAAATATTTCTTATAATTTAAAATTTGAATTTGATTATTTTTTAAATAAGTAGTTAGTGTTTTGATTAATTTTTTGTTTGTATTTGGTTTAACTTCGTGATCACAGATCATTCATTTTATTGAAAAAATAAATAAAAAATAAACTGAATATTTTCATGCCCATTTCGGATTTTTGAAGACATTCAAAAAATATTTTGTTTGTATTTATACATTAAACAATCATTTAATTATTTTTACAAGACATGTCTGGTAGATGCTGAATCATAGTACAGCGTGTTTTCGTAATTGTGCTTTGCCTCAAGCAACTGACGAACCGTGTTAGATATAACAACGAACTTGGTGACTAAGTACAATGAAACGGACATTTGCAACATTATGAAATTCTACCTGAAAGCGCTAACCAGCCGAAAAACGAAGTGTCAGAAATTCCATCGAGAAAACAATAGGAATCACGGGGAAAATCAGTTGTAGAGTTTCTGTAGCTTACAAGGAGAGAGCCAACTTTGATAATCACATATTTTGATTATTTTAATGTATGTCATAGGGCAGAGACCCATTAGACTCCAGCTCAATGGATTTTATACAACGCGTTTTAGTTCTTGATAAACAGGATGGGGGGTGTTAAATATTATGGCACAGCTTAAAAATTTCCTTTGAAAAGAAAAGGTATGCTTGATCGTAGCTCATTTAGATAAGCATTCACTCATTGTCCAGGGCCCGGACTTGATACTGGAGCGTGCTTTACATGTTTTTCTAATTTTTTGTTTCATAAAAACTTGTAGCTATAATTTAATAATATCATTGTCAATTAAAATTTGATACATTATTTATTATATACCAATTCTAATTTTAACCTGTTTACTTTTTTATTTGTAAGTCAAAAGTTGTATAAGACATCATAAATAGATCCAAAACTGTTTATATACATATAAATATAATAAAAAAAAAACATTTTTTTAAAAATTTCTTCATTCTTTCATTATTGATGCAATGATATTGAACAATTGCATAAATTGGTGATTGTGAAGAAACATAATTTATATATTGATTTAAGAAGGAAAGTCAATACGACGGTAAAATAACTCTATTTTAAAATACAAAACATAATTATATTAAAAATAAGCATAAGAATTAAATTACAACCTATTTCTTGCATATTGAAATTTTGTTAATTTTGTAAAACGTAGGTTTTCTCTTTTAATTATTTTGCTTAAATTTTACTGCTTTTTCATTTTACTTAACATTTATTTTTTTCTGATTTTATTTTTATTTTGCTTGAATATGTTTTATTTTGTTAGAAATAGATCGTGCCACAACCAATTTTGTATTGAGTTTGGAATTTCTAATATTCAATAAAACATAGAATAAAAATCTCTTTTAATGAAGAAAAATAATGGTTTAAAACTCAAAAATGCTTAATTAATTTTTCGATATGGTAGGATGTTAAGGTTTATAATTGAGATTACTAAATTATGAATTATGAAACAAAAAATAAGAAAAACAAATGCAACGCTTCCTGGTATCGAACCCGACCCGCTGGAAAATAGGTAAATGTGTATTTAACAGAGCTACGATCAAACACACACTTTATATGTAAAGCTAAGTTTTTAAATCGTGTCATTATATTAGACACCCCTCCCCCTGTTTCTCATAAACTAAGAAGCGTTGTATAAAATCCAGTAAACCTTTGACTAAGGCGGTCTTTGCCCTACAACATATATTAAAATAATCAATTATATATTATCATTCAATTATATATTAATCTATATTATTTCAACAATATCTTAAAATAATATCTTGAAAATTCTGAAACTGATCATCGATTGAATAAGCTCAACACCCATTATTTCCAAAATGAAGCAAAAAGATGAGGGTTGTATCCATTTATTCATTGATTAGTGTCAATATAGAATACACAATATAACACGTACTACTATATTTGGATAAAATCTTTCATTTTTTGCTTCATTTTGGGAACAGCTAATTTTGAGCTTATTCTATCGACGATCACTTTCAGACTTTTCAAGCTATGGTTTTGAGACTTTCATAAAAGATTGCTTTATATGTTAGGCTAACAAAATATGTAGATGAAATTTTAATAGCATTCACGAATGCGCGATGAAAAGTTTTTTAATGAACCTGCTAATTTTTCATACACTTTTTATTATTTTTTAATTTTCACACAAGGTATTGTGTTCAATGTTGTTTCACATATTTTTGGAAAAGCACATTATTTTGTACAGAACCCTGTAAGTTATAAAGAAAAAAATTGAGACTGTTTTTATATAAACTTTAATTTCTCTACGAGTATACATGCTATCCGCATAAAAATGAACACAATGTTTTACAATGAGACACTTAATCATAATCTACAGTTTGAATGTTTTGCTACATTAATTTTGAGAGGGTTATCTAAAAGATATTCGTTCTTTTTCTATTTGTTGGTGGTCCTCTACAGAGTTTTGTAGAAAAATCTTCACCGAAATGTATGACCTGTTCTATTATATTTAGACACTTAGAGTTTCAGAATAATTCCTCATGTATGTTTTTAGACATTTAACAAAATGTCAAAAATCGCAAATGGACGGCCATCTTTAGCCATATAGTGCATATCTATATAAGTGTGCGTGTCACAAGTTATCACTAAAAAGGTGAAAACGTATAAAAGTAATTTTTTGCACTATTATCAGTTGGACATTTTTAAAATTTAGCAAAGATTGAACAGGATATACTTTATTGAAAATATTTAAAAAATATATTTGACACAGCTTTATCACCGATATCTATTTTTATCTCTTTGTGGCTTGTTTAGAGTAAATGTTTTATGAAAATTTTTTTGGGAGACTTCAGAATTTTATTTAAAGTTTTACTGTATACATTTTTAATTGAGCAAAACAATAGGTGGAGGTTTTACTTTATAGCACATTTTCATAAGAAAAATAAATTGTATATAGCCATAAATTATATTTTAAGGATAATTAAAGACGACACATCATTTTTCTTTTCTTTTTTTATTTTATTTAACTTTAAAAGAATTCTGGAATTTATTTCTTTCAAGATTTTTAATTAAAAATATCTGTAAATATATAGTATGGCAAAAGGTTTCTGATAGCCAAAGTATAATACGTTGAACTTTTCAAACCAGCTAAAATGACGTGAGTGGGATACATTTTTTTAACCTATAAACTACTCTTCTGATAAAAACTTTCGTTACTAGACTTAAAACCGCCTGGCATTGATTTTAATCCCGGTTTTATGTCTGGAAATTTAATTATAGATTGTCTGATAGCCAAAGAGTATTATGTTGCAGTTTTGAAATTTGCAAAAATTATGTGAAGGGGACATGTTTTTTAAAGCTAAAAACTTCCGTTTCTAGACTTAAAACCGTCTGGCATTAGTTTTAATGCCGGTTTTATGTCTGGAAATTTAATTATAGATTATCTGATAGCCAAAAAGTATTATGTTGCAGTTTTCAAATTTGTAAAAATTATGTGAAGGAGACATGTTTTTTTTAAGCTAAAAACCACTCTTCAAACCGGCAATTTTATTATCAGATTTAAAGCCTCTGGCATTCATTTTACACAAGAATTTGTATCTAATAAATTAATTATACATTGTCTGGTAGCCAAACAATAATACATTGAAATTTTCAAACTTGCTAATATTACGTAAAAATGAGTGTCTTTTTTAATTAAGCCTTTATATTGGGATCTTGCAGGGTCTTAACAACGTTGGAAACTTCTGGAAATGCATGGTAATGGATAATATGACGAATTGTTATCAGAAACAGATTTCATAAAAATCATGCTCAATTGACGTAATTTTGAAGTTTTTCACTTGCATAACCTCTACTCTCACAGCTAAACGCAATAGCCAGCCAGACTGTCCACATGCATACAACACCATAAAACGAAAGCTAAAGAAAAATGAGCCTTGCTATAATTACGTGTTTTTGACGTTGTAGCTTACTTAGATATAAGTAAAACATTAAGTGAAAGACTGTATTTATCAAATTCAAAACGAGGCTTAGATTGTAAATAGCGTGTCGGTTTCATTTGAAACAATTCAGAATAACACTCGTTTACAATGAACAACTGCAGGCAGTTTACAATTTAACATTTTACTAGCTATGAGTTTATGAATTTTACAGTCTATGTTTTGCCATTCTAACATATATTTGTTCAATATAGGTAGATAACATAACGTTTTAAGTCACAATATGGTGTAACTAATTGCCAGTAATAAAGTTATATACTAATAAAGCAATATAATTTCGTATGCAGCGTATTATGCAATTTCCATATATTGGCCTTCGATTTATTCTGTTGAGCTGATCCATAGTATCGAACCAGATTATATGATCGTTAAAGTTATTTTGGTGAAATAGTCCTCCAGTGCTCATGTCCGGGTTGTATCAGCTGGAAGAGCACTGGCGGCTTCAGCCAATACATCCCTGGTTCGGATCCTGGCCCGGACTTTTTTCACCCACATAGAAAATTTACATCTGTTATAATTGTTAGCTAATAGTTAAACGTACTCCTCTTTAAATGTCAACTGGAGCACCAAATGTAGAAACAAGGTTTTAAACATATACTTAAATGATACAAAATTTTTAACACAAAATATTTACTGATTGCTGCAGTGTAGTATCAGTGACATCTAGTTCACCAACATTAGTGCAAAAAATGTTTGATTTTGGGCATAGATATTAGAGGAGAAGCAGATTGGATTGATGGAACCATAAGATTTTCCTGTATACACT
Source organism: Maratus speculifer (assembly GCA_964019185.1). Classification (NCBI taxonomy): domain Eukaryota; kingdom Metazoa; phylum Arthropoda; class Arachnida; order Araneae; family Salticidae; genus Maratus; species Maratus speculifer. The sequence goes on along the minus strand of OZ025289.1, from coordinate 192,814,092 downwards.
AATTCTATCTATTCTCTGATCGATGCTTTACCTGAAAAGGATTTTTAACATGAAAAATTCATGACATGCGAATGTCATTTTTGCAGTTTAAACTTCTTTCAGCATAATTTTTTCAGCATAATCTGTCAAAAAGTTAGTCTTACTAGATTGTGTAACTTTTTGACATCTTTAAACCTAAATCTCTCAATAGATTTTAAAGATTTAGATGAGCGCTATGTATTGTAGAAAAGAGATATATTAATGTTTAGATATACTCACATTTGGTTTAGTTAAAATACACTTGTTGGTGTCAGAAAAACCCCAAAACTGCAAAACAAAGAAAGAAAACATATTAAAATATCCCTTCAAAGACTTAAAAAGTTTAGTAGCATGCCAGACAGAACCATTAGTGCTGCTGATGGGCAAAAAGCTAGAGAAAGCGATGTAGCTACTATGTCAAAAGGAACCAAAGAGGTGACCCCCTCTGGATTCCAATTATAAAAATTTACTTTTACTGTTTAGCGATAATCAAATTTGGGTAACTTATAAAAAGCAATTAAATGAAAAACTCCCTAAACGTAATACAAAGGATTAAAACGGAAACAAATGTAAATTCATAAAATATATGTAATTCAGGTCTAAAATAAGGAAATAAAAAAAATCCCGTTTATTTATTCTATTCTGGTTTTAATTTTTAAGTAACAACACTCTCTCAATATTATTTTGAATTTTATTTTACCTTTTTTATTCTCAAAATTTTATAAAATACATATCTAATTTAAACTAACTTTCAAATGGAATACTATATTTATTTATTCGAAAAGTTTAAATTATCTTAACCGTTAAAGAAAAACATAACTCTTTCCAGAAGCTACTGGAAATTGTCTCAATTTTACTGAGATCGATTTAGGGAAACAAGATAAGCTGATTGAATGTAAAAGAATGAGAAGAAAATAAACGAAACGACTGCGGTTTATTTAATACAGGTTGAATTCTTATTGTAGCTATTTAAAGATTTTCTGTTTATTTCTCTTCAAATAGTCTAGAATTTCTGTATATCAAGTAAAACTTTTCAATATGAAATATTCTTCATTGAAAATTTTAAAGAATGTTGAATATTAATGAAGTGGTTTGTTCAATATACCAAGGAAATTTTATAATGTAAACAATTTAACATTATAAAAATAAATAAATAGGCGCACAAACACATAAAGTTGGCAAAAAAAGTATTTGTACACTTCATTTTTTTTATTATAATGAAATTAAACAAAAGATTTAAGCAAAAAATACTGTAATACATTAATTTAATGCATTATAATATTATAGAAGCAAAAACAAAATTAAACGAATCAATTTTCTATGTTATAATAAACAAATATACAAAAATATAATGCAAAAAAGTATTTGTACACTATATTAATGTAATATAATTAAGGAAAATTTAGTAAAATGATACAAATTAATATTTTGTGTGAATTCATTTAGCGTTTATGACTACTTCTAGATGGTGTGACATAGATTCCACCAACTTTTTTGAAGCGGTCTGGTTAGTTTTATTCCATGACACAATAAGAGCTTCTTTAAAACTGTTTTTTACTGATACATATTTTTTTTTGGATTTTTGCATCCAATAGCATCTGCAAATTTTCTATTGGATTCAAGTCTAGAGATTTTAGAGGAGTAACCAGCCGTCTTCGAGTATTGTCGTAACCATGCGCTGGTGATCACAGCAGTATGCTTTGGTCCTTATCCTGCAGAAAGTGAAAAGCTTCCTCTACGCATAATTTCTTGGCACGGTTTAATAAATTATGCCGCGACATATCAATGTATGTTAAACCTGTCCTTCCATTGTCAATAAATTTTAAATGTCCTGCTCCATTAGGAGCTATACACCCCAAAACTATAATATTCTCCCCCAACATGCTTGATAGTTTGAAGTATACGTTTTGGATCTAGAACTGGTTTATTTTTACGCCAATTTTGTCGAATGCTTCGTAGTAAGAAAATTCCGAATTTTCCCTCATCAGAAAAAATTACTGTTTTCCAAAAATCCAATGATTTACTTCTGTATGCGAAAGCGAATACCATGCGTTTTCGCCTATTTGTTTCGTTGATGAATGGATTTTCCCTTAAGGTTTTTCCTTTTAAATCTGCATTGAGAAGAATATTTTTTATTGTTTGAGGTATTACTCTGATACGAGAAGATGTTGCAAGGTCTCTAGCAAGTTTTTGAACCGAACGCATAGGATTTTTTAAAGGTTTTTTAACAACACTCCCTTTTTCCCTCATTGTTAGTTTGCTGAGAAGTCCTGGTTTTCATTGAATTTCGATGCTTTTAATTTATTCATAGTTTCTCAGTATACATCCAATAGTTGTAAGTGGTAATTTAATAGCTTTTACAAATTCTTGTTGCGAATTTAAATTTTTACTACGCTGAATCGTAGGATTTCATATATCTAGAGATGCCTCTCTAGTTTTAGGTTCTATACTCACTTACTTCAGGAGCAATCTAGATTAAATGTCAGACAAATATAATATGAAGTTAAAAATTATTAACAGCTTCTGTAAAAGTAGTCCTTTGAACCATAAACACTATAAAACACAGTAGAACATATCAGGATGGAGAAATGTACAAATACTTTTTTTTGCAAGAAATTTTTTAACTTTTCCTATTAGAAAATTATTTTACATCTTTATCGAAATTTTCTGTTGTGTAATTTAAAACACACGGTAAACAGACTGTATTAAAACTATTTTTGACAAAATATCTGTTTTTATTTAGTTAAAAATAAAAAAATTTAGAGTGTACAAATACTTTTTTTGCCAACTGTATACAGATACACATATACGTATAGATATGTATATAATATGTATAAGAATTGGAAAACACAATAAGATGAAGATTCTGCGAGACTAGTGTGATTTATTGACGGTTGTTGGTTGCTCGAGAAACTAATTTGAACAGGGGCTATATTGATGCATTTGTGACAGGCTAGGTACGGATGTGTTAATTTTATAGAATCATAGTAGATTTTGAAAAGATGGTGTTTTTTTTTTTTGCAGTTTATACAGCCAATTTAGAACAAAATGAATGTATTGCAGTCGCACTTATCAATAGGATCATGATGTGGGTGAAGTAAAAAATAGATTCAGAATCCAGGTTCCTTCATAAATAATATAGGCCAGTTTTAATCCAAATAGTTTATTCATCACAGTGAAAAATCTTAAAACAAGTGTTACAGTATAAAAATAATCGTAAAGCTCTCAGGCTTATGCATGAATCAATGTTTCATACTATGTTCTCAATAGCATATTATAATTCTACAAATTAGCCATTCATTTTTGAAAAACCATTAATAATAATTGGAAAAATTTCAAGCTTTGAATATTTTAACTTCTACAGTATTAATAATACTTTATTATTATTCCTCTATGAAACAATGAAAATAGTTCTTAATTTAAAAGCAACGTCTTAGAAAACTCAACACTGTTTTTGGTACTTTTATATCTTCCGGTGCAAGCTCGCCAATATAGGATTTTTTTCGATAATAGTAGTTACTATTTAGAGTGTTTAATTTAGAAATAATAGTAGTTTCTTTTCAGAATGTTTGATTTAGAAATAATACTTTGGAGTTGAAATAAGATTATATGGTATAACATTATTAATACTGTAATGTATTCTAAAGGAAATAAGTGAGAGATGCATATTTTAATTATGTTTATTTTGATTGATTGTATTTTAAATAAAAATGTTGGTTCTTAAATGAAATAGGTTAAAGGTTTTATATTGTATGTGAAATTAATGCAATATGAATGATGTCGATGGAAACAATATCTGGCAATTTATCACATAACCAAGCTAATATAAAAGTACTAAATTTTCTGAAAATTAATTTAATAAACGCAGTCTTTAATTTGTCTGTTTCAAATTTGAATTTGTAACTTGTTCTCGAAAAAATGATTAATATTTAATCCCTTTTCTTTTCAAAATTAATAACTTTTGAACACCACATAATTTTAAACTTTACACCGTTGAGTAAGGAGGGTTTAGTTACAAATGTTAGATTTTTGGAAAACACTATTTCGTTTTAGTGCCTTTTTACGATTTTTAAACTTAAAAGCTCGGTCACGGAACAACAGTAAATTAACATTTTTATCAATTAATTTCAAGATTTAACGAAAACTAGAATTTCTACCCATCGTTTTAGAGTAGGAGTGTACACTAGTATATATATATATATATATATATATATACTCCAACAAAAAAGCTTTTATTATAACAGAAGTATATCTTAGATTCAGGAATTTTAAATTAGATTTCTTCAATAAGAGCTAAAAAAACCCAATTTATCTATCTCGCAATAATTTAATTCAGTACAGGAAACCTTAAATTATATTAGAAACCCTTTCATCTTTGGAACTGATTAATTTTTTTTTAATTGTGTTATACAAATGTATACACTTTATGCTATGCATCATATTTAAACATACTTATCCTTTGTACATTTCTCTACATCTGTATTACAGGTAATAACAGAATGCTTATTCATAGTACTGTACGTAAAAATGTATCAATTGAAGAACATTTTCACGCTTGAATTTCAAATTAAAATAGTTAAAAGTAATAAGATACCGCTTAACTATTATGCTGCAAATTAACCCAATTAAGAAATATATGCAACCATTTAAAAATCTTCGATTTCTTTGATATATATATATATACATACACCCACACACATATATATATATATATTTATATACAGGGTGTCCGAAAAGTCTGGAAACGGTCGAATAAATCGAGAAATACATATGAGATCGAAAAACGAAAATATACGTGTTAAATATTTTTAAATAAGCTACTCAGTGATACCAAATTTGACCTTCGCAACCGACCCTCTGGGGGTCAGAGGGGGTCCAACTTTGAAAACGTAAATTATAACTCCCATTTTTTATTGCAGATTCGGATTCTACGGACAAAAATACGTAACTTTTGTATTTGATGCGACTTTTTTTTTCCGAGCACCTTCGTCGTTCCAAGCCCAAGCTCGCACTCTGATTGGTTGTTGCTCCCGGCACTATTTTCGTGTAACTTTGCGAGAATCATACTTGGCGTAGCGATAGATGCTTCCGTCCGTCGATTTTGATTTCCTTCCAAACGGGATACAAAGTAACTTTTCTCTTGCAGCATTGGATTGGATGAAGCGTGTCTTACTGAAAGCTGTATTCTTTAAAAGTTTTTACACCCAAGAACACAAGACCACGAGGATAAGAATGAAGGAAGAATAAGAATGTGTATGTTAGGTTTTAGGTTTACTCGTTCACTTACGAGCGAAGTATTTTTCGCCAAGTATGGTTATCGCCAAGTTACGTGAAAACAGTGCCGAGAGAAACAACCAATCAGAGTGCGAGCTTGGGCTTGGAGCGACAAAGGTGCTCGGAAAAAATATTACGCGTATTTGATGTTTAGTTCGAATCCTCGTTTATCACGGTGTAATTGAACATTAAATCGATACATATTTCGGTTTTACCAACCAAGTTTTGCCTGATTGGCCAGAATTTTTGACGTCAAATTCCTCGTCTTTTGCAGAAATAGCGTTTCTTGAACATCACCCGTGGCGATTATTTCGATAATGATCCATTTGCTGTAGCGTCACTCCACAGCTTTTATAGAATATCTCTTTTACGACCAATGAGAATGCTCCATAACACAGTAAAGTAATTGTTTTCTATAAAAGCGGTGGAGTGATGCTACAGCAAATAATAAAAAAAATACATATACCCACATCAGCCGTATTTAAAAACTATTCGTTATTTAGAAATCATTTACTGGATAAAATAAAAATCCAAATAGAAAACTAAATGAATACATCTCAATGAATTTTTTTAGAGAAAAACATAAAAAAAAACCCATGCACTGTAAAAATTTAACTCATTTGCTACAACGTCACTCCACCGCTTTTATAGAAAACGGTTACTTTACTGTGTTATGGAGCATTCTCATTAGTCAAAAAAGAGATGTTCTATAAAAGCTGTGGAGTGGCGCTACAGCAAATGGGTCAAATTTTTAACAGTGTAGCACTATCGAAATAATTGCCACGGGTGATTTTCAAGAAACCACTATTCTTGCAAAGACGAGGAATTTGACGTCAAAGTTCTGTCCAATCAGGCAAAACCTGGTTGGGAAAACCAAAATATGTATCAATTTAATATGCCCAATTACACCGTGATAAACGAGGATTCGAAATAAACATCAAGTTCAAAAGTTACGTATTTTTGTCCGTAGAATCCGAATCTACAATAAGAAATGGGGGTTATTATTTAAGATTTCGAAGTTGTACCCCCTCTGACCCTCAGGGGGTCGGTTGCGAAGGTTAAATTTGGTATCACTGAGTAGCTTATTTAAAAATATTTAACACGTATATTTTCGTTTTTCAATCTCTTATGTATTTCTCGAGTTATTCGACCGTTTCCAGACTTTTCGGACACCCTGTATATATATATATATATATATATATTACATTTCTTCTGAATATACTGTTCAAAAAGCTCTAAGTTTCACGTTTAAAAACCTGTTTTACAATTGTTTGAATGAACGAAGGCTTTCTTTTGTTAATACAACGGAGAAAATAAACAGTATGGTTTGTTGTTGTTTAAAAATATTTAGTTAACTCTTAAAGCATATTAATTATAAATTCTTAGTTCTAAAAAATTGAAATTATTTTTTTTAAAGAAGAAATACATTATAGAGTAATTTGTTCTTTAGATTCGAAACACTCTATTAAAAAACTAGCATCATGAAATAATTTTCACCTTTTTATTAACACAAATTTCAAATCATACTTATGATTACTTAAAAAGGGATATAAATATTAAAATATGTTATTCAATATAACCCTGAGATCACAGATAATGAGATTTGATTCACAGTAAAATTGGAAAAATTTCAGATCATGATAAAACAGGAATTTGCATAATCCCATTTCGCACAGAACTACAAAAATGTTTATTCTATCTTCGTATGACATCTCGAAAATTTAAATAAAGGTTTACATGTAGAGCGCTACGTCAGTCACTGCTGACTGACACTGAACTTTCCGTTTAGGCCACATCAGTCAACGGTGACTGACAATCTAAAATACAACATAAAACTTAAAAAAAAAAATTTTAAAGTAATTACTGAATATTCATTTAAAATATACTTATTTTTTATTTAATACAGGATTATACTTTCTTAATAATTAAGTAAAACAGTACAGATTTTTTAGATTTGTGTCATATTTTGCACTATAAGTCACCGGTGAATCAACGGAATGTTCAGTGTCAGTCAGCGTGGCACTCAACGTGTAAAAATAACGCTTATTTGATATCAATTTTAACAAACTAAACACAATTTTATCCAGATTGCATAAAAAAAAATTAGATAAACTTCGAAAAACTAAAATGCTCATTTCAATATCTAACCACTGGTCTTCAATAAACCATTAAGACTTTACTTACAAGGAAGGTCTCCATACGGGCATACTCAGAAAAATCTGAAAAAATTACAGAATGTTCTTCTCATATAGTTATATATGTTTATAAAAAACATTTCGGCGGAACCTCCTTATAACGTCCGTAAAAAAATAATAAAAATATCGTTTATTTGGCGATTTATCTCCGGTTGGCGAAAAAACGAAATTTTGAAAAATACGCTTTTACGCTTCGAATATTTTTTAAAGAAAAAACTTTCTATGTTCAATTTATTTAAATAAGTTTAGTTTAAGTAATTTTAGTTTTGCATTTTTACTTTACTTTAAGTGTAATTTTGTCATATACGTTTATATGTACTTATAACAAAATTAAATTAATATATTTTATCATTTAAAACACAATTTAAATTGATTAAAATTGTTCCAAATTGAAAAATACACTGTTAAAAATCTGCTGCATTTTGTTGCAACGCCCTCCCTTGCTTGTATAGAAAACGGCTACTTGGCCGTGAAATTTAGCTTTCTCATTGGTTGGAATAGAGATATTATATACAAGCGGTGGAGTGCGTTGCAACAAAATGCAGCAGATTTTTAACAGTGTATGACACGGTCAATTCACGGTGCTATGGAGCATTCTCATTGGTCAGAAGAGAAATATTCTATAAAAGTAGTGGGGTGACGTTGCAGTAAATGCTGCAGATTTTTAACAGTGAAGTCAATTAAAATCAATTTTCAGATTCGTTAAAATCGTCTGCTTTTGGCGAGGAAATGCACTGCTCGCCAAATCCCGCGTCGCTTTCAGCTTTTCACGCCAATTATTCCAAACTATTTTATTTTTTTACATATCTAATAATGAAATTCCGCCGCTAATTTTCACTGATCCTTTATTACCTACATGAGTAGTTTAATTCGTATTTTTTTCAAAAAATTCTGAGTATGCCCCCAATGGAGACCTTCCTTGTTAGGACTGAGACTGTTTCTAACTATGTTCTTTCTGATAATATTCCCGCTATTTAGTATAATATCCTAGGTATTTCAAGAGCTCCTGAAAATATAAACTTTTCATCCCTATGCAGCGCAATTTCGTTTGCACATGCATAGTATTTTGTCTTGTTTTTAAATATTTCAAGGCTGGGATTAAAGTGCTTCACTTAAGATCAAATTACACACTTACATTATAAGCAAAGCTTAAATGGTATTATAGTGCCTCCCGATCTTACGCCAGCTTGAAAACAGACGTAAGATTAAGCGCAAGGGGATGCGCGTACAAACGCAGAAAATGTAACTACGGCTTCTGATTGGCAGACTGCAAGATGCCTTACGCCGAGGCACGTAATACAAATTTACGATCAATTGCAGGAACACCTATCCTATGATAAAGTGTAAGATTTAAGATAAGCAAGGCACCGTAATCTCAGTCTTACGTTAATCATTCATTTTCCTTCTCAAAAAAATGAACGCATGAGCGTTTCATAGAATCTCAGGGTTATACTAAATAATATCTTTATATGTTTGTATTACCTTTCAACTAATTATAAGTTTGTTTTAAAATTCATAATTTGTTCTTTTTAAATAATTTTAAATTCAGAAGAAATGTTTTTCTCTAAGAAACAAGGTTATTGTATATGAAATAATGTTTTTATTTTACATTGTTAATATTTTCAGAGCATTTGCATAATCTTCTGTCCAGATTTCCAATTGATTGATTTGTTCTATTTATATTTGTATATTTTTTTCACAGTTAGTTTGAAATCATTAAATAAATTATACATTAAAAATATAATTTTTATTTTCTCATCGCAATCACGATATTTTAAATTACAAATGTTATTTATGTTAAACAATATTGAACTATAATCTTTCCATTTAATTATAATAAGATTGGAACATTTTAATATATATTGTAAATCTTCATGAAATAAATAGCATTATTTTCAAGCCTAAATACTTTTATAAAGACGAGAATATATAAAAATATATAAAAGATATTTTTAGTATAATTATTTCTTAAAAGCAAGATAAATGATTTTCTATTTAAAATATTACTAAATTATAAATTGTTTCTTACAGGGTATCTAGAATCATATAAACTTCATAAAAATTATTAAAAAGTAATCGTGCTTTTAAAATAAACAAATAAAAGTAAAGATATAAATTGAAATAAATAATTAACGCATGCTTTGTTTTTCAGAAATAATTATATCAATTCTAATTTACGACAAGAAATTAAGGAAGAATGAGTTGTATAAAAGTCGTTCTTATAATAACAAGCATAACTATTACGATTTACTAAATTCAGATACTGTTCAGCACTAAATAAACTCTCAACTTATAATTGCATCTATACAGAAGTTTTCTTAAATACTTCCAGGGTTCGTAAATATCATGATATTTTCGAAAATATCGAAAATATCTTATATTTTGATATATATCTGATATTTTCGATATATATCCGATATTTTCAAAATTTTCAGCTTATTGATTACAAATATTTTTTGATTTAATATAAATTAAAATTTTAATCATATTACAGTTAACATGAAAACATAAACCAATATTCTAAATCTTTTTTTTTTCCTTTGTAAATTTGATGATTAAATAAATGAAGACAAACAATTTTTTGTGATGTTCAACAAATTACCTTTTCACTCATCAAAACACAAAATACAGAATTCAGTTTCAAGTTTAAAAAAAATTTTTTTTTAAAGAACAAGTTTCAAGATACAAAATAATAATAATAATAATAATAATAATAATAATAAATAAAAAATAAATTATTTTTTTCTATTGAAGAATTTAAACATGAATGTAAGCTTGTCAGCTTTTTCATTCCCTAACCTATTCCGGAGTTTAGACTGAACTAAACCGAAACTGGAAAAGATTCTTTCTAATCCAGCTGTTGAAGGAGAAGCTGTAAACAACTGATTAGTTAAGTTGGACATTTTTTCTTTTATGGGCTGCTCCAATTTAATATTGTCCCACCAAATTATTGGTTCAACCTTTATATATTCAGTTTCAAACATAAAACTTGGAAAAGGAGATTTCTTTGCTAAAAATGTCATTGCCAGGGGCAAAAGTTCTTTGTCTACTGAACGCAAGAAATTAAAAGCACTATGCTTTTGATCTTCAGTTAATTTTTTCCCACAGTATCTGTGGGTTTATTCTTGGCATAGTGATTGCAATAAAAACTTTAATAAAATTTTTAAGCTTTATATCATTTAAATATAATATCAACAAGAACAAAATAATGACAGCACAGCAAAGACTTGCAACATATGTAAAATTTTGTTCTTAAAACATGTCTATTCTATGCCTACACATTACACTGCCTGATTGACTATTGAGCAATTCAGATTAGCCAATCATCACCCCTTTTTCCAATTCTAGCAGGTGCAATCTAAAAATAGTTTTTGGAGGTGGGGGATATTTTGTAAGCATGTTTTTAATATTTTAGTTATTTACAGATGGGTTAATTTTTAATAACAATTGAAGAGCTCATTTAGACTTTTGTTGACTAAAAATATTTTGAAAATAAAAATTAAATATATGAAAATATCAAGAATCATGATATTTTGAAAATAAATATCAAATATGAAAATATCGAAAATATCAAAAAGCTTGATATTTTGAAAATAAATATCGGATATATATCATGATATATATCATGATATATATCCATTGATATATATCACCGAACCCTGAATACTTCTGAAATTTCTTCTTCCGTTTTTCTTTAATAGAGAAGGGTAATTTGCCTCAGATGATGAAAGCTATAAGTATTCTATTATTTCCTATTACAGCAGTGACTCGAGATAATAGGATAAGATTAATCATTATTTCAAACTACTTTTCTAGTAAATGCGAGAAATAATCGCTTTCATTTGTTTAAAGATGAAATGCGAAAATCATTGAAATGAACTGAATGCGATATTTACAAGTTAAGGACTGTTACATAATATTTTATTTTAGGTATATTTTATCATTAAAAATGCAAGATTTTTTAAGAGCATATAAATAAGCTGTTATTGAATTAAAAATGTATTTTTTGAAACATAAATCTTTTGGATAAAAATCATTAGGATTTATAAATCATTTGGATATATAATAGTTGTTCTTAGAATAACAAGCATAACTATTACGATTTACTAAATTTAGATTTTGTTCAGCACTAAATAAACTTTTGACTTCTAATTGGATCTATTCAGAAGTTTTTCTTAAATACTTCTGAAAATTCTTTCCGTTTTCTTCGACAGAGAAGGGTAATTTGCCTCCGATGATGAAAACTATAAGTATTCTGTTATTTTCCATTACAGCAGTGACTCGAGATGATTGGATAAGATTAATATATCGAACTACTTTTCCGAAGACTGTGAGAAATAATTGCTTTCATTTGTTTGACCCCTTCGCGACGCGAGCATTTTACGAAATTTTTAATGTTTTGTTACCGGTTTTTAAAAACAGAAATTTGCACTTTATTAAACCGAGAAAATGCTCCGATTAAGTAAGGCAAATTTTACAGTAAAATTTTACTGGTGGGGATAAATTCGGATTCTTAAGCCATTTTGCGGCACGTATACGTGTCGTTCGTCCCTAAGGGGTTAAGACGAAAAGCGAAAATCATCGAAATGAATTCAATGTGATTTTTATAAGTTAAGGACTCTTACATAATACCTTAGATATTTTTTTATTATTAAAAGTTGAAAGTTTTTTGAAGAGCTGATAAATAAGCTGTTATTGAATTAAAATGTATTTTGTGAAATAAAACATTTGGATAAAAATCATAGCAAATAGTTCATTTATTTAAAAATAGTTAAGGAGTTTTAGATGACAAAGCAACTTTTTTAATCAATTAAAGGTGACATGAATTAAATTATTTAAATAAGCTCATAAAGTATATATTTAATTTTATTGCTATTTTTACTATTCATTATCGGTTTTTTTGTATAACATTAATAGAAATGAGAGTGCAAATAATTTCATTCGAAAGGCGTCCCATCTTTTTAATATATAATGTACATCTTGAAATAGTGAGTGGATTAATTTTCAAGCTTAAATACTTGTTTTGTCTCAATACAAAGATGTCTTTATTATTAAGAAATATTTTTTAGTATAATAATTTCTTAAAAGCAAAATAAATGTTTTTCTAATTAAAATATTACTAAATTATAAGTTGTTTCTGACCTTTTATCTAAAACCACATGAACTTCATAAAAATTATCAAGAAGTAATCGGGTCTCTAAAATAAATAAATAAAAACAAAGGATGTAAACTGAAATAAATAATTAGCGTATGGTTTATATTTCAGAAATACTTCTATCAATTCTTATTTACGACAAGAAATTAAGGAAGAATGAGTTGCTTAATAATTGTTCTTAGAATAACAAGCATAGCTATTAAGATTTACTAAATGCAGATACCGTTCAGCACTAAATAAACTCTCAAATTCTAATTGGATCTATACAGTAGTTTTCTTAAATACTCCTGAATTTTTTTCTTCCGTTTTCTTTAGCAGAGAAGGGTAATTTGCCTCCGATGATGAAAGCTATACGTATTCTATTATTTCCTATTACAGCAGAGACTCGAGATAATAGGATAAGATTAATCATTATTTCAAACTACTTTTTCGAAGACTGTAAGAAATAATCGCTTTCATTTGTTTAAGACAAAAAACAAAAATCATCGAAATGAATTGAATGGGATTTTTATAAGTTAAGGAATCATACATACTATCTCAGGTATATTTTATCATTAAAAATTCAATTTTTTTAAAGAGCTTATAAATAATTAACGCATGTTTTATTTTATCTCTCAAGATAAACAAATAAACACAAAGGATGTGGACCGAACTGTCGAATGATGCGAGTATATTTAAAATATTCATTTGGTCGCTGGTTCAATTATTACTACTAATATTACTTAAAATTCTTTATATACAAATTATTTACACATTATATTTACATTTTAATTAAACAATAAGGATCCAGCGAACGCACGATAGGTCCGCTATGATCGCCGATAAACGAAAACAAAAAACAGACGATTTTTAAATGTTGCCAAACAAATGTTGGCAAACCTAAAGTACAAAAGAATGCGCCATGGAGGCGCGACATCCAAGGCTATGGGGAAGCCGTAACAGGATGTAAACTGAATAAATAATTAACATATGTTTTATATTTCCGAAATACTTATATCAACTCTAATTTACGACAAGGAATGAAGGAAGAATGAGATGTATAATTGTTGTACTTACAAGGAAGGTCTCCATTGGGGGCATACTCAGAATTTTTTGAAAAAAATACGAATTAAACAACTCACGTAGGTAATAAAGAATCAGTGAAAATTAGCGGCGGAATTACATTATTAGGTATGTAAAAAAATAAAATAGTTTGGAATAATTGGCGTGAAAAGCTGAAAGCGACGCGGGATTTGGCGAGCAGTGCATTTCCTCGCCAAAAGCAGACGATTTTAACGAATCTGAAAATTGATTTTAATTGACTTCACTGTTAAAAATCTGCAGCATTTACTGCAACGTCACTCCACTACTTTTATAGAATATCTCTCTTCTGACCAATGAGAATGCTCCATAGCCACTGTGAATTGACCGTGTCATACACTGTTAAAAATCTGCTGCATTTTGTTGCAGCGCACTCCACCGCTTGTATATAATATCTCTATTCCAACCAATGAGAAAGCTCCATTTCATGGCCAAGTAACCGTTTTCTATACAAGCAAGGAAGTGCGTTGCAACAAAATGCAGCAGATTTTTAACAGTGTATTTTTTAATCTGGAACAATTTTAATCAATATAAATTGTGTTTTAAATGATAAAATATATTAATTTCATTTTGTTATAAGTACATATAAACGTATATGACAAAATTACACTTAAAGTAAAGTAAAAATGCAAAACTAAAATTACTAAAACTAAACTTATTTAAAAAAATTGAACATAGAAAACTTTTCTTTAAAAAGTATTCGAAGCGTAAAAGCGTATTTTTCAAAATTTCGTTTTTTCGCCAACCGGAGATAAATCGCCAAATAAACGAATTTATTATTATTTTTTTACGGACGTTATAAGGAGGTTCCGCCGAAATTTTTTTATAAACATATATAACTATATGAGAAGAACATTCTGTAATTTTTTCAGATTTTTCTGAGTATGCCCGTATGGAGACCTTCCTTGTTAGAATAACAAGCATAACTATTACGATTTAATAAATGCAGGCACTGTTCAGCACTAAATAAATTCTCAAATTCTAATTGGATATATACAGGAGTTTTCTTAAATACTTCTGAAATCTCTTCTTCCGTTTTTCTTTAATAGAGACGGGTAATTTGCCTCCGATGATGAAAGCTATAAGTATTCTATTATTTCCTATTACAGCAGTGACTCGAGATAATAAGATAAGATTAATCATTATTTCAAACTACTTTTCCGATGACGGTGAGAAATAATCGCTTTCATTTGCTTAAGATGAAAAGCAAAAATCATCGAAATCAATTGAATGTGATTTTTAATAGTTAAGGACTCTTACATAATATATTAGATACTTTTTATCATTAAAAGTTGAAGTATTAATTTTAAACTGTTAAATAACAAATTATTGAATTAAAAATGTATTTTGTAAAACATAAAATAATTGGATAAAAATCATAATGATTAGTTCTTTATTATTAAAAGTTAATGAGTTTCAAATAACTGAGCAACTGTGTTTTTTTTTTTATTAATTAAAAGAAAGATGTATCAATTTATTTAAATAAGCTCATAAAGTATACATTTATTTTTATTACTATATTTATTATACATTATAGTATGTATTTGTCTAACTCTAAAACAAATGAAAGTACAATAAGTTCCATTCGAAAGGCGTAAGAGTGTTTTATTTCTCATTTTTTGATTTTCCTACATTTCACAATGAACTCCCAAAGACATTTAAAAAAATAAATATAACATAAAATATTTAAGGATTCTTGTTGCACAGTACACAGACGAGAGGTATCTATTAAAATCTTTGAATACAGAGTTTTCGAAACAATCTGTTAATTCTTATATGAGATTTATTTACAATCTAAGAACTGAACTTTCTAATTCTTAATGATATCCAGTAGACTTTCCTAATCATTATCTATGGTTTTTTTTATTATTTCAATGTTATATATTCTAAACAAAGCTAGATTTCATTTTTAAAACAAATACACCCAGTTTCATCTACCACCCTATGATTGAGAGTGCATATACAGGGTGATTCATAAAAGATGGGCAGAACTTTAAGGGGTTATAGTACACTTAAAGACAAATAATATTAAATAGGAGACTAAGGGTCCCAGACGTATTCCCAAGGAGATAGGGGGCATTAAAGTTTAGGGTCCGAAATTTCAAATGATTATAAAAAATGGAAAAATTGGTCTATTCGTTTGCGATTTTTGCAAAAAATTTTCTTTATGCCAGTATTTTCTTGAAATAAAATTTTAAAGTTCAATTTCAAAAAACGCCGATAGGGGGCGCTTTAGACTTTGGAGTAACAAACAACTATTTTTTAACGTTATTTTTTGTATTTCTTTAAATGATTTCGAAAGCTTAGACTTAAACTTAAATTTTGATCTAAAAATCTGAGTCCTAACGAGTAGTTAAGTAGCGTAAACTGAAATTTGAAATTTGAAACCCTTCTCCCCCCAGAACAAAAATCAGTTATTCCCGATCTTTGTGTCGTAGATTAGGCTCTAACTACTGCCGCGTTTTGCTAAAATTATTCTTTATGTCAGTATTTTCTTGAAAATAAATTTTAAAGAAAAGTTTCAAAAAATTCCGATAGAGGGCGCTTTAGACTTTGGAGTAACGAACAACTATTTTATACCGTTATTTTTTGTGTCTCATTAAATGCTTTCTTAAGCTTAGACTTAAATTTTCAGCCCAAAATCTGAATCGTTAGACGTGGTTAAGTTTCTGGGGAGAGGGGTTTGAAATTTCTACTCCTGAGCACAGTTCAGTTTACCATGTCCACACATTGTGTGCTGTGATACGAGGTAAAAAGAGACAAATTAGGATTATGTTACCAAAGCATATTTATTAACATGTAATTACAATAAATGTTCAAAATTGTGACCACCAGAGGTTATGCACGCAGAACAACGGCGAAGAATGGAACGGCGAACATTCGCGAAAACATCAGGCTTTTCGAGCACTTCCCTTACAGCGGCGGAAAGTCTGGCGACCAGTTCCTCGGGGGATTCAATGGGTGTCTCATACATAAGAGCCTTCAATTGTCCCCAAAAAAAGAAATTCAGGGGTGAAAGATCTGGCGAGCGAGCAGGCCAAGCAACAGGACCACCTCGACCAATCCATCTGTTCGGAAATGTGATGTCCAGATAGTTGTGGACGTCTCGTACGTAATGGGCTGGCGCTCCATCGTGCTGGAACCACATGACCCGCCGGATGCGTGGAGAAACAACGTTTAACAGGTCTGGCAGCACATGTTGCAGAAATGTGAGGTATGTTTTACCGTTGAGGCGTTCAGGAAGAAGGTACGGTCCGATTAGGTGGTCTCCGAGGATTCCTGCCCAAACATTGATGGAAAAGCGTCTCTGATGAGCATGTGGATACGTAGCATGTGGATTGACATCCGCCCATACATGTGCATTGTGTGTGTTAAATATACCTTCACGTGTGAAGGTACATTCATCGGTGAAAAGCACAGTTCGTCCAAAATGTGGAATTAGCGCGTTCTGCTGCAGAAACCAGCGGGCGAATTCAATACGATTTGGATAATCCCCTGGAGACAGTTTCTGGACTCGTTGCACATGAAACGGGAGCAAATGTTCATCCTTCAGTACCCTCCAAGTCATGGACTGTGAGGTATCCACCTGCCTAGCCACTGTTCGTGTACTTGTACTTGGCTGCGCCGCTACTACATCCAGAATGGCTTCTGCAACAACTACTGATTCGTCCTTTTTTGCACGACCTGCATTCGACCGGGAAGCGAGAAATGATCCCGTCTCACACAACTGTCTGTGCAAGCGCTCGAAAGTTTTGCGGTTAGGCAACCGCCTGTTGGGAAATCGCTGTCCGTACATTCGTTGTGCCTCTGCACCATTTCCATCTGCCGCTCCGTAAATTAAATGCATCTCAGCCTTTTCCTTATTCGTGAAGGGCACCATCTTCCGATTCATTACTACAGCGACTTACACTTGACTCACCGTTCAGTGGTTTTTATGCCTGAATCGTGTCGAAATTTTGCAAACGTGTTCTTCTTCTTCCCCATTTGACATTTGCATACTTTCTGTCTCCTTCTTCACCCGGTGACTAGCGTCAGGAATGGAGCTTTAACGTTTGCATGAGCGACGTTTCCAACTGTGCCAGTGCCTTTATGAGTGAATTCCGACTATGCAGTCCTTGACGAAAGTTGTATTTTTGCCTCGTATCACAGCACAGAATCGTTGGGCATGGTTAAGTAGTGCAAACTGAACTATGTTCAGAAGTTGAAATTTGAACCCCCTCCCCTCGCTACTGAACCACGCTCAGCGATTCAGATTTTGAGCTGAAAATTTAAGTTTAAGTCTAAGCTTTAGAAAGCATTTAATGAGACACAAAAAATAACGGTATAAAATAGTTGTTCGTTACTCCAAAGTCTAAAGCGCCCTCTATCGGATTTTTTTGAAACTTTTCTTAAAAATTTATTTTCAAGAAAATACTGACATAAAGAATAATTTTAGCAAAACGCGGCAGTAGTTAGAGCCTAATCAACGACACAAAGATCGGGAATAACTGATTTTTGTTCTGGGGGGAGAAGGGTTTTAAATTTCAAATTTCAGTTTACGCTACTTAACTACTCGTTAGGACTCAGATTTTTAGATCAAAATTTAAGTTTAAATCTAAGCTTTCGAAATCATTTAAAGAAATACAAAAAATAACGTTAAAAAATAGTTGTTTGTTACTCCAAAGTCTAAAGCGCCTCCTGTCGGCATTTTTTGAAATTGAACTTTAAAATTCTATTTCAAGAAAATACTGGCATAAAGAAAATTTTTTGCAAAAACCGCAAACGAATCGACCAATTTTTCCATTTTTTATAATCATTTGAAATTTCGGACCCTAAACTTTAATGCCCCCTATCTCCTTGGGAATACGTTTGGGACCCTTAGTCTCCTATTTAATATTATTTGTCTTTAAGTGTACTATAACCCCTTGTTCTGCCCATCTTTTATGAATCACCCTGTATATGCACTCTCAATCGTAGGGTGGTAGATGAAACTTGGTGTATTTGTTTTAAAAATGAAATCTAGCTTTGTTTAGAATATATAACATTGAAATAATAAAAAAAACATAGATAATGATTAGGAAAGTCTACTGGATATCATTAAGAATTAGAAAGTTCAGTTCTTAGATTGTAAATAAATCTCATATAAGAATTAACAGATTGTTTCGAAAACTCTGTATTCAAAGATTTTAATAGATACCTCTCGTCTGTGTACTGTGCAACAAGAATCCTTAAATATTTTATGTTATATTTATTTTTTTAAATGTCTTTGGGAGATCATTGTGAAATGTAGGAAAATCAAAAAATGAGAAATAAAACACTCTTACGCCTTTCGAATGGAACTTATTGTACTCTCATTTGTTTTAGAGTTAGACAAATACATACTATAATGTATAATAAATATAGTAATAAAAATAAATGTATACTTTATGAGCTTATTTAAATAAATTGATACATCTTTCTTTTAATTAATAAAAAAAACACAGTTGCTCAGTTATTTGAAACTCATTAACTTTTAATAATAAAGAACTAATCATTATGATTTTTATCCAATTATTTTATGTTTTACAAAATAAATTTTTAATTCAATAATTTGTTATTTAACAGTTTAAAATTAATACTTCAACTTTTAATGATAAAAAGTATCTAATATATTATGCAAGAGTCCTTAACTATTAAAAATCACATTCAATTGATTTCGATGATTTCTGCTTTTCATCTTAAGCAAATGAAAGCGATTTTTTCTCACCGTCATCGGAAAAGTAGTTTGAAATAATGATTAATCTTATCTTATTATCTCGAGTCACTGCTGTAATAGGAAATAATAGGATACCTATAGCTTTCATCATCGGAGGCAAATTACCCGATGTCGTGGAAACTTGATAAGTGGGTTCCTCATGTCCTATCCGAGGAAAACATGCTCCAACGATTGAACATCTGCTTGTCATTGCTGTCGCGTCACTACAAAGCCTCTTTCCTGGACCAGATATTGACATGTGACGAGAAATGGTTAATGTATGATAACCGAAAGAGAAAACATCATTGGTCGACTTCTGGTTCCGTCTCATTGGTTGCTAAACCGGACTCCATCAAAAAAGATAATGCTGTGCATTTGGTGGACTAGCACTGGTATTGTTTACTATGAATTCTTAGAAAGTGGGAAAACAATCACAGCCGAAGTCTACTCGTCGCAGTTCAAAAGGATTTCAGCTTCTTTGCTCCAAAAGCAGCCGACGCTGGTCAACCGGAGAGGAACCCTTCTCCCCCTGGATAACGCCAAACCTCATACGACCAAAGCGACCAGGGACGTGATAAAAAACCTTGAGCTGGGAAGTTTTGCCTCATCCACCTTACTCCTTGGACATTGTCCCATTGGACTATTACTTGTTTTTGGCCATGGATAATCACTTGCGGGAAGAGCAGTTCCAAACCCAAGATGATGTCGCAAAAACTATAACCCAGTTTTTGGACTCTAAACCAAAAGATTTTTTCAAAAAGGATAATTATAGGCTTGTGTCTCATTGGGAACACGTAATTGAAGCCAATGGTGATTTTTTCAAAGAATGAAATAAGTGTTTGAGTTTTTTGTGGGTCGTTTTTTATGTCTGATGAAAACCGCACGAACTTTCTTGGTTACCTGATACTTAAATAGTCCCAATAAAAAATATACCTTATGCTCGTAAGTCTAACTCTTAAACAAATGATACTGAACCTAAAGTTAACAAAATACTATTTCTAAAATTCAATTTGTAGAAATTTTTTAAATTAAACTTATTCAATATGTAAACAATAAAATACAATAAAGATCTTGTATTATTATTAAGGTATCAATTACGGCTCTTATGCACGGTATTGCAAAATGTAAAATAGCAAAATGTACTCCACTTTGACTCAAATGCAGAATTTTTTGCCCATGAAATCTAAATCCGACATTTTTTTTACCACTTCAAAATTTATATATGCACATCTCTTATCCGCGTTCACGTTAAAAAATGGCATTTTAATTTGATAATTTCAAAATCATTTTAATTCAAAATTTGAAATCTCGAATGCTATTAGCTATAAACAGATACTAATTTATTTATATTCTTTTAAGTGTAAATGAAAATTTCTGAAATAATCTGCATGCAATAAATACGATATATAATATTCCTGTAACGTCAGAGTACTAAAATAAAGTGTTGTATCGATTTTAAAGAAAGTTTTTAATAAACTAAAAATCTTTTAAGTATTAAATAAAAACGAACTAAAAAAAATTTTTTTTTCACTTAAAAAACTGGCAAGAAAAAGATACATTAATTTGCTTTTTTTGTCTTTTTTCATTTTCATTTTGATAAAAATGGAGCATGTCTGTTGCCACAATTCAAAAACGGTATAAAAACTACGAAAAAATTAATAACTCAAAAACAAATAAAGATACAGCTTTCAAACAAATCGCATTAAAAGTAATTTTTTTTCCTATACGATGGTATAAAAATTGAAAATGTGCGGT
Organism: Maratus speculifer; assembly: GCA_964019185.1. NCBI lineage: Eukaryota > Metazoa > Arthropoda > Arachnida > Araneae > Salticidae > Maratus > Maratus speculifer. The sequence goes on along the minus strand of OZ025289.1, from coordinate 192,792,902 downwards.
ATTTAGAAGTTTAAAAAGAAAAAAACTTAAGTTTTGCCATTCACAAAATGACGTATGCGTTACGCACAGATACGTTTCGCCTTTATAATATAGATACGCAAGAAAGTTCTAATCATTCTTTTTTATAAACACTAGCAGTTTACATGCAACTCCTGTAACCCTTCACAATACTAGTTTATGTTGTACCATGATTAGTATCATCAGAATTTTTCACTTAAATCTTTTAATTTTCTATTTATTTATTTATTAAATTATTTTTTTGTTGTTGTTGTTTTGTTTTGGAAAATCTTATTTGGAAAATAAAAATTAAAAAAAATAGTTTAATAAGTTTTAATTTTTTTCTTTAAATTTTATCTGAAAATTGATTAAATAGACTACTATTCCGTAAAATCTTTTAGATAATTGAATTCTAACTAATCAGGTTTTCTTGTTTGTAAGATACGTTGATATCGATCTTGTAGTACTGAGGAACTGTAAGCGTAAAGGCTTGAGAAATATTCCTTTTAAAATTAAGAATTTATCGAACGGTTTAGGATTCAGATCTATTTTCATGAGATAGAAATTAATTTAAAAGTTTCGTAATCTTTCATTTAAAGTTAAAACGATATTTAATGGGCTATGATTTTAATGAAAAAGTAATTATTCTTTTTTAACGTTATCGATTTTTGAATACGAATGGTATTAAGTAAAAGTAAAATTACGTTAAAAAACATTCCCTTAATTTTTAACATTTTTATATATTGCCTTCGTAAAATAATATGTTCTTTATTCGTATTTTACTATGAGTTATGCATAACTATTAAACACTGCGTTAGGCGCGCGAATATTTGTTATACATTTAGTCGCGCGGGGGACATCTGTCGCAAATTTTTAGTATGCTTTTTTTTTGTACATAAAAAAGAATTAACTAAGCAAGATTCTAATACAATAAAATACTCAATCAAATTTTATTTTCAATAGTTTCATCTGTTGAATAACACTTAAATTGGGAACAATAAAGAAAATAAGCAACATGCCAAAATTTCTAAATGATTTACACATACTACTTTCAAATGGTCGCCACATATCAAATTAAAATATTTTGAGTACAATTTCGGATAATTTTGTCTCTTTCACTTTCACACACATACTATCGACATTACGGTTTGATCGTTCTGGTGTTTGAGGTAACTTTCGTAGAAAAACGTTTGCCAGTTTCTTTTACTCACTGAGAAGAAAAGCGTTTTTTGATCTGCGTTCTAATTCGGATTGGATTAAATAACTAACCAAAATACTGCTTTTAAAAGTCCATTCTAGAAACTTTTTTTATTTATGTGCTTGCTTTTAAAAATCCCCAATGCATTGATTACGATGACGTTCAAATTTTTTTAATGAACCATAGGCCAGCGTGCTGTATACTTTGATTCATCATTTTATTCTACATTGGTAATCCAAAGTATTTTCACCCGCCACCTTTGGTCATATAATAAGAAAACGTTATTATCCACGTTTTTTTCATCTTTTGTAGTTTCGTCAGTTGTATTTGTAAAATGCATAGTTGACAGTATTTGAGTAACTGTATTTTTCCGAGAGCAGTATGAAACTACTATAGAATATGATAGAAAAACAAATACTGTCAAGAAAAATTTCTGGTAAAAAAAAAAAACTTTAATAAATGCTTTTCTAACAAACCACAAAAAAGAAAAATATTCTTTTTTACAAAAATTGAGCATTTCAGTGAGTTTTGAGTGCATAAAATTAAGCAAATATATTAATTATTTACCAATTCTTCAATAAATGTATTATTTATGTAAATAAAATAACAAAAAGTCTGAAAAGTATTACAAATGCACTGTAAAAAAAAAATCGTTAAATGTATGGCAAAAACTGCTGGAAGCAATGTTGCCAGCAGTTTTTGCTTGTAAAAATGGCAGTAATATTAGATGTAATAAAAAATATTTACATCTAATTTTACTGAAATTTCTACCGCAAAAGCTGCTGGCATCATTGCTGCCAGCAGTTTTTGCCGTACATTTAACGGGTTTTTTTTCAGCGTGTATGAAAAGGAGAAATTAAAAAAAATCTACTTTTCAATATTTGCTTCATATTTAGTCTTTCGGGGAACATATGTCAACGAAGCAACTTTGGTACTTTCCTACCTGCATCCAACGGAATGCTGACCTTGAATAACGTCAAAATAATGTTTCTTAAGTTTTCAAAAAAAGAGCGCAATCTATATAAGAGAAAGAAAATAAAAACTATAAATGTTTTAAATACCATGAGTGACATGCGTCACTCTGGTCTGTCTTAAGATTATATATTCAAATTTAAGAAAACATACAATTTAACTTAAATCAAAGAATTTTTTAAAATAATATTTGTGGATAAAGAACTTTATGTTTAACATTTCTATTGTGTTTTTATTCACGTTCCAAATAATTTTCTGCAATGCTCAAATTTTTGCTCAGAAATATTTATTTATCACAAGATTGTTGTCAAATCCCTTTCGATTAAAGCCCTAAGATATTACAGTAAGGAAAAACTTTTTCATTGTGAAAAGAGGATCATTATGAATGTGTATAATAATTGTTATCCTGTAAAAGTAACTAAGAGAAATTTCTCGAGAGCTTTAAATACAAATGCAGCTTTTCCATCCTAATTTTCAACGCAATCCTACAGAGGGATTCGTATTCAAACCATACTAAAAAAACATTTAGGAAAGATAGCTTAACTAAACATAACTATTAAAATCAATACTGTTTTTATTTATCCAAACTTTTTATAAATTTTTTCTGTGTTTTTTTAATGATCAATGACCCATCTCGAAATCTAAAGTAGTTGTTAATTGTATACCATTATTTTAACACAATCAAACTGATTGGTAAATTTATCATACGAATTGAATATTTCCAACTGAGCGAAAAATTGCCCAGGCCGGGAGTCGAATCCAGATATTTGGTTTACAAGACAAATGCTTTACCTGTTAAGCTAACTGGGCGATAGCCGGCTGGGAATTTTCGCTCTGATAACCGTATTGGTCATAGCACCTGGTCTGTCATTTAGACAGCTCGGCAGAACAAACCGCAGGTAATGGAACTCCATATTTCGATGGATATGTTCATATACAATTATTTTAACACAATCAAACTGATTGGTAAATTTATCATACGAATTGAATATTTCCACATATTGTGTTAAAATAATCGTATATCTACGTATCCACCGTAATATGGAGTTCCATTACCTGTGGTTTATTCTGCCGAGCTGTCTAAATGACAGACCAGAGGCTATGACCAATAATGTTACCTGAGCGAAAAATCCCAGGCGGCTATCGCCCAGTTAGCTTAACAGGTAAAGCATTGACCTTGTAAACCAAGTATATGGGTTCGAATCCCGGCCTTTGCAATTTTTCGCTTAGTTGGAAATATTCAATTCTTATAACTGTATATCCTTCATACAGGAAGAGTCAAGTTTATGAAACTGATCGCATTTTCAAAATTAGACTGGAAGAATATAGATTTGTATTCATTGTCGGAAATTTAATTCAATAATGCTTGTCTCAGATACGGACCACATCCCGGATTTTTAGAATTGTATCATAATTGGTCTAAATTGCAGTACATACGTAATTTGTGTTACGGCTGATACACAGTAAGTCTGATGCCCAACATTATTAAATTTAGTTTTTTCACCTTAAATGAATCAAGACATTTTGTTTCAGAGTACACAGATTTGTTAACATTTTAATTTCGACATTAAATGATTTGACATGATTGCTAAATAGTAAGTTGCTTATATTTTCTGTTTTCTGACTTGAGTGTTTTGTACTGTATAGGTAATTCACTAAAGTATGGCTAAAACGACTATGCGCTAAAAGTTTTTAATGTAAATCTTTTGTGCATTTTATTGAATTGTTTGAATTTAATGGATTACTTTTTGTAGAATATTAAGGATTCCTGAGATAAAGTGCTATCAGCATTCGTCTGACGTTCTCAGAAGGAGTCCTCAGAAACACTCTCAGAATGACCGGTTTTCATTGTAGTTAAAATTTTCAACTACACTGAATTTGTGGGTTTTAAATTATCAGTCAGTGATATAATTTTGCCTTAAGTGAAAATGTTATTTCATAGTGTTCTTACGTTCCCATTTATAAATGTTGTTGTAAAACTTCGGTGGCACATGTTCGCAGCCAATACTTGCATGCATAGTTATACATATAACAATTAAAAATTAATAACAGAACAATAAAATTTTAAGCTTTAAATGCATCTATTAAATTTCTTAGGAATTGTCATTTAGCCTATTAATCATTTCAACGAATACTTTGTATGTAATTTTCTAGGAAATTGTTAATATTGTTATCTCGTATTCACGGAATTACGGACGTATTATTCTGCAATTAACCAAATAGGATCAATTCTTAATATATTTGTGTTGATGTGTTTTGTTCTCTCACGGCATAAAGTTACAATCGGTTGACGTTCTTTGATTTTTATTTATGCAAAAGTTTATTCAGGGAGTTTTTTTCGTATTATTGCATGTAAGCTCTTTCCTGGAAAACACACCTCGTTTTCATGTGTTTTCCAGCAAAGAGCTTTCTTGTCACTGTTCGTTGCCGTCATGGTGTCCTCGATTGACCCCAGTTTGGCTGTCTTCCAGCGTCGTGGCACATTCCTGTTGTATAGAAATTTGAAATTCATTTTTTATATCTGTTTTATATAAGTAGGCTTAGTAAATCTCAAAACCTTTAAGAAATATAAGAAATAGCACTATGTGAATAAAAAATTCGTGATTTAATTTCGCAGAAAAGTAGATTTTTTAAGTTTTATTCTCGTTTGCCAAGGCAAGATACGCCAATTATTATTTTTCTTCTTACGCAACATGATAACTATTATAAACAAGATATAAATGCCATTAAAATTAACTGATTTTAATGAAAAATAGTGCTAGCTTATAACCCTTTTCCACTGTGGAAAATGTAATCGTATACGAATTCAAATTGATGTTCTTTAAACAGAAATGCACAAAGATTTGTTTAAAAATTGCATTGTCTAAAACTGCTAATTGAAATCTTGCACACACAAAGAGAAAATGAGGTGATTCTAAGATGCGCGATACATATAAAGCATTATTAAAAGCATTTTGAAAACTTTTACTTAGTCTCAATACATAACTATTAAGATCTATCAATGCTTCAGTATCTAATTTGGAGCTGGCTTTAAATATTATTGAAAACATGGATTTATTTTTTTCGTTTAATGTCAAATGAACTATGCAAATTTGTACTTATTGTAAAAAACAAATGAAAGCGTCATTTTTTTAAATACAGAAACACATATGTAGTTAAAAATGCATAAATATGTGAAAACATATTATGAATATACGCAGATTTATGTGTAGAAAAATCCTTCATGTATAATCGAACACGTTTTTCTTTTTTTTTTCTTGAGATATCTGAGATATTAGTATTTTGAAGTGGAAATTTCAACCATCCAAATTAGAGAGCCGTATACGTTATTCAATTATAAAGATGGAGTTTTATAGCGTTTTTCTATGGTTTGTAGCAGTTGCAGTTTGCCCTTTCCAAAGCAATTGAAAAGTGTTTAAGAATTCGGTTCATCGCTACACATACCCATTCTCTAAATTTCATGAATAGTTTAGGAGTGACAGGTAATTTTTATATGTTAATGAAATTCATTATAAAACGTTTGTTAATGAAAAGGAAATGTGTAGCATTTATAGCTTATTTACAGGGACATACAAAAGGAATCCTGCTACATTATGGCTGATTGTAAAAAAAATTTGTAATGAAACGTATCTAACGGAATTTTTAGATGTCTTATTTCATCCTATGAAAAAATGAAATTTCTTAAAATTAATTACTTTGCGTTGGAAAGTGTGGCAAAACCAATGCAAGATTTTTCGTGCTCGATGCAAGATTTTTTGTCCTCTGTTATGTCGAACTTATTACATCAATGTTAAAAAGAATCGAACACAGTATTTTTCTTCTTAAAAGGGAATACCTAAAAAATAGAGATAACATTATAACATAAGAGATTACCTATTATATTACCAACATTAAAACCTATATACCTAAGAGATAACATTATAACAAAATAATGCCTGGATTATTACATTAAAACAATATATTTTCTACCTTACTTTCTTCAGAATCCATTGCAATCTCAAGAATACATTAACAGTAGCTTTATTTCGGCATTTCTGAGATATTTCACGTAGAAAAAATATTTTAAATATCTTATAAATCTGAGAAAAAGATGAAAAATTAATGTTTGGAGAACGAATAAAGATGCATTGAGTAATACCCTTTTAATGAAATGGAGAAAAGAGTATCAAAATAACATCAACACAAAACTACTTGCAGTTTGAACAACAAATAAAATAGTCACCACAGTCTTTTTAAATTCCATTTCAATTTTCAAAATCTTTAAACACAAAAGTAAATTCTAAACAAACAATTTATTCTCTTTCATTTTCAAAGTGGAAGCCTCAAGGCGCATTTTGAAGTATTGAACTTCCTGATGGAATTATTTGAATAAGAGAACCAATTCGCAGATAATTTTGGTAAATCTATTTAATTGAATAAAACTCTCCATGCTGTCTAAGTAATTAAAAAGTGTAAAAATTTCTATGATGTTATAGATCGAAATCATGGTGCATTATGTAGATGAAATATGTTAATGTACAAGCTGAAAATTTGCAATTAATGAATACAATGCATTAGGACCAGCTGTATTTAGAAAAGTGAGATGCGAAATGAATATCTTGCATTGTACACTGATATTTTGTATAATTAATTCATGAAATTTGTAATGGAATAAGGCTACTAAACGTTAATAAATGTCTCAGTACAATTAGCACATAATGGAATAGCGCTTTTAATGTTCAATAACATTGAATAAATAAGAAATAACTTGTTGATAGTAAAAAAAGTAATATTTCTCACATTAGAAGAACATTTCTTTAAAATTTGACCGCTTAATACGAGAAAAAGAAATAACTAAATAATAATAATGTAGCTATAAACCCTTTACAAAAAATTACTAACCATAGATTTATGACAATTATTTAGTAGTAAGATGCATAATATAGTTAAATCAAAAATGCATATCATAACTAAAAGAGAAGTTTTTGGAATTATCATTTATAAGTAGAAATGTATCCACATTGTTATTTTAGCGCTATACAATGTAAAAAAAGTGAAGTTACCAAGATTTTTCTAGTAGATTTGTATTCCAAAAACTTTTCATGTAACGGTAACAGCAAAAACTCATGCAACCTTCCTCGGTTACATGAAATTTTGTTGCTATCGTTATATGAAAAGCTCTTGGAATACAAATGTACCGGATAAATCTTCGTAATTTCAAAGTTATTTTTACAGTGTATATATTTTTTTTTAAGTTATGACCGCAAAACATAGTATCATAAAATTTATTTTTTCTGAAAAACACAGTTAAACGCCCATTATAAACAATTAATTCCCGTCCATTCATGGTAATAACTTTTTGCGAGTGTATGCAATAATTAAAAAGAATTCCTAATACACTGTAAAAACATAACAATAATAGTCTATAAAATTACTAAACTTTTTCTAGGAACACGAGATTCCTGGAATATTTAATGTAACGGTAACAGCAAAAGTCCTTGTAATCCATTCCGTTACATAACTTTTTACTGGCACCGCTACATAAGCATTCTAGGAATTCCAGTTTCCTAGGAAAAGTTTAGTAACTTTACAGATTTTTTTCCAGTATAAAGATTTGATTATTGCATTGAAACGCAATCTATTTTCAACGTTATTTTATTCAGAATTCATTGCAAGCTCAAGCATATTTAATATTCGCTTTATTTTTATATTTTTACTATATTTCACATAGAAAGAAAAAACAAAAAATGTTTTATAAATCTGAGAAAAAGAAAAAAAAAGTTTGGAGAAGCATTAAAGATGCATTAAAAAATACCTTTGTAATGAAATAGAGAAAAAAGTATCAAAATAACATAAACACAAAACTTCTTGCAGTTCGAACTTAAATAAAATAGTCACCACAATTTTTCAAATTCCATTTCCATTTAAATAAATCTCGGAAACAAAAGTATATTCTAAACAAACAATTTATTCTCTTTCATTTCCAAAATGGAAGCCGCAAGGCGCATTTTCAAGTATTGAACTTCCTAATGGAATTCTTTTGAATAAGAGAACCAAACCAATTTGCAGATAATTTTGGTAATTCTAGTTAATTGAATAAAACTCTCTCTGATGTCAAAGTAATTATTAAGTGTACCAGTTTGTATCATGTTGTTATATTATATCGAAATCATGGTGCTTTATGTCGATGAAATACATTAATTTACAGGATGAAATTGGCAATTAATGAATAGAATGCATTAGGACCAGCTGTATTTAGAAGGGCGAGTTATGAAATGAATATCTTGTATTGTCCGCCAATTCTAATATAAATTAATTCATGAAAATTGTTATTGAAAAAGTTACATGAATTTTAACTGTTGCCGTTACATAAAAAGCACTCGGAATACCATTTTCCTAGAATACTTTTAGTAACATAACAGTTTTTCACAGTGTAATCGCAAAACATATTACAGTAAAATATATTTTAGCCTGAAAATATAGTTAAAAGACCATTAACAATTAATTCCCGTCTAAACATAGTAATAACTTTTTGCGAGTTTATGAAGAAATTCTAGGAAACTGGATTTCTTAGAACATTTAATGTAACAGTAATAGCAAAAATTCATGTAACCGATTCCGTTACATAATTATTGCTTTAACCGTTACATCAGAAGTCCTAGGAATCCCAGTTTTCTAGAAAATGTTTAGTAACTTTACAGATTTTTTTACAGTGTAGTGGCTGGATCATTACATTAAAACACAATCCTCTATTTTCCACCTTATTTTATTTAGTGTCCATTGAATCTCAAGCATAAGTTTTATTTTCATTTTTTTACTATATTTCACGTAGAAAAAACTCAATAAATATCTTAGAAATCTGACAAAAAGAATAAAAATTAATGTTTGAAGAAAGAAAAAAGACGCATTTAGAAATAACTTTTTAAAGAAATAGAGAAAAAGATATCAAAATAACAGAATCACAAAACTACTTGTAGTTCGAGCATCAATAATACACTATCTACCAATAAGTATTTGGAAACTTTCAATTTTTGACATTTTGTCAAATATTTAAACATATACTTGTCGGATTCTTCTGAAACTTCAGTATTATGAGTTTTATGTCTGACCTCATATTTATCAACATTCATTTAATAAGCAGGGCAATTAGGGAACCGACAAAAAATTAAAGAATAATAGAAATATTTGGGATCACCCTGTACATGAAAATGCATAAAATGGTTTATCGCTGCAGAATACAAATATGTGGATACTGAACAACATGTACACTGATTTTTGTAAGAATAGCGTGTATATTCATGGAGAAAGAGTGATTTTTTTTAAGAAATAAAAAAATTCTGGTAAGTTTTTTGTTTATATCATGCAGTGTTTTTGATCAAATTTAACGAAAATTTCAGAAATATTGGCAAAATTTATTAGAAAAAACATAGCGCAATTGGAATATAAATATATTAAATATTTTATGAAATACGAGTAGTTTTATGAAATGATTTTTATCTGCGCATGCGCGAACGATAAAACGATTCTTTTACATCATTTAATAGTCAATTCTATGGAGTAATTTATAAAAAAAATCCAATTAAATATCGTGAAAATTCAAAAAGATATCATTATTATAAATAAGCTGTTTCTACATTACTCTCTAAAAACGGCTGAATGATAAGGGATTCTTCACAAATTGACATTTTTTACTAACTGACTTTTAGGAAAAAATTAGTATTTGATGTATAAAATATGAAATATAATATTTCTGTTAATAAGTATCTTGACATCTGTGATAGAAAATAATAAAAGCTCTTTTCTTTTTCTATCACAGGTGTCAAGATATTTATTAGCAGCAATATTGTATTAGATATTGTATTCATTAAATAATACTAATTTTTCCCTAAAAGTCAGTTAAAAAAATGTCAATTTGTGGAGAATCCCTTATCATTCAGCCGTTTTTAAAGAGCAATGTAAAAACAGCTTACTTATAATAATGATATCTTTTTTAATTTTCATGATATTTAATTGGATTTTTTTATAAGTTACTCTATAGAATTGACTATTAAATGGTGTAAAAGAACCGTTGTTATCGTTCGCGCATGCGCAGATAAAAATTATTTCATATGACTACTCATATTTCATAAAATATTTAATATATTTATATCTCAATTGCACGATATTTTTTCTAAGAGATTTTGCCAATATTTCTGAAATTTGCGTTAAATTTGGTCAAAAACCCTGCATGATATAAACAAAAAACATAACAGAATACTCATATTTCATAAAATATTTAATATTTTTTTATCTCAATTGCACTGTATTTTTTCTAATAGATTTTGCCAATATTTCTGAAATTTGCCTTAAATTTGGTCAAAAACCCTGCATAATATAAACAAAAAACATAACAGAATTTTTTAATTAAAAAAAATCACTCTTTCTTCATGAATGTACATGCTATTCTTACAAAAATCAGTGTACATGTTGTACAGTATCCCCATATTTGTATTCTGCAGCGATAAATCTTTTCGTGCATTCTCATGTACAGGGTGATCCCAAATATTTCTGTTATTCTTTATTTTTTTGTCGGTTCCCTAATTGCCCTGCTTATCAAATGGATATTGATAAATATGAGGTCAGACATCATCTTCATAATCTTGAAGCTTCAGAAGAATCCGACAAGTATATTTTTAAATATTTGACAAAACGTCAAAAATTGAAAGTTTCCAAATACTTATTGGTAGATAGTGTATAAATACCACAATTTTTCCAAATTCCTTTTCCATTTCCAAATTTCTTGGAAACTATAGTAAATTCTATTCAAACAATTTATTCTTTTTTATTTTCAAAATGGCAAAGACGCATTTTCACGTATTAAACTCCCTGATAAAATTCTTTGAATAACAGAACCAATTTGCAGATAATTTTGCTAAATCTATATAATTCAATAAAACTCTCTCTACTGTCCAAGTAATTATTAAGTGTACAAATTTCTATCAAGTTATAGATCGAAATCATGGTGCATTATTGCATCTGAAACACATTTAATTTACAGGATGAAATTAGCAATTAATGAATAGAATGCATTAGGACCAGCTGTATTTGGGAGAGTGAGTTATGAAATGAATATCTTGTATCGGACGCTGATATCTTTCATAATTTAATTCATGAAAATTGTAATGAATAAAGCTACTACACATTAATAGATGTCCCAGTACAATTAGTTTACAATAGAGTAGCGCTTTGAATGTTCATTAGCATTGAATAAACAGGAAAATTCATGTGTTAATCATAAATAGAATAACATTTTACTTATTAGAAGAACATTGCTTTGAAAGTTGACCTCTTCTTACAATAGAAAGAAATTGATAAATAATAATACTGCAGTTATAAACACTTTACAAAAATCACTTGTGTATTTTATTAGCCAGCTACTTATTATCGATCAACTTATCAATCAATCGATCAATCGATTTTAGACTCGTGAAATGTTCTCCCGATAACTGAGTTATTATTTTTTTGTAACACCGTTATTGTTATAAAAGATCCTTCATCGAGGACATTCTGTATTCCTCAAGGAATTGACACAAATGAAAAGACATCGATGTGAAATATTTTATGAATATATCAGGTGGTGGAGCGTATACACTGTAAAAAAACTGTAATAAAAGAGATGTAAAGTTGCCGAAATTTGTATGCTTACTAAAAATTTATTGGTACATCGCACTAGAAAAGATGTAAATCTACAAAACTAGTTTTTTGTAAAGCTACAAAAATGTGTAACTTTGCAAACGAATCTATTAAAATTACAGTTATTTTACTAGATATTTATCTGTAATCTGGGTTGTAGTTTCATAAAAATCTCTAGGAATCTCAGTTTTCTTAGCCATTCTTAGAATCTTACAGAATGTTTTGATTTTCAGTACAAATCTGTGCGCGTTACGTAAATTTTTGCTGTTACCGTTACATAAGATGTTCTAGGACTCCCAGTCTCCTTGAATACTATTAGTAACTTTACAGATTTTTTTACAGTGTAGGACAAATTTTAACATTTTTAATGGTATCTTTTATCAATAATCTTCATAATATAAGTCTATTTCATACCTGATAAAAAATCTCTCGAAGATTATTGATAAAAGATATTGGTAAAAGTAATAAAAGTTAACTTATGTGCTCCGACTACTGTTATGTAGATAGTATTTATTTATTCTATAGTTTCAATTTCACTTGATGTTCAACGAGTGTTTTTTGATAATCAGATTCAATTATAATTCATTTTCTCCAAAAAATATCGACAACGGCAGCTCGCAAAAAGAGAACAACATGCATTATTTTATTCATTAGATTACTCTTCATTTCCAAAAAAGAGGAACGGTTTATTGATGATGAGGAAAACTTTTTGCTACAATAAAAATAAATTAAATGCCACACTTAATTATGCATATACTATAAATCTCCATCACGAGACTCTTTTATGTTAAATCTATCAAATGTGATTAAGAATTATTTTTAACGATAAGTAAATTTTGCTTTTTATGAGTAATGAGAATTTTGTTCATATTTTAATAAGAATTTTCTGGTCCTATAATTGGATAAGGATTATTAAAAAAAAGTATTTTATGGGGAGGTATCTGAAAAATAGTTTAACTTCTTTGGCACTACTTTTTGATGCAGAAGTTTATTATATTTTTCCTTCATGTGCTATACTAAACTGCGTTTTCACACCTACACTGTAAAAAAAAATTCAAGAGGTTACTAAAAATTTTTTAGTAAATTTGTATTCCACAGATTTTTTTAGTAACCATTACAAATTTTTTTTTGCAAACGAAACAAGCATTTCTTTTGTAAACTGAACAAAAGAATTTTTTCTATAACTAACTTAAAAATTTTTAGTATGAGCCACCAAGCAAATTTTAGTAATAGCTCCAAAATTATTTTTAATAACCATTACGTGGGCTCGAAGGGCAGGAGCTTCCTTCGAGCTGCATCCAGACTTCTGGAGCAGAGGATTTTCGGCAAAACCGCAATAGATGGCAGCAACAAACATTGCTACTGCTCCGTCAGGATATTCATAATCCCTTTATTAACGAGTACTTACACTGCATATATTCGGGGCGTATTTGGCAGTGGCCAGTATCGAACCCGGGACCTTTTAGCCTGGAGTCCGTTACTATAACCACTATGCTATCAAGGCCACAGAAAGTGATTTTTAGTAATAGCTATTAAAAATATAAAACTATTAACTCTATTCGTTGCTAACTTTTTTCTAGTAATTCTTACAGATTTTCTTGTAACCGACTAAGATTACTAAAAAATTTTTAGTAATTACAAGGATCACTAAAGTTTTTTTAGTAGATCGACACTTTTTTTTACAGTGTAGATTCATGCAGGCACTTGCTAGTTCGTATATCGCTTTTTCTCGAATAGTAACATTAAGCTTCATACGAATTCATTAAAGTTTTCCAACTGAGTGAAAAATTCCCAAGCCGGCACTCGAACTCAGATCCATGTCATACATTTGCCAATGCTGGACTGTTGAAGTGGACTTGCCACTCAGCATCGAAAGTCTCCTCCATAATGTTAAGTCTATGTACCTTTGATGCATTCGTATTTTATAAATATAGCTTGAAAAAAAAATAGTACTTTTAACTTATTTTTTCTGTGTACTCTTCTTAAAGAATATTTCTGTATTTAATAATTTTCAAAATTTTTCTAAAATCTATGCTTAATATTTTATTTATTAAAAGCTAATGAAATGTACGTAAAATTAAGTATATGCTTTACAAATACTTTGAAGACTAAGAAAAAAAAGAGACATATTTTAAGAAGTATGCACAAAAAAATAGAAGTTTAGAATATTAATATCACAGGGAGATATTTTAAATATACGAATTCCCGAAACGCACTTGGATTTTATATTTAGTGAGGTGGAGCTGAGTTACCAGTCCCCTTAAGCTCTCTAGACTTATCATCGGCGAGTATATTGCGCTCAGCTGGAATACTCAATTTGTGCGTTAACTTTGCTAATTAGAACGATTATGTTGAAGATAATAATAATGAAGTTCAGCTTGTTTAATCGCAGAATTTCTGTCCAAAAATGTTTCTAAATAAAAGTTTCATTCTGTTTCTAAAAAAGATGAGTTTTATATTCCTAAAAAGTGAAACTTAAAAATAAGCACCCATGGGAATCATTTATATTTTAATTTAAAATGCAAATATACAGTAGACTCCCTCAAATCCGCATTCCTAAAATCCGCAACTCTCTAAAATCCACACATATTTTACGGATGTAAACAATGAAACAATCAATTCAGATGTAGGTACAAAATTTGACTTTTCTAGATTTTTATCAATTCTATACATTTTTTAATTTGTAATATTTGTTAAGGTTATCTAATTCATGTTTTTTCATAAAGAAAGAATGATTTATTTCTGAAAAAATAAATATATTGCTGATATTATTGGTAATCACAATATTACCAAATATATTTTTGTATTAATCAAGCTTTTTTAGTTATTAAGTCTGGCTAAACCTAATATTAAGCTTCATTATTTTATGATCTTGATGTAAATTAGTAATGAACATTTATGAGGCAAGTTTCATTGAATAATTTAGAAAAAACACATTTCATCTTTATAATAAATATTTAATTGTACATTATTGATTATTAATTTGACCTTTGCTTTTAGTACTTTTATCATTTCAAAAACTATCTAAATTTTTATTATTTTAGTTTATTACTTATTTTAATATTTTAGCATATTGTAAGCTTTCATTATACTTTCAATTTCATTATTAATTACATTCAAATTACTTTTTAAAAAAATGTAAACAAAGCAATGACCAGAAATCTGCAAAATTCTAAAATCCGCAAAACCTCTGGTCCCAAGCTGTGCGGATTTGAGGGAGTCTACTGTATATCGATTTTTATCGTACTGATGCTAAAAACGGATGAGTTCTCAGACATAGAATTCCATATATAGTGAATGATAGGATAACAAATTAATCTGTTACAAAACAGTGTTCGTTAACCGATTATAGACTTTATATTGATTTGCAGGGGAATCGAATTAATATTTTCTACATTATAATGCCCAAACATATCTGTGGGTAACGCATATGTCATTTTGCGAATATCATCACTTTGAAATTTGAAATGAAATTTCGATTTTAAAATTTTTTCTACTGCAAATTTATAAAGTCACAATCATTGCACATTTTCAATTTTTACACCATTGTGTAGAAAACAAAATGTACTTTTAAATGCAATTTGTTTGAACACTGTATCCTAATTTGCTTTTGAGATATTATTATTTTTTTTTTGTAGTTTTTAATATCATTTTTGTAATAGAGTGATAACAGAAATACCCCATTTCTATTAAACGTAAAGAAAAAAGAGCAGATAACTGTAACTTTTTGTTACCACTTACTCATAAAAAGGGAAAGTAAATTGAAATTAAACTACCTACTACATAAAAAATATTATCTGTTATAAAACCCGATGAATTTTTGGTTTTATTTCGTTTTTATTTATCAATTAAATGAGGGGGGGGGGGCTTTTTAGTTTATTGCAAACTTACTTTACACTCGATACAACAGTTTCTCTTTTTAAAAAATGTGTTTTAAAGAATAGTTGTACAATTTACTTTAACTTTATTATTAATTTTATTATTAGCACTTTTATTTATTTCGTATCAAATAGCTGAAAGCATGCAAAATTATTAATCCGTGTGTAATTTCATTTCGGAATTTTAAAGAAATATAAATGAATTATTTCCCATAAAACACTGAACTATTATACACAAACAAATGAAAGTATATGAATCATTAGATACAACATTTGCTTCCTGAATGATGACATTACTTTTTTAAGGGTTTGTGTGCTATTCTATGTAAATGACTCCATATGTATACTTTTTCTATAGATGTTATTAAAGAATAGACCATAAACCAGAAGATGCAAATGACGTCATAAGTTTAAAAGAGTTTTTAAGAATTATTAGCTATACTTTTAAATAAAATATTCACATTCTTTTTTAACTTTGTATGTTATTTTATTGGTGTTATAATCGCAAACAAATAATTTAGTAAAATCTATTTTAGCCGAAAAACGTAATTAAAAGCAGCCTTTTAATAATTAATTTCCGACCTTACATGATAATAACTTTTTGCGAGTCCATACAGAATTTTTTTATGTATAATGAAACATTTTTTTTAATATTTTGATATCTGATATATTTACATTTTATATTAGATGTATGTTGCTCATTTGATGTATGATTAATTTCAAAATGGAGAGGCGTACGACATTCAGCTATAAAGATGGTGTTTTATGTAATTTTTCTGTCATTTGTTGAAGTTATAGCTCTTTGCAGTTTTTAATACTTTTTCAACATACTTGAAATTTTTTTATGAATTAAGCCCATGTGTACATCTATTCTCGAACTTTAATAAATATTCTAGAATTGACAGGTAATTATATCTTAATAAGGTTCAATATTGAAATGAAGTGGGAGTGTTTATTGTTCATTTACAGGGATAGAAAAGGAATTCCGCTAGTTTATGGCTTCCTAAAAATTGTTTGTAATGAATTTTACTTAATTTGATAATTTAGGTATCTGATTTCATCGTATAAAAAAATGAACTTTTTTGAAAATTGAACACGTTAGAAAGTGTAGTGAAACCTATGCAAGACTTTTCGTGCCCGATAATTTTTTGTCCTTAGTTACGATAAACATATTACAACAAAGGTTAAAAAAAACTTTGAATTTATTACTTTTCTTCTTAAAAGGGGGATACCTCAAAAGTACAAAAAAAGTAATATTATGACAAAATAATGGCTTAATTATTACATTAAAACAATCTTATTTTAATCTTATTTTATTCGAGAGTTCATTGCAATCTTAAGGTTACACTAAGGTCTAACATTAGCTTTATTTTTGTATTTTAACTATATTTACCATAGAAAAAACAAATTAAGTAAGTTATAAATCTGGGGAAAAGAATCAAAATTAATGTTTGAAGAAGGACTAAAGATGTATTTAGAAACAAATTTTTAATGAAATAATGAAAACAGTGTCAAAATCACATAAACACAAAAGTACATGCAATTTGAAAAACAAATAAAATAATCACCACAATCTTTTAAAATTTCATTTCCTTTTTAAAAATTCTTGGAAACTAAAGTAAATTATAAACAAACAATTTATTCTCTTCTATTTAAAAACGTCAACCGCGAGGCGCATTTTCAAGTATTGAACTTCCTAATGGCTTTGAATAAGAGAACTAATTTGCAGATAATTGGTTAATCTATTTAATTGAATAAAAATCTCCCTACTGTCGCAATATTTATTAATTTTACAAATTTCTATCATGTTATGTATCAAAATCATGGTGCATTGTATAGATGAAAGACATTAATTAACAGGATGAAATTACCAATTAATGACTAGAATGTATTAGGACCAGCTGTATTTGGAAGAGTGAGTTATGAAATGAGTATATTGCATTGTATACTTAAATTTTGTGTCATTTAATTTATGAAAATTGTAGTGGGAGAATAAGGCTATTAAATATTAATGGATGCCCCAGTACAATTAGCGCACGATGGAATAGCGCTTTGAGTGTTAATAGTACTAAATAAACAAGAAAAATCAGGTGTTAATCGTAAATAAAGTAACATTCCTCACATTAGAAAAACATTGCTTTGAAAATTGGCATCTTCATACAATAGAAAAAATTGCTAAATAATAAATAATAATGCAGTTATAAATTCTTTACAGAAAATTACTACCCATATATAGTAATTAGAATTCGTTAGTATCACAGATGTACAATATATAGTTTACTAAAAAATTCACAGTATAACTAAAAGACCAGTTTATGAATTACCATCTATACTTAAAAAAATTTATCCATATACTTGTTTTAATGCTGTGTATTATTTTATTTATGTCGTAATAGCAAAACATCATATGGTCAAATGTCTTTTAGCCAAAAAACGCAATTAAAGCTCAATTTTAACAATTAATTTTTGTTCATACACTGTTGAAAATCTTGGACTATTTTGAACCAAGTTTTGGTGCTCAATAGCTGCCACTGTAAGATGGTGAAATCTTGAACCACTTTTTGGAGCTCCTGTTCAAGCATAGTTCCAATAGATGGAACAATGTTGAAATATTAAGCTCCAAATGTTGGTATAAGATTTCACCATCTTTTGGTGGTAGCTACTGAGCATTAAAATTTGATTCAAACTAGAGCAAAATTTTTAACAGTGTACACGGTAATAGTTTTTTGTCTATATAATAGTTTGCGAGTCTAAACAGAAAACAAAACTCTTTTATGTATAATAAAACATGTTTTTTTTCAATCATTTGATATCTGGTATATTTACAGTGGCGGTCAAAATTTTTCGGCCATTTAGTTTCTTTGATTTCTTTATCAGAAGGTTTCAGCGAAGAAAAAGCACAATCGCTTCAGAAGTTTGGAATATGGGAATGTCCTCTGACCACGTGATCATTTCGATTGGAAACTTAAGACACTTCTTGAAAATGGGCAGAATTTGAAATTCGTGTGTGCAAATGTTTCCGGCCACTTATCATTCCTTACTTTTTTCTATGGATAAAGTGTTTTATGGTCATGTTTTTGAATGAATCAAAGTGAATAGCATAGTTTAAGTATAAAAATGAAAAATTCAACAATTATTGTACGTAAATGAGTGATTATTGTGTCGTTAAAGGGCCAATCTTCTTGAGATACTGCGGCAAAACGATAGATTGTATACCGACTGTAAACGATATTTAAGAATTATATAAAGAAGGCCATAGCCTTCAGGACTTTATGATGTCTAGAAGGCCCCGGAAAATTACTATTTTTGTGGAGGGAATTCATCAGGGGAAAAGCAGTTGATGATCTGCATAAAAATGCCGTTGCAATATTTTGCGATTTGTGGAATGAAAATATTGCTGAAATGAGTCAATTTACTTTATCAAGAAGCTGATTTGATGCAGAACCTTATGGAAGAGTCAGTGTTAAAAAATTTTCAGAGATAAAAAAATACTAACGTAGCCGACTGGCTTTTTCTAAGGAATAGAAAGTCTGGTTAAATAAAAACTGGACAAAAGTTATATTTTTCCATAAATCGAATATTAAACTTTTTTGGGAGTGATAGCAGACATTACATCCAATGATCTATCATCAAAAGGTATGATTCGACTTGTGTTTTCCTACAATGAAGCATGGCGGAGGATATGTTATAATGTGGAGAGTATTTTCTTCAAAAAGTCTTGGTCTGTTATTTGAAATCGGCGGCAAGATGAATGATGCAATACATAAGGATATATTGCAAGAACATTTGCTGCCTTATTAGAAGAAAAATTGTGGTCACAACTATTTGTTTTAACATGATAACGACATAATGAATGTATGTAAGCTCAATAATCAATGGCATTTGCACAAAAAATTCCGCTTTTGAAATGGCTAGCTCAAATGCCCGATATTAATCTAATAGAAAATCTATGGAAATAAGATGGCAAATGTGTGCAGAACTATAAGTATTCCAACTCAGCCAAAATTTCCAAAAAAGCAAGAAGTGTGGGAAAAAGGTACCATAAATATCTTCATCCGTTGATTTTATCAATGTCATGTTTCTGCGCCGCAGTAATTATTAGTAAAGTATGGTAATAAAATGCTAATTGTAAATGTTGTTGATCACTGTTATTTTCCATTACAATATAATTTTTTTCTAAACTTGCGAAGGTGGCCGGAAACTTTTGAGTACATGCGTTTTTCTTTGCATTAAGTTTTGTCAATTAAATTTATTGATATTTATATGTTATTCCATTAATAAGTTTCTAATTATTATGTCAATAAAATATATAAATATTGTTTTGAAATTCCTCTTTATATTGGTATATTTTCAAAGTAACTAAAAAATTTTGGCTGGCCGGAAACTTTTGACCGCTACTGTACGTTTCAGGTTTAACGTATCTTTGATGTATGATGCATTTGAAAATGAGAAGTGTAAGTCATTGAGTTATAAAGATTGTGTTTTATTAAATTTTTCTGCCATTTGTTGCAGTTGTAACTGTATGTAGTTTTTAACACTTTCCAACATAGTTGTAAAATTTTTATGAATTAAGTTCATCGGTGCATCTGCCAATTCTTTAACTTTAATAAATAAACAAAGATTGACAGGTTATTATTATATGGTAATAAGATTCACTATAGAGTGTTCAATATTGAAATGAAAAGATAGTATTTATAGTTCATTTACAGGGAACTAACAAAAAAAAATTCCACTATATTATGGCCTATTAAAACTTGTTTGTAATGGATTTTATTTTAATTGCGTATTTAGATGCCTGATTTCATCGTATGAAAAAGTGAAATTTCTTAAAATTAATGTCCTTAGAAAGTGTAGTGAAACCTATGCAAGACATTTCGTTTCCGATGCAAAATTTTTGTCATTGATTTCGATAAACTTATTACATCAATGGTAAAAAAAAAATTGAATTCATTACTTTTCTTCTTAAAAAGGAATGCCTAAAAATTTGAAAAAGGTAACATGCCACATTAATGGCTGGATTATTTATTAAAGCAATGGATTTTCTACCTTATTTTATTGGAGAGTTCATTGAAATCACAAGCATACATTAACGGCAGCTTTATTACTATATTTTTACGATATTTCACATAGAAAAAACATTTTAAATATCTAATTAATCTGAGAAAAAGAATAAAAATTAATGTTTCACTAACGAATAAAGACGTATTTACAAATAACTTTTTCATAAAATAGAGAAAAGTGTATCAAAATATCATAAACACCAAACTACTTGCAATTTGAACAACAAATAAAATATTCACATTTTTTTTTTTATTTCATTTCCGTTTTCTAAATTTTTGGAAACTAAAGTAAATTTTAACAAACAATTTATTCCCTTCCATTTTTAAATTGGCAACCGCAAGGCGCATTTTCAAGTATTAAACTTCCTAATGGAATTCTTTGAATAAGAGAAACAATTTGCAGAAATTTTGGTAAATCTATTTAATTGAATAAAACTCACTCTACTGTCGAAATAAGTATTGAGTGTACAATTTTCTATCATGTTAAAGATTGTAATCATGGTGCATTATGTAGATGAAACACATTCATTTACAAGATGAAATTAGCAATTAGTGATTAGAATGCACTAGGGCCAGCTGTATTTGAAAGAGTATGTTATGAAATGAATATCTTGTTATGTACGCTGATATATTTCATAATTAAATTCATGAAAAGTGTAATGAATAAGGCTACTAAACATTAATAGATGACTCTGTACGATTAGCGTATAATGGAATAGCATTTTGATTGTTCAACAGCATTGAATAAACAAAAAAAATTAAGTTGTAATCACAATAAATTAACATTTCACACAATATCTGAACGTTGCATTGAAATTTGACCTCTTCATACAATAGACAGAAATTGCTACGTAACAATAATGCAGCTACAAACAGTTTGCAAATATTACTGCCTATAGATTAATTAAAATTCTTTAGTATCACATATGTATATTGTAGGTAACTCAAAGATGCATGGCATAACTAAAATAGTACTTTTATGAATTACCATCTATAATTAGAAATAAAGTTCCCCATTCTTGTTTTAACGATCTGTATTATGTTTTATGTCATATTCGAAAAACGAGGCATAGTAAAATCTATTTTTTGCCGAAAAAAGCAGTTAAAAACCCACTTTAACAGTCCATACGTAGTAATAACTTTTTTCGTGTCTATATGGAAAGAATTTTAAAAAATCTCTTATGTATAATGAAACGTGTTTTTTGCTTTCTTTTGATATCTCATACTTTTACATTTTGGATTAGATGCATGATCTTTATCTGATGTATGATGCAATAAAAATGAAGAGGCTGAAGTCATTTAATTATTAAGTTGGTGTTTTATACAATTTTTATGTCATTAATTGCAGTAATAGCTGCATACGGATTTAAGCATACTTTCCAACATAATAGGAAAGCTTTTATGAATTCAGCTCACCTGCGTGTCTGCCCATTCTGTAACTTTAATAAATATTCTAAGTTTGACAGGTAAATATCATATGTTAATGAGGTTCACTATTGAATGTTTAATATTGAAATGAAGAGGGTAGTACATATAGTTCATTTACATGGACACACAGAAGGTATTCGTCTACGTTATTGTCTGATAGGAAATGGCTTGTCGTGTATTTTTATTAAAATTGATAATTTACGTATCTCATTTCATCGTATAAAAAGTGAAATTTATTAAAATTAGTCTGTTTTTGTTAGAAAGTGTTGCAAAAATCTATGTCTGATGCAAGTTTCTTCATCTCTGTTTGAGCTTAACATATTACAGCAAAAGAAAAAATTCAACTTGATGTATTTTTTTATTAAGGGGAAAGCTATAAAAAAAAGATAACATAAACAAAATTATAGATGTATTATTAAATTAAAACAATGTATTTTCAACTTTATATTCATACATTGCAATCTTAATTATAAATTAATATTTGCTTTATTAAAATTGTTTTATTATATTTGAAGAAAAATAAATATGCAAAGTATTTTATATAGTTGAGAAAAATGCTCAAAATTAGTCTTTGGGTAATGAATAAATTTGTATTTAGAAATAACATTTTAATGAATTAGAGAAAACATCATCGAACATACATAAATTCAAAACTTCTTGCATTTCGATCAACGAATAAAAAGTTCCCTATAATATTTTCAAATTATGTTTCCATTTTCTAAATATCCCAAAACTAAAGTTAATTCTCAACAAATAGTTTATTCATTGACATTTTCTAAATGGCAACTGAAAGGCGCATTTTCAAGTATTGAACTTCCTAATTAAATTCTTTAAATAAGAGAACCATTTTGTAGGTAATTTTGGTAAATCCATTTAATTGAATAAAACTCTCTCTACTGTCGAAATAACTAGTAAGTGTACAAATTTGTATCATATTATAGATCGAAATCATGCACATTATGTAGATGAAACACTTTAATTTACAGGATGAAATTAGCAATTAATGAATAGAATACACTTCGAAACTTACGGTTTATTTGAAAGGGTGAAATATGAAATGGATATAATGTATTTTATAACATATTTTGTAATTTAATTCATGAAAACTGTACTGAATAAGACTAATAAACATTAATAGATGTTCCAGTACAATTAACGCACAATGAGATAGTACTTTAAATATTCAATAGAATTGAAAGAAAGAGAAAAATCATATGTTGATCGTTAAAAAAATCATTTCACAGGTTAAAATAAACAGCTAAATAATAATACAGTTATAAGCCCTTTTCAAAAATAGTTTTTTTTCTAATTTTTAATATACCGAGAGATTTATAAATATTGGAACAATATGCTATTTTTTTTTAAATATTACTCATAGACCCACACTTCCAATTTGAAAGTTTCATAAATAAAGGTGCAAAATATGATGACATATGTTTCGATTCAATGGGGTTGTATTTAAAAAAAATACGAAGATTAAATTTTTATACGGGTCCCGTTTGGTAAAACGTCGAATTCGGAAAACTTTCTTTGTCAGGCCTGAATAAAAAGCAAGAAATTGAATCTTTATATCTGCAAAACTCAAAGAGTTATAGTCGTTTAAATAATTGATCAGGTTTTAAAATATTAGACACAAACTGAAATTCACGGAATTAAAAAAAACAACCCAACTTAGGAAATATATATAAATATTGAGTTAGAATTTTATTTTATTTTATTTTATTTTATTTTATTTTTGTGATGGTTAACCATATAATTTTCAAACAAAATCACATCCCAACATTTCTCACAAAGTTTTATAAAAATTTCAAATGATTACACACTCAGAAATGAATACTCAGATTTCACGAAATTCTCCTCGTTTTTGACGAAACCGTTTCCTGGGAAATGCTCCGAGCAAATATTTCGTCAAATTGATGAAATCACTTCCCTCACTCATTTGACGATACCAAATCGTCAAAAAATTTCGTCAAAAAGGGACTAGTGCTGCCATCTATCGAATTTTTTAGAAGCTCCTGTATTCAATGATAGAAGCAAAAAAGACATATCACACGTGGGGTTCGAACTCATAATGTACAGTGTGGCAGTCGGACGCCCTAGGATCACGCCATAGATTGCTCAGACAAGCATGATTATAAAGGCATATAGTGGATTATAGTGTGTGTTTAAATTTTCATAATTGTGATGGTACTTTTATCGATTCTGTTATAAATCTTGCAAGTTTTAAATAATAAGAAGAATTTATTATTTTGATTTTTTAATGGTTAATGAATAATTATAATATGGCTTAATTAAATAACATTTAGGGGAAATTTATTTGCTTAAGGAATGATTAAAATATGGGCTGGTTAGTTTGTTGCTCAGAAACAACGAATTATGAAGTACTTATTGGGAGAGATTTTACTACTTTAAGCGAGACTTTAAGTAAGTGGATAAGATTTTAACAATTTACTGTTTATAGAGGGGAGAGAGAAAAAATATGTATATATTTTTAATTTGAGTGAGGATATAAAATAGATCTTAGAATTTTAAAATTTTATTGATCAAATTTACTTTTTGAACGGTTTTGTAGATCGAAGTAAATTTTTTTTCGAATGAAATCAAAACGAAATACAACTTACAAATAAATAAATAAAAATAATAATAAACATTCCCCCTCCCAAAAAACCAATGTAGCAAGAGTAATTGCTTACATTTCATTATTTTCTGAAAAACACTAAAAAGTACTGTTTTAAACAAGAAATATATCCTTGCTAAAATCGCAAGATTTGGGGAAGTATAATAGCGGGTCCTTCTATAAACAGCTACCGTGACAATTTCCTTAAAATTCATCAAGTGTGGCCATGATTAAGGATGGACTTTCGTCAAATATTTGAGAGTTCACGTTTCGTTAAAAGTCACGTGATTTTGATACGAAATGATCGTCAAAAACGACGAAATAAGGCTCAAGGATTTCTGAATCGTCAAAAATGAGAGTTTTATTTCTGAGAGTGTAGCATTTTTTAGAGTAGGATAATTTAAAATCATTGTAACTCGAAACATTATTCATAGAATTTAATTTTTTTCATTTAATTAAGAGAAAAATATAATTTTAGTATTGTTTCAGTATTTTTTACCATTAATTTTAAAAATATTAAAAGTATTTGCATAAAAAAGATGTAATTTTTAAAAAATCATATTTTCAAAAGTAAATGTATTTTTTTTTTTTTTTTAATTTGCAAAAAGAAAATAAATGCAAAATAATAAAAAAAAAAACATGTTTCAAGTTTGTACTTTTTTTTGTAACGATTCTACTAAGTGTGAAACAAATAATAATAAAAGAGCGTTGCTGATATCAAAATTTCGGCTGATTCGGGGGTCATCTGCATATCAAAAACAGACCAAACATTGTTTTTTTATGGAAACACCGAATTCCGACATTATATTTTAAATCTCCGTTTCATACTATGCCTAGAAGTAACATTTTAAGTCATTTGGATGATAAATTTTTTAATTCCAAACATTAAAAAATAGAGCTTTTCTAGTCTTAAATTACATTTTTATATATAGCTCCTTTATTAATAGTTACTGTAATTTTGATCCTAATATGATAATTTTGTGTGTGGTTATTAATTAAAAAAGCACAAACATAAATACATCGAATTTTTTATTTAAAAAAATTATAATGTAAACTATGAAATAAATGTTCGAAAAAAAACATAAATTGCAATCAGTGAGTTTTTTGATAGATTTGTATTTATTATTTTTTATTTTAAGCGAAATCCCAATTTCAAATTTTTCTTCGAAGTAGTTTTCGAATTATCCACAAAACACATTAAAACGATTTAAGCGGTCGTCTATGATGTGAAAATAACCGTAATATGAAAAAAGCACAATTTACTTATTTTATAGAAACATTTGGGCTGGAAATAGTCGATGCATAGTAAGCGAGTAAAATGGTCATATTGCCAAGAAATAACTCATTAATAAAGTGAAATAGTCATTTTTTAGCAATAATCGAGTACCCAACTTAAATTTGGATACACACAATAGGCTCATTTTAGATTAATTAATTTCTCTGAAATTAATCATATGAATTTTATGAAAATTAGTATTTCGGCTTATTTAAGAGAGACCCGAACCCCATTTTTGGCCAAAAATCATCAAAAGTTCAAAAAAAAATTTTTTTTTCTCAGAAAACGATAAAATACATATTTGCGAAAATCCATGCAAAATTTCAGAACTCGGGGACACTTGGAACAGGTAGAAAATGAGCTTTTTTAATTGTACTCACTATAGAGTTTAAAGGACTAGCGGTCATTTAAAACGTGTTTTCCTGAAAATGACTTTTTTCATATTTTGCCTTAGTTCAAAGTACTAAGGCTCAGTGGTAAAATGATTTAGAAACAAAGTGTTTATGTTTTTAGAATCTTAAAAAAAATTTGCAACAAAAGTAAGGAGAGATATTTTTTAACTATTTCTGAAAATTTTACACAAATTGGTAAACATGAAATTTATAACGAATTTAAGGAAATTTACCATGGGTACTTTTTTTTTAGCCGATTAAAATAGAAAATTAAAAATGTCTCTCCTTAGTTCTTTTCTATATACTATAACACTATTTAAGAAAATATTGAAAATTGAATGAGGAGTAGTAATTTTAAAAAGTGTATTTTTCGACTAAAAAGAAAAAAAAAAAAAAAAAAAAAAAAGATCAAAATCCCCATAAAAAATATACTTTTTAATAAAAAATGAATTTTTTTGCTAATTATTAATTACAAGAAGATTCTTAAATAGTAAACCAAAATTCATTACTTTAAAATCAATAATAAAAATTTTGGGTTTTTTCTTACGGGTCTCCCTTAAAGGTGTAGAATTTATTGATGGCTTCAACCGTGGCTATTGATCAACCGTGGCTATTTATCTTCACCATTTAAAAGTAGACATTACTTCTAATCGTTTAGTACCGTTAACTTTCTCGTACAATATTTTTTGCAGAGTCAAAAGAAGATATTTACTTTTTTTCCAGACTGTATATAATTTACTTTGCACAATCAAATTTCCAAGCACTTTCTTTCTGCATTTATATTATTTTTAATTAATAGAAGAGAAGTTTTTAAGAAATGTTATTTTAATGAAAATAATTAATAACCTGTTTTCTTGGACAGTTTTTTTTTCAATTAAATTTATTTATTCTAAATGTACTTAATAATTTTTATAATTTAAATTAATCCAGTAACTATTTGTCTGATAAAATTATAAAAAATAATTACAAATTGATGATTTGTATCCATAGTAATTAATCGAAAATTAAGCAAAAGTCAAATAATATTTAAACAAATCTTAGCAAAAAATTTCTATTGGTATTATCTCAACAGCATGCTTACTTATCAAGATAATAGAAATTAAAAACGAAATTACGTCTGTATCCAATATTTTTCTTTACATTTCGAAGTCATCGTTAATAACGATGCTTCTATGCGCATGATTTTTATTTGTATTTTAAGTTGAAAACTTAACAAATATTTCAGAATAAGCTCCCTTTTGGAGGCAATTTTGCTCTGCTTGTCTTATTAGACCTTTTTGTGAAACTATAAAAATATTCTGAGGTATATTATTTACTTTGAAAATATTTTGATTTTATCTGTTATTTAAACCTATATATGTAAAATAAGGATTTTCTTACAAATTTTTGCTTAAGACCACAATATATTTTCCGGTTATTAACTTGACCGTTATATTTAAAGAAAAATAGTTTTTTAGATCAAAACACAAAGTAAAATGTAAATTTTATTAATATGTGATTTATTTTGCAATTCCAAATACAGTCTGTTTAAGTGTTATATTTAAATTACTTTGCAGTGTAATATAAAACATAAATCTCTTACTTTATTTCAATAAATCATTGAGTATTAGCAAATTGTTGAAATAATTTAGAAACGCAAATACTGCTTTAATCATATAAATTCTCATGGGCATTTTTCACAAATTATAAAATGTATGCTTAATAGATTAGAAACAAGGCTAATGGAACTGAAAAATGGAATTTGAAAAAAAACAGAGAACTGCAGAATATGTTGTGTCCATAAAATTTTCTTTCACAAAGAATTACTCAAATTCCTATAAACCTTTTCTTTTTATAGCAAGAATCCTAATTTTTATAATGACTATTTTTTATTCTTAAATATGAAATTTGATGCGAAATATAAATAATCTATTTTGAAACCTGTATTACTTTTTTCTTTCATTTCAGCTCTCAAAATCTGTTTAAATATAAATTACTTAAAAATTTATATTTAAGTATCAATTTTACTTTGTCTAAATTGAAAACACATTTTAAAATGTAAAAAAAAAAAATTAAAAGAAATTTTCTAAAATTATAGAAATCACTGTCTTGTCATTTTTAACTTCAGAAATTCAGTGAAGAGTTAAATTAATAATAATAGAAATAGCTTAACATATTTCTTTAAAAATATGTTTAATAAAAGAAGATTCACTGTATTTTTCGGGTCAAAATTCCAGGTTTAAGAAATTTTGGGGCTTAGATTGTTTATCTATACACTTCTGAGTTTTTATATGGCAAAATATCTACCGATAATAATAAAGAAAAGATTTAACTTTTGTTTCATATATGTTGTTTTTAAAGTAGAATTCTTTAACAAAATTGGAAATTTTTAGTTTTGTAAAAGACGTTATTTGCATACCTACCAATTTACTGTTCGAAGTGTAAAACTCTACAAAGATGTTATAAATCACCGATTAACTTTATAATTTCTTAGCAAATAAATGTTGAATTGAAAGCCATACATATTTCGTGATTTTTTTCTAATGAAAGTAACATAAAATGGAGGCAAAGCGTATATCAATTAATTGATATTCGAACATTTAAAAAAAAGGAGGATAGTACTTTGTGTCAATATATTAAGAAGGGCACATTAAATACCAGAAATATGTATACAAAAAGTGCATACAACTGTTTCAAAGCTTCTGATGCTCCACCATTAATAAGAATACTGAAGACTAAAGATTAAAAGTTATCATAAATTGATAAAGATCTAGATTTTGAGGAAGCTTGTCATATATGGGATCATTCTAACAGTTTAGTTAACGATTTTTTCCAGTAGATCAATTTTTTTAAAATTATAGATCTCATTTCTTTAATCCGCTCGCGTGCCCTTGCCCCATCTTTTTCTCTTCCCTTTTTAAGCTCTCTGCTAATTGGTAGTTCTGTTGGGTCTCCTCGTATTACCAGGGAATAATAGACTCTAGAGTTTCGAATTATACTCACCGCTATTTCACCGTTGCCGGAGAGCTGTAAAGTAAGTCTATCTGGCTGGCTATGTTTTAATCTTTAAATTTTAAATTTTCGAACTTATATTGGAGCTTTAGAAGGTTTGAAGCAGCTGTATGTAACTCTAGTACACATACATTCGTGCTGTTTAGGGTTCTTTATTCTTTCTTAATACTCTGTAATATATTATGTAGTTAGCAAATGTCAGAAAATTAATTAAATAGATTTTTAAACTGGATGTCCCTTCTTATCATTACTTAATTTTTAAATAATTAATTTCAGGGGTATAGTTCCAAAAATAAAAACATATTAAATGTTTTCTACATCATAGACAAATACATTTACGCGAGATTTTTTGAAAAATTAAATATTTATTCGTAACATGGGTCTTATAGGTTACATTTAGAAAAGTTTTTTTTGCTTGCTTAAAACAAGAAATGTAAAAAATCGATTATTCTATGATGAAAACATTTGGAATTATATAACTTTAAATTTTAACAAAATTTAGAGCTGTGTTACATCAAAAACGGAAGAGGATCTTTTAAGTTAGAAAAATAAGACAATTCAAAGTAGCACAGCATGTGAGTGTTTTTGTGTAGAAAAACATTATATATGTAATTTTATAGCTCTTAAAAATGGGAAACGTTTTTCTATACATAACTTTTAAGTGCTTAGGATTGTATAAATATTTAACTTCCGCAACTTTTATATTAATAACTTTCTTGACATTGAAAAGAAAAAGATGTTCTTTAATGCCAGAAAGATTTAAAAAATCATAAAATTTTAAAAAGCTCGATTTGTTAATTTTTTGTCGTACACTGTAAAAAATATGACTATTTTACTGCATCGTCACACCACCGCTTTTATCGAAAACGACTACTTCAGGTTATCATGGAGCATTCTCATTGGCCAAAAGAGTGATATTCTATAAAAGCGGGGGGCGGGTGACGATGCAGCAAAATAGTCATATTTTTTACAACGTAAAAACGGAATACTTATTATTAAAATTTTTAAAGCACGAAGAAAGTTTCCCTAAATATAAGTTATAGTACCCAAGGGCCATGTAAAAAATTAAAAATGGTATTTTTTGCATTATAACTATTTTCTCCTGAATTTACTTTCATATGATCACGAAAACTAACGGTTTAAAGCTACAATGGACTCTCAAAATTATTTTTTTTAATTTTCAATATATATATTTTTTAACTTCTTGAAATAATCATAATATATATATCTCTTATTTCACAATTTTTTTAAAAAATATATTCAATAGTTTTTGAGATACAGATTTCTTTTTTAAATTAACAAAAAATGGCAATATTTCAAAATGCTCCATGCGAAATTCTTTATGCCTGATTTTTTGTTTAAAATGCTCCCTATGTACGTGTCAACAAATGTTACTAAGCATTTTTAGCATATTACTTGTAAAAAATTTTAAAAATGATTTTAAGTTAATTCTTTTGCATCTTCCGTTAAAAAATCATTAAAAATTTAATATAACTGAAATTAAAAAAATTTACATGCGTCTAAAAAAATTTATTTCTAGTAACATTTGTTAACGCATACATAAAGAGCATTTGAAACAAAAAATCAGAAAAATTGGGCATAAAGAATTTCGCGTGGAACATTTTGAAATCATGAAAACGACGAAAATATTCATTCTGAGAAAAACAGGTTTTAGTAACTACAGTTATTAAAATTGCTTAATATTTTCCTACTGACACAGTTTCAGATATTAAGGGATATAATGTAAGTGTTTTATGTTTTTATGGTAAAATCACATAAAATATGTGGCTTCGACAGTAATTCATGCAAAGGACGTGAAGTATCTGAATTTTAAAAAATCTTCTCAAAAGTAACATTTTGTATTTTCTAATGAAATTTTTTTCAAATTTTACTAGAAATAGTCATGGTATAAATACCTCTTATTGTACAAATTTTTGTTAAATATGTTAAATATTTTTTATATTTTAAATATATTAATATTTTTTAATTTACGCTAAAAAAATTGGGGACAAAAAGCAATTCCTCTAAATAAATTATAAACAAACGGTTAAAGAAACAGTTAAAAGTTACAGTTAAAGTATTGTTTTGTGAAATAACAAAATTAATAATTTCATTGCAAAATAATAACATTTAGTATGGTAAAACTAAAAACTAGGCTAAATATTACGGTTGTGAATCGGCAAAAAAGTAAACAAAGGGGCGTGGTACAATCAGCTGATTGGACAAAAATGCTTCTAACTCCAGTAAAAATAATCGAAATTGAATAATTATTTTCGTGTTCAAAAGCAGGGAGTTCATATAATGCTATTATGCTAAAAATGAAAATTCGACAATTTGATGATTTTTTGCGATTTTGAAAGTCCACTGTAGCCTTAAAGAATTAAGGGCTCTGAGTTTGATAACTTGTGAATATT
The DNA here is from genome assembly GCA_964019185.1 of Maratus speculifer. NCBI lineage: Eukaryota > Metazoa > Arthropoda > Arachnida > Araneae > Salticidae > Maratus > Maratus speculifer. The sequence continues at coordinate 192,761,028 of OZ025289.1, read as the reverse complement.
TATGCATCTGCGTATATTTAATTTTATTTTGCGAAACGTGCATGCACACAGTTATAATTTTTTTTTCATTTTTTTCAAGCTTGTATCTATTAAAAAGAACGAAAAAATATGCATGGGATATAGATTATAAAATAATTTCCAAAAGCAATAGAATAATGTTAAGAACGTTATCATTTTTTTATTCAGCGATATTGGATATCTTAATAGTAATTTAAAAAACAAATTACCCAGTAAAAAAAAAAAAAAAAAAAAAAAAAAAAAAAAAAAAAAATTATAATCACTAGCAATTTTGGTTAATATATCGCGATTTTGTTTTGCAGTCTTATATATGATTTATAGAATTTATACATACCACGTAAAACATAAAAAATATTAGACAAATTTAAGAGTGCATGCTGCAGTGAATGACGCATCTCCGACTATTACCGATCCTAGTCAGGCTTGTAAGTGATTTTTTTACGCCTCTGCAAATTAACGACATGTGGAAACATTCCATAACATATCGGAAACATGTTGAAGTTCATCTCAGTAATCATTCTGAAAAAAAAACTATATTCTTTATTCTGTTATTATTATTATTTTTTTTTAGATAAATGTTTTAATATGGTTATTATGAGCCTTAGCATTTGAAGTTGCTTTTTTATTATTTGAATACTGTAAATTGATAAGTAATAATTTTGAATATATATATATACACTGGTGTCCAAAAGTTAAACATAATTGGTAATTAAGTAATTATTTTTAAGTAATGAAAGAAATATAAATCGAAATGTGGTGAAACTCCAGTTGTGTAAACAAAATAGTACGCGTCATATATTTTCACGAAGAGTTTTCCCTGAAATCAAACAGGGGACCGTCAACAAATTGAAAAAGGACGAAGATCTTTTGGATAACCCTGTCAAAACTAATATAGCAAAAGTGTTCAAACTGCACATTATGATTAATTGGCTTATTGTAATGTACTGTGTTTATTTTTATAAGGATAGCATGTACACTCGTAGAGAAATTAAGGTTTTTATAAAAACAGTCCTAAATTTTTCCAAGTTTTTTGCTTATAATTTGCAGAGTTCTTATTATAAAATAATGTTCTTTTCTGAAAATATGACAAACATCATTGTACATAACACCCTGTCATCAGAATTTAAAAATAATAAAAATTCTATGAAAAATGAGTATGTTTAGTAAATAATTTTTCATTGCGTATGCGTCAATGATATCAAAATGTCATTTGCATATTGTGTTAGCTAAATGTATAGAGCAACTTCTGTAAAAGTTTCAAAAACACAGCTTGAAAATTCTGAAAATGGTCGCCTATAGAATCAACTCAAAATCCGTTATTTCTAAAGGAAGCAAAAAAATCAGGGGTTATACCTAAATATAGTTGTACGTGCAATATTGTGTAGGCACTAAACAATGGAATATGGATACAGCCCCTCATCTTTTTGCTTCATTTAGGGAATAAAGGATTTTGATCTCATTCTATCAACGATAATTTTCAGAATTTTTAAGCTATGTTTTTGAGACTTTCACAAAAGTTGCTCTATACATTTAACTAACATAATATGCAAATGAAATTTTAATAGCGTTCACGCATGCGCAGTAAAACATTATTTAGTTAACCTGCTCATTTGTCATACAATTTTTATTATTTTTTAATTCTGATGACAGGTTATTGTGTACAATGATGTTTGTCATGTTTTCCAAAAAGAACATTATTTTATATTAAGAACTCTGCAAATTATAAGCAAAAAACTTAGGACTGTTTTTATAAAAACCTTAATTTCTCTACGAGTATACATGCTATCCTTCTAAAAATTAACACAGTACATTACAATAAGCCAATTAATCATAATGTGCAGTTTGAACGCTTTTGCTACATTAGTTTTGACAGGGTTATCCAAAAGATCTTCGTTCTTTTTCAATTTGTTGACGGCCCCCTGTTCGATTTCGGGGAAAACTCTTCCCGAAAATATATGACACTGTAAGAAGTCGTCTTACAAATGTAGAAGAGAAGAAAGAAGTGATAACTTATCTTAATAAATATCTCGGGGTTGCATTCTTCTTTATAAACTTTTTATTACTTGAAAAGACGACACTTACAAATATAACACTAACGTACACACATTATATACAAATAAAGCTTTTACATAATTCTGGCGCACGCCACCATCACTAGATAAAACCACAATTCACAACCAACATTCCAATATCACTAAGAAAAAGAACATTTTTTTTTTTAAATAGAACTAGTGTTGCCAGATTTCTTTTAAACGAGAAATATTACAACTACATTTTTTTTTTTTAATTTAGCAAAACTCAGGTCACGTGACGCGTGAGTTTATTTTTTTTTCTTTTATTCCTTTGGAAAGCGCGTGTTACATCCTCCCCCTCTGTTTCCGATCTACGTCTCGGTGAGGAAACAGGATGCTTTTTTGGTCTTCCTCTTTTTCTCAAGGGTGCAACTGGAATAGTTTCAGATTCTTGGAAAGGCAACAAGGCAGAAACGTGGTAAGATCCAATTCGTTCAGTAGGATTTTCTAGACTAGCAATGTCATATGTCACTAGTGACTTTTGAGTCAAAATTATGTATGGCCCATCTCTCTTAGGCATAAATTTTGCTGTTTTATTTTTACTTGCCTTGCTCACTGGGTGTAGGTTAACCCATACTTTTTCACCAGGCTTGAAATATACTTGTCTACGATTTTTATCATAATATTTCTTTCGCTGATCTTGTTTCATTTCAACACGTTCTTTCACACTTTTCGAAATATTTGCAAGTCGTTTAAGATATGGGGTTATTTCCGGAACGAAATTGTCATTTTCGACAACAGCTTTGAAATCGTTTACCACATCATCGATTGTTCTTAGTTCTCGACCAAATTGTAGATAGGCAGCAGTTTGGCCTGTTGTATCAGATTTGGCAGAGTTCATGGCAAATCTAATGAAAGGAAGTTTATCTATCCAGGAACGGTGTTCATCCCCGACAAGGATTGCTATTCGAGGTTTCAAGTCTCGATTTTTGCGTTCGACCGGATTGGCCTGAGGATGGTATAAAGGTGTCAATGATTGGTCTATTCCAAGAATATAACAAACTTGTTGTAGAACAGCGCTCACAAACTGAGGACCATTATCACTTATCAGTCTTCTTGGAATACCATACCGAAGGAAGATCTCTCTCAAAGTAGTCGCACATTCTTGTGCAGTTGCAGTTGTTAAGGCAAATAGTTCTACCCATTTAGTGGCACAATCTTCCACTATAAAAATCCATCGGTGTCCATCTTTACTGGGTGGCAGTGGTCCAAAAAGATCAATACTGAGGGTTTCAAACCGCTGAGCATAAGCAGGTGTTCGCAATAAACCAGCAGGTTTCTGATTTGTTGCTTTATAGCGAGCACACTCTGGACATTTCTTTACATATTCAGAAATAAAGGCTCGCATGCCTGTCCAATAATATCTCTTAGCAATTCTTTGATAGGTTCCTGCTTCACCATAATGTCCAGCTGAGGGGTCGTCATGATGAAGTTTCAAAATATTTTCTCTTTCTTGAACTGGAATGACCAGTTGCGCTTCCTCGGCATCAGATTCAGGAGCATAACGATAAAGTACACCTTGATTCATCAGGAATCCTCTATCAGTCCAATTGGCAAAATCTTCACTTTTCTGTTCATCTTCAAAGCAATCTATAATTTTTTTAAGATTTTCATCTTGTAACTGCGCTTCCCTCATATCTTTTGAGCTTCTTGTTGGCATATCTATGCTAACAAAATTGCATATCTCGCAGAAAGCAGATTGATGATTACACACAGGACGTGACAGCATGTCAGCCACAACATTAGATTTTCCAGGTTCATATTCTATTTTCAATAAAAACGATTGCAATTGTAGTGCCCAACGGGCTAATCTTCCCGATGGTGACTTAAGACTGAGAAGCCATTTTAAAGGTTGATGATCAGTAGCTACAATCACTTCTTGGCCTTCCACATAACCACGAAATTTTTCTAAGGCCCAGACAACAGCCAAAGCCTCGCGTTCAGTAGTGGAGTAATTTCTTTCTGCACTTGTAAGAAGACGGCTAGCATATTCTATGGGGTGTTCAGAGGTCTTGTCGGTACCCCGTAAAAGTACAGCACCAAGAGCATAGTTACTAGCATCAGTACGTAGAATGAATGGTTTGGTTCCATCAGCTTGCTTCAGTACTGGAGATGTCATGAGACAATGTTTTAGAGTTTCAAAGGCTGTTTGTTCTTCTTTTCCCCATTTCCAAGTGGCTTTCTTTTTCGTAAGATTGCTAAGAGGTCTTGAGATATCAGCAAAATTTGATATAAATCTTCTGTACCAAGAACAGGTTTGTAAGAAGGACTGAATTTCTTTAACATTTTTTGGTGGAGGCATCGCTTTAATCGCGGATACTTTGCCTGGATCTACTTCTAAACCATTTGGAGTTATCCAGTGTCCTAGATACTTAACTTTCTCACAAGAAAAATGGCATTTTTCGCGTTTGGCATCTAACTTAAATTCAAGGAGTCTCTCGAACACAGCTGTAAGATCTAAGAGATGTTTCTCAAATGTTTCTGACAAAACGATGATGTCGTCTAGGTACGATAAAGCAAATACATCCTTAAGACCATTTCTAAATTGATCTATCAATCTTTGAAACGTGGCAGGAGCATTTCTTAGTCCAAAAGGCATTTTTAAGAAACGATAAGTTCCATAAGGACAGACAAATGCAGTTTTATCTTGATCTGGTGGGTAGACTTGGACTTGGTGATACCCAGAACGAAGATCTATAGTTGACATGTAAGGAGTATGCTTGGCTTCATGTAAAAGGTCGTCCATTCGAGGTAATGGATATTTATCTGCTACTGTGTTTTCATTTAATTTTCTATAATCTATGCATAATCTTACACTGTCATCGGGTTTTGGTACGAGGACCACAGGCGAAGCATAAGGTGATTCACATTCTTCTATGATTCCTTGAGCTAGAAGATTATCTAATTCCTTCTTAAGAATTTCTTTTTTAGCAGGAGTCATTCGATAAGGTGGTACAGCAACAGGAGCACTATCACCTGTATTGATACGATGCTCAACAAATGGGGTTGTCTCTCCCCCTGGTTGAAAACACTTTTCATACTTTTTCAGGAGATCATTAAGTCTTTCCCTTTCATCAGGACTTAAATTTTTGCCTTCGTCTTCACGTAAAGCATATGGGCTAACTTCGACAGCACCAGCAGACGTACTATTTTCTTCTTCGTACTCATCCACAAAATCAAACTCTTTATGAGGTTTATCACTAAAATGCCATGTCTTTTTAGCGGTATCAAGCACCATGTTAGCATTGTGAAGGAAATCCATTCCTAAAAGGGTTCTATTACCTTTGGCATTTGGTAAAACAATAAACTCCGTTTTGAAAACTCGGCCTTCAATTTCTACGAGCACAGTGGCAGACAAAGTTTCTCTAGCCATCGTAATTCCGTCAGCCAGGGTTACATCATGAGTATGGGGATTCAATGCAACACCAGTTTTCATAAATAATTTATACATTCGTTCTCCTGCAATAGAACGATTGGCTCCTGTATCTGCACAGACTAACACCTTCTTATTGCAGATCGTTATAGGCACATTTGGAGCTGAAACTGCTGATGTATTTAAACTATACAGCTCAAGACGTTGAGCTTGCACTGTTTGTTTCTCAATCGTAGGGGAACAATTTGGGCATTTCTTCTTTATAAACCCCATTTTGCCACAACCATAGCAGAATACACCGGATTCTAAGCGTCGATTATTAAATGTAGGAGAAGATCTATCTTTTGGAGGCTTATTCTGCTTCCATGTATTTTCTCGACGAGAATAATCTTTTTTCTTCTGGGGTACAACCGAGTCTTCGTTAGGGAACGTAGATCTTATGGTATCATACGCATCTAATTTTCCGGCAAGGTCGACTGGTGAATTTAAATGTTCCCAATCATCTAACATATGTTGTTTGCATTCGACAGGCACGCGCCTTTTCATCTGATCCGCTATGATCAGATCCTGAAGAGCTTCAAAAGACGTTACATTTAACTCTTTAAGCCAGTTTTCAAAGTAAGCACGTAACTCGAAGTAATAATCTCTCCAAGTAATTTCTTTATCTTTGCAATGCGTGAAAAACAGCTGCCTAAACCTTTCAGCGCTAATTTTAAACCTTTTTAGAAGTAGACCTTTAACATGTGAAAAATCTGAAGCGTTTTCTTCTTTTTCACGAGCAATAAGCGTAGATATAGAAGAGGGTACAACACTTAGTAAATAAGAAACCCAGAGGTGTTCTGGTACCTTCGAAAGCTTTAACTGTCGTTCCAGGAGCACCAAAAACAATGTTACATCATCTGTCTCTGGCTTAAATGTAGGCAACAGCTTCTGGATATCTATTTTACTCTCTGGATGAGACATTATCCCTGCCGCATTACCACCTACCGCTCCACTGGAAACACTTTGGCTCTGAGCCTGTAACTTAAGCTTCTCAAGCTCAAAATTCATCTCAAACTTTTTTAATTCCAGTTCTTCCGAACGACGCTTCTCTTCTAATTTACGCTGTTCTAACTCAGCTGCTTTTTGTTTTTCCTCTAAGTCTCGTCTACGTTGTTCTTCCTCGCGAGTCGCAATTTGGTTTCTGACTAACGAATTTACGAAATCAACTTCGTACGAGGGAGAGGATTTAATCTTATCACGCAATGTGACAACAGTCATAGAGGGTTGTACATCTAAATTCATTTCTAAAGCGACCTGAAATAGGTCTTCTTTTCGTGCTTTGTTGAGGTCGGACATTTGTAAATTTAGCAAACAACAAGATATATACCCACTAATGCTAAAAATTCGTTTAAATAAATTGTTCCCCGGACGTGAGCTTTGCTTTACAACTCATATAAACAAGACATTAATAAAACAAAACAGTGAACTTTAACGTTAGCAAAATATACTTTTAAAATAATTAAACTTCATAAAACTTCATAAAAGTATCTTTAAAATTTAAACTTTATTATTTTTTTTAAGAAAATATACTTTAAATTACGTGTCATTTAATCAAAACATTATTTTAACTGATATAAAACTAGTACTGAATTGTTGGCAACATTCATAAACAATGTTCTAAATAAGTCAAAACATATCTGAATAATTAAAATGTCAAGCAATATTATTATCATATTATCAAGACAAGACTACGTAATATAGTTTTTTTTTCAATATAACTTTAAAAGAAAAGAAAATCTTATTTCATAAAAATAAATAAATAAATAAATGCAAAAACTTACTCAATCTGTTTTAAAAATCGTATTCAATGCTATTTCACAATATATCAAGAACTCTAAATTAAATGCTTAAAACAACTAACAATAGAACACTCAAATAAAATTTCTAATTAAATTCTGTTACCTTGCGAAACAAACAACAAAACAAACAAAAAAATAATTAATAAACACATACCGTATGACACTTGTATTGATGGTATCAATGTATTTTAATATATTTTTTTCATTCTCAACTTATTTCCCTTTTTGTAAAAAGAAAAGAAAAATAATATCAACACAAATAATTACTTATTTCATTATTTCTCAACTTTTTTTTTTTTTTTTTAATTCGAAGTAAGAAAATTTGTTAGTTTATCAAGATAAAAATTAAACATGCATGCAGAGAATGAAAATAAACAAAAGAATAAAAAATATAAGCATGGGGAGGGAAGGGGAATTACACAATATATAAATGAGCTGTAAAATAAATCAATAAATTAAAACTAAAAATATGAAAAATTTTACAAATAGAAAACAAAATATAGACACTTGTGGAAAGAATGCATTCTTTTGATAAAAATATGGATCCATTTTAAGAAAGTAACTTGAAGATTAAATAAATATTTGTTGAGTTACACCTGCAGGCACAAGAACTGAAAGTTTTTTTTTTTTAAAAGCATAGAAAACGTAGAATTCACAAACAAATATAAATGGCGTTATCGAAGCAAGATTAAATTCGAGAACATATATCGCAAACAAATAAAAATGGTGCTTGGCATATGATTATTCCGTGGAAATTTTTTCACAGCATTGAAGAACACATTTCACAAACAAACGAGCAACGACTGCTCGTGCCATTTTCTTGCATTAAACATGCATGCATTTTTATTTCGTGCGTATTTCACAATCGAATGATTTCACATTAACGAAACAAACTTGCTATGTTAATCATTTAAAATATACTTCACAAACAGACGAGCACGACCGCTCGAGCCATTTTTTTTTTCATTCTTATTAATCATATTTCATTATAAAAATATCGAACTTTTCTGGAACTAAGATAGCTGAATACTTTGAAATTGATTCGTAGCCAGACGTTGGGTAGCCATTTTGTAAGAAGTCGTCTTACAAATGTAGAAGAGAAGAAAGAAGTGATAACTTATCTTAATAAATATCTCGGGGTTGCATTCTTCTTTATAAACTTTTTATTACTTGAAAAGACGACACTTACAAATATAACACTAACGTACACACATTATATACAAATAAAGCTTTTACATAATTCTGGCGCACGCCACCATCACTAGATAAAACCACAATTCACAACCAACATTCCAATATCACTAAGAAAAAGAACATTTTTTTTTTAATAGAACTAGTGTTGCCAGATTTCTTTTAAACGAGAAATATTACAACTACATTTTTTTTTTTAATTTAGCAAAATTCAGGTCACGTGACGCGTGAGTTTATTTTTTTTTCTTTTATTCCTTTGGAAAGCGCGTGTTACAACACGTATTATTTTGTTTACACACCTGGAGATTCAGCACATTCCAATTCATATTTCTTTCATTATTTAAAAATAATTACTTAATTACCAGTTATGCTTAACTTTTGGACACCAGTGTATATACAGGGTGTTTCCAAATTTTTTTTTACAATAAAAGAGGGGTGATAGTATACATCAAGATAAACAATATTAAATCGGAGACCAAGGATCCCAAACGTTTTCCAAAGGAGGTAGCCGCCATTAAAGTTTAGGGATCAATATTTCAAATAAAAATAAAAAACAGAAAAATCGGTCGATTGATTTGCGGTTTTCACTAAAATTATTCTTTATGTCGGCATTTTCTTGAAGTTAAATTATAAAAATAAATTTCAAAAAATGCCGATAGAGGGCGCTTTAGACTTTGGAGTAACGAACAACTCTTTTTTGGCGTTATTTTTTGCATCTTATTAAATGCTTTCGCAAGATTAGACTTAAACTTAAATTTTGAGCTCAAAATCCGAATAGTAGGGAGTTGTTAAGTAGCACAAGCTGAACTGTGTTTAAGGGGGGGGGGTGTTCAAATTAAAAAAAATATTACAAAATGAAAAAATTTTCGATTTGTTTGCGGTTTAAAATAAAACTATTCTTTCTAGTCTAACTAAAGTCAGTATCTTCTTGAAAATAATTTTTAAAGATAAATTTAAAAAATTCCATTAGAGGGCGCCTTAAACTTCAGAGTAACCAACAATTAATTTTAACCATTATTTTTTTGTTCTAATTAAATGATTGCAAAAACTTATTAAATGTTTTTGGAAGCTTAGATTTAAACTTAAATTTTGAGCTCAAAATCTGAATAATTAGGAGTAGTTAAGTAGCTCAAATTGAAGTGTCTTCAGGATTTGAAATTTAACACTCCCCCCTCCTCGAACACAATTCAATTTTTCGCTACTTAAACACTCCCAACGATTCAGAATTTTAGCCCAAAATTTAAGTTTATGCATTTGAAAGCATTAATGAGATTAAAAAAATAACAGTTAAAAATAGTTGTACGCTACTCCAAAGCCTAAGGCGCCCTCTATCGGCATTTTGTGAAATTTATCTTTAAAATTTATTTTCAAGAAAATGCTGATTAAAAAATTAGTTTTAGCAAAAACCTCAAACGAAGCGACCAATATTTCCGTTTTTTATAATCATTTGAAATTTGAACCATCTGAACATAGTTCAGTTTGTCAACTTAACTACTCCCAACTATTCAGATTTTGAGTTCAAAATTTAAGTTTAAGTCTAAGCTTACGAAAGCATTTAATAAGATGCAAAAAATAACGCCAAAAAATAGTTGTTCGTTATTCCAAAGTCTAAAGCGCCTTCTAACGGCATTTTTGGAAAATTATCTCTATAATTTATTTTTAAGAAAATACCGACATAAAGAATAGTTTTAGTGAAAACCGTAAATCAATCGACCAATTTTTCCGTTTTTTAAAATCATTTGAAATTTGAACCCTCTGAACACAGTTTCGTTTGTGCTACTTAACCACTCCCACTTTCAGATTTTGAGCTCAAAATTTAAGTTTGAGTCTAAGCTTACGAAAACATTTAATGAGGTGCAAAAAATACCGGCAAAAAATAATTGTTCGTTACTCAAAGGCTAAAGCGCCCTCTATCGGCATTTTTGGAATCTTATCTTTATAATTTAATTTTAAGAAAATGCCGACATAAAGAATAATTTTAGTGAAAACCGCAAATCAATCGACCGATTTTTCCGTTTTTTATGTTTATTTAAAATTTTGGTCCCTAAACTTTAATGGCGGCTATCTCCTTTGACAAACGTTTGGGACCCTTGGTCTCTCATTTAATATTGTTTGTCTTGATGTGTACTATCACCCCTCTTTTATTGTAAAAAAATTTGGAAACACCCTGTATATATTAATTCATCATTCTAATTTATGATTTTCCTTGTTTTCTTTTAAACTATATTTTCATGTAGATGTAATATTATTAAAATACTTATTTTTATGCATATTTATTTTTAAAGGTATATATACAATCAACTCTTATAATATAATTTTTCGTTTTAATTTGAGACATGAAAAAAATATATTTAAAAAAATGTAATATTATAAAAAAATGAATAAGTATAAAGCATTTATTTATGTGTGTATGTAATACGTATTCAAGTATCTATATCCATGCATACATATATAATAAATATAAAAATGTTACACATATAACATTTATAATAAAAAAATGTGTTTATAAAAAAATTTAATACATATGTTTTCCGCTATTTTGAATAACTTGGTAAATGCTAAATCGGCCTTTTGGTGCCACTTTGGATTATTTCGCCAGCCGGGCCCACTGAAAAATGATGCAGATTTCTTTTCCCTCTCAATTTCACTATTCTTGAAGTATATCAAGATCATTGGAGTTCATCGCAACGGATTTTGCTGCGTGCAACAGAATCCTTCTATGTGTCTCTCTAAAAAAACTATAAATACTACATATTTAATTTTTAATATCAAAAACTTTATACCAAGTTTCAATAACACAGAAAATTTGCATGACAATAATAGTAATTCTGATATTAACAGTAGTTAAGAGAGTCTGAGACTAACAGCAGTTTCTGAGATTTAGAGCACAGTCAGACGTACAGACACATTGAACTCATAATTCTATTTTAACTAGTTTGCAACGTGTTAATAAGCATCAGCAAATAAAAACAGTCATTATAATTTTCTAAAAATTAAAAATAATCCAAAATGGAATAAACAGCTAATATAAAATATTTTACTAATTCAAATTATATCTTATACAGCTTGAGATCTCAAACGCACTGTTTATAGTTCTTTTAAGCGCAAATATATATAGGCACATTGCTACAATGGCTACATTGGCTACAATGCATTTAACAGTGCACTGTATATACATTTGCTTAACTGTATTTTTTAAATTATTCATAATCATACATTCTGCATAATATTTGGCTATTAAGCATTTTAATCATAAAAAAAAATTTAAGAACGTTTACATTCTAAATATGCAACTTATCATTAAGTATATCATTCTGTATTAATTGGATAAGCCGAAAGACTTTTTATAAAATTTGTTGAATGCTACCAAGTTTATGTAATTTTAGTCTTAAAAAATGTATTTGTCATCAAAGACAAAATATCAAAGCTCTTTGTTGAAAAGAATTGCCCCTGCTAGTAAAAAGGCAGCATAAACAACATTATCCTCAAGTCTAGGATAGAAACGTTGGTGTCCAGTTGACGTCATCAGAGAGAGGGAGGATACGTATTTTCCCAACTGTTAGATCTAGATATTGTGTCATCTCACACATTATGCATATTGATTTCCATTTTTTATGTTTTCAATATTCACTATATTATGTCACGATCCTACCAGCGAGTCAACACTTATTTAATTCTGCCCCCAGGGGGATACCTTCTTTAGGTATTCACAGACTTCACAACCCCGGGCACCTGAGTGATCTTTCTTTTTTCTTTTTCCTCTTACTTTTCTTGTCTTCCTTTCATCTCTTTGTTTCGCTCTCATTGTGGTTTCCTTTTTGAAGGTGAGGGCAATTCTGCATGAGCCGATATCCTGCATATCGACTCATGGAGAATTGTAAACCATCCACGTGTTGGCTGTGCGTGGCGACCCGTGTCCCTGGAAAGGTGGATCCTGGCAGTTGAGGGAAACCAACACATTGCTTTGGTCTCTGCTTCAAGTAGACGGGAGGTGCATATTGGTCCCGTATGCACCAGTTGGCTGGTCAGCAGACTTTTGTCACTGGCTTTAGGGATCAGGTGATCGGGCAAATACTAGTCATCTCGTTAAGGGTGGAGGCTGACATAGGTTTGTCTTGTGACCGTATGGTCCCTGGTTAGCACTGGTGCACGAATGTGCATCCCCTTGTTGGGCTCGGTAGTGGGTGTTGCGACCGGGGTCTGAATTTTATTATTTTTAACATGGATGGGAAAATTTAATTTCCTTCTTTCTCTCCCTAGTGGAGAGCAACAAACTGTACAGACTTTTTCCATCACTCACTTTTTTATCGTTAAACTTACTTATAGCCACTCTGATAGTTCCTTTGGCAAAACGTCACCATTTCTCATAGCAAAAATTTTCCAGTCTGTCTTAGGGGATGGTCATACTCTCAAAAAATTACAATCTGGGGATTTACTAGTTGAGGTTTCTACAGCTAAACAATCCCAGCTTCTCACTAATTGATCTACAGTAGGCTCTTTTTTCGTTTCTATACAAATACATAAATCTCTGAATACAAGCCGCGGTGTTATCTCTGAATCAGACCTCTTATTCTCTACAAAAGATGAACTCTTAGAAAATTTAAAAGACCAAAATTTCCTTGATGCACGTCGTATCACCAACCGTCGGAATGGACAAATCCTTCCTACAAAGCATGTCATTCTCACTTTCAATAGCCCTACTTTACCAACAAGAATCAAAGCCGCTTACCTGAATTGTCCTGTCAGACCTTACATTCCTAACCCTCTCCGTTGCTTTAAATGCCACCGTTACGGCCATACTAACACTACATGTCGTGGATCTGTTACCTGAGCACGTTGTGCAGAAGTCGGCCATGACAATAAATATTATGAAAAACCTAACTGGAACCGAGAAAAAGAAATTATCACAGTTAAAATTACTGAAAATATATTTTATCCTGATGCCCGAAAACTTGCTGAATCAAGAACCCCATCCGTCGGAGTATCTTACTGTAGCCTACTAAGACAACAGTCAAAATCAGCAAATCTTATAAGCACCCAAAGAGACCTTTGTTTTCCTCCCAGTAGCTCATCTATAAGAGTTCCACCAAAGATAAAAACATGTAGTGTGCATTCTATTACCAGCACAAGACATATACCAAAGCTAGAGCTTTGGCCACCATCATCTGAACCAGTTAAAATAGAATATCTAACTAGTCCACCACAAAATTTTTCAAAAAAGTTAAAAGAGTCAACCGAACATAAAAGTGAAAAAATCCCTGCTTCATCTGCATCTAATATCCGAAATCCTAATACTAGTTCAATTAAAAACCAATCCAAAAACTTTTAAGACTGTTCGTGGTTCTTCACAGTTTGCCACTGTGAAGAAAAAAGAAAAAAAAACATATCTTAACTCAACTATCATTAATTTGAAGGATCCCAAACAAATGCACCAATACGTGGAGGACGTTATGGAGTCACAGGCATACGACTCTAATACAGATGATGAGAATGCTGTTTTCGAGGAGTATGTACCCGATTAATTCTAGGTTTTAATTCTGCAATTTTTAGCTTGTTTTTGTACATTCATGTTTTACATTCTTTATTTTTAACTCATTCTACTCTTTTAACCGTGCCTTGTGTACAACATCTTATGCCTCTTTCATGTTTTTAGCATTGAATGTTTTTAACTTACCAGACGTTTTAATTACAGTTTTAACATGTTGTCATTACATTTTTCATTCTATTAAAGCCTTTTAATGTGAATTTTATATCTTAACTTTTACTTTACTTTATACTCTTAACTCGTATCCTCACCTTGTTTTTGGCGCAGCATATCCCTAAATGAACCTTGCGCCATAAAAATCCAATCAGCCAATCAACTTATTTAATTCTTTCATGAAGTGCAAAATTTATTTTAAAATCACATACTTAAATTTAAGCAGCATTAAATTTTATTGTATTTAATTACTTCAATGACATCTCATGATAGGAATTGATTCTAGGTTGCCAGGGTCGTTACGTCCTATTTAAGATGGAGTCCATTTATTTCCATACTGCCGAATTAAATATAAAATAATTTCGTTTTCATGCATAAGAGTGCACCAGCTGTTGGACAAAGATCTCTCTTTTTTATAAACTAGTTATTGTACAAAGGCACATCGTGTGCCATGTTTGACGTACAATTCCTGATTTATTAAAAAATTAAAATAAAAATCTCTTTTTGAAGCTTGTAATTGTTCATTAATACGAATACTGTTTTTTAATCATTTTCGAAATAACTATATAAGATATTACTTGATTATTCCGTCGACTGTTTTCGCCAAGTTATATGAATCGCCAAACTACTCGCCAAGTTATACAAATTGACACTATTTTTATTTTAAATAATGAAAAAAGAAATAAATTAGTAAAAAATTAATGAAAATACAAATGAAACATCGAATTAAAAATCCTTAAATAACATAACAAATATCTGTAACGTGTTTAATGTCAATTGAATGTGACAATTGCGATCAGCCATTACTGGTATTTAGTCTTATAATTTGATGATGGTTTTTTTTTACTCAACCAGATAATCAAGTTGTGCCCTGTATAATTAATGTTATTTCTATAAAGTAGAATATTCTATATATATATATATATATATATATATATATATACATTTACATATATATACTATATATATTACTTTTGAAAATGCGTTTTTCTATTTTATTTTTAAATAATCATTAAAGTTTCAAAATATTTTCCTCTTTAAAACTTGTATAAATGAATCAATTCTATAATCTATATTATACATATAATTTGCAAGATTTTATAAAATATGTTATAGAGGAAAATTATACAGATATATTTCTTTCACGTAAAACATGTCCCTCAAAACATTTTTTAAACTTCCTCTATACGTATTCAGATGTCTTTTCCAAAAATGCCTCAGCATATTATGTTAGCTTTATTAATGGCATCTTAAAGTGGTTTTGAAAAAAAAAATCTCTTCTAAAACTAAAGATATTACATCATTAAAAATTGTTTTCTTATTAAATTTAAAAACCTCTTAATTCTCAAAAAGTGCATTAAATAATTAGGCAGGATAAATAAATAAAAACTGGTTTTGAAAAATTTCAAGAATTGCTTTTAACTTAAAAATATTTTGGATTTTCTTAGAAGCTGTCTTATAAATTTACCGTACTTGAGTATAATTAGATTTGAAGTGAGCAAAAACATTTTAATTTCTTAAGTATGTTTAGATGAGGGTATTTATAAGGTATTTAAGTACAAAATTGAAAAGTAAAGTTTTATGAGCCAATTTTGAAAATTAAGATGCATAGAAATATAAGAAGCCTATAGGCGCCTTTCAACTTTTCGCTTTGTTTTTTAAGTTATTATTTTAATTAATTAATTTGCATTTTTAAATACTATTTTAATAAGTTGTTCACATTTTAATAAATTTCAAAATTGCTAAATAGCTAATAAATTGCTATTCTAATTAATTGTTCGTATTTTAGTAAATTTCAAAGTTGCTAAATAGCTAATAAATTGCACACAGTTATTTAACACAATCATTCAGTCATCGAATTTAGTTACTTAATATAAGCGATTTTGTAGAAAGGAAACGAACACTTAAAGACCTAACAAATTACTAATGGAACAAAATCGAACTTACATAATGCCTGATGCACTGCAGCAAAAGTAAACACCTTCGAATATTTAATTTGTTCTTTAGTTTTAAAAAAGTGTTTTTGCCATTACAAGTATAAGTTGCATTGCTAAATTATTTTTATAGTTGAAACTCTTATTATTATAGATGTCTTATAATGCCAAACTTCTAAGTGTGATTAGTAGTGTATTTGCGTTACTGGTTGAATATAAAAATAATTGCATATTTAGACATCTGATAAAATTATTCTTTAGTACAGATATCATTTCATACTAAACTAAAGTCGCTGTACAACTTTATAATTGACTTCTTTTCATATCTTGTTCCGCCCCACCAGTGGCCGAGAGGTTCTTTCCTCTCAACTGGTAGACGGCAGGTGCTGGGTTCGAACCCAATCGCGGCTGTCGGCATAACCGTTCGGAATTTTCGTAGTTTTCTTCGAACCTTGCGTAAATACGGGTTAATTTCCCTTAGAAAGACTCCCACGAAAGGCACCCCCCCTGGGCCTATATCCCTAGTGTAGATAATCGGCCGACAAAAATACACCAACACCAACACCATATCTTGTTCCATTCTCGAGAAAGAAAAGCTAATTCTGCAACTTTCTGCTAGACTACGGTAAAACTTGTGTCATCACATCGCAATAATAATTGAAGTATAATTTGACATCACATTTATGAATACACCTTTCGACGTTTGGAAATTAATAAGGGACGCTAGTGAACACTTGAAATAAAAGATATATTTCCATACTCACATCACATAAAAAATACACATTCATTTATATGTCATTTAGTCTATTTTCAAGAATATATATATATAATGTATTAGCAAACCCCGAGGCTTTTCTCGCGTAATATGAATTTGAAATATACAGTGATATTTGTATGCTTAAACTTTAATAAATGAAATTATACTTTTAGAAGTAATTAAAAAATTAACATTTAATCCACAGTTTGATTAAATTACATCACTGCATCAGACATAAGAACGATGAAATAAATGTGAAGAACTAAAGTTAATATTATATAAAATATAATAGAGAAAATATTTTCAAACTTTCATTTTCAATCCATAAGTTTATTACAGTATTCATTTGAAGTTTTGAAATTTGTATAAACCATCTTTTTAGTATGCATTTAAGTCTTAAAATTAACCATCGTGTCGAATTCCAAGCTTATTTTCTAATGTCTACAATCTGTCTAGGGTTACTGGCAACAGCATAAAATGCCTATGTCGAAGTTGGGGCTGTCAATATTAATTTTGAAATCGATTAGGTGTTTCCAATTGTTCTATAGAAACGTAACTATAAAAAAAAAAAATTAAATACTTTTTTAGAAAGTTTTTGTTTTTGTCAACTCCTGGTCACATTGCACAGGCTTAAAATATACCTTGCGTAGGATCAGATAAGTTCAACATTGATTCACAGACGTTGCTTTTATAATAGATTTATTATATCCTGAGACTGCATATAAATCGTAATTTAGCAATATTTTGGAACGTCTTTCTCTATTTTCCATTGCTTCACACCATTTGAATTTTAAATTTACCTTTGGACGTTCTTAGAGAACAGATATATTTTATAAGTAACTATCATGCGATATTTAAGATTTCTAGCCTTTTTAGTATCACAACAATCACAATTTAGAATGTTTTTTTACTGTAGTGCAAATAGAAGGCACAAATAATATAGCTTATGTTTCAATATTTTCTATAACCACCAATTCGCAACCATGAATTTTTTAAATCGGTTTTGATATTTCATAAAATGCATAAAAGTCATAATTTAGAACGACTTAGAAAGCATTTCGTTCACTTCATCTTTTTAAATTTTGACTTTTCTTTCGACAGTTCTTAGAAAGAATTTGCATCTTTTAAGTAGTTATGCAAAATTTCAAAATGATCGATTCCTCAGTTGTGTAAAAAAAGCAATTAAGAACAATTTTTACTCTTGTAGCACTCAAGTGGTAGTAACAACAATATAAAATATAGCCTATATTGAATCAGAGACTATCATCATCAATTTGCAACCATTACTTTGAAATCGATAAGATATTTACTAAATACAGAAATCGCAATTTAGAACGTTTTTAGAACTTTTTCACGCATTTCCGCCCCTTTTAAATTTCGTTGTTTTACGAAATGTTCTTATAGAATATTTATCTATTATAATGCATTTTTAGAGCGTTTATTGCTCCTGTACCCCCTTTTTTCTTTGAGGTAGTGACACTGAAATCAGATACAACCTATGTTGGAGAAAGAACTGTCACTATCATTTTGACATCATTGTTTTTTTAAATTGGTTCATTACTTCCCGAGATTGCTTAAAACTCGCAATTTAGAACGTTTTTAGAACACTTCGTGCATTTTCACCTACTTTGAATGTAATTTTTTTAGGAAATGTTCTTAGAGATCATTTATATCTTATAAGTAATTAGCAAAACCCGCGGCTTTGCTCGTATAATAGTTGAAATATTCCAAGTGATATTTATATATCTGACTTTCATTAGAAGTAATAATGCATTTAGGAATAATTCGAAAGCTTCCATTTAAGCTACAGCTTGACTAAATTTTATTCTTACATGCATTATTCCGAAATGAGACATAAAAATAATACGAAGAACTAAAGATAATTTTAAATAAACGATAATTTAAATAATATTTTAAAACTTTTATGCTTAATTCACACATTCCTTTCAGTATTAATCTGAAGTATTTATTCTTTTTTAGAAACATCTTCGTCTACATATACATTTTTAAATTAATCATCATATCAAAATCCAAGTTTCTTTTCTAAAGTTCTACCATCTCTCGTGTGTTAGTGGTATTATCATTAAATGCCTGTGTTAGAAAAGGAACGGTCACCATTATTTTGCAAATGTTAATTTTTAAATCGGTTTGATATTTTTTAAAATAACAAAGGGACGCAATTTAGAAAAGTTTTGAAGACTTTTGTAGAATATTTGTTGTTTCTGTTTACCCCGAGTGGTAGCTGTACTGGCATAGAATATAGAGGATCATGAGAATGTAGGATGATTAAAATGTTCTATGTAGAATGCATAGAGTGTCACTGTTGATTTGAAACCATCGATTTTATAATCGGTTTTTTACTTCATGAGCTTGCACAGAAATTGCAATTTACAGAATTTTTAGAACGCTATTCGCACCACCTCTTCGCTTCTCAACTTTTAATTTCAAATTTACTCTTGACAGCTATCAGAAGACATTTATATTTCGTAAATGACTGCCATAGAAATTTAAAGTTTCTAGACTCCTTAGTACAATTAAAATCCCTATTTTGAATAATTTTGGATCCTGATCCCTCTGTTGATATTGTCACCGAAGTAAAATGTAGCTTACATTTGTTATGTTTCAATAGCTTCGGTCACTATCAATGTACTTTTGAAATCGGTTTGATACGTGCTCAGATCGCTTACAGATTGCTATTTAGAAAGTTTTTGCTTTATTAAAAATCTGCAGGATTTACTGCATCGAAAATCTACCTCTTTTACAGACTATCTTTATTCTGACCAATGAGAATGCTTTACTATTTAGTCAAGTAACAGATTTTTGCCAAAGCGGTGGAGGGATGATAAAGCGAACTCATTATTAACTCTTATTTTGCAAATGTTAATTTTTAAATCGGTTTGATATTTTTTAAAATAACAAAGGGACGCAATTTAGAAAAGTTTTGAAGACTTTTGTAGAATATTTGTTGTTTCTGTTTACCCCGAGTGGTAGCTGTACTGGCATAGAATATAGAGGATCATGAGAATGTAGGATGATTAAAATGTTCTATGTAGAATGCATAGAGTGTCACTGTTGATTTGAAACCATCGATTTTATAATCGGTTTTTTACTTCATGAGCTTGCACAGAAATTGCAATTTACAGAATTTTTAGAACGCTATTCGCACCACCTCTTCGCTTCTCAACTTTTAATTTCAAATTTACTCTTGACAGCTCTCAGAAGACATTTATATTTCGTAAATGACTGCCATAGAAATTTAAAGTTTCTAGACTCCTTAGTACAATTAAAATCCCTATTTTGAATAATTTTGGATCCTGATCCCTCTGTTGATATTGTCACCGAAGTAAAATGTAGCTTACATTTGTTATGTTTCAATAGCTTCGGTCACTATCAATGTACTTTTGAAATCGGTTTGATACGTGCTCAGATCGCTTACAGATTGCTATTTAGAAAGTTTTTGCTTTATTAAAAATCTGCAGGATTTACTGCATCGAAAATCTACCTCTTTTACAGACTATCTTTATTCTGACCAATGAGAATGCTTTACTATTTAGTCAAGTAACAGATTTTTGCCAAAGCGGTGGAGGGATGATAAAGCGAACTCTGCACAATTTTAAAACTATAGGCCGCTTTTTCGCGGCCCCTCCCTACACACACACACATTTTAAAATTCCAATTATTAAGGAAATGCTGCACATCATTTATATATTATAAGTAATTACCATGCTAAATTTCATGCTTATAGTCCCTTCAGTAACACAAAAAACGCATCTTTAGAACGAGTTTTGTTCTTAAATCCCGTTAGATTTGTAGCATTGAAATAAGATATAGCCTATGATTGATTCCGGGCAAAAAATCATCATTTTGGTACCATTACTTTTGAAATCGGTTCGGTAGTTCCGAAGATTAGCCCCTTCAAAGAAACAAAATGTTCTTCTTTATAATATAGATATATACGACATAAGATATAGCGTATGCTTGATTCCGGGCAAAAACCATGTATTTGGTACCATTACTTTTGCAATCGGTTCGGTAGTTCCGGTGATTAGCCCCTACAAGCAAACAAAATTTTCCTCTTTATAATATAGGTATATACGGCATAAGATATAGTCTATGTTTGATTCCGGACAAAAACCATGTATTTGGTATCATTACTTTTCCAATTGGTTTGGTAGTTCCGGAGATTAGCCCCTACAAACAAACTTTTCCTCTTAATAATATAAGTATAGACGACAAAAGATATAGCTTATATTTCATTCCGGGTACACAACATCATGTTGATATCATTACCTTTGAAATCGGTTCGGTACTTCCGGTGATTAGACCCACTAAACAAACAAAGAAACAAACTTTTCTTCGTTATAATATAGGTGTAGACGACATAAGATATAAACTATGTTTGATTCCGGGCGAACACCATAATTTTGGCACCATTACTTTTGAAATCGGTTAGGTAGCTGCGAAGTTATGGCACAGACATAAGATTTAGCCTATGTCTGATTCCGGACGAACACCATCTATCTGGTAAAATTTCTTTTGAAATCGGTTCAATAGTTCCGCAGATTAGCCCCTATAAACAAAAAAATTCATCTTTATAATATATGTATAGACGACATAAAATATAACTGTGTTTGATCCCCGCTGAACACCATCTATGTGGTAAAATTACTTTTGAAATCGGTTCGGTAGTTCCGGAGATTAGCCCTTATAAACAAACAAGCTTTTCCTCTTTATAATATAAGTACAGATGACATAAGATTAGGCTTATATTTGATTCCGATTGAATACCAGCATTTTAGTACCATTACTTTTGAAATCTCTTGGGTAGTTTCGAAGTTATGGCATAGACAGAAGATTTAGCCAATGTTTGATTCCGGGAGAACACCATGTATCTGGTAAAATTACTTTTGAAATTCGTTCGGTAGTTCCACAGATTAGCCCCTACAAACAAAAAAAAAAAACCTCTTTATAATATAGGTATAGACGACAGAACATATAGTATATCTTCCGGGCGAACACCATCATTTTGGTACCATTACTTTTGAGAGCGGTTTATTAGATCTGGAGATTAACCCCTACAAAGAAACAAAGAAACAAACAAACTTTTCTTCTTAATAATATAGGTATAGACAACATAAGAAATAGACTATGTTACATTTGGAGCGAACGCCATCATTTAGGTGCTATTACTTTTAAAATCGGTTCGGTAGTTCCGGAGATCAGCTCCTACAAACAAACAAACTTTTCCTCTTTAAAATATAGGTATATACAACATAAAATATAGCCTATGTTTGATTCCGGGTGAACACCATCATTTTGGACCATTACTTTTTAAATTGATTCAGTAGTTCTAGAGATTAGTCCCTACAAACAAACAAACTTTTATCTATACTAATATTATAAAGAGGAAAGATTTGATTGTTTGTTTGTTTGTTTGTTTGAATTGAATAGGCTCCGAAACTACTTGACGGTTTTGAAAAACTCTTTCACCGTTGGAAAGCTACACTATTTCCGGTGAACATAGGCTAATTTTTAATTGATTTATTCAAATATCTTCCTTAATAATTCAAAATTTCATTATTTTTCATACAGAATCGGTTAAAATTTTTCCGATAAAAAATAACCATTTTCTTTCCCGTTGCCAAAAAAATCAAAATATGGAAAATAATTTCTCCTCGGCAATTAATTTTTAGTTGAACAGTATCCACGTGAAAAATTAAAATGAAAAAAATTCAAAGGAAAATAAATATGACGTCATTTATTATATTATCGGAAGTTTTGTTTGCACAGATATCATATACACACCGAGGTAACTAATGGACACTAAATTAATGTTATTTTGCCTGGCATGGCAACCCGACTATTGTTATTTAATTATTAATAAAAAAAAAATTATTTCCTTTCTCTTCTTTAAAATTATGTAAACTGTTTTGTTCGATACTTATTATTTAAATACTAATTATTATTATTTTTTAAATAATAGAAAATAATTTAAATGTATATATGAAACTGGTATTCGAAAACGATTTTTCCGCCAAATTAGTCAAAAATTATCGATCATATAATTATCGATCTTTTAGATCATAATTCCGATTACAGAAAATGAGTCAGATTATTTAATTAGAAATTATTAAATTTATGTTTTTTTATTATGAAACAGACGAAGAAAAGAAAATTTACTATTGCTGCCTGACTGGAGAATTATCCTTGATGTTATTTTAAAAAACTATCGAAATGGCGAATTTTTAATTATTTGTTTACGTTTTTTTTTTGTTTATATTATTGCAAACATTTTTCCACTTTTATACACGCATCACCTTGGCGTGATTTTTTTATGATGCCAATTTGGAGAACACTGCGTTTTCAAATACCAATTACATTTATATTACTCTTATTTATTTTCTATTATTTTAAAAAGGAAATAATAATAATAAACTAAGTCAATAAATAATTATGGAACAAAACAATTTATATAATTTTAAAAGAGAAAAGAAAAATAATGAAATAATTTACTCAAAAATAATCAACTATTACCGGATTACCACGTGAGGCATAAAATCGCAATTTGCTGCAATAGCGCCAACGGGATCCGTAGATGACACCTGCCCTACATATTATTGGCAATATTATTGTTTATACAATTTGTTTATATAATTTGGTAATACTTGATAATCCCATCGACCATTTGACATTAAATTTGTTATACGTAATTGTTACTTCATCAACCAATTTTAATTCGATGTTTATTTGTATTTCTATTAACATTTTAGTAGTTTATTGATTCTTTGGTTATCTATACTAATATTATAAAGAGGAAAGATTTGATTGTTTGTTTGTTTGTTTGAATTGAATAGGCTCCGAAACTACTTGACGGATTTGAAAAGTCAACTAATTTTAATTCGATATTTTATCTCTTTTCCTATTAATATTTTAGTAATTTATTAATTCTTTGGTTATTTAAAATAAAAATTATATCCATTTGTATAATTTGGCGAAATTGATTGACGGAATAATCAAATGGTACCAATTGTTTGTTTACACTCTATATGGATATTTAGGTTGATAGAATTAGCGTACTTATCGAGTCTCCGCCAAGTCATATGCCAGGCAGTCATTAAATCGTGTTTTAGCCTTACTATTATATCTTTTTCATCTGCAATTATTTTACCATCACTAAAAAGGGGTACTTCTAGGTTATCCCGTCGACCAATTTCGCCAAATTATACAAATTGCCAAACTAATAGCCAAATTATACATGTTGACATAATTTTTATTTTAAATAACGAAAAAACAAATAATTAGTAGAATATTAATAAAAATATTAATAAAAAGTCGAAATAAAAATCCCTTAATGACATTTTAAACACGTGAATCGCATTTAATGTCATTGAATGTGACATTCACGATCATCCATTATTGGCATTTAATCTTATAGTTTGGATTTAATTTCTGGTCGACGGGATAACCTAGAAGTACCTAAAAAAGAAATATTTTGAATGTGAAAGAAAAATCATTATCATGAAAAAATATTTGCAATTAATTTATCATTCATTCTAATAAAAAAAGGTACTACTAGGTTATCCCGTCGACCAAAAAATTATCGCCAAACTATCAGATTACATGCTAATAATAGATGATCGTGAATGTCGCATTTAATGACATTAAATACGATTCACGTGTTTAAGGGGACAAGGGACCTTGAAATCCTTAAATATTTTTTTTTTATTTTTTGTAAATTTTGCCTAAATATTATTCAAGGGTACATTATATGCATTATAACATGCATTTATCACAAAAAAAAATGCAAAAAAAAAAATTATTTTTGACAAAAAAATGGCATTTTACGCAGCGTCTTCGAAATCTTCGAAATGCGGACTGCGCATTCCATATCAATGAAAATCCCCAATATTTTTTATGAAAGTTTGTTTTATATATATAAACAAAATTGTGCATCGAATTTTGAATATTTGAATTTAAAAGTTAAAAAAAAAATTGAAATTTTGAAATTTTTTCGAAAATTTTTTCAAAATTTTCAATTTTTTTTTTTTTTTTACTTCTTAAAATTTAAATATGTAAAAATCGATGCTTTATTTTGTTTATATATATAAAACATACTTTTCAAAAAAATATTGGGGATTTTCATAGATATGGAAAGCGCAGGGGGCATTTCGAAGATTTCGAAGACGCTGCGTAAAATTCCATTTTTTTCTCAAAAATAATATTTTTTTAAAAATATTTTTGTAATAAATGCATGCCATAATGCATATAATGCACCCTTGAATAATATTTAAGATGAAATTTACAAAAAATAAAAAAAAAATTGAAAAAATTTGAAAATTTTGAAAAAAATTTCGAAAAAATTTCAAAATTTCAATTTTTTTTTTTAACTTTTAAATTCAAATATTCAAAATTGGATGCACAATTTTGTTTATATATATAAAACAAACTTTCATAAAAAATATTGGGGATTTTCATTGATATGGAATGCGCAGTCCGCATTTCGAAGACTCGTAAAATGCCATTTTTTTGTCAAAAATAATTTTTTTTTCGCATTTTTTTTGTGATAAATGCATGTTATAATGCATATAATGTACCCTTGAATAATATTTAGGTGAAATTTACAAAAAATAAAAAAAATTATTTTTAAGGATTTCAAGGTTCCTTGTCCCCTTAAAATGTCATTAAACGATTTTTATTTCGAATTTTTATTAATATTTTACTAATTTTTTTTTGTGTGTGCATATTTTAGTGCATTTTTTCATGCTTAATTGAATGGTACTAAGCAAATTCTTTTAAATCCAGTACTTGGTGAGATACTTCACATTTTCCTAATTTGGCGATGTCTTCGGCGCAAAAACCTGAAATTTTGAATCTTTATCTATATATATATATATATATATATATATATATATATATATATATATATATATATATATATATATATATATATATATATATATATATATATATATATATATATATATATTCTTTCCTTTAGGAAGTTCATCGGATGGTCTAAAATAATAACATGTTTCACCATACCTCAGAAGCAAATTCAGGTAGAAGCAATTCAAGTGGAATTCAAGATAAAAAAACCTACTAAAAAAATCTTAATTACTTTAGTACTTTTATAATTTGTCAGTTATTTAGTCATTTTAGAGGTATTTTGTCGTCAAAATGAACTTTGAACTGACCAATGTAAGATTACATAAATCAGACAAAAATTGTGGGTATTTGATTCTATATTAAGATTGTTTATTTAAATATATTTCGTTTGATTCAAGATTATTTTAGAGATACTGACCAGCGTAGCGGGCGAAGGCTGCTAGTTCTTTATAATATAGGTATATATGACATAAGCTATAGCCCATGTTTGATTCCGCGCGAACACCATCTAATTTGTAAAATTATGTTTGAAATCGGTTCGGTAGTTCCGAAGTGGTGGCATAGATATAAGATATAGTCTATGTTTGATTCTGGGCAAGCACCATCATTTTGGTACTATTACTTTTGAAATCGGTTCGATAGTTCCTGAGATTAGCCCCTACAAACAAACAATCAAACACATTTTACCTCTTTATAATATAGATAATAGATAATAGATAAATATAATAGATTAACATGCCAAATTTCTTGTTTCTAGACATTTCAGTAATACAAAAAATGGCATTCTTAGATTTTTTTTTTACTCCTGTACCCTTTTGGACTTGTGGCATCAACATAAAGACTATGTTGGAGCGAAGACTCTTACCATCATTTTTACATCATTTTTTTCAAAAATCGGTTCGTTAATTCCCGAGATTGCTTAGAAATCGCACGTTAGACGTTTTTAGAACGATTTTGTGCAATTTCATCTCTTTTAAAAATTCAGTATTTTTAAAGAAATGCTCTTAGAGACCGTTTATATCTTATAAGCAACTAACATGTCAAATTTCATGTTTCTGTAACCTTCTGAACGTGGAAAATATCCTAAAAATTAGATTTTTAGAACGTTTTCTACTCCTACACCTATTTTGGATTCGTGCATCGATATAAGATGGGGCCTATGTTTGATTCGGGGCAAACACTGTCATTTTGGTACCACTATTTTTGTAATCGGTACGGTAGTTCTTGAGATTACTCCTTTGAAATAAACAAAATTTACCTTTTTTATTAGAGGTTCAGATTAAAAATCAGCTATTTATAAATGTACTTAAATAAATTTTAAGCTTCAGTTAGTACTTGATTTTAATGGTAGTGCAAATTACAAATAAAATCCACCTTCGTTTGAAAAGGCTGACAGAAAAATGCGGTTGCTGTAGGCACACTATTTAAAACATTTGCACTGTCCCTTGAATTGAGACGATAGCATTTTCTATAATTTTCTGTAAAAAAAAAAAGGAGGAAATTAATTTTATCAAATCATTAGTATTTAAATATAAAAGATCTTTCAAACTCCATTTTTATGTCAGTGCGTAGTCCAAGTATTCAGGGGGCAATGCAAAATGATATGAGATAACACAATTTTCTGGATCACTCTACTTACGAAATTTCCAAAGCTGAGCAAAAAATTACTAAAATCTGAGTATGTCGCATAGTCAAAATGGCTTAGAATAAATTCAGTCAAAATTAAAACAAGCATTTTCTGATTTCTGAAAACATGAACATAACATGACGATTTATCCACGATGATTATTCGTGATTTACATGATGTTTGTATTTATATATTACTTCTACTTAAAGCAACTGCGAAGTCTTTCTTTAACGATTTTTTCCATACTTTGGTTTCGAAAGCTGAAGGACAAACTCTAGGTTTCTGTGATAACATTACGACGGCTGTTAATTTGTCTTACGCAAACTCGTTAAACATGTAGTTCACCACATTTCATGCTATAAAATATTATTGAAAAGAGATTTTCATTCGAAAAATAATTTCGTTCATAAAAAATGACATAAGAGGAACAAATTCATTTGCCCTAGTAAAGTTTACTACTTGCAGAAAATAAAAAGACATTTTCTTTTAAACTTCTGGTATTTTAGAATTGAAATTTTTAAGTCGTTTCATTTCAAACAAAAAATTTCATATCGAAATGAATGCATCGATTCATACAGATTTCAAAGTGCGATTTTTCTCACTGCTGTCTTAGACGGAGTTTTCAGAGCATCTGTAAGGTTCCCAGAATTTAGAGACATATATTTCCTAAAATTATTATTTAATTTATATAACCTAAGAGAATGTAAGTCAGAGAAAGTTTTTAGAAGTTATTGAAATTCCAGTTCTATGGACATTTCAACATTTTTTGTCAGTGCATAGTTCTTGTATCTGATTGATCTTGTGTTGATACACAATATTATAATTTTTATTTGACAATGATACTTTTAATTATACATATAAGCATATTTATAAAACTTAAGATAAGTAAAACAAATGTAGCGCGTCCCGATATGAAAACCCAGGTCTGCTGGACACGGAGTTAACGCCATACCAACAGAGCTACAATCAACCATGCCCTTAATTTTTAAAGCATGAATTGAAGTTCTGTCATATTAATAGTCCCCCTTCTTTATCAAGAAAAAAGGAGCGTTGTATAAAATCCATTGAACTTGAGGGTAATGGGTCGTTTTGATTATTAAAATAATCAATATCTGTAATTGTCAAGGTTTGCCCTGTCCTTGTTATTATTCATGATTGGTGAATAACGATGAGCAAACAAAACAGGTTTACGTATTGCTTATATTTTCTTCAATTGTTCGCCTAAGCCTTTAACAGATATTTTTGTTTGTATTCAAAATCCAGCTTACAATTTTTCAAAATATCTATATTAATTTATAATAGAATAATATTAAAACGCAGCAACGTTATAATCCAAAACTGTTTCAAAGAAAAATCATATTGAAAAGTAGTATTAAAAGAAATTGGACTAAGAACTACATTTGAAGAAATATATTTCAAAGTTATAAAATAAATTAGACATAAGCTTCCAACTCGAGTAAGATTGGAGTAGGAAATAGAAATATCTTGGTTTCTCTATTTTCATGGAGTCCTTGCTTTAATACTCTTTTGACTAGATAGTTTAAAATTTCTTTAAGAGAAAATGTTTCTGTAATTTCGGGCAACCATTGTAGCTCTTGAGAGAAAGATTGCTTTCATCATTTTCTCTTAAAATTAGATAATCTACTAGATTGGATGGCATAAAATTTTTAAAATGGAATTTGGAAGTAATGTTTTTTTCTTAAATTGAAGATTGATTAGTTTGATATTTTGAATGTTATAACCTTTAAAAATTACTTTTATTCATTAGAACAATTTTTTACGTCTGTTATATTGCCTTTTCTTTAGAAATGTAAGATATACTTTTATTTAAACAACTTGAATGGTTGAAAATTGCTTTTATTCATTAGAAAAATTTTTTACGTCTCATACATTGCCTTTTTATTAGAAATGTAAGATAAACTTTCATTTAAAAAACTTGAATGGTTGATTTGTTTTATATTTTAAAGAATATTATGTAGAGTTATTTTGTTTGAATTTTTAAGAAACAAGAAATAGTTTTTGATTTAGAGAAATTAGTATGTTTTTGTGTGTTATTTGTGACAAAGCAACTACTATTTTCCTTCATTTAAAAGAAATCTTCTTGAACTTAAACAATAAATTGAATTAAAAGAGCCTAATTAAATCCCCGATTTGAATGTAGCAATATTAAGTAACAAAAACATGGCAACTAGATCATCGCTGTCGTCGTTCTGATGCTGGAAAAACATATGAATAAATTTCTTTTTTACTACATTTTTTTTAACTTCAATTATTTCACAATTAATGTATATGCTGTTGAAAAAAAAATATCTTTCAAATGTAGTGTGTTTGATTCTGTATGTCATTTTATTAAAATTCATGTTTTTGCAATAATTTTCAAGCAGGATTAATATATAATAGATATAAATCTTGTGCAAGCGAGAGGTAAGCCAATTTATCCTTAAAAAAATCAAAAAACTTAGCATTCGTTTTTTGACAATATTTTAAAGCAAATTTAAAAAATCAAAAATTAAACAGAATACTATAAATAAAATACAAATTTAACAACTATGTAAATCAACCACTCACTTTAACTGTTCAAAATATCGTATCCAAAATGCAAAAATCTGTAAGCAAAATATGTATTTTGCAAGCCAAACCGCCGAACATAGGAGATCACAGAGCATCGAAATCGGTCAGTGACGCCTATAGCGAAAACCTAACTATGAAATTTTACAGATTTTTCTTTGCAAAAGAACCATATTTTAACTATTGTATTGAAGCAATAGGTACTTATTTTTCGTGAGAATTCTGGTTTAAGAAAAGAAGGTCATTTGGATCAATAGCTTCTGAGGATTAAGGATATTTTTTAGAATAATTGACTTTGCTTCGTTCACCGAATTTTCCGCTGATAAACGAGATTTCCTACCATAATAATACCGTTTAATACTAAAAGCAGAAAAAAATGAACCTGCCCACTTTTCGTTTTCAAACTACCGTTAAAATTGTACATATCCTATGAAATGTGTGAGTTTAGATGATACATTCCTATTGTGGTAAAATTGAGTGAAATTGCACCACCTTATTTGTTAATCCTGCTGTATAAAGTTGTGCAAAATAAATGTCAACATAAACCCTCTATTATACAAACAAGAAGAAGCTCGGATTCTGTAGAAAAATTAAATTTTAGTCAGCCGAAGCTAATCAAAGTCTGTGATGACCTATATTTCGATTCAGAATAAGGCCGTTAAATTCACCATATTACTTTCCGACTTTTTACTGCGGAAAGAGTTCGGTCGAGTGCCTTCCCTCCACAGTCCCTTTCGCTTTTCTACTCTTATTTCAACTCTCTAGCAGAAGCCTGAAAGAAAACTCCCTACTCACGTCCCAAGAGCCGAAACTCCAAATAGGAGCCAGGTTTTATAGGCCATTTTCCTTTTCTTTTTTCTTTTCAATTTTTATTATATTTCTTTCTTTTTAACTATTTGGAAAACCATTGTCCTCGGTAGAGAACTGGGAAATCTGAAGTATATATGAATCTTTTTATTGGTTGAATTCTGCAACTTTTTTTATTTTATTCGTTTTCTGATTGATCCATGTTTAATGTCCAAAAATGGATACTTCTATTGTCGCGATGATAAAAAAATAATAAAAACTGTAAATAACAATAATAATAATTTTAAAACAAAATGTAATAACGATTTCAAACACATTTCATTTAAAAGTGCATTTTTTTTTCTCTCGGCAACGGTATAAAAATTTGAAATGTGCGATGTTTAGAAATTTAAAAATTTCCAGTTCCGAAAATTGTAAAAGTGAAATTTCATTTAAAATTTGTTTATGATGGGTCCAGGAATATTAATGCTTAATCCATGTCGTACGTAATGTGAGGTGTTCAGAAATCACTCTGATTAACTCCATCAAATAAAAATGCACATTTTAAACAGTTAAAGTTGTATATCTATAAACAACTGGTTTTTTATCATTGATCTAGGAATATTAACGTTTAATGCATGGCGTATGTAATATATGACTCGTTATGATCGTTCTAAAAATTATATTTATTATTACTATTCATTTAAGTATAGAATTTATTTATAAGTCTTTAAAATTTTAGTCTTTGAAAATATCATTTTTCAATAGTCGATATAGTTTGTTAAATTACAGTTCTGTTGTTGTTGTTGCCTTAAAATAATAGAAAAGTTAATTAAGTATCTAGAAGGAGTACTTGATACAGAAGGTAGCAACGTACTCGCTGTTGATCCTTTTACCCTTTTAATAGTAACCTCGAACAGTAATCCGTAATCTCAACCACGAAAGATGTCATCAGAAAAATTTTAAAAATTAAATTGAAGTTTAGTCCATCAATCAGTAAGTCGGTTGGATACAAAAATCGGAAGGAATGCACAGACAATTTTTCACAACTATACAAAAATTTGTATAAATTTTGAATATTTGTTTTAATTAATTTTTTTTCTTGTAAATGGGGAAAAAGCCAATTGCGTGTCCAGTTAGACACAAAATAAAATTTTTAGAATTAAGGAGAAAAGAAAACATTGCAACTCGGAAACTTTGTATAATCCAAAAATCTATAATCATATCTCCTGATAAAAAAGCGTTCCTGTATGAAAAAAATCTAATTGGATTTTCGTTAAATATCATTTGATAATAATAATAATTCGTTATAAAATAGAATTCTAAACAAAAAGAAAGTTGCTGTACAAAATATACGTTATTCATAAATTTAAAGATGATGTAAAAATAAAAAAAAATAAAAAGTAAATCAATAAAACGGCTGTACTAAAATTGTTTTTTTACGTTTCCATTGCTTATCCCTTTTTGAAAATAATTTTTGACGATGCATCAATGTAGAATGTTTCCTGCTGATTTTTGTTTTTAGAACATTTTAATTTTTGAAGATGGTTTTGAAGTTTAATTCAAAACATTAAGTTTTATTTCAATTGTTTGTTTTTATTTTTAGATCATCTTTAAATTCACGAATAAAGTATTCATTGGATAGCAACTACTATTTTATTTCGTATTCAAAAAGTAATTTATTGAATGTTCTTATGCTTGTTGTTCTACCTGACATACGGTAAGCAATTTTTTCAATTTGATTTCATGAATCAATTCACTTTGTTATTTTCAAAAATTAAACGTTTAATTTGATAAATCTGTTATTTATAAGGAATCGTATTTATTTAATCAAACCTAAAGAAGCACACTCATCCTATTTCTTGTATTTAGTCCTAATTGATTACAGAATTGTCAAAATATTATGCTGCACTGTCTTGATTCTTAACATTATCTCGAAATTTCTAAATTTAAATGATATTTATGGTTAAACTCTGAATTTATTTAATTTTATGACAAATGCTTAAGATATTTTAATCGCAAAAGAACGAAAATGATCTCTCAGTAGAAACTAATAGAAATTCATTCAGTTTTATTTAAACCGATTTAGAAAAACAAAATTGCCTGTTTAAATGTAAAAGAAACGGAAGAAAATGTATGAGATGTTTATCTCATACAGGTAGAAATGAAATAGCTATTTTTAAAGAAAATCTTCATTTACATAGCTTGAACTTTTCTTGTAATAGAAATGTACGTTTCAAATAAATTTTTCTATGTGTTACTGAAGTTTAATGACGTGTTGTGATTAAAACAAAAAATGCATGATGTAAAAAATGTAACGTACCATTCACATGAACAAATTTAACTTAATCTAACAAATCTAAATAATTTATTCAAATGAATAATTTGGAATTTAAATATTTTTTAAATACAAAAGTAAATAATTTACTTTAAAAAAGTTTTGCATGTTTAACTATAATAACATTTAATGATTGGATTTTCTCAATAAAGATATTTATCAAAGCTAGGAAATAGCAAATAGTCATGTGAAATAATTAAATGTTCAACCTAAATAGATTTAATGAATATTTATGATTGGATTTACTACTTATAAATATATTTCTTTATATTGTTAAAAAAATACGTGCTTTCGCTAATTATTTACAGTTATTACAACTATAAGGAACACTATACGTGCTTTTCAATCATCATAGTCATACTGAGTAAAAAATTAAAAAGAAAAACTAGTAGTTTTTTTAATAAGATATTATTTTTAAATGCGAGTTTGGCAGGTATTCAGAAACCTACAATAATTAAAACACTTTTTTTTAAAGGGGGTGGTGTTAGACTTGTCTGTTCTCTCTCGATGAAGAACAGACTGCTTTTTTCACCTGTACTTTGTTTTTTTTTTTTGTTTTTTTTTCAAAAATAGAATAATTGTTTCATAGTTAATTGTTAAACATACATATATGCACTCTTTTCTTTGAATTTTACATTTGCATTTATATATATATATATATATATATATATATATATATATATATATATATATATATATATATATATATATATATATATACATATATATATACAGGGTGATTCTAAATAGTTTTTACGATAAAAGAGGGTTGATAGTACACATCAAGACAAACAATATTAAATAGAAGACCAAGGGTCCCAAACGTTTCCCAAAGGAGATAGCGCCATTAAAGTTTAGGAACCAAAATTTCAAATGAACATAAAAAGCGGAAATTTGGTCGATTGATTTGCGGTTTTCACTAAAAGTATTCTTTATGTCGGCATTTTCTTGAAATAGAATTATAAAGATAAATTTCAAAAAATGCCGATAGAGTGCGCTGTCTTCAGAGGATTCAACTTTGAAATGATTATAAAAAACAGAAAAATCGGTCGATTCGTTTGTGGTTTTCGCTAAAGCTACTATTTAAATCGGTGTTTTCTTGAACATAAATTTTTAAGATAAATTTCACAAAATGCCGATAGAGGGTGCCTTAGGCTTTGGGAGTAGCGTACAAATATATTTAACCGTTATTTTTTTTTTAATCTCATTAAAAGCTTTCATATGCATAGGCTTAAATTTTGGGCTCAAATTCTGAATAGTTGTGAGTGTTTAAGTAGCGAAAAATTGAATTGTGTTCGAGGGGGGGGGGGGATGGTTAAATTTCAGCCCGTGAACACACTTCAGTTTGCGCTTCTTAACCCCTCCCAACGATTCAGAATTTGAGCTCAAAATTTAAGTTTAAATGTAAGCTTCCTAAAACATTTAATAAGCTTTTGCAAGCATTTAATTAGATTTAAAAAATAATATTTAAAATTAGTTGTTGGTTACTCTGAAGTTTAAGGTGCCCTCAAACGGAATTTTTTTTAATTTATCTTTAAAATTTATTTACAAAAATATTCTAATTTTAAAAAGTTTTATTTTAAACTACAAACGAATCGGCCAATTTTTTCATTTTTTATAATTATTTGAAATTTGAACCTCCCCCCCCCCCCTTAAACACAGTTCAGTTTGCGCTACTTAACCACTCGCTACTATTCAGATTTAGAGCTAAAAATTTAAATTTAAGTATAAACTTCCGAAAACATTTAATGAGATGCAAAAAATAATGACAAAAAAAAGTTGTTCGTTACTCCAAAGTGTAAAGCGCCTACTATTTTCATTTTTTGAAATTTATCTTTATAATTTATTTTCACAAAAATACCGGCATAAAGAATAATTTTAGTGAAAACCGCAAATAAATCGACCAATTTTTCTATTTTTTATAATCATTTGAAATTTGAATCCTCTGAACACAGTTCAATTTGTGCTACTTAACCACTCACATCTATTCAGATTTTGAGCTCAAAATTTAAGTGTAAGTCTAAGCTTCCAAAAACATTCAATAACATGCAAAAAATAACGGCAAAAAATAGTTGTTCGTTACTCCAAAGTCTCAAGCTCCCTCTATCGACATTTTTTGAAAATGTATCTTGATATTTTATTCCCAAGACAATACTGACATAAATAATAGTTTTAGTGAAAACCACAAATCAATTGACCAATTTTTCCGTTTGTTATGATTATTTAAAATTTCGGACCCTAAACTTTAATAGCGGCTATCTCAATCGCAAAACGTTTGGGACCCTTGGTTTCCCATTTAATATTGTTTCTCTTGATATGTACTATCACCCTTCTTTTTTGCAAAAACAATTTAAAAGCACCCTGTATACTAGCATATAACCCCTGTCAAAAATGGCGTAATTTTGACCTTCGTTTCATCTTTATAAGACTTTATACCAAGAAACAGAAGGAAGATTTTATTATTGAAAAGTTGTTACAGGAAAGTATATAAAAATAGAAATAGCCTACAAATATAAATGATGAGATTTTTTTTTTTTACTTGATATTCTATTTTTTTAGTTCAACTCAAGCAGCAGAATTTATCACAATAATAATAATAATAATTAAAGTAAAACACAGTTTCTGCAGATTTCACAAAACAAAATTTAAACAAAGTAATTTGTTAAATTTTAAAATTCATTATTTTTTTAAAAATCAATGACTCGGAAGCGGTTTTTGTCATAGGTTTAAGAAGGCTATAAGATGGACTCCTAGATCAACGAATTATAAAGCTTTATGGTTTGTTTTTAAACATGGATTTGGAGTCAGCTAGCTGTAGTTTATATAAACAAAAGAGCTTTTTGGTAAAATTGTAGTTTCTTACTACACATTAGCAAGAGGCATTGATTTAATTTAAAAAAATAAAATTTTCAAATATATAACTTTAAAATTTCATTCCGTATTTAGGAAAACCAAAAATGTTATTATTTATTTTGTAAAATTGTAATTTAACTACCCATTTTTTAAAAGATTAGCTTATACACTATATGGCCAAATGTGACCGGCCACTTGCGATTTTAAACAAGTTTTTAAATATCTTTACAAATACATGAGGAATTGCCCTGAAACTTCAGGTGTGTAAATACAATAGTACAGATCATACATTTCCGTGAAGATATATTTCCAGAAATTACACAGGGGATCGTCAACAAATTGAAAAAAAACGATTATCTTTAAAATAAGCCTGTCAAAACTACAGTCTGCTATAAAATTATAAGACTACAGCATATTTTGCCATTTAGGTAATTAAAGAAATATTTCAATCAAAATAAAGAATACTCTACGTACATCGAGTTTTTAGTAAAATATAGCAATTTACACAAATGAAATTAATTCGGAAAAAACAAAACATCAATGTAAATAAAAGTGTCAAAAAGAGCTGTTACAAAATTATAAGACCACCTATGGGAAAGGCAAGTTTCTGAAATTTTTAATAAAATGTTGCTACGCCATTTCTCTAAATAACTTCAAACACACGATTTGGCAAAGAGTTAATCAACTTTTTAAGGAACAATTCGGAAATATTGTCCCATTTCTCCATAATAGCCATTTGTAATTCATATGTTGGATGATACTGCTTGTTATCTTCATACAACTGGCGAGACAAATAACCCCACAAGTTTTCTATGGGGTTTAGGTCAGGGTTCCGACTTGGCCAAGGTAAAACATAATTCTTTTCTCTTTTAAGCCACTTTTTTGTTGATTTCGATGATTGACTAGGAGTATTATCTTGTTGAAACTTCTATTTTGCACCTCCTAAAAGTGGTTCGAATGGTATCAAACTTCGAAAAAGCATCCGTTGGTAACTCTGCGAGTTCATTTTCCCTTCAACTCTTTGGAGATCGCATTTTCCTTCATATTATAATGCACTTTACACCATAACGGAACCTCCTCCCATCTGCCTTCTAAAGAACTAACGATATTTTTGCTTTAAATCATGCCAACAATAATTATTGTTGTCTGGACCATCATGATTGAAATTTTTCTCGTCTGAAAACAATATGTTTCTTTATTCAGAATTCTATTACATGAAATTCTTTGCTCACTTAAGACGAGTTTCTTTGTGACATTTTAGTAGTAGTGATTTACTGATTAATTTGCGATAAATACCACCAGAATTAGATTTCAAACTTCGCCACATGGTTGCATGTGATACTTTTTTAGTTATCAGTTGTGCTATTTTACGAGTTAACTGATATTTTTTCAATGCCAGTTTGACAATTTGCCTATTATCACGATCTGATAAGTCCTTTTTACGACCAGATCGCTTATGCGTTCAATACAATTCTTTTTTATTTAAAACATTATGAATCGCAGATTTAGAATGATTAAAAATCTTACTTATTTCACGTTCAGACTTTCCTTTTCTTTTGTAGAACCACACTCTTCTTATTTCGATTTGAGCCAGCTTACTCCGATTAGGCATTTTACTAATAAATTCAAAGAATCAGATACAATTCAGATTTTTTGCATTTTATTCTTCTTTTTAAATTTTAGAGAGTGTTTAGGTTACAGTTAAACTCTGAGTTCAAAAGAAAATCGCTTGCTTTATTAATAGTATGAAAGTGGTCTTATATTTATGAAACAGCGGATTTGAGTAAAATTGTTTGGCATTAAACAAAAAATAATTCAGACATTTTTTTCCCCGAACTAAAAAACATTCTAGAGTTATTTCTTTTCACACAACTGCGTTTAAACTCGAACTAATATTTCCTTTGTTGAAAAAAGGCGAAATTTTGAGTGGTCTTATAATTTTGTCTTATAATGTAGCAAAAGTGTTCAAACTGTAGATTATGTTTAAGTGGCTTATTGTAAAAAACTGAGCTCATTTTTGTGTGGATAATATGTATACTCCAAGAGGATTTATGGTTTTTTAAAAATAGTCCCAAATTTTTCCCAGTTATTTTGCTTATAATTAGCAGAGTTCTTAATATAAAAAAATTTTCTTTTCCAAAAATATGACAAACAGCATTGTACAAAATACTATGTAATGCCTAACACTATTCTGTTTTCCCAATTTATTAAATCGTTTTCCATTTTAATTAATATTTCAATCTTTCCGTTTACTTAAAATCATTTCTAATTAAAAGCGTATTTTACTAAGTTTATTTCATTTTAAAATATGAAAATATATATACATATTGTTTGTTTCAATCCTTTTCACTTTGTAGTCTTAAATGAAGATACGACTTCTATTAAATTTATCTGTCTTGTGGCAGTTTTAATTATTATTATTCCTTAAAGCAATTGACGCTCTCTTTCCAGGAAAATCGGCAAACATTTAAAATGTATTTATATACTTATAGGAACCATTATTAGCTAATCCAACTACCTGTAATTCAATTAAAATTACCCCGTTTAGAGGATTATAACGTCTAAACATGCGTGAAGAGCGTAGACTTTCACGTACCTAGTTACTTTTAAAAGCATACCTGTCATTTGGGAGCGAATTTTTTTTAAAACGTGAGTTTTAAAACCCGTCTTTTCTACATAAACAAATAAAATTTGGGAAATCACAAAAACTTCTGACTGCTTCCATTGGTTTTTAATGCAAAAGAAGATTCTATAAAGCGAAAAAAACATGAGGAAATAATTGTATTTGCAGAGTGTAGCTTTTAAAAAAATCTAGGTTTACTAATAGAATAGAACAAGAGGTAAAAGCAGTTTTTTAAATTTTTAACAACGCAAGATAAGGAACTAACATCCTCATTTGGATAATGATATCATAACATCTTTAGTAAAATGTAGTTCATGAAGACACGACATGATTAACTGCTAAAGTTTCAATTTTAATATCGTCTAAATATTTTATGGAATTGTGACGAATTCTTAATTTGTACTCTACACGTATGATCAATTATAATTTTTTTCGGACGTATAATTCCGTTCTGTTGTTATGAGGAAATCCTAATACATCGGATGCATAATCATTGGTTTTTAGACATTGGTCATGGACACAATGTCCGAAGACGACTGCAAATAAGATGTTTTAGCATAGTTACTTGATCATTTAAACATTAGATAAGTGACAGAATGATGTGGATTAAATTTTTCGAACTCGAGATATTGTGAGTGGGTTTTGAGCAGTATTATGATGGAATCTCAGAGAGTGATGGATTGTTGAGAAATCCATTTTCGTCTCAATAAGAGAAATGTATACACACGCACATGTAAATATATACAGGGAGATTCTAAATTGTTTTACAGTAAAAGAGGGGTGATAGTACACATCAAGACAAACAATATTAAATCTGAAACCAAGGGTGCCAAACGTTTTCCAAAGGAGATAGCCGCCATTAAACTTTAAGTTTCAAAATTTCCAATAAACATAAAAAATGGAAAAATTGGTCGATTGATTTTCAGTTTTCATTAAAAGTATTCTTTATGTCGTTATTTTCTTGAAATTAAATTATAAAGATAAATTTCAAAAAATGCCGATAGAGGGTGCTTCAGATTTTGGAGTAACGAAGAACTATTTTTTGCCGGTTTTTTTTTTTTTTTTTTTTTTTTTTTTTTTCGTAAGCTTAGACTTA
This sequence comes from Maratus speculifer, assembly GCA_964019185.1. Lineage (NCBI taxonomy): Eukaryota > Metazoa > Arthropoda > Arachnida > Araneae > Salticidae > Maratus > Maratus speculifer. The sequence continues at coordinate 192,721,367 of OZ025289.1, read as the reverse complement.
AAATTTTAGCTCAAAAACTGAATAGTTGCGAGTGGTTAACTAGCGCAAATTGAACTGTGATCAAAAGGTTCAAACCTGAAATGATTATAAAAAATGGAAAAATTGGTCGATTCGTTTGCGGTTTTCGCTATAACTACTCTTTAAATCAGTATTTTCTTGAAAATATTATTATAAAAGTGGAAAAATTGGTCGATTCGTTTGCGGTTTTCGCTAAAACTACTCTTTAAATTGGTATTTTCTTGAAAATAATTTTTTAAAGATAAATTTCACAAAATGCCAATAGAGGGCACCTTAGACTTTGGAGTAGCGTACCATTATTTTTAACCGTTATTTTTTAAATCTCATTAAATGCTTTCAAATGCTTAGACAGAAATTTTGAGCTCAAATTCTGAATCATTGGGAGTGTTTAAGTAGCGCAAAAAATTAACTGTGTTCGAGGAGGGGGGTAAATTTCAACAGTTGAACACACTTCAGTTTGCGCTTTCTTAACCCATACCAACGACTAAGAATTTGAGCTCAAAATTTAAGTTTAAATCTAAGCTTCCGAAAACATTTAATAAGCTTTTGCAAACGTTTAATTATATACAAAAAATAGCGGTTAAAATTAGTTGTTGGTTACTCTGAGGTTTAAGGGGCCCTCTAATGGATTTTTTTTAAATTTATCTTTAAAATTTATTTTCAATTAGATACTGACTTAAAGGATAGTTTTTTTTTTTTTAACCGCAAACGAATCGAGTAATTTTTCCGTTTTCTATAATTATTTGAAATTTGAATCCCCCCCCCTTTCCTTCTAATTGAACACAGTACAGTTTGCTCTACTTAACCACTCACTACTATTCAGATTTAGAGCTCAAAATTTAAGTTTAAATCTAAGCTTCCGAAAATAATTAATGAGATGCAAAAAATTACGGCAAAAAATAGTTGTTCGTTACTCCAAAGTCTAAAGCGCCTTCTATTGGCATTTTTTGTAATTTATCTTTATAATTTATTTTCAAGAAAATACTGACATAAAGAATAGTTTTTGTGAAAACCGCAAATCAATCAACCAATTTTACCGTTTTTTATAATTATTTGAAATTTGAAACCTCTGAACACAGTTCAGTTTGTGCTACTTAACCACTCTCAACTATTCAGATTTTGAGCTCAAAATTTAAGTTTAAGTCTAAGATTCCGCAAACATTTAATGAGATGCTTTTTTGCATCTCAACGGCAAAAAATAGATGTTCTTTACTCCAAAGTCTCAAACGCCCTTTGTCGGCATTTTTTTTTAAATTTATCTTTGTAATTTATATTCAAGATAATACTGACATAAATAATAGTTTTAGTGCAAACCGCAAATCAATCGACAAATTTTTCCGTCTTATATGATTATTTGAAATTTTGGACCCTAAACTTTAATAGCGGGTATCTCCTTCGGAAAACGTTTAGGACCCTTGGTTTCCTATTTAATATTACATTACTATCACCCTTCTTTTTTGTGGAAACAATTTAGAATCACCCTGTATTATTTAGTACTTTTTAACTTATAAACCATACTATTAACCTTCACAAAAATATTTAAAATTTTAATCATCAATATATATATATATATATATATATATATATATATATATATATATATATGAGAGAGTGTACGTGTGCGCAAATGGATAATTCCCATAAAAAATAAAATAATAAATCTATTGAAATTACACGTTTGAAATTTATTCAATTGTCTTTTACAACTTCGTATCTTATTTTTTTGCATTAATGGGGTGCGGGACAGGGTGCGAAGTTTTCTAAAATAATTTTATTATACCAAAAGTTTCTCTGTCTTTTCTGCTTAAAATTATGCTTAAATCATGTTTCTATCTTAAATTGGAAAAAGTAAACAGGAAATATTACTTTTTTCGTTTTGATTTATTTCCGAAATTTTATTTTCAAACAATGGTTGTCACAATATTGATTTCTTGTAAATGTCATTTTTTTCATGATTTTTTTCACTGTCTCTCGCATTTAAAATGTTATAACTCAAGAACAGTTAAGGAGAAATGGTTCAAATTTGGAACCAAATGTCTTTTTTATTTGTTTCAATTTAATTTTAATTTAGCAAATATAAAAAAAATACTTCTGAAAGCATGAGTTTTTTAAATATTACATGAGATTTTTTTTATATATTTTTATTATATATTAAAATAATTTTAAATAAATAGTTTTTTAAATATGGAATCAAAATTAAAACGTAAATATTTTTGTTTATTTTAATGGGAAAAAATGAAATTCTAAAGATAATATTTCGAGTTACAACGATTTTAAATTACTCCCCGTTTTTATTCAATTTTAAATTTTTAAAAGAAATCTGGGTAGTTTTTTTAATTTACCTTACTCACAAATCATACGATTAACCTTCACAAAAATATTCAAAATTTTAATTCAATAAATTAAAATTATTTTACAATGTGCCCCAGACCTCCTTTAGCAAACATCCAAGCTCTAATTAATTAAAAATACCAACAATTTACTGCATATTCTTCCTCAGTACTTAACAAATAAAATAAAATTGTAGAAAGAACAATTTTAAAACGTATTAACCCGTATTTTATAGCTTATTAAATGTATCTTATGTTCCCGGTTAACAAACTCTCACGCCTGTATATAAGAATGCCTATAGTTTACTACACATGTGTCCTTGAGAATCATAGATGTCTCTAAAAACAAAAATTCTACAATGTATTAGTTCATCTCTTTACACTTTTTTAAATGCGTCAAACGCTTTGCATTAAACAAACTCTCTTAAAGATAAATTACTGTGGTTGACTGCCAAGCATTCCTTAGTCCTCCAGAACTAAAACGATAGCTGAAGAAACACGAATACTTAGCTATTTGTGATCCATTACAATTTTACAATTACTTCCAAATTCTTATTTTTAAAAAATGCTGATAATTTATTGCACACTTGTCCTTTGGAGTCATAAATATCTCTAAAAATAAAAATTCTTAAATTTAACATGAACTAATTTATAATTTTTTCAATGCTTCTGATGTTTTGTATTATAAAAATTACAAGTTCTAATACAACAAAAACTTATATTTTATTGCATACTTTTGCTTAATACTTTACTCATTTCTCTTTTCAAATTTTTCATCAGTGAAGGATAATTTCCCTCCACTAATGGGAGATATAAATATTCCATTATTTCATATTAGAACAATGACTCGGAATAATAGGTTAAGTTTAATCATTCCTTTGTGTTACTTTTCTTATCTCCAGAGAAAATTTATTTTCATTTGTATGCGATTAAAAATAACCTTGGAGATGAAATTCAGTGATGTTTTTTAAGATAGGAGTTTTTATTTATATTCATAATGTATTCTTTACTTTGAGAAGGGGATTTGCAAATCGTTTTGTTGCCTCTTTTATATTTTTCTAAATGCTTTTGGTGTTTTGCATTACAAAAATACCACGTTCTAACCACAGAAAACGTATAGTTTACCGCATAGTTTTTCTTTAATACTTCCTACATTTATCTTTTCAGATTCTTCGTCAGAGAAGGTAAATTTAAAATGTTCAGGTTTACTTAAAATGCGATTAAAATAATCAGATAAAGATGTTAATAAGAGCCTGATTAAGGCTTGAAAGTACTAAGATGTTTTTAAGTAAAATTAACTATTAACATCTATCTATATATGATTAATTCAATCGCTTTTTAAGTAAAGCTGAACATTTTAAAGTTCGTATTATATACTTTTTAAAACTTTTTTTTTACATGTATTATGAAATAATTTTGACCTAAGAGTAGATCACTTAACAAATACATGCGCCTATTATATAAATCATATTTCATAACAACCCATGCATAAATTTTCATGGTATTATATTCGCGCACTAATTTTTGGAGTTAGTAGAAAAGGACTGTTTTTATTTCAATAATACACAATATCTGTATTAAACAAGCCAGTTTTTAGTGGTATTATATTAAAAAGCATAATCAGTTTAATCGCTATTCAAAATTTTCTTGTTTATACATAAAAATGTAATGAAGATACACTGATTCAAATTTTCAATGTTTCAATGTTTCTACGCGTTTAAATGTAGAAGGCTCCTTCAAAGAGAATTCTTTTTTTTCTTTTATTTCCGATATGATTCAGCACGATTAAAGTATTCAATTACTTCATGTTATAGCAATGGCTTTTAATAATATATTAAGATTAATTCTGCTGTGAGTGCCTTCTGATTTTTGAGAAAACTCGCCATGAAATAAATGAAAATAATAATCGAGATGAGATGCAATGATTTTTAAAAGGTAAGGATTTTTATCTACTTTTACATTATTTCTTGTATTTAAAGGATGGAATTTTCAAGCAGTTTTGTAAAAGAAAATAAAACCTTTTTTAAATAGAAAAGTATATTTAAAAATACAATGATAAAAACACAAGAGTACTGTTAAATAAAATTTAATAATCAATTCAGTTGTATCGATTAGTTTTAAAACGGTTAACATGCTAATAGCATAATAGTTTATTTTGATTAAAGTTGTTTCAATTTGGATTATGCATAGCATTTGAAATTCAGCGCTGTTTTACAGTTTGGAATCTTTCTTTTGAGATGAAAATTTTTTAATTCAATCCAAAATTTTGAATAATATTTTTTGTTTTATTCACTGCAGTCATTTAAGGCTTACTTAACACGTTGAGTGCTACATCAGCCTCTGGTGACGTAACTGACACTGAACTTTCCGTTTAGGCCGCGTTAGTCATCACTGCGTAACAGTCTAAAATGTGATATAAAACTGAAAAAACTACATTATTTTAAGTAATTAATGAATATGTATAAGAACACTATTTTTTTTGTTTTGTTGTCAGATTCTATTGCACTTCATGTTGCTGCGGTAGCTCCAGATATCTGAATGGCCACATGTGGGAAATCTTCTTAAGCTACACCTAAATTTTGATTGAATGTTTCCTCCATTGCATTGCGTGCGAAGAGAAGACATAAGAGAAAACTTGTTTCATGGTTAAAAGTAACGAAACTTGTGAAGTATAAAGAAGTATGGTAAACAGAACACTCTAAAATTTCGACGGCTGATATTTAAATTGTACATCTCCCTTTAACAGAATAAAATAAAAAATTTAACGGCGAACGGAAATATGACGGAATATTTGACGACGTACTGTGGAATGCTCTGATTACCACCAAAGACTACTGTATTTAAGTTCGATCATGATTGCCTGACTAAATACATTATTATCATTCTTTGTTTTGTCATCTATTTTGTGTCTCATGAAAGTTAGTGTTCGTAATATCAAATTCAGTATTGCCTTTAATATGGGCTCTCATACTCCACAACACCTTAAAGTACTGTAGAGTCATAAAAGATTAAAAAGAATTTAATCGATTTTTGGAAGAAAAAACGTACTCATTTGATTGTATTAGTTACGTTGACATTCCAAAATTTTCATTTAAAATCTCAAAATTAATTAAGTGGCTTATCATTCCGTAAAATTTTTGGAGGTAATTGAATTCAAACTAAATTCTAATTACGTTCACTTGTTCTTTAAAATTTTTCGATATCGATTCAATAATGGTTAGAAAATAGTAGATTATAGATTTCAATAGCATATTGTTTTAATTGAAAAGTGTCCTCGAGCAGTAGAGATTTTTAACGCATAAAAATTTGTTTGATACTTATGTAAGCGTTTTATTAAAAACAATGCGACAAGAAGTAGCAGAATTTGCTACAAAGAAAGTAATTAAAAATCTATTGTTTTTATTATCGATTTTCTTTAATATTAATGATATTGGACGATGCTTCAAGTATGATATTTCAAAAATTTGTTAATTTTCTATAATTGTGATGAATTAATTGTTTTATGGGTAGATCGTTCTGTGTTATTTGAGTTAATGGAACAACTTTCAGGTGTATTTGGTTTTGTATCATAATTATACATAGTTAAAAATAAAAGAAATACAAAAGAGGAAGAAAAACTTTTGATGTTGAATTTTTTAAATAAAACTTTACGGAAGTTTTTTAAATTGCAAAACGAGAAAAGCGGTTATAATTTTACAATATTTCAGTTTTTTTTTTTTTTTTTTTTTTTTTTTTTAAGTAGCATCAAGTAATGATGCTATACTGATAAAAAAGTAAACTATCATAGCAATTAATAACGAAACAAACAAAGTAATTATTATTTTTTTTTAATCCAGTGTTTAAAAAGTTATGCTACGCAACCGGAAAGACTGACACATACAAATGCACTCACAAAGAAGTTCTCCATACGGGCATACTCAGAAAAATCTGAAAAAATTACAAAATGTTCATCTCATATAGTTATATATGTTTATAAAAAAATTTCGGCGGAACCTCCTTATAACGTCCGTAAAAAAATAATAAAAATTTCGTTTATTTGGCGATTTATCTCCGGTTGGCGAAAAAACGAAATTTTGAAAAACACGTTTTTACGCTTAGAATACTTTTTAAAGAAAAAACTTTCCATGTTCAATTTATTTAAATAAGTTTAGATTAAGTAATTTTAGTTTTGCATTTTTACTTTACTTTAAGTGTAATTTTGTCATATATGTTTATATGTACTTATACCAAAATGAAATTAATATATTTTATCATTTAAAACACAATTTAAATTGATTAAAATTGTTCCAAATTAAAAAATACACTATTAAAAATCTGCTGCATTTTGTAGCAACGCACACCCTTGCTTGTATAGAAAACGGTTACTTTGCCGTGAAATGGAGCTTTCTCATTGGTTGGAATAGAGATATTATATACAAGTGGAGGAGTGCGTTGCAACAAAATACAGCAGATTTTTAACAGTGTATGACACGGTCAATTCACCGTGCTATGGAGCATTCTCATTGGCAGAAGAGAGATATTCTATAAAAGTAGTGGAGTGACGTTGCAGTAAATGCTGCAGATTTTTAACAGTGAAGTCAATCAAAATCAATTTTCAGATTTGTTAAAATCGTCTGCTTTTGGCGAGGAAATGCATTGCTCGCCAAATCCCGCGTCGCTTTCAGCTTTTCACGCCAATTATTCTAAACTATTTTATTTTTTTACATATCTAATGATGTAATTCCGCCGCTAATTTTCACTGATCCTTTATTACCAACATGAGTAGTTTAATTCGTATTTTTTTTTTCAAAAAATTCTGTGTATGCCCCCAATGGAGACCTTCCTTGTCAGTTATATACATATAATATGTCATTGTAAAAATCTTCATTTTTCTGATGCAAGGTATACGAGAACATTTAAAACAGAACTTTTTTAACAGAACATGAGTAAATATATAGAATGCGCAAATATTTTGATTTTTACATATTAGTAAAATTTATTATAATGATTTCACAAAAACTGATCAATTTTGATTCTTTGCACAATTTTTATCCACATAATTACATAGGAGGTAACTTCCATTACCTAATAAACGCAATTTTCTCTAAAAAAATAATTCATATCCTTTCTGAATGGACAAAAATTCCGTAACGTTAAAACATATTTATAAGGTACCTGTACCCAATATGGACACCCTAAGGAAAATGTATTTTTTTCACCCCCATCTACAAGTCATAAGACTCCAAAAATATGTGACCACTACCCTTGGACTATTGACTATCATTAATAAAATTAGCGACATTGAAATTGTTCTGGTTTAATTTAAATGATAAAAACAAAAAAATGTTTACAAGTGTCTATATAAGGAACTACCAGTCCCTAGTATGGGCAGGTGTTTCCTTATTCACTTTTCACACAGTGTGTATGGAAGAACTACTTTTCCAAGGGATTTTAGAGGAGAGGGGATAAAAAAAAAATGTATCTTAAAGTATTCGGAAGAGGAGGGGGGGATAGTAAATATCTTCAGAACATGCATTTTAGAAAGGGGGGTCACTCTCGTTTTTACCCTTCGAAGACCCATGCAAAGCCCCTTAGTTACTAGTAAATATTAAGAAATAATATTGTTGGTTTTGCTTAGCTTCATTGCATCTGTCTGAGAATTTACATCAGTTATTACTCAGTTCTCACAGCATGGACGAATGGAAACTTTTTCACCATGGGCAGTAAGTCCCAGATAATCCTCATGAACATTATCTGCCACATGTGATGCATGGCCGCATGTTTGAAAAAGCATCAATACTGCAAAAGAAGCAGTACCAGCTCTCCTTTGTTCAGGAAGTCATACCATTGGTACCTACAATTTCGCCAACAGATATCCTACTGGGAAGGAGGGGCTTCTTTTTATTATTCTTCAAGGGTTTTTGGGAGATTGTTCAAAAGGCATCTAGTTGAACAAATATTTTACCACTTTGATGCCTTTTCAATTTATTGCTTAGCAACGTTGAATTTTCTTCTTTCTTACAGTTGTAGTCGATGGGAACATAAGCTGTCCATATTGGGAACCGAGCGTAGTTTTACTAAATCTTGTAACAAATGAATAAGGAAAATATTTTTAAGCAAAATATGCAATAGCAATCGCAAATATGTTTTATTAGCTTTCTAAAATACTCCATTTTTCAACATTTAATGTAATTTATCATATCTAATAAGAATTTAAGCTTACAAGTAATTAAGATCAGCACATCTCAAAACAACAAGTTTCCTCCTAAATGGCGAACAACGCGCTTTTTTTCACTTTGCAAACCTTAATTATCTTTTCAACTGCTTTTCTTCGCGAAAATGTGGAGCCATTTCTCGATGAAAATTATTATCTTTAAAAATATTAGGGGTGTCCATATTGAGAGCCCTGTCCATATAGGGTACAAATACCTTATATATATATATATATATATATATATATTTCCTTTGTTTATGGTGTGGAGTATGTTGTGAAATCTTTTGTAATGCTTAGCTTAAAAATGCACTCTTCTTTTAATTTTATGTATTAAGTTTTGAAAGATATATTCGAAAATATTGTGTAAAAATATGTCTCCCCCATTTATTTCATAATCTACTAAAACTAAATTTAACTAGAAGTACTAGAAGTAGTAGACCTTAAACTAAACCTTGCAGAAAAACTATAGCGATAACTCTAGGTCACACCGATACACTCAAATTTCGATTTACAGGCTTCAGCAAAAGTGTTAAGCAGCGCTAGAGATATCAGTTCTAGTATAAGTATAAAAGCGCTGTTGATAATGACTTAAAAAAATCATCGATAATTAGCCGAGGCATTAATCATCAAAAACACGGATGGTGTGGATATACATAATAACAGGTGTAGTGCACTTTATGTACCATAATCTTTTAAAGCTAGATAACAACTTTTAATGATATATTTGTGTAAAGCAACTCTTGATAGCACCACAAATTCAATTATCGACAAATTGTTAAAAGCAGACTCACTTAATTAGGATTCATTTTATAAATACTATGGTATTCGCGATTAGTTTACGTTGTGTGAATCTCGCATTACGTCTATGGTTCTTTAAAAGTTTATTAGATACCTATCTGAAAAAAGATGTCAGAAACCAAGATGGCATTACAACTTTATGACTTATTTTGAAGCATGCTTAGCATAATGCCAAGTTTTAACTTTAAACAAGGATTTATTTAACCTTCTGACTGCCGCTGACTGATTTTTTCGCACAATAACCTACAAGTTTCACTGCAGCATAAGCAATATTTAAATTAATATAATTCTGCAAATAAAACCCAGTTTTGAAAAATTAAGTTAGGATTAATACTCTCAAGCATTGTACACCTATATATAATAACATATTTTGTATCAGGTTGAAAAAAATCTTTTTTTACTATTTTTAATAAATTATAGAGAAAACAACATTACCATTGTACCCTTTTGCCGGGCAGTCAGGGGGTTAAGCTACAGTGTAAAAATAAAAGATTTTTACTACGCTTAATTCTGCTTTATGAAGTTCCAAATGATTTATATTTGCATTACCTTTATTGCCAATGCTAAATTAAGTTCTCAAAAAAGAAAAAAAAAGTTTAGGATAAGATTAATATGCTATACAAAATATAAATATTTGATATTATTTAGGTTTCAAATTTGTTTTAACTTTAATTGTATTGCCATTCATACCTTATTAGTATATACAGCCATACCCAACTGTATGATGCATAGTTTTTTACAAAGTCTTCTTCTTTTAAAAGCGGTGTTCTTAATATATAACTGATAATAATTTATGTATTTACTGTAGGGAACTCTCTGAATGCAAGTAATATTCGCACTTGACCGTTTTTTTCACAAAGAAGGTCATTAAATAAAATTTTATTATTTGTGTAATTAATATTTGAGCTGATATTACAAACATTTTCTATATTTTTCGTTACAATAAAGATGTTATCATTGGATCCACAACTATAAAGCTCTTTAGCAGAAAAAAGTAAAAAATAAATTAAAAAAATCAAAAGCAAGAGGCATCTCATTTTTAAACTCTTGTTTTTAACTTATTTAGGTTCATGTAATACATAGCATTGTGAACTATTATCAAAATTAAACTATGATATAAACTAACAAACTGGATTCACTAATATCCTGACATAGAAGAATTTAATACATTGATTACAGAGATGTATTTTCCAATGACAATACAATATTTGATATTTTCGGAATTTAAATGTAAATTTATAAACTAATTTTGACGGCGTTTTTCCGCTAGATGTAAGCAAGTGATAAAACGTTAAGGATACTTTATGTCTCGAATAGTATACCAGTTACAGCAACAATATGTTAATTATCCAAAAAATCAAGCTCAGTAAAATGTGATAAATGACTGTTAACTTCAAAAGTAGAAAATAAAATGTAAATGACAAATAGAGCGTAATGTACATATTTTCAAATTATGCTGATATTACTTTTAGTTATCAGCCGTTTATCACTGAAAAGTGAAAAGCACACACTCAGAAATAAATACTCAGATTTCACGAAATTCTCCTCGTTTTTGACGAAACCGTTTCTTGGGAAATGCTACGAACAAATATTTCGTCAAATTAATGAAATCACTTCCCTCACTTGTTTGACGATACCAAATCGTCAAAAAATTTCGTCAAAAAGGGACTACTGCTGCCATCTATCGAATTTTTTAGAAGCTCCTGTATTCAATGACAGAAGAAAAAAAGACGTGCCACGCGTGGGGTTCGAACTCATAACGTACAGTGTGGCAGTCAGACGCCCTACGTTCACGCCACAGATTACTCAGACAAGTGTGATTATAAAGGCATATAGTGGATTATAGTGTGTGTTTAAATTTTTATACTTGTGATAATACTTTTATCGATTCTGTTATAAATCTTGCAAGTTTTAAATAATAAGGCGAATTTATTATTTTGATTTTCTAATGGTTAATGAATAATTATAATATGGCTTAATTAAATAACATCTAGGGGAAATTTATTTGCTTAAAGAATGATTGAAATATGGGCTGGTTAGTTTGTTGCTCAGAAATAACGAATTATGAAGTGCTTATTGGGAGAGATTTTACTACTTTAAGCGAAACTTTAAGTAGGTGGATATATTATTCATTAAATTAGAAGTGAGAGTCATTGCTTATCTTATCAGCAGATAATGAGGGTCACGTGATCTCTAAATTCACTTATCACGTGGTTCAGTAGATAAGCAGGCATGTTATCACTCAGTCCTTGTGAGACCGGCATACAAGGAGGTTGAATTTTCCTAGTCAGGTAAGATTTTCTCACGAATAAGTTTTTAATATTTAGAAGAACTGATTAAGTAAATTAATTAATATGTTAAAAACACCTTTTAATGACCTCATGACTCATCAAAACATGTCTGAAGTTGTTAGGGATTAATTATAAAAATTAATATATTGATACCACCTTTTAATAACCTTATGACTCATCAAAACATGTCTGAAGTTGTTATGGATTAATTATAAAAATTAATATATTAACACCTTTTAATAACCTTATGACTCATGAAAGCATGTCTGAGGTTGGTAGGGATGACGTGTTATTTTCAGTAGGTGTATGAAATGGGTGTGCTAAGGAGAATTTATGTATAAAATCTAATTCAAACTGGATGAAAATTTTAAATATTAATTGAATAGTAAAATCAGGTAATAAAAAATTAATAGCTTGATTCACTAAAACGCGGTAATTATTATTATTTTTTTTTCATAATATTAACGAAAATTGTACAATAAGTTTTGTTAGTATAAAAATACTGTTAGTTAATTTAAAGTGCTTCTGTTTAGAAATATACAAATTTTTTAAACAATGTTATTTTTAATTAATGAATTTTTTTTTAAACCAATTTAATTGAATTTTTTTTCAATACTCATGTCTTAAAATAAACTCGATTCAATGTTCAGCACGAAAAAAGTCACTTCATAAGTTTTCCTCTTAAAAAGTATCGTTATTAAAATTGATACATTATCCCAAAATAACCTTACAAACTGTAGGACACATACATACATATACACACATACAACATACACATACATACAACACACACATACGTACAACACACGCACATACATACAACACATACACATACATACAACACACGCACATACATACAACACACGCACATACATACAACACATACATACAACATACAGATACATTCAACACACGCATATACATACAACACATGCATACAACATACACATACATACAACACACGCACATACATACAATACATGCATACATGCATACATACAACACATGCACATACATACAAACATACAACACATTCACATACATACAACACATACATACATGCATACATACATACAACACACGCACATACATACAACACATGCATACGTACACACACGTACATGCAACACATACATACATACATACAACACACACAAAATAATAATAATCAATTAAAATAAATTTTCACCAAGGTTCGAAGTAAACAACATATTACGAACCGTTAGGGCGACGAGTGCGATTCAATGCTATCACGTAAAATTCCATTTTGAAACATATTTTCTCATTCAAATTTTAAAAATATTTTTTAATTATTCTAAAATTTCCACTGCATACTATGCTTGACTAAAAATAACACTCGAAATAATTTTAAAGTTCCTTCATTCAATTAATATTTAAAAATATTATTCCCAAATTCCCATTATAAACATGTTTATTTGTGATGGTGGATAGACAGAAAGGCGGTTGAAATTTTTCTAAGATATTCCAAGCCTATACCAACACATGATTCGAAGAAAATTATAATCTCCGAAGGGTTAGGTCGACGAGCGCACGTCAACCAAATACGAAAAAATTAAAGTCCGCCTATTAAAATGATGTGAGGTTAAACTCAAACACACACAAAATATAATTCAATCTTAACAAAACTACTCCCTTAAAAAATAACTCATTAATTCAGCATGAAAGTTCTCGTCTTAATTATTTCTTCGTTAATATAACAACCCGCGAAAAAAAAATAATAATAATAATTTCCCCCAAAATATGCGCTTAACCCGTTATCTAAAACACGGTGAAAAAAAAAATATCAGTCTCCCCAAAATTTCTGCTTAAAATCAAAAAATAAACTCTTAAATTACACCAAACTGAAAATTTTTAAGTCGCCACATTAAAATTAAAAACTACTCGTACAATAGTACAGAAAAAAAAATTCTATGTTCCCAAATACCCGCGTAACCCCTCATCAAAGAACACGGTGAAAAAAAAAATTAATCTTCCCAAAATTCCCACTTAAAATCAAAAAATAAATCCTTAAACTAAAGTTTACCGAAAATTTTTAAAATCCCCACATTAAAATTAAAAACCACTCATACAATAGTACAGAAAAAAACATTCTATGTCCCCAAAATATCCGCTTAACCCCTTATTTAAAACACGGTGAGAAAAAAAAAAAAAAAAAAAAAAAAGCAATATCCCCAAAATTTCTATTTAAAATCGAAAAAACAAATCCTTAAAGTAAACCACACCTAAAATTTTTAAGCCACCACATTAAAATTAAAAAACACTCGTACAATAGTACAGAAAAAAATTCTATGTCTCCAAATACCCTCTTAACCCCTCATCTAAAAGCAATGTGAAAAAAAAAGTAGCTTCATTCCTTATTTTTAATTACTTTTTAATTACCTTTTTAAATGAACAACAGCAAAATCCAATTGAAAGAATTACCACATTAAAATAACCTATCATACTACAGCACGCCGAAATAATTAAAGTGTCTTCATTATTTTTCGCTCATTATTTTTAATTATTATTTGAAATTAATTTTAATGATTCATTTGTTAAATTGGATTAACTGTTACACTTGACTCAAAATAAATTTAAACTGTAGAAAATTTTAAAGTTTAAATTATGAAAAATTCTTAATAAATCACCGCTCGAAAAATAATCCCTCATACTAGAGTATGTTGAAAAAATTTCACTCATAATTTTTAATTACTTTTTTAAATGAACAACAGCAAAATTCAATCGAAAAACATACCCCACGTACTGTAACACGCCGAAAATTTTTAAAGTCCCCACTTAAAATCAAAAAGCACACCCCCATACTATAGTATGGTTTAAAAATTCTAACTCCCTGAAATTCCCGCTTAAAATTTAAAAAAAAAATCCTTTTAACCCCTTCTCTTACAAGACGGTGTCAGGAGGAGGGCTGTGTAGGAGGATTGAGGAGGAGGAGTAAGGAGGAGGATTGAGGAGGAGGAGACCACCACCACCACCGCTCCTCGCTCCTCCTCCCGAGGCCGGAGCCCCAATTTTCCCCTACTTATCCGAAACCTAATCTTCAACAACTTATGTCAACATTTAGCTGAAAATGAAGTTTGATGAAAATCCACGCAATAGTTCTGGCGATAGAGCTATTGCGGAAATCGTGAAAAATACAGCATAGCAGCGCCACCAATTGGGCTACTTACACAAAAGTGTAAACAACACCAAGTTATATTAAGGACTAACAGAATCTGAATATTGAGGAAAATCCGGGCATTAATTCTTGAGATACAGTTATTGAGTAAATCGTTAAAAATTCTGCATAGCAGCGCCAGTTGTTGTGCGATACACATCAAAATATCAAAACAAATGTCAACTCATATCAGGGACCCGAATCTAAAGTTTTATGAAAATTCTGCATCACTTCTAGAGATTGAATTATTGAGGGAATTGTTAAAAAAGAAGCATAGCATCGCTACCTGCTGAGCGATTTACACGAAAATGTAGAAAACATCAATTTTTGTCTAAGTGAATCTGAACTTTTATGGAAAATGATGCAATAGGTCAGGAGATTGAGCTATTGCGGAAATCACGAAAAATGTTGCATAACAGCGCCACCTATTGAACAATATACACTTGACACCAATTTACATCAGAGATTAACTAAATGTACATTTTTATCAAATCCCTCGCATAAGTTCTTGAAATAGATCATCCACAAAATTTATGTCACATACAGGCAGACTCACAGGTAGACATTTTGTAAAAAAAAAAAAAAAAAAAAAAAAAAATCTTTTTTTTTGGCGGGGGGGGGGGGGGTCTCTGACCCCTAAAACGTGTAAATCCAGCGAAATAAATCTATCCCTCTTTTGTGTTTCAGTGTACCTGTACCTGTACTTTGCATAATTATGCATCATTATTTTAAGTGTATTAAAAAATATAAGAATAATGAAAATAATACGGAGAAAAAAGAAAATATGATAATTATTTGTATGGATTTATATTTTGCATTAATCGTTATCTAGCAATGTTTAGTAAAATTTAGAATAATTAACCTTTTTATGGGCTTTTTAAACAAGGCATAACTCAAAGCGGCATCATTCCTCTGGTCTCCCCCCTTTCACTACTATCGCATGAAGTATCAACCTACTTGTAATGATTCAGTCTTATCGTTATTTTCAATAACGCTTACAAGAAACTAAAGTATTTTATTAAAACAGACTTTTTGAGCAAATAAATTCACATTTTCTAACTAAGTCAAAGCTTAATAGTATGACTGCAACACATCTGAAATAAGTCTGTTTAGTTGGTAAAATCTTAATGATTTTCTATTAAACAGGCCCTTTCAGAAGAAAAAACTGGGCATTTTGCAAAAAATCGAATTTCTTATTCTCCCTATTAGGTATCGAAATATATTAAATAGCGAATAAAAAAATGTTATTTAATGATTACAATTTTTTTTTTAAATTTTAGATTATATTTCATTAAATTTCAGCGAAAAATCATTCTATTGTTAAACTTCTAGAAAAACAGTATTAACTCATTTAGTTTTAGACTATTATTTCTATACACATAAATATCCTGACGGAAATTTACGACATTTTGAAACAAGTTCAAAGGAACAAATTTAAATACACCCATTCATTATATTTGGGAACAGCAAAGAGTAAACGTAAAATATCCTAACTTTATACAAGGAAAGCATTAGAAATTAAATTAAAAACATGTGCAGTTACAAATCTCCATTACTGCAAAATTAAAGAAAATCCTGATAAAAAATACAAAGTGGTAAATGAAACATCCCTTCACATACATTAAATTGATTTATTGAAAACTCATCCATTCTACATCAGATATATATGACTTCTCAGTATGTGACTATTGCGAACTAAGCAATCTCACATGAATGACTTATCAAATATTATAAAAAGAAAACGTGTCCGTGTATACGCATATTCACAGCATCCGCAATGAAACTCTTCGGGAGGGTTGAATTCTGATAAGGATTGGCCGACGCGTTTTCACGTAACTTGGCGATAATTATACTTGGCGTAGCGATAGACGCTTCCGTCGAGTTTGATTTCCTTCGGAGCCGAGTACAAAGTAAAAATTTGTGTTTAAAAACTTTTAAAGAGTACAGCTTTCAGTAAATCACGTTCTATCCAATGCAATGCTGCAAGAGAAAAGTTCCTTTGTACTCGGTTCGGAAGGAAATCAAACTCCTCGACGGAAGCATCTATCGCTCGCCAAGTATAATTATCGCCAAGTTCCGTGAAAACGCGTCGGCCAATCCCTATCAGAATTCAACCCTCTCGAAGAGTTTCTTTGCGGATACTGTGAATATGCCGTGTGTATTGCTGACGTCATTTTGACACTGGAAACAACAGACTATCAGATTTTGCTTTACTGTAATTTCTTTAACTTATAAATTTCATTTATTTTCCATTTTTATGTCTTTGTATGGGGCTAAAAGAGTACTTAGAAATGCAATATGTTCGAAAAGTGTATTAAAAAGCATATTACAATTTACGTGGGTGGTTTAACAATTACTGTCCTGAATATATAAAAAATATTTATACTGAGAATATCGAGATCTAATGTCTCAGATTGTTACATGTTCAATATCAGAAGCGTATCTGATATATTAACATATTTTTGGAAAAAGGAACGAAAGTGGGGAGATGCGGGTGAAAGCCTGGATTGGATCTTATGGAGCTAGACTTGTAATAGTGGATGAGACTTGTCTACTGTAGTTTGGACTCGTAATCATAATGATGTAGTCACGTCTTATCCACTGGCTCCAATTCAGCCCCATAAGCTTCAACCCCCCCCCCCCCATTCCCTCAAGATCCCTTTAAAACTAAGTCTTTTAGATTTCAACCATCTCTCAAAAAATATGATAATATAGAATCTACGATTCTAAAACTGAACTTATAAGCATCCAATAAATTCGGCTTCCATAAGCAAATAAAATACTTTGTGCAAATTTCAGTATACAGGTTAAAAATTACAAACAGCATTTTAATGCACATATCTCATAATAAAAACCTAAAAAAATACATATGCCGTTTCAAGGATGCCTCGATCTCCTTCCTCAATTAAAGAAAAAAAAATGTGAAATAGGTTTAAAAAACTCCGAATAATGGCTAATGAATGAATGAAAATGTGACAGTAAAGAGTTTAAATACTTTAAAGAAATGACGTAACTGAACGGAAATAGCTAAAAGAAGAACCATTACGCCAGGTCTTTCCACAGTAGCGAGAGAAAAGGGGTGCTGGACATAACGCTAACTAAAATAGAAATATGGACATAAATACTTTAAGCTTCGCAAAAATTTAAATTTTTACTGATGGAAAAAATGGGAACATACGGGAAAGAAACTGTTGGAACAACCTCATACACATTTTTTATAGTTTTGAATATATAATTTTATAGCCATATATAATTTTTTCACATATATCCCAGTCAGCTGCAAACGATTATGAAAAATCTACTTCATTTAAGTTAATATAAATAGCTCAGTACTTTGTTGCCGGCGGCTATGCTATAATAAAATTAAAACTTTATCTATAAAAAAAAACACAAGCAGAAATTTAACAAACATGTGATCGAACTACACGATAAATAACTAAAATGATCACAATTAGATTGGACTGCTGTAATTAATGAAATCTTAGTCGATATCTTCAAATATTTACTCATATGTAAATTCTGCTTTTAATAAACTCCAAAGCATTATTTGGATGCAGAACTAACACTTTTCAAATGAAAATGCCGTTGCGTTATGTTAGGAGAAGATCTAAGTTAATCGGATGTGGCAATGCCAAAACATTCATCTGTCTTATGCATATTAATATTTCTTAAATAATTGAGTGTATTAAAGTGATTTACATTAAAATCTAATCAGCAACAACTTATGTGAGCTTCAAACTGAATCTGAAATTTAATGAAACTCGCTACTTTAGTTTTTAAAATAGAGCTATTGAGGAAATGGTTAAAAAAAAAAAAAAAAAAATTACAAAAAATCTGCATAGCAGTACCATTTTTTTAACAATTTATTCCAAAAACTAATTAAGACCTATTTATATGAGGGACTAGAGAATATGAAATTTGATAGACATTCATACTTTAATTCTTGAGATAGAGCTATTGTGATAATTAAGAATAATAAAGTATAGCAGCGCCACCTGTTGGGCCATAAACACCAAAAGTTAATCGAAGCCAAATGATATTAAAAACTAACTGAATTTAAAATTTTATTAAACTCTGCTAATTAGTTCGTGAGATAAAGCGCCCACAAAATCTGTGCCACATACAGACATTTTGTAAAAACAAGTTATTAAGAACCTATGACCCCGTAAAACATGCTAACCCGTGGAAAACCGAAAAATTTCACTACTCCAACACATTTTTCTTGTACAGATATAAGAAAGTAAAGATACATTAATATGAAAAGTAGTTTTCTCTTACATAAAACAAAACAACGGAAGATCCAGGATGGATTCTCTAGTTTCTATAAAAGCAAATGTCATAACTAATTTAGTTTCCGCAAATCTTGCAAGGATTTTAAAGGAAATTTAATAGAAATAATAAAAAGAAAAATTCTTTTATCCGTCTACTTTTTTATATAACATAAAACTTTTCTGGCTCATCATGTCATAAAAACAAAATAAAATTTCGAGGAATGTTTGAACACTCCTTTGAAGGGGTGTATTAAAGGAACTTTCTGGATTTATTCCATGAGACTAAATCTGTAATGTTTCAAGAAAAAGGTGTTTTAGTTTTAAGTTTAAACTTTTATTCAACATGCTTAGTATAATCAGAAGAAAAGTTATATATTGATTAATAAATTATAAATTACTTCATCAGAAAAAAGAATTATAAATGGAAAAAAATTTCTGCTATATTGGTTAATGATTTCATAATTAATTTTCCTTTTGCATTATATTCATGATGAATTTAGCGAAATTAGTTAATGTATTAACGTTTAATAATATATAATTAAAATGTAAATGTATAATTAAAAATTATACTTTGTTCAAATCTTTCTAAGATCTTAAAGAAAATTTAATGCAAAGAATAAAAATATGAATTCTTTTAGCCAACTACTTTTACAAAACATAAAACTTTTCTGGCTCACTGTATCATAAAAACAAAATATATTTTCGAGAAAAGTTTGAGCCCTTCTTTGAAGAGGTGTATAAAGGGTACTTTCTGGATTTATTCCGTGAGATTTAAATTTTTAATGTTTGAAGAAAATATTACAGAATGTTGTCCAGGTTTGGTTTAAGTTTAAAATGTTATTGAATATTCTCAAATATCAATACAGAGAGTACGATTATAAGCTGAAGAATTGTTATACGATATTGATTAACGAATTGTAAATTACTTCGTCTTTAATTTTCGTCCTGCAATATATTTGTACTAAATTCACCCAAATAGTAAACATATAATACAAAGAATTTATTGCAATGAAGAATAATGGAGATTCTTTTATTAACTTGATTTTGACTTAAAGAGTATCCGGGATGGATTCCCTAGTTTTTGTAAAAGCAGAAGTCAAAACCAATTTAGTTTGCGCAAATCCTGTAAAGATCCTAAAGAAAACTTAATCAAAATAATTAAAATGGAGATTCTTGTATCCATCCACTTTTAACATAACATAATATTTTTCTGGCTCACCATGTCATAAAAACAAAATAAACTTTCGAATAATGTTTGAGCACTTCTTTGAAGGGGTGTATTAAGGGTACTTTCTGGATTTATTCCGTGAGTCTTAAATCTGTAATGTTTCAAGAAAAACGTACCTTGGTTTTAAGTTAAAAATTTTATCCAACATACTTAAAATTGAGAAAAGGAAATATAAATGAATGAAAAGTTCTGCTATATTAATTACTGAATTATAAACAAGCTAGTAATTAATTTTTCTCTTCCATTTTGTTCTGATAAATTTGACGAAGTTAATAATTGTACAATTAGAAGAATAAAAAAACAGAAATTCTTTTATCCGTTTACGTTTTACATAAACTTTTCTGGCTCATCATGTCTTAAAACAAATTAAAATTTAGAGGAATGTTTGAACGCTTCTGTGAAGGGTTGTATTAAGTGTACCTTCTGAATTTATTCCATGAGGTTTAAATTTATAATGTTTCAAGAAAAAGGTGCTTTGATTTTCAGTTTAAACTTTTATTTAATATGCTTAAATAGGAAAACTGAAAGTACGAGTAAAAACTGAAGAAAATTTATACATTGATTAATGAATTGTACATTATTTCGTCTTTAATTTTCGTCCTGCAGTATATTTAGGCTAAATTTTTCCAAATAATAAATATTATAATACAAAGGACTTAGTGGAATATAGAATAATGGAGATTCTTTTATTATCTAGATTTTCCGTTAAAGAGAATCCGGGATGGTTTCTCTAGTTTCTATGCAAGCAAAAGTTAAAACTAATTTAGTTTGCGCAAATCCTGCAAAATCTTAAAGAAAATTTAATAGAAAAATAAAAATGGAGATTATTTCATCCATCTACTTTTTTACTTAACATAAAACTTTTCTTTCTCACCATGTCGTAAAAACAAATAAACTTTCGAGGAGAGTTTGAGCAATTCTTTGAAGAGGTGTATTAAGTGTACTTTCTAGATTTATTCCGTAATACATAAAACTGTAATGTTTCAAGAAAAAGGTGCTTTGGTTTCAAGTTTAAAATTTTATTCAACATGTTAAAATATTACGAGTTTAATCTGAAGAAAGTTGTATATCGATTAATGAATTATAAATTATTTCATCCTTATTTTTTGTGTTGCAATATATTTATGCTAAATTTACCCAATAAACTAATAATATAAAGAACGTAATATACTGAAGAATAGTGGATATTCTTTTATTTATCTATTTTTTACATAACATAAAAAATTTCCGGGTCACCATGTCATAAAAACAAAATAAACTTTCGAGGAAGGTTTGAGTACTTCTTTGAAGAGGTGTATTAAGGATAGTTTCCGGATTTATTCCCTAAGTGTTAAATCTGTAATGTTTCAAAAAAAAGGTGCTGTGGTTTTAATCTTTCGGGTCCTTTTTTTTACATTCCAAAAGAATTTTTTTTCATTTAAACATGGAAAAGTATTGCTTTGACGGGCAAAAATTAAGTTTTATCAAAATATTATAATTATTCAAGGAATTACATTATTTACTATGAATAGTAAAGTGGTCTTTTGAGGAAAAAATTGTGTCCTTTACGGATATTCTGTTAATAGTACAATAGGCTTAAAAAGATAGATTCAGTACAATGTGAAGTCTAAATTTTGAAAGATATATAAAAAATTTGAGATATATTTATAAATATGCAATTAGCATTATATAATTCTCAATATTTGAAACTCAATTCATATTTCTAAATAGAAAAAAAAATGTAAAAATTGCAATAAATAAATAAATTAAATTGAATTGAATAAAATAAATAAAAATAAAAATAACATTTTCATTTATTGGTATATTCTGGCGACTTCTTTTATTTGATATGGAAAGTTTTGAAGCATTTCCCGTCCCCATGGAAGCATAAGTAGAGGTTGCATTTTTCACAAAAAGATTTTGTTCTAAAGTTACATCCTCCTAATTTTCACTTTTGTTGCACCTTGTTTCTCTCTGTCATATCGCCAGTATCATCATATCTTACATCCTCAATTGGGCGAAGTGATAGTTTCAAATTGTTTCAGAGGGAATAATCATGGTTGGTGAATTACAGTTTGGTTTTTTAAAGCCAGCGCTTCAGCAACTGATAAAGTGATGTCTAATAAATCTATTTTTTATATATATAAATTGTAGGCTATTAATACCGTATAAGAATATCATATGATAAAAATAATGAGAAATATTGCTATGAAACAGAAATATTCAACTTAAGTTACTACAAATTTCATATCCAAAAATTAATTGTTAATTTTTGGACTGTTAATTTTACTAAAATATACAGTGTGCATATTTTAGTAAAATTAATTCCTTTAAAGACCATTGTACTACATTGTACTACTAATAGTATACATGTTTAAAGACCGATAAATTAAAACTTTTGAATGGTTTTGATTATAAAATTTACATCAAACATTAACTACAATAACTTA
This sequence comes from Maratus speculifer, assembly GCA_964019185.1. Taxonomy (NCBI): domain Eukaryota; kingdom Metazoa; phylum Arthropoda; class Arachnida; order Araneae; family Salticidae; genus Maratus; species Maratus speculifer. Next base: position 192,698,634 of record OZ025289.1, on the reverse strand, counting down.
TTTTACGAAAATAATTTCAAATAATAATTCTAACTATTTAAAATATTAATAATTAGAGGAAATTCAAAAGAATCATCTGCTTGACGTGCATTCGAAGTTCCACCCATCTTGAATGAGTGTTCCTGGACTTGTAGGGCTATCTTTTAGTGAGAAATTGAATGCACGCTTTCAACAGGAGTATTTGAAATAGAATACGAGGTTCTTTGAAAACAATTGCTAAATACTGGAAAAAAAATGTTAGTTGAAAGATGATGTACTATTAGTAGTACACCAGACCCGAAAAGGTTAAGTTTAAATTTTTATTCAACATGCTTTAGTATAAAAACCTAAAGTAAGAGCATATTCTGAAGAAAAGTTATATATTGATTAATGAATTATAAAGTATTTCATCTTTAATTTTTGTACTGCTGTATATTTATGCTAAATTTGACCTAATAATAAATATATAATACAAAGTATTAATGCACTGAAGAATAATACAGATTAAAGAAAACTTTTATTTTCAACGTGTCGTAAAAACAAACTGACCTTGCAGGGAATATTTGTGCGTTTCTTTAAAAAAGTGTATGAAGGATACCTACTGGATTTAATCCATAAGACTTTTATCTGTAATATTTCAAGAAAATGATGTTTTGGTTTTAAGTTTAAACCTTTATTCAACATGTTTAAAATTGAGAAAAGGCAGTTTAAATGACAGAAAAGTTATGCTATATTGATTAATTAATTATAAATTAGTTTGTAATTATTTGTTTCTTGCATTATATTAATGATAAATTTGGCGAAATTAGTAAGTATATAATTTTAAAATATTAAATAAATTTTAGTTGAATGTCTAAAATCTTTTATCCATCTACGTTTTACATGAAAATAAACTTTTATGGAACACAAAAAACTTCTTGAAACACCATAAAAATAAAATAAATAAAATATCGCAAGGCCCTTCGATAGAACTTAGTCTATCTTCATCAGGTGAAAAGACGTGCGTCTACAATGAATGTAGCGACACGACTGACGTGGCAAGGCGAGAAAGGGAGGAAGCTGAAGGAGCAGCCAATGGGAAAGTAGAAGGCAACAGCCAATCAGGGAAAGGCATAAACGAACAAAGGATACAATGAAGGAAGGGGGGGGGGAAGAAAATGGTTACAAAGGGTAAAAGTTAAAAGTAAGTAAAAAGTAATAAGTAAAAAGGCAGGTTATATTAAAAGTAAATACACACACACATAAAATAATAATAATAATAGGGTCATTCCACGTCAAATGAGCAAAAATTTAAAAAAAGTCGTGGCCCCATGGTAACCGATTTTAATAAAATTTGATACACGGGTTTTATTCATATTCAAATAGAGCTCTGCAAAATATCTTGACAAAAAATAATTTATTTTAGCAGTTTTGGACTTTTAAAAAACTTGTGATGTAGAACGGCATGTGTGCAATCGTCCAATGCTCCAAGTTTAAAGCTCTGTATCTTGAAAAATATTTAACATAAATGAATTTGGCTTGCAATTTTATAACCTCTGAATAATTATCTTTTTATTTATTTAGCAATAGCAATCTGGTAACAATGTAATTAATTTTAAATGGGTTGTTAAAATTGAAAATTTGTGAATTTTGAGAAAATTTGAAACATTATAAAAAATTTTAAAAATGATAAAACAAGTGAGAAATTGGTGCATAATACAGTATTATATATGAAGATTAAATTCCCCAAGTTTGATAATTATCATTTAATTCCTTCATCTTCAAAAAAACTTAGAAACTTTTAAAAAAATTACAAAATCGTATTTTTTCCCATTATTTATGATCAAATAATGAATAAAGGACAGGTTCGTCACTAACAATATTGCACAGACATAAAGATTAATGAGTCCATAACATGCTCGAAAATTTTTAATAGTGCCTTTTCATTCCTAACATTGAAAAAAAAATGATTCCAAAATGTATTTTTGTTACATTTCACGCAATTTTCCCTTTGAATTAGCTCGCTTTTTAAAAAATATTGTACGATTTCAATTTATAATAGTGCTGCCATCTATTGGATTTTAACAATACTAGATAATTAATTCTTCATTTCTCATCGCTTTTAATATAAGTATGAAAGAAAAAAAGAAAAAAGAAAGAAAAGAAGAAAAGGCAAAAAGTAGCACTTGAATATTTAAAATATACACTTTTATCTTTGATATCAAGTAATTTGAAATGATATAAGAGATTTCCTTCATGACTAAATGAACAATAGAATATTGCATTTTCTTGTCCTTTTAGGTAGATTTCGTATGAAATAATACCTATTGCATTGTCTCCCATGTTGGAATTTCTGAAAAATTTTTGCGGATCTACACGAATCATGACTCCTAGACCCCAAAACTACCATCAGTAAAAAAGTTTATATATCTATCTATCTATCTATCTATCTATCTATCTATCTATTTATCTATCTATCTATCTATCTATCGGTGTATATCACTTTCTTCTAGACACGATAACTTCCATAATTATGCTCAGATCTTTTTCAAACTTTTACATAAAATCAAGGAGCTTAAAATCTCGGTCGAGTTCGTTAATGGGCAAAATCGGACCAAGGGGGTGGAAATAGGGAGGGGTTTTGTAAAAACCGAAAAAACGCGATAACTTCTTAATTAAAATAGATATCGAATCAGTTTAAAGTTTATATTACTTCTAAGAAATGGGCAAAAAGTTTATGCATGACAGATTTTTGATAAAGTTAAAAATGGGCTCAAGGGGCGAAAAAAACATGGTTTTTGGGAGAAAAAAATTCATAACTTCGTCAATTCTCAAGATATCAAATCCAACTAAATTTTATATAAATTTACTCAATATTATCTAAAACTTTTGTATTTACAAGTTTTTGATAGGACCAATTTTTACCGATGAAAAAAATTAAAAACGAAAAGAAAAAGGGGGGAGAAAAAAGAAAAAAATCCATAACTTACTCAATTCTTAAGCAATCAAATCTAATTAAATTTATTTTACATCTTCACAATAATATCTACAACTTTTATATTAACAAGTTTTTCATAGAACCAATTCTTATAGCAAAAATAAATTAAACAAAAATAGGAGTTGGAGAAAAAATCTCAAATCCAAACTGCTTATATTCTGACTCATTTTAAAATTCATTTTTGATTTTAAACGCATCCAAATGACAGATCCTCTTATTTAGGAACTATATAATGCGACGTATTGGCCAGTTTTTTGATAAAGGCACAATATATTTTTAAAAAGGCTGCCAAAAAGGGTATTATGAACAGAATTTCCCGAAGTTGTCAATGAAAAATTGAGGAAGTATAACAAATTGCGTTTTTTCTGAGTCATTTTTAAATTCATTTTTGTTCTCAAACCCTTCCAATTTACAGGTCCTCTTATTTAGGGACTATGTAATGTGACGGATTGGCCAGTTTTTTGATAAAAGCAGAATATATTTTTAAAAAGGCTGCTAAAAAGGGTATTTTGAACAGAATTTTACTAAGTTATCGTGATTGAAATTTAAGGAAATTTAAGAAATTGCGTTTTTACCGAGTCATTTTTAAATCTTTTTTTGTTCTCAAACGCATCCAATTTAAAGGTTCTCTTATGTAGGAACTATATAATGTGACGGAGTGGCCAGTTTTTTGATAAAGGCAGAATATATTTTTAAAAAGGCTGCCAAAATGGGCACTTTGCACAAAATTTCCCAAAGCGATCATGATTAATGAACTGTGGGTATTCAAATAACAAATTGGTTATTTTATGACTCATTTTTAAATCCAATTTTACTCTGAAACACATTCAAATGACAGTTTTTTGTTACTTAGGAACTATATAATGTGCGTATTCGTCGATTTTTTGATAAAGGGTGAATATATATTTTTTAAAAGCTGCCAAAGTAAGCACTTCGCAAAAAAATTTCCCAAAGCGATCATGATAAAAGAATTGAGGTTGTATTCAAATAACAATTTTTTTATTTTATGACTCATTTTTAAATTCAATTTTGCTCTCAAACGCATTCAATTGACAGTTTTTCGTTATTTAGGAACTGTGTAATGTGCCGTATTGGTCAGATTTTTGATAAAGGCTAAATATATATTTAAAAAAATCTGTCAAAGTGGGCACTTCGTACAAAATTTCTCAAAGCAATCTTGATTAAAGAATTGTGGATGTATTAAAATAATAAATTGGTTATTTTATTACTCATTTTTAAATTCAATTTTGCTGTCAAACGAATTTAATTAACAGTTTTTTGTTATTTAGGAACTATATAATGAGCATATTGGTCAATTTTTTAATAAAGTAAGAATATAATTCAAAATATGTTGCCAAAATGGGCATTTGAGTAGAATTTCGTTTAAGAGGATTTCGATAAAACCAGTTCTTACAGAAAAATAAAATTAAAAAAATTTTAAAAGCGGTTGAATAAAGTAGTTAAACTGGGTTTATCTCTAATCATTTATTTATTTTTTTTTTTTTTTTTTTTTTTTTTGAGATGAAAACTTTACGAAATCTACCTCCGCCTATAGGCCATGCCGAAAGGGATTTTTTTTTCCTTATTTATTTTTCTTCACATTAAGGAATAAAAAAGGCATATATGAAACTTCTTGTGTTCAAAATATAAACTTTTATCTAAAATGTCAAACAGTTTTGAACTCATAACGCCTGTCCTAAATTTTTTATAAGCAAAAGAAATATTGAATTTTCTTCTTAAAAATTTTCCTTTTTTTTTTTTTCTCAGTAAGGAATAAAAATTCAAATCCCAAATTATGCCAATCTCTTACTTAGTATCCATTCTTATCTGAAAATAATTTATGATACAGTTTTTTCATTCCTAACGCGAATAATACAGATTGAAATTTAAAGCATGTAAACAAGAACTCGATTTTGTATCAATTTTTAAAGTGAGTTTACATGCTTAAACAATCTGTCCTGTAAACTCTTATTTTGCATTTCTTCATAAATAAACATGTTGTACTCATATGCCAATTTTCATTCAAATCCGTGACATGGCAGCCACAGCTAATTTGCCTATTTTTCCTGGAATGACCCAATAATTAGTATTAAAAATGTTTATAGTAATAAGAAAACCTAAATATATCTAAAAAAATATATACATGATTAGTACGAAAAAAATTATAGTTATAAAGATACATATGTATAGGTCTAAAAAATTATATGTATGATTATTAAAAAGAAAAGAGTATATAATTATAAGGCAGCACTGAAAAGTTTTTTCCAAGCTATGGATAGCATTTTAGAATCAGATTTATCATTAACAATAACTTCACGATTAAGATAAATAGCTAAATTTTCAAGAAAATCTAATTCAAAGGTACTATTGGCATTAAAGATAATTTTAGCAGTTTGAAAATTGAAACTATGGCCGGAATCCCAAGAGTGCTTAGCAACCGAAGATTTAGAAATTTCTTGATTATTGACATACCGAGAGTGTTCTTTGAGGCATTTTTCGAGATTTCTTTTAGTTTGACCAATATAAGATAAATCACAGCCATTACAAGGAATATTATAAGTACCCCATTTTTGGAGGTAAGACACAGGGGATTTCATGGAAGGAAATTTGAATTTATTGACATGTTTAAAAATAACATTAAAATTGAATCATCTTAAGACTTTAGCTAATTTAAAACATAAAGGTGGATAAAAGGGAAGGACAACCAAATTATCAGGTTTAATTTTAACGGAATTAGAAAGAGTGGATTTATTAGACGGTCTATTGAATTTGTTTACAGCAGTATTGACGATAGAAGGATTGAAACCTCTTTTGGCAGCAACAGATTTTAAGTAATTCAGTTCATCCTTAAGGGATGCAAATTCTGAACAAATTTTGAGAGCACGATTTGCATATGTGTAAAAAACACCGATCTTTTACATAATGATTTGAGCTAGCATGGGGAGGGGGGATTAGAAACAGAAAAAGGTTTTCTATAAACACAAGTTTTGAAAGAAGAATCACATTTGGTAACTAAAAGATCAAGAAAAGGGAGTTTATTACAATTAATTTTCTAATTCAAAAGTAAACTGAATATGTGGGTCAATAGAATTGACCCACATATTCAGACATTTCCACTTAATTGTAACATACATAATAACATATTCCACATAATAGAATAAGACCTTGCGATATTTTATTTATTTTATTTTTATAGTGTTCAAGAAGTTTTTTTGAGTTCTATTGTATAACACCAGTTTCCAACTTTATTCCTAAACTTTTATGGCTCACCGTGTTATAAAACAAATTAAACTTTCAAAAAATGAGTCAAAACCACTGTATTAATACTAGTGTCTTTGATGGAAATTTATACCTTGTTATTAAATCGAATTATACAAATAACTACTAAAAAGGTGTTGCAAAATTATAGATATTATTTATGTATTTTACCTGAGATCTTTCGAATGCCCACGCATTCATTATCAAAGGAACATAAAAGAAGATAATTGATTAGAAATACAAAACATCAAAACAAAACAAAAACAAAAACAGCCCACGTGTATAAACAAAGTCACGATGAATTCATCGAAACAATATCCTTGGTATTTCGATGAATTCATTGTGACATCGGGGAGATCTTACGTAGTGACTCTTTTTTGCAACTATTTCCGATCCGATGCGTCAATTCTTTAAGAAATTTAAATCCTTACTTTCCCCCTTTTTAATCAGTTCATTATCCACAAGAACTTTAACCAATTGGACTCTTTGAACTCTTTTTACTCTTTTCTTCTTCTTCTTCTTCTTTTTTCGATGAGGAAGGGGATCCTCATAATGGCCGTACGTGATTTTTTGCTTGAAAATCAAATTTTGTCGAGGAATTTGTTTGTATTTATTTTGGCATTTAAACGTTGTTTAAAGACTTCATGCATAAATTAGTTCGTCATTAATTTTTGTCCTATAGTACTTTTATGCTAAATTTATCGAAATGATTAAATGTACTGCTGGTCATTAAAATTGCAACATCAGTAAGGAATGATGTCAAAATCACATGAAAGGAAGAAAAGATTGGAATATGCAAATGATTGGTATTTCAGCGCATTTAGACAACGCAGTTCATCTGAAGTGCTACATAAAAGAAAAATGGCACAGATGATTTCTCAGTCGGAAGTTCATTGTAATTTTGATGTTTGTTCAGAATATCGTGTTATGCCTCGAATAATAAGAAGATAAGCTCACAGGTAATTTTCAAAATTCGATATAGGCAATATTGTTGCTTATCGAGAGTGTGGATTATCGTTTCGTGATATCGCCCGTGAAGCTGGTCCAAACCAAACCATTTTCATACAAATATGGAATCAACGGGTTTCTAAGGATCAAACTGAAGCACTGAGATCGTTGAGATGCAGGATCTCAGTGCCCTCTCATGACTAACGCCCGAGATTGAAGGCACATTGCGAAGTAGGCGCTACAAAACCGTACAACCACATTACGGAACTTTACTCAGAAACCGACTTTTGCTGGAGAGTGGCCTGTCAAAGCGGCGACCATTTCAGCGGCTTTTCTTGACAATGCAACATAGAGCGAGAGGACAACTCAGTCTGCCGAACGACAAAGATGGGTACCGAAATGCCACATCGTCGTTTTTCAGACAAGTCTCGGTTCTGTATGCAGCAGTCTGATAGCCGTACACGTGCCTGAATATTCCAAGGATAAAGATTGTCGCCTGCTTGCATCGACATCGGTATAAAGGGACCTGCGCCTGGTGTGATGGATTGAAAATCAATTGGATACACGACATGCACAATGCACATATCTTGTTCGGATCAACTTTAATTTGAACGCAGATAGGTACATTTCTCACACCTTACATCCAATGGTTGTGCCCCGTCTTGCCAGGCCTGCCAAACCCCATTTTCCTACAAGATAACACGACTGAATGCTCTACGTCGTGTTCTGACATTCCTCGATAAACAGGATATTTGATTGCTCCTTGGCATACACAGTCTCCAGATTTAATAACCCATTGAAAACATCTGAGGTTGTTGAGAGATTGAGCCATCACTCCTCTCCAGTTAAAGTGGATCACAAAGTGAGCCATAGACTTAAAGTATTATGGAATGAGTTGCCAGTTTCTGTCATCCAAGCACCGTTCAAATTCAGGTTAATAGGATAAGGACCGTTCTAGCTGCCGGGGAGGGCAGTTATTTATACTGATTTCGCATCTCTGTGAACCTCAGAATTGCTTATAAATTTAATAATTTTGTTTTCATGTCATGCTGTATACGTACAATAAGTATCTTTTTTGTATTTTCTCTGTTTTAAGGCATTGCATTTTAATGACCAGCAGTGTATAGTAAAAATAGCTGAATATAAAAAAAGAAGAATGAAGATTATTTTATTATCTAGTTATTGCATTATAAAAAAAAAACTTTTCTGGCTCAACATGCCGAAAAAACAAACATACTATCGAAGAATGTCTAAGCACTTCTTTGAAAGGGTCTATTAAGTATACTTGGATACTTTCTCGATTTATTCCATCATACTTAATTCTATAATATTCCTAGGGAAAAGTGCTATTGTTTTAAGTTTAGATATTTATTGAACATACATCATTGACGAAATAAAAAAAGTATAAAAAGCAAAAAAATTATGCTATATTTGTTAAGGAATTATAAATTAGTTTGTCATTAATTTTTGTCCTATAGTGCATTTATGCTAAACTTGTTATTATTAAATTATTAAATGTTTATTAAAAGGAACTTAATAGAAAGAAGAAGAAGAATTGGAATTCATTTGAGTATCTAATTGTATTTACATAAAACAATAATTGTCTGACTCATCATGTCATAAATAAATTTTCAAGCAATGTTTCAGAACTTCTTTGAAGAATTGTATTAAGGAAACTTTCTGGATTTATTCCATGAGACTTGCATTTGCAAAGTTTCGGGAAAATGGCGTTTTGGTTTAAGCTTTTATTGAATACGTTAAAAAAAGTGAAAAAAATATATAAAAACTTAAGAATGGTGATGCAGTATTGATAAGTGAAATGAAAATTAATTTTGGTCTAGTAATTAATTTTTACTAAATTTATCCAAATTTGTAAATTTATTATTAAAAAAAAAAGAATCTAATAGCAAAAAAGAAGAACGAATGCTCTTTTATCCATCTACTTTTTACGAAAAAAAAACTATTCTGTCTCATCATGTCGTAAAAACAAACTAAACTTTCAAGGAAAGTTTGAGCATTACTTTGAAGGGGCATATTAAGGATATTTTCTGGATTTATAACAAAAGATTTAAATTTTTAATGTTTCTGAAAAAGATTGATTTTAAGTTTAAATATTATTCCAAATATTTTTTTTAAAGTATGTAAAAACTGGAAAAAGGTCATGCTGTATTATTTCATTTTCCTTCGTTATTAGTTTTATTTTCCAATAGATTTATGCTAAAATTGACCAAAATAGTAAATGTATAATCATTACACTAGTCTACAAATTGAAGATAATTTTTGGAACAGAAATCTCGATAATTTCAATTTGAATTTTACAATGGATATGAAAAATGAAATCGGATTTAATAATCAGTATAGCATAAATATAACCATATATGGAAGATAGTTTTTAAAAACTTCAATTAGTTTCAGAAAATTTTCTTGAAAAAAGGAAATTTTTTTAGAAATTTATATTATTCTAAAATAGAAAGTTTCAGTCGTAGAAAAAAATTGTCTTTCATAATTGTTGAACATAATTCAGTAAATATAACTATTAAATTTCGAAAAAATCAATCGGTTAGTTTCCGAGGAAATGGGTCTTAAAGCTGGCATACTTTTCATAAGATCGCATCCAGAATGTGTTTTCTTCAAAGTACACGAATAATTTCCACTGTTATGCTCACAAATGTCATAAAACACATATTTAAAGTTTAAAAATTTGATATATAACATAGTACTTTGTCACTCAACTAGAAGTATAAGTTTACGTAATATAACGTGACACAAGAGTGTAGGAGGAGTATGGTGATGTGTTACACTTTGTTACAAAAGGGCCGAGGGGGATCAAAAATATTGAACAAATGTGCGACATCACTTATGGACGGCCCTTTGGTGTTTTTCCAATTTCAGCAGTCCGTTGACTTTTATGTCTTCGACGGTGTCAAAATAGTTACCTTTGAAGTCCATTGTGACCTTTGATAAAACGTAAAAATCATCATGTGTAGTGTATTCATTTGTCTTCCGTTTATAAGACTTACAAAGTCTTAGGAGCAGATTTACTTAATCTGTGCATGAATTTCATGTTCGTCTTTTGCTCGAATTTCGATATCGCGCCAACAGATCACCACACGCTGCCACCTCAGCAACTCTGTCGTCACATTGCCTGTTATCAATTCTGGCAGTAAAATATTTTAATGGTAGTGAACAAATAAATTCATTAATCACAACATTAAAGAGTTGTAACGAAATTCCGTGAGTTTTTTCATTACCCGTTGTAGTTTGCTAAGCCACATGCGCTATTTGATGTCATCTAACTTTCAAATCTAAAATTATTTTCTATAAAATATTTACTAAGGTACCTTACTGTTACCAAACAGAAATGTTTTGTTAAAGTATTTTTGAAGTGCTGAAAAATGTTTTATAATATATGCTTTACGCGATTGTTCTTTTTAGAGAGCAGATCATTCCAATTAAGTGGTTAAAAACAACGTATTAGGTATCTTTTTAATTATAAAGTCACTTTGCCTAAATGTAAATACTTCTAATTATGACAATATTCCTATGTTTAGTATCGTAAAGCAAGAATCATAGATAAATGTTATATATTAAGACATCCAAAAATTAGAAACAAAACCAAGATATTTTTTCGTTAAAAAATTTTTTAAAAGAAATTTCTCATTAAAATTCCCATCGTTCATTTCAAAGCTACTCCACCTTTTTTAAATGTGGTAAAAAGGGTTTCACGATTTTTCTTTTTTAACTTTGGAGATCAAATAACTTTTTGGACGAGACTACGACTTAGGTTAATTATTCCTGAAGTATAATCTTAAGAAAAGGCGACCAAATTTGCAATCAAAATTATAAAATATTCTGCGCATTTTGGTAGCTTTGCTTTCTTCAAACATCTATTAGTGACAAACTGAATGAACTAAATACAAGGAGACTTTGAGGAAGTTAATAAAATATTTTTCATAAGTTGTATTATGAATTTCAGCACCAGCTGTGTTTTTCTTTAATCGGAAAATTAAATATAAGTTTTAAATGAGCTAAATGGAAGAATACGTCTATAAAATGATTAATTAAGAAATGGCGTATTAATAGAGCTGTATATTCGAAACAGAAAATATAAATACACGATTATGCAATTTGCGGATACTTTTTTATGATAGAAATTCTGAAAAATCTTCAATATATTGAAAAAATTAAATTATATTAATGCCCTTATGCAAGTTAATTTTACAAACATCAATACGATCGATAATTTAAATACTCAATCTGATTAAAGCATGGTGAATCTAAATTATTCCTTATTTTTTTTACTTTTTAAAAAAATCTTATATTTCAATTCTGTTTTAATCTTTAACTCATTATAATAAATATTTTCTATTTTTAGGTTAAAATAAGAACAAAAACGTAAACCGTGTTTGCCTAAATCAGCATTTATGGCTATTTATGATTCCATATGTGTATTCTAAGGGAGAAAAATTTTCAATTTTTGTCAAAATGTAAAGAAAAGGAAGGAGATGGAAAAACACAAGATCAGACCTTGGGTTTCTCCTTGTCTTAAACAAAGCCTGCTTCAATCAAATTAGTAGAAAAATTAAGCTGGTTTTTTTTTATAAGTCTAATATTTTTATCGTGTGAAATTTTATAAGTCGAGTTATATGTAATAAATATTTATGTTAACCATATCATAAATATTTTGTAAAAAAACCTTTTAACCCATGAACTCTACACTATTGCGAATTCGCAACACTAAAAATTTTAAATGTCAGTATTATTTAAAATATGCTTTAATTTGTATTTTTCATTAAGGAAAGACTAATTTTGATAAATATCAATGTCCTATTTCATTTCCCTTTTTTAAATTTGATGTAGGATTCATGTGTCACATTTCATTATCACTATGCTGTCAGCAAAAGTGTATGCAATTGAAAATGCGAAATCCAAATGTTTGCAGGCTAATATTCACTCGCAAATTTCGAGAATTTTTAACGGTATTTTCTGCGAAAAGTGTTTAACACTTAATTGCTGTTAACTGTCTCACAGATCACCTCTTTTTAAAATTGTCGCAGAATAATTTAAATTGTTTAACTATTAATATTTGTGAAATTAAATTTTGTTTGATGCCATAATGCTAGCGACTTCAGAATAAGTGATTTTCAATTATAGCAATCCTGTTCATAAATTTTTTTATAGAAACAGTATCCTATGAGTTAATATATTTTTTATTTTTTTTTTCATTAAACAGTCTTAGAAACCATTCACAGTAGCTAAGTAGCAATTTCTGTCATAACAATTAATAATTAATCACTATTTTCAGATGAATAAGCCTGTTTAATGAATTGACACGTTTAGGGGATTCGACGTCTCAGCTTTTATCTGCCAAAAATTGGTCACAAATCACTTAAATGCGGCAAGCTTATATTGTGGATTATACTAGAGATATTTATTCCATTTGAACAGAACATTTTTCTTTTAAACTAAAAAGGCTCAGTATTCAATATTGTTTTCTTAATACTATTTATATTTATTTAATAAGATGTCAAATATATTCTAAATGCAACAAAGCAACAGGGAATTGCGCTGCATTTAGGCATAAAGGCTTTATAAATAGAAAACAGAAAGCTATACAGTATTTGATTACATTTTCTATTTTAATACTAAAAATATTTTATCAGACATTCATCGATTTATCCGTTTAGAAAACGCATAAACAACTCTTATAATTATTTTTTTTCTATTTTTTTAAAAATAAATCAGCCTTTTTCTAAGTACGAGGGCTGTATGAAAAGCACCTTGCCTTGACCAGAAAAAAACTTTTTATGCCAAAAGTATACTTTATTTTTCAACATAATATCCTTTTAGTTCGATTAACTTAAGCCAACGTTTTTCTATTTTTTTCTATCTTTCTAAAAAATATGATTTCTCCCACTCTTCAAAAAAGCCGTTTTTTCAGCAAAAACCTCATGCTTAAAGCCATTTTTTTCCACCGAGCCATTTTTTTTCATATTTAGAAATAGAAAATAATCGCCAGGGGGTAAATTTGCCGAAGAATTTTGCCACGGCGACGAAACAGATATGCATGTGTGCATTGTAAAGTAAAATAAAAGAGATATTTTTATTCTTTCTTCGGACATTTATCTTTCACAACATGGTTGTAACGACACAATAAATTAACATATTTTCCATTGATCTTTTAGCCATTTTTAAGGTAATCGACGAAAATTATGACAAATGAATCCCAAAACACTCTATCCATGACTTTAATTTCAGATAAAGCCGCTTTAGCATTTTTTGGTTCAATTTGTCCACAAAAACGCACTGTTTGGACAATTCTTTAGTTTATGGTATACAGTAATCAATCGATGTTTCGTTAAAAATTATGAATCGACATAAAAAATTATTTAGATTTCCCTTAAACTTTGCCAAACATTCTTTTGACATGTCCACACGTGTGTGCTTAATTGCGGCAGCCATTTTGCGGAAAGCTATATCATATCCAAATAATCTGCTAAAATATTTTTTACCCATTTTAAGTAGAAATACCGATAGTCTCAGCAATTTTGCGCACTTGCACTTTATAATCGTTTATCACAGTATCGACAATTTTTATCAATGAATTCTGATATCGTAACTTCAATTCGGCGACCTCAACATTCTTCCTTAAAAATGTTTGTACGGTAGCGTTTGAATTCAAATGTTCAATGTCTGATAGTTGTTAACGAAGGTGCAGAGTCCCCATGAACTTTTCTTAGTTACGATTAAATTACATCATTTGTTTTCTTTTTCTAAAACATGTTTTTCCTACTGCTCATTATTCGATTTTCTCCATTGTTGAAATATCACTGAAGTTGATCTAATCAAATGGCTTCCACTTACAAACTAATCCTCTCAATGATCTGATTAATTGACAGATTTGATGTGAAAGATCACTTTGCAAAATAAATCATTCTTTAAATTCTTGGCTCATTTCGAGCTGAGGCCAGGTTCTTATCATACTGCCCTTGTTTATACATAATATTAAGAGATAGGCAGAGAAACAAATAGACAGGTAGATATCAATAACGACATGTGCATAGAAATATAAACCCATGTCTTTCTTCATTTAATAATAATACATAACATTGTCTGAATATATTACTGGACAAATACTGGACAATTGCATCATAAAATATAATAAATAAGAATGTATTCCTTAAAAATACAAAATGTTGCTCATTGGTTCACAAAAAAGAGCTTTAATATGATCTTGTACGGTTAAAAAAAGTAAAATATAAAACAGGCATTTCGTGCTGCTTTTGCAGCCGTCCCCTGGCTAAAATATGTTGGTGAACTAAACTACTACTTTTATCTAAAATTTCAGAGATGAAGATATTTTGTGCAAAAGATAATTTGTCAAAATTTCCGAAACTTGAATAAAGAGCTGAATACAAAAACCCAAGAACATCAGATTATACCATCCAGAATATTAAGAATGTTCTAGAGTACTCAATGGATGGCGCCATGCATTTTTGCATTCATATACCATCGGACAAGTTTTATTAAATTGTCTTATGCACAGGAAGCCTTCATTTCTGAACTTTCAATCATTTTACATCATATTTTATCCTGATGACGAGCAGTTCGAAATGGAATTTTTTATTTTATTTTATTTTTGAAATGCATAAATTAATAACAAATTTCTTTATTTTGTACACGAATGAAGAAGATTTTGCGTTTTTAAAGAATAAATTTTTATTTTTACATAAATATATGTTTCTAAATGCATAAACGTATAAATGTTTATTAAAAAAAAGCTGATTAACAGTATTGCCGGAATCAATATTATGAATATAAAATAATCAACAGGTCAGTCACACCGTTTTTTATTTAATACATTAAGCTCCTCAAGAGGGAGATTATGCAGAATTTCGTAATGTAATTTATTTTTCTATTTTTCTAACTAAATTTCAGAATTCCATTAATCTTTTAAGAAAAATTATTAAAGAAATTCGATACAACATCTGAACACGAAACTTTCTTTCACATATTTTTCTCTTGATCTTTCATATGTAGGATCCATGTAATTTACCCTTTGTCTCAATACTTTTTTCACTTTTTATGTGCCGAAATTATTTTCTAGATAGCATGACTAAATCAATGAATATTCTTAAAGAATTTCAATTTAAAAATCGAAAATCTATGTTAGAACATTTTTTCTCACGTCAATTTTTTTCTTGAATACAACTTACATTTATACAGTTTCTTTTAATATTTTCAGGGTGATTTCAAGTGATTAATTTTTATTTAAGACAAAATATGTTTTAGATATTCATTTTCTGGAATTTTTTTAATTATCAACAGATACTACATGTTGCTTACCTGAATGTAACTATTCAGTTACTTTTAATATTTTCAATGTAATTCTCCGTCACTAAATTTTAGATAAGATACAATGGGTGTAGATATTTACTTTTGTGCTTTTTTTATTAACATATACTACTTGTTTATCTGATTGTAATTATTCAGTTACTTTTAACTTTTTCAAAATACTTATCAGTGTCTAAATTTTAGATGAGACATTATATGGTGTAGATGTTTAATTTTTGGCTTTTTTTACATATTAATACATATTACATGTTCTTTATCTAACTGTTAAAGAAAAAAAAGTTGAGTATTTTTATCTTTAAATCGGTGCAAGGCTTCACAAGCGACTGATGTTAAATTCTACTTTCACCACTATTTTTAAAAAGTAAATTTTGTAGCATATTTTTTTTTTTAAATGGGCTCCAAGTGTACATGAAAGAAAGTAAAATTTGTATTTAAAAAATATCTTTAACAGCAGAATCGATAGTATGGATATAAAATAAACAACACATTAGCCGTGCCGTTTTTTATTTCATGCATTAAGCATCCTCAAGATGGAAATTTTCAGAATTTCGTAGTGTAATTTATTTTTCTAACTAAATTTTAGAATTCCATTAATCTTTTAAGAAAAATTATTAAAGAAATTCGATACAATATCTTAACACGAAACTTTCTTTCACATATTTTGCTTTTGATCCTTCATATCTAGGATCCATGTAATTTACCCTTTGATTCAATACTTTTTTCACTTTTTATGTGCCGAATTTATTTTTTAGATAGCATGACTATATTAATGAATATTCTTAAGGAATTTTCACTTAAGAATCGAAAATCTATGTTGCAATTTTTTTTTTCCAACGCCTAAAAATATTTTTTTCCTGAATACAACTTAATTTTTTTCAGTTTTTTTTTAAAATATTTATAAGATAATTCTCAGTGATTAAATTTTAGTTGAGACATCATAATACAATTTAGATATTTATTGCGCTGGGTTTCATTATTATTATTATTATTAACAGATGTCACATGTTGTTTATCTGACTGTAACTATTATGTTACTTTTAATATTCTCAATGTCTAAATTTTGGTTGAGATATAATACGGTGTATTCATTTATTTTTCTTCTTTTCTTACTTACCCATCATACATTGTATGGGTTAAGACCAGGGGTATAGTTGTAAAAATAACAGAAGATATAAGCTCTAAGCAAAGGGTATACGTTCAAAGCAGAATGTATACCCTAGAATGTGTATAATATAGCTGCCTTGAGAAGCAGACGGTATACGACGCTCCTTTAAAAAATCCAGTAGGTATACGGAGTATATCCCCGTATATCCTCCAATACATCCCTGGTAAAAGTGTAAAAGTTGTAAAAGACTTGTAAAAGTTATAAAAATCCAATAATATATTCATATATTTACACGTTTCAGACACTGAGGATTCCGAAAAACATATTTTTAGAAAAAAAATTGCCATCCGTCTATCTCTCTGTATGTTTACGTATGTGTTTGTAAGCGCTCAATCTTCTGAAAAAAAAATGAGACAGGAGCCAAAATTTGGTATGTTTTAATACGTAATACTTAAAAGAAGCCTCTTGAATTTTAGTAACCTCCATTATGCAGAACTTTTTTTCGGCCTCTGAACTATTCATGCTGATAACAGGTACATAATTTTTTTTCAAAATTGTTCATTTTAAGTATTGAATATAAACAAAAATCAAAGAAAACATAAAATTTGCATAAAGAATGATGTCGATTGAATAATTAGTTGCCGAAATATTTAGAATCCTATTTTCCACACTCTTCGATTTTTCATAATAGTGCATTTCATTAAAATTTCAATTCAAATATATATTGTAACTGGAAATGAGACGCTTAATATGGCGTAGAATAGTTTAGATAATTTCTCTTTTAGAGTTATAAGAATCTTTCTTTTACGCAATTCAGTAATATTTCTTTAGAAATTAAATGTTCGGTGATTTTTAAGTACACAGATTTGAATAATTATTTATATGTCATGCGATGTTAAATCTTTTTAAAATATTTAAAAATACATTTAAATGTTATTTTGAAATTGCAATGCATTTTGTGAATAGTTTACACGTGTTTTATCTTTATACTTTATATTATGCACACTGTTAAAAATAAATCTGTGAATTCCAGGTGAAACTACCGGCAGCAAAGTAGCCGAACTGTTACCGTTCCGTAAGTAGATTTACCGTTGTGGGACATGCAAGAAAGGAAAACTCTGTTTGAAGAAGCGGTAACATTCTGTTACAAAGTCTGATTTTTAATGATAATAATTTAATATAATTTTTAAAATTAATAAATTGTTTAATCGTCAAAGAATTCAAATTTACCGAGTGATTTTAAGCTGGTATGTTATTTTATGTATTATTATTATTGCACAATTTAGTTCACGCCGTCCTCAGGATCGAACTCGGGACCTTTTGATAGCGGAATAAATCCTTACTATCCGAGCAAAAGCTGCTGATGCCGGGTTGTACAGAATATGTCTTTTATGAGTTAGTGGGAATATCTGTTGTGCTTTTTAAAGATTTCCTTTCAAATACATTCTTTATAATATTTGTAAACAGTTTATTTTATTTTATTTTAGACTGATGCATAATGCTTATTATTTTTTAAATCAATTTTTATTTTTTAAATAGTTTAAATTAAAAAAATCACTGTTTAAAACCACTGTTTTTTTTTTTTTTTTTTTTTTTTTTTTTTTTTTTTTTTTTGAATGAATGAATGAAGTAAAAAAACTTTTTATTAACAACTTTTTTTTAGAAAAATAATGTTATAGACAATTTTTTGAAATTTTCGTACACTATTTATTTATTTATTTATTTATTTATTGGCTAATTAATTAAAAGATTTTTTAATAAGAAATTAGAGAAAAATAAACAGAAAAAATGTAATTTAAAAGGGACTTTTTATGATTTCCTGCCGCCAGTGGGATACGAACCCACAATCTGCGCCCGTAGGTAATTAGCGGTATGGTGCCTTGACCACTCGGCCACGGAGCCACTTACACAGCGGAGTATCTCCGTTTTTTGTTTTTATTTCCACCCATTTCGTTATTTTCAGGAAATATGGTGGGATTTGCTGATTTGTAACGGACAATGCCCTTTTGTTGTGAAAAGGAACTTTTTCTGTGAAATTCAGGAAAAAAATATTCGTGAATTTCAGAATTTTTTTTAACAGTGCATATTCATGAATGCTAAATATTACGGTAGCCCCCTAACATCTAGTTTTATTTACAGATGCTACATGTTGTTTATGTGACTGTAACTATTCGATTATTTTTAATATTTTCAACGTAATTCTCAGCGATTAAATTTTTTTAAGGCCATGTCCCTGCCCGCGAAGACAATCGCGAGCTAATGCTATTCCTATGGGGAGGCTTTTCCTCTAATAACTCTTTCGCATTTGGACATTTTTAAACAATTCCTTTTTGCATTGGATAGCTGAGGTCCCTCTCAAAATCGTTCCTTGATCACTTTTTCGGTTTTGGTTGCTGATATTTTTTAGAAAGTTACATTCACTTCCAAAACCAGTTCCGAAATTGAAAGTAACTTTATAAAAAACTAGCAGTTACCCGTGACTTCGTTCACATAACATTTAAACAAAAAATAATTTATCAATCAAGCAAAAGAATTCGTTGATTAAAAGCATGTGTAATTAACTTTTTATTGCGATTTATAGTAAAAAACTTCTGATGATCTCTGTTTTCAGGTTTTTTTACTGGTTTAAGTTTTCTTTCAGCGACTTATACTAATAGATACAAACATTCTCGAATACTTTTGTTCAGCCCTGTAGTTTACCTAATACCTGTAATATACGAAAGTATTTTTCTAAACTTCAGTTCAAACAAAAATATTCCTTATTACTACCTAAATTACAATTTCAGAAATTATGATCGGAAAACAACCATGTATTCAGTTCTTTGCGTGACCCTGTATATCATTTTATCTATATACTACAAACATTTCTTCGTTTATTGAATGCAGTTCAAAATAAAAATGCATATTTTATTTTAAAACCACCTTTAAGTAAGTTGCGCTCATATTCAGTAGCCTTTCCAAGATCTTTTGTGTAACCCTGTGTATCTAAATTGTTATACTATCAGCGTTTATACACACCATTTAATATACATACATTTAATTTAAACTTAAAAGCACATATCATAATTTAAAGAGCATTTCATCCATGCAACAGTCATCATGTATCATATACAGTTCTTCGGATAGACTGTATACTATTTAAAAACTTTTGTGTATCACTGTTTGCTAAGCACTTTGTATTATGCATGAAATAACTCACATTAAGCCTCAGAACGTATGTCAATTTGATTATACATGAAATCGTTTACCATAATTAAAATATGTCGGAAACTGTTCCTGCCTTTAATCTTATGCAATGGAATTCTTCTGTGTGACCCTGTAAATGAATAATACATGTCCTTTTCACTGCATACTTTACGAAATACATATTTTAGTGAACTTTATTGATGCAAATAAAATTGAATATTTTTCACCGGGTGTAACATCGTTAAAATTCAATTGAAATGATTTTTTCCCATAATGTCGTAATGTAAGGAAAATTTTTGACTATCCCTATAAATCAGGGTTGGCAAAGTGGACCCAGCCCAGAAAAACACACCCGGGTTTTTCTGGGTGGGTCCACCAACAAAAACTCACCTGGGTTTTTGTTAAAAGTGGGTTTTTGCTAAAAATCATTTCTGAATCTGCAAATCCTCCAAATAGAATAATACAATTTTTTAAAGCCCAAAACCTAAGTGGTTTCTTTTATAAAATCACATAAAAAAAAGTAATATTTTTTGGTAATCAGGTGACAGTTTATATTTTTCTCACTGCTCTGAATCTAGTCTGTTCTGTAATTTAGACTATATGAATCCAAATGCAGAGAAAATTCTCTTGAGGGAAGCAGAGCTAGATGGAACAGAATGCAGAGACTGAAAGAAAAAAAACTACAAAAATCTTCTTTTTCTGAATTTTTCTTTTAAGAATTTCCCACCATGCTGAGAATTGCGACATAATACGTTCTGAGAAAAGTGATTTAGGAAAATTTAATTTTAAATGCCAATTATCGCAGGTAATCACTTTGAATGATACTGCATTATCCATTCATCAGTTTCTTCCTCCACTAAAAATAATCTTAAAATTATCTGAAGATATTTTCACTTTTTTCAGAAATTCTACATAAAGATGAAGAAATTTTGCAAACGTAATTTTACCTCAAAACTATCTGCAGATTATTTTAAGATATCCTTAAAAATATCTGAGGAATATTTTAAAAATGGGCCAATTCCCTACAGATTTTCTACTGATATTTTCTTAAGATTTTCTTGAGTTTTTTTAGTGGGGCCCTCTTAAATTAAGCCTTTCTCATCTAAACTTTGCATCCATTATATTAGCCAAAAAATGCTCGGTCCCGATGATCTGTTTGTAGCATTTCAGCATAATCTCCTTGTTTTATTTCAATTCTCCTGATTCCATCAAATTTCTCCAAATCTTAACAGAACATGACAGTGTGGTCGTATCTTTTTGCAGCTCATCAAGAGCTGAAGATATAATTGTTAGTCTTTTTTAAATTTAAACACTCCTTCTCTCAAATACCACTATTTTTTATTATTAATTTTTGTAAAAATCTGAAATTCTTGCTGGATCTGTTTCAAACTTTAAGATAGCTTAGCTTATAACATACGATAAAAATTTATAAAAAAGAATGCAGTGCCAAATGCTGCTATTTTCTGTAATAATTTCTGCAAAAATCTTAATTTTTTGCTTTAAAATGCCACTATCCAGACTTATATGTCTACAGATAGCTTGTTTAACAAAGTTTTGTTCAAATATATTCTTGTTAAGATTATAGTGCACTACCTGGTAGTGTGTGCACACTGTGCCAGCTATACAGTGCTGTATGCAACTGGAACCTAATTTTAGATTTGCATATCAATTACAGATCATTTGCATATCAATTACAGATTTATTTAGAAAGAAGGATCCTTCTGTGCATGCGCAGCATCCTTTACATGATGTTGTAGGCAGGGCAGATACGGTTTGAGATGTGTATCTAAATTAGAGTTTTGTTTAAAAGGAGGGACTCAGTAGTGCATGCTTTCGACCTGTTATGCGGTGGCATAGGCAGCAGGGATCCGGTTCGAATTTTTTTCTCTTCGAGATTTACATATAAAAAGGACCATTCCCGCTAGCAGGCAAAGCTAGCTAGTTTAATTATCATAGTTACTAAATATTATACCATTTTTAATTATTATAGTTACTACAAAAATAAAATTAATTATTCAGTATGGTAACTAAAATATATTTAAAAGAGATAAGATCTCACTTTTATCACTTAAACTAGTATTAAGTTAATTATAATAGTACTATTATTATTAGTCTTAATAATAGTCAATAATAGTATTAATAATAGTATTAATAATTAACATAAATTATTAATAGTATGAAAATTATTTTATATCAATTAATAAACTTATTCTGATATTAGTTTTATGTTTTCTATTGATATTAGTATTAATTCTAATATCAGAATAGAATAAATTAACTGATATTATAAATAATATTAATTAGTAATAAATAGATCAGATGTAATTAAAAAATGCAACTTAATAAGGATATTTTTAAATGATACACACATATGTTATTAAATATAC
This sequence comes from Maratus speculifer, assembly GCA_964019185.1. Lineage (NCBI taxonomy): Eukaryota > Metazoa > Arthropoda > Arachnida > Araneae > Salticidae > Maratus > Maratus speculifer. Next base: position 192,676,439 of record OZ025289.1, on the reverse strand, counting down.
AAATAAGTATACAGAAGAATAACTAAAACCCACAAAAACCCAGAAAAGCCCACAAATACCCAGAAAAACCCACAAATACCCAGAAAACCCCACAAAAACCCGGGTGGGTTGGGTTTTTGTACAAAAACCCGGGTTTTTGCCAACCCTGCTATAAATAAACTAATCATGGTAGAAACTTCATTTTCAACAGGTATTCGTACTAAGGTAAATGTTAAAAAAGTTCAAAAATTTCAAAAATTTCATGGCTACTCGGCATGCCATGAAATTTACGAAAGTTAGAAAGCGGCCAGACGGACAGACAAACCGAAAGCACAGTAACTTTTCAACTTTGTTGGAAAGTGTTAAAAAATAGATTCAAAAATACATTAATCAGTAGTTTTATTTTCCGTCTTTTCCCCACAAAAATCATTTTCCATTGATAATTTTGAGTTTTTAATAAAAATTTTCATTTGCATGTTACTGTTAACTTATTAATGAATTTTATTTCCCCCTTTTCAAATGTATTCTACTAATAATTATGAATTTTGAATGAAATTTTCCATTAGTATGTAACTTATAACTTATTAATTAGCATAAGTACAAAATATTTCTCATCCATTTTAAATATCACATCATTATTTATCGAGATCAAGGCTACCTTATCATAAATAACAAGCGGGATGACGCTACCAACGGGAAAATCATGTGGTCAGAAACCACATGATTTTCCCGTTGGTAGCGCCATCTAATGTGATAAATTGAAATATTTTCCTTTTTTTCCTATGAATTTGTGCATGGATTATTAGCCGTAGTTTGCACCAGGTGGCGTTACTTATGGGACAAAGTCATATAATAAGTTGGCAACTATAGGTACAATTTCAACAATAGATTTTCTCCTGAATGCGAGGCCTTGATATTATGATAAGGTGGCCTTGGTCGAGATCAAATAATTACCTGATATCCATGTCCCTTTTATTTTTAACGACTACTACAAAATAGCTGTTTTATTTCAACTATGACGTCACATTTTTCCAAGTAAAATATTTCATTGAAAATATTATTCTTTTTCATTCTTTTTTTACTTCTAATTATGTCGCCATTTTTGTCAGAAAAATTTTTGTTAAAGAAACAAATATACATGTTTAATATATAAAAAATAATACTCTCTTTATTTCTTTTTCAAATATAACGTCATATTTATTTTATTTTCCTTTTTTTGCACGGAAATTGCTCAATTGAAAATTTATTGAGGCTGAGAAATTATCCTTCCTGATTTCTATCTTATTGGCAAGAGGAAAGGAAAATTGTTAAATTTTATCTAAAAAATGCCTATTGATTCTGTATGAAAAATAATGAAATTTTGTATTATTAAGGAAAATATTAGAATAAATCAATTAAAAATTAGCCTACGTTCATTTCCGGGCTTTAACTTATCTATATGCAAAGAGTCAAAGACATTACTAAATCCGTTTTGAAGCCAATTTTTTTCCAATTTTTCGGACACGCTTTCACATTTATAATATATATAAGATATCTGTGACCAAAATCGAAAACGTAATCATGGAGCGATCTGGAAGGGGATCGCAGCTATCCAATGCAAAAAATAAAAATAAAAATAAAAATAAATAAATAAAGTAAATAAATAAATAAATAAATAAAAATGTCAAAATGCGAAAGAGTTATTAGAAAAATGCCTCCCATAGGAATAGCATTAGCTGGCGAGTGTTTTCGCGGGCAAATACAGAGACATAATACGATATAGGCATTTATTTATTTATTCATTTATTAACAGATACCATATGGTGTTTATCTGACTGTAACAGATTAAAAGAAGTTTGGTATTTATATCTTTAAATCTTTAAAAGGCTGTCCAGGCAAGAATTGTTACATTCTTCATTCACCACTATTTTTAAAAAGTAAATTTTGTAGTATATTTCTCTTGTAAATATACTCAAAATGTATGTGAATGATTTCTGTTTTGAAAAAGTATTGTGAAATAGAATTATAAAACAACTGATAAGCCTGCTTTACTGCATTGTATTTTATTTTGGAAACATTACAGTTGAGTCTATTTTTGACAATTATTCACCAAAATATAGTGAAAAAAATAGTTATGATTCTGCTTGACACAATATGAAACATGGGTTAAATAACAAAAAATTGCTCAAAATAAGTAAAAAATTGCACGTCAAACGTAGTCAATGAGGTGCATTCGTACTATAACTAAGTTAAAAATATATTGAGATTTTAATGTAGCAGTATACAATTGTTAGGATACAATACAATGTCCAAAGTCTTTTGGCCCCACCAGTGGCCGAGAGGTTCTGACCTCTCAAGTTGTAGACGGCAGGTGCTTGGTTCGAACCCAGTCGCGGCTTTCGGCCTAACCGTTCGGAGTTTTCGTAGTTTTCTTCGAACCTTGCGTAAATACGAGTTAGGTTCCCTCAGAAAGCCCCCCACGAAGGGCACTCCTCTCCTGGGCCTATATCCCTAGCGTAGATAATCGGCCGACAAAAATAAACCAAACCAAAATCTTTTGTGTGTTTCTGTAAATACTATCTGATTTTTTTTTATACAACAAGTATCTTACAGTAAACCTCAGCAACGTATATCGGATTTATAAAATGTAAAATTGTTTAATATAATTAAAACATGCCAAACCATATTTTCCTTTATATCATTATGTAATGGAATATTTTTGAGTGGCCTTGTAAATTAATAACAATACTGCTTGCACAACTGATTGTGTAAACTGTATATTTTAGTATATACTTCATAGATGAATATAAAATTTATTGTGTTCTATAAAGTGTAACATCATTAAAATTAGATTTAAAATATTTTCCCTATTGACCGTAATGTGACGAAATACTTTTGATTCTCTCTTAATTAAGCTATAAATCTGATTTGAATAGAAATTGAAATGAATTGAAAAAATTATACAACAATTATACATTTTAAATTACAAATGATTCAGTTGAATAGTTTTTGCTCTGTTGTATATGGACAGACGGATATACGGAATGAACTACTACTGTAAGTACTATGTATTTACTTAATTACGAATGCACCTAAAAATGATAAATTCTAATTATAAATTTACTTTAACCCTTTAAGTGTCCTAACCGGGTTTTACTGCCCAGTAACCATTGAAATGAAGGGCTAATTGAATACAAAACTGATATTAATGTTATTTATCTGCAGTGTATAAAATAAATCTATATGTAAGGTAATCATAAACAAATCCCCAATCAAATAGATTTGATAGGTACTTTTTTATGAATCATCAAACATAAAAGGAAATATATGCCCGATGCTTAGAGGATTAACATTTTTACAGAGGACAATAACAACTATTCAACGATGTAATAATTTTACAATGCCTTTATTCGTTTGTAGATTATGTAATTACTACCTTATAAAGATAGAGAAAGGAGACAAATAATTCTGATTCTTCAAAAATATAGAATAACCACGAACGAAAACATAAAATGGCCTCTTCCAAATTCTCACAATTCCAAAAGTCTCATGGTAAAAAGTCTCATGGTATAAAATGGTAATGATAAAAACAGTTACTTTTCATGTCGATGATTTTCGAAAACATTTCGGAATAGTTGTTATTGTGCATTAATCAGCTTTCACAAATGGGAAAATAGGTTTTCAAAATATTATTAACTCTCATGCAAGTATTTCCATGCCCAACAAACATGTTTTTAAGCCAAACATGACAAATTGAAGAAATAACATTACCATTTAAAATAACTCGGATGTGCCAATCCCCAATCTTTCTTCCATCTCATACATGCTAATACTTCCTAAAAAACGAAGCATAACAGTGCCACCTGTTTGGTAATTTACTCCAAAATCTAATCAGCAACAACTTATGTTGATTTCTAACTAAATATACAGTTTGATGAATATAATTACGTTGGGTTTTTTTTATTATTGGAGGAATCGTAAAAATATTCTGAACAGAAGCGCCATGTGTTGAAAAATTTGTACCAAAATCTAAACAGTACTAATTTATATCAAGAACTAAGTGAGTCTAAAATTTGATAAAAATTCGTGCATTAGTTATTGAGATAGAGCTATTGCGATAATCATGAAAAACGCAGCATGAAAGCGACACTTGATGGGTGATTTATGCCAAAAAGTAAGCAGCACTATATGACATCACGTGCTAAAGGAATCTGAAGACATATGAAATCTTATGAAATTCCGCCAATTAGTTCTTGATTTCTATTGCAGAAATCGTGAAAAAGGAAGCAGTGCCATCTGTTGACCGATTTACACCAAAAAGTAATCAGCACCAAATTATATTAGGGACTAACTGAATCTAAAGTTTTATACAATTCCGTTTTTGTAATTCTGGAAATAAAGCATCCACAAAATTTCTGTCACATTCAGAAAGTCAAGCAGATTCACCAACTGATTCAGATACAACATTTTGTAAAAACATATTATTCGGATTATGTGACACTTAAAATGCGTAAATCTGTCGAAAACGGAATTCAAAAATGTTCATGAATTCAATGCTTTCTTCTTGTAAAGACAGAAAGAAGTGATATAATATTTTGTTTCTCTTACGCGTTACATTTAACTACGTATCCGCAAATACTTTTTTGAGAATTGGTAGCATCCGAAATACCAATATTCTGGATGGAAACACTTATTGTTAGTTTCAATTTCAGTATCCGTTCAAACCGTTTTTGAAAGTTAAAGTAATTATTTTGAAAAAAATTGAAACCAAAATTGAAAAAGTAAAAACTACCCCGGTTGTGGATCGTCCTCAGCTATCCTATGCAAAAACAATTACGTAAAAATATTAAAATTTGAGCGAGATATTTGAAAAGAACGCCCCCAAAGACTTAATATTATCATCCGGATCTTTTTCTGTGACTAGTGTTGCACCTTAAAGTACAAAAATGTGTTATGGTCAAAAAACGAAATAATTTTTTCTGAGTCACCGAAGATACCAAAAAGCGTTCCTTTACCTTTAAAATCCTCAAAAACTATATGTTTAAAAAATAATTTATGCAAAAAAATTGAATAACTGCCTATAATTTTCGGAAACATTTCTGAGTAGCTTTTTACAGTTTTCTTAAATCGCAGTATCACTTTTTCTGAAACTATCATTACTCCGGTAACATTTTGATATTCAATAAACGTGTTTAATAGACAAAAATACTAAACTAACAGCATTAAAAATATCAAAATAATTGTTAATTAATTAATATCAAAATAAAAAATATGTTGTTGCAATTGTATGCACGAATCCAACTATGCAGCTGGAAATGCTTGTTTGAGAATTGATAGAATCCGAAAAACTGATTTTTCGCGATTGATTAAGGCATTGTAACAGCTACTAGAAATGTTTCATACCACACTTCTCAACATTTTTTTAAAAATATAGTATTATCTAGTTTTTTTTTAATTATTTTTTGTATGTGTGCTTTTTAAAATCAAACCAAAAATTTAAAAATATTGTCAATTTTCCATATCTGTCAAAAATTTAAAAAAAACCACAAATATTTTCACAAGAGCATTTCTTAAGCATCTATCTTAAGCATCTCTTAAGCACTACAAAAAAAAAAAAAAAAAAAAAAAGACACCATTAATTTTATTAAGATGGAAATGACTTTCTAACACTTACGTAATTTTCACCTTTCCCATTTTTCAGTAAACTCATAAAGAAAACTCGCCTAGCTAAAAGAGATATATCTCCGATAAACCAATATCAAGTTTTCAGTTGATAAACTGCACTATCTCATCTTTCAGAAGTATTTAATCAAAATAATTACGGTTTTAGATAGCTTTTCTAAAGTAAAAGGAAAATGATTAAATCTGTTCAGTCATTAAACTCGTTATTATAATCTAAATAACGTGAACTGGGAAAGATTTTTATTTTTATTTTTCAACCCTAATTAAATTGCTAATCTTTAGGGGATTAAAAATTTAACATAGTATTATTTTCCGTGATTTAAACGTTTAATTTATTACATTTTATTCAAATAGATATCAAATTATCCCCTTAATTTAAATAAAGGCATATTTTTGAATGTTAAATGCATTTTAGAACTAAAGTATTATTAAATTGAAAAATGTTTTAATCTTTTAAAATATTTTAGTATTCTATGAACAATGCAATAAAATAAGCTGAGAAATGTAACATGTAAGTATTTATTGTAAATTAAAGAAGAGTTTTATTTTTTCAGGTGAGACCTTCCATAATGAGTGCTGCTACTACTTTTTCAACTACATATTAAAGATGATCGCGTTTCCAAATGCTCCGCAAGTAACGACGACGACCAGATATACTCTATGAACAATTGAATATAAATCAGCAGGAATCAGAAATTTTGCTTTTTCAGATATTAATGTCACACAAAATAAGGAAAAATACTCATTAGGAAGTGAAATTTATCTGATTTTGACAAAAAAAATTAAAGAAGGAACGGTTTTAGCAATTTATAATAAATCTACAGATTTAGCTACATTAAAAAAATAATCTTACAGAAAATTAATCTTTTTAAGAAAAGTGTATGGTATTTTGAGCCATGGAACTTTGGCAGATTTTTTATTGCACTTTCTCATGAAATAACACAAAAACAAATGTTGTTTTTTTATTTTTAAAATTTCTTCATATTAAAAAAGGTAAAGTTAAGCGAAAATCGCTTACCTGTTTGTATTTATATCGGCTCGTGTTTCGGGGATATCACTATAGCAAAGGGTGGTTAAATAATAATCAATTATTATCTTCTGATGCAAGAATTAACGGTATATCCATTGATTCAGATAAAGAAAGGGAATGAATTCGTGCTGATATAGAAACAAAATTTTTGAATTAATGGGACTGATAAATTATTATCCAATTAAGAAATCATTTTTATTAGAAACTATTCGTATTAACAAAAATTACAAAAGGAATTTCTGTTAATTAATACTCCGCCTAAGTTAAATAACTACATTGAGGAGAGTGAGATAACATCTAAGCTGGCTAAAAACATATGCTGCAAAAATAAAATATAACGACGCAAAAAGAAAATCTGGTAAAATTCTCCAACGTACATAAATCTGCTTCCTAATTGCCTCTGAATGTTGCAATAGTCAGTTATACAAAGTTATGGAGAAAAACAAAATTCACAACAGTTCGGAAAAAAATGCTTTTAGTTCACTATTCATTAATTAGTTTAATTCGTTGTAGATGTATCTGGGTGGTTAGATTTCATCAAGTCTAAATCACATACAAGTATTATTGTAACCAAAAGGTCGCTTCTCTTCTACACAAATATTCTAAATTTTTGTAAAACTTTGCGCTTTATCAGTATATGATTTCAATTACGTTATTGTCGAATGTGAAGCATTTCCTCTTGCAAAGAATTTCAAAGTTGCATTTCTAACAAAGTTATTTCAGTTGAAAAATCGCTGAATTACACGCTGTTATGTTATACAAAAAGACATTATTTCATTGCGCTTGATAATTCCATATATACGATCCGTTCTTTAACACAATTTATAGAAAGTATGTATATGACGTAACAATCGCGAAATTATACACCAACATAGTTAAAAATGATGTCGTAAAGTTAACAAGCAAAATCTGTTTTCTAATGTTTTACATGGCTTCCTTTATTTGAAACATAATTATGGATAGTATTTGATATTAAATATAATTTCTTATAGTTCCATATTTTATCAGAAATATAATCCTTTATATATCTTTTAACCCCTTGGGGACAGGCGACACGTATACCTGCCACAAAAAGGTTTAGGAATCTTTGTTTATCTCCATCAGTAAACATATATTAAAACATGCCTTATTTGATCGGAGCATTTTCTCAATTTGAAAATGCACAATTTTCTATTTCTAAAAACTAGTGACAAAACATTAAAAATTTCGTAAAGGTTTCTTAGCGAAAAGGTTAAAATAGCTTCTATTTTAGTTGCATTTTTTTTTTATTGTGGAGAAAGTAGCACCAAAAATTATATAGTCAAAAAAAACATTTACATAGATCAGGAATTAACTTATCACTTATCATTTTTTAACACTTTCCAACTAAGTTGAAAAGTTTATGTTGTTCATGATTTCTATTTGCTTGGCCGCGCTCTAACTCTCGTAAATACACTCAGATTGTCCTGAATTTTTGGAACTTATTGATACTTACCCTAGCACAAACATTTTCGCAAATAAAGTTTCTAGTACGTTTAGTTTATTTACAGGGACAGTCAAAAATTTATTCCCTTACGGAGCCTCACAAAAGAATTCCATTATGTAATGGGAAAAAAATGGGAAAATTGTTTGAAAAATGGGAAAATTGTTTGCAACATATTTTAATTATGTTAAACTATTTCATGTATAATAAAGTTGATATACGTCGCTGAGGCTTAATATAAATTATTTCACGCAAAATACAAAATACATAGCATTTGCAGAGACACACAAGAAATATCAAACAGTATATTCTATCCGAAGTACTTTATATTATCTATGATGGCTGATGAATGGACGAAATGAAATTTTAGTTATGATATGCGCTTTTAAATTTCACTAAATTAATGCATATTATATGGTTTGTATAAATGATATAATTTATATACAAGGCTAAACAATAAAAAATCCTGAATGTTAGTGAATATGAGCATAATTAACTTAAAAGTGGTTTTAAAATAAGTTATGCACTTTTACGCTGAACTGCATTTAATTTACTAAGAGATGTTTATACAATATAAATACAATTATATATAGGGCCACGCGAAGAATTCTATACATGGTCATTTATGGACGATAATTTCAGGAAATGTGATTTCAGTAGTTTTAAGAATATTTCAGTTTGAATTAAAATTTAGCAAAATACTGACATATAATAAAGATACTAGGTAAACTACAGGGCTAAGCTAAAGTATTCAAGTATATTTCCGTTTACTATTATAAATTGCTGAAAGAGAAATTTACACCCGTAAGGCGTTTTCTTGCTAAATTTTCCCATTGTACAGCATAAACCAAACGACAGATCAAACACAAGGCTGTTCTAAAGTACTGGAATACATATTGTCTATGAACAGTAACACTTTATTTTCCTAAATAACGAAGTTTTTAAAAAGATTTCAGGAAGTGTTGGAAAGTGCTTTGTAATCTATGCATGGTAGCCATAAAATCCTGTATACCTAGTGCCAGTTCAGTTACAACCTCATTGCACTGAATTCAGAGCGGATTATTCTATGTTTTCCTTATGCTAATAAAACCGCTGTCAGCTGATGTAAAAGAATTTATCTGGTAGAATTATGGTGATAATAACATCTTTTACTTATAATGGCTGCATCTTATGCCGATATGAAGTTCGAAACAGCATGAGTGGAATTGATTTACTGTGTGTGTGTGTGTGTGGAATTTGAATAAATGTGATTAAAAATGTTCGTCACCTCTGTCTAATTTGAATGGGAAACATGCCGAAGTATATTTATTCGTTTGCTTTACGATCTTGTGTCATACGACTGCTAAATCTATGAGTGTTCTTTCTACAGTGTTCTTGCTAAGTGATATCATTTAGTGCATAATTTTACATTTTATTGATAGTATTTTAAATAATTTCGTTTGGATCTTACATATAGTATACATAAATAAAAATATTTATAAACATGTAAAACAACTTGAAAAATCTGTCTCAAAATTAATAGTTATAATGCTTGTTACAATGCATAGAAAAAAGGAAAGAAAACAGCACATTTAAAAAAGATTCGGTTTTTCTGTTAAGATAATTAAGGAAAATCATAGCAATTAAATTTCAAGTGTGTATAAATTTAATACTTTTTTCTACCTACATTTGGTACTTACTACTACCAATATTTAAGATTTTTTATTCTGTTCTAAAGATTATTTTTTATTTTTAGCGTATTGCTAATTATGTAAACTTACTGCTTTTCATTTTTCCTTACAAAAGAGTTTAAGATCTAATTATAAGGTATTTACGAACTTTTTTTCTCAGAAATAAATAATTCCCGTGAGTATTAATTTGTGGTTTTATGAGATCAAACTTTTTCTTCTGTTTGACTAAATCTTTTTCCGTTTAATAACCTGCTATTTAAAGTTGGACTATCAACAGAAAATTTTTATCTCTACAATAATTTAGAACCATAGAATGCTTAAATTTAGTACAAAAAATATTCTGTAACAAGTTATTTCAAATATTTTAAAGTAGAAGAAAATTACTTAATTTTTTTTTCCTTTTTATAACTGTAAGATAACTTCATGCTAGCTTAAAATAAAAAAAGTTTTAAGAAAATTCTTTCAACTAAGATTGTATGTCCAAATGTGCCCCATAATTCAAATATCATTTCTTATCATTTCCCTATAGCTACTTTTAAAGCCCACCCTAAGGTAAGTGGCCAGCTTTATTAGCCACCTTTATTAGCTACTTACCTTGATTTTAGAAGTAAACTTTTTGTGGAAAATATGTTGAAAATGCTGTTCCTTATATTCTTAGATATAGTTAGAAAACTATTAAACAAGTGGATAAGTGCGATTGCAGATCCTACAGAGAATTTCGTTTAATATTTATTTCAAAACAACTTATCCTTTAATTAATAAATCCAAATAGTTAATTTATAATTATTAAATTATTACTTAAATGGTAGGACCAATGCAGTCAATTTTAAAATATTTATAAAAGGAAGCTATTCATTTTAATGAAATTAAAAATGCTCAAATCAAATTATTTAAATAAAATCCAAAATTCAAAATTTTTTGAAAATCCTAAGTTTAAAAAATAGCGCAGATATAAATAAAATTTTAAATTTAAAAAAAAATGTCTAAACAGAATTTTAAATACTGCATCAATTATATGTCACAATAGTATTTAAAATAGAAGGGAAATTAAATTCCTAATAAGGCTATGAATGTCAGTTAATAAACAAAACCTTAATAATAAAAACCCTTAAATAGACAAAAATATGAAATTTCTTTTATTTAAATGCATCTTAATATGAAAATTTCACCTTTCAGCACCGGGAATCGAAAACCTTCAGAACCTTCTGTTTTCTAACAAGATGCTTTACTTCCAAGCTATGATACATAAATACAAAACATTGAAATAAGGTTCCGTTTAACAATGTAAATTGCAAAAATGAACAGATGACATTGAGAAATTTAATTTAATTAAAAAAATAGTTCTTTCAAAATTTTATGATTTTTTGTGTGACACGAGGTATTGAGCTGTAAATAAATAAATTGGAAGTCTGTGACTTGTATAGGTTTTGTACACGGACTCTGTGACGGACAAATAAACAGAGGACAGATAGGAATAAGGTTTGTCAAATGAGCGAAATCTTGAAAAGAAGAAAGAAAGAAAAAAATCCGACAAAAAAATCTGGATTTTCATAGTTTACATTTTACAAATTTTTATAGTTTTCTTATAGCTAGAATATTTTATAATTTCCCTGAAATAAACGCTTAAAATTCATTGCTAAATTTTTAAGAGCTTTTACATTTTTTTTTAACACCATGTCCATTCAGTACACTTTTCTAACATCCTATTAAATATATCAACTTAAAATCTGTTGGAGATTTGAGAAAACATTTCGTTTGAGAATAATGAGGACTAATTTTCATCTTTGATTAAAAGAGAAATAATTTACATTATTTTAATAAAAACTTAGAAAATCCTAAAAATATTAATAACATACTTTTCATAATATTAAAGAATTGTTCACTCAGACCTAAAATGTTCAATATTTTTTAAAGAAACAAGTTAATTACACAATTTTGGAAAGTTTCAACCGCTTATATTAGGCAGAATTTTAGAAATTTGTACCAAAGTATAAAAAAAAATATTTTGGAAGGAATACAAAAAAATATACAGACTAACGATGCTTTAAATATATTATTTTAAAGCCTTCCAGCACCATAATAGTTTAGGCCCATAACCATTTAGCACCATAATCTTTTACCTCTATATTTTAGTCCGATAATTAAAAATTTAAAAATTTGAACCATTTTATTTTCCTTGTGCTTTTAAAACGACCTTGTTTCAAATGATTCAAACATTCCAAAATTCACATTTTGGTCACACTGTGGTTTATCAGTACGTTTTGGAGGTGTCAGGCGGGGGGGACAATTTGTGACGTAACGTGCGTGAATAGCAGCGACGTCACAAAACTCGAAAATTAAAATAGAACAATTTATTTTTGAATGAACAATTGTTTTCATGAGCTCTTTTATGTTTTTTTTTTCAATGTTTCCGAAGATATTCTTATTTGTCTAGCATTGTGACGTACAGTGATGACATTTTAATCACGGGTGTTGACCACCGTGACTTATAGCGAACATATTCTTATTATAAGAGTAATATTCTCGAAGCTCCCTCTTTCCACTGAACTCATCAATCCCCATAGAGTCACAGAAACTCCATAGGGGAAATGTATTTGCATTCAAAACTGATTTTAAGTATATTTAAGAATATTATCATGAATCTTGTCAATGCCGGGTGGTTCATCTACTAGCCCCCTCAAACTTTACTGTGTTTGATTTATTTTGTTCTCTTCATTTTCTCATTAAAAGAAAACAATTTATTTATAATTTGTAGATATTAACACTATCGTTGCAAATCCATCGATTTCCACAAGCAACATAAAAACGGAAAAAATTGTGCAAACCATGAGTTTTGAACGATTCCCTTTTTATGATATGTTTCTAAATAGAAACTCTTTTACGGATAAATTTTATATTTTTAACTTTAAAATATATGTAAATTTGGAATATATAATTTAATAAATTCGAAATTTTTGAACCAATTTTAATAAAAAAGAAAAAAAAATACGCAGCGAAAAGTTTAATGTGAGTATAGCGTTCATTACAGGAATTAAGTTTTTTTTACTTTAAAAAAATGAATCATTTAAGTTATTTTAGAGGATACATTTTTACTTAGTGAAACATTTAAATAGTAAAACAAAATAATAGCGAAAACTTATTTTGTGTAGCAAAACATTAATAGTTTTAATTAATTTATGTAACTCAAATAAAACAGGATTTTTGTGGGTTTTTTATTGTTTGTTTGTTTATGCTGATGAAATGGTTTCATTATGTATCGATTTTAAAACAAATTGTTATACTTGTTCATTAATTTTTTGTATACAATATTTTTATTAGAATTAATTCCTAATATCAAAGGAAAGGTTTCATTAAAAATTTAACAGTTTCATTAAAAGATTAATATTTCGAAAGAGATTAAATGATGCTTTTCATTTTCTTTTTTTGATAATTTGTTTATTTATTAAGAATTGCGAAGGATTTTTTTTTTTGAAAAGCAGTGATTTATATATCTCTACCGATTTGAAAATGTAAATTTTTCCTGAGCTTAATAATTGTTTTTTGAAACCTTGTGTTTCTTCTGAATATTTTATAATATTTTTAAATCTTCCATCGATCTGAATAAAAGTAATTAATTATTTGTATCCACATAGGACTGAAAATTCTGCTATGTACTAAAAAGAGATTGTTGTTAAGGAAAGAAAAAATATCATTTTGAAACATTTCGTGCTACTAGTTATTAAACTGTTCTATTATGTTTAATAATTTCACATTAGTTTGATCTCGTTACAAATAAATAAACAAGAAATAAAAAAAAAACACTTTTTTCAGTTACATAAATGTTAAATTATCACTTGGTATTATCTTTTTCTTTAATACTAGCAAACTCTGGGGCTTTGCTTTCGTAATAGCTGATATATGCCAAGTGATATTTTTATGTCCAAATATTATTCGAAGTAATATTAGAAAAAGTTCAAAAATGTCCATTAAAGCCACAGTTTGACTAATGTTCATCACTACACTACATTATTCCGAAATATGACTAAAAAAATAATAAGAACTAAAGATAATTCTAAACAAACGACAATTTAAAATATATTTTGCAACTTTTATGCTCGGTTCACACGTTCCTTTCAGTATTCATTTGAAGTAGGTAGCTTTTTAGAAAAAATTTCTTATGATGCATTTACACCTTAAAATTTTAAATTATGTTAAAATCCAAGTTATTTTTTCTAAGGATATACCATCTCTCTAAAGGATAGTGACATTAACGTAAAATGCGTATGCTGAAAAAGAGACTGTCACCATTAATTTGCCAACATACATTTTGAAATCTGTGTAATATTTCCTAATGTTCCATAGAAACACAAATTTTGAAGTTTTAAAATGCTAGAATATCGATTGTTTAAGATCAAAATGTTACCATTGATTCACAACCATTATTTTTATAATCGGTTTATTACGTCCTGAGCTTGCATAAAAATCGTAATTTAAGAAATTTTTAGAACGCTTTTCGGTCTTACCCTTCGCTTCACAACTTTTGAATTTCCAACTTACTCCTGACTGTTCTTAAAAGATATTTATGTTTTATAAGTAACAACTGTGCCATACTTGAGGTTTCCAGACTCTTTTGCACATTAGAAATTGTCATTTTGAATGTGTTTTACTTCTACATTTCTCTATGGATAGTCTCACCAACATAAAATATAGGTTATGTTTCTTATATTTTAACAGGTTCTATCACCACCAGTTTACTTTTGAAATAGGTTTGATACTTGCTGAGATTGATTATAAATCGCCTTTAGAAGTTTATAAAACCCTTCACAACTTTTGAATTTCGAATTTTCGAGAAAATTTTGTTCGAGATTATTAATAGCTCATAAACTCTCTACCATGCAAAATTTCATTAAGTAAATTTAAGTAACACAAAATGCACACTTTTAAAGCAAAATTTTGCTCTTGCACTTCCTTTTGTGTAGTGGCATCGACATAAAATATATCCTATGTTAGAGCAAGGATTGTCACCATCATTTGGACATCATTACCTTAAATCAGTTCGTCACTTTCTGAGGTTACTTAGAAATCGATATTTTGAACTTTTTAAGGCAAATTATTTCTTGCATTTTTACCCGTTTTAGATTGCGTACTTTTGGAGAAATGCTTTTAGAGATCATTTATATCTTATAAATAATTAACATGACAAACTGCATGTTTCTAGGAACTTCAGTAACACAAAAACACCATTTTTAGAATGTTTTTTATTCCTGCAACCCCATATGGAATAATGACACCGACATAAGATGTAGCCTATAATGGAACAAAGGCAATCACTATCATTTTGACATCATTATTTTTTGAACTGGTTCGTTACTTCCCGAGATTGTTTTAAAATCGCTTTTTAGGACATTTTAAGGGCGCCTTTCGCACTTTTTCCCGCCTTTTAAATTTCGTATTTTTTTAACAATTGTTCGTAATGATCATTTATATCTTATAAATAATAACGCACCAAATTTTATGTTTTTAAACCCTTCAGTAACACAAAAATCACATTTTTAGATCACTTTTTGCTTCTGCATCCC
The DNA here is from genome assembly GCA_964019185.1 of Maratus speculifer. Classification (NCBI taxonomy): domain Eukaryota; kingdom Metazoa; phylum Arthropoda; class Arachnida; order Araneae; family Salticidae; genus Maratus; species Maratus speculifer. The sequence goes on along the minus strand of OZ025289.1, from coordinate 192,661,079 downwards.
ATTTGAGTTAGTGGCATCGATATAAGATATAGTCTATGTTTAGAGAGAACACAATCATTTTAGTATCATTAATTTGAAATTGGTTCGGTACATCCAGAGATTAACCGTTACAAAAATACAAACTTTACCTCTTTAAAATGTAATGTACCACTTTAAAACAGGTGTAGATAAAGATTTTTAAACATGAAATTATGTAAAATGACAGTAAATTACCACAATTAAAGGTACTTAATTATTAGTATTTATAAATGAGTTTAGTTGTCACAGTGCATGTGTAATGTACTCAAACGAGCAATCCGGGAATAAAAGCCAATACATAGGAACTTTGTTTACGACAGCCTCATTAAAAGACGCATTTAATTCATGAGGCGTAGCTACACGGAAAAATGTCTAGGTAAATGTTCTAGGTAATGTGTAGATTATGAAATCGCGCAATTATAATACACTGCTCAAAACAATTAAAGGATATTTGAAGTTTTATATAAAATAAAGATATAAACGAAATTTTTTTTGCCGAAAATAGAAGAAGAGAATCACAAATGCAAATTTTTCTGGTTTTCAAACTGTGGAGTATGCAAATTTTGAGTTCGACGTCAAAAACGTCGCTACAGAGGTAGCGAATGAAATTTGACTTTCAAATGGATAAAAGAGAATGAAGACAAGGATGATCGGCATTCAGTGATTGCTTTGTTTCGATGAGTACGATGTCTCAGCGAAGTCATTTGACAGATTCAAAAGCTTACAGAATTGTTGGTAGGTTCGAAGGGGGCCAAACTCAAGTCGAAGTAGCGCAAGCCATTGGAATGTCACAAAGTGTCATTTCCAGGATCTGGAACCGTTTTTTGGAGAGTGGATGTGCAGGCCGAAGACCAGGGCAAGGCCGTAGACGGGCAACAACGCCCAATGAAGAACGATATTTAGCGTTAGCAGCTCGGAGACACCGAAACATGAACGCTACTCTTCTCCAACAACACCTTTGCTCGGCTACAGGCACCACGATTTCAACTCAGACTGTCCGAAACCGGCTCCATGCTATAGGTCTGTATGCTCGCCGACCGATGGTATGTGTTAGATTAACATCAACGCATCGTCGCAACCGAGCATGTCAACTGGAGGAGAAATGAATGGAGCAATACCCTGTTTTCTGACGAGTCCCGTTTTTCTGTGCATCCAGATAAAAGCGTATTTTCATCTAGAGGGACCGTGGCAGTAGGAATAATCCTGCGTTCGTGCACGAAAGTGTCAGATTTGGCGGTGGAGGAGTGTTGGTGTATGGTGGCATCTCCATTGACAGGCGCACTGACCTCTACATCATTCGAGATGGAGCTCTGACTGGTCGCCGATATAGGGATGAGATCCTCAGACCTATTGTAGTCCCTTACGCTGCAGCAATCTGAGATAACTTCATTTTAATGGACGATAACTGCAGGCCACATCGTGCAGTCCTGGTGGAGGATTTCATTTTCGAGGAAGGAATCGTTCGAATGGAATGGCCAGCGTGTTCTCCAGACATGAATCCAATCGAGCACGTTTGGGACGCTCTAGGAAGACGAGTTTCTGGCCGCCAACAACCCCCACAAACTCTCCAAGAACTGGAAAGAGCTCTTCTGGAAGAGTGGGGCAGAATACCCCCAACTCGTCATTAAGGGGACGAGGGACCTTTAAAATCATTTTTTTATATTTTTAAAATTGCGCTTTAAATATTATTCAAGGGTACATTATATGCATTATAACATATATTTATCACAAAAATGTAAAAAAAAGGGAAATTTGTGTAATATTTTAGATTTAACGAGAACTTTTCAAAATGTCCCATGCGCATTCCACACCAATGAAAATTTCCAATATTATTTATACAAGTTTGATTTACATATATAAACAAAACTGTGCATGGAATTTCATATATCTGAATATAAAGCTAAAAAAAGAAAATATTTCTAATTTTTTCTGAAAGTTTGAGCATTTTTGAACTTATTTTTACAATTAACTACCTGTAACTTTTACAATTATTTTTATTTTCAAAAAAACATGCACAGAGATGAATTGAGATGATTTAGATGAATACAGTTATTGAGATGAATAACTGTAAAAAATTTCAAAGCATTCAGAGAAACAGTAATGCGCATGGAGCATTTTGAAAAGTTCTCGTTAAATCTAAAATATTACAAAAATTTCAATATTTTTGTCAAAAAAAAATTTTTTTACATTTTTTTTTGATAAATATATGCTATAATACATACAATGTACCCTTCAATAATATTCAATGTACAATTTTAAAAATATATAAAAACATGATTTTGAAGGTCCCTTGTCCCCTTAATAGCCTCATTGAGTCCATGCCTCAAAGGTGTTCAACTTTGCTGGCCGCCCGTGGAAATCATACCCCCTACTGAAAATGATTTTCTTTGAAGAAAACACCTTTTCTTTTTCTTTTTTCCTCATATGCACAAATATTGTGTTTTTTTCCTTTTGTACACAAATGCGCAATAAAATGCATTTTTTCTGCCAAACATGTGTAATTTATTCTCATATAACCTACTATGTCTGTCGACCATGTATCAATCAGCTAAAAATTTCCCAGATACAAAATCCACCTAAACTGCAATATCCTTTAATTGTTTTGAGCAGTGTAAAATAATTCTCAGAGTGTCAGTAGTACTAACAAAATAACTACAGTTAATTATGTCACAACTTTAAAAAAATTCCAGAAGACAGAGAACAATTACCTCAAAAAGCATTCAGTTATGAAACGATGATCATTTCCGAATAAAATGTTCAGCAGAACATTTGTCAGAATGATTGAAATAAATTCTGATGCATAAACTAATACATGATAGATTAATGTTGCTTTTAGCTGTAAGTACAAGTAGAGATTACAATTGTAAAACAAATGTTAATATGCTGTTTATGATGGTTCTAAGCATTCAAAAAGGTTCAATTTCTCTAAATCAGTCCTGATGTTAACTGTTAATCCAACGGCAAAATTTTGTTTAGAATAATAAAATCTAACGATTATATTTGCCAACTTGCTATTCAAATCTATTTTGATTAACACAAACTTCCTTTAAAATGTAAAAAAATATACAGGTACGCTATAAAGACGCATAAACTAAGAACCTTATATACATTTAATATGCTTTTTATTGTTAATTTGTTATTGAATGTAAGAAAAACTAAATTCCATTTTTTTAATTGACAGCGTAAGTTTTCTTATATGTACTGTGTGAAACTGGTAGTAAACACTTTTGACGCGTATGTTCATAACCTTCAAACATTTGTATATAACATTTAATTAAAGTGTAAAGAACAGAGCTTTTAATTCAATTTAAAATGGATAGTTATAAGGACTGTTTCCTAAAAATCCGCACATACTTTGTAGTTATGCACGACAGCAAAAAAATACGAATCGGACGAAACTTCCGAGTGAATTCACTGTGTTTCCACGAAATTTGGCACAAAGATGTATTACAATGGAAGGAAGAGTATAGCGACATAACAATGTGAAAAAGATTTTAATTGTGAATTAAAATACAGAGTATATCAAAAAGTGTTAAATCATACATATCAGATAAAGCATTTATAGCGGGAAAAATCTTTTTAATAGAGATTTTGACCACCTTGTACTATTGTACAAGACTCACAACTAGTTCTTACACTGTTTGTGAGAGTATCGATAAACGATGAGTCAAAACCACTGTATTAATACTAGTGTCTTTGATATGATACTAGTGTCTTTAATGTCGATAAACGTTTATGGCAATAAAGCGCATTCGTCCAAAAAAAAGAGTGTAACTCATAACGGGCCCTGTAAAATATGTTTCGCTGGGTAGTGGTTACTCCTCGAACATCTTAAAATTTTTCAATAGCGCCGAGGTCCGGTGACCTCGAGAGACTCTTCTTGCAGCGAATATCCTCTTCTTTAGAAAAATCATCAATATTGTGGACTCTCTACGGCTTTGCATAATTGTCGATAAACATAAAGTCGGGGCTTACAGCACCTCGGAACAACTCATGTAGGCTTTTAGAACTTCATCCTATAGCAATGTGCATTCAAAGTATCCGCCTCAAAGATGTGCAGTAGTGTACCATTGTCCAAAATTATGCCAATTCGGATAAAGATTCCTTTGTCACCAAATCTACCAATTTCTTTTACGTAGGAAGAATGATAGCGAACTGCACTTCCCTCCAATTGAAGATTCAACGAGAAAGAGTCTAGGTGGTAAATCGTGACCCATTGCTGAAAAGAACACGCCCCTATTCTTTCTGCTGTCTGCAAAGCTTGTGCATGTAAATTCTGTTATGCTAGCTTCTTTTGGACAATTTCTAATAGAATTATAATGTTATTAATTGCAAAGGGAAATAAATTTTATGTAACAACATTTCAATGCAGAAATGCTGTTATAGATACAAGTATAACCTTCCTATTCCAAAAAAGACAATTATCTTAAAAAGAGCAGTTAAAACCTTGTTATTTTCAATGAATGATGCAACTAAAAAGGTCAGTACATTTGTTCAAAACATATACGATATGAAACAACTCTTCATTTGAATGGATATTTAAGTTGGTGCTAATCTCTTGAAACTAGTTCCCTTTACGAAGTGGTGTAAAATTTTTGTAAATAATTACAGAAAATTAGTTACTTTGCTATAAATAGGAATTTCAGTTTTTTCTTTGTCTCTGTGTGTGATTTTGGTAACAATTGTCTCATAACGTAATATAACGTAAAATATAACGGTTGGACATTTGGATGAAAGGAATGCAAAACATCATAAAAAGTGCAAATATTAGTTTCTAGTAAAATCATTTCATTAATCTTGTAATAATCAACTGGTTTGATTAAGATTGTTGTTAATTTCAGCACATTTCAAAATATGTAACTGTAAAAAGGTAAACAGAAATTCTTTTATCAACGCGCTATCAGATTTGTGTAAAATTTTAAAATAGGCAAAATTCAAATCGTATCAAATAATCTGTTTTTTTTTTTTTTTTTTTTTTTTTTGAATTTGTACTCTGTAGTAGATAAGAGTATTTTGATAAAGAAAATATTGGCAGAATAACCATTTTACCAGATTGTATCAAAAGTTCATAAAAACATACCATAGTTAATTAATTAGCATAACCTTCGTTTATGTAGCATTCATTTGATAGATTACAAAAATATTAGTCCGAGTGCTACGCATCAGAAAACTGCAAATCGTGATAAGAATATACCACTTGGTGAGTATGTACATTATGATTACAATGGATATTAGAAGGGGAGACATCTCGTAAAGTCGTCGGAATTCAAAATGGCGGCTGTTATTCAAAATGGCATTATTTTCTGAATTTTCTTAATATGTGTAATATAAATGTGCATTTCACGTCGATTTCGATATTTTTAAAGTCAAATTTTCGTTTTTTGACACTTTCCAACATTATTTAAAAGAGTGTATGAATTTTGTTTATCTGTCTCTGTGCGCCTGTCCTTCCATGCATAGATAAACAGAAGCACGCTTAAATGTTCTCAGATTGCCATGTAAATTTTATATGTTACATTAAGATAATAATAACATGTTTAAAGTAAAAAATAAAGTGTATAGCGTTTATAGTCCATTTACATGGCACTCACAGTATTTATGAATTGTCTAGCCGTCAATCTGGCCCAGCTCTTTTTTTTCTTAAACTTATTATTTATTATATACCTATTATTAATTTTATGCTTATTATTACTTATGTAATTCACAAATTCATATAAATTGATTATATTAACCAGTTTCTTTTGACATCATTTGGTTATCTATATTATAAAGGCCAAACGTATCTGTGCGTAACGCATACGTCATTTTGCAAATACCAACACTTTCAGATGTTTAATGAAATTTCGGTATTGAAATTTTTGCTACTACAAATTTTGAAACTTATAAATATCGCACATTTTCAATTTTTACACAATCGTGCAGGGAAAAAAATGTACTTTTAAATGAAATTTGTTTGAAAACTGTATCTCAATTTTTTTTTGAAATATTAATTTTTTTGTAGTGTTTAATTCCGCTTTTCTAATTGTGGCAGCAAGAGTACTCCATTTCTATTAAAAGCCGAGTTAAAAGCAAAGGAGGAAAAAAGCGAAGAAATTTATTACTGTATCTTTATGTTGCCATTTTCTCATAAAAAGGGGAAAAAATAGAAATTTAACCCTCTAAGCGTTTGTCCCGTAATATTCCGTACACTAAGCTCCAGGTTTCACTGCAATATAAACGATATTTAAGATATTATAATTCTATAAATTTAATGAATTTTCAAAGCATTGAAAAATGATTAAGACTCTCAAGGATTACATTTATATTCCTAAATAAGATTTTTTTATGTAATATTGAAAGAATCATATTTTATTAGCATTTAAAACAAAATGCAGAGAAAACAACATTACAATTTTACCCATTTGCAAGAATATCTTATTATAAAACCCGGTGGATTTTGATTTAATTTACAAAATTTGATTCACACTTAAAATAATATCAAAAGTTTAATACCTGTTTCAGCTAATAGCATTCAGACTTTATATTTTGAATCAAAATGCCAATTTTTTCTGAAAAGGTGAATACAGATACGAAATGTGCAACGTAAATTTTGATATCATGAAAATGTTGTCGGGTTTAGATTTCACGGGAAAAAAATTCTATGATTGCGTCAAAGTTGAATATTTTTTTTTTTTTTTTTTTTTTTTTTTTTTTCATTTTTGAATGCTAGCATAAGAAGCTAAATTGATAACAGATCTTTATTTATTTATTTTTTTTACTGCTTACATGTGCGATTAAAGTTTAATTTTAACAATTTCTAAGACAGAGTTTTATAGAAATAGTATTTTGATAATTTCACGATAAATACCATCTTTTAAGACTAAATATAAAATGCATTTTTTACTATAGCTAATTTTGTAGATTTATTATAAATCAATGAAACAGTTCCCTTTTAAACATTTTCTTTCGTCGAAATTCGACGGGTTCTACCTTGTAATTAATAATAACCGGTTAATATTAATAATAATCGATTAATCAAATTGACCGTAACATATATACAATTGAAGTAAAATGGGTTTTATACGCCTTGAATTTCTATCATTCGCTATTTGTTTATTAAATTAATAAGTTTTTTTTAATAAAAATTTTGTAAGATTAATGCACTATTTTTTATTAATACATCAACATATTTTTAAATAATTCAGAAGAAATAGAAATTTCCAGCTTTTCATTAAATTATTAGATATTTTATAGTGAAATTATTTCATAATCTAGTTACATATGAAAGGAATTAATTTTAATTAATATGTTTTTCTTTAAATATAAAACGATATGTAATTAATCCACTAATTTCTTATAAATAAACTTGTGAATATTCCTTTCAATTCTATAGAGTAAGTGGAAATTTTCCAATCTTTCTTTAGAGCATTAATTATTTATACTAATTTCTAAAAAGACATCTCAACAGGTATTTTTCTTATTGAATAGGGACTAAGTAGGTCAATCCAAAAGGATCCTCCAGAGACTTAATTTGCGATTCTTAAGAATTCGAGCTTGCATAAGAGTCAGAGTATACAAAATCTGGCATCATCAAAGAGTGAAATTAAACAGTAAGAGATGATTTCATCTTCCATCAAATAAAATAAAAAAAAGATTATAAAAATAATAAATAAGAGTCAAAAAATAAAAAGTCATACATTGAAATATTCACTTTTAGAGGTATAATGTCATGTAAAATAATCTATAGAATTTATGTATTTTATAAACATTTTTAATGCACTGGTTTTAACATAAAATTAGTTTAAATCATAAAATGAGTAGTTATGAGTATAAAGAGACATAACAATAATTATATATAGTACAAACTGTTTATTCTTTAAATTTTTCTACGTTATTTGTTGTTGTACATTAGGGATTTTATGCTAAGCCGATTAATCAATATATCGAAAATCCTTTTCAATGAATTTCATGTTATACATAGACTAAAAAATGACATGGTTGGCCAGGTAGACGGTACCAACAAGGGCCCCAAAATACTACTTATATAATAACTTATATTTACTTTCTTTTATCGTTATAAGAAGAACGTATTGGATTCGTTAAGATTTTTAAATTCCAGTTTCAGATGCATTTATACGTTTTATGGGTCAGAGATACCAAAAAACATGTTTTTACAAAATGTTTGTCTGTGAGTCCGTGACTCAGTCTGTCTCTATGTAACATAAATTTTGTGGCCTTGTACCTCAAGAATTAATGCATGGAATTTAATAAAACTTTTTATTCAAGTAGTTCCTGATATAAATTGATACTGATTGGTTTTTATTGCAAATCGCTCAAAAAGTTGCACTGCTATGCTGCATTGTTTACGATTTATGCAACAACTATATCTCAATAACTTTTGCACAGATTTCCGACAAACTTTAAAATCAGTTAGTCCTTGACATGAATTGATATTGTATACATTTTGATGTAAATCGCTCAGCCAGGTAATGCTGCTACGGTGCATTTTCACGATGTTTGCAATACTTCTGTTTCAAGAATTAATGCATGGAATTTAATAAAGGAAAAATATTCAAGTAGTACCTGATATAGATTGATGCTGTGTTTATTAGTTTTGATATAAATCACTCAAGAGATGGCGCTGCTATGCTGCAACTTTCAGGATGTACACAAGACCTCTATCTCAAGAACGAATGCATGGATTTTCATCAAGATTCAGATTCAATTAGTCCTTATATGAATTGATATTGTTTACATCTTGTTCTTAATCGCTCAACAGGTGATTTCACGCCTTATTATGCTGCGTTTTTCGCAATTTCCGCAATAGCTCTGTCTGAGGAATTAATGCACGAATTTTCAACAAACTTCAGAGTCCGAAAATACGTGATATGAACTAGTTCTGCTTATCTATTGTTATAAATAACCCAAGACGGGTCACTTTTATGTTACATTTTTCCCGACGTCTGCAATTGTCTTATTTCAAGAACTAATGTCTGGAATTTCATACCTTTAGAATCCTCACAACGAGCATAGATTGTCATTTAATTTTAGCACTGTGGTAGCGAATTTTAAAGTATTAACACGCATAAGATAGAAGAAAATTTTGGAATTGTCAAATTTGACCAATTATGCTTTTTTGATATATTTAAATTGCATCTTAACATGCTTCATATCTCATTCATTTTTCACTGTGACGTAAATTTGATCTTGTTTCTTTTTTTCTTTATTATTTTACGTTTTGATTCATACGTTTTGATTTATTGCGTTTGAAGGATTTGCCAAAAACTAAAACATATGATTTTTTTATATTCAAGTGTGTAGTGTTATTAAAAAAATACAAGTGTTCCACTCGTCACGAAAAATAATTAAGCTATAAATTTTTTTCATGCTTTATTTAGTATAGAGATAAGTTTCGTCAAAAATCTTCAAGGCAGTTTATGATATCATAATGTGAAAATTACTTGCTGGATTAATATATATGATAAACTATAAAGTTATGCAATTAAAATACATTGTTTTCAAAATTACAATCAAGTCGTATATTAAGAAACTATTACTGGAATTTTTTATTTTGAAATTACTTATTGTAGGTTGTAATTCCTTTTAGGCTGAAATTTGCGCACACTTATTTTTTTCATATAAATTTTTTCTGTTCTTCAAATACCACTGACATAAAAGTAACCATGAGACAGTTTTATACTGGGATTATTATAATAATAATAAAGAAAAAATTCATATCACAGTTATTCATGCTTACTGTGCAGATTTGTGATTAGAGTGCTACTGCCACTTAATTACATCGTATTATTTAAATTTCTTTCTACATTAAAAAAAAATTTCCTCTTGTAAAAACCAAACAATATAATTTTTTGAATATAAGGATTTTTCATCTTAAACATGTTTCATTTTTCAACAGTTCAGCTCAATCTGTAACCATACATTATATCATAAAAATTTGAGATTTTCTATTTTTACTGTAATATTAAAAAAAGCTAAAAAAATCTATGAGTTATTATTATTATTAATAATATTATTAAGTGATGCAGTTTTGGACAGATGCTTAAAATTTTTACTCATTTTCATTCTCTGAAATAGTCGTTTTATGAAAAATAAAATTAAGATTTATCTCATTATATATATATTTTCCAAAGTAAGTGTTTAAAGAGAAACCATTAGAATTTTTATTAAAAATAATGTAAAAGGCTTTAAAAAAGAATGCATACTCTATTTCTCGCTAAATATATTTTTCACGTAATCATATTTTAGAAATTTAACATAAACCCTGCAAATGAAGAACCTTTTAGATGCTTAATTAAATATTATGTTTTTTTCATTGTCTAAAAAAGTTTCCATATTAACAAAAAATACTTTTTGTTTGTTTTGCGTCATGGCACTAATTAATGACTAAAATAATGGCCATTGATCTCTTTTTTATTTAATTGCCGTCGATAATTATTTGTTGATAGTTCCAGTGATTGGATTTGATTATTTAAAAACAGGCATTTAATTTTTAATGATCTTTGCATTTTAATGGTTGAGGGAAAACTTGCCGAATTATAAATATACTTTTTGAAATATTCAAGTGTTTATTTTATAAATACTGGAAGACCGGAGTTGAAAAGGAGTCTTTTGGAAAACACGCGAACTTTAAAACCCGTTTTTTCGGAAACTACACGACTGATTTTTCTGAAATTTAGAAATCATATTCACTGTTTTATGCTCAAGACATGTGGCAAACAGTCTGTGCTATAACAGTCCATTGCTATGATGTAAAACAAAAGCGTTTCACTTTATAGCAATGGCAATTTTTTTCTGAAGCTAACTATTTTTTTTTTAATTGTCTGACACATATAATCTTATATTTATACTTTATCAATTTTTTTGATCAAAATCATTAGCGTTTTTTAGCAGTTAGTTGTTTTTTTTCTAACTCAAAAGTACATTTTATGAAGAACTATAAAACTTAAACACATCTTACTTATGTGAAGTTCTTGCATAATTTTATCAAACGCATGGATTAAAATACAGTGTGTTTTATTAAACTGACACTATTTAGAGCTCTCGGTAGCTAATTTGAATAACCGGAACTGTTTTAAAATTTATAAGGGGACTAATGAAACCAAAGTAATAAAGATTCCAAGAAAAAAATAGTTCCAATCACTGGTAAGGGCTATTCCATGTGACATCTTACTCTCGGCTGTCGAAAATGTTGTCCAAAGAATGCAAAGTGTGGTCCCAGAAAACGGTGGTCACGTGGAATTTGGTCGAATAACTCATTGGGAAACTGATTATGATGAATAAAACATGTCATTTTATCCAAATTATTAATTTTGTCCATTTCTCATATTTTCTTTCCATATACAATACCAAATTTCCGCTTTCGCCGGTGATTGGAACTATTATTTATTTATTTATTTATTTATTGTTGTAATCTTTTTTCCATGGTTTTATTAGTCTATTTATAAAATTTTGTGTCATTCCAGTTATTCGAACGAAATACCGGTGGCTCTGAATAGCGTCATTTAACAAAAACAAAAAAATTTTTCTATATAAACATTTGGTTAAATTTTAGTTACAGGCAATGATCAGTATTCAATGTTAGAAATTAATTAATGCATGAAAGCATGGTGTTCCAGTCGTGTCATCATTTAATGTGGATTTGAGGAATCCCTCTCCAGACACGGGTTTCATTGTCTAATCTAGTTTTAATGTAGTTCAATTAATCATTTTTATAGTTATGTCTAGTTCTAATGTTCTAATTAGAATTCTAATATAGTTTAATTATTCAGCTATTTTTATGAAGAAAAAAAGCTCGTTCTCATTATTAAAAATTATTACATAATTGATATATGAGTTAGAGGTGATGGCAGACCTTCGATTATGTAAAACTAATATATTAGATAAAGATAGAACAATTGACAATAAAAACCAATTTATTTTAAATCACAAGCAAAAGATCTTTGCAGTTGAGTATGTTAGTTTAGTTAATAATGTTCAAATTTAAATTTCATGTCACAAATAATGAAAGGGAAACTAGCTTACCCAAAGACACCATGAAAATTACAGCTTCTACTTAAAACAAGTTAGTTACTCTAAATTTATTCTCTAACCTAAGAAAATCTTCTGAAAAATGTTTGTCACCGATAGTTCTCTAAATACTTTACATAGTCACATCGAAAAATTCTCAAAATTACTATTTAAAAGGAGCAGCACCATTTTTTGAATTTTTATCTTGAAAACGTATGATATAATTATATAGTATAAACACATATTACATGAAATTTAAAATAAGTCCTTCTGTTAATTCGTGTTCTTTATAAATTAATTAAATTATATTTCCAATCATAAGGAATAGTTTTTAAATACAAAATTAATATTATTTATTAAATACTATAAACATTTATAGTATTAATAATGTTGTATTTTATCATAGATTTTAAAATACTATATTATACTATAGTATATACTATAGTATATACTATAATATACTATAATATACTATAGCATATATACTATAGTAATACTATCGGGCTACTTTGATCCTTGAGGGTAAGTTTGACCTCATGAAAACAGACGTGTTTATTGCTATTTTTTAAACGTATATATTCCCGTGTTTTATTCATACAATTAATACTCTCTTTTCTTATACGTTTTAGCCAATAAGTGAAAAATCAATGAATAAGTGAAAAATGGAAAAATACTAGAAGCCCAACATTATCTCAATTGCACTGAAGAGAATGTGGGAAACGCAGAAGTAGCTGTCAATGGCTGAGAACAATATAGGACTAACTTCTCCAGCAACGATTCCAAATAACGAAGTATTTTTGTCGATAAGTGCCTTGGAAGTTACACCAAGTCTGTGGGTTGTCTAACAATCCTGCTCATGTATAAGAGCAGTGTATTTCCAAGACCATGGGAGTCGTGGCTTACTAGAGCTTTCCATTAGCCAAGCAGGATGTTAAGATGGTAATTGAAAAGTACCTTAACCTGAAGAGAGTCAATATTCTAATATTGATCAACAACATCCCATCTGATGACATAATCAATGCTTTCACGGAGAGAAAAAAACTGGAAAATAATATTTTTCCCAATAAACCGTAAACTTTAATTTTTATAACCTTTGTGACTTAAGGAGTGTACTTTTTTACTTTACATCAATATATGTTGTAACTTTGGTACAAAAATGTGTTGCGAGCATTTAAAGCATATTTGTAGTTAGGTGACAAAGTTACCCAAAACCTTGTGTAACTTCTTCACCCTATTTCTTATTTTTTAAAACCCTTACTTTAATTCACGTATGTATTTGAATCGGCTTCGAAGTTGAAGGGAATCGTTAGTCGATACGTCAATATTTACTTATATATTTAGACCCAAATTTACAGAATGAATCAAAATTATTTACAAAAATATGCCTGAAATGATCCCGGTTTACGGCATACAATCTATTATAAAATGCATGTTGTAAAACCATGAAAACACTAAGTAACATTTACTGACTTAAATGTCTAGGTTATTTTTACGATATTATAAAATAAATACAATGAAGTTATCTCTTCAGAATTCCAATTTTGAAATGCATAACAATATCACCAGCTTAAAAATATCTAATTGCATTAAATGACGTTATAAAGAAACATATTTTCCTAAATGTTTTCTAGTTTCATTTTTCTCAACAAAAAACCGGTAATAAACTATTTTAAAAATTTATAATGAATTTAATCTATTTTATAAAAAATACTTACTAATGAAATGCGTAAATAAAATATCACAATTAAAATTAATTGTTTTTTATAATAAAAAAACTTGATTAAATACTATTTCGTTAATTATTTCAGGTGCATTTTTAATCATTTGATGAAAGTCAAACTTTTCATTTAATAAAAAGCTAATTTTCCACTTTACTAAACAACTATTCAAAACAGATATTTAATCAGAATCTATTACATTAGCAAGATTTTTCTTTATCAATTTCGCATAATTAAAACATATTTAAAAAATCGAAATAAGAAATTATAAACCATAAAAAAGTAGAAAACTTTGAAAAAGTTATTCTAAAAGGTTTTTCCAATCAAAAATTCCTAATAGCAAGAATAATAAAAAATAGATTAACTATTTAAGAAACATATTTGTTTAAAAACATATTTAAAAAATGTATGATATATGTGCGCAATCATTAAGCACCATAAAAAAGTTAATTAATTCGTGATAAAATGCTTGATAGATTTTTATATGAAAGGACATTTCAACTGTAACTTTTTTTAAAAGGTCACCATTCAGAATTAAGTCTACTGTAAAAGCATAGATAATTGCAAAGCTTCGTGCGTATTTTTCCGTTAATGAGAAGGGCATATAGCTTCTGTTGTAAACTATTTTGATACTTATAAATGATATTATATTTGATATTTATTATTCGTAAACTATTTTGATAAAGAATTTATGTACACACTATACGTATAGTGCTATCAAGAAAAATGAAAATAATATATTTTATCGAGTTAAAGAACTTACAAATGGATCTGAATGCGAAGTAAATTTCTTAAGATTGGATTATTATTAATTAAGAGTAGAATTAATGTACATTTTAAATTACAAATTATCTCGAGAAGATATCCAAAATCTTCAAAAACATTTTGAAAGTCCATGAAATTTACTTCAAATTTATGTAATTAACAAAGTTTTTCCGGATAAAAAAAATATTCTTCACATCACAAAACGTATCTCGCAAATTTTAGATCAAGCGTTAATTTTAGTTGCTTGTAAAAACAATAAGACCTAAAAATGAAACAAATTAACTTGAAGCTGTTTTTTGCGATTTATATGACTCAAAACTCTTTTGCGCAGAGCACATGGGTGTCATTTACCAGATTATTTCATAATTATGCAAAATATTAGCACTTGGCGTTATTACCCCGCCTGGCGTTATTACACCAGACCACCTTATAATTTAAACATTATTGGATGAAAATAATGGTTATAACATCAGATAATATTTAATTTAACTGAAAAAAAAGTAAAATTTGCATATTGCAAAAGTTTAGACACTTTTTCTTTTTGCAAACTGTTCATGGAAAAATGCAAATTTCTAAGTTATGATATTACATGTCTGAAGTATTTAACTATACCTCGATATACCATCAGTTAGTGAAGATGTTGCGAGCTAAAAATATTCAGTTAGATGAGGTGATTGAAGAAGGAAAGATGTAATGGAAAGGGAAGACTGTTGCAGAAATTTCAGCATTCATTTAATCGTCCAAAGTGGTCTGTCTATGAAGTATAGTCTAAAGATGACTCCTTCAAAACAAAACATAAATCTGGAAAACCTTTTGTGACCAGAAAATGAGATGACAAAAGGATCCACAAACTGGCATTTACACAAATTATGATTGTAAGTCACGTTAAAAGCAACCAAGGACCTTCTGTGTGGAAGGAAGTGATTCATAGATGAATTAAAGAAAGATATAAATCAATTTTCATGAAAATGATAAAACAATCAGCTTTAAAATCTCGCTACAAATTGGCGATAATGCAATGAACTTGCAAGCATACGTCATATGGACCCAAATGGTACGCTATGATATTCAGTAATGAAAAAAAACAGGAATTTGAATGGCCCAAACGGATGAGCCTATTATTGGCACGACTTGCGAAAAGAGTCTGGGACTTCGACAACAAGGAGATGACTTTTTAATGATTTGATCCTCTCTTTGCTTTAATGTTCGTGTATCTCTGGAATTATTCAATGGTTGTTAAGTAAGACAAGACTACATACATACGTTGGAAATCAATTTTTAGTCATTTGGGGAACTTTTAGCTGGTCCAAAGTATGGATTTTAGCAAGATAATGCGTCTATTTATGTTGCATATAAAAGAAGAACTTCGTTTAACTCTGAAAATACTACTGATCTCAACTGGTCGGCTTGTAGTCCTTATCTGGACCCAATCGAAAACTTTTGTAACATCATATGTCATAATGTTTATCGAAATTTTTGCTATACTTTTCTGTTAATGAGCTTTGAGTTGCTGTTGAACATGTTAAGTACAAAATAGACCCCCAGGTGACGCAGCATTTAATTTCTTCAATGAAAAGTCACATTCTTGCACTAACTGCAGACAATATGGGGGCAACTCGATTTTAATTTGTAGTTATTTTTCTGTAAATATACAAATTGTCTATACATTTGCCACAATGTTAATTTCGTTTTTTTTTTTTTTTTTTTTTTGTTATTATATATTATGTAAAAGGAAAAATTTTAAATTTATTGTTAGTGAATTAAGGATAAGTCGCAAGTAATGTATGACTGATGAATTACAAAAATTCGGTACATACTTCTGAATATGGAAAAGCAATCGATCATTGTCTAAACTTTCGCTGAGCACTGTAAACTGGGTTTTCTGAAAAAAGTTGTCTCTTGGTGTAAAGCACTTATGAACATTGCAATTATTTTCGTATGTGAAAAAATAGCGTTACTTTCAATGGTGAATAAATGTGAGCAACAGAAGTGCCGATTGAAGTATATCATAAATCGTTAACATTTTTGAATTTTCTTATAAAAGAATGTTTCGCGTTTTCAAATAATTCCATCTAGGCTGAAACATTTCGAACAAAAAAAATTCGAAAAAAAAATCGGCAAAAATTTCGTGTTTATGAATAACATAGGAATACATAGAAGAGGTTTAACGCAATAAATTATAATGCAAAAGAACACATAAAACTGCAAAAATATTTTTACATGATCTTCAAGATTAATCTTAAAAACGATGGAAAGAATACAAATTTTGGTGAAAAATATTCATGACATTATAGTAACTCAGCGTATAAAATGCGGCAATGACATTTTTTTTATTTTTATTTTAGGCCGCTTTATATATATTTATCACAATGTATATACTTTTACTTTTTGTTACAGAAATATGTTAAGGAGTTAAGGATCTTTGAGTTTCTGGAAACGATCAAATACTTTGCCTTTTTCAAAGTACAAAAACACAAATGATATACAATTAACAACTTTCTTCCCTTTCTGTCACGATTGTTTAAGGATATTATCCAGATAATTAAATGTTGTGCATACAAAAGTAGTATTTAAATTTTGCATTAAAAAATTCATTTAACTAATGCGTGAATTAAAATCATTAAATGCTACGAGCAAGAGAAAACTGTAAATTATGAATATAATTTTTTTTAAAACAAAATAGAATCATAATACATCTACATATAAATTAAAAGCAAAATGTATTAAAAATGTCTTGTTTAGAATTTAATTTAGAAAAAAAAACTAATTTTTACAAGTGAAAAAAAAATATAAGGTGGTCTGGTGTAATAACGCAGGCGGGATAATAACGCCAAGTGCTAATATTTTGCATAATTATGAAATAATCTGGTAAATGACACCCATGTGCTCCGCGCAGAAGGGTTTTGAGTCATATAAATCGCAAAAAACAGCTTCAAGTTAACTTGTTTCATTTTTAGGTGGTATTGTTTTACAAGCAACTGAAATTAACGCTTGTTCTAAAATTTGCGAGATACGTTTTGTGATGTGAAGACTATTTTTTTATCCGGAAATACTTTGTTAATTACATAAATTTGTAGTACATTTCATGGACTTTCAAAATGTTGTTGAAGATTTTGGATATCTTCTGGAGATAATTTGCAATTTAAAATGTACAGCGCAAAACGGGGTAATAACGCCAATCCTTGACATTAATACCCCGGTTGATTCCCTACAGTGGTCGCGTTACATCCTAAATACTGGTTCAAATAAACACAGTTAAAACTGTGCACTGTTTCTAATAATTCTATTTAAGCTGTCCTTTTTAAGCAAAAAGAAGCTCACGGTGTGATATTCTTTTGCCTCATTCTCCCCCCCCCCCACCACACACACACGCACCACACCTTTATTAACCGACTTCAAGGAGGAGGTTATGATTTCGACCTGTATGTATTTGTTGTTCACGCATAACTTTCGTAAATATGAACTGATTTTGATAATTCTTTTTTTGTTTGAAAGCGTATGGGGCCCATGTGGTCCCATTCAAATTTCATAAAAATCTGTTGATTAGAACTTTTTAAAAAATTAAAACATTAAAATTCAATATCTTTTCGAAGCAATCGACCAATTAGAAACGTTCATTTTTCATGTTTTTAAGTTACACTTACATAGACACACGATCTTTTCAAAGTGTGAAATCCTAACTGGATAAGGTTCACATTTATTAACAGTGTACACTGTAAAAAATTGACCCTTTTGCTGCATAATCACTCCCCCGTTTTTATAGAATATCTCTCTCTTGACCCATGAGAATTCTCCACGATACGCTGAAGTAATCGTTTTCTATAAAAGCGGTGTATTGACGATGCAGCAAAAGGGCCAAATTTTTTACAGTGTACACTGTAAAAATTTTGATCCTTTTGTTGTATCGTCACTCCCCCGCTTTTATAGAATATCTCTCCTTTGACCCATGAGAATGCTCCATGATACGTTGTTAAAAATTTGACCCATTTGCTGCAGCGTCACACCACAGCTTTTATAGAATATGTCTTTTATGACCAATGAGATTGCTCTATAACACAGTAAAGTAATCGTTTTCTATAAAAGCGGTGGACTGATGATACAGCAAAAGGCTCAAAGTTTTTGTAGTGTAATTGGGACAAAAGCGTCTTTAAAAGAAATATTTGGGAATCAAATGCTATCACTCTCTTATAGAGGCAGCCAGGTATTGGTTATGAGTTTCAGATTCCTCGTCGAATCGCCACTGCTCATGTCCGATGCCATTACTGCCTGTATAGGTATTAGATGGTTGCTGTTTATCGATTGAAGCATAGTGCGATTTTTGCTAAAATCTTTCTTTTTCCTTTTTCTGAGTGAAGGGGTAGTACTTTCGGCTGACTACACTAGAAAAGCATTTTACTATACACTAATATATGAAGTCATTTGCTGTGTGCTCATATATGGAAGCACTATGTCGTGCTCTTATGTGTAAGGACACTTTACTTGATGGATTGTCACCTTTTGATACCCACTTTCGATGACCGTAGGATTCGATGCAGACAAAGATTTCATAAATGCGGTAGCTTTTCGAAGTGGCAGATCTGGTCTGAAGAAGTTACCATACAAATAAATTCTTAAGATTCACAACGGTACTAACCGATATTGTAAGTGGTTTCAGAAAAGTTGACAATCAAACAGTGACAAGTAAACTGAAAACATCAGAACTTAGCAAAGTGCGTACATTAGTAATGCATTGCAAAGAGCTATCGTGTGCCAGTACACATAATTATGTATTACGGTATGCATAACTAAAAAGTAGGAAATAAAATAAGCTTTTTAAGAAAAAAATATCAACCGACTTCAAAAAAGCGCTAAAAAGAATAAAATAATTCTTTAAAATTCTCTAATGACAAAACGTTATCCAATAAGCACACATCGGATATCAGGTACCGGCATAAAAAACGGTTAAATTTAATATGTATAATTTAATATCCACCAAACATAGATTTTAGAGATAATATTATTTTACAAGAGATGAATCGACATATTTATGATTTATTTTATGAATATATACATATAAAAAGTAATGAATTACTTTTTGAAGTTATATAATATTCTTATTACAATCTTAAATTAGGTGGGATCATTTAATTGTCTATAATAATTAATATTTTCATCAGTTTAAGAAATAAAATACAAATATTAGGATATTTCCTTGCAATAATGTATATTTCTTTCAACAAATTGAGATCAGTCGACTACATCCATTTGACATCAGCTGCAAGCTTGTGAGGGAGTGTCCTTTGTGATAAAGGCACTCTAGCATTTTAGTGAGATCGTAACGTCAATGTTTTAACATGTGTAGCGTGAATCCTTTATTTTACTTTAACTTTCTAGAGCGTGTGTGTCGCCTCGGTTCTACAGTTATGTCGCGGTTAGAAGTAATATACAAATTTATAGTATCGACTTCAGTTTGCAACTTATAAAAGCTTTGTGTGGTAATGAGGAGAAGTGTGCGGTGGTGAGGAGAAGGCGAGAAGGCGGCGAAAGCCAGCCAGGTGAATTGGTTTGCGCTATAGCGAGTTATTATTAGCCTCCAGTGAATTAGCTAGGAGTTTTAGAGTGAGATAGCCAGCAGCGTTTGCCGACTTAGTTTATCACCAGCGGAGCTATCAGCGGAGGTTTGAAGCGCCCCGACTAAGACTACGCCGAGGGTCGTGAGTATATTTTCAACTTAATCTCTTGGTATTGTGAATAGTTATTGAAATTAGTGAATTGATGCTCCAATTTCCCTGAGTCCTAGCAGTTTAAATAAACTGTGGTTATATATTTATATCTAGAATTATGACTTCATTTCATCTACATAACCACCCTACCGGTACAAATGACACCCAGTCTGTGCATCCTACCGTTACATGCTTATAAATGTAAACACAAGTGGACCTAAAAAAATTTGCATTATTGCTCTGAACGCATCCAATAAAATCTCCTTGTAGGAATGTAAATACCACAAGATCGATTATTGTTGCCAATCATTGGTAAGGACCATTCAAAACAATTTTGTTCTTCATTCTAACGTTATATAAGTTTGAAATTTTCTAAAATTGTATTTTCAAAAAGCCAAATGTATTTAAAATAAAAACATAGAATGTTGATGTAAATAATATATACCTTTTGCAAAAGCAGACCTGTGTTTGTCTGTCCATGTTTACTAAAAATTTTTATGACATTTAATGATCTGCATTTGAACAGGCGAAGACACACTGTTAAAGGTTTTTCTGTTAAATTATAGAGAATCTACGAATAATCCCATTATTTTAAGACTTGTGTAAAATTACAGAGATTAGAAAAACAGAAATTCTGTTAAATAACTAGAAAGTTATTCAATAAATTTAGAATAGACTCTGTAAATTAACTCAGTGGATTTGCTTTTAATGATAATAATTTAATTTAGCATTTAAAGTCAGTGAATCACTCAATTTTCGTTCAGCTTTAAAGAACTGAAAGTTTTCTACTGAATTTGAATTGTTGTAACATTTAGTTTTTTCACAATTTTTTTCTAACCATCGTGCGGTTTGAGGCCGAGGCTTTCTGACAGTGAAATGAAATTTTATTGCCTTAGCATTATTGCTTCCCCCCCCCCCCCCAAGGGTGGCAAAAGGAATCGAAATTTTTTTTGTTATATATTAGCAACCGTTTAAGATAGGAGTTTGAAATTCCAGACAGTAAATCTACTAAAATAATTAAACACTATTTCAGCAATTTTTAAAATGCCTCCTGAGGGGTTAAAAGAGGGTCAACCAATTAAGAATATTTGGCGCTTCTCACCAGTCCTTTTAAAAAGAAGCGTGAAACCGAAGAAAGTAAATCTATTTTTAACCGACTTCAAGGAGGAGGTTATGATTTCGACCTGTATGTATTTGTTGTTCACGCATAACTTTCGTAAATATGAACTGATTTTGATAATTCTTTTTTTGTTTGAAAGCGTATGGGGCCCATGTGGTCCCATTCAAATTTCATAAAAATCTGTTGATTAGAACTTTTTAAAAAATTAAAACATTAAAATTCAATATCTTTTCGAAGCAATCGACCAATTAGAAACGTTCATTTTTCATGTTTTTAAGTTACACTTACATAGACACACGATCTTTTCAAAGTGTGAAATCCTAACTGGATAAGGTTCACATTTATTAACAGTGTACACTGTAAAAAATTGACCCTTTTGCTGCATAATCACTCCCCCGTTTTTATAGAATATCTCTCTCTTGACCCATGAGAATTCTCCACGATACGCTGAAGTAATCGTTTTCTATAAAAGCGGTGTATTGACGATGCAGCAAAAGGGCCAAATTTTTTACAGTGTACACTGTAAAAATTTTGATCCTTTTGTTGTATCGTCACTCCCCCGCTTTTATAGAATATCTCTCCTTTGACCCATGAGAATGCTCCATGATACGTTGTTAAAAATTTGACCCATTTGCTGCAGCGTCACACCACAGCTTTTATAGAATATGTCTTTTATGACCAATGAGATTGCTCTATAACACAGTAAAGTAATCGTTTTCTATAAAAGCGGTGGACTGATGATACAGCAAAAGGCTCAAAGTTTTTGTAGTGTAATTGGGACAAAAGCGTCTTTAAAAGAAATATTTGGGAATCAAATGCTATCACTCTCTTATAGAGGCAGCCAGGTATTGGTTATGAGTTTCAGATTCCTCGTCGAATCGCCACTGCTCATGTCCGATGCCATTACTGCCTGTATAGGTATTAGATGGTTGCTGTTTATCGATTGAAGCATAGTGCGATTTTTGCTAAAATCTTTCTTTTTCCTTTTTCTGAGTGAAGGGGTAGTACTTTCGGCTGACTACACTAGAAAAGCATTTTACTATACACTAATATATGAAGTCATTTGCTGTGTGCTCATATATGGAAGCACTATGTCGTGCTCTTATGTGTAAGGACACTTTACTTGATGGATTGTCACCTTTTGATACCCACTTTCGATGACCGTAGGATTCGATGCAGACAAAGATTTCATAAATGCGGTAGCTTTTCGAAGTGGCAGATCTGGTCTGAAGAAGTTACCATACAAATAAATTCTTAAGATTCACAACGGTACTAACCGATATTGTAAGTGGTTTCAGAAAAGTTGACAATCAAACAGTGACAAGTAAACTGAAAACATCAGAACTTAGCAAAGTGCGTACATTAGTAATGCATTGCAAAGAGCTATCGTGTGCCAGTACACATAATTATGTATTACGGTATGCATAACTAAAAAGTAGGAAATAAAATAAGCTTTTTAAGAAAAAAATATCAACCGACTTCAAAAAAGCGCTAAAAAGAATAAAATAATTCTTTAAAATTCTCTAATGACAAAACGTTATCCAATAAGCACACATCGGATATCAGGTACCGGCATAAAAAACGGTTAAATTTAATATGTATAATTTAATATCCACCAAACATAGATTTTAGAGATAATATTATTTTACAAGAGATGAATCGACATATTTATGATTTATTTTATGAATATATACATATAAAAAGTAATGAATTACTTTTTGAAGTTGGTGCCAAATTATTTGATGTATATTAAGAATTGTAGCTAAATTATGCCTAGTACCATAATTAAAATGGGGATAATCATTATCGATTGTGATTGTTTGGCACCAACTTCAAAAAGTAATTCATTACTTTTTATATGTATATATTCATAAAATAAATCATAAATATGTCGATTCATCTCTTGTAAAATAATATTATCTCTAAAATCTATGTTTGGTGGATATTAAATTATACATATTAAATTTAACCGTTTTTTATGCCGGTACCTGATATCCGATGTGTGCTTATTGGATAACGTTTTGTCATTAGAGAATTTTAAAGAATTATTTTATTCTTTTTAGCGCTTTTTTGAAGTCGGTTGATATTTTTTTCTTAAAAAGCTTATTTTATTTTTCTTACACTTTCACAAAACAATGAACATTTTCAGTAGTTTAGAATGCAATTTGTCACTTTCTAAGTTTGTAGAGTTTGTATTTTTAGAATTGGGCAATCTACATGCAATTATTTCATCCTATTTCATAGTTTTGTTTGCGTGGCGTTATTACCCATATAGGTGGGTAATAACGCCAAATAGCATTGGTCAAGAAATCACGCCATTACATTTTATGAATACATATCTGTTAAATTATTTTTTTTTATATAGATAGTCAATGAGTTGCTGTATCAAATCATATATTTGTTTGAAAAATACAAACTAAAACTGAGCCGTGAAAATTGGTAGAACCTTAACGTGGCGTTATTACCCCAGGGTACCTTATATATATATATATATTGTTACGAATTTTGTAAATAGTTAGTGTTTGTACTGAAAAATAATGTAAATAACCTTATTAAGCTCCATTCCTTTTCTAATATTAGTTTTTGTTGCATTGTCTCTGTTATCAAGCAAACTTGTCTATTATTTTCAGTGAATGTGTATGGCAGCTTTGCGAAATATTAGAGATATCGCCAAGTTGGCGTCACTTTTGGCGACTAATTTTGGTCGCCAAATTTGGCGATATATCGCCAAGTTGGCGACAAACTTGGCGATTGTTGGCGATTGTAACACTTCCCTATTTATGGTAACCCCCCCTTAGGTCTACTGATACATTGTTTGTTGTTCCGTGGTTTTCCAGGTTTTTCTAGAAATTTCTAGCACATGCTACGAGACTATATATAAGGAGAGCGATACGAGCTGTTGTTGTTATTATTTACCAGTCAGTCATTGAGTGAACAAGGCGTAAGCAAGTTTGCTTGAGTTTCATCTATGTTGTTTTGAATGTTATTAAGTGATGAGACGTTGTATAAAGAGTCTCTGGGGTCTAAAGCTGTAATTGTACGATAGATTTGAGCAGTTATTTTTGAATATCCAGTAATATTTGTGAGTTTCGAAGACTCTGTTGTTCTGAAGTCTGTAAATAAATTATTTTCTACTTTTCTAAGAGCAAGAGTTTGAAGTTGTCTAACCATAAGATCAAAAGAACCCAATATACGCTACAATTTTTGGTGTCAGGAGTCGGGATCTTATGGCGAAAACAAGAACTATGGACGGACAACTAAAAGAACTGTTAGAAGCTATTAACGGATTAAGAACAGAGCTGACCAATAAAATTGATAAAGGCCAAGAAGAGTTGGCGGATAAAATGAATAAAGGCCAAGAACAGTTGGCGGATAAAATGAATAAAGGCCAAGAACAGTTGGCGGATAAAATGAATAAAAGCCAAGAAGAGTTGGCGGATAAAATGAATAAAAACGAAGAAAGAATGGAACAGTTGACAAACAAAATTGACAAATGCCAAGAAGAAGTGACCGAAAAGATTAATATAGGCCAAGAAGAAATGAAGAAAACTTTAGAAGAAAAGTTCTCGTCGGTAGAGAGACGAATAGAGGAAGTAGAAGAGAAAATTCAGAAAGAAGTTAGTAATGTAGAAGAGAAAATGGAAAGGAAAATAGAGGAAATAGAAGAGAAAATTCAGAATGATGTTAAAAATGTTGAAGAGAAAATGGAAGGAAAAATAGTTGAAATAGATGAAAAGCTAAATAAAAGAGTACAAGATCTCGAGAAGAAGCTTTCAGCGTCCAGTGGTAATTATGAAGAATTTAGGAATCCGCCTGCTTCTCCCGTGCACATCAAGCTGTCGACATATGACGGAAAGAGTTCCTGGCAAGTTTACAAGACCCAATTCACCATTGTAGCTGAAGCGAACAAATGGAGTGACGAGGTGAAAGCTTGTCAACTGGC
Organism: Maratus speculifer; assembly: GCA_964019185.1. Classification (NCBI taxonomy): domain Eukaryota; kingdom Metazoa; phylum Arthropoda; class Arachnida; order Araneae; family Salticidae; genus Maratus; species Maratus speculifer. The sequence goes on along the minus strand of OZ025289.1, from coordinate 192,635,807 downwards.
AGTATCTTTAAGAGGAGAAGCCGCCGACGTGCTGCAAACATTGCCCGATATGACGCAACTCAATTTTGAGACTTTAAGTTGTGCACTTGAAATGAGATTCGGCGAAAAATTCTTCAAGGATTATACGAGAATACAAATGAAGAGCCGCCATCAAAAATCGAGTGAAACCCTTCAAGAGTTTGCCTCGGAAATTGAACGGCTTGCAAATTTAGCATTCATTGACTGTCCAACAAATGTACGGGAAATGCTGTCACTGCAATATTTTGTAGACGGAATAAAAGATCCAGAAGTGCAGAGAGCGGTACGAATGGCAGATGTACAGGATTTAAAGGCTGCACTACTATATGCCTTAAAGTTGGAAGCAGCTACACAAGCCAGCCGAAGAGATCGTCATTCAGTCCGAGGGACAACGGTGAACAAAAGCTCAGACACTGAGAACAACGTCTTGAAAGAAATTAGGAAAATAAATCAAGAAATTGAAGCTTTAAAATACGGAAGAACAAGTTCAAGAAGACAGAATCTCACGTGCTGGGGATGCAGTGATACAGGACATCTCCGAAGAAATTGCCCCAAAATCCACGAACGTGAGATAAATTCAAACAGTCAGCACGGAAACTAAATTTTGGCCATCTCGCGGGGCGGAGGTTGCCAGAGAATGAAAAGCCCCACCTGAAGATCCTCCAGATATCAAAAATGAGTGGCGGTGATAATGAATTATATGTGATAGGCTTTATTAACGGAATTCAGTGCCGTATGATTGTTGATACAGGAGCCAATGTAACAATCATAAGAGAAGATTTGGCTCGAAAATTGAAATCTAAACTCATCTGGACTCCACACTGCGTTACCCTGCAAACTGTGACGGGCGACAAGATTGGCATATATGGAAAGGCCAATTTAACCATACACTTTGGAGGAACGAAATATTACCATACGGCATATGTGGCTGACATAACAGATCCTTGCTTAATCGGGCTAGATTTTCTGAAGAAGTTTGGCTTCAAGCTTGATTTCAAAAATAATAAAATGCTCTCAAAATTTGAAGAAATGAGTCTTTTTGGATTAAATAATGAAATTGAATGTAAACAAACAGTAATAGCCAAAGAAGACATCAATCTAGATCCAAGAACAGAATTTTTAGTTCCAGCTGAAATTAAAAATGAAACTAATTACCGATTTGGCCATATAGATTATCCAGAAGACAATAGTACACAAGCAGGAGTATTGGTGGCTTCATCTGTAGTGGACCTCTCGAAGAAGACCATTCCAGTCAGAATTGCTAACATCAGTGATAAGACGAGGACTATCAAGAAAGGAGAGGTGATAGCATCATGTGCTCCTGTGACGTGCATAAGTCAAAATTCCTGTCACTCTGAGAAATCTTCAGATAATTTAGTCAAGGATTTGTTACAAAATACGGACTTAGATCCAAATCAGAGAGATGCCGCTGAAAGTTTAATTAGAGAATTCCAAAGTTTATTTTCCCAAACATCTGAAGACTTTGGACGAACTAAAATGGCACAACACCGTATTGACACGGGAGATCACTCTCCTATTAAACAGCACCCTAGACGATTACCTTTTGCCAAGCAAGAAGAGGTGCAGAATTTAATTAAGGATATGGAAGAAAATGACGTCATCGAACCATCGACAAGTCCATGGGCGTCTCCCATTGTATTAGTAAGAAAGAAGGATGGTTCTACAAGATTTTGTGTAGACTACCGCCGACTGAATGATGTCACTAAAAAGGATAGTTACCCTCTGCCAAGGATCGACGACACTCTCGACACACTTGCGGGCAACACTTGGTTCTCGACTCTGGATCTGAAGAGTGGTTACTGGCAGGTAGAGATCCATCCCGACGACCGCGAGAAGACTGCCTTTACAACGGGACAAGGATTATGGCAGTTCAAGGTAATGCCTTTTGGTCTATGTAACGCACCTGCAACTTTCGAACGGCTTATGTAAACGGTTCTCCGGGGGCTTTCATATGAAGCATGTCTTGTTTATTTAGATGACATCATAATCATAGGAAAATCTTTTGATAAACATCTGAACAACCTCAGGCGGGTGCTACAAAAGTTAAAGGAAGCTAATTTGAAGTTAAGCCCTTCGAAGTGCAGTTTGTTTCGCAATGAAGTCGCCTACCTAGGACACATCATTTCGGCGGAAGGAGTTAGGACTGATCCGGAGAAGATATCGGCCGTGAAAAATTGGAGTCGTCCAGCAGATGTTCACCAGCTTCGAAATTTTCTAGGATTATGCACCTATTACAGAAAATTCGTCAAAGGCTTCTCGATGATTGCAAGACCACTTCATAAATTAACAGAAGCCAATCAAAAATTTATGTGGACACAAGAATGTGACGCTACTTTCGAAAAGCTTAAGGTGGCCTTGACATCCACTCCAATTCTGTCGCATCCTAAAATCGATAAACAGTTTATACTTGATACGGATGCAAGCAAAGAAAGCATTGGCGCTGTACTGTCCCAGGAAATCGACGGCCAGGAGCGTGTTATCGCCTATTTCAGCAAGTGCTTGTCAAAGGCCGAGCGAAACTACTGCGTAACAAGAAAAGAGCTTCTTGCTGTAGTGAAAGCCATAGACCACTTTCATCACTATCTTTACGGTCGAAAGTTCCTGATCCGAACTGATCATGCTTCTCTAACTTGGCTATTGAATTTTAAGAACCCTGAAGGCCAGATAGCCAGGTGGATACAAAAGCTTCAAGAGTACGATATGGAGGTACGCCATCGAAAAGGCTCATCACATGGAAATGCAGATGCTCTCTCAAGAAGACCCTGCTCAGAGAATTGTAGATACTGCAACCGGGTTGAGAAGAAATTTAATGCCAAAGGTCCTATAATAAGACAAGTTACAACTGGGTCTACATCATCGCAAGATCCGTGGAGTGACGAGAGCCTGCGTAAAGATCAACTTGCTGATCCTGAAATTAAGCCAATTCTAGAGCTGAAAGAGGAGTCCAACAGGAAGCCCAGCTGGCAAGACATGGCCCATTACCACCCTACGACTAAACGTTATTGGGCTCTCTGGGATTCCTTACATTTGAAGAACGGCATCTTGTACCGAAAATGGGAGTCTGACGATGGAAAGACATGTAGATGGCAACTACTACTCCCTAAGTCGAGAATTTCTATGGTCCTTCAAGAACTGCATGGTAGTCCCACAGGAGGTCATTTTGGTGTAATGAAGACCCTGCAAAAGGTTCGAGAGCGTTTCTACTGGAATAATGTTCGCAGTGACGTGGAGAAGTGGTGTCGAACTTGTGACACCTGTGTAGCACGTAAAGGTCCAAAGAGGCGCACCCGTGGACGATTGCAACGTTATAATGTAGGAGCTCCTTTCGAACGAATTGCTTTAGACATCCTGGGTCCACTTCCTAGAACATCTGATGGCAATAAGTACATCCTCGTTGTCATGGACTACTTCACTAAGTGGCCTGAAGCATATGCCATTCCTAATCGAGAGGCGGTAACCGTAGCAGACATACTGATTCAACACTGGGTTTCCAGATACGGGGTTCCTCTTCAAATCCATTCCGATCAAGGAAGAAATTTTGATTCGGCTGTGTTCAAGGAAATGTGTGAACTACTCGGCATGGACAAAACTCGAACAACACCTCTACACCCTCAATCGGACGTCATGGTGGAGCGTTTCAATCGTACCATCCTAAATAGCCTCTCCCTCCTGGTGTCTAAAGATCAACAGGACTGGGACAAGAAATTACCTCTGTTCCTGCTTGCCTACAGGAGTGCTGCTCATGAGGCCACTGGTTATTCCCCTTCTCAAATGCTCTTTGGTCGTGATCTTCGTCTACCTGCGGATCTTTTGTTTGGCCGTCCTCCTGATGCTCCTTCATCGCCTGAGGAATATGTCGATGAACTCCAAGCGCGGATTGAGGAGATTCATTGCCTAGCGAGGAACCGAATCGGACTGGCATCGGAAAAGATGAAGACACGGTACGACACAAAGGCAACAGGACATGAGTTCAACGAAGGTGACAAAGTTTGGTTGTGGAATCCGATACGTCGTAAGGGACTGTCGCCAAAATTACAAAGAAACTGGGACGGTCCTTACACAGTCGTCAACAGGCTGTATGACGTCGTTGTACGCATACAAAAATCGCCACACGCCAAACCCAAGGTCGTACACTATAACCGGCTAGCCCCTTATTTTGGCCAAAGTGAATAGAAATTCAAAACTGGAATTTCAGACCATGGTCATGAAAGTCACTTTTTGTAAATATGTAAATAGTAATTAGTTCTTATTTATGTACTTCTTATTATTGTTATTATTTATTATTTTATTTATTTATTTATTTTAAGTGTTTTCCTCTAACTCAAGGATCGCACTGCCCGGGACGTGCAGTCTTTGAGGAGGGGGTAGTGTTACGAATTTTGTAAATAGTTAGTGTTTGTACTGAAAAATAATGTAAATAACCTTATTAAGCTCCATTCCTTTTCTAATATTAGTTTTTGTTGCATTGTCTCTGTTATCAAGCAAACTTGTCTATTATTTTCAGTGAATGTGTATGGCAGCTTTGCGAAATATTAGAGATATCGCCAAGTTGGCGTCACTTTTGGCGACTAATTTTGGTCGCCAAATTTGGCGATATATCGCCAAGTTGGCGACAAACTTGGCGATTGTTGGCGATGGTAACCCTTCCCTATTTATGGTAACCCCCCTTAGGTCTACTGATACATTGTTTGTTGTTCCGTGGTTTTCCAGGTTTTTCTAGAAATTTCTAGCACATGCTACGAGACTATATATAAGGAGAGCGATACGAGCTGTTGTTGTTATTATTTACCAGTCAGTCATTGAGTGAACAAGGCGTAAGCAAGTTTGCTTGAGTTTCATCTATGTTGTTTTGAATGTTATTAAGTGATGAGACGTTGTATAAAGAGTCTCTGGGGTCTAAAGCTGTAATTGTACGATAGATTTGAGCAGTTTTTTTTTGAATATCCAGTAATATTTGTGAGTTTCGAAGACTTTGTTGTTCTGAAGTCTGTAAATAAATTATTTTCTACTTTTATAAGAGCAAGAGTTTGAAGTTGTCTAACCATAAGATCAAAAGAACCCAATATACGCTACAATATATATATATATATATATATATATATATATATATATATATATGCGATTTTTTTAGTTACATAGTCTAAAAAGAAACGCATATTTCGTCGATTTTTTTAAGCTGCAACTGACACAGTTTGAAAGTAATTGATAAGTTTAAAAGTAATAAAAAAGTAATAAATATGTGATTTTTTTTAGTATGTAGACTAAAAAAGTAATGCATGTTTTGTTGATTTTTTTAAGATGCAATTTACATAATTTGAAAGTAACAGTGCAAAAAAATCCAAAATTGTTTAATAATTTAATAATATAAGAAAAAGCGTTTTACAGTTTTGATATCGTACCTTCTATAAATAGTTTAAGAAACAATGTAGATTTTTGACTGCGCTTGTTGTATAGTTTTGAGAAATAAAGAAAAAATTATGTTAAATAAAACTGGAAACTACTATTTTGAAAGTTTAAAGATCCTGAGCCACTTTTATCTTACAAGTAATACAAATCTCACAATAATCTGATATCTCTTTCAGTTTTATTTTTTAACTAAGAAAAATGCATACGTCTAAGTACACAAATAGATAGGTAGACATTTAAGTCTATGTAGATAATTACACAGAGTTAGGTATATTCACAGAGAAATTTTCAATTTAATATTTTGTATAAAAATATTTCTATTAAATAAATAAAGAACATAATTATTCTTTTCTGAGCAAGGATATTCAAATTGCATAGCAAAGAATTGTGAAAATATTTAATTTCACTTTTCATTTTTTTTTTTTCATTTTTAAAAGCTTATTTTCTAAGAAAGTATTTGACACTAATCTTCCATCATAAATACTTTCAAACTGAAAAAAAGGGCTAAACATAAAAAACGTTTATTTTATTAAATGGAAAAATTCTATTTCGCAAATATACTTGAATAAAATGAATAATCATCACAATGTGACAAGAGCTTAAAAAATATTAAAGATAACTAGTTTTGAGAAATAATTTTTTTTTAGATAATGAAGTGCCGTCTGTTGTTTTCTTTTGATTTTTTTCTATAACTTTGCTTGTTTATATATTTTTTTTTCTTATAATTCACTAATAATTTCTTTCTCTTATAAAATTTAATTTTTACAGTGATTTTAAATAAATAGGAAAAACAAATCATATTTTGTTAAATACTGAAAACTTTTTTCGAAAGTTTAAATAAATTACTAGCATTTAAATTTACTAGTATTTATATATACACATATTTCTAGAATCTTAATTAATTACTTGTGGTTAATTTCATTCAATATGTATTTTAAAATTTTCATAGGAAGCGTCTTTATAAAATATGTTTTAATATAATGAAAGTTACATTCCTAAATTTTCTGCTAAACAACAATATTTATTTTAAATTTTAGATTTTTAAAAAAGTCTGACTATTTGATCGCTTGAACTGGATTACCTTAAGAATTTGTCGGCTTGAATCATATTAAATAATCGTTGTATAATTCCATATTCTATTGCACGAAACTATTAACTGCCAATATAAAGTAACAAAAAATGCACACATTATATTTCATTTTCAAACAAACTACTAAAATACAAAGACACCACTAAACTCTATCAGTGAAATTTTGCCGTCACAAAATAAGAAGTTAACATCTGACCTCGACAAAACAGATTTTTTTAAGCTAATCTCTAAATATCTTTAAGCGAAATTCTGTTCTAATATTACATACTAAGTCATGAAGCAATAGAGTTCATTTGGGTGCTAAAATAATAAAATCAGACTATATACTATACCTTTGAATTTCTCAAAATACTTATACATAATGAACACAAAACGGGTGAAGGCATTTTCCATGGCATTTTCAGAAAGCTTGGATTGGGTTAATATACACTTAAACTTCATGCCATTGAGGAAAGACAACTAAACCCTATTTGAAAAGATATAATTTGGCTGTTAACGGAAAAGAAACAACTTTCTTTTTTAAATGAAAGCGCCAAACTATATCGACGAACCTACTGTTAAAGTTTCTTGAAGAGTACTTTGGTTCCTCAGTTACAAGAGTACGTTATAAATGGAAAAGGGACTTTCCAGCAAGATTTCTCTCTGGCCATCCAGAATGATAAAAAAGTAGAAGAAAGTCACATCTATTGCACTCAATATACATAAAATCCTGATACTCCTAATTATCAGGCAACTGGCCTTTTTCTGTGAGACTAAGTTTTTCTCCAAGCCAAAAAGATGTTTGAAATCTCCAAAATATTTTAGTGGGAGAAATGTATAAAGAATATCAGAAAATTTCCATTGCTGAAAGTTTTTCAAAATGCACACTTTTCACATTTCAGAAAAATATACTTTTTTATTAAATTATACGTAGATTTAAACTTTAATTACTTTTAACACAGTCAACTGATTGGTAAAATACGTGTAGTACTGTGAGTAGTAATTTTTCCATATTCGCAAAAAATATTTCCAAGCTGGTACTTTAATTCAAGATTATTGGTTTTATTAGATTGAGCAAACACTTTTGGTGAACTTTAATGCAATAGTTACCAAATTTTTATCGTATATGTAGGAGTACTAGTGATATATTTATCGAAGTTCAGGAGTTTCGGTACAGACATGGCTCCATCCATTATGACTACTTTCGATCAATGCGACAGTTGCTGGGCGTCGATTTGAATAATTTAATGGAACTGAAGAAGCATTTCAAGAGTTTTTCTATTCTAAGGAGCCGCCATGGTACTTTGAGCAAATCAGGAATCTGGCAGAACGATGGCGAAAAATGGTAAACTATAATGATCTCTACTTTGAAGAACAATCATTTTTGCTTTTGTTGTTAGTTTCCACAAAAAAACAGAACTTTTGCAAATTTCCCAGAACGTTTTGCTCATCCTAGAAAATTCCAAATTTCTTTCTTATGAGATATCTGGACGACACCCCAACTAATACAATATTCGTTTATAACAACCATTTTGTAATGTCATCCCACATGTATTGTTGAAAAAGCTCAACAGAATAAACTGCAAGTAAAGGAACTCCTATAAGCTATAGATGAGTAATAAAACTTCTAAGCTTGTTTTTTTTTCTTTTTACTTTTTTACACTCAGAAGGAAAAAATACTACTCATATGAATTATTTTCCAATAAGCTGATTTCGTTAAAAATAATTAAAATGTTAGTAACTCATCATTACTTTATTGAAGTTTATTTGTTTGCGGTTTATTCCGTCGAGCTGTTTCAATTACCAGATCACATGCCAATATTAAAGTAATACTTTATGCGAATATTATAGTGGATAAGATCTCGTCGAGATAATTCAATTGGAGGAGCGTTGACAACTAAAACCACAGGTTTTGTGTTCGAGTTCAACCTGGACGCATTTTCGCTCAGATGGAAAAATTATTACTCGTCATAGATACTTTTTTATGTATTTTTGTGCACTTTATGTATTTTTATGTATTTGACATGTATATTATTTTTTAATTCTGTGTTTATTAAAAGTGTTAAAAATTTAAACGCCCATTAAATGCCCAAAAATTTATTAATTATCAAACTGAACTAAATATGAATAATTTCGATGAAATACTAAAAGAATGATTAATTATTTAAGACTTATTGCTAGTTTTTCCTAAATATAAAGCTCTAATTTCATAAATAATCGTCACTATTTTACAATAAAAGTAAAATTATTTAAAGGGACATTTTTCATGACATTATCTTCAGATGCATATCTTTAAAGTCCTCATATTCTTTGGAATGTTTCCACAGACTTTTAAATACTTTTCCCTTACAAATATTTTACGATATTTAGAAATTGCTTTATTCAAACTATTTAACTCCATTATTTGTGTGCAATTAGTCAAGTTGTTGAAAATATCACGCTTAAAAAAATATTGTAAAATAAACGAATTTTTACATTGATTAAATTTCTATATAACACAAAAATTTCCTCTTCGTTTTGCCAATTTTTACTCAAACTATAAAACATTTTCCAAAATAACGTAAACCATAAGAGAAATCCTTGAAAAGTAAAACTGAATCTTCGTCAAAGAACTGGGATGTTCCATTAAACAGTATTTTTACGTATTAAAACGAAACTTTTTACATAAGCGTTTTCTCCTAAAAAAAAAAAAAAGAAAAAAGAAAACAATGAAGTAGAAAGCCTATGCTAAACTTTTTCTGAAATTCTCTCAGTCTAAAAAAGGAATTATCTTTAAATAGTAGAAAAATACTCTTCCAATCATGCTGTCTCTATCTTTTTTTATTTATTATTATTATTATTTTGACGAATTTTATTTTGAGAGTACGTGCAGATTTAGTTTATTAAAACATTACCACAAAACATAAGAACCGATCATTCTAAACATAAAATTAATTTTGTTAAAAATATAGCTTTAAAAACTGGAAAACTTCCAAAATTTCCCGCCTAACGCATTCGTTTAAACATTCATCAGACAGGGCAGCTTTGATTGGAACATAGCTTTGACAGCATTCGGCACTAAATTTTGGAAGTTTTAAAACCTTTTTTTAAGTTCTTAAATCTGAATATTATATAATATCTTTTTTTTAATTTGTGACATATTTGTGATATTTTAACAAATTAAATTCAATTTTTAGAAAAATATATTTAATTTTGTTTCATGTAGTTCAAGGTAGATATGGCAATTTAACAGTATGCGTTTTCCATATATATATTTTATGTCGATCATTTTTTTTTTTTTTGAATTAATTATTTATGATGAATTTATGGAAATTATTATTCTGCTTTTTCTAGGAAAAGTTCGACCATCATCAATCATTTTAAAATCTAAGTGTCTTAAAAATTTTGTGAAGAAGTTGAATTATGTGAAGATGTTGTACTTAATTAAAGATGAAACGAATACGAAGTGGAGGAAAAAATCTCGAAACATAAAAAATACTTCTTTGATTCTGAGTCCACAGCAGAATTTTACCCATAAATATTCTTCGAGAAATGTGAATGCTCGATCTTTTTTCTCAAGTTGCATACTAATTAAATACAATTTTTTTCTACTAAGGCGTTCTTTTCATAATATTTACGTACGTAAAAAGACTTAGTGATAGGGATTCTAGATTTTACTTCATCAATGGAAAAAACATAGATAGCAAAAAACATACAAAGAGGAAAGAAAAATAGGATTTTTCATTTTCTGATAGGGAAGCAATGCGATTATCGACATTGTTCATTTGTAAATTTTGTCATTTTTTAAAAATAAAAATATCAAAAGATCCCATTTCTTTTCCCTTTCCATATTTTTGTACATATGTTCAACTACTGAGTGATATATTTTGTTTCATTAAATTGTGGCGCTTTTTTGAAATAACACTATTTTAAAAGTTTCAGATTTTGAAAATATTGAACATTTAACAGTTTATTTTTGCTGAAAGAAACAATATCCCGGTAGAGTACTATATTATTTAACTTGTCCTAGAAGTACACTCTCATATTCCATAAGAAAAAGTTTGGGTACTGTTAATTATTATGCACACACTACACAAATTATTTCATATGCACTGGTTCTTTAAAAAACTCTTTATTAAAGGAATAACACTCACTCGCAGCTCACTGCTGCGTTATCGTCTGCATTTATCTCAAAAACAACTTTAGAATAAAAACAGAAAAAACACATCACTTCTCTTCAGTTTCTCAACACTGACATTTTAATTTAGGTAGCACGGTATCGTCTGCCTACATGGAACATACCGGCCCCCATTGACATGTTTCACATTCAATAATAACTCTTTTTTTTACTAAGTACACGAATTACACAAATAAATACAAAAGGTCACTATATATGTTACTTAAATATAAAATTGAAAGAAAAAACAATATAACACTCACACATATATATATATATATACATTTTTTTTAAGTACTATGGGTTTCAGGCATAGGTAAAATACATATTTTACTAATCAATCTTTTAAAAATTCCATTCTGAGTTTTTACCTGAACTACGCGAATTTTCTTATCATTACCATAATATACTTCAATAATTCTGCCTAAAGGCCACTTATTGCTTGATATATTTTCCTCTACTAACAACACTATATCTCCTATTTTTACATTATCCTTTTCAAATCTCTACTTACCCGTCTGTTGTAATTCACTTAAATAATAATTATGACATTTGCGCCAAAAAAGTTGTACAATTTTAGTTATTCTTTGCTATTTTTTGAGGCGATTTTCTTTTATATTGGTTAAATCAAGCTCAATAATGACATTTAATGGTCTGTTTATAAGAAAATGAGCTGGAGTTAGGACTCCAAAATCATCTGCGTCATCTGATAATGGACTCAAAGGCCTCGAATTTAATATTCCCTCTATTTGTATCACTACTGTAAGAAATTCCTCATAAGTGAGATTAGCACCTCCCACAATTCTCTTAAAATGAAATTTAAAGGATTTTATTGCGGCCTCCCAAAGACCCCCGAAATTGGGTGATCTGGGGGGAATAAATTTCAACTCAATGCCTTCACTAGACAAATATGCTGCTAATTTCTCATCGGGTTTTCTTACTAATTCATAAAAGACCCTAAGTGTTTTATCTGCCCCAATAAAATTTTTGCATTATCAGAATACAATTTGGCACATTTACCTCTGCGTGCTATGAATCTTTTCAGTGCCTCAATAAATGATTCGGAAGTTAAATCTGAAACAATTTCTATGTGTATAGCCTTAAATACAAAACAAACAAAAATACAGACATAAATTTTTTGTAAGATGGTCCTACGTGCATAACCAATTTTGATCATAAATGGCCCACACAGATCAACATCCGAAATATTAAAACCATAGTCTAATTGGACTCTATCCCTGGGCAAGTCGCCCATCAATTGATTTGCAATAACTGGTTTAGCTTTAAAATATGGAATGCACTGATGAACCACCTTTCGACTCATTGCACGACCATTTATTGGCCAAAATTTATTTCTTACTAAGGATAGTAAAGTTGACGCACCAACATGCAAATATTTCTTATGACAATAATTTAAAACAATTACAGTAAATTTATTACTCTTTGGTAAAATCGCCGGGTGCTTTTTTGAAAAATTTAAATTACTATTATCTAACCTGCCACCAACTCTTAAAATTCCAAATTCATCTAAGTAAGGGTTGAGGCCTTTTAACTTGCTACTCGAATTACCGATCCTTTAGTCTGAAGACTATGTATGTCGGTACTGAAGGCTTCATTTTGCACTAATTTAATTAAATATTTCTCTGCCAATTCCAATTCTGACGTACTCAATGGTCCAATGCTTTTATAAAGCGGGTTTCTTGCATTCATCACAAATCTGAAAATATAACTAAGAATACGCACAATCGTTAAATAATTATTACTAAGATTAATCAAGTTATATACAAAACAATTCTCGGTGATATTACAACTTATAACATTAAATTCATTCAAGGATTTAATATTAAATTTAAGCTCTTTATTGAACTCATGATTTGTTTCTGGTATGGTTATTGTACGTTGAGGATAATCACTGTTCTGACGAAATGAAGGTCCCTTCCACCACAATTCACAGTTTGCAAGTTTGTCAGGATCCATACCTCTGGAAAGTTTGTCAGCAGGATTTTCTTCTGAGCAAATATGATGCCACTGTTCAGCACCAGAGTTTTCCTGCATGTTAGCCACTCGATTTCGAACAAATTGCTCAAGGTCGATAGGTTCCCCCTGAATCCATGCCAACACAATCACTGAATCTGACCAAAGGAAAACATTAGTCACTATTACTTTCATGGATGATAATACTCTGTTTACCAGTTTGGTTAGCAACACTGCTGCACATAACTCCAATCTTGGAATAGTTAGACTCTTTATCGGTGTAACTCGCGACTTGCTAGCGATTAAATTCACCATCACATTTCCTAAGGAATCACTGGATTTGCAATAAACTGCTGCCCCATAGCAACGTTCTGAGGCGTCAGCAAACCCGTGTATTTCTATGATTTCTGGGTTTTCAATTATAATACGCCTACAAATTTTTATATTATTTACACATTTAAATGACGTAAGAAATTGATGCCACTCATGAAACTCTGATTCAGGAAGCTCGTCATCTTACAAGGAAGGTCTCCATACGGGCATACTCAGAAAAATCTGAAAAAATTACAGAATGTTCTTCTCATATAGTTATATATGTTTATAAAAAGAATTTCGGCGGAACCTCCTTATAACGTCCGTAAAAAAATAATAAAAATTCCGTTTATTTGGCGATTTATCTCCGGTTAGCGAAAAAACGAAATTTTGAAAAATACGCTTTTACGCTTCGAATACTTTTTAAAGAAAATCTTTCTATGTTCAATTTATTTAAATAAGTTTAGTTTAAATAATTTTAGTTTTGCATTTTTACTTTACTTTAAGTGTAATTTTGTCATATACGTTTATATGTACATATAACAAAATGAAATTAAGATATTTTATCATTTAAAACACAATTTAAATTGATTAAAATTGTTCCGAATTGAAAAATACACTGTTAAAAATCTGCTGCATTTTGTTGCAACGCACTCCGTTGCTTGTATAGAAAACGGTTACTTGGCCGTGAAATGGAGCTTTCTCATTGGTTGGAATAGAGATATTATATACAAGCGGTGGAGTGCGTTGCAACAAAAAGCAGCAGATTTTTAACAGTGTATGACATGATCAATTCACCGTGCTATGGAGCATTCTCATTGGTCAGAAGAGAGATATTCTATAAAAGTAGTGGAGTGACGTTGCAGTAAATGCTGCAGATTTTTAACAGTGAAGTCAAATAAAATCAATTTTCAGATTCGTTAAAATCGTCTGCTTTTGGCGAGGAAATGCACTGCTCGCCAAATCCCGCGTCGCTTTCAGCTTTTCACGCCAATTATTCCAAACTATTTTATTTTTTTACATATCTAATAATGTATTTCCGCCGCTAATTTTCACTGGTCCTTTATTACCTACATGAGTAGTTTGATTCATATTTTTTTCAAAAAAATCTGAGTATGCCCCCAATGGAGACCTTCCTTGTTAGTCAATATTGATTCTCCACAATTTTTGCATTAGTATTTTGGCTTTAGATATAACTGGACCAAGAAGTCCCAATAGATCAAAGAGTCTCGCGATTGTTGACAATACTTCTCGCTTTGTGTAGGAATTGCTCAGTTCCACCTTAACTCGAAAAGTGAAACAATCATCTCTTGGGTTCCACGAAAACCCTAACGTTTTAGTTTCAATTTCATTTTCAAATTTGTACCCTTCTTCATATGTCAGCGAAAGATTTTTATCACTTGTACACCACTTATGGAGTCTCATACCTGCTTTATGCATAATCGCTATGAGCTGCCACTGCAACTCTTTGGCTTCTTCAAGCGTAGGTGCACCGCACAAAATATCATCCATGTAAATATTTTCTCGAAGAACCGATGTTGCCGTCGGATAATTATCTCCTTCATCAATCGATAGCTGGTTGAGAGTTTTCATTGCTAAATAAGGCGCACTAACCGTGCCGTATGTAACGGTCTGTAGTTCAAAAATTTTAGGCTCTTCTTCGAAATTATCGTTCCACAAAATTCTCTGCAATACGTGCTGACTAGGATCAATATTGATCATTCGATACATCATTTGAATATCCGCAGTCAGTGCATAAATATGCTCTCGAAAACTAACCATTATCGTGAATAAATCATTCTGAATAACACCGCCATTATATTGCAATGAATTAAGTGATGTGCCATTTGTTGTTGTGGCAGAACAGTTAAATACAACTCTCAGTTTTGTGGTGGACTTCTCTGGTCTAAAAATACCATGATGTGGAGCATAATACACGACGTCAGGTTCTTTCACTTCTTTAACCTGTTTCATATGCCCCAACATTTCATATTCATTTAAAAAATCTTTATACAATTTGAAGTATTTCTTATCTTTTAATAAGCGAGTCCACAGCGATTTGAGTTTTTTAAGAGCAAGCTCCCTAGATTGGCCTAAACACGAAGGATTTTCCTTTAAAGGCACTTTCACCACGTATCTCCCTTCCTCATTTCTCCAATGCGTGCGCGCAAAATGTTGCTCACATATCTCAAATTCCTTACTTTTTGATAACTCTACTTCGACGTTTTCAACTTCCCAAAACTTTTTTAATGTTTGGTTTAAATCTTCCTCCCGAATTAGCCCACAATGAACTTTTACATCACTTTCCTGCTCTATGCATCCACTAGCCACATACCCAAATACGGTATTTTGCAAAAGTAAATTTGAACTCTGAGAATATATTTGTCCCGATCTTAATAACTCATAAAATATTTCTGCCCCCAACAATATATCAATTTTATCAGGGAAATTAAATCTATAATCTGCTAATATAGTTAAATCTGGTACTTCAACATTTATGTTAACCACTTGTTGCGGAATTAAATCTTAATTTTCCTTACTACTAGCATAGTCAATTCTCTTTCAAAACTTTTATCTCTATTCGCGATTTTTGTATTTACGCAGCCTTTTATTGTCATAGAAGTGCCATCCAAACATGAAATTAAAGTATTCGTTTTATTAATTCTAAGCTGCAATCGATTAGCACACTGTAAAGTAATCAAACATGCTTGTGAACCGACATCTAGTAAGCATCTAACTTCCTGCCATTCCGAGAACTTATCTTTAATGAGGATACGCGCCGTACTTAATAAAACGGATTTTGTTTTATTTTTCACAAAACTAGAGGCGACAGTCTGACTCGGAGGGTAGGAAAGGATTTCCTCGGGTTGTGAATTTTTTATTCCTGCAGCCGATTGAAACACATGACCAACATTTTTATTTTGATTATTTAATTCCTTTTCTTCTCTAGGAAAATGTATTAGCTCAGAATGCGGTAGTTTACATCTAGCACAATTTTTAGACTTACATTTCTGTGCGCAACAATTATAATTTAAACATTTGAAACATGCTTTATTTAATTTCACAACTTCTACTCTATCTTTAATGGACAGTTTTTTGAATTGCGGACAAGAATGTAAACCGTGATATTCATTAGATTTACACAAGACACATTTGACATTTTTTGTTTCCGAAAAAAATATATTTGAAGCGCTCCTTTGAGGCCGATTTTGAAATTTATTTGTCGCTATACGTTTATTTTAATTTATCGTGTTTCTCGAATACACATTTGATTCACCTTTAGATTTATTTTTAATCGACAAAAAAATATCGCATTCTCTTCCTAGTTGCTGTGGTTTAAAATATGACTCTGATTGTTTAATTGCGATATGATTCATTAATTCGCGATCTAAAGAACTGAAAATTTTATCTGAAACAATCAGATCGCATAATGATTTAAAATCATTTACCTCACGCAAATTACAGTAATACTGAAAAATTGAACTCAGCCTAGCTGCAAATTGAACGTAACTTTCCGACGGTAATTTTTGCGCACTCTTGAAATTGTTTAAACATTCTTGTACAGTAGATTGAAATTCCCTTAACACTATATTTTTCAATTTATCATAACTAATCAACTCTTCCTCTGATAAATAGATCATTAAATTGCTCGCTTTTTCGCCGAGAATATTTAACAGAATTTCGGCCATAAACTCTTCAGGTACATTTTTAGTTCGAAACGCTTTCTCAAGAGATTGAAAAAAAAGATTAAATGACTCAGCTCTCGTTGGTAAAGGAATAGTTAAAGTTTTAATACTTTTAATAAAACTTTCCAAGTTATTGTTCCCTATTTCCGTTTCCGATTTTTCTGTTACGGACGGCAAATTTTCCCGAGATTCTTTACGCAATTTGGCTATTTCTAATTCTTTTTCTAACTGAGCTGGTTTAATTTTTTCAAATTCCGAATTTTGGGATGGTTCTTTACGAATATTTGCTAATTCTAACTCTTTTTCTAATTGCGCTAATTTAATTTTTTCTAATTCTAATTTTGTTTTCTCAGTTTCTGTTCGTGATTTATACTCCTCAACAACCGAATTAACGATGCTTTTTAATAACTGCTCATTTGAGTAATATTCACTATTCTCTATAATATTTCTTAAATCAATAATTTTACTACTTTCAGGAGCAGTTAAACCCAATTCCTAAACTACAAGCTTAAGCTCGTGTTTATTTAGATTATCAATAACAGACATAATTAAATCAAAATAAACTAAAAAATTGCTCTTACCTCACTCAAATCGCTGCGAAATTCCGAGGAAGACTCATTATAATTCTTAAATTGATCATCTTAAACACAATATTTCACTTGTTTGTGCACGATATTATTCGTAGATTCTCATGTTGAACGTTGACAGATCTATAATCGAACTCTAAATATAACATCAGCACGTAGTTCAAATTCCATGATTTTTCACTCTCATAAATAATTATTTTCACCTCACGGCTCGGCGGTCCATGTTAATTATTATGCACACACTACACAAATTATTTCATATGCACTGGTTCTTTAAAAAACTCTTTATTAAAGGAATAACACTCACTCGCAGCTCACTGCTGCGTTATCGTCTGCATTTATCTCAAAAACAACTTTAGAATAAAAACAGAAAAAACACTTCACTTCTCTTCAGTTTCTCAACACTGACATTTTAATTTAGGTAGCACGGTATCGTCTGCCTACATGGAACAGGTACTTTTACTTGAATCAGATATGTGCTGAAAACGGACAAAAATGTTATTTTGATTGTATTTCGTGTCAACATAACAATGTAAAATAACAATACTACATAGAAACAAATAAATTTTAATAAGCAGGTAGTGTTATATTAACAGTTTATGTCAAAAGAATTTCGGGATGCTGTTGATTGAGAGAGATATAGTGTTCCAAACACACCAGTCCAAACACTTCACTTTTCATGAAAAATGGAATCCGCAAACTTGAACTATGATATTTTCTGTAGAAAAGAATAAATTTTCCAGGGATTCAAAATTGCACATTATTCATTAAATATGAATCCGCAAACTTGAACTATGATATTTTCTGTAGAAAAGAAGAAATTTTTCCAGGGATTCAAAACTGCACATTATTCATTAAATATGATCCATTTCAGCTTAAAAAAATACAACTATTTTACTTTCTCTGTTTTTCAAAATAATGGCTCTTAAGAATGTGAAAACGTCCTTTTCAAATATCTCGCTCAAGTTTTAATATTTTTACCTGATTTTTTATAGGATAGCTGAGGACGATCTACAACCGGCCTAGCTTTTACTTTTTTTTTTTTTTTTTGGTTTCAGATTTAAAAAAAAATATTTTAACTTTCAGTACCGGTTTAAACCGGTTGTGAAACTAAAACTGCCCTAATATTAAAAATATATAACCAAAAATCGAAAAAGTAAAAACTTGGTTGGTTGTGGATCGTCTTCAGCTACCCTATGTAAAAAAAAAAAAAAAAAAAAAAAAAAAAAAAAAAAAAAGTAAAAATATTAAAATTTGAGCGAGATATTTGAAAAGGGCATTCCCATTGACTTTACATTATCATCCGGGTCTTTTTCAGTGACTAGTGTGGGGCCTTAAAGATACTAAGGACTCTTCTGCGATCGAGTCACCAATTTGTTTATTTTAGCAAAAGTAGTTTGTTGCGAAATTAATTTTATTGTTAATCATTGTTAGAGCACTCAAGATATTAAAACTACATTGTTGCCAGCATCGCTCATGTCTGTTGTCAACATTGGCTATGGACCCAACTATGAACGATTAGATGAATAATACAACTTTTGCTATTTTTGCTTATAAATTTTGTGCATAAAGGTTTTTTTTTGTCTTTTTTTATTTCGTGTTTTATAAATTGCAATTACTGTTACCGCGATTTAACAATCGAATAGCAAAATATTACAAAATATAAATCAGATCTTTTCACAAATGTAGTGCGTTTCCTTCTTTTCTCAAAAATTAATTTTCACTCGCAGATAGTAACAATTTAAATAATTATCGCCATATTAGATTTTTATAGGCCCAAGTCATATAGGGTCTTATTACATAGATTGTCGTTTTAAGGTTTTACAAACATGAACCTCAGGGACTCTTTTAAAATGATTGTCGTCAAACGACTTAGGTAAGAAAAGTTCACATGTCTCCGTTACTGTGATTGCAAGTTGAATGATATATGAGGCACAAATCACAAAGAGCCTCGATGAAGTGATTATCTTATTAACCATGTATGATTGCGAAGTGCTCACAACTGTGTTAATTCAATCACCATATTAACAATATATGGGAGCCAAACGCACAGAACCATTTACAATGATTAAAATATTTTTCAGCAATCCCATTTTTTATTTATTTTATCTTCAAATCCCCCCTTACTTTTGAGTTCAATGGGCAACACCAAAGGTCTGCTAGTGGAAAGCTTAAAGAGCAGTAGACTTCGATTAATAATATGTTCTTTCTAATCTTAATTATCCATTAATTAAAACAAGGAAGAACCCGTCGAATTTCGACGAAAGAAAATGCTTAAGAAGGAACTGTTTCATTGATCTATAATAAATCTACTTAATTAGTCACAATAAAAAAATGCACCTTATGTTCGTAAGTCTAACTCTTAAATAAATTATATTTAACCAGAAGTTTATAAAATACTATTTCTATAAAACTCAGTTGTAAAAATTATTAAAATTAAACTTTAATCGAAATGTAAACAATAAAATATAATAAAAATCTTGTATTATTATTAAGTTATCAATTACGTCAAAACGTACTTCACTTTAACTCAATCAGAATTTTTTGCCCCATGAAATCTAAATCCGACATTATTTTTACCACTTCAAAATTTACATATGCACATCTCTTATCAGTATTCACATTGAAAAGAAAAATGGTATTTTAATTTGATCATTTCAAAATCAAATTAATTTAATCTTTAATTCAAAACTTGAAATATCAATTGCTATTAGTTATAAACAGAAACTAATTTATTTATATTCTTTTAAGTGTAAATGAAAACTTCTGAAATAACCTGCATGTAATAAATACGATAAACAATATTTTTGTGACGTCAGAGTGTAAAAAGAAAGTGTTGTATCGAGTTTAAAGAAAGTTTTTAATAAACTAAAAATCCTTTAAATAATAAATAAAAACGAACTAAGCGATTTTTTTTTTCACTTTAAAAAAATGGCAACAAAAAGATACATTAATTTGCTTTTTTCGGCTTTTTTAATTTTCATTTAAATAAAAATGGAGTATGTCTGTTGCCACAAATTAAAAACGGTATAAAAAACTACGAAAAAATTAATAACTCAAAAACAAATAAAGATACAGCTTTCAAACAAATTGCATTAAAAAGTAATTTTTTTTTCTTTACGATGGTATACAAATTGAAAATGTGCGGTATTTAGAAGTTTAAAAGTTTTCAAAAGAAAAAATGCAAAACTTAAATTTCATTTTAAATTTTAAAGTGTTAACATTCGCAAAATGACGTATGCGTTACGCACAGATACATTTGGCCTTTATAATATTGATATGTCAATACACTTACAAATTGTCTTTTCTCACTTCATTCTAAGTTGTTCTTAAAATGAATAATCTAAAAAATCTAAATCTATCCGTTTTTATTATTATTATTATTATTATTATTATTATTATTATTATTATTATTATTATTATTATTATTATTGCTGGTACTACTAGGTTATCCCGTCGACCCAAAAATTATCGCCAAACTATAAGATTAAATGCCAATAATGGATGATCGTGAATGTCACATTCAATGACATTAAATGCGATTCACCTGTTTAAAATCTCATTAAAGGATTTTTATTTCGACTTGTTATTTTATTTTTATTAATATCTACTAATTATTTGTTTTTCGTTATTTAAAAAAAAATTATGCCAATATGCATAATTTGGCTATTAGTTTGGCGATTTGTATAATTTGGCGAAGTTGGTCGACGGGATAACAGAGTAGTAAGTACCTTATTACTTGTATAAAACCAACCAATTGGCAAAAAATAAGGAAATAAATAAAAAGTATAAAAGAAACTAAGAGTATTTTTTTTTTTTTTTTTTACACAGGGACTATATTTATGATTTTTTATTTCTAGAACTACTGTTTTATTCTTTTTGTACAAAATTTCTCACATTCTTCAAAATTTTCACAATTTTCTATTAACATTATTTAAAAAATTCATATCACATAAATTTTAAATCAATTTATACTATTATTAATGTTCCACCTGTATTTTGAAATATTATTACAAGGAACTATAAAGCAAGCATATATTTTTAGATCCTTCTTTTGAACTATACTTTAAATTTTATAAATAAGGGTTTTTTTTAGCTTTGTTAAAGACTTGATCATAAGGTATTTGCAAGCATATTCTTTCTTGTTTAAAATAACTCTCGTGAGACTTAATTTGAGGTTTTAAGAGATTAATTTTTTCTCCTGTCTAAAAATCAATATCTAGTTCAAAAACGTCTTCTAAATATTGACCTTTCAATATAAATTCTTTATTTCTTGCAGGTTTTATATATTTAAGCATTGAAAAAATTACTGCGTAAAATGTGTTTTAAGTATTATTTTAATCAGAATAAATTTGCTTAATGTGATCATGCTTCTTAACATTAAGAAACATTAATGATAATGAGTAATAATAATATTTGAAATAAAGGCATTTCGTAACCGAGTTATCGTGCCTGAATCCAGCAGACTGCCATGTCTCATATACACTTTTTAGGTGCGTTCGTAATTATATAATACGTAGCACCTATAGTGGTCGTTCAGTCCGTCCGTCTGTCCGTCCGTCTGTCTGTCCGCATATAACAACGCAAAAACTACCCTACCGAATCGTTTGAAATTTAAAATACATAATTATTACATAATTTTGTCGAGTCATTTCAAATTTTATGAAAATCGGATGCATAGATCAATTACAGGGGCAATCAAAAATATTCCATTACATTACGGTCAATGGAGAAAAAAGTTCCAAATGCATTTTAATCGTTTGAAATTTAAAATACGCAATTATTACATAATTCTTTCGAGTTACTTCAAATATTTTGATAATCGTGTGCATAGATCAATTACAGGGGTACCTAATCAAAAGTATTCAATTACATTATGGTCAATTAGGAAAAAGTTTCAAATATATTCTATACGTTTGAAATTTAAATTATATAATTATTACATAATTTTGTCGAGTTATTTCAAATTTTATGAAAATCGGATGCATAGATCAATTACAGGGGCAATCAAAAGTATTCCATTACATTACGGTCAATGGGGAAAAAAGTTTCAAATGCATTTTAATCGTTTGAAATTTATAATACGCAATTATTACATAATTCTGTTGAGTTATTTCAAATATTTTGATAATCGTGTGCATAGATCAATTACAGGGGCAATCAAAAGTATTCAATTACATTATGGTCAATGGGGAAAAAGTTTCAAATATATTCTATACGTTTGAAATTTAAAATACATAATTATTACAAAATTTTGTCGAGTTATTTCAAATTTTATGAAAATCGGATGCATAGATCAATTACAGAGACAATCAAAAGTATTCCGTTACATTACGGTCAATGGGAAAAAGGTTTCAAATGCATTTTAATCGTGTTACACTCATACGAACTTAATAAAATTTATATGCAACTATAAAGTACATATTATAATATACATCATACATAATTTGTGGTGCAAAGAACATTTGTTATTGATTTACAAGGCCACACAAAAGTATTCCATTACATAATGGTATAGGGAGAACATTGTTTGATGAGTGTTTTAATTGTAATTTACTATTTACAATTTTATGAGATTGATATATGAAAGTAATATTTTTAAAATTTCGTTATCGTACGAACGCACCTAATTTTCTACGCTTCACGTGCAATTTCCAACTTGTTATTATTAGTCATCAGCTGGTTTCTAAATATTTCGTTTTTAGAGGTGTATTTAGAACAAAAATTATATTTCAAATGCAACTCTTAAAAAAAAAAAAAAAAAAAAAAAATTCGTCAAACACTTACTGAAATACAGTACTTTTAATTTTATAAACCTGATTTTTTTTCAACCCAAAAAAAAATCTTTCCCTTTTTAGTGATAAAATATGCTGTAACTTTATAAAATGAAATTCATTGAAACTCTGAAAGTTGTTTGTCAAAAAAGTGAAGAGATTTTTTTCTAAATGTAATTTATAGAAACCTCAAAACTGTATAAGTATTTGAATTTTGTAACTTTGACAAAAAATAATTAAATCAGTGTAAATGATTTGCAGGATAACGAAGAAGAACATTTGAATGTTTTTGTAATTAGAAATATAATTATAAAATAATAATGATATAATATAGAAGATTAACCCACCCTATAGAGTGCCATGGGGTGCAATTCTGGCTCCTTTAGGGGGGTCGCCCACGAGACAATTGTTTCACCCCTAAGAGCGCCATATACAACCTGTAGTTTTATCAGTGAGGGCACAGATGGGTTTAAATAGCAAGCATTTTTAACAATATTGGACAAGCCACGTAAAAAAGCCTGTCATTTTCTTTTAGGAAAAGTGTCACTTGGTGCTATTCCGTGAAAAGTAACAGAAATGACTGGAGGATTTCAACAGCATGTTGTTAAGTTGCTACATGTGAACGGATGACTACTGCGAGGCATGCTGTTCCTATAATCAGCAAACCACATCCTGATTTATGGTCGTGTACTAGTTTAAAGAAACTGTTTGATAACGTCGCTCTGGTCTTCTTTGCACATTTTAATGGAGTATTCATCTCTGCCAGTCTGTGGTTGGTTAAGCATAATGATTTGGCATGGTACCATTCCAAATGGAATTCTCTCAGTTGAATTTCAAAATAGAAACATCTTAATCATTCCACTACCACAAAAAGGCTAAACAGAAATCGATAATGAAATTCTTTTGGCCCATTTGGAAATACGTTGCTTTACGAATATACAATTGACTTATTTATTTATAATCAGAAAGCTAATAAGAAATGAGACATCATCCATACAAAACAGAAATTAAAAATTATATTGATTAATTTTACGCATATGTTAACCATTATAGACTGGACAAAAATGGGCAAAACTTGCATTCGAGTGACGTTCATTAGTCTTGTTAGTTGAGTAATTAAATCATGATATGAATTGATTTCAGCTTACAGAATCTACATGAAATAGTAAAAGATATTGCGTTTGATCTGGCAGAATTTGTCGCACACGGTAAGGTTGGAAATGTTGCCTTGCAGCAATAAACCAGAGACATATAATAATATGTAATTAACTCGCATTCGTGCACGTTGCCCTAAAAAAGCCTTCACCAGTCCAGATAAATATTATGTAACAACCATTTCTTACAACACATTTCTACAACTACTTCAGTACGACGATAGTGGTGTCTTGTGGACAAGATAAATCATTAAGAATTGGTATGACAAATACTATTATACTGTATTTCGAATGACATTTCTTTTTCTTCCATTTCTTTCTTTTTCTAGTAAATGTGTGTATTTAAGTTTTCAGATTATCAATAAAAATAAAAGGACATTTTTGACAGGATTTAACTTATGTCTGAGATTAATTTTTAAATAAACATTACTGGTACATTTTCTTAAACAATATCTTTTTTTGTACTTCAGTTATCAAAGCTAAATAATTTTTTAAATATTAAAACCAAAAATGATTATGAATATGATCTTACATATGAATATGATCATATGAAAAAGATATATATGTGTAATAATTTATTTCTTGTTTCAATTTATTTATTCTGCTCATATATTCGTGATATCTTTTGTTTTAAGCTGATTAAAAGGTTTCGTTAAATATTGATTGAACAATAAATTCTGTTTTGCATTCATTAATTCTTAGCTTGTTTTTATTCGAATTAATCTCTAGTATCAAAGAAATATATCATTAAAGATTAGACTGCTCCATTTGAACATTAATCTTTCTCAGTGAGATTTAATCGTTCTTTGTATTTCTCCTTTTTGATAAAGTTTTATTTATTCACAACTGCAAAAGGTTTTTTTTCTTAATTTAAAATGTACTGATTTATATTATACTTTATTGAGTTAAAAATATAAGTTTCAGTTTTGAATAATTTTCGTTTTAAGCATGCGTTTTCTTGAATGAATTTTTCTATCTTAAAAGGTATCCTCAATTTAAATCTTTTTCATTAGTTTTTGTATTGATATTGTGTTGAAAATCATTAAAAAATTCAATTTGCATTAAAAAGCAATTAAACGCCTACGAAATTTAACCTATAAATATTTCTAAAAGTGAAAACGTTATAGACTTATATAATTCCAATGTATTATGATTTAGTTAATAAGAAAATAGACATATATTTATAAAACGAAATTTAAAGTTATAAACCAGTTTAATTTGTTCTGAAATTTTTAGAATCTTGATTACGTATATTACTTATGTCAGAATTTTTAATATTCTTTTACACCGGGAATCGAAATATTCTTAAAATAAAATTGTCCAAAAACTATTTTCAATTTAACCGGTTTTATAGGTTGGAACAATTTCTTATGCTCTCCTTTTCCAAAGCTAAAACAACACTACAAATACTTATTTATCTGTTTTTAAACAAACATAATACCTTCATAGATGACAAAAGAAAAAAAACTTTTCAGAAATTGACATTTTACGGAACTAATAACTAGTGTTCACAAATAGGGATATAAAATTTAATCTCCTTAAGGGGGACCAGGATACTAAAATCTTCAAATTAAAAAAAAATTGCATTAAAAACGTTTTATACTTTTTCTGCTTAAAATCACGCTTAAATCATGCTTCTATCTTAACTAGTAGATGAAATATTATTTTTTTCGCTTTAGTTCTATTTCAAAATCGTAGTATTTTCGAACGAAAAAAAGTTTTTTTAGGACGAACTGCAGGATATTTTCCATTATTGGTAGGACTAGCAAAATGATAAACCTCTTTTTTCGAAATGCCAATTTGGAGGAGGTTCTTTGATTGCGTTGGGTAGTTTTGCAGCCAATGGAACAATACAAATCTTGCCCGTTCGAGGTCGCATGAATTTAACCTCTTCAGTCACTGAGTACCCAAATGGGTACATCAGTTTTGTCTCATTTTATTAATGATACTCAAAATATAAATAAGATTTCGATATAAGAATAATATGTTTCGAATTCTAAGATTCGCGCTAATGAAACTAAACAAAAACCTCGCTCTGAAGTCAAACGAGAGAAGAAATAATTTAGTAATAATTAAAAATACTGTAATAATCGCCAGTAGCGAAGAGGTTAAAATTACATGTAGATACGATAGCTGAAATATTATTGCCCTTAATCTCAAGGGATGATTATTTGTTTCGGAAAGACGATTAAATTTTAAATCTGTTTCTCGCATCATATCCATGGTTCGTGGCTAATTCTGTCCAACTTTTAGATTGGCTACCAAAAAGGTCTGATTTAAACCTCATAGAAAATCTTTGGGGAATTTTATCCAGTAAAGTATGTAAGTATGGTACACAATAGGCAAAAATAAACAATTTGACATCATTTACCTAATCAGCGTTGAAAAAAAATCTAAATAAATTTTAACTAGACTTTTAGAGTCAATGATTGCCCGATGGATCAAGGTCATTGATAAAAAAGGGTTATTTTTAGAATATTAACTCATTTCCAGAAATATTTCATTAAGTTCTTATAATTTTTTCCATCTTTCACGCGACATATTTTTATTCATCTGCGTTTTATAAATTTATTGTAATTTATTTCTTATTAATAGGTCTCCAATCTTAGTTAATTACGAATAGTAAATAATGTTTGATTGTGTGTTTAATTGATGATTATTTTAACTCATACTACTAATTTTTCAATGTGTCCTTCTAATTTTTTTTCGCATAGCTATATTTAGTAAAATAATAAAAAAACATAGCAAAAAAAATTATATTTCAAGAGAAATCCAGATTATATTTAAATCTAACTTAACGCAGTCAATTTCAACACTGTACTAATTCATTGATCCAATAGGAAACCCTTAACTGCATAGTGTTCGAAGACATAATTTATAGGATGTTTCATTTAATGTAGGTGTTTTATTAATTGTATTAATAGATTTGCTGCATTAAATGTCAGTGTATAAAATGTAGGTTGCATAAACTCAATATATTTAATGATGGAAGTAGAGATGATTCGAAACATTGCATTCGAAATCGTTTCTACAGCGTAGGCGTAATCGTAATTATAGAATCTAAAAATCAAGGAAGTGCACATTCTTCTAATATAAACTTGTATGTTATCGAAAAATTCATTAATTCAAGATGATTAGT
Organism: Maratus speculifer; assembly: GCA_964019185.1. Classification (NCBI taxonomy): domain Eukaryota; kingdom Metazoa; phylum Arthropoda; class Arachnida; order Araneae; family Salticidae; genus Maratus; species Maratus speculifer. The sequence goes on along the minus strand of OZ025289.1, from coordinate 192,608,511 downwards.
TCATACAATATAAAAAAGATGTATTGCAATAAAACTAGACCTGTGCGAAGCTTTTGCAGTGCAATACTGAAAGGTTTTGGTCATACTTTAGTCATAAACTTTCCAGAATAGTTTGAAAGTGTTTATGAATTCGATTTCTCTGTCTATCTGTTCGTCTGTATGTGTTCTAATTCGTATAAATATAATTAGATTACCATGAAACTCATTACTGGGTATTTTATTATAGTATATCACTATGATATGTTCGGTACTGAAAATGAATTGCGTTACATTTATTGTTCATTTATAGAGACACTCAACAAAAAAAATCGTGACACTCAAGTTTAAATATCTAACATTAAATTAAACAAATATTTTAAAAAGTAAGCTTGCTTTTTTAAGTCTGTACATAATTTTATCTTGTTTCATAAATATAAAATTATATGCATCATCAAACACAAAAGAATAAATATATCAGCTGTTACAAAGCCGAAATATAAGGCGTATTAAAACGTTATTTCAAAATATTAATAATTAATTATAATATATGAAATACAGTGCGTGTAGAAACTTACAACACAGTATGGAATTTCAAAATAGAATTCTAATTTGTAGATTTCTTAATTTTAAAAAAATGTTCTTTAAAAAAATATGAAAACAATATTGTGCATAATACTCTACAATCAGAATTTAAATATATTGTATGAAAAATGATCTCGTTTTTTAAATACTAATTCACTGCGAATGCGTGAATGCAAATAAAAAGGAATGTGCATTATGTATTAACTAAGTGTATAGAGCATTTTTCTTGAAAGATTATATGCTGATAGAAAAACCAGAAAATCCGTTTTTCATAAAATATCAAAAAGTTGAAGGGATGTATCCCAATTAAGTAATACATCCAATATTGTGTATGCTATATTGACACTCGTCAAAAGTTATATGGTAAGCATTCCGACAAATTTTCACTATAATATTAAAAAAAAAAATATTACGTATTAGAGTTTATCGAACATTCAAGTAACGAGAAAGTTTTACTAAGAATGTATTTATTAAAAATAAAAAACATTGCTCAATGGTGCACAAAACAAGAACTTTAATATGAACTTGTACAATTAAAATAAAATAAAATATTAACGTTTCACGCCGTCTTCAGGAAAGTATTATAATGAAAGGACTAATCGAGGTGCTTCCTCATCGAGAGATAATATTTCTAATAAAATAAAATCGAAATAAATTAAAAGATTTTAAAATGTTGCCACTTACACGTGAGTAAAAATTAAAATATTGAAAAGAGTTATAAAATTTAAGATTTTATGATGTTATGCCATATTTTTGGTATATTGTAGGATAAATTAACGTTACAAGGTTTATTTTCTCGTGCAATGATTTCGACAGACTCTCTTATTTTACCTTCAACTGGGTTATTGCACAGAACTATGATTTTAGCCTCTTCAAAGTTAATACGGCAACCCTTGTTCGCCAAGTAGAAGCGAGAAAGAGCAGTATTCAATTTATACTGTCTAATATCCCTGCGATGCTCCTTAATTCTAACTAAAAGTTTGCGGGTTGTCATGCCGATGTAGACTTTTTTAACACTATCAGATACTGTGATGTGTATTTCATATATACCAGATTTATGATCTATTGGAATTTTGTCGATCTTATCAGTAACAATGTCAATGAGATATGGCGGTGGAACTGCGACAAGTTTTATGTTATTCGAAAAAGTAAAAAAGATCGCACAAAAATATAACATAAAACTTGTATGTAATGTACATTAAAGTAACACAAGAATTAATTAATTCATTCATTAATTCTTTCACTAATCAATAGTGATAATTATTGCATTAAGTTTAGAGAATAATTCTTCTCTTTATTATTTTTATGCATAATATTACAATATGTTTAAAAACATCTAATTAATTAAAATGACGTTATGATTGAAGTTTGCATCTTAGGTATTAAATATTTCAGTTTTCTTTTTTTCTCTCTATAAAACATATTCAAAAAATTTATTGTGAATTTAAACTAGTCCAGTTAAAAAATAGTTATAAATGAACGGTATGAATGAGATGTCACGATGAAATTTAATTGCTTTTGTTACAGGAAAGAAAAAGTTAATCGAATACTTTTTATTTTAATTATTTCTTCTTAAATTTTAATCATTGTGAGGAAATCAATACTTTTTAATTAATAGAAAGCTAATTTTCAACATCACCAAACAATTATTTGAAAACTGGTATTTAATCAGAATTTATTACATTAGCATCATTTTTCTTTATTATTTTTACGTAATTAAAAACTCTCTAAAACTTGAAGTAGAATATATAATCCATCGTTAAGTAAGAAAAACTTATTCTTAAAGGTTTTTTTTTAATTATTATTCTGAAATTCTTTTTAACATTAATAATAAAAAATACTTTTACAAATATATTTGTTTGATATATATATATATATATATATATATATATATATATATATATATATTACAAATTTAAATTTTTTTCGCCAAAACTAACCTTTATACTATCTTAATTTTCTTATAATAATGTTCCGTACTTACTTCAAATTATTAAATTAAAATCTTGTTTCTAAATCTAATCTGTTAATATTTATGCAGACGATATAAATTCTTAATTTGCCTTAAAAAACATTATTCCAGTATGCGTAAATTTTAAAAGATGGCTCTAAATTTAAAATATTCTTAATTAAACTTTATTTCTTAATATTCCAAATAAAACTAATTTCTTCTATGTTTTTATCAACCCTTTTTAAGACAGTCTTATTAAATTTATTCAAAACCCATACTTTTCAAAAAATATCATTATTTTATTTTATCTATTTATTTATTTTTCCTCAGTCAACCTTTGATGTGTGCATATTAATAAATTCATTTCTTTTCTTTTTCTCTTAAAATTAATCATTTATAAAAATCGTCTGCCTAAGATATTTAAAATTCTAAGTCAATTATAAATTGGTTAAATAATATTTTTTTTAAATAAATTTATCGTTTGTGGAAAATAATCTCGTAGCTGGACAAGAATTCTGTTTACATAAAAGAATGATGGTTTGAGGTTACAGAATGTTCCAGAACTTTCTTTTTAGTTTAAAAAGGTGGAAGTCTCGAGATGAAAAAGAAGATTTCTTGGGTTGCTTCTTCGATGAGGACAGCTCGCTGAAATAATGATGGAATTTTTGCAAAAGGAGCTTTTCCTTCGTCATTATTACGAATTTAATAAATGAATTTACAGCAGCCCATGACTAATTATTGGATCTTCTACATTTATTTATTTATTTTGTTTTTTCCCTCGCTTGCCATGACTGTGTGTTTCTTTTTAACCAGTGGAAATAATTCGAGTTCTCCTTAAATCGTCACAATATATATATATATATATATATATATATATATATTGCTAAAAAATATTTATATATGTGTATGTTTATTACCATCAAAAAAACATTTAATTTATCCATAATAATATTTTTATATATTTATTAAGTCAAGAGAATTTTCAATTATAATTATTTAATAAAAAATCTAATTATTCAAACTAGCTAACCCGCCCGGCGTTGCCCGGGTCCGTATTAACAATATTAAACGAACTTGAAATTTGTATTATTTTATCATTAACTCGAAACTTGCAGAAATGCATTGTCAGAAATACGTGGCCACTGACTGTTGTTTTTTAAAAAGAACTAATCTATCGCTTCACCGGTAAAAAATATTAATTATTTTATCATATGTGTTTTAAATATCAATATAGAAAATTATTTTAACGTTTTGCTTGAAAATATAACATTCTTTTGTTAATATCTTAAAATCGTCTGCAGTCAGAAATCTATATTTTAGATTAATATTTACGAGTTGGCGCATTGCCAAGATTTGCTTCCTCTGGACCGAGTTGGCGCATTGCCAAGATTTGCTCCCCTGTGCCTCAATTAATTATCCTCGGAATTCCTTTTATTTATAGAGATTTAAAATATTAGAATTACAAAATTAACTCTTTGTTTTTCAAGTGAATTAAAAAAGTATATTAGTTTCCAATTTCACTCTTATAAGTGTTTTTTTTATTCTTATCTTCTTATTAGTAAAAAAATTTTAAAAATAAATATACTTTCCAAACAACAACTATTTTTTTATGAGAACTTCATTTGCGCGTACAAATCATGTTGCTAAGAGAAATACCGTATTTAACCCTTTAAGGATCGCTCAATATTTGTAAAAAATGATCAAAAACAGTGTTGCCACGCCACTAAAAAAACTTTGAAAACACAGCGAATATTAAATTTCCCTCCGAAAACAGGGAAAATGCAAACAATTTTGAAAATTCTTCGAAAAGGAGTAGAAATCCAAAATTACCAAAAAGCCGAAAACGTTATGTTTACACATCCCCTAACACTCTTTTCCTTCATTTTCTCCTTTAACACAACAATTTCTTAGCGTGCATGCACCTGGTACAGCCAAACCAAAACAATGTTGTTGCTATGGAAGCTTCCATGATTGATGCAGTCGTCTCGTGTGTAAATCACGCATGTTGAAGTTTCATTTTATTTTAGTTGGTGTTTTACTGCGCTTAATAATATTTGCGATTTAATCAATTAAATTTTCTATAATGAATTGTTCAAAGTCCATATTTCATATGGATTGCTTTGGTTTATTTTGTGTCGGCCGATTATCTACTCGAGGGATATAGGCCCAGGTGGAGGGAGTGTCCTTCGTGGGGTCTTTCTATGGAAACCTAACCCGTATTTACGCAAGGTTCGAAGAAAACCACGAAAACTCCGAACGGTTAGGCCGACGGCCGCGACTGGATTCGAACCCAGCACCTGCCGTCTACCAGTTGATAGGTCAGAACCTCTTGGCCATGGGTGGTTCTTTATAAGGATTGGAGGGATGTATTTCGATTTTCCTGATTGCATTTTCAGAAAGAATCACGTTTTGAGCACCTTATTGCCAGAACAACGATTGGCGCGGAGATGAAGTCAATGCTACGCATCCTTTCTCGTTTGTGACGTCAAATGCCTAGCGAATAGCAACCCTTCCTTCCGCAAAGAGATCGCGTTTATTGTTCATTTGTTTTTCCTTAAATATTATCAAGCAAAGACTATAATATGAGGAAATGTTATTCACCGTTGTTTACGATTAAAACATAGTTTAAAACAAAAAGCTTTTTCAGATTAAAATTTTTTTAGTTTCACAGAACATCTGAACATAGTTTTTTTTTTCCAATTCAAAAATATTATTTCCTCAACTCGCTATGTTCGAAAAACTTGAGAAGTTAATTAAAAACAGTGGTAAAGATTCGCTTGTAATAAATATAATTATATTAATCATATGTTTTATGACACATTTGAACTTAGTTTATTTTGTGTTTTGCGATGCAGCTAGCGGAACGTGCTCGCTTTCGCCAACTCGCCAAGGCTAGTGCTCAAAACGTGATTCTTTCTGAAAATGCTTCCCGATTGGATTTCAGAACTTTAAAAAATCTATTTGTTACTTATTATAAATTTTGAAAGAGATTTTTCAGCTTCAGCAACATACGAAAGTAAGCTATTACAAGTCATGTAAAGAATAAAAATCTAATCACGAACAATTTCGTCTGTAATATTTGATTTTGTATCTAGTGTTAAGAAAAGAGGTTTACTGATTTCTTTAGAAATAACGGCGTCTGTTACTAATGAAAGCAAAAACGCTCTATCCGTTTCGTGTTGCTGAAAAATACTCTTACAGCCACATATTTGTAGGTGATGAAGCTTCTTGCATCACATTCTTCATTTATTTCGTTCAGTAATATATCTGATATGCTTCAATGCTCAATATTATCGTGGATGAGATAACACGAAGCTTAGGAAAAACAGAGGCAAAGTCAGATTAAAAAAAAAGAAAATGAAAACATCAAACGACAACTATCCCAAAAAAAATATTGCAGAAAGAAAAAATAGGACTAATAACTGAAATATTTGAAGAAGTTGAAGAATTTGATACTCACAAAAATGAATTATCAAAAGTAAATAAATAGAAAATACTATTAGTATCTTATAATATTTTTAAAAATAAAAAATAAATTAGTGTTGTGTATCAAAGTTGTCTTACATGTTATTTGTCTTGGGTCCATATTTCAATATGAATAATAATTTACATGAATGAAATATGTAGCCTTTTATTTTTTATTCCTGCAATTTTTGAGATATTATATTCGAGATAATTAGTTTCTGAGGTAAGATGCATTAAAATTTACTTTCTTTAAATTATTAGATACAAAGATTTTACATAGTCTAACATTCATATATAAATATTTCAAAGTATTTTTTAGCAGAATTTTTGAGTACATTACTTTACTTTTTTTTTTATTATTAATATAAAATGCGGGATTTTACAATAAGTGCATCAACTTTAAAGAGTTATATTTTCATTTTCTCATGTCATGTAATAAATTTTATTTGATCAATTAACCGGGTAATAATAAATTATAAGAAGACTAAATAGTATATATGCAAACATATATTTTTGAACGTTCTGCATAGTAATTAACATATTGTAGAATAGGGTGAACACAGGGATTTTTTTCATGATTAGAGTGACAATCCTGAAAAATTACCTATTTTATTATTGCAGAAACTAAATAATTACACTCACTTCCAAAAGTTAAGCACGGAGGGGAAAATGCTACTTTTCTGAAGCCAATCAGAATTGAAGGGGATACAAATGGCTGCAGTGGTAGATGGAAGTATGCAAATATGTTAGGTAACAGCTAATCGCGCTTTCATGTCAAGAAATATGCAAAAAGGGCAGGCTCTTAAGAAACCAGCTTTATGAAGGGTTACCGAAATTGATTGTAAGTACTGATAGAAGGTGTTTAAAACTTTCGTACAATTTGTTTTAAAGACATACGTGTTTCTATGACTTCCAGAAAACGAATGGAAGATTCTGAGCGCTGGTGTGCTATGGAGCGCATTGAAGCAGGATAGTCGATCACACATGTTGCTCTTTTCTTCGGCGTCCATCATTCTGTAATTTCACGTTTATAAAAACAATTCCAAACCACACAGACAATTGTCCGAAGGCCCATAGTCAGTCGCCCAAGGGTTACAACCCCTGCGGAAGATAGATATATTGCTATTGTAGCCAAGCGGAATCGCAGAGCGACCTCCATAGGTGTGACATCTATGGTTACAGCGTCCATTGGTAAGGCGATATCTGTAGCTACTTACGCCGAAGATTATATATAAGGGGACTGTACGCCAGGGTACCTTGAGTTTGTGTTCCACTATTCGTAAAATCAAGAGGGGGCCGATTAAAGTGGTGCCGGGAACATGTCAATTGGACTGTGTCTGACTGGGGCAATGTCATGTTTACTGATGAGTCAAGATTTGCTCTGCAGCCAGATGGCAAGCGTATAAGGATATGGCGGGAGTAAAGAACACGCAATCTGCCCCAAAACATCACCGAACATCACGCATTCCGAGGCGGAAGCACTTTGGTGTGGCAGCAATTTCATTAGGATACCGCACCGACTTGCACATCTTTAAACTGGGTTCTGTGACAGCTGTCCGGTAACGAGATGAAGTCCTAGAGCCCATTGTGAGATTGTACGCTGCAGCAGCTGACCCTACTTTTGTTTTAATGGATAATAACATACGTCAACATAGAGCTGTCATCGTCGATGACTACCTGAGAGTGAAGGGATTGTGCGTATGGCGTGGCCAGTATATTCGCCCGACCTTTATTCCATTGAAAATCTTTGGGATGTTCTCGGCCGTATTGTATGTTTGCGTTTCCCACCTCCAGCCACTCTTATTGAGCTGGAAACTACTCTTCAAGAGGAATGGTGATTGCTTAATTCTGCAGTAGATAACAACCTAATTGAAAGCGTGGTCACAAGGTGTAAACTTTGTATACAGATAAATCGAGATCACATACCCTATTAATGTCTTTTTTTCATTTTATACTTTTTTTTTCACTTTATACATGATTCTGTTTAAGTCTCCTGTATCTCATTATCTGATAATTTATAAAAAATTAATATTGTTTTCATTTCTGTATATACTTATTGATTTTATTTTATGCATAAGTATATATGCTACTTTCCTGCCGAATTTTGTGCCAATCAAAGCAGTATCTTCGTGCTTAGCTTTTGGAAGTGAGTGTATAAGATTTCTTAATAAAATATGCAATTCTTCAAATTTTTGAGGCGAAAAAAAAGATGTTATAAAATAAACTCCCATTTGCGAAAAACTATCATGCGGAATTTTCGCTCCTTAATGCTTATGTATACATATACCAAGCAAATTAAAACAAATGTGATCATTACTTTTTAATATTTAGAAATATAATTTAAAAGTTATACATACATAAACTGTTTATTATCATTTAAAACTAAATTATATCATCAGAAATGCTTGATTATTATATCAGAATCCATTATTTACTAAGAAATAGATCAACAAATCGAACTCGAAGGCAATTTTTCAAAGACTTTATAAGGAAGTTCCAGTTAAATTTGTTAAATAGCTTTGGAAGCCTATATTCTTAAATGTTACGAACATGTGTATTAAAACATGACAGAGGCATCTAATATAATTCAAAATCGAAATAATTTATAGTTAATTTTTGAATAGTAAAAAATCTCTAATTTCACCGAAATTTTATTAATTTTCAATTTTTACATATTTTGTTATAGCAGTAACCAGCAATTAAAACACTACGATAAAATTCTTTCCAAAATAATAGTCGCTTTCAGTCATGACATCAGATATGATGCGTTGCTTGGATACTGAACTCCATGCAAATATTACTATGCTGTATTTTCTGTTTTTCTTTTACAGTAAAGCCATATTTACCTGCTATATCTCAAGAATGAAAATAAAATAAATTGCTTCACGAAAGTTGAATATTATGTCATATTGGAATAAAAATGGACTTCAGCAAGTTAGTATACTGCTGGCCACACAAAATGCAACACCCTGAAGGAAGCATGCGAATCATGTGAAATTTACAGCATGCAATTTTATCGATGAAATATGCAAATCATTAGCATTGTAACGCAAACGCACATGACGGATGACCGCAGAGCCACCCACAAAAACTGTATAAGGGTTTAACAGATTGGAGATTTGAAATACGGCATTTGTTTTTTCGTGTGGTTTTTTTTTTTTTTTTTTTTTTTTTTTTTTTTGGCGTAAGCTGTTTGCCTATACGCCGTCAAAGGCATCGAACGTCTTTTAGGTAAGTTCCTGAATTCGACCGAGGAAGAATAATAGCCTATAGGGATTGAAGATTATCCTTTAGGGAAATCGGTCAACGTACTGGACGAAACCAAGCGACTATGGTGCGGATCTGTCATCGCTGGATGTAGAAAGGAACGATGGACCAAAGGGGCCGATCACACCCACGTCGTTTACCACTGCCTATGATGACAGGCGGTTTGTGTGCATGGCAGTGATGGGTCGCGCAGCCACATATCATGAACAATAGCACAACATATTCAGTCTGTTATGCATCATTCGTTGTCCATTCGTACCATTCGCCGCTATTTGCAGCATAATTGGTGCAAGGAACGCGGACATGGACAACAAAATTATATTTACGACATTATGTAACGACATTATGTTTACTGACGAATTCCGCTTCTGTCTGCAACATCACGGTGGTTGGATTCAAGTTTGGAGACACTGGGGTGAGAGGTTGCTGAACTGTTGCAAAATACATCGTCACACTGGTTCTGCACGCGGTATCATGGTTTGGGGGTGGCATTGGATTTCACTGCCACACTTCTTTAGTACGCACTGCCGGTACTCTGAACACCATCTCTGAGGTGTTAGAGCCCGTGGTCCTCCCATACATTCAGTTCTTACTATCAGTTATACCTCAGCAAGATAATGCGCGGCCACACGTGTCACGCAATGTTCAAACTTTTTCTATACACATCAGCTTGAATTCCTTCCTTGGTCTGCTTGTTCTCCCTATGAATCGCCAATCAAAAACGTGTGGTCCTTGCTTGCACAACGACTGGCCTGGAATACACTACCCGTTACTAAACCAGATCAACTTTGGCTATATGTGGAAGCCGTATGGACTGCTGTAGTCCTAGGAGACGTTCGAAGATTATTTGATTCTATGCCGAAGCATGTGACCGTTGTTGTAGCCAACAGTGGCGGCTACACTAGCAAATGATTTTGTAATCATCCACGCGTCCCAAGATGCTGTAATTTTGATTGTTTGGTCTTTGTACAACATGCTATCTGCCATGTGAATTACTTTGTGATATTTCTGGTCCTTCTTGTTGTTGAATTTTGTGTGGCTAGTAGGCTATAGAGCTTCATACGGGTTTGAAAAAATGTATTGAAACAAGATAAAGATCCTAATATGAAAATATTGGCATATTTTAACATTTTGAGATTTTCTGAATTTGCTTTCACTCTTTTTAAATCGATTTTATGCGTATGCGTATGTTTGTATAGTAGAGCTTTCACAAAAGGTTTAGATTCCTACAGCTCATTTTTGTGAAGATATGAAATAAAAATGGCTTTATTGCTTTTTTTATTGTTTATTTTAACTGTATGATTAATTTTGAAATGGAATTTTTAATTTAAAACATTCTTAAAGTTCTAGATAACGCTATATACATAAGTTAATTAATACAAATAATTTACATTGTAAAAACAATCTTAAAATATGCATGATGGGATATTAAAATAGAGAATAAAATTCATGAATAAGCTATACCTGTTCTCTACATACCTAAAGCTCAATCAATTCATAATATATACACATAAAGTTTAAAATTACAATGCTTTTCAATGCATGGATTTCAAAGCTTTTACAGTTTTTTAACCTCAAACCTAAAGGCATAATATTGTCAAAGCGTCGTTAAAAAACTCTGGAAGATAGCGTTATTTTTAACCTGTCTATTTTATACAAGCTAAATTTTCAAGTGCGAAAAGAATCTTACTTATCAATCCCAAAAACAGATGACATTTACTACGAAAAGCCAAGGTAACCAGGAAATGTCCATTTAAAATGAAAAGAATGAGAACGGGATTACCGAAGATAGCAGCTTTATTATACTGGTAATATAATTTAATTTCCCCTAACAGGTATTTTTTTAAATAAAGAAGATTAGTATGATATCAGAGCTTGCGAAAACTGAACAGGGGCTGGCGGGCATAGCTCGCAGGGAGCTGAGCCCCTTACTGCACATACAATTTTTAAATTTTATTTCGGTATAATAGCTATTCTATTTAATAAAAAATACATATTTAGTCGAACTTTTTAACCGTGGTCATACGAAAAAAATAAAAAAGAATAACGAAAACATTTAATGTCATTTTTCATTTTTCATATGCAAAAAGTTTTTCTTAAGGAAACATTTGACACTAATCTTCCATATTTAAAATGCTTGCCACCAAAAGTGTTTATATTTTTAAACAGAAAACTGTCCATATATGGAATAAGCTTAAATAAAATTAATCATCATCACACTTTCAAACGACTTTGAAAAAATTTTCAAACGATCGATTTTTTCAAACATTTTTTTTTTTTAAATCTTAATTTGAAATTACTTATCTTTTGCTACTGCGTTCTTGCATCTTTCTTCTTCTGCTTACAGATATTCATTTGTAATGATATTATATCTATTTAATTATCAGAATGACTCATCTAGTTTTATGTTTGTTATACTTAAATGGGTAAAATTTTCCATTTTTTCCTGCTCAAAATCAGATAAACCTTTAAAATGAAGCCGGCTTTCAAAGCAGTAAATTAATTAGCATTTAACGAAGTGGGGATTTCCGTTAACACTTGAATCTCATTCAATTAATATTAATTAATTACTCACTTAATATATTAATATATTATTTATTTAATGTGTATTTAGAAAATAGAATAGAAAGTGTCTACATAATTAGAAAAATAAAATGATGCAATTTGTGGGCCCAGAATTTTGTATGGTACTTAACAGTTATTTTTCTAAGTCTTCTAGAATTTATATATTTCAAATACACTGCTCAAAACAATTAAAGGATATTGCAATTTTAGGTGGATTTTGTATCTGGGAAACTTTTTAGCTGATTGATACATGGTCGACAGACATAGTAGGTTATATGAGAATAAATTACACATGTTTGGCAGAAAAAAATGCATTTTATTGCGCATTTGTGTACAAAAGGAAAAAAACACAATTTGTGCAAATGAGAAAAAAAGAATAAGAAAAGGTGTTTTCTTCAAAGAAAATCATTTTCAGTAGGGGGTATGGTTTCCACGGGCGGCCAGCAACGTTGAACACCTTTGAGGCATGGACTCAATGAGGCTATTAATGACGAGTTAAGGTATTCTGCCCCACTCTCCCAGAAGAGCTCTTTCCAGTTCTTGGAGATTTTGTGGGGGTTGTTGGCGGCCAGAAACTCGTCTTCCTAGAGCGTCCCAAACGTGCTCGATTGGATTCATGTCTGGAGAACACGGTGGCCATTCCATTCAACGATTCCTTCCTCGAAAAGGAAATCCTCCACCAGGTTTGCACGATGTGGCCTGCTGTTATCGTCCATTAAAATGAAGTTATCTCCGATTGCTGCAGCGTAAGGGACTACAATAGGTCTGAGGATCTCATCCCTATATCGACGACCAGTCAGAACTCCATATCGAATGATGTAGAGGTCAATGCGCCCGTCAATGAAGATGCCACCATACACTAACACTCCTCCACCGCCAAATCTGACACTTTCGTGCACGAACGCAGGATTATTCCTACTGCCACGGCCCCTCCAGATGAAAATACGCCTATTATCCGGATGCACAGAAAAACGGGACTCGTCAGAAAACAGAATATTGCTCCATTAATTTCTCCTCCAGTAGACATGCTCGGTTGCCCACACCCTGCGGTCGCGACGATGCCTTGATGTTTATCTAACACATACCATCGGTCGGCGAGCATACAGATCTACAGCATGGAGCCGGTTTCGGGCAATCTGAGTTGAAATCGTGGTGCCTGTAGCCGAGCGAAGGTGTGGTTGGAGAAGAGTAGCGTTCATGTTTCGGTGTCTCCGAGCTGTTAACGCTAAATACCGATCTTCATTGGGTGTTGTTGCCTGTCTACGACCTTGACCTGGTCTTCGGCCTGCACATCCACTCTCCAAAAAACGGTTCCAGATCCTGGAAATGACACTTTGTGATACTCCAATGGCTTGTGCTACTTCGGCTAAAATTTGGCCCCCTTCTAACCTACCAATAATTCTCCAAGCTTCTGAATCTGTCAAATGACTTCGCTGAGACATTGTACTCATCGAAACAAAGCAATCACTGAATGCCGATCATCCTTGTCTACATTCTCTTTTATCCAGTTGAAAGTCAAATTTCATTCGCTGCCGCTAAAGCGACGTTTTTCACGTCGAACTCAAAATTTGCATACTCCACAGTTTGAAAACCAGAAAAATTTGCATTTGTGATTCTCTTCTTCTATTTTCGGCAAAAAAATTTCGTTTATATCTTTATTTTATATAAAATAAAGATATCCTTCAAATATCCTTTAATTGTTTTGAGCAGTGTACTTGTTCATGTATAATCGAGCAACTGTAGTAAATACTTTCGTTGAAGGAAAAATGCAATTTCCATGGAACATATTTTTTTTACTCCATTACTATCTTAAGGAGTAGTGTAAAGTGACAAGAAATATACTGAACAAAATTTTAATTTAATTTAAAATACACTTCCAAACACTATCAGTGAAATTTTATTATTTCTAAATAGCAAATACCACCATTCTCACTAATACATCTTTTTTTTTTTGTTTTATACTAAAAAACTAAAACAAACGTGATTACTGTCTGACACACAGATCACAAGAAGCAATGACAGTTCGTTCGGGTACTGAAAGTTTCAATAGCTTGCCCATAATGTAGGCAGATTAGGGCAAGGCAAAAGCGAAACGGTCAATGCTTCCAACAATTGCAAATAGCTATTAAGAATTTTGGACGACTTTTCAAAACTTTTATAAGAAAGGACCCAAATAAAATCAAGATTAAACGTCAGATATTGTCGTTTAATCTTGATCTAATTTAATCTCAGTACATTTTAGACAAATTCAATTGTACTATATTTACAGAAACCTACGGTATCCGTCATAAAGTAAAATGAGTGAACCAACATAAGTGCCGGCGAAGTAGTTTCCTCATGTATAAAAAATGTAACAAAAGCTAGCAAGTTTAAATATGAATTTCAAATCCGACAGCAGTAAATCATTTTGTTACGGAAAACATTGTATATTATACCAAAAACTTATTATAAAACATCTTACTATAATTCTTAATTTATATTATTACCAGTATAAATGTTCTTAAATAGAAAAAAATTCAAAATATAGTAAATCATTGAAAGAAAAAAACTTACTATCTACGGCCTTTATTGCATTTTATTAAACCTTAAATGGTGTGAGTTCAGCAACACACGAAATTTTAACTTTTAAAATAATATTAGAATAATACTGAAGGTTAATGCCTAATGTTGCCATTAAAATAAATATCGATAATATTATTAAAAAATTAATTTTCAATAATCAGATGACAAGTCTTATGCAGTTTAAGAATGAAGAGAGTTATATGTCTACAATTGTTTCTATATATGTTTTTTGTTTTGTTTGACAGCTTGCAAAATACTCTATTGTAGACGGCAGTGAGCAAATAAAATTTATCTAAGATCATACTTCTTAAAATTTATGTGTGTTTAATATTATAGAATTTATCAGAGAAATTGTTTTTTTTTTCAATTAAAGACCAGTATTGCTGATTAGTAACAAATTATTTTTTTAGCCTCAACGATACTTAAAACAAAGTACGATTTAAAGCAAGTGGGTAAGTGGGATCATTGATCGCACAGAAGGTTTCGTTTAATATGTCTCTCAAAAAACTTTATCATTTTTCTTATTATGTGTTATGAATTATATGTCAAAGTTTAAAGCGATCGATTCTTTAGTTTCCTAAACTTAACGAAATTTAGAAAATAGCCCCTCCTCTCACGACCCTCTACTCCCCCTGAATTTTTCACTTTTACAGATATTTAATGTTAACACATAAAATTTACATCAGCAAACATTAAAATACATGAATTTAAAATGCAATAAAAGTTTATCTAAAGAAAAAAGACAACACTGCCCTCCCCCCCATTTTTTTTAATATTCATTTATCTTAAATTCATAAAATTTGTATTAAGTGTTGTAAACTATGTCAAAGTGCAAAAGCGATCATTTAGTTTTCCTAATTCTAACAAATTCCTGTCAATTTACAGTGCGAAAAAGCAGTTTTTTATAAGATTTTTTTTTCATAAATTAGAAAGTTTTAATCCATTTTTTTAATTTATATTTTATGAATCAGAGCATGAAATAACATCCGGATGTGAAAGAACCTAATTTGTAAAATCAATAGTTAAAAAATCTTGTACTGTGATTATCAAACCTTAATACAAAAATTTATCTTTTTTTTTTTCGTGTCACATGATTTGCTGTGAAAAACATACACTTCTGGAATTATAATTACAAAAATAAAAGTATATAAGCTCGTTTTTCACGTAATTTATTTAATCCATTAATTTATGTTAGATATATTATAAATGTTATAGCTATTTAAACTTTGGCAACAATTAGAAGAAAAAAAAATTAACTGATTATATTAAAATAAATATTTTTATTAAAATAATAGTCTTTTTCAAATTTTTATGATTTGTTGTATGTCATTCATTGTAGAGGTATTCAGATATAAGTATGCAAAATTTGAACTCACATACTTATATTGTTTTTGTGTACGGACTGTGCGACAGACAGAGGACAGGGACGAATAGGGTTTCGTCAGATGATCGAAACCCTACAAATATTTTTCCGTAATTTATTTAAGACATGAAAGACAAAAAAAAACCATTTATTTATTTATTTTGAAAAATTAGGCATTTAATGGTTAAAACTATTGCAATATATATACGATTATTTTTTTCAAAGAAAAAAACTTTCATTCCACCCGATCGTTCTAAATACTCAGCGTCTTTAGAAATTTTACTCAATTAGTCCGTATTTTTTCTCTAACGAATGCATGATAAATGAGAGGAATAAAATCAAAGGCTTTAATGTAAATATCAAACGTATTTTTTGCATTTTGGAATTTTCAGTATAATTCTGGATATTAATGATAACGAGGTTGGAACCAATCGAAATTCGACGAAAGAAAATATTTAAGAAAGAACTGTTTTATTGATGTATAATAAATCTACAAAATTAGTTACAGTAAAAAATACATATAGTATTGGTAAATCTTATCGCAAACAATGCGAAATCGAAGCTATAAAATCTACCCGATAATATAGACATCGTCGTTTTACGTGTGAAAAATAATTTAAAATATCTTACAAAAGAAATGAAGCTTCAAAAACATTTCACTTAAAACTTAACACAAACTTTATTCCAGAATAAATTCTACTACTCTTTTTATCATTGCTCGTGAGCATCTGCGAAAAATAAAACCACGACCATGGAGTCACCACGAGAGTGCGAACACTAAAGCAATTATAAATATTAATCTAATTCGCGACATTCTCCCACCTTGAGTTTTCGACAGTTAAACTCAACAATGGGTACAATAAAATATAAAATAAAATATGACTAATACTTACATTACAGTGATAAGATACAATTCTTACAATATTACATTTCTCAAAACAGGTAAATAAACATTTTCTTCTGCAAAATTCAAATAAAATTAAACATATTATTACAAATTCAAATTAACACTATGAAATATACTAAAAAATAAGAATAAAGTTTTTTGTTGAAACAGAATTTAGAGTTAATAACGTTTTGGGACAGTCACTATTCTGCCACTTCTCGTTCTTAATACTGGATCACTAGAAAGTTCTTTTGGAATCTCTAAATTGTACAGTTTTTGGACAGGTCGCAAAAGTTCACCATTTTCAGTTTTTAATCGTGCAACTCTTGGGTGGCCATCTTTACCAGAAATAAGTTCTTGCACTCGGGCTAAGGCCCAATAGGCACGTTTCTTATCAGACTCTACGAGTACGACATCACCAACGGTAAGTTGCTTGACATTCTTTTGCAAAGAACTTTGCTGGCGCAATTGTCCTAAATATTCAATACGAAATCGCTTACGTAAGTGTTCTCGAACATGTTGCCTATACTTAACTCTTTTATTTAATTCTTGCGCGTCAATTGCATCAAAATCTCTCACATCTGAAGATCTTATGTCCTGTAAAAACATTGATGGTGTTAACGGTGCTAGATCGTTCACATCTTCAGTAACATAAGTTAGAGGTCTAGCATTCACAACTTGTTCACAATCACAGAGAATTGTGAGCAGTTCTTCGTAGGATAATGAAGCTCTACCTAGAACTTTTCTCAGGATGCGTTTCACCATTTGTATCAATCGCTCCCACCAACCGCCCCACCAGGCAGCGGTAGGTGGGTTAAATTTCCAGCGAATCTTTTGTGTTGCTGCAACGGCAGAGATTTGCTCCCAATCTATGGCTGAAAATGCTGTGTCTGCCCCGACGAAATTTCCGCCGTTATCAGAATACACGGTGGTTGGTCTTCCTCTTCGCGCTATAAAACGCCTGAAAGATTGGAGGAAAGCATCTGTAGATACTGACGTAACTAATTCTAAGTGTATGGCCCTATACACTGCACAAGTGTACAGGACAATCCAAGCCTTTTCCTCATTCTTTAAATATAATGGGCCGGCTAAATCAACTCCAATTATCTGAAACACCGCTGCGTCTTCAACTCTTTCTGCTGGTAATGCAATAGAAATCGATTCTGTCTTTTGTGCACTGAATCTTCTGCATCGTACACATTTCTGTACTACTGCTCGAATAGTTTTCCTAGCTTTTACGATCCAGTAGTCTTCTCGTAACGATGTCATCATAAGAGCCACTCCTGCATGCAAAAGCTCTTGGTGTTTCCAGGAGATCAGGCGGTGGACTACAGGATGGTCAGAAGGCAAAAGAACAGGATATTTAAAATTGAAAGCATCTTCTCTATAAATAACTTGCGTTTTCACTCTTATAATACCATCTTCATCTACGATTGGTCTTAAGCTACGTATCTTCTGATTATTCTTCTCGTTGAATCTGTCTTTCTGAATCAAAATTATCAATTTTCTTTCGGCTTGTTCTAATTCCAAACACGTAAGTTCAGAAACTTCTTTTGAATTAGGATTTCTTAAATTGTTTAAGAATCTTAAAATCCAGGCGATCAATCTTATAATTTTCTTAAAAGATGAAAACCGTCGATAATACCAATCACTAGATTCTGTGTTCTTGTTCATTGCTGAAATGACACTTTTTCGTTTTTCAGAGTTAATAATTTCTTCAACGGGAATTTCGGCACTTTGAGGCCAAGTATATTCAAGTTGAGCCAAACAATCCAGTCCCTCCCACCATCTTAGTTGTAAAAATTGTTCAATCGTACAACCTCTGGAAGGGATATCTGCCAGATTAAATTTTCCTGCAATGTGTCGCCATTGGTTCTTTTGAGTTAAGGATCTGATTTCTTCTACGCGATTCAAAACGAATGTTTCCCATAGAAATCTCAAATAATCTCTATCATCTTCTTTAATACTAATTTTTAGAAATTCCTTTTCTATATCAGATACGGCACCAACAGGATACTTCCGAAACCGATGCAATATAGAAGGAATCATTTCAATCAAATTTAATCCCTTATCTAGGCAATCATTTAGAGAAGGGGAACCTTTAACATGAGCCGAAGCGTCAAAAACTGGTCTAACTTTAGTAGTTTTACTCGATTCTTTAAATACAGGTCTGTGTGACAAATAATGTACTTTAGTTTCTTTATTATCAACCACCCTTTCAATTATTCCTGCATTTATCCACGAATCAAATACTTCGCTATATACCTCAATTTTATTTAAATTAATTAACTTTTTCCTCGTTGTAGCAAGCCGCTTTTCGGCCAATTCTCTATTGTTAGGTAAGCAAGCTTTATCTAGCACCCATGGCAATGCTACTTCGTATCTCCCTTCTGAATCTATTCTTATATTACTCTTAAAATGCTGCATAGTTTCTTCATGAATTTCAGATTTAGTTTTGGATTCAACTGAATCCGTTATACCCATAATATCCAGCTTCCACAAATCAGCAACGGAACAATTGTTCCAAAGTGATGAAATAATCATAGCAGCCTTATTTGTTTCTGATTTAATACTTGGAATTTTTCCCATTAGAGTCCATCCCAAATGGGTTTTTACCGCAACCGGACCACTTTCTAAAACTTTAATATTTCCGGTGAGTAATTTTGCGGCCACATCAGAACCAATCAATAATTTAATTTCATTTTCGGTTTCACATGAACTATTTTCAACATCAGAAATTTTAATGCCATATTTATTTAATTCTGATAACCAAGGCCCAGTTGGCACTTTTCGTATTTTAGAACAAATAACAGGAACATCTAAAACATGCATATCACATTTATAACTATTGTCTATGCTACTTAAGTGAATTCTATACTTATTATGCTTTGTTTCACTTGTTTCAATATTACCAAATAATGTGTGAATTAATTTAATTTCACCAATACTTTTATAATTTAAATATTTAATTACATCTCGTGATAAATAGGAACGTTCGGATCCTGTGTCAATAACTCCACGTACGATTTTCTCTTTTCCATTGTGCTTTACACGGACACTCAAAGTTTGGAGTAACACAGTAGGATCCGAAGCTTGAGTAGTTAAAACAGTGTCACTACTCCCTGATTCATGTTTATGACTTTCTAACGACACATTACCACCTTCATTAAAAACATTTTGACATAATATAAAAAAAATGTCTTTTACCACAATTCGTGCATTTAGTTTTAGAGTTACAATTGCGTGAAATGTGGTTTTTCTTCAGGCAAACAAAGCATGCTCCTTTTTTCAAAATTAAGTTACGTTTCTCATCAAAAGAAAGCGAACTAGCTTTAAAACATTTTTCTGATAAGTGACACTTGTCACAAAATATACACAAATCTTCACGTTTTTTAACTAAATTCTTATTAGACTTATTATTTATAAATAAATCTGTGGCAGTTGGCATTGAATTATATTCATTATTACATTTATGATATTTCTTTGGGTTTTCAAAACCAAGATTGGAATGAGCCAAAAGAACCCGCTCTTCCGCAATAACTTCATTTTTCAAAAAATCAAGGATAGAATTTAATTGATTCTTACCTTGAGCAGTCTTCTCACGCTGTCTTTCTCAGATTTTAAGGACATCATGAGGTAGACAAGATTCTACAAGTGGGAAAAGTATGCTGGCATACTTTTCTTCTGTGACACCTAATGATTCTAGAAACCTAAGTTTTGTCTCTAGATTATCATATAACGACGATAAATTGAAATTCTTGCTTGATGATGGATTATTATTTAAAACTAATTGAAGAAGATCTCTAACATATATCTCAATAAGTGTATCTTCTCTACCAAACCTTTCTTTCAGATGTAGAATTACTTTTGGATAATTATCAGCAGAAACCGGATAACTATTTACTATCTGTGCTGCTTTGGATTTCGGCGTTATCGCCTGTAAAAGATAAACAAATTTCAAATGGTCATCTAAAGTGGTGTCTTCATGAATTTTACTGAATGAATTCCAAAAGCTTAACCATAATCTTGCATCGCCATCAAACGGCTGTAAACTTATTTCTGGTAAGCGAAGTAGTCGGGACAGCGTTCTTTCAACATCTATATAATTCTGCGATCGGAGTTGTTCTTCGATAGGTTTCACCAAAAATGTCTTTACTTTTTGCTTTATAGCAATAAATTTTTCTGTATACTCCTCGCATGCTTCAAATTCTTTAGAATAATCTTTTTCTATAACTTTCTCTGTCAACATAAAATTCAAAATTTCTTCATCTACAGCTCGCAATCTTGTGCTTTTATCTTCCAGTTGACACATTAAATTCTCTATTAAATTAGCATCTGGAGTTGCGTTGTTTAAAGCTTCATTTAAAGCATTATAAGTTTTCGTAAATCCAGTTCTAAGAGGAGTTCTTTTGATTTTCAAAGCATCCATTTTTTTTTCAATGACAACTTCTGTTAACAAATAAAAAACAGTTACTTTTCACACATCCCTATTAGTTCGGACGCCACATATCGCAAACAATGCGAAATCGAAGCTATAAAATCTACCCGATAATATAGACATCGTCGTTTTACGTGTGAAAAATAATTTAAAATATCTTACAAAAGAAATGAAGCTTCAAAAACATTTCACTTAAAACTTAACACAAACTTTATTCCAGAATAAATTCTACTACTCTTTTTATCATTGCTCGTGAGCATCTGCGAAAAATAAAACCACGACCATGGAGTCACCATGAGAGTGCGAACACTAAAGCAATTATAAATATTAATCTAATTCGCGACAAATCTAACTCTCAAACAATTATTATTTTAAACTGAAATTAACAAAATGCAATTTCTATAAAACTCAGTTATCCAAATTATTAAATTTAAACGTTAATTGCATACGTAAGTAGTAAATTTTAATAAAGATCAGTTACTATGATGAAGCTATTAATTGAGGCTCTTATATTTGGTAGAAATGCGAATGAAAAAATGTCGAAATTGACACAATCACAGACGATATATTTGACATAGTACGCGCATTTTAATTTATGTAATTTTTTTTTTCAATTTTAAGAGAAAATGGAGTGATTTTGTTGCCATAATTACAAAACTGGTACTAAAACTATAAAAAAAATAATATCTCAAAAATAAATTGAGATACCATTTCCAAACAAATTGCATTTAAAAACGCATTTTTTTTCTCTATACGACGGTGTAAAATTTTAAAATGTGCGATGTTTAGAAGTGTAAAATCTGCTGTAGCGAAAATTGCAAAACCAAAATTGTATGGTAAAGTGTTGCCATTTGCAAGATGACGTATGCGTTACGCACAGATACGTTTTGTCTTTATAGTATAGATATTCTTCAATAATTGTATATCCGAATTATTTCATTATCTTATACACGTTTCAGTGAAAAGCGGTTATTTTATTTCTTTAAATTGAAGCTCTATTTATTACATTTAAGCAAGCAGAAACATCATTTTAAATGCTTCAAATATTAAATGCTGAGATGATTTGAAGTAAATTAATAGTGTTAAAATAAATTTGTTTTTAACAAATTAAGGCCTCACCTTGATATTTATGTTAGTGATCCTAGAGAAATAAAATAAAAAATTCCTCTTTTTCTATGATTGAAAGTCGCCTCTTCTACACACAGATGTTTGTATCTCACATGACGTTACCTGACATTGAAAAAATTACAAATATTTTATTTAAATCAAATATGATCTTATCAGTGAGGATTAAAAACCTAGACTTTTAGCTTCTATCAAAACTCTTCAGGTTTTTAAAAAGGTATTCAATAATATGCTACCTGTGGTATTTTTTAAAAATATTATTTAAACTATTGTAGTTTTGGATAATTCAATTTAATATTTAAATTTTTTTGGATAAAATATTAATAAAAAATTACATTTGGAGAAAAACTTAAATTAAAATTGATTTAAATATTTCATATCTGTAAATGTACATTCTATGAAGATTAGACACCCAATCTAACAGTTCGATTAAAATAAAATGTTTATGAAAGCTCCCTTAGTAAAAACGAAACAAAGGAAATCATATTAGCCTTCTTAAAGATTTAAATCTCTTCAAACTTCGTTTTTCGTTAGACGGATTGATGATTATTTTTTTTCCTTGAAATCTTTAAAAGTATTCGAAAATCTCCGTTCCGGTCATTAAGTCTTTTGATCTGAGTGCATTCATGTTTAAAATCTCCTGAGAGAGTGATCGATTTTTGTTCCATGTAATTCTTACGTATAAAAATCAAAGAAAAGTATTTTGAAATTGCAAAGTCAGTATAATTTTGCCTTTAAGTAAAATATTTTTCTACTTTGGATTAAAATTAGTAATTGTTTATTATACATAAAATTTCAAATGAAAATTTGAGAGATATTCTTTTTGTTGAAATATTTCAAAGCAAGTTAGAAAATTCTGATTTTGAGCACATATTTATAGAATTAAATATTTTATTTGAAGCTTTAAATACCTTATTTTAATTTGTAGTTCTAGAAATGTATTCTTATCTAGGAAGAGTTGTCATTGTTTTTATATTGCTGTTTATTTATATAGTGTTGATTCTGTAATTTAAAACAGTAATCTTCAGGATAAATTATTTTCTATTTGAAATAGAAATAGACAAAATAATAAAGCAAAATTAGTCATTAATTGCGCACTTTGTATGGAGATCGTTTCAGAAATATCTAAAGACTTTATAAAATATTCAATGTGGTACCAAAAGAAATACATTTAATTTAAAATACAAAAATGCAATATGCACATTGTGTGTGTACGCATATTAAATATAAAATATAAAATAATTATAATTCGAACTAAACAAACAAAAAACAAAGTTTATATGATATGTATATATTTATGTCGATATGTGTGAATAAAGTTTTATGGAATTGATCACCTTTCATTCTAAAGGTCACATTTCTCTTGTT
Source organism: Maratus speculifer (assembly GCA_964019185.1). Taxonomy (NCBI): domain Eukaryota; kingdom Metazoa; phylum Arthropoda; class Arachnida; order Araneae; family Salticidae; genus Maratus; species Maratus speculifer. The sequence goes on along the minus strand of OZ025289.1, from coordinate 192,584,960 downwards.
ATTGGAGATTTTAAGAAAAACTAACTAAAAATAACTTTAAAATCTATATGCAATTCCTTTATAATTATAAATAAATTCAATTTTGAAAACTAAATTTAAAACTTTTAATTTTAACAAAAATACATTCTATATTTTTTTTTCAAAAATCTGAGAGATCTTGGTGGGATTTTTAAAGTATTACTTTACATGCAGAATCTTTCATATCTGCTTATGTTAGTTCAGAAACCTTGTCATTTTTCATTCTAAATGCCACATTTGTCTTATTATTGAATATTTTAAAGTAAAGTAACTAAAAAGACTTTAAAATCTATAAGCAATTTCTTTATAATAAAAAATAAATTATCTTTTGAAATTCTAGTTTAAAATTTTCATTTTTAACAAGAATGGATCTTAAACGTTTCTTAGAGAACTCAGTATGATTCTTAAAATATTGCTTTAGATGCAGAATTTTACACAGTTTATACAACAAGTTAACAAACATTTCTCAACAAGACCATTTGGTCTAATCTAAAATATTTACATTCCATGAGGTATTTCAGAAAAATATAAATGGATATACATAATTATATATACAAACTCAATTATTTTCATTTAATAATGAAATGCTCAAAAAGATGTATATTAGAAATATATGTTACGATTTGTTACTTTTTTGAATATATGACGATTCAAGAATAGTATTAAATTTTTATGTTAACTGTTACTATTAAAAAATATATTTTTACTAAAACTTCGATTATCCGACGCTAAAAAAGTAGAAAAATTATTTTTTATTGATAGAAATCCAAAACTTTTTTTCTAGTTAAGATTTCAGAGAAATATATTTATTTCAATGAATATGGATATTGCAAAACATATTTTATTCAATTTTATATTTTTATTAAGCTGCATAAAGTATTCCATTATTTCTAGAATATAAAGAAATAAAGTGAAAAATGGAATATACAGATATTGCATTAAAAACCTGATAAATAAGTTAGCATGGAGAAAACACCTTTTTCTTCATATTTTTTTTATTGAAATTGTCCTTATTCAGTTTTACTCCAGTCTACAGATGCTTTTAACAGAAAGTAAAATAAAACAAATAATTTCGGAATCTTCAATATTTTAGCACATGAAAATCAATATAATTTTTACAGTTATAATGTAAAACCTTTTTACAATTCTTCTATTCATAGTATTCATAAAAAAATTTTCGCTATCGTATAAATAAAATTAATAATATTCGTTTTATATATATACGTATCAACTCATTTTGTCACGAAATGCAATGAATAGATATGTTTTCCTCTTTTATGCCTGAAATAAGATATTCCGAATTTATTGATTATTAAATATCAAAGTACATACACTCACATGGTATGTATAGGATGAATTTGACGCAATCTGCCTAATGAAAAAAGCCTACGTGGATTGGATCAGAAAATACCCTAAAAAAATTTCGCATCTCTAATTGTTTCCAAGTTATGGTGAATTGAAGGAATGGCGTCGATAATAATAGGATTCCTATCAGGATAAATTTTGCGAACACAGTGGAAACAAAATAAGTATATCATTTCATACGTCTTCCGGATGCATACTTTATTTAACTATAGATATAGAATACGTCACTCATGCTTTTATTTTACATCGATCCCTTTTTTCAAGGCATAGGTAATGTAATACTTTTTTTTGTCTCAATTCTGTTTCAAAAATTAAGCAATGTTACTTTTCTTGTCTGACTTTCTTTCTTGTACCATACAAAACAGCAAGCTGGAAGCTTGACACAAAAGTGAAAGGAAAAACTTCGTGATTTCCTGCTCCCATTCCAGCAAGTTTTCATACATTTGGAAGTTGGGAAAAACAATGATAAGTCTATGAGTCAACAATAAAATTGGGTTTTCAAGCCTTCTCTACTAAGATATGACTTGGCTGACTAATTGTGTTTTATTGTTTGAATTGAGTTTTAACTAATTCAGGGATTTTAGCCTACAGCTCGTATTATCTGTGCTGCTGCCTCCCGCTCTAATACGACATTAATACACATCAATACAAAATTAATAATAATCACATTATTACAAAATAAATAATGTATTAAATATATTAATCAATGTACAGTTCAATATTTTACAGAAATATGAAGTAGCATCTTTAAATGCTAAATAAAAATCATCTTAGATCTTTAAGTTATTCGTCTTCGCAGTATCTTTTCAATCCATCATATTCTGTGCTCGTTAGAACAGAACTACATCCAACGTGTCATCACCCTCTGAATACTAGATCTGAGCACTTTCCAAAAATGGCGGCTGCCGTAAGTCAGACAGGACCATTCCTTGAAATCAAATACAAATATATTTTTTAATTTTTCCCCGCCTTATTTTTCTAAAATTCAAGAGAATCAGGAGAGTCAGCTGGGTGGAGAGGCCTACCAATTGCTTAAAAACTCAAAAGCCTCATCCAACGGAATGTATCTGAAGGAGCCGTAGGGAGAGACGATTGAGAATGTAAAGATTAAATACAATATGAATACAAAATATTCACTATCAGAAGCCCAATTTTTTTAAATTCAGGGGTCTGTACAAACATTTAAATAATCCCACTTACGACCGTCAAATCGACCGTTAATACATTCAGAAATAGTTACAATGTCATTATTATTATTGTTATTATTATTATTATTATTATTATTATTATTATTATTATTATTATTCCACCCATTTATCCCATCTGCATCTCCAAATTACATCTATTCTGCCCATTTTCAAACGGGGCCTTATTTCGATAAACGTTCAGCGATTGGAAAATAGTAGTAAGTTCATCAGGTATCATAACAGCACCGATATTCCATCTCACAGGAACGTTAATTTATTTTTCCTTCACCCCAACCAAACAGAGACGGCTTCATATAATCACCTCCTTCTTCTTTTATCCCATACATTTTTAAGTGAACCTATGATTCCTTTTAATCCATACAAACATTTAGATGGCCACGGGCAATAGTATTTCAGGGAATTGTATGCCCTAAATGAATGTTTTCTGTTAAAAAAATATCATGTGAGATAAACGTGCTCCTTCCATTATACAGCTTAAAACAACTGTTAAATGAATTTTCTCATGATTAGTTGTTCTAATAAAAGCTGTCTATAAATCTTTCTGCTCCACTTTGTGGTAAAAACGCATTTTTTTTAATTATTTATCACAAAAAAGTACAAAGTTTTCGTTCCCTGAATTTTCATCACCTTCTTTTAGTGTTGGTTTTTAAACGTTTCAGATGTTAAACGATTTTTCATTGAAAATTCGTATACTCAGCCTCTACATTGATCGGTTTATAGGCAGAAATGTACGGTAATACACTTTTTTTCATAATATTGAAAAAAATTCTAACATACTGCAAAGTTTGTAATATTTTCGTTGGGTTTAAGTAAGAGAATATTTTATTTTGCATAAAGATCTAAAGGTATAAAACTTTTAGAAATAAATTTAAGTAAAAAAAAAGAACTGTTCACCTACGGAAATAAGATACTACTTCACACGTCCACATATATACAGAATTTCCATATGGTTAAATTAGGAAATATTCAACTTGAAATAAAACTAAGTATTTTAATTTATTTGAAAGTTCCATAATAAAAATCGAATATGAGGCAAGCACAGCCTCTTGAGAGAAATTTCACAAATTTTATTAAATCCCAGTAGCCCTGTAACAATAATTTAGGATTCTCTACTGAATTAAATGCAACTCTAAAGTTGTGGTTTTAATTTACTGAAAATAAAATGAATGAATAAACTTTTCTAAAAGGAAAAGAGGTTTTAAAGAAATGATAATAAAGTATGTTCATTTGCTTAGTTTTATCATATAATAAATCTGTGTATTCTGTAATTATGTGTGTTATTCAAAACAAAAAAATGCTTTCAATATACATATGCAGGCACATAAACACACAGATTTATTCCGTTTCATTCTCAGCTTTTGGTATGAATACACAGATTAGTATTTGATATAAATCGCTCAACAAGTGGCGTTGTTATGCAGAATTTTTCACGATTGCAGCAATCTTTCAATCTCTAAAGCAATACACACAGATTTTTATCAAACTTCAGATTTTGTTAGTCTTTAGCATGAACTGACAATATTTACATTTTGGTGTAAATCGCTCAGCAGGTGGCGCTGCTCTGCTGCATTTTTTCGACTTTCGCAATAATTTATCTTCAGAATGAAAGCACGGAATTTTAATCAAAATTCAAATTCAGTTACTCCCTGACATTAAATGGTGTATCTTACGTTTTGGTGTAAATCGCTCAAAAGGTGACGATGCTAGATGCATTTTTTACGACTTTTGCAATAGTTCTGCATCAAGAACTAATAAACACATTTTTATCTAACTTAGGATTCCATTAGACCTTGACATAAGTTGTTGCTGATTAGGTTTGGTGTTAACTGCCCAATAGTTGACGCACTAAGTTGAATTTTATAGGATTTACACGATTTTAATGATAGTCATATCTCATAAACTAATGCACAGAATTCCATATCTTTAGAATCCTCATGATGGGCATAGATTTAGCGTTGCAAAGGTTAGAAAAAACCCGGTTTAAACCAGGGAATAAACCGGGTTTTTAGGAATAAACCAGGAAAAAACCCGGGATTTTTTGGAATAATTCGGTTTTTTGGGAATAAACCTGGGAATAAACCTGGTCTATTGGAAATAAACCCGAGAATAAACCGACTTTTTGCAACTCTACATAGATTACTAATTGATTTTGGCATTGTGATCGCGAATTTCGAAGTATGAACATGCGTGAGATAGAAGAAAATTTTGAGATTGCAGATTCGACTAGTTTTGTGTTTATTTAATTTGCAAACAAAGTCACATCCTAAAATTTCTCTTAAAGTTACAAAATAATTAAATGATTAGAATCTTTACTTTCATCTATCTTTACAAGGAGAAAGATTGGCTTCGTGAAGATTTTCGATTTCCAGTTTTTAGTGGATTTACACTATTTAGGGTTCAGATATCACGAAAAACATATTTTAAATAAATGTCTCTTTGTGAGTCTGTCTATGGGCATACCATCGCAAGAACTAATGCATGGGATTCAATAAAAATTTACATTTAGTTAGTCTTTGATATGAATTAGTCCAGATTATTTTCTGGTGTATATCCCACAACATGTGGAGCTTCTATGCTGTCTTTTGTGTAATTTCCCAATAATTCTATCTCCTCCATTAATGTACAAAATTTCATCAAACTTCAGATTCATTTATTTTCCGACATTAGCTGACATTTTTTACCTTTTGGTGTAAATCTCTTAATATTACTATGCAGTAATCTCTTAAATATTACTATGCAGTAATATTTAAGATTTCCACAATCGCCTAATCTCCAGAACTATTACATAGATATAAATCAAACTTTAGATTCGGTTAGTGCTTGAAATGAAATGACGTTTTTTACATTCTGGTGAAAAATGGCTCAATAGGCGACGCTACGATTTTGCATTTTGTGTTTTCCGAAATAGCTGTATTTTCACAATTAATACACGGAATTCCATAAAACTGATTCAGTTAGTCCTTGAAATGAAATAAATAAAAAAAGTTTAAATAAAAAAAAATATTAGAAATATTAAAAATATTAATTAAAAAACTTTTTAAAAAATACAATGTATATTTTTAAGTTGAAATAATAAAAATCTTTTGTTTGATAAAAAAAAAATAAGAAGACTTTACAATTACTCTACTTGCATTAAACAATCGACATTTCTTTCTTGGATTCTTGTAGTTTATTAAAATTTAATCAGTCTGGCTTGTTTATCCCCAGATTAGTTTAGTGAAAATTGAAGTCGTTTCCAATACTTTTTAGTGCGAACTTCGAAATTTTCTCTGTTTAGTCTTTATTTCCTTTATTTTTCATTTTCTTTCTTTGGAGGCTTTATCATTTTACAGCATAGTTGAAAGTGTTTATGATTTCGGTTTATGTATCTGTATATGCTATATATGCTAATATATGCTAATAGCCTAAATATTGTCATATTGCATGCTTTGTAAGGCATGATAGCTATCGAAAATCATATGTGTAGCATTTACAGTTCATTTACGGGGACACTCAAAAGAATACGTTTGCATTACAGTCTATTAAGAAAAGTTGTTTGTACTTGAATTGTATTACACAATTTAAAACCTATTGAAATGTATGTGTATCACTAAGGTATACTAAAAGACGTTTACTGTAGAATCTCATGTGCATATGGTTTATCATTCATTTACAGGAACGCATTAAAGTGTTTAGCTACAGTGCTGCCTTTGAAGAATAGTTGTTGTAAATGCGTTGTCCGTTGTAGCACACTTTTTAAATTTACCTATTTCATTATTATTTGATGTTTATAAAACCTATATATCACATACAGGGGATACACAAAGAATCTCAAGTACATTTCTGTCTTTTACCGGAACATATGGAATGGAAATTTTCAACTGCACTTTGTGTTTAATTGAATGAACTTTTAACATACAGTGTATTATGACCACGAATCCATAGATAATATTCAGGACTGCAGAAAAAATTTGGATATTTTTCCAACTATTGATTTCAATTGCAGAAATTGGGTTTCTGGAATGCGTTATGAATTTTCTAAACCGTGTATTTAGATATTTTCTTTTTAATTAAGTGTAAATTATCATTAATCTCATGCGTTTGAAAGCACTTCATAATTGTTGCTGAATTCATGATTTTTCTTCCTTGTTTAAATACACACACACACATACATATGCAATATTTAAAGACAATATGATTTTAAATAAGACAGATATCATGTGTCTAGAAATAGTTTTTAATTTTGTGATAAAAATTAAAAGCATTATTGAAAAAACGCTACTGAAAAAGGTAAATCATTTAAAAGAAGAAAAATAAGTTAATAACTCCTTCTTTTATTACTTATTTGTTTTATTTAACCCTTTCCGGCGCACTGTGCCCGGTCTGGGATACCTAATTTTAATTCCAAACTTGCAAACGGCACCAGTAATATTTTACTAAAATTTTGCTTTTACAATAAAAGCTGAAATTAAGGATTTCAAAATAACTAAAATATTCGTTTGCGAATTCCGGTGTCAGTCGATAATTTCTCATTTTATTGCAAATTTTGCCGGAAAGAGTTAAAAAATAAAAAATTTACAAAAAATTAAAATATATTCATCAGTACACCTTTGTGCATAGGTTTCTACCACTGTATAATTTCAATGTTGCAATGAAAATAAGATTCCTGCTGAATCTGAATAAATGAATATTATTATAGATTCAAGAAAAAATTAAAGTCTAAAACATAAATAAGAAAATTAGTGATTCTTACACACATATATGTAGAATTTTGTAAAACTACACCTTTCTCTTAATATTTACACACTTGTTACTAAAATTTATCTTCATTTATGTGAGTATATTGGCGTAATGGAAGTGTGTAATTTGTTCAAAAACTCTAATAAGTGTATAAACTATATAAAATATTTCCGATTTGTTCGAATTGATGCGTTAATGTAATTTACAAATTTCGAATATCACACAAAGGTATGAGAATTTTCTACATTACATCTAAATAAGTGTAACGTATTATACAGATATAAGTTAAGAACAGAATATTACACAGTGCACACATTTTACACATCTACATGTATAACAACAGAATATTACACAGGCTTATATGTAACAATATTACGCAGAAAAGTGTGCAATAAAATAGCCCTGGTACTAAACACAGAACTGTGTATGTATACCGTGAGCACAGTAAATTGTGAAATTTGTAAACTTTGCTTGAGAAGACAGCTGATGAGTGTTTGAGTGTTCAAGTTTGTGCTTTAAAACTTCAAAGATCGTAAATTCAAATCCTGTTCCATAAACTGCTTATTTATTGTAGATTAAATTAAATAGTGTATTTGTCCTTTTGTTGTAGATATATCTTTCAAAACTTATGACACAAATTGCGAGAGAAACAAAATTCCTACAAAAATAATATCATCATCATGATATTTGTAATTAAAAAAATAATTTTACAGTGTATTTATTCAGATTCTAGTCATAAATTATGACTATACTATTTTAGGGCTCTTAGAAAACTTTGTATGCAATAAATATAATTTCAGACGATCCCTATTTTTTCTAAAGTAAGTTTACACTATTTTGTGGCCTAAAATGAAATATCTATTGGGAATAAAATAAACAAACCAAGTACACGAAAATGTTCTTCATGCAAATTTCTCTTGCGATCATGAAAATATTTATTTCAAAATTTACATCCCAAGCTGCAAAAATATGTATTATATACACATTTTCATCTTTATACAGGATGAGTCATAAATAATGAAACAATAGGCTATCTTCTTAAATATTGCCCCTAGACCCATACTTCCAATGGCAAAAATTCATAAAAAAGGGTGAAAATTATATAAGATAATTTGCAACTGTATGAGGAGTCTATTTGAAAAAATACGAAAATTAAATTTTATATGGCCCCCGTAGAATAAAAATTCCAATGAGGAAAACTTTCTTTATCCAGTCCTGAATATGAAACAAAAAGTAGCATCTTTGTATCTTCAAAACTCGCAGTGTTATAGCCGTTTAAATAACTCATCAGGTTTTAAGGGATTAGACACAAATTGAAATGCTCGCAATTCAAAAAACAATGTTATTTTAACACTTCTAGAAAACGTGTAAAAAAATCTACCTTTTGAGTTAGAATTTTTTTCTTTTTGTGATGTTTTAATCATATAACTTCGCTAAGAAAATCACATCCTAAAATTTCTCATGAAATTTATAAAAATTTTATATGGTTAGTACTGGTTTAAATGAGATAATTAAAAATCGTTATAACTCGAAACATTATTTATCGGATTTTAATGTCTTTCCATTTAATTAAAGATGAAAATCTGTTTTGAGTTTTCTTCCAGGGTTTTTGATTTTCATCATTAATTTTTAAATTATTAAAAATATTTAGTTAAAAAATAATATAATGTTTAAAAAATTACATTTTTAAAAGTAAATACCGTCGAGTCTCTAACGAAACTCTATCCAACGAAATTTTCTATTTAACGAATTTTTATTGGAAAGGTCAATTTTTTCATGATTGCATTGAAAATAATCTCCATTTCGCGAAATATATATATCCATTTAAGGGTGTTCTTAAACTGAAAAGGGAAACTTTGTGACATATGCTTTAATTTATTTTTGTACGGATATGAATGAAAATAGCAGGTGTTATTATTCGGAAACTGTCTAATTGCACTCAATTTTCTGTTTTTTTTTAAAAACACAATAGATTTTTCATAACAAGCCTTCAAAGTTGACACTTTTGAGCACATTTCCCGACGAAAGCAGAAAAACCGGTCGAAAACCAGGAGAAAAACGGCTGATCACGTCATCGAAATAGCTTAGAACTGGATAGGTAATTTAATTATCATAAAATGTAAAAATAAGTTCGATTCGAAATCACTTCCGTAGTTAGGCATTCCAATTTTATATATTTCTGTTAAAAAATGAATTTGTAAATGTGTCAAAACATTTTTCGCTTGTTGAGCTGAGCAGTTAAGAACACCCTTAACGAAATTTTTTAAAAATGTTTTTTCATATGCTCAGAAAACGTTTCAAATTATTTGTAGAATAAATTTTTTTCTTTCATTTCTGGTTTATACACTACCTGGTCATTGATGATCGTCCATTTGCGATTAAAAATACATGAGGAATTATCCTGAAACTTTCAGTGTATAAACATAATAGTACAAGTTATACATTTTCGTGGAGATTTTTTTCCCAAAACTTTATAGGGGACCGCCAATAAATTAAAAAAGAATGAATATAATCTATATATATAGAATAAAAAATAATATTCTTTTCTGAAAATGTGACAAACAACATTGCACATAATACCCTGTAATCAGAATTAAAAAATAATAAAAATTGCATGAAAAAGGAGTAGGTTTACTAAATAATTTTTCACTGCTCATGCGTCAACAATATCAAAATTTCATTTGCATATTATGTTAGCTAAATGTACAGAGCAACTTTTGTGAAAGTCTCAAAATCATAGTTTTAAAATTCTGAAAAAAATCGTCAAAAGAATAAGTTGAAAATCCGTTATTCCCAAAATGAAGTAAAAACAAGAGGGGTTGTATCCATATATTCATTGATTAGTGTCAATGTAGACTACCTAATATGAGACGTACTACTACATTTGGATAAAATCTCTCATTTTTTTGCTTCGATTTAGGAACAACGGATTTTATGTTTATTCTATAGATGATTACTTTCAGAATTTTAAAACTATGATTTTGAGACTTTAAATTGCTCTATACATTTAGCTAAAATAATATGCAAATGAAATTTTGATATCGTTGACGCATGCGCAGTGAAAAAGTATTTGGTAAACCTACTCATTTTTCACACAATTTTTATTATTTTTTAATTCTGATTACAGGGTGTTATGTGCAATTTTGCTTGTCACATTTTCAGAAAAGAATATTATATTATATTAAGAACTCTGCAAATTATAAGCAAAAATCTTGGAAAAATTTGGGATTGTTTTTATAAAAATCTTAATTTTTCTACAAGTATACATGCTACTGACATAAAAATGAACACAGTTTAATACAATAAGCCACTTAATCATAATCTAAAGTTTGAGCGCTTTTGCTACATTAGTTTTGACAGGGTTATCCGAAAGATATTCATTCTCTTTTAATTTATAGATTTATGGATTTATTTATCCCCTATAAAGTTTTGGGAAAAAATCTTCACGAAAATGTATGACCTGTACTATTATGTTTATACACTCAGAGTTTCAGGATAATTCCTTATGTGTTTCTCTAGATATTTAACAAAATGTCTAAAATCGCAAGTGGACGATCATCAAAGGCCAGGTAATGTATGTAGAAGTTCCCGACTGAGTCGAGAAAAATTTTAAACTTTTTACCATGCCGGTCCTGGTTATGATTTTCATATTTTTTCATCGTCCCAGTTCCTTTTTACTTAAGAAACTGGACTACTCATGTAGTATCTTTTGTGTATGTGTAAATAGCTCAGTTTGTTTATTAAAATACTCGGATGTGATTTTAGACTATGTTACTTAGCAGTTTTTTACTAAGGGAAATTCAAAAACAAATAACTATTTTATTTTTAAAACTTCATCTAAAAAGGCTAAATGATACTATACTTTCAGTATAGTTCCTTATACATAAATGTAAACAACTCAGTTTGTTTATTAAAATAGTGCAAAATAATCCGAGCCTGTGGTACTTAAAAGTGTCTTCCTAAGAAACATTTAAAAACAAATTCCTGTTTTCTTTTTAACGATTTTCCTACATTTAACAAAGTTCTATTTTAAATTTCCCAGCAGTAAAAAATTTCTTTTGTGTAAAAAATGGATCTCTTTTACTTTAAAACGGGCTCAGAAGGCGTAGTTGATTTATTTACTGTCAAAACACTTAAAAAGTCAATGTAAACTTGTTATTAAACACGAAATCGCTTTACATGATGACCTGCCAGATACGATAAATCCAATGCAATTTAGATAATTTATAAAGAAGCATATATCAGAAAAAAAATAGCTTTTAGAAGCAAAGTTTTGGGTACAAAAATAAAAAAAATGAAGTAGAAAGGGAAAAAGAGGAAATAGATTTAGATTATTTAATTTAAAAACGGTTTTTTAAAATGCTTTTATTTTAGGAGAGATAAATTTTAAAATAGAAAGTGTAAAATATTTAAATAAAAAAAGACATTTGTATGAGAATCAAAATTACTCCATGCGTTTAGGGAAATATCTCATAATAAAACCCAAAATATCATTTGTCATTATTGCAAGAAATGGCAATAAGGTAAATAAAATATTTTATTTACATTTAATTTTAAGTAAAGCTTTGTTTTTAGTTTTCGAGAGAAATGAACGCTTATATCCATAGATTTCCTTGGCAAATGTTTTGCAATGATTGTAAATACATAAACTGTGGCAAAATTAAAGAAGCTTTCGCTTTTTTATAATAAATCCGTCATTTGAAAATCATTTTAAGAACAATTGGAAAAAAATTCTCAAATAGTATATACTACTAATAAAAAACAACCTTATTATACTTTCGAAAGTAAACTGAATGTGAAGGAAAATTGATAGAATATACGACTTATGAGTTTAGTGTTCATTTCTTGACATAGCTATTAGGGATATACTTTTAAATTGAAAGATAAATGCATAAATTTTACTACTATAAAAACTGTACTTTTTATTAAGATATCTGTGTGCCTTTAAAACATTAATTTCGATTATAATTTCAATTCAAAATCTTTGAGTTTTAGGGAAAATATTTGTAAGCTATATCATCGTTGAGATTTTTAAATATTTATATTTTTATCAAAGTATTCCATATTTATGAATTAAATATTAATTAATTAAATATTTAATTCATGTGATAACATTTCCAATCAGTTTGATAGCGTTAAAAAATGCAATTTATTCCATATTTGCTTTTAGTGATAAAAATAAATTTTAAAAAGGCAACAAGATATCTTTACCTTATTCATATTTCGACATGTTTCCTTGCATCCGACGACAACATTCTCAAGAAAATAAAATGACAAAAAAATATTTCCGCAAAGAAAATTAAATTTATAAACTTGTAAATAAAAACCAAAATCACACGAACAGAAGCATGATGAAATTAATAATAGAATGACAATTTAAATTAATAAAATTCCTAAAATTTGAAAGGAGCTTCATTTTAGAATAATGAAACAATAATAAAAAATCATTCCCGTTCACAAATTTTCATTTTTAATTTTCAGAATATTTGCACGGATTAATTTTTGTAAATGTCTATAATGTTTTAAATACTCGTGTTAAATGCTTCCAAAAATGACGCGAGCTAAAGAAATATTTCATTATGCTTTTGTATGAATGATTTTTCTTTTATTTACTCGTGTTTCAATTTTAATTTTTTTACGAAAATATTCTTTGCCATTTTAATTTCTAGGAATGTTGCACTTGGATTGTAATAAAACATGTAGAAATATATATATATATATATATATATATATATATATATATATATATATATATATATTGACTTTTTGAAGTGTATTATTATGACTCATAGCTACTTTGCTATTTTGACGTAATTTTTATGCATAGTTTATGTCTATATTTCTTACATATTAAAAAAAAGAAAAGAAAATTATAAAGCTGTTTTAATTTTTTAAGGGAATTATTTCAGATAGTTCCGTTAAAAATATCATAATAAATAATAGTTCAATAACTGTAAAATTTTTAAGTTATGTTTAAAAAATCGGAGGGTTTAGACGATTATTATGCTAATTTACACAAAATTTTATCAGTTACACAATTTTGATTTATGAGTTATGAACGTTTATCAGGATTTTTTTCGTCATTGTCTTTCTTTTTATGCCTATAACAGTTTAAATACTCATAGTATTGCCATAAAAATACTCTCGCGTCTGTGTTATAGTATTATATTTATTATGGAACTAATAAAATGAACTTATTACTATAGTTTTAAATTTATGTCGCCACTGTGTAAAGTACTCTCGATCCTGTGTAATAGTATTATATTTATTATGAAATTAATAAAAATGAACTTATTTCTTTAATTTTAAATTTAAACAGTTTTAAGAAAATCGCAATTTTTCCTTCAATTTTATACAATTTCTTAAAATTTTTTTTTTTTAATCAGGTGATGCATTTGCGTAATTATGCAGCATTTTCATGACATTTTAATATCAATTAGCAATTTTAAATTTAAAATTTACAAGAATTTAAAAAAAAAATCCATACATACTTATAGGAACGTTTCACCTCAAAACTGGTCAAAAAGTCTATTAATATATATATATATATATATATATATATATATATATATATATATTAAATGCAAACATAATTAATAGTGAATATTTTGATAACTCAATTTTATCCATACTGCAAATATGCTACGAGATATAAAAAATTTTATTAATGCACCCAGCGCTATTCCCCTACGCTGTTAAAAGTATTGTCCTAGCTTTAACCAAATTTTGGTGTTTAGTAGCTGCCGTCATCAGATGGTGAAATCTCGTACCAATATTCGGAGCCCTGGTTGTAGCAGAGTTCCAATAGCTGGAACAGTATTACAATACGAAGTTCCAATTGTTGGTGCGAGGTTTCACCATCTGAAGGTGGAAGCTACTGAGTACTAAAATTTGGTTCAAACTAGGACAATCTTTTTAAAAGTGCACAAATTAAAACGTTAAATGGCTTTTTCTCCATGTTGATATTTTTCTTACTTTCATGTTTTAAAAATACTAAATTTTTTTTATTATTGTTGTTGTTTTTATTTTTGACATAGATATTTAAAAAAAATCTACATATTATTTATAATACAAGTAATAAATTTGATTATGGGATTTTGTTATTTTCAAATTTTTTTTTTTTTAAATGAAAGAATATTAAAATGTGTTAGATTTCATCATTTTATACTATAGGTATCAGTAAAAAAAATATACCAAATGCTATATATCTAAAAATCCATACGTGGTCTTGAGTAATATACTTTTTTTAATGGGTAAAACGATTGTTACTTGAAAAAGTGTGAGAAATATTAAAAAAAAAATAGATAAAAAATTAATTAGATATGCAATTAAATTTATTTTTCAAAATGTTCATTTATTTTTTTATTTCAAATGCAGTGAGTTCAACATGCGAACCATATTTTTAAAAATAAACAAAATTGTTTAAAATGTAAACTGTCCCCTTAAATATCATGCAAATGGATTTTACGCATCTCTTAAATGACCTCGCAAATAAAAAAAAATTACATCAACCCTTATAAATATTCAATTTACAGAAAGCATTTTAATAACTTCTTATATTTTCAGAAACAATTAAATTTCTGTATTGTTTCAAAACGAGAGAAGTCAAAGCGTATTCAAAACGTATTGTATGGCTATTGATGATTTTCTATAAAAATAGCTTTACAGGAAAAATTACAATGCATGGTCGTAGAAGAATTGATTTTGTCGATGGTATTGACGGACTTTTTTAACGTATTTATAGAATCATTTGATGTTTGTGAAATATATAGATGTTTTATTACCCACACAATTAAAAAAATACAAATGTTTCTTAATCCAAGAAAGTGCAATCTAACCACAAACAAACATATATTAAAACATCTTCTAAAATAGGCATTATTCACGTAAACGTTCCTGTAGAAACCTCAAAAAACAATATCATTTTTAAATTTAAAGAGCTATTTATAAAATAAAAGATATTCGTGTTAATAAACATTTCAGAATAATTTTTGTAGCATATTAACCAGTTTCGTCACAAATGTCATATACATACCGGGTTTTGTGCGATTTTTCTTCTGACGACAATATGGAGAAAACCACACTTTCAAATGCCAATTAATGCATATTTTTAAATTATTTTCTGTTATCTAAAAAAAAACAATAAGTAAAAACATTTAATTAATAATTGTGGAACAAAAAAGTGATAGTTAAAAAAAATTAAAAAACTACATTAATAAGTAAACGACAATAATCTGATTACTATATCAGGTAAAACAATGCCATTTTAGCGCCAGTTAGGTACCCGGTGCATATATGACATGTACGCAGTTTTATTGTAGAAAAATATCGTTTTTTATGATACTATTAAATTTCAAAGGCATATCAAACCTATGTAATTGATTTTACGCATGGAAATCTTACAAAATAACATAAATTTTATACTTAATGCTTTTAATTTGTCGTGATTGTCTTCAAAAGATGTTTTTAACATGAAAATAGTTACTTAAGAATTTACAAACTTCAAAATATTAATGTGCCGGGTTTCGAAAACTGCATAATATACAAGAGAAAGACTACTGAAATATCTCCCAAAATCAGTGATAGTAGAGTAAAATTAGTTTTAAGAAGTTTTTTTTTTTTTTTTTTTTTTTTTTTTTTTTTTTTTTTTTTTTTAACTAGAAAATATACTCCTGTCTGTAATTTCTAAAGACAAGAAACGGTTTTCGGAAAAGTGGTAACTCGAAAAGCTTTTTGGATATTTTGTTTCATCATTATATTCTGTACTAAGATATATTAAGATAAATATGTCTTTTTCTTCCCAGTGTAAGTTTTATAGTATGTACTATTCATTTTTTTTTTTCTGAGAAGGAAAATTAGAACATAAATTGTGCATGAATTTTCATGTAAAATTCTTCTGAAAAGCAGAAGTAAACAAATCATATTCAGTCTTTTCATAGCTATCCATGAGACGTCATTTTAGGTAGTTTTCGTAAGAAATACTACCTATTGCAATCGCACCAGTTTATATATCTATCTATCTATCTATATATCTCACTTTTCTATGGACACGATAACTTCTATAATTCTTCACCAATATCCACCAAACTTGTACATAAAATCAATGGGGATAAAATCTTGGCTGAGTTCGTTAATGGGCAAAATCGGACCAAGGGGGTCGGAATAGGGGGCGTTTTTGTGAAAACCGAAAAAACGCCATAACTTCTTAATTAAAGTAGATATCGAATCAGTTTAAAGTTTATATTACTTCTTAAGAATGGGCCAAAAGTATATACATGACAGATTTTTACTAAATTTAGAAGTGGGCTCAAGGGGCGAAAAAAACAGGGATTTTGAGAGAAAAAAATTCATAACTTCGTCAATTTTCAAGATATGAAGTCCAACTAAATTTTTTATAAATCTTCTTACAATTATCTAAAACTTTTGTATTTACAAGTTTTAGATAGGACCAACTTTTACCGATGAAAAAAATTAAAAACGAAAAGAAAAAGGGCGCTGAAAAAAGAGAAAAATCCATAACTCCGTCAATTTTTAAGATATCAAATCTGATTAAATTTATTTTACATCTTCTCAAAAATATCTACAACTTTTATATTGACAAGTTTTTCATAGGACCAATTCGTATAGCAAAAACAAATTAAACAAAAATAGGAGTTGGAGAAAAAACCTCAAATCCAAACTGCTTATATTCTGACTCATTTTTAAATTCATTTTTGATTTTAAACGCATCCAAATGGTAGATCCTCTTGTTTAGAAACTGTATAAAGTGATGCATGGTCAATTTTCTGATAAAGACAGAATATATTTCAAAAAAGGCTACCAAAAAGGGTATTTTGAACAGAATTTCCGAAAGTCATCGGTACTGAAAATTGAAGGAAGTATTCAAATAAGAAATTGCGTTTTTTTCTGACTCGTTTTTAAATATATTTTTGTTCTCAAACGCATACAATTTACAGATCCTCTTATTTAGGAACTATATAATGTGATGCATTGGTCAGTTTTTTGATAAAGACGGAATATGTTTAAAAAAAAGGCTACCAAAAAGGGTATTTTGAACAGAATTTTCTGAAATCATCGGAACAGAAAATTTAAGGAAGTGTTCAAATAAGAAATTGCGTTTTTTTCTGACTCGTTTTTAAATCCATTTTTGCTCTCAAACGCATTCAATTTACAGATGCTGTTATTTAGGAACTATATAATGTGATGCATTGATCGATTTTTTGATAAAGACAGAATATATTTTGAAAAAGGCTACCAAAAAGGGTATTTTGAACAGAATTTCCCGAAGTCTTCGCGATTTGAAAATTTAAGGAAGTTTTCCATAGCAAATTGCGTTTTTTATGACTCGTTTTAAAATCCTTTTTCGCTCTCAAACGCATCCAATTTACAGATCCTCTTATTTAGGAACTATATACTGTGACGTATTGGCCAGTTTTTTGATAAAGATAGAATATATTTTTTAAAATGCTGTCAAAGTGAGTATTTCGCACAAAATTTTCCGAAGCAATAATGATTAAAAAATTAAGGATGTATTCAAACTACAAATCGGTTATTTTATGACTCATTTTTAAATTCAATTTTTTTTTTCTCAAATGCATTCAACTGACAGTTTTTTATTATTTAGAAGCTGTATAATGTACTATTTTGGTCGATTTTTTTAATAAATTCAGAATCTATTTCAAAATATGTTGTCAAAATGGGCATTTGAGCTGAATTTTTCTTAAGATGATTCTGATAAAACCAATTTTCAGAAAAATGAAATTAAAATTTTTTTATAAACGGCCACATGAAGTTATTAAACTGGGTTTATCTCTAATCATATCTCCCTCTCCCTCTCTCTCTCTCTCTCTCTCTCTCTCTCTCTATATATATATATATATATATATATATATATATATATATTGTTGAAATGAGCACTCTTCGAAATCTACCTCCGCCTATATTCCCAGCCGACAGGGATTTTTTATTATGACTTTCACAAAATACAATGACTTTATGAGGAGAGTTATTTTATTTTACATTATTGTAGGGTAACATCCCCAGTAATTGGCACATTAAGGATTTGTCTTTAAACTTACTTCAATTTTCATTACAAAAAAATAAGATATTTACTTGGAAATATTTTTAAATCAAAAAATGCATATCTGTGCATCTATTTTGTCCACTA
The DNA here is from genome assembly GCA_964019185.1 of Maratus speculifer. NCBI lineage: Eukaryota > Metazoa > Arthropoda > Arachnida > Araneae > Salticidae > Maratus > Maratus speculifer. The sequence continues at coordinate 192,566,483 of OZ025289.1, read as the reverse complement.
AAAGCAAAAAAAATTGAAAAAGTATTTTTATAAAAATATATTTATGAAAAGTTGCTCAAATCACGAGTAATTGGCACCTAGTGCACCAATGTATGTCACCTTGTGATCCAGTAATTTCACATGTTTATATTAAAAAAATACTTTACATTTTGCATTGGATTTAATCGCTTTAAATGAATTTACCATAGATGAAGATGCCATATTTCAGGTTTTTGAAAGTAAGAAATCAGCATATTAGTCTGAAATGTGAACACTTTAAAACAATACAATATACTTATATTAATACCCAGTAATTGTCATGCTGTCCCCAGTAATTGCCATATGAAGCTTTAATGGAATCCAATTACTGATAATATTTCATATTTTCAAATAAAAAAAACTGATAAATAAATTTAGTCTAAAACTTTAAAAGTACTTCCAAAATAAGTGGTTTAATCTCAAATTCCTTGCGAATGCCTTGTAATTGGAATAGGTGCCAATTACTTGGAACTAGCAAAATTGAAGCACCATTAATTGGCATCTATGATTATTCAGAAATCCATATATTTTTGTCGAAAATACTTTTACACAATTAAAGTAACCATTTTTAACTAAATAAAACTGTTGTCAATTAAAATTAAAAATATATTATAAATCAGATAATAATTAATTGAAAAGCATGCCTTCGTTAAGCCAAAGAAGAAGCATTTGCAACAAAAATGGCTAATTTGATACAAGCCATAATTGTTTCTCTTTAATAGGCACTATTGTCATCTAGTAGCATAAATCAAAGTTATAATATTTAACGTAAATGCGGATATAACTAGTATACGGTCTTGTATTTTTAAAAAACTGGATATAAATCTTATTTTAGGACATGTTTGTAGGATGTGTCAATCACTGGTGCATACCAATTACTGGGGATGTTACCCTATTTATTTCTTTTTTAAAAATCAAATGATGCAAGCATTGAATATTCAAAACTGAAAACAATTTCATAGGCGTAAATTCTAAAATATGCGTCGAATACAAAAAACTCGATGAGTATACAGACAAAAAATGATCTGTCATAGTTAAAGGAATATTATTAATGCATATATTTTTTATACATTTATACATACATTACATACATTTATTTTAATTAATATTAGAAAATGCACAAGAATTAAAAAACTGTGTAAAACATGAAAGAGAATATTTAAATCCTTCTCTACTTTATAAATATTTCTAAAATTTATGTGTATATAGTCATATTTTGTAGGTTATTGCACCGTTTCTTAAATTTTTGTCATAGGTTTTTTAAATTTATTATAGTAGAAAGATCTGTGTTATATATTCGAAACTCAAATTATATTATGAAAATATTAGTTTAATTTCTGTTCGTATAAAAGTAAAAATTAAATTTCTTATAATACAGTTTCTTATTTCTTGACAATTTCTAGGTAACCTCGAACGAGTAACTTTTATTTTACTTTATACATCCCTAGTTCTCTTCATTTGACTTTATATATTAAAAAAAAAACATCGATAAGAACATAAACTTCGAAACTTTACCATAATGATATTCCACCTAATCTCTTGCGTCTCATTGAAAAAGTTAAGTAACCGTGTTAGGCATAAGCTTTCCCTGAAGGTCTAATAAAGCCTCTTTAAAAGAAAATGTTTGGAATAACTGAACTTGTAATGATATACCAATACTGCACTTTAAGGAATTATGCTTTTCTTGAACAAATTTTGTTTATTTTAGTCACAAATGATGTTTTTCCCACATTCTTATTTAAGTATAATAATTTAAAGGTATACGATATTTAAATAAATACTAAAAGAATTAGAATATCATTCACAATCATGGATGAAAAGTGGATACTTTAGTTTTGTCAGGATAAGGTAATAGAAAGAATATAGTTGAAGATTTGTTGGAGATTACCATTTTTGTTTATTGCGTTATACATGCTCAAAACAGTAATTATACATATGTTTCTTTAATGCGTAACATTTAAAAAATAAATAACAGCAATTTATTAAAGTTAATAAATTCTAAACATTACAATAAATAATAAAACATATTAATTAATATAAAAAAATGGTGACATACACATTAACACTAAAATTTTATTTTGAACACATTTATTAAATGTATAACGTCGAGTTAGAGAACAACAATAAAAGATACAAATATAATACAAATATCTGCAATACAATAATTTAATGTGGCAATATAACACATAAATAATTAATAGGTAAAAGGATATTTAAGGTAACATTTGGTTTACCAGTGGAAATATTTTTGCAATGATCTTAAACATGGCATCAAAAAATTTGTTTCATTATTTACCATATACAAATGAAAAAAATAATGGTTACTATAATTAGTATTTTTTTGGCCATATATTTTCCAGAATTGTTTCTGATTTGACCTGGATAAGACATAATTACCAATTAACTAATTCAAAATTGATGTGAATAAATTTAAAGGAGTATCAATAAGGTATACATAAAAAAGTATTGATATGATAATAATTGCTGATACAAATTTAATACATTTATAATCTCTTGTGGCTCATTGAAAAGGTTTAGTAACAATGATAAGCATAAACTTCACCTGTAATCATTGAATATATGCATTGAATATAAGTGATGAAAACAATTTTACTGGTATCAGAGTACTAAAATTTAGATACATATGCAGACAAATGATCAACATTACAAAATGTTCAACAATGGAAAGTTGTGTGAAAATGAAAGAGAAATTTTAAATTCTTTTCTGTTTTCAAGCTATTTCTTTAATTTATTTATAATATAATTCGCCTTTTTAAATTTTTCTCATCGGGCTATATTATTTATAATAATGGTAAGGTTTGTTTTACATATATGCAGATAAAATGATCAACATTACAAAATGTACAACAATGGAAATGTGTGTGAAACATGACAGAAAATTTTATTTTTTTCTCGATTGTCTAGAGATTTCTCTAATTTATTTATAATATATTGAGTCTTTTTTTTTATTTTTTCTCATAGGTCTACATAATTTATAATAATGATAAGTCTATGTTATATGTATGCAAACAAATAATCAACATTACAAAATGTATAACAATGAAAAAATGTGTGAAACATGAAAAATAAATTTTAAATTCTTCTCTATTGTCAAGAGATTTCTCCATTTTTTTTAAATATATTGAGTTTTTTTTAAATATTTCTCATTTGTTCATATATTTATATTAATGGTAAGGTCTGTGTTGCATATTAGCCAAATAAATTTATTTTGTGGAAAAAATATTTCATTTTTTTAATTAAATAAAAGTCAGAAACATGTCCCTCATAATCCAGTTTCTTACTTCTTGACCTCTTTTAGTTACCTCTAATAAGTACTTTATATTTTATCTAGTCTCAATTCTTTTTGTTTCACTTTCTAAAAAAGCATTGATAAGAACATAAACTTTGAGACTTTATCATAATGATATTCAATCTAATCTCTTGTGTCTCACTGAAAAAGTTAAGTAATCATGTTAGCCATAAACTTTCCCTGAAGGCCTAATGAAGTGGCTTTAAAAGTAAATGTTTTGAATAATTGAACTTCTGTTGATACATCTATGTTGCACTTTAAGAAAATTTGCTTTTCTTGAGAAAATTTATGTTTCCTATAGTCACATATAATGTTTTATCCACATTCTTATTATAAGCATAATGATTTAAAAAGACATGAAATGTAAGCGAACATTAGAAGAATATCAGTCATAATCTTAGGTGATGAATTTAATACAAAGTAAATAAAAATGAGCTGAACTTTATCAGTAACGTTTGGAAAAAATCATTGATATGAATATAAATTCTGAAACAAATTTACCATATTGTTATTCAAAGTAATTTCTTGCTGCTCATTGAAAATGTTAAGTAATTTTGCTAAGATAAAGCTTCCCCTAAAGGCCCAGTAAAGATTCATCTAAAGAAAATGTTTTCAATAATTGAACTTGTGATAATACACTAATATTGCATTTTAAGGAAATTTTCTTGGAAAATTTATGTTGCGTATAATGACATATAATGATTTTTCTGAATCTTTATTGCGCATAATGATTTAAAGAGATACGAAATTTAGACATACATTACAAGAGTAAGAATATCATTCATAATCTTTGGTAATGAATGTAATTCAATTTAGTAAATGAAATTGAACTTTAAAATTATCGATAAAGTTTCAATCTGAATTAAAATATCGATATCAACATAAATCCAGAGACAAATTTAACATACTGATATTCAAAGCAATTTCTTGCAGTTCATAGAAACATTTAAGCAACCATTTTAGACTTTTCCTGCAGTCTTAAAAAAAGGTCTCTGTAAAATAAAATGTTTTGGAATAACTGAATTAGTGATGGTATATTGATACTGCTCTTTAAGAAAATTTATGTTCCTTACAGAAACACGTACTCCCTCTGTCCCAAATTAGTCGCGACATTTGAATATTTTTGTACAGATTATTGATATTTATGATTTTATGATTCTGTTTTAACATTTTCCCGAGAACTTTGCAATCGATCAAAAAAATTTACTTACCTAACATTCCGTCCGTCAATTTATAAATCAGTATTGAATTAGTTTAAAAAATATCGATTCACACGGTATTAAGCCATGCCCAAATTTACAAAGATTTTTTTAACAGTTTTCACATAAAACTATCTTCAAGCATATCAAACGTGAATTCATTTTTAAACGTTTCATCCCAACATTTCTGAAAAGTTTCCTTTTATCGTGAACATACTGCAAACAAAATCGTATTCTGTCGAACTTACTTTTTTCTATTATACTTGGCTTAGTGGTGGATGCACTACGTTTTAAATCTTTTTCCACCTTGAGAATCCTGTGTTATTGATTTGCAAATTATACGACAACTTATGATAATCTTCGCAGAGATTATTTTCGTTTTATTGGGACATCTTTAATTTTGCTAATTGGCGAAGATTTTTTTTTTTTTTTTTTTTTGTTTTGTCAGCATTTACAATTTTTTTATAAACTTGCATTGTAAATTTCCTCATCTTTTATTTTTGACGTCTTTGTCAGCTTCTGCAAACGGGATGTGATGATGAGCATTATGATGAACATTAAATTTAAGAGCTGCAGCCTTTATGGCATTATTAATTAGCTTACCATTTTTCAATCATCATTGCAAACATTCCAGTACAGAATTGCGCTTCTTATTATTCATTTACTTCTTCCGGGTATTAGTTCTTATTTCTATTGCTTCATATTTAAGTTTCATGCTTCAACACCTAGTATACACCATATATTCATTCTAGTATAATTTTACTGGTGTCGATTTACTAAATTGCATCACAAGTTATCTATGACTCCACCTACTTGAAATGTAGAAACTAATTTGGGACAAAATATTTAACCTAAATGTAGCAACTAATTTGGGAAAGAGGGAGTAATTTTTTTCTGCATTCTTATTAAATTAGTGATTTAAAGCGATACGAAATTTATGCAAAGATTAAAATATTAAAAATATCATTCATAATCCAGTGTATTGAATTTAATGCAAGGTAAGTGAAAGTGAACTTAAAAGGTATCAATTAATAATTTGTATCGAAAAAAATATTGATATGGAACATAAATTCTGAGACAAATTTATCATATTGTCATTCTAAATATTTTCTTTCAGCTCATTGAAAACATTAACCATTTTAAATAGAAGAAGTTCCCTCTAAACCTTATAAAATCTCTTTAAATGTAAATGTTTGAAATCACTGAACTTATAATGGTAGATTCAAATTGCTATTTAAAAAAACGATAATATTCTTGAGAGAAGGTATTTCTCATTTTTATATAATCATGACTTTTCTATACTTTTTTATTCAAATAAATATTTTCATGTTCAGAAAACATATCTAACTGACAAATATGCAAAATTAACAGCACTAACATTAACAATAAAATTTATATTTTTCTGCTACAATTCTACGCTTAATTTCAATTATGCAGATGAAAATGTTTAGTTCAGAACTGATAGTATTGAAAAAGCCCATTGCGGTTTGAGAAAACTGATTAATGTATTGCAAAATGTACTAAAAACGTTTGAAAAAATTACGGGAAGCTAATAAAAAATTACTTTTATAAATTCTTCTTTAAATTTTCCAAATAAAATTTTTCCTGTGTTTCCTAAAAGTCAAGCGATGCTTTTCGGAATATTGAATGATTTGGAAAAGTTTATCGTATATTCTCTTTAGTTATTATAATATTTTTTCGTAGATTATGACATATCTGTCTTTTTTATAGTGTAGAGCATATTATCAGATACGTTTTCTACATGTAAAAATGTTAAACAATAATTAAAATCATTATAAATTTTCGGTTGGCAAAAACTGATTAATGTATTCTAAAATGTACTCAAAAACGTTTGCAAAAATTACGGGAAGCTAATAAAAAATTACTTTTATAAATTCTTCTTTAAGCTTTGCAAGTAAAATATTTCCTGGATTTCCTTAAAATCAAGGGATGCTTTTCGGAATATTGAGTGATTTGGAAAAGTTTATCGTATATTTTCTTCAGTGATTATAATAATTTTTAGTAGATTATGAAACATCTGTCTTTTTTACAGTGTAAAGCATATTATCAGATACGTTTTCTACATGTATAAATGTTAAACTATAATTAAAATCATTATAAATGAAGAAAAAACCTTAATGATAAGTTTAATAGATAACTGATTTTAATAATACACTGTGAAATGTTATCTGTATCAGTCCGTTATAATTTAACATTTAATAAATTCAGAAGAGCGTCACTATAGAGATAGACCACACACTATTACTTCAGAAATATTTAAATGTACTATTGTGTATTTAAATAAAATAACCCAGATTCTATAACAGAAGACATTAAATACGACAAAGAATTAATCTTTAAGATTTATGGCTTCTAATCCCAAATATAAATATGTAAAACATATTACCTAAATTACTTCTAAATACTTTCTTTTTGCACTGGATACTTTTCTATCCAATATAACATAACAGAGAAATGGGTTTTTGGGTTTTATTTTTTAAAATAAGGAAAAAAAATATTATTGTTTTTTATAATTTTTAATTTAAATTAATTGTGTCTTTATTTTAAAATAACTGAAAAACGAAACTGATGAAACTGGTGATTATTTAAGGGGGCTCAGGGGTTGAAAACTTTTCAAAAAATCGATTTTTTTATGATCTAATTTGATTATTCATTGAATTCTTAACTCAATGCAAAAAACTGCATAAAAATATTTGCATTTTTAACGGAGTTATAAGCATTTATGTATCAACACTTTCGTAGCCGCATCCATATAATTTCAACTTTAAGTCGCGTTTTCTCAAAACTTGATTTTGGATGACTAACACCAAGATTAAAAAAAAACTATTTGATGGAAAGGCTTAAATTGTTTTGTGCATGCATATAACATCATTATCTAGATTATAAATTAGTATATTTTAGATAGTTTATTATTTTGAGTATTTTTAATAGAAAAACAGTTGTATTTTCTGGGTTTTTTTTTTTTAATTTTCAACTTTGAGAGATTTTTTAATAATGTTTTATTTTAAGTGATAGTTATATCCCTCATTCATAATCTAGATAATGATGCTATATGCATGCAAAAAAAATTTAAGCCATTCCATCAAATAGTTTTTTTAATCTTGGTGTTAGTCGTCAAAAACCAAGTTTTGAGAAAATACGACTTAAAGCTGAAATTATATGGATGCGGCTATGTAAATACTGATACTTAAATGCTTATAACTCCGTTAAAAATGCTAACATTTTAATGCGGTTTTTTGCATTGAGTTACAAATTAATTGAATAATCAAACTAGATCATAAAAAAATCGATACTTTGAAAAGTTTTCAACCCCTGAGCCCCCTTAAGTAAATGTGACGGCTAACCGTGTATAAGATAAAATCTAATGTCGTTTATAAAATGTTGGTATATTAAAAATATAAAAATATCAGCCGCGATATTGAGTGAAAAGTATGATGCAAAATAAATATAATCATACTTCATAAATGTTTCTCATTTTACTTTTTTATTTTGTGCAAAATCATTTCGAATTTGAGACTTTGAACATACTTATTGAAAAATTTTCCCTTTTACATTAAAATGATAAATTCTTATATAGATAAATACTCTAAAACAAAAGAACATAAAATAGATTCATTACCATATTAGAAAAAAAATCAAATGTTATTTTACAAAATGTGACTTGAAAATATTGCAATAAATTCTTGCAAATACGAGTACAACAGTGAATATTCCGTTTTTTCTACTATGTATTTATTTTTTATAAATCTTCATATTTTCTATATTCTCTAAAATGAAAATAAAAACCTAAAGCGGAAAATGGGAGACATAGACAGTCCATTAAAAATCCAATTCAGAAACTTGTAATGCAGAAAACACTTTTTTTCTTTTACAGTTAGTTTAGTTATATCTGAGTCTCAAGATACATTTTATGAAATGTAAAAAGTAAAATAAAATATAGCATTATCTTATTCCCAATACTCGTGCAGTTTTAAATCAATTTTATCTTCATAGTGTTGTAGCAAATTTCGTCCACGTTCTATTAAATTCTTTTAAATTTCTAGCTCATTTTTTTCATAAACACAAATGACAATACATTAACAATATTTTTTACGTTCTCTTTTGTTGCATTATGCTCCATTTTGTTTCAATTAATAAGAAATTCAAGATTATATCAATCAACAATCATAGATTTATATTTGTTCAAACCGATTTGAAAAAGAAATTAATAAATTTTGTAAGTCTGTATGTTTATTTATTTATATGGACGCTCACATATAATTTTCAAACTGATTTACTCATAATATGTTTTTTAATTATTCATTTAAGGGAACAATAATAATTTAATCAAAGCAATTTTTCAGAGTGACTTGTGCTATAAAAGGCTCTATATAATCGGTTTTTCCTGTGAAGAAAAATTTAAAAATTAAACTATTAAAATGGAATCTCAATTATAGCAAGTTAGAAAATGCACGAAAAACTTCGCAAATTAGGTGCGTTCGTACTATAACTATTTTTATAGATATTTGGATTTTCATGCATTAGTTGTTAAACTCTTATGCAAAAATACATGAATGCAAAATATGATACGATTATATATCTTAAATTCAGTAATACGAAAATAATAAGACTCCATCTTACATAACACGTAAATAATATGGCAAACCTAAAATTATTATTACCAATTTAGGTTTATCATTGAATAGATAACATATGACAGAATTTAGTAGAATGAAGAAACCTTTTACTCTTACCTTTTTTTTAGTTCTGATCCGATTTGTATAAAATTTGAAATGATTCGACAAAATTCTTAAACAATTACATAAATGAAGTTTTAAACCATTTATTTAATAGATTTGCACTGTTTTATTCAGACAAGCGAACAGACTAGATGATGATTATAAGTGCATCACATTTATCTAAATACGACATTTCCCATAGATCATAATGCAATGGAATATTTTTGAGTGGCTCTGTAACTCAACTACAATTGTTACGTACTTTATTTTCAATGCATAAAATAATAGGTACAGAAAATCTCAATAACATATATCAATTACAGAGCAATCCAACTACATTTATTAAAGTTAGAGTGTGGACAATCGAGTTCTTAAACATTTTCAACTATGTTGTAAACTGTTAAAACGCGTAATAATTGAAACTTTACTTTCAGAAACTTATACCCTTTAGAATTTAATTCTTTTGTATAGACGTGTACTTTGCCTACTATCTTTACATACGTATATGCCGCTATTTAGCTAAAATTGAATTAAGACTAAAACACGCTTAAATATAGTGAAATTATACCTCCAAAGATTATCTTCCATAGATAGCCATGTATCTAATACCTTGCGTGGCCCTCTATATCTTTTTTTTTTACATTCTATTAATATATCTTGATTTACTAAATGCAGTTCAGCATAGAAATACATAATTTATTTTAAAAAACCCTTTAACCTACTTTCCTTCATATTCTGCTACCTGTGTTCTGTTTCTGTTGTGTTACCCTGTATTTGATCTACAGCATTTATACACACAATGCAATATGCAAAAATTTAGTTAAACTTAAAAACTCATATTGTAACTAAAAATGCACTTCTAGCAATCATTTTTAATGTACTGTATTTCGGTAGCAGTATAGTATCCAAATCGATTGTATGCCTCTGTAAATACTATGCACTTAATTTAGAATTACATTTATTTAAATAATGCTTATACTGCTGTGAAATCTAGAGTTTAGTGAAAGTACTAACATTGACATGAACGTGAAAGAGTGCAGCGCTGATTTTTTGCGGTCGCTTCAAACAATGCCCATAAAAGTAATGCCAAATTACCACGTTTAGTACAGGAATGGTTAACAAACGATTTCGCTTTTTAAGTTACTGACAGAGTTTTTGGCCTTTGCAAGCAATACAAAAATCTCTCTTAAGACAGGAATTGATAGATAAATATGCGAATTATTGTCTCTTTTCCATCGCTACAATTTAGAAGATTTTTTTATGAAACAAAACACTGTTTTTGAAGGGCAAGGTAAATATTCTCTCCTTACTAATTATATTTCTTTGCTACATTTTGCTGATACCAGGCTGTTTCTGTTTTCTTCATATCCGGGGGTTACTTCCACAACGAATTTCGTGAATCGTCTCTCATAAGTATTATCACGTGTTAGAATTTTTTTCTTAATATGAATAATAGAGATGTAATCACAAAGAAATCGTGTGTATGATAAATCCTTTGACAATATGCAAAGGTCTAAAAGACTTAAAAAGGCATTCACACAAAAAAGTAATATTTCAGAATAGACTGTACGAATCCCACAAAAAAATACAAATATAATATAGAATTTTTAACTTGTTTATTTGTTTATGATAAAGAAGATAAATTCAAGAAATACAATGGTGTATAAATAATATTGTTTGATTAGTATGTTCGAACTCTTAACTGAAATTTTTTTCGAAATATTTAATAGTTAAATAGAAACTTTCATGCAAAGCAAGGACTCTATACAGAAATTTTGAATTGTTGAAACATTGATAGATTGATTGGTTATTGCTGCTCTTATTTAAAAATTGTTATGAAATAGTATGCAAGTGTGTTTCTGGGAAGATATATTAGAGGAAACCGAAGGTGTAGAGTATTGGTAAAGAATTGGCTTATTTTCATTAATTTACAAAATATATGTAAGTGTTAGTTTCAAATCTCTCCTTATCCAAAAAATCATATTTTTAAAAATTAAAAAAAAATCTCTGGCTGAGTACATTGGTTTTCATAAACAGAGATTTTACAATGCCGGAAATAGAAATGTATTCTTTTTTCATTGATGCTCTTTTTTCGTTGCAAGTTCACTAACGGAATTAATTGATATTGGGAATTCTTTTTCCTAAATTTTGAGTGAAGTGAATTTTGAAATTCGAGAGAACACTTCTCATGTATTAGTTGCGATATTTTCAATGCTGTCAAATGGAGACTGTTGTTCAAAGTATTCAATTATTGCCTAGTAAATTATTTGCTGTGAAAGGTGATAACTACATTGCAGTAAAGATCAAAGGCTTGCTGGGAAATATGCAGACGGTCCTGAAAAAATAATCTCCTCATGACTAGTAAATGACTAGATTTCCGCTGTTTAAAAAAATAATACAAACAGTTTGTTCTATGAATATGTAAACCCGGAGCATATTTCACTGACTAGGTGACCTTCCCGTCTCATAGACGAGAAATCTCTACTTAGATATGTATGAAATTTATGGTTTTGTGGAACTACTTAAGGGACAGGGATCTATTTAACATTTAGGTTACATTTAGGTCAAATGCTCCATTAAAATGCCTGTGAGTATTAGGATTTTTCAAATAATAATTTAGTTAGATGGTAAAAAACAATCGATTATTATCAATCACATGGTTTGACTCCGTTTGTTTGACACATACCACCTTTATCATCTGAGCACTTAACTCATTTCAGACAGTATTAATACAGATCGAGATGTGTTTGGTACAACTTACTTGTTTTCATGATTAAGCAAAAATAATGCAATTTACTTAATACAATTTTTTGAAATATTTTTTTATTTAAATTATGCTTTAAAATTAAGTATTTTATAATAAAAAAATTCAAAACTCTCTATCGATTCGGAACTTTTGCAGCCAGAACAATCCCACTTGAATTAAAATAATGGCATTCTCTCGATCCCATTTCTTTTTAACTTCTTAAATTCAATCAGTCTACCTTGTCTTTTTAAAATCGATTTCAATAAAATAATAAAAACAAATTCCAGTAACATCAACCGTGCACTTCACTATTTCAGATTAAAATATATATAATCTTTTTAAATAAATGAGGAAAATATTCTATTACTAGTTGAATTTAAATAAGATTTACATTTTCGAATGCTTTAAAGGCGATTCTTTATAAAAGAAAATGCAAATTTTAATAAGAGCTTGTATGCAAAAATTAGTAGATGGAATTCAGAACTAAATATTATGTAAACAGGTATAAAAAATGCCATATTGGCACATATTTAAGATAAATTTCTTAATGGCTTTCATTTACAAATCAGTGAGGCTATATTTTACAAATATTTTCTATGTTTATTTTTAAAAATAAATTTTATTACTACTCAGCTTGAAGGGACATGGGACTAAAATTTTCACAAAATTCAATTTTTCTTAAAACAAATGATGAAATAAAACTTTCTTTGCACAATAAAATTAATTGCCAAAAATTGCGACACTTTTAGCTCTACATAAATGATGTCACGTACATTTTGTGTGAACAAGAATTGATGGAATCTATTAAACACAATTTTCTTAAAATGTTTTCCATTACGATTTTGTTTGGTTTTCTTATCTGTGCTATTATAAATGTAGGATATTTCATAATACTAATAAAATAGATTAATTATATAAGAACTACAATAGGGAAAATTAAAATTTAAAAACTTACATGCAATGAAATAATACCAAAAATAAATATTCAAAGAAGGTAAGTTACAATAACTAACTCATTTATTTCATGTAGCAAGGCTATCTGCCAGCATAAATTTTCAGGATCCATTCCGCTAATTTTGAGCAAAAATATTCGTCTCATTCAACTACAAAAGTTTAAGATTAAATAAAGAGATTTTTATCTGAAAATGATGATATTACATGATAAGAATTCGTCAGACATTTTTGCATAAGTGTGAAATACAGTACATGAGCTTCGCCAAAGTTTATTTGTTATATGTTACTAAACTTTATTAGACATAGCCTTTTTATTTCCATATAAAGTCTAACTTTTTAATGTGAAAAAAACTTTAGTTTCATTTGGCGATACATTATATTCCCTACATCATATATTTACATTATATTTCATACTGACATATTTACGCATACTCAAACAAATTAGGGGAGCAATGAGGGAAATTTTGTAAACCGTGCGAGACAGCCATGTATTGGCAAAAAAGGGATAATACACGCGTATCAATGCGAAACACAGATAAAAAGACGCAAAAATTATAATTAAGATTTATTTTTTTCTAATTTACTAAACATGAAATGATGATTTAGGGCAACAACTTGGCTACATGTAAATGAAAGTAAAAGTATTGTTTAAAAATAATGCAATGTTTTTAACATGGCGGGTGGTCTCTTCGAGCACCTAAGACTGATGCTCACCTGTTTTCCATGAATGTGATGATGTTGTCGATAAGGCTTTGGAGAATACTGTTCCACTCCTTAGGAAGAGCAAACTCCAAGTCTGGGACAGTAAATAGGGGTCCTGGTCTCACAGCAATACGTAGTCCGAGTTTGTCCCAAACATGCTCGATCGGATTCAGGTATAGCACGCTGGTCATTTCATAAGTTATATTATTTCATCTTCAAGCATATTTTTCACAAAACAACCTGTATGCGCTCTTGCTTCATCATGCTGGAAAACAAAACAAATATCTAATGGCTGCGACGTTAAATATGGCAAGACGTCGCAGTGTCTCGTCTTCATACTTTTGGGCCGTCAGAGTACCATTCCAAGTGATATGCAGGTATGTACGTCCACCTTCGCTGTTCCCACCCCATACCATTAAACAACCTGGTCTGTATTTTGACATTTCACGAACGAATGTGGGTATTTTTAGTGGTCCTTTTCCTCCATACCAAAACACATCGGATGTTATAATCCTGACTTAATCGGGACTCGTCCGTAAACAGCACTTGTCTCAAATCTTGTTGCTGTCCATCTCAATGTTCAGCACCCATTTACTTTGGGCCACGTGTCTTGAGGTTAACGGAGTGAAGGCAATTGGCCTACGTGCATAGATACCTCTCTCTTATAAAGCATACTACGTACTGTTTGAGTGGACACTCTTCGACTTTTGCCTAGAGCAACTGTCATTGCAGCTTAATAGCATTATCTGTTCTGTTTCGACGAATTTTTATACCGGTCATCAGTTGCTGTAGTGGCATATGACCGACCTTTCCCTGGTCGACGACTAACATTCGTTGTCTCTTGGAATCGATTTGACAGCCTTGCTACAACACTTCTGATTATTCCAAGAGCGCCCATGATATTTCCTTGTGTTTTCTCTGATTCAAGTCTACCTATAATACGCCATGCCATACATTCTGGCATGTTGTTGGTACATTTTCAAGTCATCCTTTCTAAAATAAAATAAATAAATAATATAAGCTGAGCAATCAAATTTCACAGTTAATACAATGAAACAGATGCCTTTCCAACATCCAAATTTCTACTCTTATGTAATTTTTTTTTTTTGGTTTTTGACGTCATGAACTTTGATTTGCATATGGCATTTACTTCTTCTGATTCCTGCAAGGCCTTAAATTATGGATGATTTATTTTACGCTACTTATCGGTGTCAGTTTTGTGCAATTTCGTTAAAACCATGTGCTCAACTATTTGACTTGAGCAGCGTATTAGATAAAATAACCTTGAAATTTACAATAAATTCCAATTATGATATGAGGTATTAAAATAAAGTTCAGAAAAGAAAGTTCACTTTTAAAATAGAAATATTAAAAAAAATAATTAACGAAACAATCTTATTAATTACAAAACAATAAGCTCATTTTATACAAAATATACCAAGTGTCATGTAATGCATAAAGATTAGTGTAAGAAAAGCTGTTATGTTAAAAAGAATATAATTTTAAAAATACTGTTTCATATTGCACGCTATATGGTCAAAGGTGAGCGGTCATTAGCAATTTTAAACGTTTTGTTAAACATCTATAATAATAAATGCAGAACAACTGAAATTACTGAAATATAAAATGTCTGAAACTCTAGATTTGTAAAAATAGTACAGGTCATATATTTCCACGAAGATTTTTTTCCGAAATGCCATATAGGACCGTCAACAAATTACAAAAGAAGGAAGATCTTTTGGATAACCCTGCAAAATTAATCGAGCAAAAGCGTTCAATCTGCATATTGTTATTAAATGACTTATTGTAATAAACTGTGTTCATTTGTATGAGGATAGCATGTATACTCGACGAGAAATTAAAGTTTTTATAAAAACAGTCAAACATTTTTTCAGGTTTTTTGCTAATTATTTGCAGAGTTCTTAGTATAAAAAACGTTCTTTTTAGAAAATATGACAAACAGCATTGTACGTCATACACCTGCAATCAAAATTAAAAAATAGTGGAGATTGTATGAAAAATTAGTACTTTTATTAAATAATGTTTCACTGCGCATACATGAAAGCAATCAAAATGTAACTTATATAAGGAGGTGGGTCAATAAGGGCCATTTTTTGCCCTTCAGCACCTAGACGTGACATATATTTTTTTCATTAGTATACCTCATAACAAGTAAGAAAATAATGATATCTTGGATGAAAGTTTAATAATTGATGAGAAAATAATATATACATTTAAGTAAACGTTATGTATTTTAACAAACATAAACACAATTGTCATTAGTTTTAATCCGTATAATCAGTAGTAAATACAACAATAAGTGTAAAATTAAGATAAATGGAGCTTACTAAGATTATTATTTCAATACATGAACACATATACATTTACACATACACATATACATTTTTTTCTTTTACCGGTAGAAGCGCACACTGAACTCAAATAAAATAATGCTCATATAAACCTTATAAAGAGTAGAATCAATGCATGTCAATATTAATTGCGTTCACCGAGCGCCTCTTAGTAAAAAATTAATTCAAAGACGCAAAAAACGTCAAAAAAGCAGAAAAAAGCCAAAACACTCTACTTTCGGGCTATAATTTCCATGAGTTACTATTTTACTTATCACGTAAAACTTATATTAAACAAAACTACATATCTTTAACTATACGAAGCCACAGAACAATCATCTGAATTCGAAACTTTTTTTCCCGGTATATGATGGGCGAAAAATAGCCCTTATAAACCCACCTCCTTTGTTAGCTAAATGTATAGAGCAATTTTTGTGAAAGTCCATGTATCC
The DNA here is from genome assembly GCA_964019185.1 of Maratus speculifer. Taxonomy (NCBI): domain Eukaryota; kingdom Metazoa; phylum Arthropoda; class Arachnida; order Araneae; family Salticidae; genus Maratus; species Maratus speculifer. The sequence continues at coordinate 192,550,012 of OZ025289.1, read as the reverse complement.
ATCGATTAGTGTCAATATAGAATACACAATATAGCATGTATTACTATATTTATCAGGCCCTGAATATATTCTACAGAAGAGGTAAATACCATGTAATGTATTAAAATTTAGTTAAGCTCAAAATTTACATCACAAAAGAAAGCATTCTATCCATTATTGCTAATAATTGAAATTGTAATATATTTTTTAGTGTGTCCCTGTGAATTAACTATAAATGTTATGTCCGTCATACTAAATAACAAAAATGCTTTAGTTCGTATAGTTAATATGCATCAATTTCATTATGTTTGAAATCCTATTTAGTTATTGAGTACGAGCAAACAACTTTCCCTATAGACCATTGTGTAAAAATTTCAGTTTATATATTCTTATAAACGAAATATAAAGGTTTCATAGCTCACTTTCTATAGGGAAATTCTATAGTAAACTTTTCTATACATATCAAGTACAGGGTGTCCAGCAAATAACACCAGGATTTCAAAATTAAATTTCTCAAAAACAAAGATCAATAGAATTATGCAGTAAACGGTTTGTTTATCAGGTAAGCTGTAAAAATCTTATACGAAAGTTTCGAATGGTAAATATTTTGAAAAAATTGTGATCTGATTGCAAAGAATGCTTCGATTTGACATTTTTCTTGCTTTAGATTGCTGCCAGAGAATATGTTTTTTGGCTTAAAGTGCCATGTTTCATAGTTTTTTTAAATTAAATTTTTGAAATTTCGAAATTCTAAAAATTTACTTCGAAAAATCTTTAAAATATTACATTGTAAGTTGAAAAATTATTTCTGTGCAGGCAATCTAAAACAAGAAAAATGTCAAATCAAAGCATTCTATGCATTTAGAACGGAATTTTTTCAAAATGTTCACTGTTTCAAATTTCTGTATAAGATTTTTACAACTTATCTAATGAAAAAACCGTTTACCGCATATTACTATCGGTCTTTGTTTTTGAGAAATTTAATTTTGAAATCAGGGTGTTATTTGCTGGATACCCTGTATGTGACATTCGCAAAAAAAAATTATGAGAATTGCCGCGCGGCAGATTAGACAAATAGATCTCGTAATTACGCAAATACAATACTTATTACATAAAATATTTTACTTGTGGGGGGATTTCATTAAAAAAAAGTGTTTTACATTAATGATTGGCATAATGAAGTGTTATATAATGAAGGATTATTATATTGTCATTCGATGCTTCCTTACTCTACAACAAATTTGTTGTATCTACCTCATGATATGATGCGAGACTTTTTTTATCAAATTTAATTAATATCCTTATTAATTTAAATTAAATTAATTAACCCTGTATAAAATTTTCAGCATAAAAAACACTTTAAAATATTTTTAGGAAGTTTTATCGACTTAAAAATAGATGACAATTTAAAGCAATCCCCAAATTATTTGTGTTTATCTAAACCTTTCAATTATTTTTAATATTGGTTTTTAGCACTTTCCAACGTGGTTGAAAAGTTCTTATGCATTTCGTTTGTCTGTCAGTCTGTCCATCTGACCGTTTGTCCGTCTGTCCGCCCTCTAACTCTCGTAAATATACTCGGATCGCCATGAAATTTTTAGGTGTTGTTGACATTCACCCTAGCACAAAACCTATTGAAAATGAAGTTTTTACCATGATTAGCTTATTTATAGGGATAATCAAAAGTTTACCGTTACATTACGGCCTATGGGAAAAACTCGTTTCAAATGAATTTTAACGGTGTTACATTGTGTGAAACACATTCAAATTTATATGCATTTACGACATGCATTAAAATATGCATTCTGTAAAAAATGGGGTGAAAAATAGCTATTATTCATTTACAAAGCCCCACAAAAGAATTCCATTACGTAATAGTAAAAGGGGAAATTGTGTGCAACAAATTTTAATTATATTAAACTATTTCCTATAGAATAAAATTCATACATGTAGCTGAGGCCTAAAATAAATTATATGATACAGTCATGCATAATATGAAGTGCATAGCATTTACAGGAATATACAAAATATTTCAAATAGTATATTCATTCCGAAGTATTGCACGTGTATCCGATGGTGGATGAATGAATTGCATTTGAATTATGATATGCGCGTTTAAGTTTCACTAAATCTATGCATATTATATGGGGTGTCTAAATACTATAGTTGATATACAGAGCTAATCAAAAGAGGTCGCGAACGTTTCTGAATATGAACTTAAATTTCTTAAAGGTGATTTTCCAATAAGTTATGCATTTTTACACTGAATTGCATTCAATTTACTAAGAAATGTTTGCAGAGTAGAGATAAAATGATATACAGTGCCACGCAAAGAATTGAATACATGGACGCCTATGAATGATAATTTCTAAGAATGTGAATTTAATAGTTTTAAGAGTATTTTAGTTTAAAATAAATTTTAGCTTATTACTGACGTGTGATAAAAGTATAAGGTAAACTACATGGCTAAACAAAAGTATTCAAGTATGTTTACATCGGTTAGTATAAATTGAAAGAGAAATTTCAACTTGCTAGACATTTTCTTGTTAAACTAAATTTTCTCATTATATGGTATATAGTATATCAACCGACAGATCAAATACAGGGCTGTTCAAAAGTATTGCGATACATATTTCGCTGTGTACAGTAACCTTATTTTGCTAAATAACGAAGTTTTGTTAAAGATTTCATTAAGTGTTGGAAAGTGCTTCATAATCTAAGCTTAACGCATGATTTTTTTACTTGTTTTTTATATTTTTAAAAGTAACAAGTATGTAGTAATCTAAGTATATAATGATTAGAGGTTTTGCTTTTCAAATTTATTATTTTTATAAATATATTTAAAAAAATTATTAATCATGTATGGAATCTGCAGCGCAAAAAAAAACTTAAAAACACGTTCAGGCAGTTTTATGAACTTAAAAAAGACGAAAATTTAAATCAGTCCTGAAGCATTTGTGTAAAACTAAACCTTTTTATTATTTTTAATATTATTTTTATTCATATTATTAACAAGTAACACGCTTATGGCAACTACTTCATGTTATGACTAGAGGCTTTTCTTTTCAAATTTAATTATTTGTTTAAGTTACATTAAATTAAAGTTGTCAATGATGTATAAAATTTGCAACATAAAAAAAACTTAAAAGCGCTTTCAGACATACTTTGGTCAACTGTAAAAAACGGATATTTAAAGCATTTCCCCAAACAATTTATGTGTATCTACACTGTTCTTACATTTTTAATATTGATTTTTATTCATATTATTAATTTAAAACATTTTTTGAGTTAAATCAACATGTCAAAAGTTTTCATACGTCAAAACTTCTTTGTGTACAATTTTATTTGCATTATTTTATCTCCATATCAAATAACAATCTAGAAAAGACAACATCAAGGATTCTTAAGATTTATGATGTATTTTATTGTGAAAAGCTGCAGGTTTTCTAAACTGACAGTTTGAAAACTAGCAATAGTTGGATTTTAGTATAAATAGTTTGTATTTTTTTACAGATAAAATAAAACTCTCTTCAAAATAAACTGACCGACTAATGACTTCTGTTGAATAATTGGCCACAATAATCATTTTATGAATAGGAATTTATTTAAACAATGTCCTTTACTATTTTTTTTTCCAGCTATAATACTGAATGATTATTTGTTTTAATTTTACAGGGAATATTTTGCTATAGATACATTTAAGTTTAATAACCATTTTCATCATTTGTATTTCATTATACACAGCAACCGATGCATTTTAAAGACCAAAATTATTAAGCAAATTATATTTAATTTCCTTATTTGCTAAAGCGTCCATGTTTCTTTCGGAAGAAATATATAGAAAAAAAATAATATTTGTTAGTGCAATTTACCTTAAAAAACTAACGTTACAGTAATTATAAAAGCTGTCATCAGTTCCATCTTCAGTTAACTTCGTTAATCTATAAAGTTTTTTCTTACTGGTATATTTTAAAAACACATGCGAAAAAAGAAAAAAAAATTGAAGAAAATTCATGTACAAAGAAGCGTATCAAATATTAATTCATATCCGAAACACTTCTGCCAGATTTCGAAAATATTTTATTATATGCACATTTGATGAAACTATATAAATCACGTAAAATGTGCAAACCCTTTCTTTCTTTCTAACCGATGGCCAGGCCCCTACCTGCCGAGTTATCTCAGCTTAACGGGTTAGATACCTGGTATCGGGGCGGTCGACCGCCTAATTGCCGCGTAGCGGCAATAAACCTGATTTCTTTGCTACGCATGCCATCATTTCTGCAGTACTTGCTTGTCGTTGAGCATACTTTGTTTCGCCTGTTTGTTGTTTGAACTGTAATTGGCTTCGCAAGATGGTCTCGTAATTTAGAGCCTTGATCAGATGACGAGACCTTCACCTGGCAAGGCACCTCCAGAGGTATAATTCACAGGTAACTTGGAGGACTTTGCACCCACGAGGATTTTACATGCACCAGGCGCCATTAGCGTACATGATGTAATTTTTGCCGGCAAAGTGGCGAACCACTAAGACAAGTACCCGGGTCGGCTGTTTAGGTTAAGTGCTTTGTTGATAATCTTTGTGGTTTATTGCACATTGGGTTAACTTTGTGATTTGTTGCCGCACACCTTGTACTCATCTTACCAGACGAAATGGGACTGGATGTTTTTGAGCCTAAACAATGGTACTGAACTTAGCTGAGTGTTGGAAAAATTTTGAGTGAAAAAAAAAAAAAAAAAAAAAAAAAAAAAAAAAAAAAAAAAAAAAAAGGCCGAAAAGTTAAGTCGTACCGCTGATGGAGGAAAATTTTTGCGCCAAATAGCAAGGCAAACGAGAGCGTTGCAGAGAGAGAGACAAGAACCCCTTTCTACCGTACCCCACCGAGAAAAACTGGCTCCCTGGGTTGCCCCATTAGAGCGGGTCCGGTATTTTGTGCGGACAGAATCCTACTGCACCAAATAAAGAGGCGAGCTGTCAAAAATAAATAATTAAATAAATAAAAATTAGTAATAATAAAATAAAAAAATAGTTAAATAAAGAGTTAAAAAAATTTAAAATAATAAATAAAAAAAACTTAAAATAAAAATGTGCAAACCCTTAAAAAGTTAGTAATAAAATTGTCTTTTACTACTTTTATATTTTAGTTTTGTTGTCAAATATATTAGCTTTATTCCTTTATCAAGCATTACCTCTGACAATAAAGTTCGGTGAATAGTCCTGTAGCATTAATGTAGATGAAATATTAACGAAAGTTACCATACCATCCTTCAAAATAGTCATCTCCTATAAATAAGCACCGCTGAGATCTGCTATACATGTCCTAGGAAATTCGCAACAAGTCTTCTTTTGGGATGAAGTTCCAAAGCTTCGTCACGTTTCGTTGGATGTCAGCAATATGGTCAAATCTCATTCAAAGAGAGTTTGAGATGTGAAAATAGGAAGAAGTCTGGAGGATTAACATCTGGGGAGTATGGTAGGTGTTCAATTAGCACCATCACTCATGACTTTCTTTCGGTGTCTTGCAAAGCTTAAAACCAAATTTTAAGCTGATCTTTTATTCGTTTATTTTCCTGTTCTCAGTTAAGAACCAACACACTGAATATGCACTTAGTAAAGCACTTCTTACACAGAACATAAACGACGCTCAACTGAACAACGGTGGAGGAAGATGGTCTACATTTGCCTCTATGCAGGTGCAGCGTTTTGTTTCCCAGGTGTTGCCAGATCGATCATGCTGAATTCATTCACCGAACTTTATTGTCAGAGGTAGTATATCGCAAACATGTAGATGCTTTAACCCTTTGACAAGCGCTGGTCTATTTTACATCCCACCTAATTTTAATTCATATTTGCACCAGAAACTTTTAATTAAATTTCCTTTTTATAACTTTGGTGAAGAGGAGGTAAAAAAAAAAAAAAAAAAAAGTTTTTCTTTATTTTGATTTTTTTTTTTTCAAAATTTCCGGTGAGAATTCATCATTACAGAAACAAAACTGCTCGCCTCTCAAAGAGTTAAATAAAAATTATGTAAATATTCTATATTGCAAAAAGAAAGGGGCGGCAGAAGGAGGGGCTAACAAATTTAATTAAAGTGAATATAGAATTGTACGGTTATACTTGTATTTTTTTGCTGTACTTCTTAAATTTATACAAGAAAATTACAAATTTTTGCCATACTTCTATATAAGAAACCTAGAAGCCAAAGGATACAAGTGATAACATTTAAATTTGGAGCAAATTGCATCATACTAATTCAGCATTAATAATAATTCAGCATCTATACTTAGTGACTAAAGTAATATATAAAACTGCTGTTTATCTCACAGAAGTCTTTGAACTCTTATTTTAATAACTATGGAAGAAAATTGGAGTATAATATTTTAAAAAATACATAAGTAAAGATTAAAGAGGTTAAGCAATTTAGTAATTTAAAACTCTTAAGCAGTTAACTTTTAGAATGCAGCCTATGATAAGAAAATCACTTATATATATATATATATATATATATATATATATATATATACATATATATATATATATATATATATATATATATATATATCGTTATAGATGGATAGCGTTATTTCCTGATAACCTATTCACTTAACTCAGTTGTTTTAATTTTATCACTTGCATCCATTGGATTATGGGGTTCTCATATATCAAGTGTTTAGAAGTCATTAAATCAGTTAAGTCCTAAAAGCAGAGTAGTTAACGAGATAAGCCACATACCAAATATTATATCTAAAGGGAGGTATGATACACAGAAAGAGGGGACTAGGTCCATCTTTTTTCTATTTAAAAAATCTACAAATATTAGTTTTTTTAAAATTTAAAATAAGTTTTATAATGTTAAAAACGTGTTGTTTTATCTATTTTGTATTAAATGTCAAAACCAATTTTAAAAAACAGTTCACGACTTTTTTTTTATAAGAAATTCTTTTTCAACGACAAAAGTCTTAATCTTTTAACCGCAAATGGTGTAGAATACATATCATTAAAAAATTAGATTTTTCTTTTCGACAAAATGGTTTTCTAAAGAATAATATTTGTATGCCTCAGTTTTTTCAAAACTGGACGGATAAATACAATAAAAGTTTTGCAATTTTCAAATTTTTTGCTGTTTTGAAATTATTTGGAAATTAAATTTTTCGGTTATTTTAAGTTGTCTTTCATATTTTCCTCTTTCCGTTAACATTAAATACTGTTACAGCACAATTGTACACAAAACTAAGTACAATATACTGACTAAGAAATATTTTTATAGAAATTGCTCCATTCTTTTTTATTCTTTCTTACTGGAAAACCTATAAGACAATCATTACAGAAGGAAGAAATTGATATCATTATTCAAGAGTACGTGGAACATTTCGACAAGTAAAATATAGCTAATTTTGCGGAATATTTAACATAATGTATTTTAATAAATATAGAAATAGAAATGAAAAAAAATGCAGTAAATATATACATCAGAGTCCTTATATAAATCAAATAAAAATATTTTTTATAGATAAATTGGTTTCAAAAACAAACATTTTTCATAATTTTTGAACAATATGTCTATAAGTTAAATACACTTTTCTAAAAAACTGTTGAATATATCACCTCAAAATTTGCTGTGATGTCAGAAAATATACTGGTTGAGAATAAAAAAGAGCTATTTTCATTTTGGCTTAAAAAAAAATGTAAAATTAAAAATATTTTACTACTAGGTTGAGCAAAAAGTTCCGGGAAATTTGAGAAAGTTGCGTTGTTATGCGCAAATTAACAACAAAAGCAACAAGGACTATTCTTCAAAGTAGAGACCCGCATAGTCCACGACTCTCTGCCATCGTTCTGTCAGATTCTGGATTTGCTGAATGTACCATGGCGGATCCTTGCATTGGAAAAACTCTTGACATGTTTCTTCAACTTTATTCTTTAAGAATCGTTTGACCTTTTCTCCAATAATGCCAAATCAACACACGCAAATAATACTGTTCAATCGGCATTTTGGAGCCAAAATTCCTGAACTACTATAGTTATACCACCAGTACGCCTACATACGACACAAATTCTGATAATTGTTAGATTAAAAAATTTCCTAGAACTTTTAGCCCAACCTAATTAAAAATGTAAAAAAAAATATTAAAAATCTTAAAAATACATCTTTCGATATTTTAAGAAATTTTTTACTCAGGCCTGAAATATTAGGTATTTTTAAAGAAACAAATTAGATACTCAATTTTGAAAGTTTAAACATTTTGCCTAAAATAGAATTTTAAAATAGTGTATCAAAGCATAAAAAACACATTTCGAAGAAAAGACAAACTATATATATATATATATATATATATATATATATATATATATATATATATATATATATATATACATCTACAGTGTTTAAAATATATTATTTTAAAATCTTCCAGCACCATAAACCTTTAGTTCTACGTTTTAGGCCGATAATTAAAAACTCAAAAATTTCAGCCATTTTATGTTCAATATGCCCGTAAAGAAGCCAAAATATCATTCAAGGACTTTCTTCTGTTACACCTCCATGCATTCATGATGCGAAGGGTATACAAGACTAAAGATGCATTTTTCGAAATAATTCATTTCTTCAAATTTTAGTACTACTTTCGTTTCAAACTTTTGATTGTCATTATCTCTATCGTTATTATTTTTGATGTAGCTGATGTTTTGGTTTATTTTTGTTATTACTATTTTTGATCTTGCTATTATTATTATTTTTTAATATACCAATAATTATTAATACGGATACTCATTTTAGTCTAGCATATCATATAGACCAATTGTTGATTTGATGACAATTATGAACATAAAATGAATAATATCCTTAAACTGTTTCGATGAAGGTGCGTCGTCAAAGTTTCTTATTTTTCTAAAATTTTCTCTTGAATCCGAAAGTTATTGTTTTTTCTTTGTTTAGATTTAATCTACGTCTGAAATCTTGCAGGAAAGCGTTAAACTTTACGGGATTTAAAACTCAAATATACAATCTTGTGCTCTTTTTTTCCATGTATTCAAAATTCTGAGACATGTGAAATTCATTTTATATAAAATTGATTCTTGAATATTCATAAATTTTATAAATTATCAGATGCATTACTAGAATCCAAAGGACATCACACTTTCTAAATTTAAGAACAACTTCTAGTAACATAATATTTCCATAAAATCTTCAATACTTAATTTTCCATTTAAAAATGTACATATTACAGAAGCTGGAAATTATTTAAACACCATGAAAGAAGCAACTTTACAAATATTTATTATGTAAATCTATTCTCAATATTTAATTCTAGTGTTAAATTAGCGAATGTTCTGTTTACGAATTTAAAACTCTCAGTAGATTCTTATTTTCCATCTTCAATAATAGATGTTCTTCTCAACGCTTTGATAATTAGTCTCTGTGGGCCCTTCTGTATAATCCATGATACTCTAAAGTACAATCTTAATATATTTGAAGTTCAGACTTTGAAATTTAGAAATGAATTTTGAAATTCGAATAAGGTATTGCTTTCTATTGTGCATGAACATAAAATGCATCATTTATATTTATTATCATTTATATTTATATTTCTTTAAGATTTTTTTATGTAAAGTTTAAAATAACTATGCTTATTTTTATTTCATTTATTTTATTGTTTGATTATAAAAAAATATATTGTGTTAAAAAGATATACGAAGATAAATTGAGGGGTTCACACCCTTAATAGACAAAGTCTATTTTGAAAAACATGATGTTTTAAAAATACATAAATTTTTTTATCCATTCCCATAGTGAAACTTAATCGCACCGGTCTTCAGAATAGTTCGGGGTATTCTTAGAACCTTCGATTTCTTTGCGTAAATACAGGTTAGGTTCCCTTAAAAAGACTCTCTCGGAGCCACCCCTCTTTGTGTCCATAAGGAACAATTTGCCGTCATAAAACAATAACAACAACTCCCATAGTGAATCAATTCTTTTTTTCACATATTCTCGCATACATTAAAGTGCAGACAGACATAACCACTACTTGCGGTTACTCATCGGCGTGTTTAATGTTCGCAGACGGGGTGTACTTTCCGTATAATTACTTTTCCATGTAAAGAAACGAAAACTTCAATGCAACTGCAAGACAGCGAAGTAAACCTTTCCCTCAAGTAGGGTTTGGCTCCTTATCTCCTGATCCCTCTTCCAGCATTTTATTGTCAATAAACCGCAGAACGATTAAGAATAAAAGATTTCCTAGAATTCAGTTGAAGTCGGGCAAAACACGCATGTGCCCTAAACCTTAATCCGTTTCTAGACTTGGTTTAGTGTGAGAGTGGAGAAAGCATATTTTATGCACCTTCTAATTAAACTCTCTCTTTCTTACTTACTTTATTTATTTATTTATTTATGTTGTTAAAAAATAGATTTGTTCTGTTACGGCTATGAACCCTCAATTAATAATTTTTTTTTTTTTTTCTATGCAACCGTTTCAATGCTTTCACTGCCAAATACAATAGAGAGTAATTGTTTATCGATGATACTTTTTAAAAATATTTCATTTTTAATACATTAGCCGGGAAGACCGGTTAGCTACTCTTGGTTAAAATTAACTTTACGTTCAACTCGATGTAAAAATAAATTCTCGCTGTAACATTTCTATGGAGTACTTTATTTTATAGACGAATTATTTCCACAATCAACCAATATTACATATTTTTAAAATATTACATTACTCACGCATTTGAAATGAAAGAATATCCTTCCAAATTAAATGTTACTATACATTAAGAATTAAGCAGTATGAAAACAAATTTCAATCGTTTCGATGATTTCTAAATCTTTTTTCATGGCGTAAGATTTACTATCCAACTTCAGAGACGTTAGATTTCTGAAGAAATACATAAGTGTGCAGATGTTGGATTGATTGTAAGAAATCTCTATGTACCTGATTGGTTTATAGTTGTTTTCGAGAACGGTCTAATCACTGTGATTGGTTGAATCATATATCTGGGCACACCTTTGGGGAATTTTTAGAAAATTTCTTCATTTTCTGACAGACTTGGTTTTCGCAAATATTTCAAACACAGACGACATTATATCATTTGGAGCCAAGCATTTGTTGAGAAACTTCTATGTACCTTGATTATTTGAACTCTGTTTTATGAACAATCTTTAGACTCTGAATTGTTGAATTATGTATCATGACATCTGTTGGAAATTTATACAAAATTCCTTCAGATTCTGACAGGCAATTTTGTAGCTAATGAGTATTCCTCCAGGTGTTAAAAGGCAATTTTGTAGCCAAAGAATATTTCTTCTGTTTCTAAAAGGCAATTTTGTAGTCAAAGAAAGTTTCTTCGAACTCTGAAAGGCAATTTTGTAGCCAGCATCACAACTTTCATATTCTAAAATGCAGTTTTGTTCCCAATAAAAGATTCCTTCAGATTTTTAAATTTTGACACCAAATTTGGTGATATTTTTATATTTTGCGCCAAGAATGTGTTTTGGTATTAGTAATCTATACGCGCTTTCTCCCCATTAAATCATGCAATGTCGCTATTATCGAAAACTTATAAAAGCCAGGGTTCAAAACTGGGTCTTTGATTCACCGCATTAACGTTGCTCTATCTGAGTTTTCAGGAATGAGACGCCTATTCTGGCACCCCTAATTCTTAAATGCTGGTAAGGCTGCAATTGCAACTCAATGGAATAACTTCCATGGACATTTACATTCATTTTTCTCTTGAGGCAAAATAAGACTCCAAATTAATACTGCACCGATAATACATTATCGTAATAATAATAATACATATTCTACAACTCAAAGGTAGGAACTTATATTATAAATAAATATTTTGCTTAAGACATTACTTTATTAATAAAACACTTAAAACATATTAAAAACTGACATGTTTCTCCTCTTTTTTCCATTGAGTCATCTTCAGAATGTAAACAGAAAATTTTTAAACACAATGAAGATGAAAATTTGGCATAAATAATTATTCAATTTCAACTAAATATATTACTCGCTCTTTATTTTCGACATCGTCCGTGTCCTAACTAAGTAATTATCCTGTAAACCATCCAACCATTCAATCCATATACCCGTGACCCGAAAAGATAGCGAATCGTTATAAATATGTGAACTTTTTTAATAAATTTCAATAGAATCTATGAATAACTTTAAATAAAAATTAGATTTGTAAATTTATCTACTCTCATTAAAAGTATGTATTGAGACATACAAAGTGTTATTTTTAGTTTTTGACTGATATTTCGAAGAATTTTATAATTCTTTATAACATCCATTTACTTGTTCCAAAATTTAATGTATTTACATTATCTTCATATTTATTTTGAATGCCGAAAGATGGTTATCTTAAAATTTATGATTGTTGATTTGATGGGATCTGCCCTAGATTTTCCATTTGAACACTTTACTCAAAGAACGTGTTGATTTATATTTCGTAGATATTTTTCGGCTTATGTTGTTTTTGCATGTTAAATCATACGTTATTTAGAAATATTAATAGTCAGTATTTATGCGTACGTTATCATAGTGTTACGTATATCAAGTTTCCATAAAATATAAAATGTATTATCCTATGTGATTTAACGTGGAAACGCTTCTTACCTCTATGTGAAGTAAGCACTACATTTATACTAAAGCTCTTTCTAGAAGATATTTATGTTTAAAATTGTTTTATGTTCTTATTACCTGTGCGTTAAAATATAATTATCCCGTCCGCGTAATCCTTGGAATAAAATTTACCCCAATTGCATTCTGAAGCTAATCTATAATTGCAAGCCATATGTGACGAGTTAAAATATATATTTCAACTACCACATAAGAAATTCTTTTGCGAAAAATGTGCAGCCCAAGTTTCAGAAAACCCAGGTAACGTACTTTAACTGGCCTTAACATTTTCAACTCTGTTGGAATAAGTCACAAAACTATGATACTTCAAATTTCTTCTCTTCATTATGACCTAATTACGTGATAGTAGATACATTATTACACACTTTCGTCATGTAAATGCTACATTTATAGCTCAGATGAATGAAACTAGAGCTAAAGTTCTCAACATCCTTAACAAATAACACTTAAAATAGCAAATAAAGCCTTTATGCAAAAAATGATAAAAGATATAAAACCAACGATTATAAATGCACAAATAAAGTATAAAAAGGTAGAAAACCGCTGTTTCGAATCTACTATCGAGATATTCTTCATCAGTGCAAAACTCAGCAAGCTAGAAAAAGCAAAACTCAGCAAAGAGACAGGGAAACGGAGGCTTATATAACCTCTACGGGAACGATCCCACCTAAAGATTTTTAACCAATGAGAAGAAAGCAGCCTGAACTTTTGTTTGTTTTCCGGGAGATGTCGCTACTTGTCTACCCAGTTGTCCAGGCTGCTTTTTTCTTATTGGTTGCTTGTCCTTAGGCGAGATCGTTCCCATAGCGGTTATATAAGCCTCCGTTTCCATGTCTCTTTGCTCAGTTTTGCTTTTTCTAGTTCGCTGAGTTTTGCGCTGATGAAGAATCTCGATAGTAGGTTCGAAACAGCTGTTTGCTACCTTTTTATATTTTATTTGTGCATTTTTAATCGTTGGTTTTCTATCTTTAAATAATACTTAGTTATGTTAGCCAGACATAGTCCGGGTATCTCAGCAGGAAGATCGTTGGCATGTCAAGTCAAGATACCAAGATTCGAATCAAGGTCGTTTATCATTTTCATTCTTTCAAGATAAACTTCATCCATGTTACCCCCAACCTTGAATATGAAGCATCTCTCAGTAATTTTCAACGTAGTTTTTCTACACTTTCTTTATCGATTTTATAAAACTCAACTCTTTTTAATTAAATATCTTAAAAGAATAATTTCGTAGAAATATATTAGATTTAAATTTTGTTTCTATTCTTTCAATCTTTAGTTTGAAAATACTTGTTTTATTAAAAATAACATAAAATGATAAATAAAGTATTTAAAAAGTTATTTCCATAAAATTCCATCTGTGTGAGATAAAAACCTTAATACAATTGAATTTACTAAATTATTTTATGCGTTTATTCAGACAATAACATTAATTTAATTTTAGAAAAAGAAACGAAATCCAGAAAAAAAAATCATTTTAAAAGCAATTGCGACTCGACAGGGAATTTCTGTGCATCATATGCTCAAACACTTTAGTGATTGCATTCAAAAGCAATTAATTAAGCTAGTTCAAGACACGATTTGTCTGGAATTTTTAAGTTTTGAATTTTATTGTACGAATTGAAATTACACTTGCGTTTTTTAATTAAGAGTACTTATTGATTAAGTACTGGAGGCATGAACTTGTTTTGATATTCACTTCGAACATTTCACATTGAATACGAATAGGAATATTAATTTGATTATTAATTTAACTGAGCAAATTTTAATTATATAAAAAATATCCTCCAGAATGAAACGTCTTACAAGGAAAGGGCCAACTTTGATAATCACAGATATTGATTATTTTCATGTATGTTGTAGGGCAGAGACCCCCTTAGTCTCAGTCAGGTTCAATGGATTTTATACAACGCATTCTTTGTTTTTGAGAAACATTGGGGTTCAATATTATGACAAAATTTAAATACTAAATTTAAAACCAAAGGGTATGCATGATCGTGGCTTGTTTGGCAAAGAAGTTGCTCATTGCCCACTGGGCCCGTTATCGATGATCGGTCACGCTGTATTTGTTTTTCACATTTTTATGTTTCATAATTTATAATGTAATTATCTTTATTGCCGAAACGTCAGTGAAGGCTTACTTTGGAGCCACGATTTTTTTTTCTGCCTGTCTGTCTGTTCCGCGATAAGTGACACAAAAAGCATTCCATTCGCTTGAAATTAAGTGGGTATGTTGGAGAGTCACTGGGATTAAGCTGTATGGTTTTTTTGTTAGCTTTGTTTCATTCGTTCGGAAAATTTAGAATATTTTATTTTGCGCAATAATGCTTTTCTACGGCAAATCCAATGATTTTCAAATCTTTTTTCCTTGAGAGAAAATGACACATTTGATTAATGGAATTCAATGATAAATGAATACTAAAATTTACCAGTTAAATTATTCGTTTTGTTTTGAAATTTTGTCTACGCATTTGTTAGATTTTTAAAATTATTACTGTAAATTTTGGAGATTTTTATAAATGTATTCCAATAATATAAACTAATTTGTTTCAGAGATTTACTTATTTCAAATGTATTTATTTCATTTTCTTTATTTTTTCTTAATGGTTGCTAAGCAACCATTCATTTTAATCCTTATCCTTATAATGTTATAAATTTGAAAGTGTGTACGAAAATTTAAATGAAGTCAACATCAAAACAGGTGAATCAATCAATGTCTTTGTATCGTTGCGTATAAATATAAAATAGCCCAGAAAAGAATATAGGCTATGTTTTATTAATTTTATTCAAATATTTTCCGTAATAATTCAAAATTTTCTTAATTTTCATACAGAATCAATAGGAATTTTTTTAAATAAAATTTAATTAATTTCCTTTATCGTTGCCAAAAAAAAAATCAAAATTTAGAATAATAATTTTTCAACGGCAATAAGTTTCAATTGAGCAATTTCCATTCGAAAAATTAAACTAAGAAAAAATAAATAAATATGACATCAGAATTAAAATAAAAATAGATATAGTACCTTTCGTTAAATATTAAACACTGATATTTGGTTCATTAATAAGAATTTTTCTGACAAAAATGGGGACATAATTAGAAGTAAAAGGAATAAAAAAGAATATTTTTAACAACTATTTCACTTGGTAAAATATGACGTGAAATTTATTGTTTTTCATCTGTCAGTCTGTTCTTCTGTCTGTCTATCTGTTCCGCGATAACTGCCTCAAAATACAATCAAAAATTTTTTTTCAGAAACAAAATTGTAAAATTCTAGATTACCGAGTTCACACTTACAAAAGTTCCTGATACTTTAGATTTAGGTGTTTGTGGTTGGCAGGCACGTAGAAACATGAGGATAATGAAAAATGTTTGTTCAAACTGTTACTTATCCTTATAAATCAAAATGTATAAAGAAATGCAAGATATGTAATAACCATTAGCACAATTAACAGAAAGTTACAAATTTAAATTTAACGAGACTACGGGGGTTCAGGGGACTCAGCCCCCTGAAGAAATCCGCTATGTTATAATAAAAAAACAAAAGTAATAGATAATGAAAATTTCAGAATATCCTAACATAACTAAATTTTTTAATTTGACGCTTTTGATGGCTGAAAACTTCTTATTCTTATTTTATTCTCATAAATAATTACGTAATTTGAAAATCTTAAATTACAGTTTCCAGGAAGTTGAATATAACCCAAAGTGTGTTTAAAAAAATATGTGCGAAGCTGACGTTGAGGCTCCTGATCTGCAGACTTACTAGTTAAATAATGTTAATATCATATATTAACTACAATGCTAGCACATTTAAAATTTCATCTGGCATTTTTTATTTTTAAATCTTTTTTCTCATCAATTAAGGAGATTTGAAAAAAAAATTCAATCTCTTATTGAATAATAGAAATTCCCAAAATTGTTGTAGTGCTATCTATTTATAGTAAAATAAAACATTTTCAAGTAAAAATAAAAATAAATATGGGAAGAAAATAAATATTATGTAAAATTAAAAAAAATTAATAAAATAATTCAAACAGAAATTGTACGTTTTACAAAATTTAAAAATGTTTAATATGCAAAAAGTAGGTTGTAATAATTCTTATGCTTACTTTTAATATAATTATGTTTATGAATTTAAAAACAGAGTAATTTTATCATCATATTGGCTTCTCTTGTTAAACCAATACATAAATATTGTTTTTTCAAAAACACGAGTTCACACAACTGTTTAATATTTTTGCATTAATAAAAAATGTGTGAAATTCATTTTATTAAAAATTAAAAAAAATTACAGTTTTGCAGTTGTTTATATTTCATATAACTATTTAGTTACAAATAAAAAAATACATAGGTTAAAATTAAAATTGATATAGATTATAATTTTAATTCACAGTGAAATTATTAAATTACAATTACAAGTATATAAATATATGTAACATAAAATGAAAAAGAACAACACAAAAGGAGCGCATTCCGTCTTTGAACCCGTACTCGCTGGATATGACCACGTACACCCTTTCTTTTCAAAGTAAGTATTTAACTTGTATCATTATATTAGACCCCCCCCCCCTGTTTCTCAAGAACTAAGGAGCGTTGCATAAAATACATTGAACCTGAGGCTGAACCTCTGCCCTACAACATATATTAATATAATCAAAATCTGTTATTATGAAAGCTGGCCCTCTCCTTCTTAGTACTAATAATTTATACAGCATGAAGATCAGTATTACAATACATACAGTACAATAAATAAATAAATGAGAAATGAGGGGAATTAAATTGCTATATTTAAAATAAATAGATATTTGATGTAATTTATTTAATTTGTACAGAAGCAAATATAATTAAAATCTTTGCTCTGACATATAATCGCAAAAATACTACGTTTAAATTTTTTTATATTTTTATTCATCATTATTATTCACTGCTTCACCTATTTTATATATTCTACATTATTTTTAAAATTGCAAATATCTGTTTCGTATTCAGCATATAAAAATTTAGCCTTAGATTATATTTTGCAAAGCGCTCATCTTTGCAGAAAAATTGAGCTTCTGCCGTTCAGAAAAATTAAAAAATCCTATTTTTTATCAATTCAATATTTTATTAATCAGAAAGATGAAATTTTTTCACGGGAACGCCCAGAAAAGATTTAGTTTCCCATTCTGAATATATTATTTTTATATTGTATTTAATCTTTAAATTCTCAATTGATTTTCCTGCTGGCCCTTTCTGAGTCCGTTTCTCTGGCTTTAGTAGATACAAACTGCTGGGTGAGGCTTGTCAGTGCTTAAACCATTTGGTAATAGTCCAAGAGCCAACCACACAAAACCCTAAGTCATCGAACACAAGAAAAATTCCTTTATTTTGTGGAAGATTAGTAATAAGGGAATCTAATCATCCATGTCTGCCGGAAGCGAAGTCTTGCATAAGCCAAAAATAAATACCACTAGTGTTTGACTCGTAGATTTAGCGTTATGTTTTCCTGCACCGAATATTCCATGTTTTCATTTTTAATTGTACGGCAAACACAATTTTAAACATACGAGCGAACTACTTGTGGTGTCAATTTTCGGCTTATGCACCACTTCGCTTCCGGAAGGTATGGATGATTAGATTCCTCTATTATTACTCTTCCATAAAATAAAGGAATCTTTCTTGTGCTCGATGACTTAGGGTTTTGTGCGGTCGGCTCTTGGACTATAAGCCTCTCCAACCAACAAGGAAGGTCTCCATACGGGCATACTCAGAAAAATCTGAAAAAATTACAGAATGTTCTTCTCATATAGTTATATATGTTTATAAAAAAAATTTCGGCGGAATCTCCTTATAATGTCCGTAAAAAAATAATAAAAACTTCGTTTATTTGGCGATTTATCCCCGGTTGGCGAAAAAACGAAATTTTGAAAAATACGCTTTTACGCTTCGAATACTTAAAAAAAAAAAAAACTTTCTATGTTCAATTTACTTAAATAAGTTTAGTTTAAGTAATTTTAGTTTTTCATTTTTACTTTACTTTAAGTGTAATTTTGTCATATACGTTTATATGTACTTATAACAAAATGAAATTAATATATTTTATGTGTTTATCATTTAAAACACAATTTAAATTGATTAAAATTGTTCCAAATTCAAAAATACACTGCTGAAAATCTGCTGCATTTTGTTGTAACGCATTCCCTTGCTAGTATAAAAAACGGTTACTTGGCCGTGAAATGGAGCTTTCTCATTGGTTGGAATAGCGATATTATATACAAGCGGTGGAGTGCGTTGCAAATGCAGCAGATTTTTAACAGTGTATGACATGGTCAATTCACCGTGCTATGGAGCATTCATTCTCATTGGTCAGAAGAGAGATATTCTATAAAAGTAGTGGAGTGACGTTGCAGTAAATGCTGCGGATTTTTAACAGTGAAGTCAATTAAAATCAATTTTCAGATTCGCTAAAATCGTCTGCTTTTGACGAGGAAATGCACTGCTCGCCAAATCCCGCGTCGCTTTCAGCTTTTCACGCCAATTATTCCAAATTACTTTATTTTTTTACATATCTAATAATGTAATTCCGCCGCTAATTTTCACTGATCCTTTATTACCTACATGAGTAGTTTAATTCGTATTTTTTTCAAAAAATTCTGAGTATGCCCCCAATGGAGACCTTCCTTGCAAGTAAGTCTTTTGTAAAATAGGTAAAAATTTTTTTTGATAAAAGATATCTTTATCTCCCGGTACAGACCGGAAGGACTTTTAATGATGTTTTCAATGGAACTTTAACTTTTATCATACACTGTAAATAATCTTTTTTTAGAATTATACTATAAAAATAAGAAGTTTCCACAAAATCTGATACGGCACTTATATTTGTATCTGATGTTTCAAATATAATATCGATATTTTTTTCCTTTCGATTTTTGTTATTTTCACGACTACACTATTTCTGTTTTTGAATTTAACTTTGCAACCAATTTTATATACATTATGGTCATTATTTCTGTAAGTTGTTTTAACTTTTGATCTTAATACTTTAATTCACTTTTAATCTCATTTGTTTAATTCGCAATTATACAATTACTGTGATGAATTAAACGCTAAAATTTAAATTAAGGATTTTTATATTTTATTAATATTTTTTTATTTTTTTATACATTATTTTTACATAAAACTTAAATGAATATTATCAGATAAAAATTAATTACATATAACGTTAACTTTAAAATTAAGCACACATTGCCTCAGTTTCAATTTACCCAATTCTGATATGAAGCACACTACGTAACTTTAATGACTTAATTAGAACTTCTTTATCTGACGGAGATTAGTTTAAATGACAAATACTTCTCCTTTGATCGCAGGTCGACCTGAAATATTTATAAACCGGATGTGAGTGGAATATTCCTTTGATACTCAAAGTTATGAACGATTCGAAATTTGTACAACCGAATCATAATTGTAGGAAAAATCGAATCATAAGTGGGTGTAGTTTGAAATTAAGTAAGAGATATTTTTGTATAAATTATTGAAGTATGCAAGTAATAATTTATATTTCATACTGTTAATTAAGATCCATATTTACGTGAAATAAGAAAAAAAGTGTTGTTTTAATTAATAATTTAAAAAAATCAAGAAAATTTACACTTATTAAAGGAATAAGGTTTCAAATATTTAGCACCAACGCATCATTTTCAATGTGATTTTTACCACTTTTTCACTTTATCAACTCCTTTTTATATTCAGGAACGAATTTCTGTTAGTATGTTTTAGCCCACTGTTAAAAATTACATCAAACATTTGTTCAAATTTTCTACATAACAAATTAAATTTTAGTCTCCCCGACTTTTAAAATATTTCAAAATCCTCAATACGATTTTCAGCACGAAATCTTTTGACATTCGTAAAAGAAATTCTGTTACATTCAACCACAATACCATTTGGAAAATAATTCCTCTTAAAATTTTTAACCCACTTGTTCTGAAGTTATTGAAACTTATTCGGCCATTAGTGGATGTCTTCTTAATTTCGTTTTCGAAGTGGTTTTTAATACATTAGTAAAAGGAATCAGGTGTTAAATCTTTTAACCTAATATTCTAAACTAACTAACCCGCCCGGCGTTGCCCGATCAGAAACTATGCCGGGATTGTCATTGGAAAATATAATACTGGAGTGGACTTTAGAAAAAGATTGAATGATATTTATTAACACAGATGTCATATCCACACCACATTGACACGATTTTTTTTCAGATTCCGACTTGACGAAAACCTCGAAGATGTTTCAGAAATTTAAATTTTGACTCATTATGGGTCCGTAACATGATCAAAAATGATGGGGGAAATTTTTTAAGCTAGATTTGTAATGTATGAAGCATAATCTTTCAATAGACATATTACATCAAAAAATAAGAAATACCCCCCCCCCCTTGTTCCCCCCAAAAAGGTCCTATGGGGAAAACCGGAAAACTGAAATAATGAAAAGAACGGCGAGGAAAAGTTATGCTAGAATTTTTCTGCCCACTGTACCTCCCATAGAAGCAAATTTATAGCTTGAAATGAAGTTAAGAAATGAGCAAAATTAGGTAGGTAACCGACAGGGGTGTTCCACAGCCCCGGGGGTGCCATGTAGCTTAAACTTTTAAGTTAAAAATAGTAGAGAATTAAATGAGAGAAATTTTAAGGTGTGTGTTGGGAGGTTGCCAAGGATCCCCCTAAAGATCTGCACGGGCCGAGTTCGGGTAGATTTTCATCAGCGCCAAACGGGCGGGCCGGGCTCGGGCCTTAAATTTTTCCTGGCCGGGCCTAATGTTTTTTTTACGTACGAAGCCGAGACTGATTTCATTCTTTCATTCTTTCATACATTTTTCTCAAAAAGTACGTGACATATGGTCTGTAATTTTTCTGCAAGTTTTACATTAAGGTCTACTACCACTAATTTATTCAGAATTTTAATTTCAGTAGATTTGGAAATAAATAGGAGGGGTGAATATTTTTTCTCTTCATTTTTGACGATATCCCTCAAAATTACTTAAAATTGAAAGAAATTTATTTTTGAGATTAGCGTTACAAAAGTTTTCACATAAGACCCCACACGATACACAAAGGAAAGATTTTTTTCAAGCTCTTTAGCCCCTGTATATTTTTTCCTATCTATGTATGTCGTAGCTTAGTAATCTTTAAATATGTGAATCTATAGTGTTTATTACTTTTCTTAATTTCAATTTTCGACGTTCAATAGTTTACGAGTAAAATGTCTGTGACAGACAGACACGTGAGTGATCTTATAATGATTTCGTTTCTATTTAAATACGGAACCCGAAAACACAGGTTTCGTTAGATAAAAAAGTATAAAATTGTTGACATTTCTTTACATTATCTGACAGAAAATGCTTTTAAAATATTATTTGTTTTTATTTTGTACATTCAAGTAACATATGTTTGAAATTAAAATTTTAGTATGCAAATTTTATAGAGAAATGACGCTACTACATTCTCATTAAATGAAAAAAAAGTTTTGTAATCCTACTTCTTAAACATGCATTTAAAATTACACTCATCAAATAAAATTTTTTATAATTTTCCAACAAAACTCGATTTTTATGCTGTTTTTCGTGTTTTTCAAAATGAAACAGGTGATTTTTACAAACAAAGTTATTTCAAGACTCTGATATTAATTTTCCAATATTAAAAAAGACGTAATTCAAAAACCCAAACATTTTGCTAAAGTACTTAAATGAAGTTTCTTCTATATTCGTTAATTTTCTTTAATTTTCAATAACTTTTCATTTCTAAGAAAGTATTAAAAATAGCTCCTCAATATGAATAAAACAAAAACTAGTTGCATGTGCCAATCCCAAAACTTTCTTCTATCTCATACGTACATTTTAATATTTAAAAAATATAGTTTCTCATTTTAATGCTTTAATAATTTTAATTCAATACCATACCAACTTTGATTTTCATCTAAAATTTCTGCTTCAGTCAATTAATCGGAGTAAGAACGAATTTCCGTCACTGCACGAGCCGATGGACAATAGAACGATAGGCAGATATTTTTCTTCAAATTCAGGGAGGACCTACTTGCCTTACAAAAAATAATCATATACAAAAAATTTAGTTCAGTTCTAGAACTAACTTCATACACTTTTAGGTGGTGCAATATTGAAAATGGCATAAAATTCGCTATTGCAGCACCTACTTCCGGCGGATGTTTTTCAAATTCAGGGAGAACCAACTATCCATAGCCGTACACTTACACAAAAAATTTGGTTCAATTCGATGCATAACTTCATATACATCTGGTCGGTACAATATTGAAAATGGTACAAACATCGTGACTGCAGCGCCCCCTTCCGACGTTTTTTTTTTCAAATTCAGGGAGGATCAACAAGACATAGACACTTTAACAAAAAATTTGATACAATTCGATGCATAACTTCACATACTTTTGGTCGGTACAATATTGAAAATGGCACAAATATCGCGATTGCAGCGCCCCCTTCCGGCGGATTTTTTTCGAATTCAGGGAAGACCAACTAGCCATAGCCATACAATTACACAAAAAATTTGGTTCAATTCGATGCATAACTTCATATACTTTTGGTCGGTACAATAATGAAAATGGCACAAACATCTAAATGGCAGCGCCCTCTTCTGGCGGATTTTTTTCAAATTCAAGGTGGACTAACTAGCCATAGTCATACACTTACACAGAAAATTTGGTTCAATTCGATGTATAGCTTCATATACTTTTGGTCGGTACAGTATTGAAAATGGCACAAACATCGCAATTGCAGCGCCCCCTACGGGCGGATTTTTTAAAATTCAAGGAGGGACCAACTAGCCATAGTCATACACTTACACAAAAAATTTGGTTCAATTCGATGCATAACTTCATATTCTTTTGATCGGTACAATATTGAAAATGGCTCAAACATCGAGATTGCAGCGCCCCCTTCCGACGGAATATTTCAAAACTGAAGGAGGACCTGCTTGCCACAGCCAAAAATATTTACAAAAAATTTGGTTCAATTCTATGCATAACTCCATACTATTTGATGGTAGAATGTCGACATACGGACACACACACAGAGAGAGACACACGGACAGACAGACATTCTGTAAAAAACATGTTTTTTGGAATCTCTGACCCCTAAAACGTGTAAATCCGTCGAAAACCGGAAGTCGAAAAAAGAACTTCGATTACAATACTTTCTTCTATTGAAGATATAAGAAAGTAAAAATTAAAAAGTGTTCACTTGTATTTTAAAATGCTGTATTATAAACATTCGTGTATGCTTTTGTAATATTAATCCGACTGCATTTTTGAAGCAAATATTAAACATTTAAATATGGAATTAATTTTTAGAATATTTTCTTTGATAAAAAGCATAAAAATTAGATTAGTTTGATTTACAATGTACTTTCTTGTATTTTAAAATACACTGTTATAAATAAAAATCTTTAATGAAATCTTTCTAAGTAAACTAGCTATGATTAAATGCCATGTTCTTAAAAGAATCTAAAATAAATAAATAGTATAGTTTGACTTACAAATCAGTCTAAAAACATGAAGAAAAAATATAAAATTACGTAAAATTTACGAATGCTTTCAACAAAATTAAATGACATTGAAATAAATGTAATATTAAAAAAGAGAAAGGAAGAATTTTGAAAGGCTATATTATTCAAGAAATAAACTAAAAAAAAACAACAAAAGGATTTTTTTATAAAGAAAAATAATACACAAATTGCTAATCTAGAATTTTAAAACATTAAATTCATTACATCACAAAACGTGGAATTTGAGACAAATATATTCCATGAAATATTATAATAACCTCTCTCTTATTAATTGAAAAACATACATAAAATAACTTTTTAATGTTTCAACCTAAAATCAAATCTAAAAATAAAAATATTATTTTCATATGTATATATATATATATATATATATATATATATATATATAGTCTCTAAGATTAGTGAATGCTGTGAATGAAATTTCCTTCAGTTCTCAATTTTCATTGAAATAAAAACAAGATTTCTACAGAAGAAATTCAATACTCCCATATGCCTTTCATTTTTCACGGAATTAATGAAAATGTTCACTAAAAAGGTTGAAACGACTCTGACATAAGGTTAGTTCGTTAGATAATGATTTTTGAGGTTTGTTAAAATTTTAAATTAAAGGAAATTTAACTGTCAAATCAAAATAAAAAAACATACTTTTTTTTACTATTTACAGATTTTATCAACAAAAATAATTTCATTCGAATGTAAATAAGTTATTGTGCAGAAATCAAAGTATTTTTTGAAACTTTTATTTTTTTAATTAATTAGTTAAAAAATCACTTAAATCACCCACAAAATCAAATAAATTCTCTCGATTTAAAAAAATAGTGATTGATAAGCTAATGATACACGATAAAAAAAATTTCTAATACACATTTGTTTAAAATAATTATGTTTAAAAATTTTAAGCTACTTTAACCAAATGTTTGCCGTTATATAATATTCTTATTACAATCTTAAATTAGGTGGGATCATTTAATTGTCTATAATAATTAATATTTTCATCAGTTTAAGAAATAAAATACAAATATTAGGATATTTCCTTGCAATAATGTATATTTCTTTCAACAAATTGAGATCAGTCGACTACATCCATTTGACATCAGCTGCAAGCTTGTGAGGGAGTGTCCTTTGTGATAAAGGCACTCTAGCATTTTAGTGAGATCGTAACGTCAATGTTTTAACATGTGTAGCGTGAATCCTTTATTTTACTTTAACTTTCTAGAGCGTGTGTGTCGCCTCGGTTCTACAGTTATGTCGCGGTTAGAAGTAATATACAAATTTATAGTATCGACTTCAGTTTGCAACTTATAAAAGCTTTGTGTGGTAATGAGGAGAAGTGTGCGGTGGTGAGGAGAAGGCGAGAAGGCGGCGAAAGCCAGCCAGGTGAATTGGTTTGCGCTATAGCGAGTTATTATTAGCCTCCAGTGAATTAGCTAGGAGTTTTAGAGTGAGATAGCCAGCAGCGTTTGCCGACTTAGTTTATCACCAGCGGAGCTATCAGCGGAGGTTTGAAGCGCCCCGACTAAGACTACGCCGAGGGTCGTGAGTATATTTTCAACTTAATCTCTTGGTATTGTGAATAGTTATTGAAATTAGTGAATTGATGCTCCAATTTCCCTGAGTCCTAGCAGTTTAAATAAACTGTGGTTATATATTTATATCTAGAATTATGACTTCATTTCATCTACATAACCACCCTACCGGTACAAATGACACCCAGTCTGTGCATCCTACCGTTACATGCTTATAAATGTAAACACAAGTGGACCTAAAAAAATTTGCATTATTGCTCTGAACGCATCCAATAAAATCTCCTTGTAGGAATGTAAATACCACAAGATCGATTATTGTTGCCAATCATTGGTAAGGACCATTCAAAACAATTTTGTTCTTCATTCTAACGTTATATAAGTTTGAAATTTTCTAAAATTGTATTTTCAAAAAGCCAAATGTATTTAAAATAAAAACATAGAATGTTGATGTAAATAATATATACCTTTTGCAAAAGCAGACCTGTGTTTGTCTGTCCATGTTTACTAAAAATTTTTATGACATTTAATGATCTGCATTTGAACAGGCGAAGACACACTGTTAAAGGTTTTTCTGTTAAATTATAGAGAATCTACGAATAATCCCATTATTTTAAGACTTGTGTAAAATTACAGAGATTAGAAAAACAGAAATTCTGTTAAATAACTAGAAAGTTATTCAATAAATTTAGAATAGACTCTGTAAATTAACTCAGTGGATTTGCTTTTAATGATAATAATTTAATTTAGCATTTAAAGTCAGTGAATCACTCAATTTTCGTTCAGCTTTAAAGAACTGAAAGTTTTCTACTGAATTTGAATTGTTGTAACATTTAGTTTTTTCACAATTTTTTTCTAACCATCGTGCGGTTTGAGGCCGAGGCTTTCTGACAGTGAAATGAAATTTTATTGCCTTAGCATTATTGCTTCCCCCCCCCCCCAAGGGTGGCAAAAGGAATCGAAATTTTTTTTGTTATATATTAGCAACCGTTTAAGATAGGAGTTTGAAATTCCAGACAGTAAATCTACTAAAATAATTAAACACTATTTCAGCAATTTTTAAAATGCCTCCTGAGGGGTTAAAAGAGGGTCAACCAATTAAGAATATTTGGCGCTTCTCACCAGTCCTTTTAAAAAGAAGCGTGAAACCGAAGAAAGTAAATCTATTTTTAACCGACTTCAAGGAGGAGGTTATGATTTCGACCTGTATGTATTTGTTGTTCACGCATAACTTTCGTAAATATGAACTGATTTTGATAATTCTTTTTTTGTTTGAAAGCGTATGGGGCCCATGTGGTCCCATTCAAATTTCATAAAAATCTGTTGATTAGAACTTTTTAAAAAATTAAAACATTAAAATTCAATATCTTTTCGAAGCAATCGACCAATTAGAAACGTTCATTTTTCATGTTTTTAAGTTACACTTACATAGACACACGATCTTTTCAAAGTGTGAAATCCTAACTGGATAAGGTTCACATTTATTAACAGTGTACACTGTAAAAAATTGACCCTTTTGCTGCATAATCACTCCCCCGTTTTTATAGAATATCTCTCTCTTGACCCATGAGAATTCTCCACGATACGCTGAAGTAATCGTTTTCTATAAAAGCGGTGTATTGACGATGCAGCAAAAGGGCCAAATTTTTTACAGTGTACACTGTAAAAATTTTGATCCTTTTGTTGTATCGTCACTCCCCCGCTTTTATAGAATATCTCTCCTTTGACCCATGAGAATGCTCCATGATACGTTGTTAAAAATTTGACCCATTTGCTGCAGCGTCACACCACAGCTTTTATAGAATATGTCTTTTATGACCAATGAGATTGCTCTATAACACAGTAAAGTAATCGTTTTCTATAAAAGCGGTGGACTGATGATACAGCAAAAGGCTCAAAGTTTTTGTAGTGTAATTGGGACAAAAGCGTCTTTAAAAGAAATATTTGGGAATCAAATGCTATCACTCTCTTATAGAGGCAGCCAGGTATTGGTTATGAGTTTCAGATTCCTCGTCGAATCGCCACTGCTCATGTCCGATGCCATTACTGCCTGTATAGGTATTAGATGGTTGCTGTTTATCGATTGAAGCATAGTGCGATTTTTGCTAAAATCTTTCTTTTTCCTTTTTCTGAGTGAAGGGGTAGTACTTTCGGCTGACTACACTAGAAAAGCATTTTACTATACACTAATATATGAAGTCATTTGCTGTGTGCTCATATATGGAAGCACTATGTCGTGCTCTTATGTGTAAGGACACTTTACTTGATGGATTGTCACCTTTTGATACCCACTTTCGATGACCGTAGGATTCGATGCAGACAAAGATTTCATAAATGCGGTAGCTTTTCGAAGTGGCAGATCTGGTCTGAAGAAGTTACCATACAAATAAATTCTTAAGATTCACAACGGTACTAACCGATATTGTAAGTGGTTTCAGAAAAGTTGACAATCAAACAGTGACAAGTAAACTGAAAACATCAGAACTTAGCAAAGTGCGTACATTAGTAATGCATTGCAAAGAGCTATCGTGTGCCAGTACACATAATTATGTATTACGGTATGCATAACTAAAAAGTAGGAAATAAAATAAGCTTTTTAAGAAAAAAATATCAACCGACTTCAAAAAAGCGCTAAAAAGAATAAAATAATTCTTTAAAATTCTCTAATGACAAAACGTTATCCAATAAGCACACATCGGATATCAGGTACCGGCATAAAAAACGGTTAAATTTAATATGTATAATTTAATATCCACCAAACATAGATTTTAGAGATAATATTATTTTACAAGAGATGAATCGACATATTTATGATTTATTTTATGAATATATACATATAAAAAGTAATGAATTACTTTTTGAAGTTATATAATATTCTTATTACAATCTTAAATTAGGTGGGATCATTTAATTGTCTATAATAATTAATATTTTCATCAGTTTAAGAAATAAAATACAAATATTAGGATATTTCCTTGCAATAATGTATATTTCTTTCAACAAATTGAGATCAGTCGACTACATCCATTTGACATCAGCTGCAAGCTTGTGAGGGAGTGTCCTTTGTGATAAAGGCACTCTAGCATTTTAGTGAGATCGTAACGTCAATGTTTTAACATGTGTAGCGTGAATCCTTTATTTTACTTTAACTTTCTAGAGCGTGTGTGTCGCCTCGGTTCTACAGTTATGTCGCGGTTAGAAGTAATATACAAATTTATAGTATCGACTTCAGTTTGCAACTTATAAAAGCTTTGTGTGGTAATGAGGAGAAGTGTGCGGTGGTGAGGAGAAGGCGAGAAGGCGGCGAAAGCCAGCCAGGTGAATTGGTTTGCGCTATAGCGAGTTATTATTAGCCTCCAGTGAATTAGCTAGGAGTTTTAGAGTGAGATAGCCAGCAGCGTTTGCCGACTTAGTTTATCACCAGCGGAGCTATCAGCGGAGGTTTGAAGCGCCCCGACTAAGACTACGCCGAGGGTCGTGAGTATATTTTCAACTTAATCTCTTGGTATTGTGAATAGTTATTGAAATTAGTGAATTGATGCTCCAATTTCCCTGAGTCCTAGCAGTTTAAATAAACTGTGGTTATATATTTATATCTAGAATTATGACTTCATTTCATCTACATAACCACCCTACCGGTACAAATGACACCCAGTCTGTGCATCCTACCGTTACATGCTTATAAATGTAAACACAAGTGGACCTAAAAAAATTTGCATTATTGCTCTGAACGCATCCAATAAAATCTCCTTGTAGGAATGTAAATACCACAAGATCGATTATTGTTGCCAATCATTGGTAAGGACCATTCAAAACAATTTTGTTCTTCATTCTAACGTTATATAAGTTTGAAATTTTCTAAAATTGTATTTTCAAAAAGCCAAATGTATTTAAAATAAAAACATAGAATGTTGATGTAAATAATATATACCTTTTGCAAAAGCAGACCTGTGTTTGTCTGTCCATGTTTACTAAAAATTTTTATGACATTTAATGATCTGCATTTGAACAGGCGAAGACACACTGTTAAAGGTTTTTCTGTTAAATTATAGAGAATCTACGAATAATCCCATTATTTTAAGACTTGTGTAAAATTACAGAGATTAGAAAAACAGAAATTCTGTTAAATAACTAGAAAGTTATTCAATAAATTTAGAATAGACTCTGTAAATTAACTCAGTGGATTTGCTTTTAATGATAATAATTTAATTTAGCATTTAAAGTCAGTGAATCACTCAATTTTCGTTCAGCTTTAAAGAACTGAAAGTTTTCTACTGAATTTGAATTGTTGTAACATTTAGTTTTTTCACAATTTTTTTCTAACCATCGTGCGGTTTGAGGCCGAGGCTTTCTGACAGTGAAATGAAATTTTATTGCCTTAGCATTATTGCTTCCCCCCCCCCCCCCAAGGGTGGCAAAAGGAATCGAAATTTTTTTTGTTATATATTAGCAACCGTTTAAGATAGGAGTTTGAAATTCCAGACAGTAAATCTACTAAAATAATTAAACACTATTTCAGCAATTTTTAAAATGCCTCCTGAGGGGTTAAAAGAGGGTCAACCAATTAAGAATATTTGGCGCTTCTCACCAGTCCTTTTAAAAAGAAGCGTGAAACCGAAGAAAGTAAATCTATTTTTAACCGACTTCAAGGAGGAGGTTATGATTTCGACCTGTATGTATTTGTTGTTCACGCATAACTTTCGTAAATATGAACTGATTTTGATAATTCTTTTTTTGTTTGAAAGCGTATGGGGCCCATGTGGTCCCATTCAAATTTCATAAAAATCTGTTGATTAGAACTTTTTAAAAAATTAAAACATTAAAATTCAATATCTTTTCGAAGCAATCGACCAATTAGAAACGTTCATTTTTCATGTTTTTAAGTTACACTTACATAGACACACGATCTTTTCAAAGTGTGAAATCCTAACTGGATAAGGTTCACATTTATTAACAGTGTACACTGTAAAAAATTGACCCTTTT
Organism: Maratus speculifer; assembly: GCA_964019185.1. Taxonomy (NCBI): domain Eukaryota; kingdom Metazoa; phylum Arthropoda; class Arachnida; order Araneae; family Salticidae; genus Maratus; species Maratus speculifer. Next base: position 192,519,313 of record OZ025289.1, on the reverse strand, counting down.
GCTGCATAATCACTCCCCCGTTTTTATAGAATATCTCTCTCTTGACCCATGAGAATTCTCCACGATACGCTGAAGTAATCGTTTTCTATAAAAGCGGTGTATTGACGATGCAGCAAAAGGGCCAAATTTTTTACAGTGTACACTGTAAAAATTTTGATCCTTTTGTTGTATCGTCACTCCCCCGCTTTTATAGAATATCTCTCCTTTGACCCATGAGAATGCTCCATGATACGTTGTTAAAAATTTGACCCATTTGCTGCAGCGTCACACCACAGCTTTTATAGAATATGTCTTTTATGACCAATGAGATTGCTCTATAACACAGTAAAGTAATCGTTTTCTATAAAAGCGGTGGACTGATGATACAGCAAAAGGCTCAAAGTTTTTGTAGTGTAATTGGGACAAAAGCGTCTTTAAAAGAAATATTTGGGAATCAAATGCTATCACTCTCTTATAGAGGCAGCCAGGTATTGGTTATGAGTTTCAGATTCCTCGTCGAATCGCCACTGCTCATGTCCGATGCCATTACTGCCTGTATAGGTATTAGATGGTTGCTGTTTATCGATTGAAGCATAGTGCGATTTTTGCTAAAATCTTTCTTTTTCCTTTTTCTGAGTGAAGGGGTAGTACTTTCGGCTGACTACACTAGAAAAGCATTTTACTATACACTAATATATGAAGTCATTTGCTGTGTGCTCATATATGGAAGCACTATGTCGTGCTCTTATGTGTAAGGACACTTTACTTGATGGATTGTCACCTTTTGATACCCACTTTCGATGACCGTAGGATTCGATGCAGACAAAGATTTCATAAATGCGGTAGCTTTTCGAAGTGGCAGATCTGGTCTGAAGAAGTTACCATACAAATAAATTCTTAAGATTCACAACGGTACTAACCGATATTGTAAGTGGTTTCAGAAAAGTTGACAATCAAACAGTGACAAGTAAACTGAAAACATCAGAACTTAGCAAAGTGCGTACATTAGTAATGCATTGCAAAGAGCTATCGTGTGCCAGTACACATAATTATGTATTACGGTATGCATAACTAAAAAGTAGGAAATAAAATAAGCTTTTTAAGAAAAAAATATCAACCGACTTCAAAAAAGCGCTAAAAAGAATAAAATAATTCTTTAAAATTCTCTAATGACAAAACGTTATCCAATAAGCACACATCGGATATCAGGTACCGGCATAAAAAACGGTTAAATTTAATATGTATAATTTAATATCCACCAAACATAGATTTTAGAGATAATATTATTTTACAAGAGATGAATCGACATATTTATGATTTATTTTATGAATATATACATATAAAAAGTAATGAATTACTTTTTGAAGTTATATAATATTCTTATTACAATCTTAAATTAGGTGGGATCATTTAATTGTCTATAATAATTAATATTTTCATCAGTTTAAGAAATAAAATACAAATATTAGGATATTTCCTTGCAATAATGTATATTTCTTTCAACAAATTGAGATCAGTCGACTACATCCATTTGACATCAGCTGCAAGCTTGTGAGGGAGTGTCCTTTGTGATAAAGGCACTCTAGCATTTTAGTGAGATCGTAACGTCAATGTTTTAACATGTGTAGCGTGAATCCTTTATTTTACTTTAACTTTCTAGAGCGTGTGTGTCGCCTCGGTTCTACAGTTATGTCGCGGTTAGAAGTAATATACAAATTTATAGTATCGACTTCAGTTTGCAACTTATAAAAGCTTTGTGTGGTAATGAGGAGAAGTGTGCGGTGGTGAGGAGAAGGCGAGAAGGCGGCGAAAGCCAGCCAGGTGAATTGGTTTGCGCTATAGCGAGTTATTATTAGCCTCCAGTGAATTAGCTAGGAGTTTTAGAGTGAGATAGCCAGCAGCGTTTGCCGACTTAGTTTATCACCAGCGGAGCTATCAGCGGAGGTTTGAAGCGCCCCGACTAAGACTACGCCGAGGGTCGTGAGTATATTTTCAACTTAATCTCTTGGTATTGTGAATAGTTATTGAAATTAGTGAATTGATGCTCCAATTTCCCTGAGTCCTAGCAGTTTAAATAAACTGTGGTTATATATTTATATCTAGAATTATGACTTCATTTCATCTACATAACCACCCTACCGGTACAAATGACACCCAGTCTGTGCATCCTACCGTTACATGCTTATAAATGTAAACACAAGTGGACCTAAAAAAATTTGCATTATTGCTCTGAACGCATCCAATAAAATCTCCTTGTAGGAATGTAAATACCACAAGATCGATTATTGTTGCCAATCATTGGTAAGGACCATTCAAAACAATTTTGTTCTTCATTCTAACGTTATATAAGTTTGAAATTTTCTAAAATTGTATTTTCAAAAAGCCAAATGTATTTAAAATAAAAACATAGAATGTTGATGTAAATAATATATACCTTTTGCAAAAGCAGACCTGTGTTTGTCTGTCCATGTTTACTAAAAATTTTTATGACATTTAATGATCTGCATTTGAACAGGCGAAGACACACTGTTAAAGGTTTTTCTGTTAAATTATAGAGAATCTACGAATAATCCCATTATTTTAAGACTTGTGTAAAATTACAGAGATTAGAAAAACAGAAATTCTGTTAAATAACTAGAAAGTTATTCAATAAATTTAGAATAGACTCTGTAAATTAACTCAGTGGATTTGCTTTTAATGATAATAATTTAATTTAGCATTTAAAGTCAGTGAATCACTCAATTTTCGTTCAGCTTTAAAGAACTGAAAGTTTTCTACTGAATTTGAATTGTTGTAACATTTAGTTTTTTCACAATTTTTTTCTAACCATCGTGCGGTTTGAGGCCGAGGCTTTCTGACAGTGAAATGAAATTTTATTGCCTTAGCATTATTGCTTCCCCCCCCCCCCCAAGGGTGGCAAAAGGAATCGAAATTTTTTTTGTTATATATTAGCAACCGTTTAAGATAGGAGTTTGAAATTCCAGACAGTAAATCTACTAAAATAATTAAACACTATTTCAGCAATTTTTAAAATGCCTCCTGAGGGGTTAAAAGAGGGTCAACCAATTAAGAATATTTGGCGCTTCTCACCAGTCCTTTTAAAAAGAAGCGTGAAACCGAAGAAAGTAAATCTATTTTTAACCGACTTCAAGGAGGAGGTTATGATTTCGACCTGTATGTATTTGTTGTTCACGCATAACTTTCGTAAATATGAACTGATTTTGATAATTCTTTTTTTGTTTGAAAGCGTATGGGGCCCATGTGGTCCCATTCAAATTTCATAAAAATCTGTTGATTAGAACTTTTTAAAAAATTAAAACATTAAAATTCAATATCTTTTCGAAGCAATCGACCAATTAGAAACGTTCATTTTTCATGTTTTTAAGTTACACTTACATAGACACACGATCTTTTCAAAGTGTGAAATCCTAACTGGATAAGGTTCACATTTATTAACAGTGTACACTGTAAAAAATTGACCCTTTTGCTGCATAATCACTCCCCCGTTTTTATAGAATATCTCTCTCTTGACCCATGAGAATTCTCCACGATACGCTGAAGTAATCGTTTTCTATAAAAGCGGTGTATTGACGATGCAGCAAAAGGGCCAAATTTTTTACAGTGTACACTGTAAAAATTTTGATCCTTTTGTTGTATCGTCACTCCCCCGCTTTTATAGAATATCTCTCCTTTGACCCATGAGAATGCTCCATGATACGTTGTTAAAAATTTGACCCATTTGCTGCAGCGTCACACCACAGCTTTTATAGAATATGTCTTTTATGACCAATGAGATTGCTCTATAACACAGTAAAGTAATCGTTTTCTATAAAAGCGGTGGACTGATGATACAGCAAAAGGCTCAAAGTTTTTGTAGTGTAATTGGGACAAAAGCGTCTTTAAAAGAAATATTTGGGAATCAAATGCTATCACTCTCTTATAGAGGCAGCCAGGTATTGGTTATGAGTTTCAGATTCCTCGTCGAATCGCCACTGCTCATGTCCGATGCCATTACTGCCTGTATAGGTATTAGATGGTTGCTGTTTATCGATTGAAGCATAGTGCGATTTTTGCTAAAATCTTTCTTTTTCCTTTTTCTGAGTGAAGGGGTAGTACTTTCGGCTGACTACACTAGAAAAGCATTTTACTATACACTAATATATGAAGTCATTTGCTGTGTGCTCATATATGGAAGCACTATGTCGTGCTCTTATGTGTAAGGACACTTTACTTGATGGATTGTCACCTTTTGATACCCACTTTCGATGACCGTAGGATTCGATGCAGACAAAGATTTCATAAATGCGGTAGCTTTTCGAAGTGGCAGATCTGGTCTGAAGAAGTTACCATACAAATAAATTCTTAAGATTCACAACGGTACTAACCGATATTGTAAGTGGTTTCAGAAAAGTTGACAATCAAACAGTGACAAGTAAACTGAAAACATCAGAACTTAGCAAAGTGCGTACATTAGTAATGCATTGCAAAGAGCTATCGTGTGCCAGTACACATAATTATGTATTACGGTATGCATAACTAAAAAGTAGGAAATAAAATAAGCTTTTTAAGAAAAAAATATCAACCGACTTCAAAAAAGCGCTAAAAAGAATAAAATAATTCTTTAAAATTCTCTAATGACAAAACGTTATCCAATAAGCACACATCGGATATCAGGTACCGGCATAAAAAACGGTTAAATTTAATATGTATAATTTAATATCCACCAAACATAGATTTTAGAGATAATATTATTTTACAAGAGATGAATCGACATATTTATGATTTATTTTATGAATATATACATATAAAAAGTAATGAATTACTTTTTGAAGTTGGTGCCAAATTATTTGATGTATATTAAGAATTGTAGCTAAATTATGCCTAGTACCATAATTAAAATGGGGATAATCATTATCGATTGTGATTGTTTGGCACCAACTTCAAAAAGTAATTCATTACTTTTTATATGTATATATTCATAAAATAAATCATAAATATGTCGATTCATCTCTTGTAAAATAATATTATCTCTAAAATCTATGTTTGGTGGATATTAAATTATACATATTAAATTTAACCGTTTTTTATGCCGGTACCTGATATCCGATGTGTGCTTATTGGATAACGTTTTGTCATTAGAGAATTTTAAAGAATTATTTTATTCTTTTTAGCGCTTTTTTGAAGTCGGTTGATATTTTTTTCTTAAAAAGCTTATTTTATAAAAAATTAAAGACGTATTTCAGCGATTTTTAAATTTTCACTTTCGAGGACGTTAAAGTGGGATTTGAAAAATTCCAAACCTTTTTTGGACCCGTCATATGACATGTCATCGGAAAGCCCTTGAACAGCTCTGCTATACAATGAATCTTTCTTCCCGCATCCAAATTTGACCCCCCTCAGGGGGGGGGCAATTTTAGAAATTGTAGCGTTAACATTACAGCATAGAGTTATCATTACAGATCTTATTTTTTTACGGAACTCTGTGATAAATATTATTTATAATTCATCAAAATTTTAAAGATAGGGAGAGGTTTTATACCGAGGAGGTGTGATAGTTGAAACTGTGATTAGGGGGGAGGCAGTTTTATATAGTTAGCCTGCAGCCCTCATGTGATATATTATTGGAAAATTCCCAGACCCTTATTTCAAGTTATGCATCTCCAGCGCCTCTTTCTTCCTCTGTCCCTTTCGGAATTGCACTATTTTAACACGGTTAAAACTTAAATAATTAAAAGTTCAAACATATTTTTGTCTCCTCCGTAGAATCGGCACCTTCATTTTTACTTCCAGTTTAACGCTCAATTTTTGGCAGTATAAGAACTCATACAATGAGAAGTTTAGAAAGTAATCAAATATGATGCGCATTACATTTCTAAATACAGACTTTTTACAAATTCCATCTTACAGAAAATTCCATTCTACAAATTCAAAAAGCAAAACAAATTTTTAAACTAATTTTGAATTTTTGGTGAAAATGAGGTCTAATAATTAAAATATAAAAATAAATATGAACTAACTATTCCCAATAATTACTCTATTATGTCTTTAAAATTTAAAAAAAAAGGAAAAATATAATTTTGCTTGGCGAGAAACTTTGTCGACTTTCTATGATAGAAAATTTGACCACTAATATAAGATTTTTTTAGTAAGCATAATTGAAAAAAAAAGAACATGCAATATTTAAGGTTTTCTACATACTTTTATAATTTTTTCATGTTTTTTCCCTATTTTGTACAGTTTTGTGAGAATGATCCTTATACATATATCTACATATATTTAAATAAACTAAAGCTAAAGAATTATTAGAAATTTATAATTTATACAAATCTGTTATGACAGCTTGTCTAAATGTCCATGAAAAGTAATCAATCAAGTAATTGAACCGGATAGATTAAAATCCCGACTCTCGCTGCCTTCCAATCAATATTCACTCTCTTCCTAATGCTTTCGATTTAAGGTATCAAACAAGCAGCCTGTTAATGACAAGGCCTGCAGGATTTAAAGCTCTACTACCAAGATCGAAAGCTTAGTAATTCAGTATAATTAGCGAAAGTTAGAATCTGTTTTTCAGATGTTGTTACGGTGTTGTAATTCAAGGAATTCCAACAGAGTATCATCAACTACTTATTCGCATGGGTTAATGACACTAACTAAGAACGAATTTCCAACTTTTAATTGATTTAAAAAAATAAATATAATGATCGTATTTAACATGTTCTAAACGAAATTATACATTACAATTAATAATATTTATTTTTATATTTATAAATTAATGCAATTTTATCTTTTCGCAAGGTAACTGTATTTTAATATAGCTAAACTATTGTTAATACGGATGTTTTTACTCTTTAGAACTGTAAAATGTCAAGTTAAATTAGTTTTTAGAAATTAATTTAACATTTTCAGAAATAAAAAACTTTGAAATAATGTTCAAAACAGGAAAAAATTAAAGAAACATCTCATATTAAATTCAAACAAAAAAAAATTAAATTACTTTTTTAAATGATGTTTCTTGAAGGTGTTAACGTGTTTTTAACTTTTAAGTGATGACAGAAATTATTACATAACTATTGTGAAGCGATCTGTGAGACCGCTCTATTGAAATCTGAATAAAAGGCGCAATTAACACATAGAATCCTTTTTTGTACTAAACTTTTTGCACAATGTTTTTAGTATTATAATTCACCTATTCAAAGTTCTCTGGTGATAGTATTGAAGTTCCAAATTATACAAAATATCGGTAGTGTTTGTAGTTAAAGTAATAATTACAAGATAAATTTAGAAAAAAGAAAAAAAGTAGCTGTCTATGAGACCGGTAAGATCACTTAAGGAATATTATAACATGTTATTTTTAGCAGCATATTTTCCAATAGATGTGACGAGTTTAATCTCTTCGCGACGGGAGCCTTTTACGAAATTTTTAATGTTTTGTCACCGGATTTTAAAAACAGAAATTTGTGCCTTATTAAATTGAGAAAATGCTCCGATTAAATAAGGCAAATTGATCAGTAAAATTTTATTGGTAAGGATAAACACGGATTCTTAAGCCTTTTTTGCGGCACGTATACGTTTCCTTCGTCCCCAAAGAGTTAAGTTTGTGAAGTATATTTTACAAGAATTGCAACTTCAACCCAGGCCATCAACAATCTCATTCTACACAAACTTTAAAAAAAGATAAATATTTCTTGATCTAGCAAAAAGGTTTATCAACATATAACATAAGTCCTTATTAATTAAATGCAATTCCAAAAAATATTCCATTACATATGGAGAAATCTTAGAAGATAATAAATTTTTCATTAGTAACAATCATTTTGGAAACAAATGTATCTTTGGCTTCCCGTAACATTTGGAAATATTTCCAAGTAGTGTTTGCAATGTATCGGTTTCTAGGTCTAGTGAAAATAAAAGAATTTTAGTGACATAGATAACTCAGAAGTCATTATATTATATTACGTAAAGGTTGATGTAAGATCTAGATACATTTTTTTAACAGTGCAACTGCATTGTCCATTAGCATCGGAAGTATCCCAGATTTGATTTAATCTATTGCACTGCACTGTTTACGAAAAAAAGTCAGTCACTACATCAGCAATAAACTGTTTATTTTAAGACAGAAATATACAAAATGTTTATTATACTGGCAGTAATCTGTCAAAATGACAGAAAATTCATAATAACTACATATTACATTAAAAAATCCAATGGTCAATGTGGATGCTAATGCGCTGCAACGTAAGGTAAGAAATGAGAAATGCGCAGTACGTCCGTATACATCTAGTTTATTCAACGACATTTCAGAATGATATGCAAATCATATGTCCCAATACTATGATTATTGTAGCTGGTGTAATCCTAGAAAAACTTGTATTTTAATACATCTTGTACGAATGTGGAGATAATACTAGTGTTCTGTTCCCACTATACAACATTACGTCATTTGTCACAATGCAGGTTGAATCGTACCCACTTCGATGAAAAGTACTTAATTCAACTCATTCTGTATTCATTGATGTTCAGTAACGTATTTGCGTAGAGCCGTACGGCTTTCTTTCAGGTCAAAAGGTTATATATCATTGATCAACATCTGCTTGCATGGAGACTATTTTTTTTTCCATCTACTTTATTCTATTTTGACTTGAAATCTTCCGCAATGTTACCAAACAAAACACTCTTTTCAGACGAGTAGCATTACGATTCTTTGACGAGTTATTAGTAACAATGATCAACTTTCAATTTTTGTGGTAAATCATCAGCGGTTTTATTCTATCTGACGTCTAAACTGGGACTTAAAACTTTTTCTTTGTCAAATGTTTGTCTATATTTTAAAATGACCAGCTTTCAAAAATTTTAGAGTTAATAATTCCGAAACTTTAATATTTCTAACATTACAAGATTTACCTTTTTTAAAAATTATATTTATCGTCTTTTAAAATTTCAACAAGATTTCAAAATAAAATTAAAAAGCTGAGGTATGCTCACTATAAATTGTTTCTCGTTCAATCTTCCTAAGTATTTATCTATCTACATATGCAGGGTATCCACTCTTAACGGTGGTCAATGGTTAATTTCTAAACCATTAAACTTAGACTTATAGTTTTGATTACAAAATGTTTTAATAGCGATTTTTTAATAAAATCATTTCTTAAAAAATTATTACACGGTCCCCCAGTCCTAACTTAAAGTTAATAAAATTTTCTTGTTACACTGAAAAGTAAGACAAAAAGTCCCATTATTATATGATTAAAATTGATTGAGCTGTTTAAAATTGGAACAAATTTTATGCTGATAATTAAAGATCATTTACAAATTTGGTAGGAATATACACTGGTGCACAGAAAAAATTGAAGACCCAAATTGGGTTGATGGATTTCTGGGTATAGTAATTTTCCTGAAATGGTACAGTAAGGATCCCAAAATGGTAGAGTATTGTTCCCAAAATAGATAACCCAAATGGTTCAAAACAGAGCAGATCTTTATTAACATTAAATTAATCAAAATTTCTGAGGTATAATGTATATACTATCTAAGATATTTTAATTGTTTTAATGTCATTAAAAATCAGACTTATTTAAAACGATTTTGTGCTACAAACTGAACTTTCCAAATTGGAACAATTCTGTACCCAAAAATCTTTCAACCCAATTTGGGTATTTTGTTTTTACTGTGTGTCCAAAAGTTAAGCATAATTGGTAATTAAGTAAGTAATGAAAGAAATATAAATCGAAACGTGATGAAACTCCAGGTGTTTAAATAAAATAGTACGCGTCATATATTTTCGCGAAGAGTTTTCCCCGAAATCGAATAGGGGACCGTCAACAAATTGAAAAAGAACGAAGATCTTTTGGATAACCCTGTCAACACTAATGTAGCAAAAGCATTCAAACTGCTTATTTTGATTAGGTGGCTTATTGTAATGTACTGTGTTTAATTTTATAAGCATAGCATGTACACTCGTAGAGTTAATAAGGTTTTTAAAAAAACAGTCCTAAGTTTTTTGCTTATAATTTGAAAAATTCTTAATATAAAATAATGTTCCTATCTGAAAATATGACAAACATCATTGTGCACAAATTCCTGTCATCAGAATTTTAAAATAATAAAAATTGTTTGACAAATGACCAAGTTTACTAAATATTTTTTTACTGCGCATGCGTGAACGCTATTAAAATTTCACTTGCATATTATGTTAGTTAATTATATAGAGCAACTTTTGTGCAAGTCTCAAGAACATAGCTTAAAAATTCTGAAAATTATCGTTGATAGAAAGAGATCAAAATCCTTTATTGCCTAAATGAAACAAAAAGATGAGGGGCTGTATCCATATTGCATTGTTTAGTGCCTACACAATATTGCACGTACAAATATATTTGGATAAAATCCCTGATTTTTTGCTTCCTTTTAGGAATAAGGATTTTGAGTTGATTCTATAGGCGACCATTTTCAGCATCTTTAAGCTATGTTTTTAAAACTTTTAAAGACGTTGCTCTATATATTTAGCTAACACAATACGCAAATGAAATTTTGATATTGTTGACGCATGCGCAATGAAAAATTATTTACAAAACCTACTCATTTTTCATACAATTTTTATTATTTTAAAATTCTGATGACAGGGTATTGTGTACAATGATGTTTGTCATATTTTCAGAAAAGAACATTATTTTATATTAAGAACTCTGCAAATTATAAGCAAAAAAATTAGGACTGTTTTTATAAAAACCTTAATTTCTCTACGAGTGTACATGCTATCCTTATAAAAATAAACACAGTACATTACAATAAACCAATTAATCATAATGTGCAGTTTGAACGCTTTTGCTACATTAGTTTTGACAGGGTTATCCAAAAGATCTTCGTTCTTTTTCAATTTGTTGACGGTCCCCTGTCCGTTTTCGGGGGGAAACTCTTCGCTAAAATATATGACGCGTACTATTTTGTTTACACACCTGGAGTTCCACCAAATTTCGATTTATATTTCTTTCATTACTTACTTAATTAACAATTATGCTTAACTTTTGGACATCAGTGTATTTGCAATATAACTAGGGATTACAATCCCGAGACTAATTTCCGATCCCGGGAATTCGGGATTGTTTAGATTCAATCCCGGGATCCCGGGATTAAGAAAATTAAAGTTTCTCCAATATTATCAATTCTCACAATAGCTAAATTTCACAATATCGAAAAAAATAATTAAAGCAAAAATACAGCCTAATTTATGAAAATATGCCAAGCTCAAAATTTATTACTTTAATGATAAAAAAAAAGTATAGGATAAATTATAAGAATTGGAAATTAAAACAAATATGTTGTTGATGTTTAACAATGTAACAAAAAAAAAGTCTGTATTTTATCTTCCAAATAATTTCTTTCATTTGATGCTAAAAAAAGTCTTTGAATGGGTAAATATTTACAATATGAAAAGATAATAAATTATTGTTACTAATTGAATTTTGAATTATTCTTATAACCAAATAACTAAAGATTACAAATTTAGGATATCGAAAACACAAGATTTTCTCCTACAGAATACTTTTTTTTTCTTGAAATAAAAGTACTTAACACATACTCACATATATCAATAAAAAATTAACTAAATGTGTTATTTAAATTTGTAATTAGTGATAGTTGTTAAAATTTGAAAATATTGCATAACGTAAAAAATTATAACATACCAAGATAAAAAAGAAGATTAGTTTGAATAGCTCAGTGTTTCTTAACTAATCGGTTTTCCTTTGAAAATATGATCTAAGAAATAACTAAACATTTAAAGTATCATATCCAAGTCGACTTCTAATTTTGTTTGCTATAAATCCTGCTGCTAAAAAGGCTCGTTCTGCTTCTACACTCACGGGGGGAATTGTCAGCAAATATTGATAAGCTAATTTTAAATGATGACCGCGCAACTCCTCCATTTTCAAAGAGAGACATCTCATTTCTAATTTGTATTGATAAATCATTTTGTTTTTGTATTTCAGGTTCAGCAGTTCGCATGTTTTTTTCTATTTCTTGTTATAATTTTTCCTTATATGTTCGGTAATCTGTTTGCCGTTTCGCAGTGGGCTCAATATGCGTTATTTCTGTAACTTCAAAATTGCCATTGTCAACACTGTTTACTCTTCCAATTATTGCTTTCACTTGCTTCTTAATAACAGTTTTGTTAGGAATAGAAAACGTACTGCTAGTTTTCACTCAGGTCATTTCGTTTAGGATTATGCAAATAATTTGAAACACCCGACAATTCCATACGTCGTCGCTTTCTAATGCATAATTTTAGCACGTCTACGATTTTGCAGGCAAATTTTGATTTTTTTCTCCAACAATTCGATTAAAATAATTTTTAAAGCTATGTCTGCGGTAAATTTATTAGAATCCCTGCGACAGATTACTTCTACTGTGATTTGTATCGGTTTGAGAACTTCAACAATTTTGTTTATAAGTTGAAAATCCGAATCGTGAATTCAGATCTTATGCCTTAAATCAATTAAAGCTTTCTGTATGCTATTTTTCAAGAAATAAAATTGTTCAAGTACAGTTACTTAGATATTCTATCTAGTCTTGTAATCTAAAAGAAGGGTAATTTCTTTCTCTTTTTCAGATGTAACATATTTTTGAAGAATTTCATTCCTTGTTGCAGATCGTTTAAAATAAATTACTAATTTTCGAACTTTTTTGATAAGTTTATTGATATACTCATCAGAGTATGAAAAGCAGTTTTCATCTTCAAAAATTAAAACAAAGCCCGATTCTAAACTTTCGGTAGATTCAATATCTCCATATTTATCATTTTCTTCTAAGGCTAAATTTTAACTTTCGCAGCAAGTTTCAGTTACTGCTTTACTGGAGGAAGTTTCTGGTTCTGTATTTCGTTGGTTACAACAATATAAATCATCACAAACTGTTAAATGAATGCCATGAGCGAAACAAAGCTGTTCATCAGCTTCAATTTCTTTTCCGACTTTCAGCATTACATTTGGTCCATCAGTTACGATTAGCAACAACGTATTTTTTGATTGAAATGTCATACTGTTTTAGATGCACATTGTCAGCATTTCAATACACTTTTTTTTCAGTGAAAGATCCATGTATGCGCATAAGCTTTAAATCACAGAATTTGTTTAAATTTACACTTCTTGAATGAACATTAATATTCATAAATCGTTTGTTTGCAATAGATGTTCATTCGTCAAAAGTCAAACTATTTTCCCCCGAAGTTAAAAAAAATTTGTACATCTCTTGTAATTAATACCTTTATTATGAAACTGTAATTCACTACACGATTTCTAACTGATACTACAGTTTTTGGCAAATCATTATAAGTCTTCTATTTTCAATTTTTAGAAGGCAATTTACCTTCTGTGTAATCTTGAATTTTGAAGGAAAAAAGGATGTAATAAATATTTAGTGTCGTATAAATGTGTATGCTGTCTCTTAGTCGATCCATCTAATGTTTCAAGCACTGCGCTACACTTTTACATTTAGCGCTTTTTTCATCTTTTGACGTATCATACTACCATATAATAGTAATACCATACTGAAGATGTATCATTGTCTTTCCGATGAGCTACGGAATACTTTTCATTTGACATCTTTAAAGTAAAGTAAATATGAATACACGAAAAGCTAAGAATTTAGCACATAATGACAATCATACTCAAATGTGACGCTTATCAGTAAAATCTAATTCAAAAATGACCTACGAAGTGAATAAAATTTCTACATACGCAGTGAAATCGAAATAAACAAACGATTTCATTTTTTCTAATAACTGTGTGTGTTACATCTATTTGCAAGTCAAAAGATTTCCACTGTAAATGATTTAATCGCTTAGAAATGTATGTAAAAATATTTAAAGTATATATTCTTTTTCAATCATGCATAAACTTCATGAAAATTGATTTTTTCCCAACCAAAAGCGAAATTTTATAAATATCTTTTTAAATTTCAGCTGAATATTATTCCAGTAAAAAACCGGACAATCCCGTAAATCCCGGGATTTTTTTCTGACAAATCCCGGGATTTTCGGGATTAAAAATACACCGGGATCCCGGAATCCCGGGATGCGGGATCCCGGGATTGTAATCCCTAAATATAACAAACCCACATGAGATATATTAAAAAAAATTTTTGAGAGTAAGAAACATTGTAATTTAAATTTGAAACTTTTAATTATTATCACATATGAATGCAAAATATACGATTTGTAATACACATATAAGGAAAAACCAGAGTTTTTGTTAAATAAAATGATGAAATAAAAAATTTAATTACAAAAATAAAAAACCCCGATTCTTTAAAAAATGAACTAAAAAAAGGAAACATAGATGTAATGACGTTAGAAAATAGTAAAGTGTGTAAGGGAAATCCTTTTCACTTGAGTAATTGAAGTCGGAGTTCAGCACGTTGGTAGCAGGAGCCTCAGTTAAATGCCTAAAGATCAATCTGATGCTTCCGACTCTTTACAATTACTCAAGTAAAAAGTAATGTTTTACTACCACATAAAGATATTTTGCAAATCGTAAATTTTAAAGTTAAAAAGAGAAAAAATAGCGAAAATTTAATATAATAAAATAATTCTGTTTTTAACTTTTGATAATATATTTTTTAACGCTGAAAATGATAAAAGATTTTTAATTCTCCATTTTTAACCCTCGCGTCAAGAATTTTTGCAAATTTTAAAATTGAACCTACTCCCCTACCTCTTCGGACGACGCAGCTGTTTAGCTGTAAAAATCTCAGTATAAGCCAAAAAATGTAATAAATTATTAAGTTAAATAAAGTTAAATTTAATATAAAAAAAGTTTTGTATCTTTCTAATAGTGTTCAATTTTCCCCATATTTTAACTTTAACATTTACAATTTACAAAAAAAAAAAAAAAAAAAAAAAAAAAAAGATTTAAAAATGAAGATCATTTTTAGATTCGGTGCTAAAAAATACACAAAAATCAAATATCAAAAGTTTAGAAATTCAGCTTTCTCCTCTATTTTAAACTATCGAATTTTTGTTATTTTCAAACTATGACAATTTATGATTTGCGAAGAATTTAGACATGATAGTTAAATTTAAGATATTTTTTAGTTTCAGCGATAAAAAATACATAGAAGTTAAAAAACATAAACATCGTCGTCTTTGTTATCTAATCTAAAACTTTTACTTGTACTCCTTGACTGTAATCTATAAGTATTGTTTTGTGTAATCCTTTCTTGTGTAAATAAAATGGTAACCACAGAAAATCATAATAATATTAGGTTGTAATCGGATTTATATCCCTATGTAAAATTTAGCCACGATTGGATATTTCAAAATGAGTTAAAGTTCGAGTACATATTTTAAACTGACAAAACATACAGACGATCGTTGAAATTAAATAAAAATAATATATATTTTTTGTTTAAAATAATCATGAAAAGAAACAGTCGTTAGTACTTACAAAATAAATCATATGTTAAAATATTATTATTTTGGTCAATCTGAAACTTAATAAAAGTTAATTCAGTATCAAACATTTTTCAAAGCGCAGATGAACATGAAATAATTCTTTGAATGCTGGAAGTGTTTGTTATACGATCCCTCAAATCATGGTCGAACTCAATTATTTTTAATGCAGAAAAATGGTATAAGTCATGCATTTTTAAAGGTCATAACTCGGTCAATTTTAGTGTATTATTAACTTTTTTGACTTATTTGTTAGAGTAATAGAAAAAAAATTAATAAATATAACTTATAAGACCGAAAAACTGTATAAAAATTTAAATTTCGTAAATTTTTAAGAAATGTTTTTATTGACTCTAATCGCTCTTAAAATGTTTCTTTACTTCATTTAAAACATTATTGTAATTGGAACTATATGTCTATGACTAGCAGTTTGGAATTAGCCATTGGTCACCGTTGAGAATGAACACTCTGTGTATATATATATATTTATGCTATATATGTACATATATATATTTATACTATATATATATTTATACCTATTTTTTTCAGAAATTTTGCTAACAGTAATTTTTTTAAGATTTCACTTTTGAAATTGTCCCCTATTTTGAGAATCACCCATATAGGTACATATACATATACATACATACATATATATATATATATATATATATATATATATATATATATATATATATATATATGTATATATGAGTGTTCAGTACATAACATCATTTTAATCGACTATTTAATTTTATTTGTTTGATGCGCAATCATGCAAATACTTAGTTAAAACTATGAAATTTAAATAATTATGTTTTTTTTTTACTTGAATTAATACTGTAAAACCACATTTAATTTCACATAATTTTGAATTTCTTCATTATGCGAGTATTACACTGAGAAAAAAAATATGCCGCCTTCACCTAGAATGAATAGTTAGTCACTTTCTGAATCTCTAAACTAGAAATATAGATGTCCAAACTATGAGAGTAGAGTAAACAACTAAGCTGAATAGGCGAAATGACTTGGCATTTCTAGTCTCTTGTTTTCTTGGAGACGAAAAGACATTGAACCGTTTCAGTAGGGAGAAATTATCGCTTGATTTTAGGAATGGTTTATAAGCTATAATTCTAGTTATTAAATCAAATCTATTGTGTTCGCATTTATTTGAAGAGATTTTCAGATAAATTTGACAGCAAAAATATAGGAAAACGCTCTTGAATTCTAGTAAGAGACTCTGGAACTCTCTAAGAAATGAAACTAAAATTTATGAGGATGACATGGAACTATTTTTTGTAGAGCCTTTACTTAGATATGCTAGAACTATATTTTTTCTCAGTGTAGCTTGGTTTGAATCTACTCAAACTCTAACATAAGGCACGCTGCGTAAATTTAATTAGTTCATTAGAATTTCTTTATCTGACCGAATTGGCATATATGACAATTCTTTGCTTTTGATCTCAAGTCAATTTGAACTAGTTCAGAGTTTTAATCTTAAGTGGAATATTCCCTTAATGAAATTGAAACTGTGCACGATTTCCAAATTTCTTGAACCGAACCATGAGTGCAATATGAATGTGTAATTTTCAATAAGCATGAGGAATTTTTTCTTGTTACTTCTAGTGCACTCAAATTATTTCATACCTTTTAAAACAATAATTAATTTCAATATGTATTTGAGTTATAATAAAATGCAACATCACATTTTCATTCCTCTGATTATTGAAACATTTTAAAGTTGGCAAAACCCTTTAACGCGACGAAATATCAAGCACAAAATGCTAAAATCTCATAAACGAAATGTGAAGAATAAAATACTAAAATCTTATAAACGAAATGTCAAGGACAATTTGCTAAAATATCATTTTATTGACTTCTGATAACTCCGTCAAAAATTATACTGATACAAATCATGCAGAATTGTGCTCAAATGTGCCCAATTAAATGCACTGCATTGAGCAACTAACGCTCAATTACGTACACAATACTGGGATTAATGTTTATAATATAGCGGTTCTTGTTTAGACTTGTGTGCATTATTATAACTGATGCAAAATAAACAAATATCTGGTTTTTTTTTATACAAGGTGACCCGTCTGGCTATTCCCGGGTCTTTGATGAATTCTCCTGAAATGAATTTCAAATTTATATGATTTTATATCTTTAGCTCCATTTTGTCTGAAATTATATTTTTAAATGAAAAAAATCAGGAAAAAATATATATGACAGTATACACATATATATATGTATAAAAATGTGTATAAATGTGCATATTTTTTGTAAATGCATAGATGTATATCTATATAAATATATATGTTATTTTATTTTCTGCGTAATTTGATTTTTGAGCCTATACGCCCGGAACGCGGGAGAAAGCATGACGAAACATTCAGGTTTTCAATGAATTCGTTGAAATTTATACACATTTTATTTTATTTTTTTTGTTTTTTTTACACCTCCAAATGTCTCAAAATTGTTCAATTTTATGTAACTCTGATGTACTGAAATGCTCTAAAAAGATTATGTTAAATTACAGGCGTTTAGTAACTTTTAGCGTATAAAAGAATATTGACTCCGTGAGACGCAAAGTGACCTGAATTAACCAATTTATCTAAAAAGATTAAACATTATATTTTTTAAAACCGATTACATCTTCGATTAGAATAATGTTGCTAGTAATGTCTTTTAGATAATATTTCTGGTTTGTCATACGTCTAAAATTGTGCCGTAAAAGGCCGTTGAAATCAACGAGGAAAAACTTTTTACTATATAAATACACTATTCGCTGACGCAATGTTTAGTAATTAATGACAAAATATCCCTCAAAATTCTTTTTTATTATCCTTCTTTTCACTTTCAACCAATACGTAAGTAAGGCTTCTGTGTGAGTCCTGCCGTTTTGTCTCGCATGCAAGTGAATTTTTAATAAAAATGAGTAGCGATGTGTAATTAATAACGCAACTAATTATAAGAAATTTAGAATTCCACTCTTAGGTGCATCAGAAGACCCTATTGGCAAGCCTCAGAAAAATTTTCAGGCTTGTACGTGCAGGAGATTTCTTTGGCCACGAGACGCATAGCTGGAAACTTTCTTTTATTTGTACACATTTTGTTGTATAGACTTTATTATTTTATAATCTTTCAACAATATTTGATTTTTATGTTGTTTTTTCGGGATTTTCAGAATGAAAAGATGTTTACAAACAAATTATTTCAAAATTGTAACATTAATTTTCTAATATTAATAAAGAAATAATTTTAAAACAGAAATTTTTTTCCTGAACCCTTTTAAATGAAGCTTTCTTAATTTATTTACATGTTCGTAAAAAGACATTAAAAAAAAGGTCCTCAACACGAATAAAATAAACAAAATTTGAAAAACGGTTCATTTAAGTTTTAAAATGATGTATTGAAAACATCCATGTACCCTTTTATCATTTTTAATTCGACTGCATTTCTGAAGAAAAAAAAAGTGGCAAATAATGGAAGTAACTTTTAGATATTTTTCTTTAATACAAACATAAAAATGAGATTAGTTTAATTTAAAAAGTACTTCCTCGTATCGCAAAATTCACTGTCATAAATAAAAATCTTAAATGAATCCTTTTCTAATAAAACGAACGTTCCTGTGATTAAAGGTTATATTTGTAAAGGAATCTCAAATAAATAATTAGTATAGTTTTATTTACAAATTTCAAACTAAATATATTAGAAATTAATAAATAAAAAGAATGTGAAAAAATATTTACATTTCTTTGCAACAAATTTAATTGCATTGAAATAAAAGTAAACTGTTAAATAAGAGAAAGGAAGCATTTTGAAATACTATATTATTCAAAGAATAAACTAAAAATATTCCAACAAAAATATTTTTTTATAAAGATAGCTAAAACTGAAATAACTAATCTCGAATTTTAAAACATCAAATTCATTATATTTCAAAACACGGAAGATGAGGCAAATATATTTCATGAAAACTTTTTAATGAATTATCTCTTGTTTGTTGAAAAACACACTTAAAATAACTTTTTAATATTTCAATCTGAAATTAAAATATAAAAATACGATGTTATTTTCATATGAATAAAAAAAATGCTGTTTGACTTTTTATTATTATTATTAAGTGAAAGAAATTGCCTTCTGATCTCTACTTTCATTGGAATAAAAATAAATTTCTATAGAAGAAATTCAATATCCTCATATTTCTTTCGTTATTCAGAGAATTAATGAAAATGTTCATTATCAAAATGTTGAAACGTTTCCTATACGAGGCTAGTTCGTTAGAAAATGATTTTGGAGATTTGTTATTTTCGAGTTTTTTTTTTAGATATTTTAACTTAAACCAAAATATATTGTATGGACGATTTTTAATAAACACTTTCTTTTATGCTTTTTTCTTTGCGAATAAAACTTGTTAAAAAGTTAATTTAAACAAGATTTGGCTAACAAATCAAAATAAAAATCTATATTATTTTAACACTATGTACAGATGTTTTCAAAAAAATAATCTAATTCGAATGTAAATAAGTTATTAAGGAAAAGTCAAAATATTTTTTTAATTCATAAGTCAAGAAAATCACTTAGAAAAAATCAACGAAGTTATCTCCATTAAACAAAGATTGATTTATCATCTAATGAAAGACGAGAAACACATTTTTTCTACGATACACATTTGATTTGAATGATTATACATAAAAGTTTTTACGTTACATTAATGAAACGTTAATCGTTACATAAAATCATTTTTGAAATCAAATATTAGACAGATTCTCTTATTTTCCCATTCTAATTAAATTTTTAATGAGTGTGAGAAGTGAAATAGAAATATTAAGATTTTTCTTTCAAAAAATTGAGATCATTCGGTTAAATCCATCTGACGTCAGCTGCAAGCTTATAAATTCAAACACCAATGGACGTAAGGAGCTTTGCAATCTTTTTATGTGAATGTAAAATACCACAAGAGGAATGATTGAAGCCAATAATTGGTAATAACCATTTAAATATATTTAGTTTTTCATTCTAATGTTATATAAGTTTAAAATTTTTTATAATTTAATTTTCAAAAAACCAAACAGGTTGAAACATGTTTAAAGTAAAAATATAGAATGTTCAAATACATAATAGATAACTTTAAAAATAAACAGAAATGTAAAAGTAGACCTATGTTTATCTGTCCACTTTGGCTTAAAAAGTTAATCACACTTAAAGGTCTACATTTACATAGACGAAAACACTAACGAATTTGAGGCAGAGAGTTTTGAGTTTTTTTGATAATTTTTGCCGAAATATTAATCCAAATCCCTCATTTAAGGTATATTAACTAATTTCAATTGTTTTCCTCTTCCTGATATTACCATTTCACCCGTGCCTTATCAAAGTAAAATATGGATATTTAAGAAGAAAGCTTTTTTCTTTTTTTTCCAATTACCCAAACTATCATTGCCTGAACAGTTTTAACATATAAAACATAATAGTAACACAAGTGGACGTTACTTTTGTGATACCAATTACTTGCAGCTATTCCGTTTTAAAAAACAATCAGTGTATTTTGAGACATTCTGTACTTTATTAATCGAATTATTCAGCATGAAACAACTGCTAAAGTTTTGTGACATACATTTAAAAAAATAAAACTTTAAAGATTTCAAAAGATGTATGTATAAAATTATATTAAAGTGCAAGCCTATATATCAAAAGTTAGAGTCCACTCAAAAGTTATTGCATAAATTATAATAGAATTGTCAGTAAAATGAAACGTACGACAAAATTCATTGTGCAAGGTAGTGTTTTGGGCTATTTAGAGCAGAAATTCGAGAAGGTGAAATTCAGAAACTAAAGATTTCTTCTATTTGTTTTGATAAAAAAAAAATTTCTTTTTATAGTTTATAATCGCTGAACAGGAGGGATTATACATAAGAAATCTACATCAGGTTAATTTAGCACAATTGTTACAAAATCACTATACTAATTATACCAATAAAGATGTTTATTAAAAGTCTATTAAAGATGTCTATTAAGAGTTTTCAGGATTAAGTCACTTTTAATTAATCACAACATTTAAACTAAAAGCAGTCTATAAATCGCACAATAATCTTTATTATTACAACAAGTACCAGTAACTTCAGAAATGGAATTAATTATGGAGCGAACCATGCTTACTAAAATAGCCCAATTAACTGTGAATCTATAATAATGAAATTTTTTAAACAATAATAGATAGAAAATTAAATTAAATTAAAAAAAGGAATGTAATTTTTTTCTACAAAATAGTTTTTTATTTGTTAAAGATGACTTTTTTTCACAACAGGAAAATTTATAGAAACACATGTATGAATACTATTCACTAACATAAATATTAATGATATATTAAAGATCATCAATTATTGCTGATGAAATATTTATACAAAAAAGGCAGACTGAAATGTCATATTTATCAATAAAATATATTTTTATCTATATTTTATGAGTAATGTATTCGTTATCTTTAAGAGTACAATTTTTATTTCAGGTTTGTGGAATAACAATACTAATACTAAATGAAATAGGCGTTGCTTTTCAATGTACACGTTATTAATAAAATAAACACATGAATAAAAAATAAATGCATGAAACAAACGTAAAATAAACATATGAATATAATAAATCTCAAATTTTTGATTTTCTCTTAAAAAAATGATGAGAAGTAAAATTTTAAAAATAGTAAAACACGAATCGAAAGGGAACAATCAAAATATCATATTTTTAAAATTTAAATTACAGAAATACTATTTGCTATTTTTAACGATCCTGCATGCAAATTTGTGAGCTTCGAGTAGTAAATAATACTTTTTACTGGTCATTTTCACGAAAAATGCATCAAACAGCTCCGAAGCTATAAATATTAGGAAATATGAAAAAATTCCTAATATTTTTATTCATATATATTTAAGTATTAAAAAATCTATATAATATATTTTTAACAAATTAATTTAATATTTAACTATATTATCTAAACGAATTTATTTCGAAAGTCCAATCCGTGTACGTTTCGTATATTAAAGCCACAACGTTCATTTCACTGGTGGTTAAAGAACTAATTTTTTAAAATATTTCTCCAATAATAGCTAATTAGTAGATTGCATTTAAGTTCTAACTTAATATTTTTTAGTGTTTTATTTTTACAAAGAAATTAGCTGTTAAACTTCGCTTACAGCCAATATTCTCTCCTTCTATGGACACTGAATTTTTTTAAGTACCATATATATATATGGCATGCATATACATACATATACAGTATATATATATACACACATATACAGGATAAATGAATGTGTATATGTATACATACATACACGCATACAACTGTATATACCATATATATACAGTTATAAATGTGCAGTCTAAGTTATCCTCAGCTTGTTCAGTAGAAATAAATCCTTTTTATTTATTAGATATAATTCTTTGTTCTGTAGTAAAATTAATTAATCTTTTTCAATTTATAAATTATATTTGTAGTTCAACAAGGTTTTCAATGTATTGCACCGTGGTCATCACAAATAAGATAAGAAGAAATTAACTTATAAATATAAATAATATAAATATAAATATTTAAAATTGCGTTTAATAGAAACAAATGCACCATTTTATCACACTGAAAACTAAAGTAATTGAAAATTCAAAATTAACTAATTTTGTCTCCTTCAA
This sequence comes from Maratus speculifer, assembly GCA_964019185.1. Classification (NCBI taxonomy): domain Eukaryota; kingdom Metazoa; phylum Arthropoda; class Arachnida; order Araneae; family Salticidae; genus Maratus; species Maratus speculifer. Next base: position 192,496,212 of record OZ025289.1, on the reverse strand, counting down.
TTCCATGCACATCTATTTGTGCAACTGACACATCTATTTTGATGATATTTTTTAGCTCATCGCTCATTTATAAAATATTTTGCACATTATATGGATTCAAAAACTAGGGAAAAATATAACAGAAAATTTGTCCACTAACATGGACAACTACAATTTGTCCACTAACAACCATGCAATTTTTAAGATTTTGTACAAAGTTTTATTAAATAAATATTTTTTCCAGCTACTTTGTACATATTCGTGAAAATTAACCTCATACATCTACTTAACATTACATACATACTGATATTAAACTATTTTAAATGTTAAGAAATTTATAATTTATACAAATCTGTTATGACAGCTTGTCTAAATATGCATGAAAAGTAATCAATCAAGTAATTGAACCGGCTAAATTAAAACCCAGACTCTAGCTGCCTGTCAATCAATATTTACACGCTACCTAATGCTTTCGATTTAAGATATCAAACAAGCAGCCAGTTAATGAAAAGGATTCCGGGATTTAAAGCTTTAGCACCAAGATTTAAAGCTTAGTAATTCAGTATAATTAGCGAAAGTCAGAATCTGTTTTCCAGATGTTGCTACGGTGTTCTAATTCAAGGATTTCCTACCGAGTATCATCAACTGCTTAATCGCATGGATTAATGACATTGGCTGTGAACGATTTTCTAACTTTTTAATTAATTCTTTAAAAAATAAATCTAGAAATATAATGATTGAAATCAACATGCTATAAATGAAAGTAATTTATGCACTACATTTAATAATAATTATTTATTATGATATTCTAATAGATCCAATTTTATTGTTTTGCAAGATACATGTTTTTAAAAGATGGATTAAATATTGTGAATACGAATGGCTTAATCCTCTAGGACTATAAAGAGTCCGGATAAAATAATTTTTAAGAAATTTAATTTGCATTTTCTTAAAAAAACTTTGAAATTATATTTAAGCATAAAAAATTTCAAATAAAATCGAATTAAAAAATTAGTTATTTTTAAAAAAGAAGTTTTTTGAAGGTGGTAGCGTGTTTTAATCCTTCAACTAACGTGACAGAAAATATTGCGAAGCTACTGTGAAGCGGTTTAATTGAGCAGCAAGTCTTTTATAGATGTAATGAGTTTGTGTTTCTGAAGTTCATTTTTCAACAAATGCAACTTTTGCCCAGACAAACAACAGAGATGTCCCATTCTATACAATGTATTAAAAGAAAAATATATTACTTTATCTAGTAGAAAAGTTTAATCAACATATAGTATAAGACGTTCTCGGTTAGTTGCGATTCCGAAAAGTTCCTTTAACTCTAGAGAAAACACAGAAAAAAATAAATTCCTTAAATTTAAATAAACATTTGATAAACAAATGTATCGCTTTTTGCCCTTAACTTTTGGAAACATTTCAGAATAGTTTTTGCAGTGTACTTATTGGTTTCCGAGTCATAGAAAATTAAACCAATTCCACTGACGAGGCTAACTCCGAAGCTAGTGTATTTCATTTTTGCAAAATGCAAAACCGTTCCATCGCTAAATATCAAAACATGTTTTTTTTTTTTTTTTTTTTTTTTTTTTTTTTTTTTTTTTTTTTCGCATTTGGGAATCAAATTTATCTTTTGCTGCTCGTAACTTTTGGAAATATTTTCGAGTAGTTTTTGCAGCGTATTGATTTCCGAGGATTTTTAAAATAAAAAAAAATGACATAGAAAACTCAAAAGCTAAATCTAGAAATTTATGCTACATCTAGATTTCTTTTCTTTTTTTATTGCAGTTGCATTGTCCAAAAATGTTTACTAAAATATGATAGAAGCAATTCTCAATTAAGTTTGATTCCAAAAAGATTTCTTTTATCTTTTGAAGCCTTGGAAATAAACAGATTCTTCAGATATAAATACTCATTTGGGAAACAAGTGAATCTTTTGTTGTCTTTAAATTTTGGAAATAATTTTGGGCAGCTTTTGCAGTGTATTTGTTTCTGAATGTTTTGAAAATAAAAGAATTTCAGCGTTACTCACAAGTTATTACATTACATTTTCGCAAATGTTTATGCTAGATGAAAAAACTTTTTTTTAGCTGTGTACTTAAATTGTCTAAAAAGGTATGCTAAAATAAAATATAAGTCTTTCTTAGTTAACTGCGATTCTGAAAAAAATTCCTTACCTTTTTAAACCTTAGAAAATAATACATTCCCTAAATTTAAATAATCATTTTGGAAACAAATGTATCTTTTGCTGTTTATAACGGAAATCAGAAAGTAATAAGAATGTGTAATTTCAAATAAGCATAAAGAATATTATTTTATAGTTTATAGCGCTCTCAAACTATTCTATACACTCCAAAACGATAATTAATATCGATATGTACTGGACATCAAAATAAAATACAACATGTCTTTTCATGAACTGTGAATAAAAAGAAACACTAATTAGAAATTTTAAAAGGTGTCGGAAAATATCTCAGGCGATGCACAAAAATTAAGCTCCTTCTCATAAACCTTTACTTCCGATTATTGGAGCATTTTAAAATTGGGGAAACTGTTTCATGCGATAATATGTCAAAGACAAAATACTAAAATATCATAAACGAAATGTCAAGGACAAAATACTAAAGTCTCAATAAAATGACTTCTGATAATTCCGTCTATAACTATGTTGATAAAAATCATGAAGAACCAATGTGTCCCAATTAAACATACTGAGAAATTAACACTCGATTATATACACAGTTCTGGGATTAACGATTTTTGTTTAGACTTGTGTACATCATTTAAACTGACGCAAAATAAAAAGTATATACTACATGTTATTTTGTTTCCTGCGTAATTTGATTTTTGGAGTCTTACGTCCGGAAAGCGAACGAAACTTTAAAGAAACACTCAGGTTTCTACTGATTTCGACAAAATTTTCACATATTTTATTTTTTAATGAATATTTCCACACGAACAATTTTGGACAATTCCGAATGTCTCAAAATTTTTTTAGATGACGTAAATCTAATTTATTGACATGCCTTAAAAGGATTGTGTTAAATTATGTGCGTTTAGTTAATTTTCACGTAAAACAAATAGTGTCTCCGTGAGAAGCAAAGTGACCTGAGGTTTCCGGTGTAACTGATGGGATAAATCATTATACTTTTTAAAACCAAATGCGTCATCAATTAGAAAAATATTGCAACTTTTAGAAAATATTTTTTTGTTTGTCGTATGTTTAAAATTGTGCCCTGGAGAGGAGGGGGGTGGCGTTGAAATTGAAGAGGAAATACTTTTTACTATATAATGGATATGTTTGTCTCAAAGTTAAATAAATAATGACAAAATATCCCGCGAAATTCTTTCTTTCCTCAATAGTGTATGTTCCTTATATAAATTGTGTAGCGTAACATTTACCGTATATTTACAAGGCCACACAAAATAAATTATAATGGTACACTCATTGCAATTGCTTGATGATAAATATAAAGGTGTTATTCTGCTTCAAAACCAATGAAAGTATCGTATGTTGCCAAGTTTCATTAAAGCATGTTCCCTATTGAACATAGTATTTACAACAGCAATTAAAATAACAATTAAAATCGGTTATTACGTGCATAAACCTAAATAAAAAGAATATTGCCCAGTTAAACTGATGGAATTGAGCTCACAGGCTACGCATACTAATTGTACATTACAGCCTTGTATTTTCGTTAATTGCGTTCGAAAAAAAAAATTAAGAAGGGGAAACAGCTCTCCCCTTTCTCCTTTTTTTATACTTAATCATTGAACCTCCTAAACTATCAAGTACATGCTTTATCATATTAAAAAACCTATATCCAAAATTCAGAGCAAATCGGATAATTCTTAATAAAAACCCATTTAGCAGTTACGTAATTTAAGAGGAGTTATCCCCCTCTTTTATACTTAACCATTAAACTTCCAAAACTATTCAGAGATTTGAACAAAATCTGGCAATTCTGCTTGAAAAACCCATTTATAAAAATTAAGGGGAGGGGCATTAGAACCCCGTTCCCCCTGTTTATACTTACTCAATGAACACCTAAAAACAGTCACGTAATCACCTCATCAGAATGATCCTATATCTAAATTTTGAACAAAAACTGCTAATTCTGCATGAAAATCCTGTTTATATCAATTAAGGGGAGGGGCATGAGTTCCCCCTTACCCCTGTTTCTACTTATTTAATGAACACTTAATAACAGCCACGGTATCGCCTCATCAGAATGATCCTATATCTAAATTGTGAACGAAAACTTTTAAATCTGCATGAAAATCCCGTTTATATCAATTAACGGGAGGGGCATGATCCCCCCGTTCCTCCTCTTATACATATCGAATGAACTCCAAAAACTAATCAGGGAAGCGCCTTATGAGGCTATACTTATATACAAAATTTCAAATGGATCCGATATTTTTATTATGAGTTATGGCGTTACGCACGAACGTACATACAGAACGGACGGGCACATAAGCTCGCAGGCTATGATAGCCTGTGAGCTAAAAAACCGCAGGAAGCGTGAAGTAATTAAAAGTTATCAGGGGACTTTGCCCTGACAAATTGACCAAGTGAGTCAACACTATTTTTGTGATGCGCAGAATTTTTCAATACATTGCGTAGGGCTGTAAAATGCCCATCGTTAGCATCTTGCAAAAAAGTAAAAGAAAAGAAAACGTAAATACAACTTTATTTACAATTTCCTAAAACAATTTTAATAATAATAATAATAATAAAGAAAAGAAAAAGAAATGAGTGAAAGAAGGTTTAACAAATTTCTTTTTTAGATAATAAAAACAAGTTTAATTACATAAAAAGTATAAAATTTTTGATACTGCTTTGTATTTTTAGTCAGAAAATGTTTTTTAAAAAATATTATTCTGTGTACACTGGAGAAAAATTTGTTTGAAGCTTAACTTTGGCATGCAAATTACATGGGAAATAACACTACCATTTTCTATGATACTATATTTTATAAGCTTCATTTCTTAAGTATACATTCAAAATTAGACTGAAAAAAATTATCTTATATTATTACATCATTATTTTATTTTTGTGGGTTTTTTCCTGATTTTGTGAACGAAAAGATGTTTACAAGCAAATTATTTCAAAACTGTAACATTAATTTTCTAATATTAAGAAAGAAATAATTCGAAAACAAAAACATTTTTCTGAACCCTTTAAATGAAGTTTTCTTAATTTATTTACATATTCGTAAAAAGACATTAAAAGTAGGTCTTCAATACGTATAAAATAAATAAATTTGAAAAAATATTCATTTAAGTTTAAAAATGCTGTATTAAAAACACACACGTACCCTTTTATCATTTTTAATTCGAATGCATTTCTGAAGAAGAAATTAAGTGGCAAATAAAGGAAGTAACTTTTAAATATTTTTATTTGGTACAAACATAAAAATGAGATTAGTTTAATTTACTAAGTACTTCCTCGTGTTTCAAAATACTTTGTCATAAATTAAAATCTTAAATAGAAACTTTTTCTAAGAAATCGAATTTTTCTGTGATTAAATTGCATATTTGTATTGGAATATTAAATAAATAATTAATATAGATTTATTTACAAATAAAACTAAAAATATAAGGTGAAAATATTATGAAATAGAATTTACTGTAATGGAATTTACTGTAATGGAATTTGCAAATTTTAATAGCATAGAATTGAAATTATTTTTTTAAGAAAAAGGTAGCCTTTTTAAATGCTTTATTATTCAAATTATGAACTAAAAAAATATCCAAACAAAAAGATTTTTTTATAAACAAAGGTAACACTCAAAGAGCTAATCTCGAATTTAAAAACATCAAATTTATTATATAACAAAACATGGAAGTTGAGACAAAGATATTTACAGTAAAACCTCCATAACGGACACTCCCGAATAGCGGACACCTCTATTTAACGGACAGTTTTCTAATCCCCACTCCCAAAACTTAAATTTTTGTATGTTTAACCTCTGAATAACGGACATTCCGAATAGCGGACACTTTATTCGGCGATAAAGGATGAAAAAGAATTTTTTAAACAGGAAAAAAAAGAGAAAATTTAAAAAAGCTTCTTAATTTATCAGGACAACGTGCCACAAATTTTGTGATCACAGTTAAGTGTAGATAAAGAGCTGGGAAAATCCACCCCCCCCCCAAACATTCAGTGCTAAATTCAGGGGGTTGCCCGGGAGAAATAATCTCCCAGACTATTGAAATGTCATTTAAGAATATTTTGAGATTTTATGCTTTTAAAGATCAAAAAATGCAACCCCCCCTACCTCCTCACCCGGAACTCTACTATGTCCAATAACATCACACAGAAAAAAAAATTACATGTAATCGCAAACAAAAATATACTTTTGTAACAGATTTTTTTTCACAATAATATAATAAACAGTGGATAAGAGTATGCACAATTTTATTTCAATTTTATTGCTTAAAAAATAATTTTAATATCTGATTAATTATATAATAGAGGTTTTAGGACATATAAAAGTAAATTAATGAAACATTAAGCATTTCTTAGCGGTTTTTGAATCTCTGAGGTTTTCCCAATAGCGGACACCTCCGAATAGCGGACAATTTCTGCGTTCCCGAGGTGTCCGTTATTTAGAGGTTTTACTGTAATAAGTTCTTTCTTATTTGTTAAAAAACAAGCTTAAAATAACTTTTTAATATTTCAGTCTAAAATTAAAATATAAAAATAAAATGTTATTTTCATGCAAATGAAAAAGTTTTTTTTTTTTTTTTTTTTTTTTTTTTTTTTTTTTTTTATTTATTTATTTATTTTTCAGAGAATTAATGAACATATTCATTTGCAAAAGTGAAATGCTTCCAACATGAGGTTAGTTCATTAGTTAGTGATTTTCAAGGTCTGAAATTTCAGATTTTTAAAAAATATTTTAACATAAATTAAAATGTATTTTAGGGCAATTTTTTAATAAATATTTTCTAATATATCCATATATTATTTTCTTTGTGAATAAACTTTGTTAATAAATAATTTGAAGAAGATTTAACTGACACATCATAATCAAATATATTCAAAATAAAATAATTTTATTTTAGTAGTATATACAGTTATTTCAACAAAAATAATTTTATTGGAAAGTAAATAATTTACTAAGGAAAAGAAAAAGTATTTTTAAATGACTAAGTAAAGAAAATCACATAGATAAAATCAAAACCCCCTGTAAACAAATATTGATTTATTATGTAATGAAAGATAACTTTTTTCTACGATAAACAATTTTTTTAAATAATTTTGCTTAATTTTTTTTGACGCCATAAACCAAATGTTTGCCGTTATATAAAACTCTGATTGAAATCTAAAGTCAGACAATATTATTTTATTTTCCCATTCTAATTAAGCTTTAATTGGTGTAAGAAATAAAATACAAATATTAAGATATTCCTTTGCAATAAAGTATAATTATTTCAATAAATTTAGATCAGTCGGCTACACCCATTTGACAGCAGCTGCAGGCTTATAAATGCGAACAACAATGGACGTAAAGAATTTCGCAACATTGCTCTGCTCACATACAATGTAATTACTACAAAAGGGATGATTAATTTGATACTTTCTAAAATTATTTTTAAAAAGCCAAACGTATTCAAATGTGTTTGAAGTAAAAATGTATAATGTGGAAATAAATAATAGATATCTTTAGTAGTAAAGATAAATATAAACTCAGACTATATGTTTGTCTGTCCACATCGACTAGACAAGTTTCAATGCCTAAGAGGGACTGCTCAGAAATATAAACCATGTCTATAGAGTATTGCGTCCCTAACAGTTGCCTTTATAAAGGTCTTTAAAAAAATACAATTTTGCATGACAAGCTCAGGCCGCTAGGGGACAGACTGCCCCCTCGCGACAGAGAAAGAAATGAGAAAAATTAGTTGTTAAGATGTTTATTGAGATGCCCGCTGGGACACTCGTCCCGTCGCGACAGGCAATGGGTGGCATGGAGTACCTGGAAAAAATGTGGAGCTCTCTCGACCTTCTGCTGTACGACAGAAAGAGATAGAGCTAACAGGTTAGGATGGAAACATCCTTTATATACTTATAAATATTTTATAGTTTGGGTAGGAACACTGGTTTAGATAATATCTCTTATAGCCAGGATTGAGATATAGAGAGGAGATATCTAAGGTGCCAGGGTTTCTGTCGAAGTTCAGTGATAATAGGTCTATTCGGAATGCCCACTTCACCATATTCACAGAGTTGGGATGAGGTGTTGTGGATTTTTTAAGATAATACTTAAAGGGTTCGTGAAGAGTGGGGAACTCTGTAGTAGGTGGAGAAAGGAAATAAAAATCCTGGGATCCTTTTGGGATGAGGTTGTAAGTATGGCGTTCTTTATTACATTTGCCCCATCTATCATGCCAGACAGGTAGAATTATTTCATTTAAGACTCGTTTGACATGGGATAAAGGGATCGGGATATCAAATTATTTTGTTCGATATTCTGTTACTGCCTTGGCCAGAGCACCGGCTCGTTTATTGCTTTCAATGTCAATATGGGCCGAGATGTAAACAAGGGAAGTTTTATGGACTAAGATCAATAATTGCTGTTAGATTTTCAAGACTATCGGGTGCTTAGTGTGATGGGGAAAAATAGCTTGTAAACTTGAAAGAAATCACTGTAAACCCTGGTGAAGTGGTAAGTAGAGGTGCAGAGAAATCCATTCCAGTACCCGCAGAATCGGGAGTAGTTTTACTAAATATACGGATTAGCCTCAATCCTGCAGGCCCACGGATGAGCCCCTCGCCACCGCTCATGACACAGAACGTTGATGCCATGCCTGATTGTGTTCGGGATTCATCTTTGTATTAAGTCGGATCACTGGTTGGTTTGAAAGTGTGCTTTGCTAGATTAACTTGTGGATGAGGCGTCTACTTCGCAGGATGTAGAATTCAGCCGCTGACTTTTTGCTGTATGTGTGTGTTTGTGGAATGTGCATGTTGTGTAGATGTAATATCTTGCTTCTTATATATTCAATTTCAAATGTGATTTTAATAAGAGGCATGCGAGGAGAATGTTTTATACCCTCTACTCATCTGCAGTAAGAACATCTTTTGAAGAGATTAGTTTGTCCTTCACCTGCTTAGCGAGATTGCCTCCGCAGATACCCACGTGTAAAAGATGATCTGTTCCACGACTGAGTGGTGCCAAACTTTGAGCATTTAGGGTTTATTGCCTCAAGTTAACTATTAATTTGCGTGAGTTGCTATAGTATTTTGCGAATTTCTATCTGATATTGTTAATGTTCCGTCCAGCTCATTTTTTTTTATCAAATGTGAGGACAATGACTGTGAGTTTCGGTACATTTTTGACCAATTGTCCTCTGATTCTCATCGTGGGAGAACGTTGAATGTCATGTAATTTTGAAAATTTTAGTTCTTGTGATTTGCTTGTAGAGAGTTGGAAGTATAGGCTAGCAAGAATGTGGAAGAAGAAGGGGAAAACCCGAGCTGCCTCTCTCTGTAGATCAACACGAACGTGACCCAGAAAGACAAAGCTGAAATCATCAGCAAAGGCAAATATAAGGAACCCATGTTTCTGTAGTTCTTTAAGAATTTCATTGGCTATTAGTAGTCAAGAATAGGGACAAGACAAGATCTCTGCAAGTACTTTTTTGGAGAATGTAGTTCGAGGAACCAGAGCCTCAGTTAATCAGAATACTTCTCTCTGATAAATATGAGCTCATGGTTTCAACTATGTTTTCCGGGCAGCGAAATACAATTAGTTGGAAGAGAATATCCTGCCACTCTATGTTGTCGAAGGCACATTTTATGTCTAAGGAGACCAGGGAAGTGTAATTTCCAGCATCTATGCTTAATGAGCAGGAGGATAGAAGAATTAAATTATTTTGATTTAATTGAAACTTTTTAACTAAGCTCAGGTGATAAAGAGCATAGCATTCTTTATATTTAATACCGTCATACATGCGTATCAACAGTGGGGGTAAAACACGCTTTATAAAATAGCCCAATTGACTGTAAATCTATAATAATGGATCTTTTGTTAACAGTAATAGAAAATAAAATATAAATAAAAAATAAGGAATGTAATTAATTTCTCTACAAGTATGGTTTTGTCTGTTAAACGTGACGTCATTTTCACAACAGGAAAACTGTTATAAACACATGTATGAATACTATCTACTGAACTGAATCTAATGAATATGAATACTGCATCATGATAATCAGTAATTGCTTATAAAATACAGTCGATTCTCTCTATAACGAAACTCTATCCAGCGAATTTCTTTATTTAATGAATTTTATGTAGGAACGGTCAGTTTTTTCATGACTACATTAAAAATAATATCCATATAGAGAAATACATATCGCCATTTAACGAATTTTTCAAAAATATTTTTTCATATGTTCAGAAAACGCTTCAAATTATTCGTAGAATAATTTTTTTATTGATTTCTGATTTATATTTCATTTTACTACATTCCTCTACCTTATTTCTTATGTAGAAAAAGAGAACATTCACCCCCCCCCCCCGCAATAAAACATCCTTTTTTTCATGGGTACACTTGACTTTGTTTTAGCCAAGTTGATAATGTGTTCTCGGAAAAGACTAAAACATTTGCTTGCTACTGGAGCGATTTGCAATTATCACAAAGCATCCTAAAAGATAAAGCTATTCCATCATCGTCTTGAAAATGTTGTTTGTTTCTTTGTTTGGACAGTAAGGCAGAAATAAGGAAGGGATTAGGGGGCAATGGCAGAAAAGGTCGTTTTTTCAGCTGGTTTTCATCTACCTAAACTAACTCGCATTACTTTTAGAGTTTAAAGTGGATGTTTGTTGTTTGTGGTGATTCGGAACATGTTTTATAGTAAGAGATTATTTTGAACGAAGAATTGTGACTAAATCTTATCTATGTTGGTGTTATCTTCTACTGCATCTGCATAAAATTGTTTCTAGGAAAAGCATAACTCTCTGTAATAAAGTAAATAATTTTGAAAATAATCAATCAAACACTGAAAAAAAAGGAAGTGGCAAAAATGTTTGAGATTCAGGAAAAATTCAATTAAATATTTCAAAAACTTAATTAAACACCTCAAAAATAATTCTTTTCAATATTTAAACTTTAAAATAATTTTTTTGCCTTTTCTATTCAACGAATTTAATTTTTCTATATAACGAATTTTTTAACTGAACGATGGATTTCGTTATATAGAGACTCGACTGTATTTATGCAAAAAAATTGAAATAGCATATTTATAAAGAAAATATCTTTTTATAAATAATTTATTATTGATATATTTGAGATTAATAACTTTACAATTTTCATTTCAAGTTTATGGAAACAGAAATACTAATTCTAAACAAAAGAAATTTTGCTATCCACGGTACATTTTATTCATAATATAAAATATGACGTAAAATAAACACATGAATATAATAAATCTAAACGTTTCGATTTACTCTTTAAAATTATCATTAGGAGTAAAAATTTCTAAAATACAAATCGGTAGTAAACAATCAATATGTGTATCTTTAAAAAGTAAATTACAGTAATACTATTTGGTATATTTAACGACCACGCGTGCAAATTCGTGAGCTTTGGTAGTAAATAGCAATTTATATGGTCCATTCTGATGCTACATTACGCAGCTCCGAATAGATAAGTATTAAGAAATATACCAAATTTCCTCATTTTTTTCAGTTATATGTACATTTAAGAACCTTATATTTCCGTATATAAGCCGAGTATACACCTTATCAATAAAAAATCGCCCAAAATCTTAAACGCGTATATAAGTTGATGTTAAGTAAACGAGATGGAACAATCTTATTACATTTTTGCATAGCTAATGGGAAAAAATGCACTATCCCAAATTATTGACATCTCCTTCCATGAATATACAGTGGCCTTATTTTTATTCTCCAACGCTCGGATGCCTTTCTAAAAAAGTCATTTACAAATAGCCTCCTTTGAAATGGAATGAATGGATGTTATATGAGGATGCAGTTATGAAAAATGACGGTAATTGCTTAAAATTGATATCGTTCAACATTACTATCTCTTAATAGATGAAAGGCCCTTTACTTAAAATACCACAAGGAGTGATCATTCGATCTTTCAAAAAATATTTTATCAGTAGTGCGATGGAACTTGGGATGATACCATTTTCCAAAAAGATGGCAATGTTGGTGAATTAGATACTGATGATATCCATCTTGATATACCAATAAGAGAAGGCAATTTTAAGGAGTTGCTTAAAATTTCTGATAATGAATGAAAAGGAGGATTTGTTTCTTGTTTCATTATAATAGAATAGAGTGTTAAAGTACTTTTAGAAATTCGTGAATATTTTTTATGATTTTTTTAATTAACATCCTATTTATTTGCGATAATGAAATTTGTAAATTGCCTTAAACTCGAATATCAGCCTACTCCCTCCCCCGCTCACTTTCAAGCCAAACGAATGTCCAAAAAATCTCGGTGTATATGGGGAAATATGCGGTATTAAAAATCTATTCAATAGATTTCTGAGAAAATAATTTTATATTTAATTACATAGCCTCAATGAACTATTGAACTCGAGAATATACTTCAAAATTCCCCTCCATACACGTCCGTAAATCTAAAACACAACGTTCACTTCATTGGTAGTTAAACAATTGAGTTCTTTATAATATATCTTCAATAATAACTAAGTAACAGATTATAGTTAAGATCTAAATTAATATTATTTTATTTTTACTGAGAAATTAGTTTTTAGTCTTTGTCTACAGTCAACTACTTACCTTTTAAGGACACTGGAAATAAATTTTACAAAGTGCTGTAAGTAACAGTGTATACTAAATCATCCTTGGGAAGTTTGGGAGAAAGAAATCTTTTCTGTTTTTAAGGTATAAATCATTGTTCTCTAGTAAAATTGATGAATCTTTCTTTATTTATAGATTCTGTTTGTTGTTCAGCAACGTTCTCTGTGTTTTACACCGTGGTCATCATAAATAAAATAAAAATGAATTAACTTATAATTGAAATAAAAAATTTAAACTGCTTTATCGTTGCGTTTCATAAAAAGAAATGCTCTATTTTAGCACGTGAAAACTAAAGTAATTGAAAATTCAAAATTAACTACTTTTGTCTCCTTCACTTCCATGCACATCCATTTGTGCAATTTGCACATACATTTTTATGATATTTTCTAGTTTATCGCTCATCTTGTCATACATGTTGTGCAGTATATGGATTCAAAAACTAGTAAAATATATAATATAAAATTCGATTATTAATATAATGTTATTTATTAAGTATAAATGAAAACAACCATGCAATTTTTACTTAGTGTTATAAAACATATTTTGTTTTTCAGCTACTTGGTACATTTTTGTGAAAATGAGCCTCATATATCTACATACATATATTTATACATACTGACATTAAACTATTTTAAATTTTGAGAACTTATAATTTATACAAGACTCTTATGACAGCTCGTCTAAATGTGCATGAAAAGTAATCAATCAAGTAATTGAACCGGATAAATTAAAATCCCGATTCTGGCTGCCTGCCGATCAATATTCACTCTCTGCGTAATGCTTTCGATTTAAGATATCAAACAAGTAGCCTGTTAATGAAAAGGCATCTGGGATTTAAAGATTTACCACCAAGATTTAAAGATTAGTAATTCAGTATAATTAGCGAAAGTCAGAATCTGTTTTCCAGATGTTGTTACGGTGTTCTAGTTCTAGGAATCCTACCGAGTATCATCAACTACTTAACCTGATGTGTTAATTACACTGGCTGAGAACGATTTTGTAACTTTTTAGTTAATTTTTAAAAAAAAAGTCTTGAAATTTATTGATCAAAATCTATATGCTCTAAATAAAGGTAAATTATCCATTTCATTTAATGATAATTATTTCTTATGAATTTTTAATAGATCCAATTCTAGCTTTCCGCAAAGGTAAATGATTTTTAAAAATAGCTGGATTATTGTTAATGGTGACTGTTTTACACTTTAGGACAATAAAGAGTCACGATAACATAATTTTAAGAAATTTAATTGATATTTTCAGAAAAAAAATTAAATTGATGATTAAAGCATGAAAAAAAGAACGTTTATGTAAAAACGTTTTATTAAAAATTATTACGAACGTTTATTAAAAAAAATATTTTTTTTAAAAAAGATATTTATTGGAGAGAGTAACTTATTGTTATCCTTTAACTGGTATGGCTGAAACTAACACAAAGTTACGGTGAAGCGGTTAAATCTATCATGCATCTCCAGCATGTCTTTCGTAGATGTGATGAGATTGCGTTTCTGAAGTCTGTTTTTCAACACTTGCACTTTCTACCCAGGAAGTCAACAGAGATGTCCCATTCTATACAATGCGTGAAAAGCGATAAATATTTCTTGATGTAGAAAAAATGTTTACCAACATAAGTCGTTCTTGGTCGTTTGAGATCCTGAAAAGTGTTCCTTTACCTTTAGAAGCCAAGAAAGAAGTAGATTCCTCAAATTTAAATTGGAAAACAAATGTATGCTTTGTTGCCCTTAACTTTCGGAAACATTTCCGAGCTGATTTTGCAGTTTATTGGTTTCTGAATCTTTTGAAAATAAAAGAATTCCAATGACGTAGCTAACTCAGAAGCTACTATATTACATTTTCGCAAAATGCAAACTTGCTTCATGCTAGGAATTATGTTTTTTTTTTTTTTCTGTGTAGCTTTATCTTCCAAAAACTCTTTCCAACATAATCCAACATCCCTTCTCAGTTAACTACGATTCCGAAAGTATTCTTTTAACTGCCTCAGAAAATAGTAGATTTCCCAGATTTAATCACGCATTTGGAAAACAAACGTATCTTTTGTTGCTCGTAGCTTTTGGAAATAGTTTTGAGTAGTTTTTGAACTGTATTTGTTTCCGTGGATTTTGAAGATAAAAGATTTTCAATGACATGTAAAATTCAGATGCTATTATATTACATTGCCGTAAATATTCATGCTAAATCTAGAAATATATTAACTTTTCTTTCACACTTCGATTGCACTATCCATACATGTTTACTAAAATATGATATAAGCCATTCTCAATTAAGATCTATTCCGAAAAGAATGTCTTTTCTTCGAAATCAATAGATTTCCCAGGTATAAATACTCATTTGTAAAACAAAAGAATCCTTTTCTCCATAATTTTCGGGTAGTTTTTGCAGCGTATTAGTTTCTGAGTGCTTTAAAAAATGTCGATGCCATGGGTAACTCAAATGTTATTATATTACATTTTCGTAAACGTTTATGCTAGATCAAGAAATATTATTATTATTTTTACAGTGTACTTACATTATCCTAAAAAGGTTTATTAAAATAGTATAATAAAAGCCATACTCAATTAACTACGATTCCTAAAAAAATTACTTTATCTTTTAAAACCTCCAAAAACAATAGATTCCCTAGATTTAAATAATCATTTTGGGCACAAATGTATCTTTTGCGGTTCATAACCGAACCACAAATCATTGAACCAAACCATTAATGGAATAAGAATGTGCAGTTTTAAGTAACCATAAGGAATGTTTTCTTGTAATTTATAGTACACTCAAACAATCATATACTCATCAAAATAAGGATATCGATACGTTCTTGTGTTAAAATAAAATGCAATATGACTTGCATAAATTGTGTATAAAAAAAAATACTGATTAGAGAAGATTAAAATATGTCAGAAAATATTACAGGCGATTAGAAAAATTAAACGTCTTCTAATAAACCGTAACTTATGGTTATTGAAGCATTTTAAAATAGGCGAAAGCGTTTAATGCGACGAAATGTCAAGGACAAAATACTACAATCTCATAAACGAAATTTCAAGGACATAATACTAAAATATCATTAAACTGACTTCTGATAACTCCGTCGACTATTACATTGATACAAATAATGCAGAACCAATATAACCCAATTAAACGTATTGAAATGAGATATTAACGCTAAATTATGTACACATTACTGGGAATACTGTTTATAATATAGCGATTCTTGTTTAGACTTGCTTGCATTATTTCAACTGATGCAAAATTGACCACCACCCGGCTTTGCCTGGTCCGGTTATGAATGACCCTGAAATGAACGTCAAATTTGTATGATTTTGTATCCTTAGTTCCAGTTTGAATGAATTTAATTTTTAAACAAAAAAAATCGCGAAAAAATATTTTAATGAAAGTATATGCTATATGGTATTTTATTTTCTGCGTAATTTGATTTTCATAGTCTATACGATCGGAAAGCGAGCGAAACCGCATCGGAACACCCAGGTTTCTATTGATTTCATCAAAATTTTCACGCATTTTAATTTGTAAAAAACATTTCTATCAATCCGAGCGTCTCAGAATTTTTGTAGGTGATGTAAATCTAGTTTTTTGAAAAGTTCTAATAAAATCTACAATGCGTCTTAATAAAGTCTATTAAAATGTTCTAAAAAATCTACTATAAAAATTTAGGTGTCCTGGAGTAATGAAGCCAGGATGGGTAATATCGCCAAGTGCTAATATTTCGTGTAATTATGAATGAATATGGGTGATGGCCCTTACGCGTTCTGTGCAGAATGTCTTTCTCTCATATGAGCCACAAATAACCACTAAAAGTTAATTTGTTTCATTTTTAGATTTTATCACTGAACGAGCATATAAGATTCAACACCCGATCTAAAATTTTCCAGATAAGTTCTGTGATCTGAAGACTTTCTATTTATAAGGAAATACTTTGCTTATTCCATAAATTTGTAATGTATTTCATGCACATCAGTTGAAGAGTATTTCAGATATGTTTGCGATGTATTTTGTAGTTTAAAATATTCTGTGCAATAAATATACCGGTTCCATGATGCCATGCTCTGTCATAGTTACTCTGGTTGATTTTTTACAATTTTAAAACAACATCCGTAGATGGTTTATTTTTGTTTTATGCACGAGAGAACATTATTGTCATTGTCCAAAAATAAAAAATATAAATAAAACAACTACAATAAAAATTAAATGTGTATGTCTTTAGTGCTACTAATTTTTTCAGGTTAGAATATTACATTCCAAGTTATTATTACTGCATCCTGATATCGCAATTAATGCTGAGTAAGATAAATTGGTCAATTTCTAGGGTTATAGAGTTTATATCCTTAGAATTGGACAATTTGCATCCCATTATTTCATCTTATTTTATAGTTATGTTTGTATGGTGTTATTACCGACATAAGTGGGTAAAAAACGCCTAATAGCATTCCTTAAGAAATCACACTATTAAATTTTATGAATACATATCTGCTAAAATATTCTTTTTTGTATACATAGTCAATAAGTTGCTATATTACATCATATATTTCTTCAGAAAAAAAATCTAAAACTAAGTCATGAAAATCGGTAGTACTTTAACGTGGAGTTATTACCGCAGGACACTTTGTATCTAAACCTTGCTTAGATAGTCGTTTTCAAACTGAAAATTTATAGAACTTTGAAATTATCAATACAAACATCTAATTTTGACATTATTGTTTAATGTTTCAATCAATCTTACCTGTCGTCTTACGGATGGTCATTCAGTGAAGCAGTGGATTTCAAATTTTGGAACTGATAACATTAAATTCATTTTTAATTGTTGCAACACAGATTGCATTGCGTATAGTCTTTAAATCATAGCTATAAAGATGCAGTTAAATGAGCATTAAATTTGGATACACATATTTCAAGCTTCTGTAAGTACATTTATAGTACAAAATCCATATGTTAAAGATTGTATTTATTTTTTAAAAGATACAAAAATTATTTTCGAAATAAATATGCAGTATAATATATAATTTTGTTAGCATAAATCGATTTTTAGGAATTTTAAATATGAATTTAAAGTTACAACAGATACTTTCAAGTACTATTTCAATTATATTTCTGTATAAACCGGATTGCAATATGTTTTACAAAGTTTAAAAACAAAAGTAATATTAAGATCTTCAAAGGTTGAACCTACACAGTTTCTAAACTATTTGACAGTACCATATGATGTTAAGAAGTACAATTTAGTGGATAGTAAAAAACAATGTTAAATTCAAATGCTAACGACGTTTAGTTGTTGCAATAAAAATGTTCAGATTTCGTAACAATTTAAACCATTAAAAATATTATGGTACAACTTGAAATATATTTTTCTAGTATGTGCTTTATGTAAAAATAAAACTCCTTATAAAAGCAGATGTTTTTTAAATATTAAAAAAATAATTATTTGACGCTCGGAAAAAAAATAGATTTCGGAATGTAAATCATGTAAGTAAACAATGTAAGTAAGCAAATGAAAAAAAATATCATAAACTTGATCTGAACAGCGTTTATTACCTCAAGCTATAAAAATAACTGAACTTTGAAAAAATACTCCAAGTTTCGCATCTGCATCTAAAGTTTCATCGCGAATATTCTTGCGGTTTTGCAGATTGATCCAACATTTTTATTTAATTCTTATATTAATTTCTATTTATAAAATGAATTAATGTATCTCTTTATTAACTTGTTTTAAATTGATACAGTTTCACTTAAATATATTAAATACTATTTGAAAAAACTGTTAAATCCTTCAGCAAATCAATGTCAAAAGTAAAAACATTAAGATTCCCTTCAGATTTGCAAATATATATATTCATGACATAATTAATTTTAAATGATTACTTTTCAAATCATAATTATTTCTATTTCCCATCAGAAATCGCAGAATAAATAAACATCTTTGTTATCAATAGCTGTTCTTCATGAGAACAATAATTACGTTACACATTTTTCTTATGTTTATCTATCAATAAATTAATCAGACAATAAACACATCCCAAGAGACTTAATTTGTGCTTTTACAGAAAGAATTCCTACCAAATAACATAAATTTAATGCAATCTGGCCTTCTTAATGACTGAAATTAAAGAATAATTGCTAATCTCAGTTGTCGTTTCGATATTTTCTTTTTCGAATATACTGAAATTGTGAAAAATATATGCAAAAGTTGAAATTTGCTTTTATAGAAAGTTAAAAAATATCTCAATTAATATTAACTTTTTTTCTTATCTTTCAAAATTGATTAGATAAACAAATGAAACCTCAAAAGAAAATTCATTCATTACACATTGCTTATAAAATAAACGCAGTATTATGAAAATGTATATATTTCAAAGACCATGCTGTTTTTATAGTCATCAGCAATGAGCTTTCTACTGTACCCATTTTGATAATTACATTTTTAAATGAAAGCTGTTCATATGGAAATATGCCTATTTAGCTATTTTTAACACTTTCCATGAAAGTTGAAAAGTGTTAATGCATTCGGTTTGTCTGTCCGTCTGCCCGCGCTCTACCTCTAGTAAATATACTCAGATTTCCATGAAATTTTTGCACGCCACTAACGTTTACCTTTGCACGAGCCCTACTGAAAATGAAGTTTCTACCATGATTAGTTAATTTACCGGGATAGTCAAAAGCTTTCCTTTACATTACAGCCTATGGGGGAAAATCGTTTGAAAGGAATTTTAAAGATGCTACACCCTGTCAAACGTATTCAAATATATATGCATCAACGAAGTGCATTAAAATATGCATTTTCTAAAACATGCAGTAAAAAGAATAGTTATTACTCATTTAGAGGGCCACACAAAGAAATCCATTACATAACAAAAAAGCAAGGAATTGTTTGCAATATATTTTAATTATGGTAAACGATTTCATGTATAATCACATTTATATACGTCGCTGAGGTTTAATATGAGTTATTTCATGCATAATACGATGTGCATAACATTTACAGGGACACGCAAAAGATTTCAAATAGTATATTCTTTCCGAAGTATTGTATGTTATGGATGATGGCTGTTGGACGGATGAAATGTAATTATGCTATGTGCTTTTAAGTTTCACGAAATGTACGCATATTATATGGTGAGTATAAATGCTAATAGTTGCAGAAATTTGATACACAGAGTTATACAAAATATCTCGGAAAGGTTACTGAATATGAACGTAATTTACTTAAAGGTGGTTTTTAAATAAGTTATGCAATTTCTACGTTGAATCTTTCTACGTTTACCAAGAAATGTTAGTAGAATATAGATAAAAAAATAGACAGGGTCACGCAAAAATCTCGATATAGGGTTGTCTTTGGATGATAATTTCTGAAAATGTGATTGAAGTATTTTAAAGAATATTTTCGTTTGAACTAAATTTTAACAAAATACTTTCGTGTATTAAACGTACTAGGTAAACTACAGGGCTGAACAAAAGTATTCAGATATAATTCCATGTATTAGTGTAAATTGTTGAAAGGAAAATTTCAAACAGTTAAGCATTTTCTAGCTAAATTAAATTTCCACATTGTATAGTCTATATATCAACCAACAGATCAAATACAGGGCTGTTCAAAAGTATTGGAATACATATTTGGCTATTGAAATTATTTTTTTTCCTGGATAACGAAGTTTTGTTAAAGATTTCAAGGAGTGTTGGAAAGTGTTTCATAATCTATGCTTAAAGCATGATTTTTCTTACTTGTTTAATTTATTTACATTTTTATATTTTATTTTTAATTTTAAAAGCTTTTTATGAAATTTCTTAAAAACGGTGGCAATTGAATTAGTACTTCTATTTCTGCTGAGAAAAGAAAAATAATTAATATATTCAGGCACGTGGCTTTTTGAACGTATTTTTAAATTTGCGAATTAGATATTCGTAACAAATATTAATACACGTGTATTTTATTTTGATAAGAAAATAAAAATTCACATTTACTGTGACGTCACGAGAATATTGCTTATTGTGTTTATTTTAACTTTATGCATTTCGATTTTATTGGTATATGATTATTATTTTTCATTACAATGAAATAGAAAACATGTTTTTATTTTAATACATGTTATTTAAGCATAAAAATGCATATAAAGTACATGTCAAAAGTTTGTTCCTGTAAAAGTGGCTACGTGCTTAGTTTAAAATGTCTTTTTACGTTGACACATGTAAAGGGAAAATATTGATCTGATGATGTCAAAATGACTTAATTTTCACCGATATTTCTTGACTTTAAAAATTAAAATTAGAGACTTTACTCATTATATCATCTTGATTATATGAACTCTCTCGCTTAAAAAATAATTTTAATTAAGATCTATTCATATTTAATAAAAAATTTAGAAAAATAAAGAATTTCAGGAAAATTAAGATTAATAAAGAATGTTTTTACATTAAAAAATAAAGCCTTGGTATAGAGCTTATATTCTATAGGAATAATTGTTGTATGTTTATTGTAAACTCATTTAACAGTTCCTCATTATCGACTCCAAATTCTTTCATTGTGGATTTTCAATGTCTAAAACAGAGTAGTTCTCTGTTTTAGTCAAAAAAAAAATTATTCTACTTTTGAACAGCAACAAAAACCCAATTAGAAAGTTTTAGAAAGAAATATACTTTTTTAAAGAAATATATTTAGTTGCAAATTATTTAATTTTAATTTTAATTTAATTCACAAATTATTCACAATTTCTAGGATCCACGTGAGCTTTATCGGGCCCTGCAGTAAACATGATCGATAAGAGAACTAAGAAGATTTTAAAAAGTCTAAGTGACAAATTTATATGATTTAACCCATTAACGCCCAGCGTCCTCTTTTGAGGACGGTTACAAAAACAGCAAGAAAGCGGCTTTCCCACCAGTAAAGAGGAAGATAGATATATGCCTTCTTTCACGAGACAGAATCCTCCATAAATTTAGATAAAAGTTAATTTGATTTTAAAAGTGGTGGGAAATACAAAATTTAAATTTTAGCGAAGAAAATAATTCGGGCGTTAATGGGTTAATGTCGTAGTCATTGAATGTAATCCTGAAAATTTTTGCAAAGAGCATGTCATTTATTCTTTAATGCACGCATAAAATCATCGAAATACCATCGCTTTACATTAAAAAAGATGCATGTTAATTCTATTTTAAAGAAAATATTTACATTATTTTTTATAAAATATTTAAGAAATTTAAGAACGAATTGATTGAATTCCCATACAAATCAATACAAAATCTGCGATCGTTTAACAAGCACTGTTTTAAAACGAATTAAATTCGTTAACCTATCACCCACTATATATGAAATCCAGTTTCTTAGACCTCATCTATTGTTAATATCAGTACGATAAATATCTTGATATATTTAAAATTTTAAGTAAAATATAAATTATTGCAATGTGTGCTTACTTTTTAAATTTTACTATTTGAGAACAGCTTTTTCTATGACATAAATCGTGTAATTAAATAAGTTGAACTTTACTATAATTTTCAACATACTCATTTTGATTGGTAAAGTATCTTACGAATGAAACTTTCCTAATGATAAACAAGTTGGAAATTGCACGTGAACGTAGCAAATGAAGTGCGTTCGTACGATAACGAAGTTTTAAAAACATTTAGATCTTGCTGATATAGTAGAGCGTACTCCGGATACAGTATAGTAGTCGAAATCTTTAAGTTTCTGTAAATTTGCAGGAAGTAATTTTTATTACACCTCAGCAACGTATATGTTATTCATAAAATGTGAAATAGTTGAATATAATTAAAACACGTCCCAAACAATGCTTCCCCGTATATCATTATGTATTGGAATACTTTTGTGTGTCCTGTAATTTAATAATAAAAATTCGTTGCATCACAGATTGTACAGAATGCATATTTCAGTATATATTTCATAGATTCATGCCAATTCTGTTATGTTCGAATGAGTGTAACATCACTAAAATGCATTTGAAACGTTTTCCCCATTGACCGTAATGTAATGGAATACTTTTGATTGTCCCTGTAAATGATCTATGCATCTGACTTTCATAACATTTGAAATGACTCGACAAAATTACGTAATAATTATATTTTTAAATTTCAGACGATTAAAATGCATTTGAAAAAATTTCCCCATTGACCGTAATGTAACTGAATCCTTTTGATTGTCCCTGTAAATGATCTATGCATCTGACTTTCATAACATTTGAAATGACTCGACAAAATTACGTAATAATTATATTTTTAAATTTCAGACGATTAAAATGCATTTGAAAAAATTTCCCCATTGACCGTAATGTAACTGAATCCTTTTGATTGTCCCTTTAATTGATCTATGCATCCGATTTTCATAACATTTGAAATAACTCGACAAAATTACTCAATAATTATGTGTTTTAAATTTCAAACGATTAAAATGCATTTGAAACTTTTTTCCCTATTGACCGTAATATAACGGAATCCTTTTGATTGTCCCTGTAATTGATCTATCCATCCAATTTTCATAAAATTTGAAATAACTCAACAAAATTACTCAATAATTATGTATTTTAAATTTCAAACGATTAAAATGCATTTGAAACTTTTTTCCCTATTGACCGTAATGTAACGGAATCCTTTTGATTGTCCCTATAATTGATCTATCCATCCGATTTTCCTAAAATTCCAGTAACAACTCGATGCAAAAAACCTTTCCTTTGTTGTCGTTCGAGCAGCAGTCCACAGATGAAAAATCGCTTTTCAACGTCGCGAGGTTTCAACTCGTATGGGACCCAATTTCCTTGCTTTTGAACCATTCCCATGTTTTTTAAGCGCACGGAAATTGCTTGCTGAGTGACTTCCAACGATCCTGCAAGCTCTTGTTGCGTTTCGCGCGGATCTTGATCGAGCAATTCCTCCAATTCGGCGTCTTCGAACTTTTTCGGCTGGCCCGGGCGCTCCTTGTCTTCGACACTAAAATCACCATTTTTGAAGCGTCGAAACCACACTCTACATGATTTATCAGATGGCGCAGATTCACCATATACTTCCACAAGCGATCGATGCGCTTCAGCGGCACTTTTCTTCCAATTAAAAAAGAAAATCAAAACTTCCTGCAAATGTTGTTTATTTAGCACAAAACTCGACATATTGAATGCTCAGAAAACCAATGTTGTTGTATAAAACTCGAAGCTTCGTTGACTGAATATGGTTGACAAAGGTCAAACCTTTCTAACAATGCCAAAAACATCTATCATTATTCAGTAAACAAATCAGCCAGAGCCATCTATTGAAAACGGACCGAATTAATTTGTACTCCCAATATATAATTTCTTAAATTATGTCTCTGTTTTTTTTTGTTGTTTTTTTTTTTGCGAAATGTTTCTAATCTTATTTTTATATGAAGTGTTAAAAAAAATTTCATAGTTCGTCAGCTTTTAATACATAAAATATTAATATTAGCATACATTTAAAAAGTATTTTGATAACTATGAAAAACGAAACAACCTTTAAGAAGAGTGCACAGAAAAAATAAATTTAAAATATTAATTTCCTCAAGAGAATTTTACATGTACGAATGCATCAAACGACCTTAGGCTTAAAATTACGGAGGAGAGTCACGAAAGTACCCCTTGAGTGGTAGAGCATCTAAGCCAAGAATCTGGGTTCGAGTCCCGGCTTGGGCATTTTTTCGTTCAGTTGGAAAAACTCATTTCATATCAAGCTGAATTTTACTATTCGGAAAAAGCAATATTTGAAGCAACTGCCTGCGAGAATCTAGGTGTGAGAACACAGTTTAATAAAAAATTTAATACACTTCTGCATTAAAACGTAGTATCAAAGATATTAAACTATTTTTCACATACCACCAAATAAAATACATCTTTTTTTATTCAAATTTCTTATCCAATCGTAGGACCAGAAAATTTTTATTAAAATATAAACAAAATTCTCATTACTCATAAAAAGCAAAATTTACTTCTCGTTAAAAATACTTCTATCCTTAATTATATTTGATAGATTTAACATAAAAGAGCCTCGTGATGGAGATTTGTAGTATATGCATAGTTAAATATGACGTTTAACTCGTTTTTATTGTAGAAAAGAGCTTTTTTCATAATCGATAAACCGTTCCTTTTTTTTGCATGTAAAGAGTAATCTAATGAATAAAATAATACATGTTGCTCACATTTTGCGAGGTGAAGTTGTCGATATTTTTTGGAGAAAAGAAATTATAATTGAGTCTGATTATCTAAAGACGTGCGTTGAAAAAAAAATCAAATTATATTGATGCTTTGGTTACAATTATTATATATTATCTGCAATTAATGGTTGGACCACGTAGGATAAAATTTACTAAACTTGCTAATATCTTTTATCAGTAATTTTCAAGAGGCTTTTTATAAGATATGCAGTAGGAATATATCATGAAGATTGACGGGCTAAGAAGATCTTCTACATTTATTTCGAGATTTCTGTAAACAATCCGCACATTAACTAATAATTATCGGGAAAATGATTTTATTTCTCAAGTGATTTTTTTTCTAACCATTCATTAGAAACTTTAAAATCAATAACTCCAAGTTTTTTGACAACAACGACTTTCAGTGCGTTGTCTTGTGAAATTGATTCTGAAATCAGTAAAGTTTTCGATCTGAAACTAATATAGTACTCAAATATCAATTCAATAATTACTTTATTCCTAGTTTTTTGTCATTTTTTATTTCGTCATTTTTACTGGGTTTTCCGATCTTACAGTATTTCTCAAGTTGCACTTCTTTATTCTTTAAAAATTCATTTATTTGAGTTCTTTCGGATCAATATTTTTATGCTAATTCCAATGTCCTTTTTACTATCATCAATATCTTTCTATTTTTCTCTCTGTGTTAAAAATTTATTTTATAAGTTTTATTTATGTTCAACTTTGAACACTACTAAAACACTCTTGTACTTCATAATCAAACTTGGAAGTGAAGTATAACAGATAGAAAAACTAAACATGTCCAAAAAATCTAATTCCCGGAATTCCAATTTACGAAATCTTTTCTAGTATATTTTGCCGCGAGCATTGCACGATTTTAAGTGATGGAGTAAGTTCAGAAGACAAACGACTGCAA
Organism: Maratus speculifer; assembly: GCA_964019185.1. Classification (NCBI taxonomy): domain Eukaryota; kingdom Metazoa; phylum Arthropoda; class Arachnida; order Araneae; family Salticidae; genus Maratus; species Maratus speculifer. The sequence continues at coordinate 192,470,327 of OZ025289.1, read as the reverse complement.
GGAGAAAAAACTGTTATCGGTTTTAGCAAAGAAAAATAACTTTATGTCAATAGCACATTTCTACTACAGACTTCTTATAAGTATTTTTCCTCTAAGTTTGCTCGCTCTGAATACAACCTTTGTACAATATTTGAATGCAGTCCACATAAGTGTATATTTTTCTAAATAGAGAAACTCATCGATTTTTTTTTAATTTGTAGTGAAATTGACCGCTTTCGGTGACCATTTCAGAATGGATTTCTCTGGCCACGGCCGCTTCAGAGGTGATGGTATTCGGAGATTCGATCTAATATTATTTCAATGAGATTCGTTAAAAATCTATGGATAAGTGGCCGGTTGTTAGAGGTGATTCTTCTTTAGAGACTGTTAATGCATGTTTTACTGTATATATATCAATTGCTGCATTTTACCCAAATAACATTTAAATATCCAAACACATAGAATTTCAAATTTAGTGATGACGTTTGCCAAAAGAGGACGCCCGTCACTTTTCTGTCATTTAAATATATTGTGAAAACTTTACATTCTTTCAAAAATACAAATGGTTTAGGAGGTCAAGTTTTAAGACAAAAAAAACCGCTGTTTTAAAGAATAAAACATTTTTGCACAGCAACATACCTTCTTTGGGCAGCATACGATAGCAGTAGGACGACAAAATCTAGAATATGCATTTCATGTAGTGAGTTTCCCCAAAGTTCTTGTAGATTTCATGCAGCGGAGCTGTGGGTAATCTCCGTACCTAAATTTTATATTCTCTGCAGCAGAAACAATGCATTATTATCACTTTCTGTTTTCATATAATTAATATTTTTAAATAAATCCGTTATTTTTGGGATACCCCGTATATCTAGTAGTTAGAACGCTGTGTTCAAAAGGTATCATATACGGGACCAGTTAAGATTGAGCCGTTCACAAATTGCTACATTCTTCATGGATCCCTTACGCTCTAGTACTGTTAGAGGATGTATGTCTTTAACCACAAGTAACACCGCATCTAGCAGATTCCTTTTTCTAGAAATTCTGAAGTTAAACCACAAAATATTAAAATATAATTTCCTTTTACTTTACATATGGAAAATCAATACTTTTGTAAAGCAAAAGTTAAAACTTTCTGGTGAAAATTCGAAATGTCTAATTAAACAAGTAGGGAAGTGTGATCACATATCACACACAGGGTTTCATTTAATATTTCTTTCAAACCAATTCACATTTAATTAAAATATAAAAATTGTTAATTTATAATTATTAAGTTCTTACATAGATTTTAGCACGAATAAATTTAATTTAAAAATACTTATAAAAGAAAGTTATTTATTTTAATCAAATTAAAAATATTCACATCAAATTATTTAAATAAAACTCAAAATTTCCAATCAAAAATTTTAAAAAATCTAGCGGGGATGTAAATAAAGTTTTAAATTTCTAAAACGAAAAAAAATGTTTAAACGAAATTTAAAATGCTGCATCATTAATAACTCAATTTTTTAAAATAGAAGAAATATTGAATTTCAAAAAATATTAAGAATGTCAGTTGAAGGAAACTCTAATAGTATAAAACCTTAAATTGGCAAAAAATACAAAATTTCAAATACAGAATATGAAAACTTCAAGTTCCAGTACGGATCCTCGAACTAAGAACATCTGTTTACAGGCGCGATGCTTTCAGTTCAAGATAAAATGTCTACACGTACGTTCTTTTTTGAAATGCAAATCACAAAAATGAACAGATATGTTGAAGAAATTAATTTAGTTAAAATAATAATCTTTTTCAAAATTGTATGATTTGTCGTGTGACACGAGATAGACAACTATAAGTCTACAAAGTTTGAAGGCTCTGACTTATGCAGCTTGTGTGAGAGACAGACGAAGTACAGAGCCGAAAAGAGTTTTGTCAGATGAACGAAATCCTAGCAATTAGCAATACATCATGACGTACGCTGCGTACGTTATAGAACATAAAAAGTTGAATAGAGTTTACAGTATAATTTATAATTGTTTTCAAAGATTCACTGTAGCAACGTCTTAGCTCAGCCTTTTAAAACTGTCAATATTTACCCGTCAATTCAATCAATATTTACATGTTTTAAAAGCAATATTTTTTCTAAGTTTATAGTGCAATATTTTATCAAAACTTGGTTGAATTTACACAATTTTAAAGATTATCCGGATCAATAAAGTCAGTGATAAAGTTTCACCATCCTATGTTTCAGGAATTGGCACAATAACATTTTGCTCAATACAGTGCCAATTTTTCAGCAATATAAATTTATCTGGTAAGTAGAGAAAACATTAAATTTTTTATGACATACAAATATCTTAAACTAAGATTTGACAACATTAGATGCAAATAGTAACAAAATAAATAATTATCATAGACGCCTATAATTTATACTTGTTTTACCTCTTTCAGACTTATATGTTGGTATCCCTATATATGTGTATATAGTCCTTATAAACAAATAAATTTTAAATTATATTTTTGGACATTATGCTTTTTACGAAAAAAAATTACGAAATACTATTTATAGATAAACAAATTACACAACAATATTTGCTTGTTAGATAAGTTATTCGGTTACATTTAAAACATGTTTTCTTGTGCAATGATGTTCAACATAAAACTACTCAGGTAACAGAAAAAATAACTTCCCAAACCGTATTTAGACATTTTTTGACTCCCTTCCTTTTCGTTTTATTCCTTATCTCTTGATTATATAACAATTTCCTTATGAAACTTGATTTTGCCAAAACAAATTCATCGGCTTTCTATAAAATACCTACATGAAATCTTAGAAAAATGAGTTTATTTTATATATTCTAGCATAAATATATTTTATGCATCTTCCGAGAATTCTTTTATCTATAGAAATTTAATCTTCAGTGATTCAGATGAAAACGAGGAAATTTATTTCAAATCGCAAACATATATAAATCACCAACTATAATCCGTGCGATTTTGTAGCACAGATTGTATGACGTTATTTATATCTTGTATCTGTCGTTTTATTTTATGGTTAAATTTTCAAAAATAAAGAACATGACACTTTATGCATTACTTACGCTTTTAATTCACAAAGGTTGTCCTTAGATAAACTACATCCCCCTCCCTCTTTATGACTCAAGATATTAAAATTAAAACGAATGTCAATACTTTAGCATGCAACATGTAGGCAATGTTGATAATTTTTTGCATAACACTAAGTAATGAAATTAAAATATATATATGTTTCTGTTTTAATTATATTGGTTTCTGTTTAATTCAGCAGAAACCATGTAGAAAAGAGTAGTTGTAGCCTTGAAACTTTGCTTTTATGACTGTCACAGTCTTATTTGTATAGAAAGCAAGTTTTTAATTTATTTTTTATAGCACATTTTTTAAAAGATTTTTTATGTGCAATATAATTGTCTAAAAACCTCATTTAAATACTAAATACTGTTTGTTTCATTGTTTTGGTACTACAGATTTCCATTTAATTTTTTAGGTATCCTGAGTTAGTGAGATTTTTCCCGTAACTGTTTCTTTACGTTTTCTTCGGAATATGTCAGTTTGGCATCCACTTTTATTTAAAAAATTCTGATTGACAATAAAAAACAATAGACAAAAAAGTTTTTTTTTTTTTTATGTCGGACTACATTGTAAAGCATTTGTGGTAACATTACTCCATAAAATTGGTGGCAGCTACGATTTACACTTCATTGAGTAATTTTTCACTTACATAATGGTGTAATAAAAACATGCATTACTGGTGTAACATTACAATGTTACACCAATTATATCGGTTAAAATACGCCACCAAACTGGAGGCAGCAAAGCTGCCACCAGTTTTATGGAGTAACGTTACACAAATGTTTTACAGTGTATTCTTAAGCTACTTAAAGTAAAAATTCTTCTTCAGCAGTCAAAATGTTCTAGTGTGATGTCAAAATTTATTATAAAAATGCACACCAAAGAGGCAACCCTGGTTTCCTTAACGATAATACACAAAATTCAGCTTTTCGATATCATGACCACAAAAGCAAAGGTTTTACAGGTAAGAAAAGTTGTTCATGTTTTTATTATAGAACTAATTAGAAAATAATGCTGATTATTCAGAAACAAAAATTGCGTCACAAGTAAAATTTAAAGAAAGATAATTTCTTAAAGAATGTAATTAATAGAAGAAGTTCAAAACTTTACCTAATTTTCATGAAACTAAGTTTTTTCACTAAAAAGGTAGATTATTAAGCATTACTAAAATTTGTAACAAAAACAACTTTTATGAATCAGTATTCTTTAACCGTTGATTATGTTTTCATCAGATCAGGCAACCTAACATAATGAATGTCGATGTAACAATTGTATTTTGTTAATTTCGAGAGTGAACAAAAACAATTAAAAACATTATCAACATTGGTACGTATATGTACCTTAGTTTTTTCGATTAACGAGATTTTATAAAATTTATCACTCTCTATAAAATTATTGAAGTTGATATGTTATATGATAGAGGGTCTCCGACTACTAAGAAAAAAGAAAATTCGTCTAGCAGAGCATGAATATATCTCAGTAATACGCTGGTTTTTTTTTCAGCTAAATACGATTTCTACATTTCAAAATGGACTGTGATCTATGGAAATAAAAGCGAGAGGAGTGAGATTCGATCATTTGACTAATAATGATGACTACGAGAAAAGACGAGACAAAGAAACAAATCATGCCTCCGACAGCCGTTGACAAAACAAAACAATTTGTCACATCAGTGTAAGAATACAGAACAAAACGATAAACCATGTCATCCAATCCCATTAGTTGAAGGAATATTAACAGATTATTTTTCTTTTGGACAAAGAACAAGACAGGGGAAAAGTTTTCCATCGGATTTCATTGATCAAGTGAATGTCAATGGTATAAGTTGTTCTTGCAATTGCCAATGACCATGGCAGAGGAAATGTCGGATTAATGAGTTATGATTCCGGGTACCATTGACTGACCTCATCATAAAAGTATCCATTCAATCAACGACAAAGATAGGGTCAGAAAAAGGATTATGCTAAATACTTTCGATTATCGATAATATCCTAAAAATCAACGTTGGATGTCATCACTGACAAAAGATGACATGGCGGAATGTGTCATGTCTCCGAAAGCCATTAATTGAAATAAAAGAATCACTCCATCTGTCATTGACATAGGACGAGACAGAAATATAAATTATGCCTTCAAATACCAGTGACAGAAAAAATCCTGAATAGATCCGTTTAATCTATGGTAGAGAAAGAGTTGGAGAAATTCCATTCTTCTTACAAACGGGTCTGAGGAATATAATGTGCCGTTTACTGAATGAAAGGTTCTATTGCATCAATGAAAGAGGACGTGATTAAAGAAGAAATCATGCCTCTGAATGAAGCTGACTCAAATAATTCTAAAAGTATACGTTATATAATGGAGAGTCAATCGGATGTAAGTATGCCATGCCACTGTGTACCTTTCACCGAACGGAACCTGACAGAATCCGTACAACCAATAACAGAGGACAGGTTGTAATATTAGATTTGCTTCCGACTAACATTGACTAAGTGAATACTAAAAGGATCAGTTTGATCAATGACAGACAGTGAGACGAAAAATTGAGTTATTTATGTGATTGTCATTCACTAGGATCGAAGATGAGACGGACTGATGACTCATGCTATCGACTGTCATTAACAGAATGATTTCTAAAAAAATAAGATCAATGACAGATAACAGGACAGATGATTAATGCCTTTGTATAACATTAATTTTGAAAGAAAACGAGTCGAATAAATGAGCAATGCCTTCTAGTGTCATTGACAGAAAGTAAAAAACGGTATAGTAACGGATTTACATAATTATAGAATGAATATATTTCTTATTCCTTTTTTTACTTTCTTCTATTTTTACAAGAAGAAAGTATTGGATTCATGAAAATTTTCGACTTCCGGTTTTCGACGGATTTATACGTTTTAGAAGGCCCTGAACACGTTTTGACTATTTTTAGAAAATGTCTGTCTGTGAGTCTGTGTGTCTGTGAGTCTGTGTGTCTGTCTGTGAGTCTGTCTGTATGTGACAAAAAGATTGTGGACGCTCTATCACAAGAACTAATGCTCGAAATTTAATAAAATTTTATATTCAGTTAGACCTTGATATCAATTAATGCCTATTGGTTTTTGGTGAAAATTGGCCTGCAGGTGGCGCTGCTATACTACGTTTTCCATGATTTTCAAGATTGCTATATCTCAAGAACTAATGCACAGAATTTCACCAAACTTCAGATTCTGTGGCGTCTTGATATATATAGACGCTGATTAAGTTTTGGTGTAAATTGGCCAGCAGGTGGCGCTGCAATGCCACGTTTTTCATGATTTTCATGATAGCTATATCTCAAGAACTAATGCACAGAATTTTACCAAATTTCAGATTCCGCGATACATTGAGATACACAGCCGCTGATAAGGTTTTGGTGTGAACTGACCTATAGGTGGCGCTGCTATGCCACATTTTGCACGATTTTTGCGATAGCTATATCTCAAGAACTAATGCAGAGAACTTCATCAAATTTTAGATTCTGTTACACAAGAATATACTAGTTGGATGTGTCAATCCCAAAACTTTCTTCTATCTCATAAGTACATTTTAATATTTAAAAAAAAAAAAAACAAAAAAAAACGGAGTGACCCCAAAGTTACTCACTATCGATTTTCCCCGAACATTTGACCCAGCCTAATGAGATTCTGGTATCCGAAAAGCCTAAAACGCAAAATTTAATTAATATTCTGAGAAAATGAGCTTAGTAGTGTCTCATGTTGGGTAATTTATACTAAAACCTAATAAGCATCTATTTATGTCAAGACCTAACAGAATCTGAAATTTGATGGAATTTCGTCCATTAGTTTTTGAGATATAGTTATAACAAAATATTTGCAAAACGTAGCACAGCAACACCTTATATTGGACAATTTATGCCAAAACATAAAAAAGCGTCTAATTATGTTATGGTGTAAATGAATCTGAAGTTTGATGAAATTCTGTGCATTAGTTCTTCAGATATAGCTAGTTAAAAAAAACCGTGTAAAATATAGCACAGCAGCACCATCAGTTGAAGGATTTATAACAAAACGTAATCATCGTGTAATTATGTTTTATGTCATTTTGTAACAAAATCTGAAGTTTGATGAAATTCTGTGCATTGGTTGTTGAGATATAGCTATCGGAAAAATCGTGCAAAATGCAGCATAGCTGCACCACCTGTTGCAAGGTTAATACCAAAATGTAATCAGCGTCTAATTATGTTATATATTCTAGTGTAACAGAATCTAAAATTTGATGAAGTTCTCTGCATTAGTTCTTGAGATATAGCTATCGCAAAAATCGTGCAAAATGTGGCATAGCAGCGCCACCTATAGGGCAGTTCACACCAAAACCTTATCAGCGGCTATGTATCTCAAGGTATCGCGAAATCTGAAGTTTGGTGAAATTCTGTGTATTATTTCTTGAGATATAGCTATCATGAAAATCATGAAAAACGTGGCATAGCAGCGCCACCTGCTGGTCAATTTACACCAAAACTTAATCAGCGTCTATGTATATCAAGGGGTCACAGAATCTGAAGTTTGGTGAAATTCTGTGCATTAGTTCTTGAGATATAGCAATCTTGAAAATCATGGAAAACGTAGTATAGCAGCGCCACCTGCAGGCCAATTTTCACCAAAAACCAATAGGCACTAATTTATATCAAGGTCTAACTGAATATAAAATTTTATTAAATTTCGAACATTAGTTCTTGAGATAGAGCCCCCACAAATTTTTTGTCACATACAGACATACATACAGACAGATAGACAGACGGACAGACTCACAGACAGACATTTTCTAAAAATAGTCAAAACGTGTTCAGGACCTTCTAAAACGTATAAATCCGTCGAAAACTGGAAGTCGAAAATTTTCATGAATGCAATACTTTCTTCTGGTAAAGATAGAAGAAAGTAATAACATAATTAGACGTTGATTACATTTTGGTATTAACCTTGCAACAGGTGGTGCAGCTGTATTGCATTTTGCACGATTTTTCCGATAGCTATATCTCAAAAACCAACGCAGAGAATTTCATCAAACTTCAGATTTTGTTACAAAATTACATATAATTACACAATGATTACGTTTTGTTATAAATCCTTCAACTGATGGTGCTGCTGTGCTATATTTTACACGTTTTTTTAAAACTAACTATATCTCAAGAACTAATGCACAGAATTTCATCAAACTTCAGATTCTTTTACACCATAACATAATTAGACGCTTTTTTACGTTTTGGCATAAATTGTCCAATGTATGGTGTTGCTGTGCTACTAAATTTTTTGTTATAACTATATCTCAAGAACTAATGGACGAAATTCCATCAAATTCTGTTAGGTCTTGACATAAATAGATGCTTATTAGGTTTTAGTGTAAATTACCCAACATGAGGCACTAGTACACTCATTTTCTCAGAATATTAATTAAATTTTGCGTTTTAGGCTTTTCGGATACCAGAATCTCATTAGGTTAGGTCAAATGTTTGAGGAAATTCGATAGTGGGTAACTTTGGGGTCACCACGTTTTTTTTTAAATATTAAAATGTATTTATGAGATAGAAGAAAGTTTTGGGATTGACGCATCCAACTAGTTTAGTACTAGAGGCAGAATATTAAATTCGAAAACCCTAATTAATAAAATAACGTTGAAAATTCTAAATAACGAATATTAAAGAAAAATTTTAGCTTACAAATAGAGAAGTTCGCTGTGAATGACTGTTAACTCCAACAAGCATACATTGACCAAATATATCTTAAAAGACTCCGTTTAATCAGTAACAGAGCGGGTGCATTTGAAGTAAAAAAAAATAAACACTCAGTACTAAGTCCGCAAAAAATTATTGTAGAAAAAAGTTACTAGCACCGGACGATCAGAACTAAAGTCTACTTTTAAATGTTGTACATAAAATTTGCCCTCTACTTATTAAAACGAATCCAAAATTCTTTTTTTCTTCAGTATCAATACCCAATTTTAAGATGCTATTTCAAATCTTTGGTTCAAACTAGGCTCAGATACCAAATTTTAAGGCATTTGAATGATAAGTTTTTGAATTACATACATTTAAAATTTAGTGATTCTAATGCTAAATTACATTTTCATATCGCTCACAAATTCAAAATAATTACTTCCAGGCTTGTACTGCGTACAGTCCTTTTTCGCCCAGTTTCCTGTCTGGTGACATGGAAAGACCCTGTTTCAGAAACCTGATGGTGTAAGCGCTGAAACATTCTATGATCAGGAATTCTTCTGCGAGGAAACCGCTCCTGATTCATTCGTAAGACAGCTAGCTCTGTCTTTTTTATTCGCAGAACCATTCCGGAAATGCATGTCGGCTTTTTCGGCATATGTAAAGTCTTCCAAGACGAACGACAGCACAATTAACAAGTTGGAAATTGCACGTGAACGTAGCAAATGAGGTGCGTTCGTACGATAACGAAGTTTAAAAAATATTCAGATCTTGCTGATATAGTAGAGCGTACTTCGGATACAGTATAGTAGTCGAAATCTTTGTGTTTCTGTAAATATGCAGAAAGTAATTTTTATTACACCTCAGAAACGTATATCTTATTCATAAAATGTGAAATAGTTGAATATAATTAAAACACGCCCCAAACAATGTTTCCCCGTATAGCATTATGTAGTGGAATACTTTTGTGTGGCCCTGTAACTTAATAATAAAAATTCTTTGCATCACAGATTGTACAGAATGCATATTTTAGTATATACTTCATAGATTCATACCACTTATATTATGTTCGAATGAGTAAAACATCATTAAAATTCATTTGAAACTTTTTTTCCCATTGATCGTAATGTAATGGAATACTTTTGATTGTCCCTGTAAATGATCTATGCATCCGACTTTCATAACGTTTTAAATGACTCAATAAAATTACGTAATAATTATATGTTTTAAATTTCAAACTATTAAAATGCATTTGAAATTTTTTTCCCCATTGACCATAATGTAATGGAATCCTTTTGATTGTCCCTGTAATTGATCTATGCATCCGATTTTCATAACATTTGAAATGACTCGACAAAATTACGCAATAATTATATGTTTTAAATTTCAAACGATTAAAATGCATTTGAAACTTTTTTCCCCATTGACCGTAATGTAACGGAATCCTTTTGATTGTCCCTGTAATTGATCTATCCATCCGATTTTCATAAAATTTGAAATGACTCGACAAAATTATGTTATAATTATGTATTTTAAATTTCAAACGATTCGGTTGGGTAGTTTTTGCGTTGTTATATGCGGACGGACAGACAGACAGACAGACAGACGGACAGACAGACGGACAGACAGACAGACGGACGGACTGAGCGACAACAATAGGTGCTACGTATTTATATAATTACGAACGCACCTAAAAATGGCGATTTCTTCTACTTGAATGCATAGTACTGAACAGTCAGTACCATCAGTGAAATCAGCCAAAAACTTCATTTTTATTTTTAAAAAAATTCTATTTCTATTTCTATTTTAAATAAAAAAAAATTCAATTTCAAACCAAAATTTTTCAAAGAAGAATTTCATTATTAAGTAATTTTGAAATGTCAAGAAATAGATAGCATAAAAATTTTCTAGTGGGAATAAGAAATTTTGAAAATTAAAAAAGGGGGCCTAATTGCCCTCCTGGTGTTTTTAGCTTAATACTGTACTTGGTCCCATACATTCTTATACAATAAATGATTGTTTCTGTGTGCTCTACCTACCCTTAAAGTTTGTACCATGAGTTTAGAAACACCCTGTATATATATATATATATATATATATATATACACCACATTCATACACACATACAGACACTTAAATATATACAGTATATATATTTGTATAGCAAGCTCTTTTATATTGTATCTAATAGATAATACACGTTTTTTAAAACAGGTATATAAATCTAATTATCCCATTAATAGTAATTTCTGACTTTAATATCCAACTTTTTCATACAAAAATAAGAAAATTTTCATTATTTATTAAAATTAATTACTTTTTTAAATAGACTTATTCAAAATGCTTGCTTTAATTACAGTTAGCTAAATACATAACAAAAAACTAATCAAGACATTTTTCTAAAAGATAATTAATTTTTACTCTATTTTTTATAAGTAATCATTTAAATAATTTTTTTAGAAAAAACACCATCTTTCCATTAAATTTGCATAATTAAAATGCAAATTAAAATTACCGACATATAAAAAGGACGTCAAAGTATAATATTAAAATATTTTCAATCAATATTTTTGTGTTTGAACTGCCATTTGGATTGAACATCTGTGTGAACCTACACTGCATGGCCAAAGGTGACCGGCCACTTGCGATTTTTGACATTTTGTTGAATATCTAGAAAAATACATGAAGAATTTTCCTGAAGCTCTATGTGTGTAAAATAAATAGAACATGTCATTTATTTCCGTGAAAATGTTTTCATTAAATTCTCTCGGGGACTGTCAACAAATTGAAAAATAACGAATATCTTTTGGTTAACCTTGTCAATACTAATGTAGAAAAAGTGTTCAAACTGTAGATTATGATTACGTGGCTTATTGCAATAAACTGTGTTCATTTTTTTGCAGAGAGGATGTATACTACTAGAGAAATTAAGGTTTTTATAAAAGCAATCCAAAGTTTTTCCAAGTTTTTTGTTTGTAATTTGCAAAGTTCTTAATATAAAATAAAGTTCTTTTTCGAAAACATGACAAACAACATTGTATACAAAACACTCTGTTATCAAAATTAAAAAATAATATAAATTATTCGAAAAGTGAGCAGACTTACTAGATAATTTTTCATTGCGCATGTGGGAAGGCTATCAAAATTTCATTCGCTTATTATGTTAGATAGGGCAACTTTTGTAAAAGTTTCGAAAACATAGCTTGAAAATTTTGAAAATAATGGTCGAGAGAATAAGGCCAAAATCCTTTATTCACAAAATAAAGCAAAAATATGAGGGGTTGTATCCAGATATACACTGCTCAAAACAGTTAAAGGATATTGTAGTTTTAGGTGGATTTTGTATCTGGGAAACTTTTTAGCTGATTGATACATGATCGACAGACATAGTAGGTTATATGAGAATAAATTACACATGTTTGGCAGAAAAATGCATTTTATTGCGCATTTGTGTACAAAAGGAAAAAAACACAATTTGTGCATATGAGAAAAAAGAATAAGAAAAGGTGTTTTCTTCAAAGAAAATCATTTTCAGTAGGGGGTATGGTTTCCACTGGCGGCCAGCAAGGTTGAACACCTTTGAGGCATGAACTCAATGAAGCTATTAATGACGAGTTGGGGTATTCTGCCCCACTCTTCCAGAAAAGCTCTTTCCAGTTCTCGGAGAGTTTGTGGGGGGTTGTTGGCGGCCAGAAACTCGTCTTCCTAGAGCGTCCCAAACGTGCTCGATTGGATTCATGTCTGTAGAACACGCTGGCCATTCCATTCGAACGATTCTTTCCTCGAAAAGAAAATCCTCCACCAGGTTTGCACGATGTGGCCTGCAGTTATCGTCCATTAAAATGAAGTTATCTCCGATTTCTGCAGCGTAAGGGACTACAATAAGTCTAAGGATCTCATCCCTATATCGGCGACAAGTCTCCATCTCGAATGATGTAGAGGTCAGTGCGCCCGTCAATGGAGATGCCATCATACACCAACACTCCTCCACCACCAAATCTGACACTTTCGTGCACGAACGCAGGATTATTCCTACTGCCACGGTCCCTCCAGATGAAAATACGCTTATTATCCGGGTGCACAGAAAAACGGGACTCGTCAGAAAACAGAATATTGCTCCGTTTATTTCTCCTCCAGTTGACATGCTCGGTTGCCCACTCCCTGCGGTCGCGACGATGCCTTGATGTTAATCTAACACATACCATCGGTCGACGAGCATACAGACCTACAGCATGGAGCCGGTTTCGGACAGTCTGAGTTGAAATCGTAGTGCCTGTAGCCGAGCGAAGGTGTTGTTGGAGAAGAGTAGCGTTCATGTTTCGGTGCACAAGTACAAAGCCTCAAACTCGGACACCCAAAGTTTGGAATTTTCCAAAGTTTCAACTTTCCATTTTATAAATTCTGCTATAGTCAAGAAAGAAAAAAATGGTGAAAAAAATAGGTCTTGAGTAAAAAAAAAGTTAATACTGATTCTAAAATTCTAGTCTAAGTACAGAATAAAAGAAAAACTTCTTAATGATGCATTTAAGTTAATAAAGCTAAGCGCATTAACATTAAAGTTCAATAGTTAAGTAAGTTACAATTTGTTTTATGTTCCTTTAAAGTCTTATGTTCCCTTTTTATTTCATTTTTATTTATTTAATAAAAACGATTGTTTACTTTAAGATTACTTGTTGTTATATGTAATTTTTAATATATGAATGCCATATTTTGCCTTTTTAAGTATTGAAATTTTTTTTTTATTAGAAAGACAATATTTTTGATGATTGAAAGTTTGGAAAAATTCAAAGGTCTGACTTGGTAAAGTCCCAATGATTTCAAACTATAGACTTTGTATTGTACAAAAGAATACTCACTTAAAAAACACAACAATCTGCAAAAAACTAGCTTTATATAAGCATTGCTACCATTATAAAATCTTGGTTTTTTATGAACACCAATAGACGAAGATAAATGTTTATCACATTTTCACAAATATTCTAATTGCTGATATCTAGATTGAATTTTAAACATAAATAATTAAAAATCATTTGCTTAAAAAATATATTTTATGATTTCATTTAGCAATTCAAAATAAACAACCTTAACCATTATTACCATTAATGTATAAATGCTAAAAAATGACCATTTTTGAGTAAAGATTTATTTTACTTTTATATTTTTGCATCCAAACTAAAATCTGAAAAATTGTATTCCTATCCTGAACATTATCTTTATTGAGAAATTATGCCTATAAAAAATTGCTAATACAAAATCTAAAAGAAAATCATTTAAAAAAAAAATGAATTTTCAATTCCGCTATCTTATTTGAATAATAAAAAAAAAAAATCTATATTTTTTATTGCCGTCTTCTGAAGAGGGACTGAAGCAGTTCAAATATTTTGAGAGGGAAAAAAATCGTAAGCTTCGTGATTACCCAGACGAAGTCATTAGGTTATTTGCGATCCAATTTGGTAGAAGAGCAAATAAAATAAAATCGATTCTGCTAGTTTCAGGAAAGGAACATTGTAGTAGGAGATTAGTGTCATTCTTTATTCAGTGCATTTTGATAAAAAGCTTTTCAGCTATATTAGAAGATACTTTCTAAATACAAAATGGCATTCTTAGATGATAAGAGATATTTTAATAGTATATTATATATCCAAACATGTAGTCACTACGAAATATTTTCAGAATTTATTTTCTCTAGTTTTTCAAAGCTTAGAAAAAGAAGGTCATATATTTGACTTTAATACTAAGAAAATATGTGTGTGCATATGAGAACGGTTAGTTTTAAGGCTTGTTTTTAGTTTTTTGATTTTGGTTGTATACATATTTTTATTAGAGTTCCGTATTTATAAAGTGAAAATGGAGCCATTATAAGATCCCTCCCGTGTCTGCTTGTACGTCTGTCGCAGCCATTTTAATCATAAACTATGAAACGTGGAAATCTGAAGATGGGGGGGGGGAAACAATTGACTTAAATCCTTAAGAATTAATTCCTTACGCAAGCGAACCCTTCATAAATTCTATGTAGTTTGCGACTGGTTGCACTGAATGGATGTCTCATCGGGATTCTTATGTATTTAAAAGTTAACTAAAAACGTAACATCACGGACCAAAGTGGATTTGCAAATTTGCGACTGTCTTTCTACACAAGCTCTTTTAGCATAATACGAAGTTTAAACATTGAACAAGGGTTTAGTATTAGCTACACGAAATAGAAACGAATACACGAAAAAGAAAAGGTTATTAGTACGCTGAATTTAGTTTTATGAACTTCCAAATGAAATTTAAATATGCACTAGCTTACAATTTTCAAATAAAATCGTTTGAAGTCTTAAAATTTCATTTTTATGTTTGTTACGTTGATGATATTTATGCAAAATAGCAGAAAAAATGAATTCAGATACTTATCATATTCCAACTGTTATGAATTTCATTGATTCTTGCATTCAATTTACTTTTGAAGTTGAATCCAATAATTGTTTTATCTTTCTGGATGTCCTTGTTATTCGTAATGAAGATAGTTTTCAGACTACTGTCTTTCGCAAACCTTTTGCTGTTATTCTTCCACCTCACAGGTATTTTTCTCATACTCCACACCAGAAATTTGTGGCTTTTAAAACTTTTTTTCTGAGATTCCGATATTTGTTGAACTCCTCAGTTACTCAGGGATGAACTTAATTATCTAAAAGCTCTTGGTGTTGATCGTAGTTATTCCTCTAATATTATTCATTACATAATAGAAAATTCACGAAAGCAGACCATTCGAAAAAGCTAATACTTTGGTTGTTTTACCATTTTTTCCTAAAATCAGGCAGCAAATTGCTAAAATTTTAGGAAGGTTCGATTTTAATGCTATTTTTCCCCTATTCATAAAATTGATTTTTTCAAATCTTACGCACCTCATTGATCACTTAGATAACTGCTGTATTTTCAGATTTCCTGCCAATGTGGTCTTTCTTATATTGGCCAGAAAAAACGTGCTGTTAGATTTCGTTTAAATGAGCATAAAAGGTATGCTAAAATACAATAGCTTAAACGCTCTTCTATTGCTTAACATTATTAGTCCTTCACAACATAGATTCAAATTCCCCTCAGTCACCATTACCTGTAAGTGTTCTTCTATTCTTGATCTTAATTTTTGGTAAGCTTACCACATCATTAAAAATTCTCACTCCTTAGGCAATGACTTATCAAGTACAGCTTATTTTCAATTTTTTTCTGAAAGCTTTAATTTATTTTTTCTTTTATCATTTTTTATTTTTTATCCCAGTTTTGTTTTGTTTTTCTTAGGTAGATGTCTCTACTTGTGCACCCAGTTGTTCACGCTGCTTTCTTCCTTTTTTTGCGCGCGCGTTTATTTTTTTGACGGGTATATAAACCATCGCTTGTCGGTCAGCTTTGCTTTTTCTAGCACGCTGAGTCTTGCATTGATGAAGAATCTCCATAGTAGATTCGAAACACCTGTTTTTTACCTTTTCATGCATTATTTGTGCATTTCTATTGGTTGGTTTTTTATCCTTATACATTTTTGCACAAGGGCTTTATTTGCAACTTTAAACACATGATCGAAAAAATTTGATTGGTGGATCATTTTGGGATCACTACAGGTCTATTCATTTCAATGAGAATGAAGGTTAAAGAAACTATTAATTCGTTGAACACGTGTGAGTAATTGAAACCGGGAATTTAAAAGGTGAAAATTCAGGCAATATTGACGACATTTGGACAAAAGACGAAAATTTTCAAGATTATTATTGCTAAAACACATACTTGGTACCAAATGAAAGAATGTTAGCAAAAAAATAGAATTTTAGAATGGGATGGAATTTTCAAGAAATTCCCAATAGGAGCCAAACACATGATTCATTCAACCAGAGTTCAACTAAATCTGTTGTTTGGGAATTTAGAAATATGTACATTGTATTCATATTGATTGTTTTTTTATGCAATACAGTTATAAAATAAAAAGTTCAATGGCAATAATAAAAAGAAAATAATATTTTGAGTTAAACACAAAACTAATTTTAATCGATCATAGCTTGCTCTTTAATAAAAATATTAATAATAATTTTAAAAACATCATCAGAGTTAATTTTATGTAACTTATTATTAATAGTTATCATTATGTTATACAAAGTATAAACCAAAAACAAATAATCTCAAAAGATATATTTTTCATGTTTTTCGCCGTCTTCGCATTATTACAAGTTTTAAATACACCGTACTTAAAGTATTTGAAATCGGGGGAAAACTAATATTTAAGTTTTCTCTGTATGCGAAAAAAATGTAAGCTGTTCATTACCAAATTATCCCAAAAGAACAAATGTATATTAGCCTTTTCATTCATACAAGCCTCATATGAGGACAGATAAGGATTGCCCTATAAAGCAAAACATATTTCAGCATCGTTTATTGAGATCTAATTTGCGCACAGATTAATAGCTTACATGCAGCACAATAATAAAATTTTATAATGGGCTCTCCTTTATCACAAAATAGAATTTTTGTGAATAATGGAAAATAGTGAAAAATAATTTATCCATGAAAGGTTTAAGGACAAATTATCTGCTGGAATTTCTTTTTCAGCATAATACTGTTTCTTTGAAGCAACATTCTAAATTTTTATTGGCAAAAAATCTGGACTCTCATTGTTTGAATTTTTAATTTTATTATTAGCAATTGTAAGCATTAAAAATCTGCCATGCATGCAGATTTTATTTAAGACCAAACGTTAGAAAATTTTAATTTTTAAATTACTATAAAATAAAATGTTTTCTGTCTCAATATCTTTATTTAAAAAAATAAATAGCCAAAATTTGGCGATTGTGTATATGATTCAGATACAGAAAATTAAAGATATAGAAAATCAGATCTAGAAAATTTAACGCATTTATTTGTCTACGTTTTCGCGGTGGAAGAGTGTTGTAAACAAAAAA
Organism: Maratus speculifer; assembly: GCA_964019185.1. Lineage (NCBI taxonomy): Eukaryota > Metazoa > Arthropoda > Arachnida > Araneae > Salticidae > Maratus > Maratus speculifer. Next base: position 192,452,644 of record OZ025289.1, on the reverse strand, counting down.
AGCAAGACATTTTTTGTGGAAGAATTTATTTTATTTCAGTCAGAATTTCATTCAAATTTAAATAAAAACCAGAGAATAAGGCAGTTTCTATGTAGACATTAAAGCTAGTATTTTTTATTTGTTTATATGTTTTATTTATTTATTTATTTTGTTATATTTTTAATTTATTTATTTATTTTGTTATATTTTTAATTTATTTATTTATTTTGAAATGTTATTCATAGTACATTAAAATGACACTGGACAAAATTTAGAGTTTTAAAGAAGCGAATTGCCAATCAAATAAAAAAAAATACATTTTTAACAAAAGTAAATATCTATTAATGCATAAAAATTTCGGAATTAACACAAATGTTTTTTCTATAATATAGTTTTAATAATTTTTTATGCTGGTCAAAACTTTTAACATTATACGTTCTCTAAGAACAAAACTAATCTGTTATGAAGAAAATATATGTTTAAACTTTTAATAAATTTTTTGACTCGAAAGACATTTGCGAGAAATGGTAATTTCAGTCTTATTCTCCAATTTTTTTAAACTTTCAAAGCTTTTTTTTTTTCAAATTATATTTCCATTTATATTCTGTTTAAGCTCGATACTGAAACATAGAATTGAAATATAAACATCAAGTAGTTTACACGAGCTAACATGTATTTTGTTCATAAAATCTTATCTTAAATCTGTTTAGTTTCTCAGTATAAAACTTCTCATAGTCTACACTTGAGCGATTTTGGAAGAATTTCTAAATTGTAATTTTATGCTTCTTTTATTTTATCATAAATATAGTACGCAAGGTTTATTTTCTAAAACGTATTTTCTGATTTCCTCTTAAAAAAAGCTATTAGTTTCTCAGAAATAGCAAAGATAATGTTAGAAGTAGCAGTGTTGTTATTATTTCCAACGTACTTTTGAGACGGATTTCCAGAAGTTTTATTCTTAGAAAAATAATCTGTGGCTAGCGTGAAAAATGAATGCATACTAAGAACATTATAAAAATCATTATTCATCTTTAATAAAACTACTCCTAGGCTTCCATAACCTTTCAAATTGCAGTAGAAGCATTTATTCTTTTTAAGTTATAAATGTTGTTAAATATAAAGACATTTATGTTATTAGGATCCACAGGGTGCAACAAGAAATGTTTGATTTTGTTTGGATCTACAGCTATAAAAAAACTAGAATGGAAAATTATGCAAATTATAAATACGACTAAGTTAACAGATTTTCGAGATTTTAATAATAATATATACAAAAAAAGCTTTTCTGCTGTTCATAATTTTCGTAAATGTTACAGAATTTCATATTTTCAGTGTAATAATTTCTAAATTTGAAATGTTTGATCGTTTTTAGATCTAGCAACAGAATAAACCGGAAAAAAAATTATAGATACGACATGCAAATTATACATCCGAATAATTTAATAATTTTTTGAGATTAAAAGAATACTTTATAAAAACAATGCTTTTCTGTTGCCCATAATGTTCGAAAATGTTGAAGGTGGATTTTACAATATATCAATTTTTCAAACGGAAATTTTTAATATTTTATAGAAATACCAGCAAATTAAACTGGAAAGAAAATTTATTCAAAATATAAATTATACCGCAAAAATTAAAATAATTTCCAGATTTAAAGAATATTTTATAAAAACAAAGATATTCTCCTTTCCATAATTTTCAAAAACGTTTCTTGGTTGATTTTACAACGTATCGATATCTCAAATCGAAATGTTTAATATTGTATAGAACTAGCAGAAGAACACGCAGGAAAGAAAATTTATGCAAAGTATAAAAACACTAATTTAATATATTTTTAAGATTTAAAGAATATTTAATAAAAACAAAGCTTTTTCACTTCCCATAATTTTTGAAAGCGTTCCAGGGTGGATTTTACAAATTTTACAAATTATAGACACGACTAATTCAATAGAGAATATTTAGATTTAAATGATAATTTACAACAAGTTGGTAAGATTGATTGAACATCTCACAGAAGTTTTCGTTTAATATCTCTTTCAAAACAACTTATCCTTTAATTAATAAATCCAAATTGTTAATTCATAATTATTAAATTCTTACATCGGAGGTATCACCAATAAATTTAATTTAAAAAAAATTATTACAGGAAGTTGTTCATTATCATCAATTTTAAAATGTTCAAACAAAATTATTTAAATAAAATCCCAAACTCCTTTTTTGATAATCTTAAATTAAAAATATATTAGCAAAGATATATGCAAAATTTTAAATTTCAAAAAACGAAAAAAAATTGTTTAAACGAAATTCGAAATACTGGATCTTTAATAAATCGCAATAGTTTTCAAAAGTGAAAGAAAACTAAAGTCCAAAAATGTCTTGAATGACAGCGATTATTTATCACAGCATAATAAACCCTTAAATTAACAAAGAAATACGACATTTATTTCAATTAATCCATCGGGACATGAAAATTTCAACTTCCAGAACCGGTATTCGAACTAAGAACTTCCTGTTTTCTAGCCAAATCCTTTTTCTCCAAGCTATGATATCCACACTAAGGTTTATATTGAAAAAAATAATTTAATTAAAATAATAAACTTTTTCAAAATTTTATGATTTGCAGTGTGACACGAGGAATTCAGCTGTATATACACAAAATTTTAAGTCTCCGAATTATACAGTTTGTTTGTGTACGTTTTCTGTGACGGACAGAAAGACAAAAGACAGAGATGAATAGAATTTCATCAGAAGAGTGAAACCCTAAAAATAAAGTTTTCTGCAACCCTTAATTTTTGGGAACGTCTTAAAGTGTATTTAGGGTGTATTTATTTCTAAAACATGAGTATCCGTTTTTCGAATGCTATCAATTTCCAAGTAAATATTTTCAGCCGCGTAACTCAATTTATACACACAACACGAAAATAAATATTCATCATTTCCTATATCAGACTATCTCCCATCCTTTAACATTTTCTCTACTTTTTTTCACAAAAATTGAGTAAATTAATTACTTTGAGAGTTAGTTCACTATTTGTTGCTTTATTTTTTGGAGAAACTTCTGTAAAAGTCACAAAAAATAATATCTTGGAAAGAAACTCAAACTGCAGAATTTTTAGACCTTTTATGAAATTCTTGATTTCATGCCAATAAATGGTGTTAATAGCGTTGTTCTGTCTTCCTTACTCTAGGAAGAGGAGTTAAACAGCCAGTCACATTTCAATATAATAATCTACTTCTACTTATATATATATAAAATATAAACGAAAATTTCGCATTTTCCGTCTACTCCTCTAATTCTACTGAAGGGATTTTAAAGTAACTTATATCGTTAGATAGATATTATTTTAAGGAAGGTTTTCGTATATAGTACATTGTTCTATGAATATTAGTTATAAAGTTATGATGGAAAGTTCTTTTATTTTGGACAAAAGGGTTACCATTTGGCATATGTTTTTTTTATTTGGCGCGGCATATTTTACTATCTTTTTTAAAGAATTGGAGTGTTTATATTAATTACAAATAAAGAAAAAAATGCGAAAATTTCTAAAAATGAAATAAAAAAGTTATTACAGATTTTATTTAATGTACAAATTAAAAAAAAATCAGAAATAATATAAAATAACACAATTTTGTTTAAATACGGGGGTAAATTTTATACGGCCTAAATGAAATATGCGTTGTCAATATCTGGCAATCTATCACTTTTTTGCCTGCATATTTGGCTACGGAATAACAAAAAATTATCTGAAACTAAAATTAAATAAAATATAAATGACGCCATTTTTAAACAAAATTTTTTAAGAATACCAGGGTTAATTTCAAGAACTTCTGGATGCATTTTTAAAACTTACTTACATCATTGAATAGGTTGGCGACGTATTCATACTATAACGATACAACTATTTTTTCTTTTTAACAAATTAAGATTTTTGTTTTCGTTCGCAAAGATTGTTATTTCTTGATGTTTTTCAGCTGCTCAAACGATATATTATGCTGTTGTTGATTAAATAATTATAACTGCTATAGTAATTGGGCAACATATGAACAATGAGAAAAAAAGTGTTAGTAATTTTATATAAATAAGTATAAAATTTTCAAAAAGAGAGAACTTACAATAATTCCTGTGGATATTTATGGGTTATACGCATCGGAATACCTAATTACAGCCAGAATGGCATTATTTCATTTGACATGGTAACTTGGATATTGTTGTTAATATATTATAAATTGTTTGTCTATTTTTTTTATATACAAAACAAATATAACGTTTATAATATAAAAGTACATGTTTATAAAAATATGTTTATAAAAATTAAAAAATAAAAATTTTCCGATACCTTGAAGTTATTAAAATGGCCATCTTGGAAGTCTTCGCCAATCAGAAGAGGACATGGAACTCTTCCCTTATTATTTTGTATTTTTGATGAAATGTGTGTATTTTAAATGTATGTAATATAACTATTTTACATGCATGTATTTTAAATGAAATGAGAGAAAGATTTATTATTTTTAATGAACTGAATACAACAGGAATGACAAATATATAAACAACATTTTGTAATTTACTACATACTCTTAGCTAACAAAAAAATATTACTTTTCGTTACAATTTTTGCAGCAACCTATACGAAGAGTAAAGAAAAAATATGCTGGTAACAAAAAATGAACGCTACACGGACTGTTTATTATATCAGAAATATTTCTAATGTTGGATATTATACTGCTACTATTCCACAAGTTAAACAAAAATACTGTTACGAATTTTGTAAATAGTTAGTGTTTGTACTGTAAAATAATGTAAATAATCTTATTAAGCTCCATTTCTTTACTAATATTAGTTTTTGTTACATTGTCTCTGTTATCAAGCAAACTTGTCTATTATTTTCAGTGAATGTCTATGGCAGCTTTGCGAAATATTAGAGATATCGCCAAGTTGGCGTCACTTTTGGCAACTAATTTTGTTCGCCAAAATTGGCGATATATCGCCAAGTTAGCGACAAACTTGGCGATTGTTGGCGATGGTAACCCTTCCCTCTCTATGGTAATCCCCCTTCAGATATGCTGATACATTGAATGTTTTTCCTTGGTTTCTGGATTTTTCTAGAAGGTTGTAGAAATTTCCAGCGCGTGCTACGAGTCTATATAAGGAGAGCAATGCGAGCTGTTGTGGTTATTATTTACCAGTCAGTCATTGAGTGAACTTCTAGGGTATTGTTTAAGCAAGTTTGCTTGAGTCTTATTTACGTTATTTTGAATGTGATTTTAGTGTTGAGACGTTGTATAAAGAGTCTCTGGGACCTATATCTGCACTTGTACGATAGATCTGAACAGTTATTTTTGAATATTTAGTAATATTTCTGAGTTTCGAAGACTCTGTTGTTCTGAAAATCTGTAAATAAATTATCTTCTACTTTTCTAAGAAACAAGAGTTGGAAGTTGTCTAACCATAAGATCAAAAGAACCCTATATACTCAACAATACTATCGCAATGACGCATACATTTACATCGGTAAACGTCTAGCTTTATGTCTTTACGTCTAGTTGTAACAATTGAATATAAAATCAAAATTAGGAAGTATAGTTTTAGTTTATAACGTATGCATAAGGTGGCAAAATTAAATAATCGATTCTAACGACGATTTGCATAAGTTGATTTTGGCGCATAATGAATTATAAAATAGAGGGATAAATTGATCCGATGAACCATAATCAAGTTTTCAGAAAATTGGCATAATTTGGAACACAATTTTTGGATACATTTTGATACTTTACTGCTATGTCAGCAATGTGCCAAAATGTATATTATGATTGTGTTCAAAAAAGTTTCTAAGACATTTTTAGACTTATTTCTAAAATTAAAAGCATGAAACTTTTTGAGATGATTTTTGAAGAGGCCGTGTGATTTCATTTTTCGCACAATTAATTAGAATTTTACTTATAAGCTATTATTTTCTCAGTATGACCCTTTTTTTCATTCCCAGATATCTCGCTTTGGCAAATTTGGTTCATAAAGCCAATTTTGACAACCTTTTTTGCAATACGTTCTACATTTATAAAAAAATTGACAAACACGGCATATTATACAGTTTATAGGTAAGATAATTTGGCTATTTGATGCGTTTGAGAGCGAAAGGAAATTATAAATAAATTACAAATTAAGCAATTTGGAATGATATAAACTCTTAATTGCTATTATTTTTAACTAAAACGTGCAAATAATTTTTAATTCAAATATTGAAACCTGCTATTTTCTAAAAATGCTTTTTCTCTTTACTTATTATTTAAACATAAGCATTCAAAACTGTTAAATTTACTATTTTTGAAATCATTTTTTTATTACTGAGTTATAACTTACATTTTCCTCTGATTCAAAACTGACGACGTTTATTGCAGTGCTAAGAGACAGTTCCAATTTCTGCCTGCAGTTTAGATGAAGATATTGAAAAAAAACATTTTATTGTAAATATTTGTTTGTTCTTTTGCATTGTATTTATTCTTTTTTTAATAAAATAGTACTCGAAACTATGTAATTTTGAGATGCTATATTTAAAAAATTATTACTTTTGCAGTAACGATGATAAATAGTTTGAATATTTCATTTGGCGCTAACTTTTACGCTTTGCGATAATGGAGTGATATAACGTATACGTACCAAACTTTTAAATTGCAGCATTTATAATGTAATTTATAGCAGCTGCGCGGAAAATACACGATACAATTATTTGCAAGCTACTGGTATATACAGTGTCTCACATAAGTGATGGGACACTTGTGCTTTACAAAAGGAAACTAATTAAATAAATTAAAAAAACATGTACACATTTTTTGTGGGTGTGTTTCATACTTAAATTTAGTAAAGATTATTACATAACATACATTTTGTCAAAATATTAAAATATTAATTTAATAAAAATACAAATGTTTAGAACGGAGCAAAAAATAGCTCACATAAGTGATGGGACACCATTATATATGCAACAAAAATCATCTGAAATAAGCAATAAAAATATTTTTTGGGGTTTAATTTTTACTTAAAAGCAATTGGCAACAATTTATAAAATCGTCTGCAGTATTTCTCTCCAGTTTGTTTTGGAATTTTTGTGTTTTTTAGCTGTGTAGCCATGAATGCTAAACGAAAAGAAACTTCGCCTGAAATTTGAAAATTAGTTATTAATTTGCATATTGAACGTGGAAAATCTATTAGAAAAACTGCTGAAACAGTTAACTTGAGTCGTTCAACAGTTTTCAATATCATTAAACGTTATAAAAAGAATCATATGATTCAGGATAAAAGAAGACCTGGCCGACCATCAAAGCTATCCAATGGAATAAAGCGAATTATCGTTCGAAATATTTAAAAAAAATCCAAGAATGCTTCAAAAGTTGCTGCTGATTTACAAGCATTATATGGAATAATTGTTAATCCTGAGACTATTAGAAGGGTAATTCGATCTGCTGGATATCACGGTAGAGTAGCCAGGAAAAAATTCTTCGTAAGTGAAAAGAATAGAAACTCAGACTAGCTTTCGCAAAATCCAACATAAATAAGAATTCTGATTACTGGAGTAAAGTTACATTTGCTGATGAGAGTAAATTTAATATATTTGGTTCTGACGGTAGAATCTTGGTGTGGAGAAAACCCAGCGAAGAATTTCGCAAACAGAACTTGGTACCAACAGTAAAACATGGTGGAGGAGGAGTTATGGTATGGGGGTGTATGTCGTCCGCTGGAGTTGGTAATCTTGTTTTTACTGACAGTATAATGGATCAGTACAAGTATATTGGTATTTTAAAGCAAAATTTGAAATCTTCAGCACGAAAATTGAACCTTCATAACGGTTTTAAATTCTACCAGGACAATGACCCCAAGCACACTGCTCTGAACGTTAGACTCTGGCTGCTATATAACTGTCCTGAAATAATAAAAACACCACCACAATCTCCAGACTTAAATCCCATAGAGAATATTTGGCAAGAATTGGTATCAAGAATTCGCAAACACACCATTTCTTCAAAACAACAACTAAAATCGGTGCTTCAAGAAGAATGGGGTAAAATCACTCCAGAAATCACAAAAAGATTAGTCGAATCCATCCCAAAAAGATTAAATCATGTTTTAAAAGTAAAAGAAAATCCAACAAAATATTAAAACTTTTTAAAAAGTAAAATTTTTGGATAAATATTTGATGGAAAAGTAAGTGTCCCATCACTTATGTGAGCCATTTTTTGCTCCGTTCTGAACAATTGTATTTTTACTAAATTAATATTTTAATATTTTGACAAAATGTATGTTATGTAATATTTGTTACTAACTTTAAATATGAAACACACCCAAAAAATTTTTGCATATGTTTGTTTATTTATTTTATTGCAGTTTCTTTTTATAAAGCACAAGTGTCCCATCACTTTTGTGAGACACTGTAGCTTGAAGTTGCAGTGATGCCATATATGCACTTCACTGGCGGGAAATTTCTTCTGACGCTAGTGTCATACATGCATCAGGGCACTTAATTGGTGCCAAACTATCATTATTTTGCTTAATATGGTAACCCGGATGTTGTGGTTTAGTTATTAATAATTTTTTATGCAATTTTTTTTCTTTTTTAAAATTATGTAAATTGTTTTGTTCTACAGTTTCAATTGAGCTTTTTTTAATTTATTGTTATTATTCCTTTTTTGAAAATATGTATGTAACTAGTATTAGGAAACGTGTTTTTTGACAAACTGGAGTCCAAAAAGATTGCGCATATGTTGTGCGTATATAATATCTGTGCTCTTCAACATAGCATTTTTATTAAAATAATTTAAAAAATAAGATGAAGAAAATTCTATAATCGGAATACAAGTCTAATGAATTGAGTTATGTGAGATTGCTTTGGTACAAAATTAACCGTTTAAACGCCAAAGTTACCAAATGGGAATATTGCATTATTTGGAATACAAAACATATATTTTTTAACATAAAAACGATGTCGTTGATTTCAACTTTTGAAAAAAAAGTGTTTAAGCATTTATCACAGGTATAAGAAAAATGTAAATTCATTAAGTTGCATAAAAAATGTATTATTTGCTTTTATCGTTTTCTCTACGTTACTTGCATTTGACCGCTAGGAATATAAATGTTTTTGGAATTCAAGAAAGTACTCAAGAACAATATACAATAGAATATAGCGGAAAGTAATTTGTTGTATTTGCATAGGTTGTCAATGAATAATCAAGTTCTAAATTGCGAACACCGAAATAAAAACAGCAGCTGCAGAAATATATATATTTTTTGTTATTTTATAAATTTGTAGGCATATATTAAAACATTTGAAGCTCTAATATAGGAAAAACAAAATTATAATTACAATGCAATATTAATTCGGCGTGTAAACGGTTAACTACAATTGTTGTAACTATAATCGTAAATCACAACATTCGTGCATTGAAACCTCTTTAAATTTACGTTATTCTGATTCAATTAAGGCCTTCATTGAGCAAAGATATTTTAAAATATTGTAGCGTATATTGGGTTCTTTTGATCTTATGGTTAGACAACTTCAAACTCTTGCTTATAGAAAAGTAGAAAATAATTTATTTACAGAACTTCAGAACAACAGAGTCTTCGAAACTCACAAATATTACAAGATATTCCAAAATAACTGTTTAAATCTATCGAACAAGTACAAATATAGGTCGCAGAGACTCTTTATACAATGTCTCAACACTATATCACATTCAAAACAACGTAGATAAAACTCAATACATCAAGCAAACTTGCTTAAACCTAGAAGTTCACTCTATGACTGACTGGTAAATAATAGCCACAACAGCTCGTATCGGCTCTCCTATATATAGGCTCGTAGCATGCGCCGAAGTTTCTAGAAACTGCTCGAAAAATCCACGGAACAACAAACAATGTATCAGTATATCTAAGGGGGGTTACCATTAAGAGGGTAGGGTTACCATCGCCAACAATCGCCAAGTTTGTCGCCAACTTGGCGATATATCGCCAAATTTGGCGACCAAAATTAGTCGCCAAAAGTGACGCCAACTTGGCGATATCTTCATTATTTCGCCAATCTGCCGTAGACATACACTGAAAATAATGGTCAAGTTTGCTTGATAACAGAGACAATGTAACAAAAACTAATATAAGTAAAGGAATGGAGCTTAATAAGATTATTTACATTATTTTACAGTACAAACACTAACTATTTACAAAATTCGTAACACTACCCCCTCCTCAAAGACTGCACGTCCCGGGCAGTGCAATCCTTGAGTTAGAGGAGAACACTTAAAATAAATAAACAAATAAATAAATAAATAAATAATAACAATAATAATAAAATTTACATAAATAAGAACTAATTACTATTTACATATTTACAAAAAGTGACTTTCATGACCATGGTCTAAAATTCTAGTTTTGAATTTCTAATCACTTTGGCCAAAATAAGGGGCTAGCCGGTTATAGTGTACGACCTTGGGTTTGGCGTGTGGCGATTTTCGTATGCGTACGACGACGTCATTCAGCCTGTTGACGACTATGTAAGGACCGTCCCAGTTTCTTTGTAATTTTGGCGACAGTCCCTTACGACGGATCGGATTCCACAACCAAACTTTGTCACCTTCGTTGAACTCATGTCCTGTTGCCTTTGTGTCGTACCGTGTCTTCATCTTTTCCGTTGCCAGTCCGATTCGGTTCCTCGCTAGACGATGAATCTCCTCAATCCGCGCCTGGAGTTTATCGACATATTCCTCAGGCGATGAAGGAGCATCAGGAGGACGGCCAAACAAAAGATCAGCAGGCAGACGAAGATCACGACCAAAGAGCATTTGAGAAGGGGAGTAACTAGTGGCCTCATGAGTGGCACTCCTGTAGGCAAGCAGGAAAAGAGGCAATTTCTTGTCCCAGTCCTGTTGGTCTCTAGACACCAGGAGAGAGAGGCTATTTAGGATGGTACGATTGAAACGCTCCACCATGCCGTCCGATTGAGGATGTAGGGGTGTAGTTCGAGTTTTGTCCATGCCGAGTAGTCCACACATTTCCTTAAACACAGTCGAATCGAAGTTTCTTCCTTGATCGGAATGGATTTGAAGAGGAACTCCATATCTGGAAACCCAGTGTTGAACTAGTATGTCTGCTACTGTTACCGCCTCTTGATTAGGAATGGCGTAGGCTTCAGGCCACTTAGTGAAGTAGTCCATGACAACGAGGATGTACTTATTGCCATCAGATGTTCTAGGAAGAGGACCCAGGATGTCTAGTGCTATTCGTTCGAAAGGAGCTCCTACATTATAACGCTGCAGTCGCCCACGGGTGCGCCTCTTTGGACCTTTACGTGCTACACAGGTGTCACAAGTTCGACACCATTTCTCTACATCACTGCGAACATTATTCCAGTAGAAACGCTCTCGAACCTTTTGCAGGGTCTTCATTACACCAAAATGACCTCCTGTGGGACTACCATGCAGTTCTTGAAGGACTATAGAAATTCTCGACTTAGGGAGTAGTAGTTGCCATCTACATGTCTTTCCATCGTCAGACTCCCATTTTCGGTACAAAATGCCGTTCTTCAAATGTAAGGAATCCCAGAGAGCCCAATAACGTTTAGTCGTAGGATGGTAATGGGCCATGTCTTGCCAGCTGGGCTTCCTGTTGGACTCCTCTTTCAGCTCTAGAATGGGCTTAATTTCAGGATCAGCAAGTTGATCTTTACGCAGGCTCTCGTCACTCCACGGATCTTGCGATGATGTAGACCCAGTTGTAACTTGTCTTACTATAGGACCTTTGACATTAAATTTCTTCTCAGCCCGGTCGCAGTATCTACAATTCTCTGAGCAGGGTCTTCTTGAGAGAGCATCTGCATTTCCATGTGATGAGCCTTTTCGATGGCGTATCTCCATATCGTACTCTTGAAGCTTTTGTATCCACCTGGCTATCTGGCCTTCAGGGTTCTTAAAATTCAATAGCCAAGTTAGAGAAGCATGATCAGTTCGGATCAGGAACTTTCGACCGTAAAGATAGTGATGAAATTGGTCTATGGCTTTCACTGCAGCAAGAAGCTCTTTTCTTGTTACGCAGTAGTTTCGCTCGGCCTTTGACAAGCACTTGCTGAAATAGGCGATAACACGCTCCTGGCCGTCGATTTCCTGGGACAGTACAGCGCCAATGCTTTCGTTGCTTGCATCCGTATCAAGTATAAACTGTTTATCGATTTGAGGATACGACAGAATTGGAGTGGATGTCAAGGCCTCCTTAAGCTTTTCGAAAGCAGCGTCACATTCCTGTGTCCACATAAATTTTTGATTGGCTTCTGTTAATTTATGAAGTGGTCTTGCAATCATCGAGAAGCCTTTGACGAATTTTCTGTAATAGGTGCATAATCCTAGAAAACTTCGAAGCTGGTGAACATCTGCTGGACGACTCCAATTTTTCACGGCCGATATCTTCTCCGGATCAGTCCTAACTCCTTCCGCCGAAATGATGTGTCCAAGGTAGGCGACTTCATTGCGAAACAAACTGCACTTCGAAGGGCTTAACTTCAAATTAGCTTCCTTTAATTTTTGTAGCACCCGCCTGAGGTTGTTCAGATGTTCATCAAAAGATTTTCCTATGATTATGATGTCATCTAAATAAACAAGACATGCTTCATACGACAGCCCCCGGAGAACCGTTTCCATAAGCCGTTCGAAAGTTGCAGGTGCGTTACATAGACCAAAAGGCATTACCTTGAATTGCCATAATCCTTGTCCCGTTGTGAAGGCAGTCTTCTCGCGGTCGTCGGGATGGATCTCTACCTGCCAGTAACCACTCTTCAGATCCAGAGTCGAGAACCAAGTGTTGCCCGCAAGTGTGTCGAGAGTGTCGTCGATCCTTGGTAGAGGGTAACTATCCTTTTTAGTGACATCATTCAGTCGGCGGTAGTCTACACAAAATCTTGTTGAACCATCCTTCTTTCTTACTAATACAATGGGAGACGCCCATGGACTTGTCGATGGTTCGATGACGTCATTTTCTTCCATATCTTTAATTAAATTCTGCACCTCTTCTTGCTTGGCAAAAGGTAATCGTCTAGGGTGCTGTTTAATAGGAGAGTGATCTCCCGTGTCAATTCGGTGTTGTGCCATTTTAGTTCGTCCAAAGTCTTCAGATGTTTGGGAAAATAAACTTTGGAATTCTCTAATTAAACTTTCAGCAGCATCTCTCTGGTTTGGATCTAAGTCCGTATTTTGTAACAAATCCTTGACTAAATTATCTGAAGATTTCTGAGAGTGATAGGAATTTTGACTTACGCACGTCACAGGAGCACATGATGCTATCACCTCTCCTTTCTTGATAGTCCTCGTCTTATCACTGATGTTAGCAATTCTGACTGGAATGGTCTTTTTCGAGAGGTCTACTACAGAAGAAGCTACCAATACTCCTGCTTGTGTACTATTGTCTACTGGATAATCTATATGGCCAAATCGGTAATTAGTTTCATTTTTAATTTCAGCTGGAACTAAAAATTCTGTTCTTGGATCTAGATTAATGTCTTCTTTGGCTATTACTATTTGTTTACATTCAATTTCATTATTTAATCCAAAAAGACTTATTTCTTCAAATTTTGAGATCATTTTGTTATTTTTGAAATCAAGTCTGAAGTCAAACTTCTTCAGAAAATCTAGTCCGATTAAGCAAGGATCTGTTATGTCAGCCACATATGCCGTATGGTAATATTTCGTTCCTCCAAAGTTGATAGTTAAATTGACCTTTCCATATATGCCAATCTTGTCGCCCGTCACAGTTTGCAGGGTAACGCATGGTGGAGTCCAGATGAGTTTACATTTCAATTTTCGAGCCAAATCTTCTCTTATTATTGTCACATTGGCTCCTGTATCGACAATCATACGGCACTGAATTCCGTTAATAAAGCCTATCACATATAATTCGTTATCACCGCCGCTCATTTTTGATATCTGGAGGATCTTCAGGTGGGGCTTTTCATTCTCTGGCAACCTCCGCCCCGCGAGATGGCCAAAATTTAGTTTCCCTGCTGACTGTTTGAATTTATCTCACGTTCGTGGATTTTGGGGCAATTTCTTCGGAGATGTCCTGTATCACCGCATCCCCAGCACGTGAGATTCTGTCTTCTTGAGCTTGTTCTTCCGTATTTCAAAGCTTCAAGCTCTTGATTTATTTTCCTAATTTCTTTCAAGATATCGATTTCATTGTCTGAACTTTTGTTCACCGTTGCCCCTCGGACTGAATGACGATCTCTTCGGCTGGCTTGTGTAGCTGCTTCCAACTTTAAGGCATATAGTAGTGCAGCCTTTAAATCCTGTACATCTGCCATTCGTACCGCTCTTTGCACTTCTGGATCTTTTATTCCGTCTACAAAATATTGCAGTGAGAGCATTTCCCGTACATTTGTTGGACAGTCACTGAATGCTAAATTTGCAAGTCGTTCAATTTCCGAGGCAAACTCTTGAAGGGTTTCACTCGATTTTTGATGGCGGCTCTTCATTTGTATTCTCGTATAATCCTTGAAGAATTTTTCGCCGAATCTCATTTCAAGTGCACAACTTAGAGTCTCAAAATTGAGTTGCGTCATATCGGGCAATGTTTGCAGCACGTCGGCGGCTTCTCCTCTTAAAGATGCTGCCAGTTGACAAGCTTTCACCTCGTCACTCCATTTGTTCGCTTCAGCTACAATAGTGAATTGGGTCTTGTAAACTTGCCAGGAACTCTTTCCATCGTATGTCGACAGCTTAATGTGCACGGGAGAAGCAGGCGGATTCCTAAATTCTTCATAATTACCACTAGACGCTGAAAGTTTCTTCTCAAGATCTTGTACTTTTTTATTTAGCTTTTCATCTACTTCACCTAGTATTTTCTCTTCAACGTTACTGATTTTCTCTTCAACGTTACTGATTTTCTCTTCAAAGTTACAAACTTCATTCTGAATTTTCTCTTCTACTTCCGCCATTTTCTCTTCTACCGAGCCTATTCTTCTCTCTACCGATGAGAACTTTTCTTCTAAAGTTTTCTTCATTTCTTCTTGGCCTTTATTAATCTTTTCAGTCACATCTTCTTGGCATTTGTCGATTTTATTTGTCAACTGTTCCATTCTTTCTTCGTTTTTATTCATTTTTTTCGCCAACTCTTCTTGGCCTTTATTCATCTTTTCCGCCAACTCTTCTTGGCCTTTATTCATTTTTTCTGCCAACTCTTCTTGGCCTTTATCAATTTTATTTGTCAACTGTTCCATTCTTTCTTCGTTTTTATTCATTTTTTCCGCCAACTCTTCTTGGCCTTTATTCATCTTTACCGCCAACTCTTCTTGGCCTTTCGTCAATTCTGCCTTTATTCCATTAATAGCTTCTAACAGTTCTTTCAGTTGACCGTCCATTGTTCTTGTTTTCGCCATAAGACCCCACTCCTGACACCAAATGTTGTAGCGTATATTGGGTTCTTTTGATCTTATGGTTAGACAACTTCAAACTCTTGCTTATAGAAAAGTAGAAAATAATTTATTTACAGAACTTCAGAACAACAGAGTCTTCGAAACTCACAAATATTACAAGATATTCCAAAATAACTGTTTAAATCTATCGAACAAGTACAAATATAGGTCGCAGAGACTCTTTATACAATGTCTCAACACTATATCACATTCAAAACAACGTAGATAAAACTCAATACATCAAGCAAACTTGCTTAAACCTAGAAGTTCACTCTATGACTGACTGGTAAATAATAGCCACAACAGCTCGTATCGGCTCTCCTATATATAGGCTCGTAGCATGCGCCGAAGTTTCTAGAAACTGCTCGAAAAATCCACGGAACAACAAACAATGTATCAGTATATCTAAGGGGGGTTACCATTAAGAGGGTAGGGTTACCATCGCCAACAATCGCCAAGTTTGTCGCCAACTTGGCGATATATCGCCAAATTTGGCGACCAAAATTAGTCGCCAAAAGTGACGCCAACTTGGCGATATCTTCATTATTTCGCCAATCTGCCGTAGACATACACTGAAAATAATGGTCAAGTTTGCTTGATAACAGAGACAATGTAACAAAAACTAATATAAGTAAAGGAATGGAGCTTAATAAGATTATTTACATTATTTTACAGTACAAACACTAACTATTTACAAAATTCGTAACAATATCATTCTGTTTCATAAATTTTTAACGATCAATATTATTATGACGTTACATCTGTCTGTATCTACTTTAAACATAAAATCCAAATTGGTATTTCGTTCTGTTTGTTGGTAACACGAATCCTGTTCAAAGTATTTTTATGGAATAATTTTTTTAGGAGCATCTAGCATGTTTCATATTGTTTTATGTTACTTATTTACCGAATTATGGGAGAAAGTTCAATAATCAGTAAAACTCATTTGTGGAATATTATTCATTTTTAAAAAATCTACTGCACGTATTTTGAAGGAACTTGCATTATAAGTCAGATAATTTTTCAGGGGTATTTTTAGTACATTGCATATTACTTTACAGTGCTGAATTATAGAGTAAGTCAATTATTTTGAAATAAATTTCTATAATCATGTAAACCTGATTATGAAAGATTAGCCTTTATAAAAATATTAATAGACGGATTTTGGTGAGACTGACATTGCTACTTAGACAAATTTTCAATGACAGTTTTTGTAAATTGCATAGGACTATGTCGTTAGTGTGTTATTGCATAGGACTTTCTGTAAAAAATCAAAGATTCATCTGGATAGATAGACCAGCGTAGCGGGCGACGCCTGCTAGTATATATATAAAATACAAAATGAAATTTAGGGTTTTCCGCTAACTCCTCCAGTTCTACTGAAATGATTTTGATGTAACTTGCACCATTAAATAGATATTATTCCAAGGAAGGTTTTCGTACATAGTACATCGTTTAAGATAGAATAGTAATAAAATTATGACGAAAAATTCATTTATTTTGGACATTAGGGTTACCATTTGGCATATGTTTTTCATTTGGCACAGCATATTAAACTATCTTTCTTAAAGAATTTAAATGTTTATATTAATTAGAAATAAAACAATACAAACATCCCTGAAAATAAAATAAAATAAAATATTGATGATTTTATTTAAAATACAAATTAAAAAAATCCTTTAGAAATAATTTAAAATAAAACTATTTAATTTAAATATGGGGGCAATATTTATACGGTTTAAAGAAAATATTCATTGTCAAATTCGATCCGTTGAATCAATGTCTGGTAATTTATCGCTATTTTGCCTATATATTTGGCTCCGGAATAACAACAACAACAAAAATATCTAAAATTAAAATTAAATAAAATATAAATGACGCCATTTTTTAAACAGAAAGTTTTTTAGAAAGTTACAGTTTATTACGAGAACTGTTATATGTGTTTTTAAAAATTACTGACATCATTGAATAGGTTTGCGGTATTTTCATAAACTTCAAAAACATAAATGTGAAAGAATTCCAAGTTCGTTAACGGTTTCTCTGATAAAAAAAAGTGAGATATAACTGGAAACCAAGTTCTTTGGAAGCTCCTTAAATCATATCTACTGTCATGCGTAATGCTCTTCGATATCTTAAAATGATTTGTTATGTTACTTGCTATTCAATGGAGCTACTTGGCAAGTTTTCTCTTTCCAAATTTCTCTATTTAGTTGATCATAATTTAAAGTTAATCACTTCCTTAACTTATCAAAATCTTAGCTTGGATATACCTATTCAAATACTTGATTGACTAGATCTTTGCCAATGACATACTAGACTAAATTGCACTTAGACTCAAAGATAAAAGTTGGTGGTTGAAAACTTGCCAAGTCGCTCCATTGAATAGCAAGTAACGTAACAAATCATTTTAAGCAATCGAAGAGCATTACACATGACAAGAGCTATGATTTAAAGAGCTTCTAAAGAACTTGGTTTCCAGTTCGATCTCACTTCTTTTATTAGCGAAACCGTTAACGAAGTTGGCATTCTTTCACATTTATGTTTTTGATGGGATATCAATATTTTTTGCAAAATAAGTAGGTCTGTTTCCTTTTTGAATTAAATAGAATTAATATTAAATTATCTTTATTTAATATTAATCTTACAACTTTTCCCTGCATTTACGCAATGTTTTTTTTTTTTTTTTCGCTGTCATTTTCTATGTTTTCTTGCACATTTGCAACGTTATAGTGCATTGCTCATTCAGCCCTATTACAGGAATGTTTCGAAAAAAATTTCATTCATACTTAAAAATATGAATATTATTGCTGCTTATGTTCCTTTAAATCCCACTAATAAGGATATTTCTTTTATGCAGTTCGGTACTACTTGATTATCCCGTCGACAAAAAAAGTTTGTCACCAACTTAGGTATATATCGCCAAATTGTCGACATAAATTACTTGCTAAAGTGATGCTAATTTGTCGCTATTTCTGGTATTTCGCCAAATTTCCATAAACTCCCATTGCAGTCCCATAATTTATCCAATAATTTTGTTGGAGTAAGGACTGTCACGATCATTTTGGCATCATTATTTTTTAAATCAGTTCATTAACTTTCCAAGATAGTTTTAAAATCGCCATTTAGAAATTTTTTAGAACGCTTTTCGCGCATTTTCACCCTTTTTAAGTGCGTTCGTAATTATGTAAATACGTAGCACCTATTGTTGTCGCTCAGTCTGTCCGTCTGTCTGTCTGTCCGCATAAAACAACGCAAAAACTACCCAACCGAATTATTTGAAATTTAAAATACATAATTATTACCTAATTTTGTCGACTCATTTCAAATTTTATGAAAATCGGATGCATTGATCAATTACAGGGGCAATCAAAAGAATTCCGTTACATTACGGTCAATGGGGAAAAAAGTTTCAAATGCATTTTAATCGTTTGAAATTTAAAATACATAGTTATTACATAATTTTGTCGAGTTATTTCAAATTTTTTTGATAATCGGGTACATAGATCAATTACAGGGGCAATCAAAAGTATTCAATTACATTATAGTCAATATGGAAAAAGTTTCAATTGTATTTTATACGTTTGAAATTTAAAATACATAGTTACTACATAATTTTGTCGAGTTATTTCAAATTTTATGAAAATCGGATGCATAGATCAATTACAGGGACAATCAAAAGTATTCCGTTACATTACGGTCAATGGGGGAAAATGTTTCAAATGCATTTTAATGGTGTTGCACTCATTCGAACTTAATAATATTTATATGCAACTATAAAGTACATATTATAATATACATTTTACATAATTTGTGATGCAAAGAACATTTGTTATTGATTTACAAGGTCACACAAAATTATTCCATTACATAATGGTATAGGTAGAACATTGTTTGATGAGCGTTTTAATTGTAATTCACTATTTACAATTTTATGAGATTGATATATGAGAGTAATATTTTTAAAACTTCGTTATCAAACGAACGCACCTCGTTTGCTACGCTTCACGTGCAATTTCCAACTTGTTAAATTTTGTATACGTTAACAAATATTTGTACATATAATGACCTTATGTATAACGTAAGACATATGTTCTTAGTGATCATTTATATTTTATAAATAATTAATATGCCAAATTTTATGTTTCTAGGGCCTTCAGTAACACAGACATTACATTTGTAGAACGTTTTTTGCTCCTGAGCCCCCTTTGTGTTAGCTGCATTGATAAAAAATATAGCCTATGTTGGAGAAAGAACTGTCAGTGTCACCATCATTTTGATATTATTAATTTTAAGATTGGTTCGTTATTTGTTAATGATCACATTTTTAGAACGCTTTTCGTGCATTTTCACCTTTCTTAAATTCCGTATTTTTTAACAAATGCCCCTAGAGATCATTTATAACCCATAAATATATAACATGCCAAATTTTATATTTCTAGGTTCGTCAGTAAGACAAAAGTCGCATTTTTAGAGCGTTTTTGCTCCTGCACCCTCTTTAGTATCATCGACATAAGATGTAACCTATGTTTGAGCAAGGACTGTCCCCATCATTTTAATATCATTACTTTTAAAATAGGTTCGTTATTTGATGAGATTGTTTAAAAATCGCTATTTAGAATGTTTTTAGAACGCTTTTCATGGATTTTCACCCCTTTTAAGTTTTGTATTTTTTAGCAAATGCTCTTACTGATCATTTATATCTTATAAGTAATTAACATGCCAAACTTTATGTTTCTAGGTACTTCAGTAACGCAAAAACACATTTTTAGAAAATTTTTGCTCCTGTACCTCCTTTCAGGTTAGTGGCACTGCCATAAAATATAGCCTATGTTTGAACCAGGGCAAATACCATCATTTTGGTACTATTATTTTTCAAATCGGTTCGGTAGTTTCAGAGATTACGATACTCGGCAAAACTGACGCCAACTTGGCACTATGTCTGGTATTTCGCGTAATTTCCATAAACTCCCATTGTAAACCAATAATTTATTTTTTAAAAAACCATTAATGTTTAATGTGGTGATTTCTGATTTTTCTCTATTTATAAATCCAATAACCTACCTCTTCACTAAATTTCAACTTCCTAAGTTACCTGGAAGTAGTCAAACATTTTGATGAGTGAGTCAGTGAGTTAGTGGTAAAAATAGTGATTTTCGGGCATCAAATACTCGTAAACGGTAAGAATTTTTTTTTAATTTATAGGATTTGATATTTAGAAGATGGTCTTACATGACACAAAATATTGCAAGTGTCTAGGTCAAATAGAATTTAAGTTATATTGGGGGGTCAAAAGTGGCCCGAAACGGTTCGTGTAATATAACCCACGCAGGTGTTACGCCTTTTTACTTAGTGAACTTGGGTGACACACTGACGTGTGTCTAGATATAGAGATACATCTTTTTCTTTCCTTTTTCTCCAATTGAGATTTTTTTCCTTTGTTTTCGGTCGCAAAGATTGTTTTTTCTAAATGTTTATCAGCTGCGCAAATACATATTATGTTGTTGTTGATTAAATAATCTACATGGCTGTATTAACTGGGGAAAATATGAACAGAGATAAAAACTGTTAGTAATTTTATATAAAGTTTCATTTGGCACAAATTGTTATGATTAGCGACAATGGAATGATACACTGAAACCTCCAAATAAGGTACACCTCTATTTAAGGGACAAAAGTTCTGGCCCCAGTCCCTTAGTATAAGACCTGTAATGTATTTACCTCTGAATAAGGGATGCTCGATTTAAGGGACACCTGAAAATGAAATTAAAGAAGCTGATTTTGCATTTCAGATAGTGAAGTAGTCTATGGGGAAAATTAAAATACAGATTTTTATGAAATTATCATTGAGACTGGTAGTCATGTTGATACAGAGGCATAAAACAGAATTGAGTAGCATTTATACATCAATAATTGAAATAAAGATATCATTGCGTTTATCTGCATTGCTGAAAATTGTGAGGATGGCATTAAAAGATAAGAAAAAATAAAATTTGTGAGATAAAGTACTTAACATATGTTTTAAGATACATAAAACAGTTGAATACTTTTTTCGTAAATGCTGCTCATAATGGAAGACTAATATTTGTAAGTATGGTAAATGAACACTTGCGAGGTTTGTAGCGAAAAATTGAAATCTGAAAAACAATCACATTTGATCGATTAGTTATTTAAAAAGACTCTTTTAAATGCTATTGTAATTTTTGCATGTACACAAATACTTATATAAAAAATATAAATCAATAATTCTACAAATAACTTCCCAAGTAAAAAAATCAGCAAAAAACCTTTAAAAAAAGTTCAGGTAAAATGCCCGTATTTGGAACTAAGGTTTCTTGAAGGTAAAAAACCTGCATTTTCCCTGAATATGTGAGAAAACAAAGATTTAAATTGCACATTTCTCATTTGTACTCAAAATAAACAATAACCCCACCTTCCCCATATTTTGTAGTAGTAGGTATAGGAACCCAGCGGAAAAGAATAAATATTAATTAATTAATGAGATAATTAGAAATTAGTGTTTTACGGCTGGATGGATAGTACGGTGGGTTCGGCTTGATCATGCCGACCTCCAGTAATGACAAAAATGCCGTACTAAAAAAAAAATTTAATTTTAAAGAAAATTAATTAAAATCGTTAATTTTATGTAATAATTAGTCAATTTCCCAGTTTTCATCTAAAAATAGATTTTAAAAGAAAATTTTGCGAAAAAATGAAAAAAAAGTCAAAAAATAATCTAAGTTTAGAAATTAAAACATGAAAAATGCAGAAAATAGTTAAAGTTTTTTATATAAATGCATATAATACATAATTACTGGGTACATTGTCGTGAAGTTTTAGAATCTTGTGATTTTTTTCAAAGCTCAGAAATTCCACGTGGTCGCTATGGGGGTCTGACTTGCTGCCGGCCGGGGTGACCGGGACGCTATCTTGGATATATATATCTTAATACTTATACCCATTAGTCTGAACTTAGCGTTATTTAGCTCGAATTCGAACACGTAGTTCTAGATTAATTTGGAAGAAATGATAATAAAACTTTAATTAATGCGAGAATTTTTATGAGAAAATTTTTATAAACTAATCTTGATTGAAAATTAGACTATGGAGATGATTTTTACATGATTTGAGAATTTTTAATTAAGAGTTTAAGTAATTAAATATTTAGAATTGTGGAACTTAGTATCTGCAAGGGCCGATAGAATTGCAAAGGGCAAAGGGATGTGGTAATTAATTACTAATAATTTAATTAATAATTGTCCTAAAAACATGCAACTTACCTCAAAATGTAGCTGTGATATTCTCGCATCTAAGTCAATAGAATGGCCCCGTCGCGCGCCTATTCTTGTATTTTGAAGAGCATTTCTGGGAAACGTCCGCACGTAACAAAACGAAGGCTTCAAATAAGAGATTATAAATATTCACTAAGTCGTTAAGTCACTAAAGGTAAATTGAAGGCTATATTTTTCTTCAAAATACCTGAAGTACACTTATCAAAAATTAGCTAAGTCACTGAAGGTAAATTGAAGGCTATATTTTCCTTCAAAATACCTGAAGTATACTTATAAAAAATTAGCTAAGTCACTAAAGGTAAATTGAAAGCCATTAACTTTCTGATAAAAGCCTCTATACAAACTTTAAAAATCTGTGCAGTTTGTTTAAGTTTTCATTTTCCTTCAAAATACCTGATTTGACCTTCAAAATACCCGATTAGTAATTTGGAGGTCAGATAAATGGCTGCAAGTAATCTTTTAATAAACAGTAAATTCCCGCAAATAAACCTGCACTTTTAATTTGCCTTCAGAATCCCTGTAGAAATCTTCAAAATCCTTGTAAAATCTTACTTTTTTAAAGGTTTTTTGCGGATTTTGTTTACCTGGGTTAATGTAGTAATTAACTGAAAATTTAATTAATTCTCTTTTTTGTGCCTGATTAACGTAAATAATAGCCTTAGAGTACATTTAAACTTCACCTTTAACCTTTGGTTATTTATTATATGTATTCTAACGATTAATTTTAAAAAACGAAAAACTCCAAATAAGGGACACCTCTATTTAAAAAGACAAAATTTTCGGTTCCATGGGAGTCCCATATTCGCAGGTTTCATTGTATAACGTAAACATAAAGAGCTTTTAATCTGTAGCATGTATAATATCATTTATAGCCGTGACTCGGATAATACACAATAAAGCAACTGGTAAATAGCTTGAAACGGCAGAGATGTCATATAACGAACAGATTGCATCACATTGGCGCGATTTTTTTCTGATGCCAATGTCATATATGCATTTGGTACTTAATTGGCACCAATGTGTTATTATTTTACTTGCTATAGTAACCCGATGTTGGTGTTTAATTATTTTGAAATTGCTTATTTACTTTTATTTTCTTTTTTTAAATTATATAAATTGTTTTTTCTATATTTATTAATTAAAGGTTATTTTATTTATTGTTATTCTTCTCCTTTTAAAAATATATATGTAACTGGTTTAGAAAACGAGTTTTTCGCCAAATTGGCGTCCAAAAAAGTTGCGCCATTTTTGCGCGTATATGACATTTGTGTCCTTGAGCCTAGCACTCAGACGGTAAAATATCCTTTGTCTAAGTAATTTACAAATTAAGATGAGAAAAATTCTATAATCGGAATGCATATTCAGTTAGTTCAATTTAGCGAGATTGCTTTAGTAACATGCTGTTTCATAAATTTTAATGATCAATATTGTTATGATGCAAAATCTATCTACTTCTACTTTAGACATAAAAGGAAAATCAGTATTTCTTTCCGTTAGTTGGCCTGAGTCCTGCTAAAAACATTTTCATGGATTTTTTTCTTTTAAGCATTTAGCATGTTTTACGTCGTTTTATGTAGGGAAGAGGGGGGCACCTTTGAAATTTTTTTCAGAAAATCAATATATTTATTACTTGAGTTATATTTATTGAGTTTAAAATACTTCATAATAAAAACAACACATTTCTTCATCATATGAACTTTAAACTAAACATTTTCCAAAGAAATTAAATAAGTTGTAAGGATTTAAAAAGTTGAAAATTTTTCTTTCAAACATGCACCATGTAGGGCTACCTTTGAACAAATGAATAAAATATGAAAATATTGATAGTTTTTATAAAAAAATTGCATAAGTTACAGAAATATAAAGTAATATGAATAAAATTAAATAACTACATTTTGTTGAAATTACTAATTTTTTTTTGTTGTTGTTATTTAACCAAACTTAAATCCATCAAAGTTGATGTCAAAACTCATTATGATAAAACACAAAGTGCCCCTCCAGTTGTGTTTGGTTGTAAAAACTTTTTTACTATATCGTTGAAATACACCAATGTGATATCTGATGCTTCAGGAAAATTAAAATTTTTCATTCACTCTTTTTTTAAGAGACATGATATAAAATTCCGTTTTATGCGTTTCGGCATCCAGAAATAATGTTTGGAAACCTGTTAACTCACGAATCATTATTTTGTATCCAGGATTTGCAATTATCCAATAAATGAATTTAGATTTGAAACTTCCCACCACTGATACATACAGAGGTTGGAATCTATGTGTGCAATAAGGGGAATTGTTAGCAGTATATGATAGTGTTTATTAACATTCTTAATTAACCTTTTTTCACATAAACAAAATTCAGAAATAATAATATCCAGATACATTAACAACTCTTTACTTCATAGTTTTAAGTGTTCTCTTTAACTTATTCAAATTATTATTTATCACCAGTTTATTCGGCATTTCTTCGCTGTTCAGTGGTGCCCCAACTTTTTTATTCAATGGTGCCCCATCACATGGAGTTCAACATTACAACGGTTTACTCAATTCGTCTGAAGAATTTGAAAAAAAATAAAGCTTATAAACTAAAGCTAACATCTTTGTTTAAGCATTGAACAATAAATTAAAATTTTAGGGATAGAAGTTTGTAAACAAAGATCTTACAGCTTTATTTTCTTAAGTTTAGAATCAAGATTGAGAAAAGTACATACCTTCTTTAGACAGTACTGTTCATGCAAAATGGTACAGCTTTGTATAATTATTCCCTTGAAACAGCAGTAATGTATTGCCATATACATTTTTTAAAAATAATTTATTTGAAGGAAAATATTTCGAGTGTTCAAAGGTACCCCCAGTTTAAAGGTGCCCTCCTCTCCCCTACTTATTTATTGAATTATGGATTAAAGTTTAATAATCAGGCGAACTCATTTGTGGAATGTTATTCATTTTTAAAAAGTCTACTAGATATATTTTAATTAAAAAAAAAAGCATTGTAAGTCAGATAATCTTTAAAGGATGGTTTTAGCATATTGTTTATTGCTGTAAAATGCTCAGTTATAGCTTTAGGCAGTTGTTTTGGAGTAAATTTCTATGATAAAGTAAACCCGATTATGAAAGATTAGTCTTAATAAAAACTAATGATAGATGGATTTTGATGAGACTTACATTGTTAGATAAATTTTCAAGGGTAGTTTTCGGAAATTGCATTGGGTTATGTCGCTTACCATCAAAAACTACTGTAAAAAAATATATGATTCGTATGGAAAAGTGGACCAGCGTAGCAGGCGACGCCTGCTAGTATAATATAAATTTAAAAGTGTATCACAGTAACTGTCTGTATCGATGTTATAGTGATAACTTAAATAAAAATTAATACACTGGGCCAAAAACATTACTTTCCTCTCTATTATAAATAACATATCATAATGTAATGCTTATGTTATTAAAAGTTGTTATATACATGCATTTAACCCGCGAGTAGTCGCGACTTTTTTTACAACGTCATTAGCCGCGCTCGGTCTTTTCGCCGCTGGCCCCCTGCCTACCAAATATGTAAAATAAGAAATACTTTTTACCTAATATACGAAAATAACATTACAACAAAGATATAAATTCGCAGTTTTCTTAAATTATGCATTTTATTCATGAGATTTGGAGTAGTTGGAAAAAGTAAAAATGAACTGACATTAGTGATTTTTACGTAGACTTTTTCGGCAATTTCAACTTTGTTTCTAAAAATGTTCCTTAAAGAAAAGCAGAGGTGTCCTGTTACTTCACTAAAGTGGCCGAGGAAGCTTCAAAGTCAGCTACGTGGTAGATCTCCGGTGTATTTGTAATGTGATATAAGTTAGGAAAAGATAAGTTATACGGGCGGCGAAAAGACCGACACGCGACTACTGACGGGTTAATATTGTGGGTGTTTGCTGCGTGCTTTACTTCACAAGCTATTAAATTGAACAATGCTAGCCTCTTTAGACCTGAGGTACACAAATGTTTATCTCCATTCCTTTTCTCATAAAAACTAAACTGTTCGAAATTTTTGAATTTTTACTTTACTTCTATGCATCTGACTGGATTATGCTTCAAAACAAAACCAATAAATGTCAGCACTGATGAATATTACCACATAAATTAAATATTTTTTTCACCCGAGTTTCGAAAATACCTTCAAGACATTGTGGCCAAGAAAGTAAGAAATATTCATGATTATTAAAGTTAAATGCTTTACAATAAAATAGTTTAAGGTTTTGCTGATCAGTTACTTGTTTAAATGCCTTAATTTTGTTATTGCGTAAATTTATGTTACTGAAGTTAAACTGATGTTTTAAGGTGATTAATACTTTTATATCTATATTTGTAAACCTAAATTACCAGTCCCTTAAAGTACTGATTTTATAAAAATGACTCTTTCTGACATCTATGGTGTCATTTCGATTACGAAAAAGCAATAAATATATATTTGTTGAGTTATTTTATAATCAGGTCTGAAGAGGTTATAGATCTGGCGATCATCTTATTATTTCAGTAAACTTCGTGTATATTATACAGGGTTTCTACATGAAACCTCTCTGAATTCAACTGTTAAGGGTATCGTGGAACATTATTTAAGCAAAATTCTACTCAAAATTTGAAAAAAAAAAATGTGCACATTAATATTCTGCATTTTAGCTGTTTGTAAAAAACCGCATGCACATACGATTATTTCTCGCAAAATAACAAGTATTTCAGTTTTGTACACAAACATTTTTTCGACCTTTTATATACTTCTTTTTTTTTTTTTTTTTTTTTTTTTTTTAATCTCAAAACTGTGTTTTCGACGTTTTTAGATTTTTAAAGTTCTCCGTGCGCCTTAACTTTGAACCATATAATAAAAAATAAGAATTGAAAATGAAGAATCGTTATGTCGATTGCAAATAAACTTGTGTATGTATTTTAAAATTCAATTTCACTAAGAAAACTAAATATGATTTTTAACTTATTAAAAAAATCTTTTGATGAAAATCAATATGAAAAAAATATCATTAAAATGTTATCTATTAATGGAATTTAAAAACCAATGCATAAATTTGTTTCTGATAAAATTTTAAGCAACTCAAATGCAAAAATTAAGATGCACGAAGTATTTGAAATTTTCGTTTATAAAAAATTAATTACTTTTAATACTTAAAATTATAATATAATTGGAAATGTTTTATTTAAGTTCTGTGTACTTATGATAAAATCTATATATCTACAAAATTTCATATATCTGCAATAAAAATGTATAAAATAATAATAATGTCCATCATCTCCTTAATTGTGCAGAATCTATAGCTCTTGCATATTTGCAATTTGCGGTGTCATGGATAGGAATAAAACAAGTTTATTTTGCTGTAATTTGTTTTTCAGAAACAGTTAATTTTTGTTCTGTGCATTATTAATATATCATGATAACAGGTTTATTTACCTGTAAACTTTTGTCTGTCTGAAAATTTTACATTTTTGTCGATATATGCAATTTGATATGAGCTCCGTTCATAGCTCTCAGAATGTTCAGTTGATATTCAATTTCAATCCACGTGTTACACAGCATGTAAGATGTAATTAAGTCAGAGGTGATAAAAAAATATGTGAAAATAAACATATTGTTTTTGTGTTGCTATTCTCAATGCCAGAAACCGCAAATCTGTAGAAATTGTAGTTTCCATACAATTAACATTTGAAATCATGGAGATTTCATGTGTACACCTTGTGTTTAGAAACCTGAGCGTGGTGAATGAATTACTTCTTTAACCTTTTAAGACTTATAAACTGTCTTATAAACTGTATCCCTTGTGCTTGTAAACAAATATAGGCATGACGACTAAAAGTAAAACGTACATTATAAATGCTATTTGTTCGTAAAAAATGATATTTTGTTCTATCTTCGAACCAGAACAATCGTTTGATTCAGGATTTTATTACATACGACTTAGAAGCGAGAATTTTAATGAATGTCTAACTCTCGTGATCGTACGGCCTGGGTTTTAAAGGGTTAGACAAAAAAACAATCAAATTTGAAGAAAATTATTAATATCACAAAATAATTATAAGTACAATCTATGGATATTATATTTAAATATAACATCCACATTAATATAAACATATTTATAGCACGTGGATATTATATTTAAACATAATTTTTTTAAAATAACCTCAGCTTTTTAATTTATTTTTTCCTTTGAAACTGCACTAACACGTTTACAAATGCATCATCTGCATCTTAAATGTTTTCTCGTCTATGATTATCAATAAGTTAATACATTATTCTCCAGCAAGCATAGTAAACACGGCAGTGATTTCCCTCTACAAAACTTCATGTAAACCATTTATCTAATTTAGAAAATCTCATCAGATGCAGTAATGATTTTACTTTGTTCGTAATTCATTCACGTAATAAGTTGATTTCGAAAACGCTACCGTAGTTATATATGGAAGATAATAATTATAATTATTAACGTTGTATCTAAATTCATACAGCTTATATAATAAGAAAGAATTAAGTTTTAACTTGTATTTTTATATTAAAAAATATACTTCAAAATATTACTTTTTAATATACATTTAATGGAAAGGCAATTTTTTCTTTTACTATAACTTATCTTTCAAAATAAATCTTTTGATCTATTATTTTAAGCTACATTTTATTTTTTAAAAAAGAACAGAGAGAGAAAAGAATTTTTCACTTTAACTTTTTAGTAAACAGGTCACAAAAAGAAAAAAAAATGAAACTTAATCCCGAAAGGTAAGAAATACTCAAACAAATTATGTACACACATTAAAAGGTTCTTCGTTCACATGTTAAAAGATTCTTAAAGGTAAATTGATTCTCATTAAAAAATTTACAAATCAGGATTTGTCTTTTTTTCCAAAATAAATTCTATATATCTGCTATTTTAAATATAATTAAATTTTAATGAATGTCTAAACGCTGCGATTTGATATATGTTTGTTACATTTAGGGCATATTTCGCAGTGTATTAGATGCAAAATGTCAAATATAAGAAAAAAGTATTATATTTTAATTCAAAGGTTGTTTATTCTGAAGAACTTGAATTATTACTTAAAATCTAAGTACAAATACATCATTGTCATATTTAACTCAGATTCATAACATTTATAGTAATTATAGATTGTTTAATATTTCCGGAAAATTGTGCGGTAACTCGGCTGTTTTTATAAATAAAAAAGAGTTACGTAACAGTAAATTATCTGTTTCTTGACCATAAATTGGCCAATAACATGGTCAGATAAGCTTCTTAATATAATCGAATAATTTTATCTTTAAAAATAGTCCAAAGACCGGATAATTAGCTGTATAATTTTAACAGTGTATAAGTTGATCAAATATCTAAATAACATTGCATTTTATGTGAGTCAATTATTTAAATTTAATTAATTCAATTGCCATCAGTTTTTTTTTAATATTTACAAAGTATAGCTATAGCTATAACTTATGTATATTTCATTTACTAAGAGGAACCACTCAGACAAGGAAACCAAATCTGTAGAGTATAATGTCCCACTCAGTCGCCTTTATTAATGTCTTAAAAATTACAGTATTCAAACAGAGCTGAAGCCACCAGAAATACGAGAGTGAGTGGTATATATATATATATATATAATATCCTGTGTCAGCGCCGCATCAGCCAGATGCAAAAGACCCTAATGCGATAGAGGGCAGGCAAGAAAATATAAGCGGAAAAAATAACAAAACATGATGCATTCCGCCGGTAAACATATCCCCTATGTGACAAGGGGCGGATGAAATTGTTGAATACCCAGACTACGTAGTTAGAATTGAAATTTGAAAAAGTTGTTTATGGATGTGTTTTAATTTGTTTAGTAGGAGAGTGCGTATAAGTACATTATGCAGCCAGCCATGTGAAGGAAATGCCAAGCGTTTCAAGTGCCAGTGTAGCGAGAATTCACACTGGGTTTAGCCATGGCTTGCCGTTCTCAGCTCACCACACTCACATAGGTTGGAAGAGGTGCGCTTAAGTTTGTCGAGGTAGGACATAAAGGGTCCATTGCCCGTCAGAAAACTGATTGTGTACAGCGTGAGGTTATAAAGTTGAAGGGAACTTTCGGAATGAGATCGTGTCTGTGTGTGCCATCACTTTGTTGATGTGTCTCAATACTACTACCATGACGTCAAAATCCTGGATCTCAGGATCCTCTCGATGTATGATTGGAGCACTGGGCGAATATGTGTTTATGCTAAGTTTGAGTAGATCGTTTCGCAAAGTTAACAAGGTGCCTTTATATGCCGAGACATGACCCAGCGAGGTATGGTGAAGTACGGTAAATGAGTGATTTTAGTTTTATCTTAATTCGTTAGTACATAAATGTCTTTTGTTTTGTGTGCGTGTATTATCTGTAGACCGGAAGGGACTGCTGATAAAGATAGCAATACTGCTACCTGGGTTTGCTTCGACCCATTCTAATGCGTAAAGTATAAAGTACAGTTTCCATGTAGCCGATGTTGGTGCCAGAGCCATAAATGAAAAGCGAGAAACGTTGGGCAGATGTGTAACAGTTCCACTTAATGTTTACACGTAAATGTGGTGATCCTTCGACTGAGTAAAGTCCCAGAAAACACAGAGCTATCGGTAAACAATTGGCCGACAGCCACTTTGCCGTTACCGACAGTCTGCAGTACTGTTTCCGTATCTTTTTCGACACGCCGCCGGACGAGTGACGCCCAACAGATAGGCGCACAGCCGGTCCGGTAACAACAGCTCACTATGCCGAAAGCATATTTATATTATTACCGGCGCAGCTCGATACGAGCATAAGTTGAATAAGAAAAACAGCGTTGATGGTGCCATCTATGATTTATCTTGGGATATATATTTGTTGAAAGTCCGAAAAAAAAACATACTTCGGCATAGGAAGCGCTTTGGGTCAATCTGATGCACCCAAGGACAGAAAGTGAATACCAATTGACCACTCAGCCTCTTTTTATTGTGCATGCGTGAAAGCAATGAAAAACTTGTGGCATGATAACTTGAACAATGGGCTTCCGCACCTGAGGTCGTCAGTTCAAATCTCATCGCGGACTTTTTTGCTTTTCCTCTATCAATAAATATGGGTGTTTCTAAACTGTTCGATACATGTAACCACCAGACAATTGTTTCACCAATTTTATAATGAAAAGTTACCGCTACTTCTAATGGAGTTTTTGCTTCTTTTATTTTACAAAACGAAAAATCTACTAACGAAACGAAAAAAGTCTGGCAACTTTGATGCCAGTAGTTTTACAGTGAATTCACGGATTTATTTTTAACAGTGTACAGTTTTTTAAATAGATTAAAAGTGCTTGCTAGACGTTTTTTACCTTTTTCCTATATTTTTGTACTTGCTAGCTTTTTTAAAGTAGCTTAAAAGAGCAAGAAATAAATGCCAGTATCTTTTTACTTTAATTTGTGAGTTCAGATGGCAGTATATGGGATTCATATTTGAACACAACCACGGAATCAAAAATAAGTACATTGTTTCTCACCTTTGAGTACATTTAGATCGGAGCTATTTTGAATATGTGAAGTACTTAAAAATGAGTACTTTTTACTCAATTTTGAGAACCCATTTTTTCAGTGTTGTTGAGCTGGCATTGGTATGGTTTTGCATGTTTCGATGTTATCAATAAAGAACAACATTTTTATATTTTTATATGCATTGTATAGTGCACTTATTGAAAACTTTGTTTACGTAGCTTTAAGCACATGCTTTATTTTTTTTCTTTCTCTCTCTTTTTCGCACTTATCTCTTTGTCGCTCTCCCCTTTTTTTCTATCCCTTTCTCACTAATGCTCCTCCCTTCACACTCCCTCTCTGTATTTCATCCCAAAAATTGCCAAGTATTAGAATACATCAGGTTCAATTTTAATCTCAATTTGTTCAATATACTGCAATTATTACAAGCAAAACTAAAGGAAAGAACAGGATATAAAAAATTTAACTTTATGTTGTAAAACATGTAATTAATGACAATTTTCCATAATATAATAAAGTTTTTTTAAACAAAAGTATAATGTTTTTCATACCTATCTGTGGTAGACGAACTTTAAACAAACTTTTAAATGTGTATAGCTCAAGATGTATTTTCTGAAAATTTGTCAATTGGTGCGTATAAATTTCTATAATAGATAAACTCATGACACTTTATACAGTACTTTTGAATTATACAGTCTTTCAAATATTTTCGGTTGGGAATTTTTAGCTTAAAGAGATTCTTTTTAAATGTATTTCCCGTAACAAAATACACTTATTAAAAAACTTTTCTTAACTTAATTTTCTCTAAAAAACTTAATTTTCCCCCAAAAAATTTTTTTTAGTTCTGGAAACATATATATATATTCATTACTCTATTTTAGATATAAAAGAATAATGTGCAAAGAAAGTTTCACTTTCAGGATTAAAATCTGGCATTTTTAATGTTTAATTTATCTTTGTAAATTTACATTAAAAATAAAATATATAAGAATGTATGCATTTGAAAAGGAACAAATAGCAAACAAGCTTTATAAATTAAAATAAAATAAATTCTTGTTCCTAGTCTCTAACGACTTAAATTTCTTTAACAATTTTACAAAATTATGCATACTTGTAAATTTCCGTGTTTTAAATAATATGAAAATATGAAGCTAGCTTCGCATAAATCCTTAAAGAAAATTGCAGACTAGATTCGCTAGGGTATTTCATTTCTAAAAATAAAGTTACTCGTTAAATCAGTACTAAATTAGTACTGTCGCGCTATCATTAAAAACATGTACCTTTTAATGAGATTTGGAAGTGAGTTCTCAAAAATGCTTAAAATACACATTGTTTCTAAAAATGAAGTGTTATATTTGTCTCTACAATCCTTTTTTACAGAAGTTTCAAAGAATAGTATTTTTAAAAACCCTCTGCATTTTCGAAAAGAATTTCCTAATGATGTAGTCTTAGTTATTCAAGCTTTCGCTCATATTTACATACTTGTAGCAAATGTCTTTTCACGTTTAAAAAAAATGAAATAAAATTTGCAAATTGCTTACTGTATATCCATTTTTTTTCTTTTGTACCATTATTTGTTATAGTTTAAGTAATTTCTTCATTTGAGTAAATACGTTTTAAGTCTTTTGTAGTTATCGTAATAAAATACATTTATTAAAAAAAAACTCTTAATTATTGTTTTTTGAAATAAATATTTCCGTTATTTCCAAAAGCAAATATATATTCATTACTGTATTTAAAAAATAAAAGACTAATATGCAAAGGAAGTTTCTATTTCAAGATTAAATTTTTTAATTCTATTTCAAGATTAATTTTTAAGTATTAATTTAATCTTTATAAATTTACATTTACAATGAAATACATAAGCAAATACGCATTTCGAAAAGAATGAATAGCAGACAAGCTTTTTAAATAAAACAATTCTTGTTTCTAGTCTCTAATGACTTTAATTTTACAACAATTTAAAAAAAAGTTTACATACTAAAACATTCCGTGTTTCAAATAATATGAAAACATGGCACTAGCTTGGTACAAATCATTGTAGAAAATTGCAGACTAGACTCTGCTTGGGTATTTCGTTTCTAAAAGTAAAGTTACTCATTAAAATCAGTACTAAATTAGTACTGTCGCACTATCATTAAAAAAATGTTACCCCTTAATGAGATTTGGAAGTGAGTTTCTCAAAAGTGATTAAGATACACATTGTTTCTCAAAATGAAGTGCTATATTTGTCCCTATAATCCTATTTACCGAAGTTTAAAAGAATGGTATTTTAGAAAACCCTCTGCGCTTTCAAAAAGAATTTCCTAATGATGTAGTCTAAAAAAGCTTAGTTATTCAAGCCATTATCCGCTTTCGCTCATATTTACATAATTGCAAAAACTGTCTTTTCACGTTTAAAAAAAAATGAAATAAAGTTTGCAAATTATTTAATGTATAAACATTTTTTCTGTTGTATCATTATTTGTTATACTTTAAATAAATTTTTCATCTGCGTAAGTACGTTATAAGACTTCTGCCGTAAATTACAAACATAATTTAAAGTCCGAATCCAAATAAATAAGGTAAGATAGATCTTATTATCATAATTTTATATCAATGAGTTACATTTTGCACTTCGGCTATATTGTATACAGAAGACTTCTTTGTTTGTTACATTATATTGGCAAAACATTCTTTTTTATCAAATTTTTTATTTAAAAATAATTGTCTATATACTTCATTACTGTTTAAAAAAAATTAGTAAAGTTACTAAAGTTTGTCTAAGAAAGTGAAAAAAACTATAAAATCTATAAAACCTATATGATCTACAGAAATCTAGAAATAAAATCTATAAAGTTACTAAAGTTTGTCTAGAAAAGTGGGCTTTTTTATGCTAAACTGTAGTAGATAAACCTTTATCCAAGATTTGAATACATTTAATTCTAAGTGTAATTTCTCAAGATTTGTCAATTTATACATACATAGTTTTGTAATAGATAAAGTTATGAGATTTTATACAAGACTTTTGAATTATGTAGTCTTTCACGTCGTCTTTTTCCGTGGTTACTAAAAATTGTCTAGGAAAATGAAAAGATTATAAAATCTACAGAATCTAAAGAAATCTAGAAAAAAAATTATAAAGTTACTACAGCTGGTCTAGAAAATTGGACTTTTTTGATAATCTGTGGTAGATACACCTTCATCCGACTTTTAAATGCAATTAATTCTGAGTGTATTATCTCAAGATTTGTCAATTTATACACGTATATTTCTGTAATAGATAAAGTCATGAGACTTTATACACGACTTTTCAATTATGTAGTCTTTCAAATATTTTAGGAATTTTTAGTTTTAAAAAAAACTTTTTAAATGTAGTTCTCATTACAATATACACTTATTAAAAAAACTCTGTTAATTATAGCTTTTTAAATAAATATTTTTGCAAGTTTCGAAAACAAGTTAATGTATATTCATTTTCGTATTTAAAAAATAAAAGATTTATATGCAAAGAAAGTTTCTCTTTCTGAATTAAAATTTGCTATTTCTATTTTTTTAAGTTTAATTTTATCATTGTAAATTTACATTTAAAATGAAATATATAAGCAAATACGCTATTCAAAAGGAACAAATAGTAAATAAGCTTTTTATATAAAAAAATTCTGTTTTCTAGTCTCTAACTAATTTAATTTCTGTAAAAAAAAAAAAAAAAAAAAAATCTAAATTAAGCATACTTGTAAATTTCCGTGTTATAAATAGTATGCAAAGATGATGCTAGCTTTGTATAAATCCTTAAAGAAATTTGCAAACTAGACTCTGCTAGGGTATTTCATTTCTAAAAGTAAAGTTACTCATTAAAGCAGTACTAAATTAATACTGTCGCGCTATCATTAAAACATGTTACCCCTTAATGAGATTTGGAAGTGAGTTCACAAAAGTGCTTAAGATACACATTGTTTTTCAAAATAAAGTGTTATATTTATAACTATAATTCTTTTTTACCGAAGTTTAAAAGAATAGTTTTTTTTAAAACCCTCTGCACTTTCGAAAAGAATTTCCTAATAATGTAGTCTAAAAAAGCTTAGTTCTTAAGCCATTATCCGCTTTCGCTCACATTTACATAATTGTAGAATATGTCACGTTTAAAAAATGAAATAAAGTTTACAAATTGCTTACCTTATATCCATTTTTTCTGTTAAATCATTATGTGTTATAGTTTAAGCAAATTTTTCATTTGAGTAAGTATATATTAAATCTGTTGCCGAAAATTACAAATTTAATTTAAAGCCAGAATTCAAATAAACAAGGTAAAATAAACCTTGTTCACGTGATTTTAAATCGATGGATTCCATTTTGTTCTTCGATTATATTGTATATAGAAGGCGTCATTATTTGCTTGACAAAAAAGTTTTTGAACAGGTATTTCACTTAACAATAATTGTTTAAATATTTCTGTACTGTAAATAAAAATATATACAGTTAATAAAGTTTTTCTAGGAAACTGGGCTTTCTATGCTACTGTGATAGACCTTCATCCGACTTTAAAATGCATTTAACTCAGAATGATTTTCTCAAGATTTGTCAGATGATGGATGTAAATTTCTGTAATAGATAAAGTCATGACACTTGATACAGTACTTTAGAATTATTTTAGTCTTCTAAATATTTTAGCAATTTTTAGCTTAAAAAAAACTTTAAATGTTTTACAAGATACACTTATTAAAAAACATCTGTTAATTGTAGTTTATAGATATTTTTGCAAATACCGAAAACAAAATAATATGCATTCAATTTGATATTTAAAAAATAAAAGAATTACATGCAAAGAAATTTTCTCTTACATGATTAAAATTTGACATTTCTAACTTTTTAAAAAAGTTTAATTTTACCTTTGTAAATATACATTCGAAATAAAATATATAAGCAAATATGCATTTGAAAAATAACAAGTAACAAACAAGCATTTTAAATTAAAAAAAATAATTCTTATTCCTAGTCTCTAACGACTTTAATTTCTGTAACAATTTTACAAAATTATGCATGCATATAAGTTTCCGTGTTTTAATTAATATGAAAATATGATGCTAGCTTCGTATAAATCCTTAAAGAAAATTGCAGGTTAGACTCTGCTAGGGTATTTCATTTCTAAAAATAAAGTTACTCTTTAAATCAGAATTGAATTAGTACTGTCGCGCTATCATTAAAAATATGTAATACCCTTAATGAGATTTAGAAGTGAGTTCTCAAAGTGCTTAAAATACACATTGTTTCTCAAAATGAAGTGCTATATTTCTTCTTATAATCATGTTTTGCAGAAGTTTAAAAGAATGGTATTTTTAAAAACCCGCTGCACTTTCGAAAAGAATTTCCTAATGATGTAGTCTAAAACAGCTTCGTTATGCGAGTCATTATTCGCTTTCGCTCATATTTACATAATTGTAGAAAATGCCTTTTCACGTTTCGAAAAAGAAACTAAGTTTGGAAATTGCTTACTGTATATCCATTTTTTTCTGTTTTTATAGCTGATTTTTTTCATTTGAGTTACTCGCACAAATTTCAAAAATTCTTCTTCCTACTCACTAACGACTTTAATTTCTATAACAGTTTTACAAAATTGTGCGTACTTGTAAGTTTCCGTACTTTAAATTATATGAAAATATGATAAATCGAATCAAATGTTATCCCTCCGCATATATCGTTAAAGAAAATTGCAGAATAGATTCTGTCAGGGTATTTCGTTTCTAAAAATAAAGTTCTCGTTAAATCAGTACTAAATTAGTACTGCCGCGCTATCATTAAAAACATGTAACCCTAAACATGTAACCCCTAATTTAAATTATATGAAAATATGATAAATCGTATCAATCGTTATCCCTCCGCATATATCGTTAAAGAAAATTCCTGAATGGGTGATTCTCAAAATAGGGGACGATTTCAAAAATGAAATCTTAAAAAAATTACTGTTAGCAAAATTTCTGAAAAAAATAGGTGTTGTTAATATAGTATTAGGTATACTTTCCATGTAGTCAGCAGAGCTAAATATTTAAAAATTAACTTAAAAAAATAATTAGTATTTTTTGAGCCATGCTAATGACAAAACGAAATGTATGGAATAAATATATTATGAAATTTTTATTTTCTTCCTGTTTAAATATTTTTTTTCTATATTTATTAGCCTTCTTTTTCAGCAAATGGTTTCCATTTTTACATATATACATATAAGGAGAATAAAAACATTACCAAAGAGCAAACTTTGTTACATGAGCAACATTCTGACACTAACAATGTAAGAAGCTGTCTTAGTGATTTTCCTACAGATTTAATGCATATTTTAGGGATAATAAATGTAATACCTAAATTTATAATAAAAATCAAACTTTATAAAGAATACAATATAAGCACTGGTTACATTTATGTACATAGGAGTCTTTAGCATGGACAGAAAAACCATGCTAATGACACTGATATCTGCCCATGCTAATGATAAATTTTAATTTAAATAAGATTATGAGCCATAATATAATCACAATGCAATATTCCTTTCTGGGGCTTTTTAAAACACAAAAGTTCTATGCAAATAAATAAAATAAAAATTTTAACTATAAAGTAAAATTGAAAATTATTATCCATTCTAATGACATACAATTGATGTAACCCCCTAATATTCAACTTCTATTCTTAAAATACAATGCATGCTTCTATTTTCTGGCTGGTTTAAATTGACTACTTGTTGCCATGGAGAAACTTTATATTTTCAAACTATTGTCATATGTGAAAATGAAATTTTGATTAATAACCAGCTGTTTTAGTATGACCTTGATTTGAAAATCGAATATGGAGGACAAACTTTAATTCTTTTTTTATGTACTATAATTTTATTTTTAAAAAGAAATTTATTGGATAAATCCTCTCCTTGATTAATATAAAGAAATAATAACGTTTGTTTATTTTATAAACATCATATTAACTCTTGAAAAATGCTAGTATACACAAGGCACAGCTGCTGTGGACATCCATGCTAATGACATTTTGAATCTTTATTCTGTTTTTTAAGGTGTTTTTAACTAAAAAGTGAGTAATTCTTGAGTGCAAATAATGAATAATATTAAGAAAAACATATCTAGATATAAAAACATGACAGAAAACCTCTCAATTTTTTTTTTGTATGCCGAAAGACATAAATTGTCCCCTATTTTGAGAATCACCCGAATATACAGTCAGGGTATTTCGTTTTTAAAAATAAAGTTCTCGTTAAATCAGTACTAAATTACTACTGTAGCGCTATCATTAAAAACATGTAACCCCTTAATGAGATTAGGAAGTGAGTTCTCAAAAGTGCCTAAGATGCACATTGTTTTTGAAAATGAAGTGTTATATTTGTCTTCATAATCATTTTTACCGAAGTTTAAAAGAATGGTATTTTTTAAAATCCTCTGCACTTTTGAAAATAATTTCCTAATGATGTAGCTTAAAAAAGCTTAGTTATTCCAGACCTTATCCGCTTTCGCACATATTTACATAATTGTATCATATATTCTATCATAATTGTATTTATATAATTGTCTTTTCTCTTTAAAAAAATGAAATAAAGGTTGCAAATTACTTACCGTATATTTATTTATTTTTTCTATTCTGTTATTATGTGTTATAATTTAGGTGGGGTTTTTCATTTGCGTATGTACATTTTAAGACTTCTGGGGAGAATTACAAACGTAATTTAAAGCCAGAATTTAAATAAACAAGATAAAATAGATCTTGTTCTCGTGATTTTATACCAATGGATTCCATTTTGCTCTTCAGTTATATTGTATACAGAAGGTGTCATTATTTGGTATATTACATCTACAAAACATTCTTTTTTATCAAATAATTCATTGAACAATAATTATTTAACTATTTTTATCTTGTAAATAAAAATCTATAATAATATTTTTAAAATTTATCTAGGAAACTGGGCTTTTTATACTAAAGTAGGAGACCTTCATCCGACTTTTGAATTCATTTATCGCAGAGTGTATTTTCTCCAGATTTGTCAGATGATGCATGTAAATTTCTGTAATAGATAAAGTCATGACACTTTATACAGTACTTTAGAAGTATTTTAATCTTTTAAATATTTTAAGAATTTTTAGTTTAAAAGAAATTTTTAATTGCAGTTTTCGTGATAAAATACACTTATTAAAAAACTATGTTAATTGTAGTTTGTAACTATTTCTGTAAGTTCCAAAAACAAATTAGTATGTATTCATTTTCATATTTAAAAAATAAAAGAATCATATGCAAAGAAAAATTCTCTTACAAGATTAAAATTTGACCTTTCTAATTTTTTAAAGTTTAATTCTATCTTTGTAAATTTACATTTAAAATGAAATGTATAAGCAAATACGCCTTTAAAAGGGAACAAATAACAAATAAGTTATAAATTTTCATATTTCAAGTAATATGAAAATATATGCTAGCTTCGTATAAGAAAGAAAGTTGCAGATTAGACTCTGCAAGAGTATTTTGTTTCTAAAAATAAAGTTACTTGTTAAATCAGCACTAAATTAGTATTATCGCGCTATCATTAAAAACATGTTACCCCTTAATGAGATTTGGAAGTAAATTCTCAAAAGTGCTTAAGATATACATTGTTTCTCAAAATGAAGTGCTATATTTGTCTTTATAATCCATTTTTACCGAAGTTTAAAAGAATGGTGTTCTTAAAAACCCTCTGCATTTTCAAGAAAGAATTTCCTAATGATGTAGTCTTAGTTATTCAAGCTTTCGCTCATATTTACATACTTGTAGCAAATGTCTTTTCACGTTTAAAAAAAAATAAAGTTTGCAAATGGCTTACAGTATATCCATTTTTTCTGTTTAATCATTATTTGTTACTGATTATGTAATTCGTTCAGTTGAGTAAGTACGTTTTAAGTCTTTTGTTGTTATCGTAATAAAATACACTTATTAAAAATTCTCTTTATTATTTTTTAAAATTAATATTTTTGTTATTTCCAAAAAGAAATATACACTCAAGGGCCAAAACATTATAATCACCTGTCAATAACGAATTATCCCACTTTTGGCGCGAAACACAGTTTCAACCCGCCTTGGCATGGATGCCACAAATCCTTGGTAGATGGCCGGAGACAAATTGTACCAGATGTTTAAGCAACGGTCATGCAAATTCGAGATATTGCGACTTGGTGTTCTATAAACTTAAATATCCCAAATGTGTTCTATCGGATTGAGATCCGGTGAGTTAGGTGGCCAGGACATTAACTGGAATTCAGCATCATGTTCCTGGAACTACTCCAACACAATTTTAGTCATGTGACATGGGGCGTTGTCCTGTTGGAACATTTTATTTCTGGCTGGAAAAACAGAGGCCATGTAAGGATGCAACTGATCGTCAACACCCT
Organism: Maratus speculifer; assembly: GCA_964019185.1. Lineage (NCBI taxonomy): Eukaryota > Metazoa > Arthropoda > Arachnida > Araneae > Salticidae > Maratus > Maratus speculifer. The sequence goes on along the minus strand of OZ025289.1, from coordinate 192,411,051 downwards.
GTAGCATTCATGGTCTCCTCTACCACAACCATGGGTCCCAGAGACACCCAAGAGAACGTCCCCAAAACGTTATACCGCCACCACCGGCCTGTGTATGACCTACAGTAGATTGAGGGAGCAACTGTTCGCCTGGAAGACGGAGTATCCTGACACGCCCATCGGCGTGATGAATCACAAACCGTGATTCATCTGACCAGGCAATTCTCTCCCACTGATCCATTGACCAGTCGCGATGTTCCCGGGCCCAGCTCAGGCGCAGTTGGCGATGACGCTTGGTCAGCAAAGACAGAGGAGTGGGACGTTTGCTGCGTAGCCCCATATTCAACAGTGTCCGCTGAACAGAGTGCTCCGATACTATTCTACTTGGCCCTGCATTGTATTAGGCTGTCAGCTGAGTCACTGTCTAGCTCTGGTTTCGCTTCACCATGCCAGACAGTCTCCGACGACCTTTTTCTCTGATAGAGTGTGCACGTCCAACACCATGTCGTCTACTGCTGGTTTCACCGTCATTCATCCACTTTGCATACGTACTAATAACTGTAGATCGCGAACAACCCACGAGTCCTGCAGTTTCGGAAATACTAGTTCCGAGCCTTCGAGCCACTACAATCTGCCCTCTATCAAAACCGCTTAGATCCGCAGCCTTTCACATTACACATAGAAGTAAGTGAAAGAATGATTCTTCAGGCTCTCTAGCAGCAGTGAAATACCACTTCCACCAGATCACATGCCTTCCACGCCATCCAGGAGAGTTCATTGCAAAATGTAAGAGTGGTCATAATGTTTTGGCTCTTGAGTGTGTATTCATTACCTGTATTTAAAAAATAAAATAATATACAAAGGAAAATTCTCTTTCAGGATTAAATTCGATGTTTCTAATTTTTTTTAATTTTTCATTTATTCTTTGTAAATTTACATTTACAAAGATGCGCATTTCAAAACGAACAAATTACAAACAAGTTTTTTAAATATTAAAAAAAAAAATCTTGTTCCTAGTCTCTAACGACGTGTAACAATTTTACACATAATTTCTGTAACAATTTTACAAAAGTATACATACTTGAAATTTCCGTGTTTTAAATAATATGAAAATATTATGCAAGCTTCGTATAAATCCTTAAAGAAAATTGTAGACTAGACTCTTCTAGGTATTTCTTTTCGAAAAAATAAGTTACTCGTTAAATCAGTACTAAATTAGCACAGTTGCAATATCATTAAAAACATGTTACCCCTTAATGAGATTTGGAAGTGAGTTTCTCAAAAGTGCTTAAGATACATATTGTTTCTCAAAATAAAGTGTTTGTTATATTTGCCCCCATAATCCTTTTTGACTGAAGTTTAAAAGAATGGCATTTTTAAAAACCCTCTGCACTTTAGAAAAGAATTTCCTAATGATGTACCATAAAAAAGCTTAGTTATTCAAACCATTATCTTTTTTCGCGCATATTTACATGATTGTGGAATATGTCTTTATGCGTTTTATAAAAATTAAATAAATTTGCAAATTGCATACCGTATATTCTTTTTTTTCTGTGTATCATTATTTGTTAAAATTTAAGTGAATTTTTCATTTGAAAAAGTACGTTTTTAAGTCTTTTGCCGGAAATTACAAATATAATTTAACGCCAAAAATTAAATAAACAAAGTAAAATAGATTTTGTTCTCTTGATTTTATATAAATGAGTTCCATTTTGCTCTTAATGGTTATATTGTATATAGAAGGCATCAATATTTGGTACATTACATCTACAAAACATTTTTAATCATATATTTTATTTAACAATAACTATTTATGTATTTCTATACTGTAAAAAATACTACAAAGTTACTAAAGTATTTCAAGGAAACTGGGATTTTTATTCTAAACTGTTTTAGATGCACCTTCATCCGACTTTTGAATGAACTTAAAATGTATTTTCTCAAAATTTGTCAATTAATGCATGTAAATATCTGTAACAGATAAGACATCACACGCTATACAAAACTTCTTAATTATGTAAATTTTAAAATATTCTAGGGTTTTTTAGTTTTAAGCGAAAAATAATAAATGTAGTTCTCCTAACAAAATACATTTATTAAAAAATACCTGTTAATTGTAGTTTTTTTAAATAATAATTTTTATGAGTTCCGAAAACAAAATTATCTATTTTCATTTCTGCATTTTAAAAATAAAAAAAATGTAACACGCAAAGAAAGTTTCTCTTTCGGGATTAAAATTTTACATTTCAAATTTAAAAGATAAATTAATTATATCTTCGTAAATTTACATTTAAAATGAAATACATTAGCAAACACATTTGAAAAGGAACAAATAGCATACAAGCTTTTTAAATTAAAAAAAAATTCTTGTTCCTAGTCCCTAACGACTTCAATCTCTGTAACAATTTTACGAAATTATGCATACTAGTAAATTTCCATGTTTTAAATAATATGAAAATATGATGCTAGCTCCGAATAAATCTTTAAAGAAAATTACAGAATAGACTCTGTCAGGGTATTTCATTTCTAAAAATAAAGTTGTTCGTTAAATCAGTACTAAATTTGTACTGTCGCGCTATCATTAAAAACATGTAACCCCTTAATGAGATTTGGAAGTGAGTTCTCAAAAGTGCTTAAGATACACATTATTTCTCAAAATGAAGTTTTATATTTGTCCCTATAATCCTTTTTTACCGAAGTTTAAAAGACTGGCACCTTTGAAAAGAATTTCCTAATGATGTACTCTAAAAAAGCTTATTTAATCAAGCCATTATCAGCTTTCGCTCATATTTACATAATTGCAAAAAATGTCTTTTCACGTTTAAAAAAAAAATGAAATAAAGTTTGCAAATTGCTTACCGTATATCCATTTTCTTCTGTTGTATCATTATTTGTTATATTTTACGTGAATATATTTCATTTGAGTAAGTACATTTCAAAGCTTTTCCCGAAAATAACAAATTTAATTTAAATCCGGAATTTTTTTTTTTTTTTTAAAAAGGTAAAATATATCTTGTTCTCGTGATTTTACGTCAATAGGCTCTCTTTTGCTCTTCGGTTATATTGTATACAGAAGGTGCCTTATTTACATTACGCTGACAAAACATTATTTTTGATAAAAAATTTAATTTCACAATAATAGTAAAAATAAAAAAAAATCTGTAAAGATTTTCTAGGAAATTAGGATTCCTAGAACTTCTTATGTAGTGTTAACAAAAAAAGGATCATGTAACAGATGGCGAAATTTTAAAATAGAGGGCCAAAATCACAGTCCGGGGAAATCCAAACACCTCATTGGTCATTGAGTCGCGTCCTTTTCAGAAAACAATCTCTTAGCGATAGGGGAAATATCGCCTTACTCCTTTTTTCGTAAAAAAATCGTATCTTATCTGTTTTCATTTATAATCTATTTTTCACTCTCATTTTATATAATATCATCAAAATATCTTAATTGAGTTAATTTCGACGGTTTATCGTAAATAAGAACATATGGTAACAATTGCTTCAAGATTACTTTACCCCTTACTCTTTTTCTAATGGAGAAACACGTTCGTGATTTTCACCCATACCACACGACCAATGAGGTTGCTGGATCACACCTGACTGTGATTTTGGCCCTCCATTTTAAAATTTCGCTAACAGATGCACGTTTGCATTTTTTGTAAAATTACAGATCATTGTAGCTTTACAATAACTTTTTTGTACTGAGACAGATGAAACTTTTGTAAGGATAAATATTTCTGTAACATTTAATCTTTTACAAATTATGGATTTTTTTTTTTTTTTTTTTTTTTTTTTTTTTTTTTTTTTGCAGTGTATCTACTTCGGATAAAGTTCACACCACCCCCTAAATTGTTTCAGGGCGTTCCAGCCTTTTCCAAAAAACGCATTTAAAACCAACAAAAATTTATTTTTTTCTTCTTTTTTATCTAAAATACACTTCATACCAAATTATTTTACATGCATCTTAAAATACAATTAAATAAGTTTTTTCAAAAACCACATAAGTCATAGAATCAGAACTTTTAATAAATTAGCAAAAATAAGTTATTTTCAAGTAAGTGAATTTTTAAATAAAAATTATTTTTAAGCAATAAAACTGAAATAAAATATTGCATCGCATATCTTTAACCACTGTAAAAAATCAGTTACAAAAGTTTGTTTTTGCTTGCGATTACATGTAATTTGTTTTTCAATTTGTTTATAATTTTAACTTTTTCAGTAGTTTTAGTCTTTCTGAATCATTTGTTACGAAACAATTGTGTGAATGCTCACTGTATTTTGTCTCTTCTTGGAAATTCTCGGTATTACAAGAAGCATCTTCAGTTTTAGTATTTGTTTCATGATCACTATTTGAGTCAGCTTTTGTCGAAAATTCTGGAGGAATACAATCGCAAACTTCAACTGATTCTTCTTCAGAAGGTAACTCATCATCAATATTAATGTTTATTTCGGCAATTTCTTCATTCCTGACACATTTTATTATGTCACTTATTTTGTTATCACAAAATTTTTGACACATTGTCTACATAAATTTAAAGTCCTTTTAGATTTACTGTTATTAAAATTACTGTCCGCTATTCGGAATGTCAGTTATTCAAGGTTAAGCATAAAAAGATTTAGGTTTTGGGAGTGAGAATTGGAAAAACTTCCGTTAAATAGAGGTGTCTGTTATTCTGGAGTCCATTATGCAGGTTTTACTATATTAATATTCAACAGAATGCGCTGATTTCTTGATTTTTCATGGTTTTCGCAGTTATTCTATTCTATCTCAAAAACTAAAGCACTGTTTTTATCAAACTTCAGAGTCAGTGAGGCTGACAAATGTTGTTGCTGATTTGGTTGTAATGTAAATCACACAATAGATGGCATTGCTATTTACACAATTTTATCGGCGATCATATATCAATAACTAATACACAGAATTTCATATCTTTATAATCCTCATGATAGGCATAAATTGTTATTTATGTTTGGCCATATAATAGCACTTTTGATTATTTAACATGTACGAGAGAGACAAAATTTTCAGGATTGGCGCATAATACGACCACGAAAAATTCCAAATTCTGCTCCGCCAATTCTTACTGTGTAAACTACAGTTCGATATTGATATATTTTTGTGATTTTTTTAATTTAAGCAAATCTTTTGAGACCTCTTTGGATTATAAGCCCATATTTTGTTTTATTTTGCCACAAAAAAATCTTGTGTTCTTCTGTTTATGTTCTTGTAATCTTATATTAAAATCTTATCTTTCGTAAGCCGTACGGTGCCAATCCATACAATAATTTGTTATTTTTCTTTATGAATTTTTTAAATGTGAAAATATTTATAGGACACCCTGTATATTTAAATACTTTAGGGAAATAATGTTAATATCATCCACGCCTGGAAGGAAAACCTTTTACATTCTAGTGATTTTGATTACAAAAATAAAATTACTCATTAAATAAATAATTAGGACTGTCGCACTATCATTAAAAACATCCTTTTCCTTAATGATATTTAAATATACATTCTTAAAAGTGCTTAAGTTACACATTGTTTGTAGGAATAAAGTGTTATATTATTCTTTGTATTTCCTGGAGCTTAAGAAAATTACATTTTTTAAAACATTCTGGAATTTCATAAAGAGTTTCCTAATGACGTACCGTGAAGATGTTTATTCCCCTCTTTCTCTTTATATTTACATATAATTGTGAGATATGTTTTTTTTTACTTTAAAAACAACAAACAATGTTTATAAACTGCTTATCGTAAGTCCAAATTATTTTCTTTGTCATTTTTATATGTATGATACTTTGTGTGAGTTTTTCACTTAAATGATATTTTTTAAATACAGAATTAAACTATAAGTTTTTAATTCTCTGCTAAAAATTATAAATACAACTCAACAACATTCTTGACAGAACACACTGTAATTAACTAGATTATCTCCTTATGATGTATTTATTTGACTTTGGTGCTATTGCAGCTGTCATTGGATATTAAAATCTGTAAACAAAACTCCGAAAATTTCGCATTTTAACAATGTTATACTTAAAGACGATTCGAATAAAAATACTTATACACGACAAAGTTTGCAAAAATACGAACTCACTATATTTCAAAATAAAGTGATAACAAGTGGATTAATTTACTCTTACGAAATTTTTTATAACGTTTCCGCTGATTTTTTTTCTGTATTTAATAGTTACAAACTTTTCAGCGAATATTCATATAAAACATTTACTTATATTTAAACTCTTGTGAAAGTATAATGTTAGCTTCATAAAAATATGGAAGTGAAATAGCAGACTACACTAAAGTGAGGTAGTTTTGTTTCTGTAAAATGAATCATATGCAATAAAACTCACAAATACTCAATTAAGACGGGCCGATCTATATTAAAACAAGCGGGTACATGTGATCGCAGATCGCACAGACACTTTCGCTTAATGTTTCTTTCAAAACGACATATTCTTTATTTAATAAATAAAAATTATATTTATTATTATGCAATTGATGCATAGATGGTAGCACCAAAACCCAAAGTTCAAAATTTTTTAAAAATCAAAAATTTAAAAAAATTAGCGAAGATATAAATAATATTTTAAAAAAAAAAGAAAAAGAGAAAAAAAAATTGCTAAAAAGAAATTTAAAATTCTGAATCATTAATTAATCACAATAGTTTTAATGTAGAAAAAGAATGAATTCCAAAAAATTTTATCAATGTCAGATGAGTGAAATCCTAATAATATAAACACTTAAATTTGGAAAAAAATATATGAAATTTCTTTTATTTAAATACATCGTAATATGAAAATTTCTGCTTCTAGCACCGGGGATCCACCTAATAATCTTCTGTTTACTAGCGAGACGTTTTACCTCCAAGCTATGATGTGAACACATAAAACGTTCAAATAATGCTCTCTTATAAAATGTAAATCGCAAAAATGAACGGATGAGATTGATAAAATAAATTTCATTAAAATAATGTATATTTTTTACTTTTATTATTTGCCGTGTGACACGAGCAAGTCTTTGACTTACATTTTTTGTATATGGACTCTGTGACGGATCGAAAGACAGATAGTCCAAGAACCGACCGCACAAAACCCTGAGTCATCGAGCACAAGAAAAAATCCTTTATTTTCTGGAAGTGTAGTAGCAGGTGAATCTAATGATCCATGTCTGTCAAAAGCGAAGTGGTGCATAAGCCAAAATTTAATGCCACTAATGGTTGACTCAGGTTTAGCATTGTGTCTGTCATGCAATAAAAAGTATGAAAACATGGAAAACTGGGTGCAAGAAAATACAATGCTAAACCTACTAGTCAAACATTAGTGGTATCAATTTTCGGCTTATGCTCCACTTTGTTTCCGGCCGACATGGATCATTAGATTCCTCTATTACTACTCTTCCATAAAATAAAGGATTTTTCTTGTGCTCGATGACTTAGGGTTTTGTGCGGTCGACTCTTGGATTAAGAGGACAGAGATGAATAGGATTCCGTCAGATGAACAAAACCTTAGAATAATGTTTGAAGTATGAAGGAGAAAAAAAATGCATTGTTTCCCAAAAATAAAGTAAAATGTTTCTCTCGGTGTTAATTTTTTTCAAAAGTTTGAGAAAATGACGTTTTTAATTTTTTTTTTATGTATATTGTAAAGATAGTATTAATTCACGCGTAAAAGAGTTTAAATATTCAAGCTGTGAACTGATTTATTTTACATTTACATAAGTGTCGAAAATGATTTTTTAATACTTTCCAATATAGTTGAAAAAGATGTATGAATTAGATTTCTCTGTCCGTCAAACTATTTATGCCCCAACTCACATAAAAGGGGTCCGAGTGCTACGCGACAAAAATAAGGTGAAAACTGCAAATTGTGGTAAGAACATACCGCTTGGTGAGTATGTAGTTTATGATAATACAATGCATATTAGAGGGGGAGGCATCTCGTAAAGTCGTCGGAATTCAAGATGGGGCCGTTATTCAAAATGGCGTCATTTTCAGAATTTTCTTAATATGCGTAATATAAATGTGCATTTCATGTCGATTTCGATGTTTTTAAAGTCAAATTTTTGTTTTCGACACTTTCCAACATTATTTAAAAGAGTGTATGAATTCGGTTTATCTGTCTGTCTGCCTGTCCTTCAATGCTCTAGCTCGCTTAAATATACTCAAATTGCCATGTAAATTTTATATGTTATATGAAGTGTATAATAACATATTCGGAGAAAAAAATAAAGCGTATAGCTTTTATAGTCTGTTTATAGGACGCTAAATAAATGACATTTTAATATTGTGCATGCGGTGAAATCGTTTGCAATGTGTTTAAATGATGTTATACTCTTTAAAACACATCCAAATTGATATACATCAATGTTAATACTGCAATGAACTACCAAATACTTACTACATAAAAAGATGTGCATCACTTATTTACAGTGACACACCAAAACGAGAAAATATGCGTTTGTAATTTGTCCATAAAATTTTAAAAAGATCATAATCTAATTCAAATGTTATTAGTGAAGATAATAGGATGAATAAAAGTTCATTTTGTGATAAGGATATCCCGAATAGTCAGTATCTATCTTATATTAATAAAATAAGAAAGTGAGACATCGTATAAATTTATAGGAATTCAAAATGGCGACTATTATTTAAAATCTTTTGCATTTTATACCTCTGTATCTTACAAGAGTATTTGGGATGTTAATTTCTACGTTTTGTAACTCAAAAATTTTATTTTTAATACTATAAATATATCTAAAATGAAAATAGGATAATTATTAAAGTATTTTTTGTCATTTACAATAGAAAATTTGAAGGAATGAATAAATAATAAAAGTACGATTTTATTAATACGTTACTTATATAATCTATAAAAAATGAATGTTACATATAAAGCTGTAGAATATAGAAACATCACATGGTATCATCATATTTTGCGCATTCGTTTTTGCAATTGCACAATAATGTGCAGGAAAGTCCAACCTTTCTACAGACACATTTATTTTTGCAGATTTTACGCAAACATTTTATTAACTCTTCACAAGAGTCTGAAATCTCTGGCAACTCCGACCATTTTATTTTCCATGATAAATTATCCAACCACCATCCCCATTTGTTTGGAGAGGTTGGACGTACAGTCACCGACAAAAAAATCTTGACACTTGCGATTTTAGACGTTTCGTTAAATATCTAAAAATATACGTGAGGAATAACTCTGAAACTCCAGACGTATAAACAAAATAGTACTAGTCATATATTTTCGCGAAGAGTTTTCCCCGAAATCCAACAGGGGACCGTCAACAAATTGAAAAAGAACGAAGATCTTTTGGATAATCCTGTCAAAACTAATGAAGCAAAAGAGTTCAAACTGCAGATTATAATTAAGTGGCTTATTGTAATAAATCGTGTTTATTTTTATGAATATAGCATATAAACTCATAGAGAAATTAAGGTTTTTATAAAAACGGTCCCAAATTTTTTCAATTTTTTGCTTATAATTTGAAGAGTTCTTCATCAAACTCAATATTCTTTTCAGAAAATATGACAATCAGCATTGTACATAACACCCTGTAATGAGAATCAAAAAATAGTAAAATTTGTATGATAAATGAGCAGGTTTACTAAATAATTTTTTACTGCGCATGCGTCAACGCTATTAAAATTTCATTTGCATATTATATTAGTTAAATGTATAGAGCAACTTTTGTGAAAGTCTCAAAAACATAGCTTGAAAACTCTGAAAATTATCGTCAATAAAATATGGTCAAAATCCATTATTCCCAAAATGAAGCAAAAAGATGAGGGGCTGTATCCATATTCCATTGATTAGTACCTACACACTATTGCACGTAGTACTAAATTTGGATACAGCTCCTTATCTTTTTGCTTTATTTTGGGAATAACGGATTTTGACCATATTCTATTGACGATAATTTTCAGAGTTTTTAAACTATGTTTTTGAGACTTTCACAACAGTTGCTCTATACATTTATCTAATATAATATACAAATGAAATTTTAATAGCATTGACGCATGCGCAGTAAAAAATTATTTAGTAAATATGGTCATTTATGATAGAAATTTTACTTTTTTTAAATTCTGAGTACAGGGTTCTGTGTACAATGTTGATAGTCATATTTTCTGAAAAGAACATTGAGTTTGATGAATAACTCAGCAAATTATAAGAGAAAAACTTGGAAAAATTTGGGACCGTTTTTATAAAAACCTTAATTTCTCTACATGTTTACATGCTATATTCATAAAAATAAACACGATTTATTAGAATAAGTCACTTAATTATAATCTGCAATTTGAACGCTTTTGCTTCATTAGTTTTGACAGAGTTATCCAAAAGATCTTCGTTCTTTTTCAATTAGTTGACGGTCCCCTGTTGGATTTCGGGGAAAACTCTTCGCGAAAATATATGAGTAGTACTATTTTGTTTATACATCTGGAGTTTCAGAGTTATTCCTCACGTGTATTTTTAGATATTTAACAAAACGTCTAAAATCGCAAGTGTCAAGATTTTTTTCGCGGTGACTGTATTTCATGCTGATCTGCTTGTCCCCAAATGTGTCCAGCTTGGAAAACACTGCGTAAAATATGTTGTTGAAGTGCATTCTTGGTTAATGAAAGATGGTCAAAAGAAAGATTTTTTGTCATAAAGAATTATTATCTTGCATTGTTGACACTTATTCTATTGCTTTTTGAACAGTACAACAATACTACGAACTTTTGTAAAATATTTAAAATACCTTCAGGAATGGAGGTTTGTAGTTTTGATAGGTATGAAAATGTAGCAGTAGCTTCTTTAAATGGAATCCATGCTTTCCATTTGACTTTTACGTCTTTTTCGTAATAATCGGATTGCTGTCGCATCCCGAGTAAGCATAAAATTCTAGTAAAGTGGTCATTGCCTTTTCTCTTCCAATTGCTGCAGCTATGGTATGAACGGGAATAAATCTATATATTTCCCTGTTCCAAATGCAACCCAAATAGTTTCTAGGAATTTATCTGAAAGGATAAAGAAATATGCAATCGCTAAAACTAATACATCAGTGTTTACAGAGCGTATAAAAATTTTCAGTCATTTTTCAACCATGTCTTTGAAATGCAGTGTTATTCTTGTATCAACTTCTTCGTGACCAGGGCAAGTCATTGCAATTAAGGAACTTGCGGCAGTAAGATTTCCTTTAACTTCTTCTCCTGAAGTGGTTATATTATAGTTTGTGCATTTTTATGGTAGTTATTGCTGGCGTCCCAAATAGTTTAAAAAGTTCGTCTTTGTTATTTGAATTGCTTAAGAAATCTTGCCAATTTATAGGTAATCTAACATGTGGTTGCACTTGTCATCTGGTCCCTGCACCTCTCTTTTGTCTAGTTTCACCTTTAATGCTTGGTGTAATATATCTATCCCAAATCAAATCTATTCTTCGATGTATAAAACTCCCAATGTCGTTACGTAAATGAGGATAAAATGTGCTAACGTAGTAATCATTAAATGTGTTTAAAGTTTGTTGAGATTTTGAAATGTTAGTAAGAACTGACCCATCATGTTTTAAAGCATCATATGTTCCTTGAAAAACTTTGCCATTTTTCCCAACAGTTTCCTCTAAAATATGAACTAAATCACGCTTGTTGCTAGGTCTAAATTCCCGGTTACAAGAAAATGCAGGTGGAAGTGGTTGATTTTCACATTTGAAAAAAAAATTGCGAGTTTAACTGACGATTCTGTGTAACTATTAAAAGCCTGGAAAACAACTGGACGTCTGTTTTTAAAACCTTCAAAGTTACATTTTTATTGTTTATGGTTTTCGTCAGATTACTGAACACAGAAATTTTGTTCTTTTTCAAAGGTTGAAATATTAATGAAAATTTTTTTACTAGGCGTTCCTTAATGAAATTGTAGAATTGGTCAATACCAGTTGATTCAGCTGTACTGTAAAACATTTGTCTAACATTACTCCATAAAACTGGTGGCAGCTTTACTGCCACCAGTGTTTTGGTGTGATTTTTTTCACTTATATAATGGTGTAATTTAAACATATATTACTGCTGTAACATTACATATTACTGTAATGTTACACTGGTTATCTTGGTTAAACCGATACCCACCATAAACTTGATGGAAACTTGCTGCCACCAACTTTATGGAGTAACATTACGCAAATGTTTTACAGTGTGAATAAATTAATGCATTAATATCCTTATTTACAATAACTTTGCTTTCGATGACAAGCAAGACTTCACGATCTTCTAAAAATGGGTTCCCTAATTCTTTTAGTGTGTATTAGAGTGCTTGAACCTTAGCGATTTTATTTTTAACTGAGTTATATTGTTCATGATGGCATCGATTTCTTTCTTCGGGTTTTGCTTGAATGTTAGACTCAAACTTTTGTATGAAATTGCAGATTTCTTGTCCAGATACCATCCAACGTATAAGTGCAGATGAATCCTGCATTAACCTTACTGCACCTCGTTTTCATTTGACAATAGAGTTGTTTTGCTCATGCGCTTGATCTATGCCCGTAGATGGGAAGAGTTTGTTGGATTTTCTTATCACAAAATGTCCTGATGAAAATACACGTTTACATCTGGTAGTTGCATCAAACAGATCTTTCACATGGATTGGTAATTAACGTGCATAATTATGGTGATGAAGCATAAATGAGTCTGCGAGAAAAGTTAGGAACCGCAACAAAAAAAAGGAAAATAAATTTAAAATCGAAATTTAGGAATACTTGTGATTCATCTCATTTTGGTTGGAGATTAATCATCGTAATTACAATGTGTATTTATAAGCTACATTCCAACCAAAAAAAAAAAATAATAATACATTTTGCAATTAATTCTTACCTGGCAAAATTCAACAAAACATATTATAATTTAAAAAGCACATAGACAACATTGTGGTTATAGACAACACTGTAAACGTATTGTTTTTGTGAGCTTGTATATAAACGATAAATTATACGCTCGCCATTTTATACAGAAAGTATCTTGTACTGCATTTCAGTGATGTGTATTAATTTTAATATGTTTCAAATAGTTTAACATCATTAAAACACACTAAAAAGTATTTTCGCCAATATACCAAAATGTAAGGGAATTATTTTAAGTGTGCCTGTAAACGAACTTTAAATGCTGCATTCTACATTTTCGATGAGAACATTTCGCAGCATACCACATCTTTAAATTACTTATAGAGATAACACATACATAAATTACACGGAAATCCGAGCAAATTTAAGCAAAAAACAATCGGGGCCGGAATGACGGCTAGACAATTCATAAATACTTTGAGTGCCCTGTAAATGGACTATAAAAGCTATACACTTTATGTTTTACTCCAAAAATATTATTATAAACTTCATATAACATATAAAATTTACATAGCAATCTGAGTATATTTAAGCGACCTAGAGTATTGAAGGACAGGCGGTGAGAAAGACAGACAGACAGATAAACCGAATTCATACACTCTTTTAAATGATATTGAAAAGTGTCAAAAACGAAAATTTGACTTTAAAAACATCGAAATAATCGTGAAATGCACATTTATATTACGCATATTAAGAAAATTCTTAGAATGACGCCATTTTGAATAACAGCAGCCATCTTGAATTTCGACGACTTTACGAGATGCCTTCCCCTCTAATATCTATTGTATTATCATAAAGTACATGCTCACCACTTGGTATATTCTTATCACGATTTGCAGTTTTCTGATGCGTAGCACCCGAACTAAATGGCATGTTCGGTATTCAAATGAAGTGCGTAGCATTTACGGTTCATTTACAAGGACACTAAAAAAACCGTTACATTACGGTTTACGGGGAAAAGTGTGTCTTTAATTTTAATGATATTACTCTATATCAGGCCTGTCCAACCTTTTAGTAAGCAAGGGCGCACCTCAGCTCTTAGCACTCAATGAAGGGCGCCATCATTCACTTGACCGAAAACATGCAGCAATACTATCGCAAAGTATTGGTATAAACTCACGTCATAACTTAATGCAAATAAATCTTACAGCAGGAGACAAAAAGCTGTACAGTTCTAGAGTTAAATGCATTAAATTTCAAATTATACAATTTTTTATGAGAGGGCTATCTCAAAAATATCTGTAGAATAAAATCCTAGAAATTTTAATCGCGCCTATAATAACATTTAGAAAAATTGGAAATTAGAGATATTGATGTTTTTTTTAGAATGTGAATGTGATTTTTTTTAGGATGAAAATACACTATGACGTTTTGAATGACTGAATTTAGATTTTATAAAAATTACAAAAATAAAGGCAGGCATAATAGTGACCAATCCATTCAAATGGTTCCAGAGATATAGTCTGAAAAAGATTTTTTAGATGGAAATTATACTCAAAATTTTTAAGCAAATTAAAAAAAAAACCCTAAAATTTTAAAAGTAAAAAAGCAATAACTAAGCCCCTTATCCCTGCTGATGGGCCAGAGTGATAACAGCAAAAAGAAAAATGCTAAACTTTCAAGCTCATGTATTTCCAAACTATTGGAGGAGATGGGAAACGTTTAATTTTCTTTTACTACTTAATTATATTACAAAGATCTATTTCAATTATTATCAAACTACCAAAATTTACCAAATTTAACACTTTATAAACAATAATTACAAATCGTGAAAATGAGCATGATTAAAATTTTCAAAGTATGTTTCTAGTTTTTAATTCTTTGAGGGCAAAAAATTGTATTACTCTAATGTTGAACTCGCACCATAATTTTAGAAAAAAATTGTTTAAAAATAGCGAAAGGTATTTTTGCAATAATTTTTTTTCCATCAAAATATAAAGTTAAAAATTCGTTAAATGTTTCCGGTGGAAATCTTCATCAAAATTAAGTGAGATATGATATATCCCACCACCTCTCAATGGGTTTTAATGCGTTTTCACAATTTTTGAAAATCTCTCTGATTTAAATATTAATGATTTTAAATTTTATGATTTGAATTGATTTTTTTTATAATGGAATATTACTTCTAAAAAGTCTAATAACAGGAAACCTTAAAAGGGCGCCAAGAAAATCTTCAAAGGGCGCCATGGCGCCCGCGGGCGCCGCTTTGGACAGCCCTGCTCTATATTAAGCATATTGATATTGGTATACATTACTAATGTGTACTGCAAAGTTCATGCTACAGAAAATGTTTTGTACAGAAATTGCCGTTATTTTACAGGGGCAGACAGAAGAACTTCGCTATAGAAGAAAAAATGCAATAATTGAACTATTGAAACCTACGAAAAATAATTGCTGTTAAAGCGTACGTACGATTTTTTGTTCTTGTTTTACGTTAAAAAGGACTAAAATGAATTTTAAACTATGATTAATGTGTGATCAAATTATTATATTTTCTTACACATCGTTATTTACAATATTTCATCTGATTTACTTTTCTTTATTAATCAATTTAAAAATTTTCGTGGCAAAATAAAGATATATATTTTTAATGAAACACCAGTTTTCACCAAATTTAACATCCCATTTCGAAACACGTTTAAAAAAATAGTAAAAATTGTATTATGAATTTAAATATGACTTCATCAAATATTTTATGAGATACGTGCATTTATATGAAACAATTTTCAAATGCGATGATTGAAATATTGCAAAATTTTTGTTTCGCAATCCGGTAGTGAGATATTTTATAGCAATTTATATAAAAAATACCGACAAAGATTTTGGAAAACTCATAAAGGCACAGTCAGCTGATAGGCAAAGTGTCGTAAATCTTTTATAATAACGCTATTTTTTTAAGTAGCTATACTACACCTATTTGTGAATTTTCGTGAAATTTCACAGGACTTTTTATCTAGATTTCTTTAAATAACTAACAACAAAATTATGAATCAAAATTTTGGTACCTCTCACGCATGCGCAGTTAAAAAATATTTCACACAAATATATATACATCAAATATTCAGTATATTCATATTTTAATTGCAGTATAGTGTTCCCAATGTTCTGTTTTCATGTTTTTGGAAAGTGAATCATATTTGCTTGAAAATTCTAACTTCTATGAACAAAACCTGTTGAAATTTTCACAGATGAAATGTGAATACATTCACGAATATCTTTAAAATTCTTAACCAAATGCACACAAACCAGGACCCAAATAGACAATTTCTATGGCGATAGACCATTTTGATCATATTCTGTCGCATGGGTCATCGCAAGAAATATTTCATTAGTATTATTGTTGAACAGTCGATTGCCCCACTACTAAATCTCCACTGAAAAACATACAATAAAAAATGCTTTACATCCCCAAAGTACAAAGGCATTTCTTCAAGAATTCTTGGGAATAAGAGACAAATCGTATAAAATCGAAAGTATAATATTCGATTATAAAATATAAAGCAATTAGAAAATGTAATTCAATTATAAAATATAAAACAATTATAAAATGTAATTCAATTATAAAATATAAAACAATTATAAAATGTAATTCAATTATAAAATATAAAGTATATAAAAATTTCGATTGAAAAATACAAAGAAATATCGATAATATTATCATTATGTAATATATATACATATAAATAAATTTCGATTATAAAGCATAAAGCATATTTCTTTTTCTATATCAGTGTATGTATTGGGTTTTATTGACTTTACAGTTCCATATTTAAATTAGGAAAACTTATTTTCGGTATTACATTTTTTTATTCAGTTCATATGATATTAAAGATGCTATGCAACAGCATTCTTTAAAAAGCATTAAAAATTGAAAATAAATACAATTTCAAAAAAATTAGAATATAAGAGTTATTGAGTAAATGAGGCATTAACTTGCGTAGTAAACAGAAATGAAAATCGACTTTCTTGATCCTATTCTTAAAATTCTTTTCTTTAATGAACCCTTCTGATTAGGAAACTTGAAGTTTCTACTAGAGAAGATTCCAAACATTCTTTGTAAATCAATAGCTAAAAGAAGAAAGTTTCTTTGATCATTTTTGCTTGAAATTAAATAAAGCATTAGAAATCAAAAACAACAAATTTTGTGAACAAGACCTCTACATTTTTTTTCCATAAATAAATTTTAATTAGTTTGAAATTTTAATTATCATGAATCAGAAAGGCTGTCATTATTAAGTATACGTTTAATTATGTTCTTGTGTATTTCTTTCATATAGATAAAAATGCCCTCTGATTTCGAAAATAAAATTAATTTTTTAACTTTTTAAATATTGTTCCGTATAATATTTATTACGTGTATTCATGTCTAATTTCTGTTAATGCATGTTTAATTACAGTAAATTTTCGGTAAACATTCGGTAAATATTAATGTAAATATCCTGTAAATTATGTAAATGTATTATAATTATGACAATTAACGGTTAATATTACAGTAAATGTTACGATGACTGTCTAGTAAATTATTTTCCATCGGTTGTAATAGTTTAAAAGTTATTTTTAACAGTATTATACACTATCTCAAGTCCTCAAATTGATATATGTTTTAATATTTATCTCATTGTGAATTTTATTAAAAGTGATATACTTAGTATGTTTTAACAAAACAAAAAATCATAATATATTACGTTCTAACAACGATATTAGCGTAAAAAAGCTGTAGACATTCAGATTAAGAGAAAACTTCAAAAAACTGATTTTTTGTAGCATAATAATAAAATTTTTGTATTTGAAAATTTGCAATATACTTATTTTTTCTGCATCAATGTATGTAGTATGCATTGTTGATTTTACAGCTTTATATTCGAATTACTAAAATATATATTCAATATTTTTTATTTTTTATTTAATGTACAATATTAATATTACTATGCAACAACGTATATTAAAAAAAGACTTAAAAAATTACAATAAATACACTTAAAAAAATAAGAATATAAGAGTTATTGAAAAAATGAGGCATTAATTTACATAGAAAACAGAAATAAAAATCGACTTTTCTTCTCTTATTCTTTAAATTCTTTCTTTTAATGAGCCCTTCTGATTAGGAAACTTGAAGTTTCTACTAGAGAAGAGTCCAAATATTCTTTGCGTCTCAAGAGCTAAATTAAGGAAGTTTCTTTGATCATTTCTGCTTGAAATTAAATAGGGCATTACAAGTCAAAAACAAAAAATTTTGTCTGCAGGATTTCAAAAGCTTATTTTTTCTGAAATAAATTTTAATTAGTTTGAAATTTTGAGTATTATGGATCAGAAAGTCGGTAATAGTTAAGTATAAATTTATTTATGTTATTTTGTATTTCTTTCATATGCATAAAAATGTCCTCTGATTTTGAAAATAAAATTGTTCATTTAATTTTTTAAACTTTGTTCTACATAATATGCATTATGTGTATTCATGTCTAACTTCAGTTAATACATATAAATTACCGATAAATATCTTTAAACAACGTACGTATCTGGTAATCACGGTGAATATTGCAGTAAATTGCGCTTGTTTGCAATAATTTACGATAAATTACGGTAAACATTCGGAATATACGGTTTCATCGGAAGTAATTATTTAAAAGTTCTTTTAACAGCAATGTATACTATTTCAAGCAATCACTTTGATTCTTGTTTTAATTTTTATTATAAAATATAAAAAAATATCGATAATATTACGATTATAAATACATGCATGCATAACATACATATACATACATATACATACATATACATATACATAGATATACATACATAATATACATACATGCATAAATTTCGATACAAAATATATATACATTTAAAAATTCAGATTATAAAATATAAACCATTTTTTTCTATATCAGTGTAAGTATTATGCATTATTGATTTTACAGTTCCATATTTGATACTAAAACATACATTCCGTATTATTTTTTTTTTATTTATTTAACGCGTGATATTTAAAATACTATGCCACAATATACGTTAAAAAATCATTTAAAATTCAAAATTAGTATAATTTAAAAAATAAATTAGAATATAAGAGTAATTGCGAGGCATTAACTTGCGTAGAAAACAGAAATGAAAATCGACTTTTCTTCTCTTATTTTTAAAGTTCTTTCCTTTAATGAGCCCTTCTGATTAGGAAACTTCAAGATTCTACTAGAGAAGATTCCAAACATTCTTTGTGTCTGAAAATCTAAATGAAGAAAGTTTCTTAGATCATTCTTGAAATTAAATATGGAGTTAGAAATCAAAAACGACAAATTTTATCTATAAGATTTCAAAAGTTTATTTTTTCTAAAATAAATTTTAATTAGTTTAAAATTTTCAGTATCATTAATCAAAAAGTCTATAATAATTAAGTAATATTTAATTATGGTCTTGTTTATTTCTTTCATAAACACAAAAACATCCTCTAATTTTGAAAATAAAATTCTTCATTTAACTTTTTAAATTTTGTTCAGTAAATATTTATTGCATGCATTCATGTCTAATTTCTGTTATTGCATTTAAATTACACTAAATTATCGGTAAATATAACGGTGAATATCCGGTAAATTAATTAAATATATTGTAATTATGGAAATTTACGGTAAATATTACAGTAAATTTTACAGTGAATGTCTATTAAATTATTTTCCATCGGCAATAATTGTTTAAACGTTCTTTTAACAGTATTATATACTATCTCAAACCGTCAAATTGATGTATGCTTTAATATTTATTTCGTTGTAAATTTTATTAAAAGTGGCATGCTTAATATTTTTTCAATGGAAAAATCATAATAATTTATGTTGTAATGGCGATTTTAGCTTAAAAGTGGTGTAGACATTAAAATTAAGAGAAAACTTTAAAAAAAAACTATTTTTGCAGCATAATAATGAAATATTAGCTTATATTTGCTTATTTTTTCTACATCACTGTATGTAGTATGCATTATTGATTTTACAATTCCATATTTGAATTACTAAAACGTATATTCGATATTATCATTTTTTATTTAATGTAAACTTTAAAAATACTATGCGACACATACGTTAAAAAAGAATCAAAAAATGGAAAATAAATACAATTTTAAAAAGTAAGAATGTAAGATGTATTGGATAAATGAGGCATGTACTTGCGTAGAAAACAGAAATGAAAATCGACTTTACTTCTCTCATTCTTATAATTCTTTTTTTTTTTAATGAGCCCTTCTGATTAGAAAAAAAATCTACTAGTGAAGATTCCAAACAATCTTTGTGACTCAAGAGCTAAAAAAAAAAGTTTTTTTTTTTTTTTTTTTTTTTTTTTTTTTTTTTTTTTTTTTTTGACATTTTTCCTTGAAATTAGGTATGGCATTAGAAATCAAAAACAACAAATTTTGTCTATAAGACTTCAAAAACTTATTTTTTCTGAAATAAATTTTAATTAGTTTGAAATTTTGATTGTCGTGAATTACAAAGTCTGTAATAGTTAAGTATATGTTTAATTAGTATATTTTCATCAAAACTATTTAGACCACTATTTAAACATCCCTCAAACATTGCACTTAGAACACATTTCTAAGTAGCAACACTTTTGCAATGAAATAAGAACACATTCCTAGATAACAACATTATTGCAAAAACACAATCATAATACAACAAATTTTGTATCTGAAATATTCTAATTCACAGCACATTAATGTGTTATTAATTTGGCGACAAAAAATGTTCTAAAATGTGTTTATTTTTGTATTTGAAAATTTGCTGTGTACTTATTCTTTTTACAGCAGTGTATGTATAACGTATTATTGATTTTACAGTTCCATCTTTGAATTACTAAAGCATATATTCTATATTATTATTTATTCTTTAATGCCGCGTATTAAAAATACTATGCAACAACGTACGCTAAAAAAGCATTAAAAATTGAAAACAATTACAATTTTAAAAATTAAGAATAAAGAGGTTTTGAATTAATCAGGCATTACCTTACGTAGAAATCAGAAACTTAAAATACTCTTTTCTTCTCTTATTCTTAAAATTATTTCTTTTAAGGAAATCTTCTGATTAGGAAATTTGAAGTTTCTACTAAAGAAAATTCCAAACATTCTTTGTGACTCAATTGCTAAAAGAAAAAAGGTTCTTCGCTCATTTTTGCTTAAAATTAATTAGGGAATCGGAAATCAAAAACAAGTTTGTCTACAAGACTTCAAAAATCTATTTTTCCTCAAATAAATTTTAATTAGTATGAAATTTTGATTATCATGAATCAGAAAGTCTGCATTTATTAAGTAAATGTTCAATTATGTTTTCTTGGATATTTCTAAATTTGCAGTGTACTTATTTTTTTTTTACATTCGTGTATGTACAATGCATTATTAATCTTATACTTCCATATTTTAATTACTAAAATTTATATTCGATGATATCACTTTTTATTTAATGCATGCTGTTAAAAATACTAATTAACAAAACATGTTATAAAGCAGACAAAAATTAATAATAAATACAATTTATAAAAAAAAAGAATATAAGGTTTATTGAATAAATGAGGCATTAACTTACGTAGAAAACAGAAATGAAAATCGACTTTTCTTCCCTTATTCTTAAAGTTCATTCCTTTAATGAGCTCTTCTGATTAGGAAACTTGAAGTTTCTACTAGAAAAGATTCCAAACATTCTTTGTGACTCAAGATCTAAAAGAAGAAAGTTTCTTTGATCATTTTTGCTTGAAATTAAGTAGCCATTAGAAATCAAAAACAACAAATTTTGTCTATAAGACTTCAAGAATTTATTTTTCCTGAAATAAATTTTAATTAGTTTGAAACTTTGATTATCATGAATCAGAAAGCCTGTAATAATTAAGTATATGTTTAATAGTGTTTTTGCGTATTTCTTTCATATCCATAAAATTGTTCTCTGATTTTGAAAATAAAATTGTTCATTTAACTTTTTAAATTTTGTTCAGTATAGAATTTATTACATGTATTCTTGTGTAATTTCTGTTAATATATGTAAATTACAGTAAATTATCGTTAAATATTCCTTAAATATTAAGGTAAATATTAAGTAAATCAAGTAAATATACTGCAGTTATGGTAATTTACGATAAATATTACAGTAAATGTTACGGTGAATGTCTATCGGAAATAGTTGTTAAAAAGTTCTATTAACAGCATTATATATTATCTCAAGCCGTCAAATTGATGCATCTTTTAATATTTATCTCGTTTTAATTTTTATTAAAATTTGTATGCTTAATATTTTTTCAACAGAAAAATCTTAATAAATTATGTTCTAAGGTTGAAATTAGCTTAAATGTGCTGCGAACATTCAAATTAAAAGAAAACATCAAAAAATGGCTTTTTTTAGCATTAAAGAAATATTTTATTTTTGTCCGCACTTTCATGGTGCAAATGCAGCTCTCTTATTATGATATGTGCAAGTGAGTTATGGTTACTTTGTTCGGTTAAACTCTACAGCTAGTTCTATAATACCTAATAACACTATAAATATTTGCTGTGTTCTTCAAACACACTCTCTGGTTTTAAAAAAAGGTTGATTTTTTATGGTTTTCAATACATTAAAGTGTTTTTGCATGAGGTTGAACTAATACAGACAGATGAAATGAAAGAGTGTTATTAAAATTATCAGCATCATTAAATACTTCGGAAATAACATGTGAAGATTGTATACTTATTTTACAAAAAGTCAAAAAGAATTGGCGGATTACGCTCTTCGGTTAGTATGTAGGTGAAATACCTTTTAATGATTTGGAGCAATTTTAAATTAGGGATAAACTATTATGCTAGGTATAACTATAAAATTCATAGAATCTACTCAAAAACAAAAGTTTCTTACTTATATCAGAAAACAAATATGTATTCAATGAAATGCCGGTAACATTTGAAAAGAACTATACAATTCCTGAAAAGTGCAAGCAAAGATCTTTTTCGATATCGATGGAAAACATTTCTCATGGGCTTCGAATGCTTGCATCAGAAAAAAGTTTTAAGGTTTGATTAAGGTGCAAGAATAGAAGTGCCAACACAAAGAAGATTGCGTCAGATTATTGAGAGCTGTCACTTCTCTAAAAACTTCTTTAAAACTCCTATGGCCGAATGTGGTTGGAAAAATTGCATGTCACTGAAGTATTCTCCCTGTGATACCGGAAAGTACTATACAGCAATCTTCGGCAAGAATGTGGTCGCTTTGAAAAGTGCACTGCAAATTATAAGCATTTGTTCAGTAGAATATTGAATGCTTTTCCTGAAAAAGTGTTTTAATTATGAAAGCATTTCTATTGAAATATCTAAGAAGGTTACAGAATTTCGCTGCTTATTTTTTATATCCAAAAGGATACATATAGTTGTACTTCTGTGTAATGTACAGTATAATTTGAAATGAATGTTGATTACGATTTTTATTATTACCAATTTGAAAGTTTAGTATTGTGTGTGTTCATTTCATTATTGGTTCTTTTTTAGTTTTTAATGGGTCTCTTGTTTTCTAGATGATAATGAGGATATGATAATCCGTCCTCATTGTATATAATTATTCTTATGCCATGAAACTCTTGTTTTCTGGAGAGAATTTTGATATGTAATGGAAACGAGCGGTTGAGCAGTTTGATTATCGAAGTCACAGCTATAGAGCATTTTCTCAATACCTTGTTTAGTGACGTAATGTTTAGTGAATACTTAAACATTAAGTCACTGTAACACTATCATGTATATGGAATGAAATGAAACCTTGACTTTTCTTTCGAATCATTAAATTGTTCTTTTCGGAACATCACCTATTCTTTCTGGCTCATTTTATCTATAAATTTCGTCTTTTTCTACATAGTTAAAGAATAAATTTGATCTGGCACAAAATCGGCATATGAAGTTTTTCCAGTTTTTGCGATATCTTACGTTCACAGGCGAACCTGCATGCTCTTGAACATTACTACCGGGAGATCTTTCGTTCCTCATCCATGTTCAAAATTTTCAGAAATATTAAATAGAGTTAAAGATACCTTGAATAATAGAAAGATAAGTGCTTCAGAACAGGTACATTGCTAAAAATTATAAATTTTTGCTGCATCGTCACTCCGTTGCTTTTATAGGAAACAATTACTTCACTGTATTAGAGAACATTCTCATTGGTCAAAATAGAGATATTTTGATTATTCTATATTAGAGATATTAATAGAATATATTAGAGATATATTATTCTATAAAGGCAATGAAGAGACGATGTAGAAAAAGTTTTAAAATTTTAACAGTGTATCAAAAACTATAATAGAGTTGGAAGATCAAAGTGGAATTTAAAATACCATTTTCTTTACAGTTATAAAAAAGATTAAACATCTTAGAACATCGGCTAGCATATGTGCAACATAAAACAAAGTCGACTTCATATTAAATAATCGACGGGAAGCATTGAACAAATTTTTCAGCTTTTAGGTGGCAATAGAAGAAATAGTTTTATACTACCTAACCCTTTAATACCGGTGAAAAATTTCATGATAAAAAATTTCACTTAAAACAAGTTAAATTAATTTAATTTGTTCAACACCTCATTCTGAATTACCATTTTGATATTTTATTTTTCTAGGTAATACAGCCTTTTAAGACTGTATTACTTGCTAGAATGTTACAAAATATAATACATTTGTGAGCGTACGATGATGGTTCTCGATCTTAAAGTTAAATACCTCCAATGCGTCAGTGAATGAAGCTACAGATTTGAAGTTTTAGTCATTTGTGTTTATCCGTTATGCCATCAATATTTCCAAACTGTATAAACAAGTGGCTTTTCTTATAAATATTAGCGTACATTTTATTTTATTTTTGGTTTTACAATTTAAGTGTCTGACAGAAGAGCATATTTTCCAAATTTTTTTTTTTTCTGATATCACTTTATGAAATTTAAGACGTTACCCATAACTTTTAATTATATCAATTTCAAAACCAATCGATTGCAGTACTTGTTATCTAAGAAGGTGAATAATAGTACAATAACGTAGTTTCTTTTATGACTCTATTTTAAGTCTAAACAAATTGGATTAGTATATCATAGCAATTTACGAGTAATTAACTATGTTCAAATTTACGAATATTTTTAATGAAAATAGAAAGACAAAATTAATTTTCTTTGTAAATTATTAATTCACCTTAAAGTAGTTTTTGTGTCAGCATGATAAAGCTTAAACTAAAAGTATCAATAAAATTCCATTATCAAATAGTGGAAACAGATCAGATTTTAATGTTTTATAGTAAAATGTTTTCTTTTGTGCCGAAATTAATTCTTTCATAAAGAAAAAATCTGATTAAAGATTAAAATTTCATTTCCAGATTAATTTTCTAATGGAATTATATTCTTTTTTTATAACTAAAGTTCAATGCTTTTTGATTTATCGGTGGTTTATTCAGAATGTTATTTTCTAAAGGAAAATATAAAATTTTATAGATTGATAAGCATTTGAAAAACTGGTTACCTTTTCAATTTTTTTTTCAAGATTCACGATTTTCAACATTAAATATTCAACTCAATTCAAAAAAATAATTGTTTAAATTTAATTTTTATGCAAATCCTAATATTATTGCTATTAAAGGGAAAATTATTTTTAAAAATTTATATTAATTTTATAAGATAAAAAATATTAAACAATAATAAGGCATAATATATTCACAAAAACACTTAAATGGACGTTTTCAAAATGTAAATTGTAATCATGTATAAACAAAAATTTTAAAAGATGTATAGAAAATGTCATAGGATACATATTACGCAGTATAAGTTTTATTAAAAGTTATAAAAAGGGTAATTAAATAAATAAAAAGATTATTATTGAAGAAAATAACAGTTGGGCCAAAATAAATGTAGGAACAACAATTAACGTCTAAAATCATTCGTAAAAATGTGCCTTTTTGTGTTGAGTGGTGAAAAACACTAAAATATCACGTAATTAAAGTATCGTAACTCAGTACGGTTTGGTCGTAAAACAACAAGACTTTTTTTTATTGTCATTTTTCGACGCCGAGAAACATTCCTCTAAACAGGAAAAAAGAATTGTATAAAAAACTAAATTCCGTTTTTTTATATGCGTATAAAAGACCTATGCTAAATAAATGCCATATGTAGTAACTATGCTTGATTTTTGTAAACTTTTATAATTGAAATTATGTTACAATCATCATTAGTTTTAAAGATAACCGCGTTTTACATCCAGTTTTAATAGTAATTTAGACCCATAATTCCAATTGCAAAAATTCATAAAAAAAGATGAAATTTCTGATAAAATAAGTTCCAACTCCATGGGGGGGGGGGGGGGGTCTATTTGAAAAAATATGAAAATCAAATTTTTATATGGCCTCCGTAGGATAAAAATTCTAATTAGGAAAACTTTCCTTATTCAGTCTTGAATAAGACACAAAAAGTTGCATCTTCATGTCTCCAAAACTCGCAAAGTTATAGCCGTTTAAAAAATTCATCAGGTTTTAAGGGATTAGACACAAATTGAACTGCGCGCAATTAAAAAAAAACAATGTTACTTTAACAGTTCTAGGAACCGCGTAAAAAAACTATTTTTTGAGTTAGAATTTTGATTTTTTTTTTCTTTTTTGTGATGGTTAGCCTTATAATTTGCTAAGAAAATCACATTTTTAATTTCGCATACAATTTATAAAAGTTTCATGTGGTTAGTACTGGTTTAAATGAGACAATCAAAAATCGTTATAACTCGTATCATTATTTATCTGATTTCAATTTCTTTCTATTTAATTAAAGATTAAAATCTGATTTTAGTTTTGTTCCTGGGGGTTTTTTTTACATTATTTTTTTAATTATTAAAAGAGTTTTTTGAAAAAATAATACTTTTAAAAAAATCATATTTTCAAAAGTAAATATATTTTTAAATTTGCCGAAACAAAACTAATGTGAAAAAATCAAAAATTACGTGTTTCAAGTTTTTTTTTTCCTTTAAAAATTCTTTAACATTTAATAATTTAAAGACAAGAAATAGTGGAAGGGAAATTCATTATGCAGAAAAACGAAGTGTATTGTTTAAATGTCCGTCAGTTATTTAAAAAAATGTTTTTTCTAAGATGCAGATTAAGTCTTTTTTTTCTTTAATTTAGCTCTGACAACTTCAGGTTTTTTATTGTCCTGGAGAGGATGTTAAAAAATCTGTATTCTAGGCCCAGGCTAGGCTAGGACCGAGATGAAGACTCAACTGGCCGGGCCTAGCGTACTTTTCATAAACGAGGGGACTGCTACCTTTTTCCTAGGTGCACACTGGATGAAATTTTCAATCCCGGTCTCGACAAAACCCATATTAAAATCACTGTCTCTGACTAACTTAATATGTGCATAAAATAAATAAAATTCGTCTTAATCGAAATTGTTACTAAAAAACACTTAGATTTTTAAAACTTTATTTTAAAAAAAAGTAAATAAAAATAAAAATAAATAAAATTCCTTTTTTTAAATAGTTTATTTAAAGGCTAAAAAATTAAATACAGGAAAACCAGTGAAAAAAATCTGCCTATGACGGCATTCTGTCTTAACCGGAAAATATGTTGATCCATGCAAAATAAATGCTATAGTACCTGACTAAAAACTCCAATAACTCCAATTACATCTCCTATGGAGGGCATCTGTCAGTAACGTATTTTTTCTTTCCTATGTGATTCCGTCTTAAAAGGTTTTACTGTATAACATTTTTCAAAGTCTCCAACGTATGGGATGTGGATTAACGATATTAAAATATAAGTGAAACATTTATATATAAATATACTGAATAACATTTTTCAAAGTCTCCAACGTATGGGATATGAATTAACAATAAAATATAAGGGAAACATTTACATATAAATAGAGATTCATTGATAAAATAAATATATTACAGCCTTTGGCCTTCTTTAATTAAAAAAAAAGTATAAATATTAAAAACGAAAGCTGTAAAAGGAATTTTTGGTCAGAACTCCTCCATATGAAACAATTTTTCCCCACGCCGAAATAAAAAACTATGTAAAAATTGCGGCTGAACCGGACTATGATTTAAGCTATTTTCCAGACCGGTACGAGTTATGATGTTAACATTTTTTCAGGCCGCGCCGAACTTTTTTCCTTGGATCGGTTTGGGACCTGACCTAGATATTTCGATCCATGCAGACCTCCAGTGCAGACTACCAACATATTTTGAAAACAAGTTTAAATTTAATTCAATACGCTGCTTTGTTATGTCCTAATGAGAGGAACTGTATTAAATGGATAATTAATAATAGACAATTTATGAACGATCCGTCACTTGCTTTGAAAATCAGCGAAAAAGTCTTCGTTTACAGGCATGGTAAAATGGTGTAAGTCACGAATGTAGGAGAATTTCGGATTTTAATATCTCTGTCAAGTTTTTAGACATTTAGATGATTTTTTTTTCAGTTTAGTAATGGATAAGGAATAATTTCCTATTTCGGAATTTTGCGCTACCGGAGCCGTATAAAAATTTAATTTTCGTACTTTTTCAAATAGACCCCCCCATGGAGTTGCAACTTATCTTATCAGAAATTTTACCTTTTTTATGAATTTTTGCAATTGGAAGTATGGGTTTAGGGACAATATTAAGCAAATAGACTATTGTTTCGATATTTATGACTCACCCTGTAGTTTTTTATATACATATTCGTATTATAAACTATATTATTTTATATATATATTTGAATTATAAAATGTATTCTTAAATTCTCTTCTGAAACCTTTTTTGCGACCGAATCTCATCAATTAAAGTACGTAACTAACGTATGCATTTGAATTATCCTGTCGTTATGTTAAATAAAATTTCTTTGTTTATGAAAATGCTTTTATTAGATGCATCAAGGGATAAATGGCTGAAAACTGAAATATATAGATGGATATATGTATACATATATGAAAACTGTAATATGTAAATATAGAAATCAATAATTACATTAATTATTTTCTATGTCTGGCATCTTCAATGAATATTAAGGTAAAAATAGATTGTCCGATTTTTACAATATTTTAGGATATCAAGAATACATCAAGTACAAAAAAGACATATGTTTCTTAATCTATCTAAATACTCAATAATCACGAATGCAAATACGTAATAACCTGTTCGGAGTCCCTAATATTCGGAAAAATAATTTCTTTTCGAAATTTAAAGAGATGAATTTACCAAAGGGTCATTCCACCAGACCTTGTAACCCGACCGACGAGGATTTGGATGAAACTTTGTGTACACACTAATTCTGTCATGAAATGATTCCATCAGAAATTTTTCCTTCCCAGACCTCATAGTTTGTGAGATATAAGGGGTCCGATTCTTGGGTTTTTCTCAAATCACACATTTCTGAGTCTGTATTTTGAGATTGCAGTTCCATTTTTAAAAAATTGTTTTTCTGGATCTAAAACATGAATCATCTTAAAAATATCATTGTAAGAATATAAAAAAGATGCAGATTTTAATTTAAAATTTTTTTTGAAATTTATTTGTAATATTTAGGATAAAAAAAAAGTTGAGAGTTATGGTTATTTTTCCACATTTTTGTGACTTCACGAAAAAGGCTGTACACAAAAAGGCAAATGAAATTTCCAATTTATTTTTGTTTTAAATAAAAGTTTACACTTAGGGCTTTCTATCTATGAAATAAAAATGATGTCTTTCTCATGGTTATGCAAAAATTTTGGGTGCTTTCCATTTAGCCGAATGCATGTGTTATTTTTACGTATGTACATATATATAGATCTATATAAATACAGATGTACAGATACAGATACATACATGTACATATGTATGTATATATACAGTATATTGATATATATATATATGTATAATACTGGTACCCGCCTAACCAAAAAGTACCAAATTTTGCCTTGTTTTGAAAATCTGCACCAATTAAGAATGGGGGGAGGAAATCTGACTAATTTTAGCTGTGGTACTTAAATAATTACTTGAGTTTCTATGAGCTATTGAATTTAATGTTATTTGATTCATGTTTTTTTTATTTGCATTATTTACAAAGTAAAGTTTATGCTTTGTTTTTTTCTGATTAAAAAAATCTGACTCCAATATGTTTCCCCATTAGATTTAGTGAATGGTCCATATGTTTCATTTCATTCACACTTATTTTTCTTTTTATAAATGCAATAGTCTTAAGTAATAAAAGTTCTGTTTCTGAATCACAGAGTTTATCAATGTAGTTTATTTCTCTGTTATTTGTATAGCTAGTTTTGTGACACTCTAAACCAGTCAATATTCCAATACTGCAAGCCTGAAGACTAATAGAAGGTTTACTATCAGGCTCCATATTAAAACAATAAAGCAAAAAATGTTTATAAATATCATAAACAATAAAATATGTGAAAATCAGAATGTATTTTTAGAAGCAGAATAAAAGTTAGATCATTCTTTTATGATAAGAAACAACAGGCTGACAATAATTTTAATTAATAGATTTCAAAACATCTGCTTTCACTAAAGAACTTTACTCTGCCTTTATCAGAAGATATTCATACAAGACAGGTGTAATTAAATCTTTCAGACTATAGAAAAAAATTTAAGTTCTGTTATACATTTGTGAATTTAAACTTGCTAAAAATATTGAAACTGATTAAAATTACGCAAGGAAAGGAAATACAAGGCTTTGAACATTTTTAAACACAAATAATTAATGTATAAGAATTCAAAAGAAAGAATGGAAATGTGAGGAGAAAAAATTATTTATTTTATACTGTACAAAAATAAATCTGTTTTGAAATAAATTATTGAAAACAAAAGTAAGAGATTCTTTAGAATAGCAAAAAATGCCCATTATTAAATAACTAAATGAAATATATGGACCATTCACTAAATTTAATAGGGAAACATATTGCAGACAGATTTTTTTTAATCAGAAAAAACAAAACATAAACTTTACTTTGTAAATAAAAAAATGGATCAAATAACATTAAGTTGAATAACTCATAGAAACTCCAGTAACTATTTAAGTACCACAGATAAAATTAGTCAGATTTTTTTTCCTCTTAATTGGTGCAGATTTTCAAAACAAGGCAAAATTTGGTATTTTTCGGTTAGAAGGGCACCAGTATTACACATATATACACTATGTTGCCATTGATTATTGGACACTTGCGATTTTAGACATTTTACTAAATATCTAGAAAAATACATGAGGAATCATCTCGAAACTCTTAGTGTAAAAATATAATAGTATACGTCATACATTTCCGTGAAGATTTTTTACCGAAACTTCATTGGGGACCGTCAACAAATTAAAAAAGAATGAATATCTTTTGAATAACCCTGTCAAAACTCTAATGTAGCAAAAGCGCTCAAACTTTAGATTATGATTGAATGCCTTATTGTAATTCACTGTGTTCATTTTTATGCAAATAGCATGCATACTCGCAGAGTAATTAAGGTTTTTATAAAAATGGTCCCAAATTTTTCCAAGTTTTTCCCTTATAATTTTCAGAGTTCTTAATATAAAATAATATTTTTTTCAGAAAATATGACAAACAACATTGCACACAGTACCCTGTAATCATAATTTAAAAATAATAAACATTGTATGAAAAATGAGTAGGTTTACTAAATAATTTTTTACTGCGCATGCGTCAAAGATATCAAAATTTCATTTGCATATTATGTTAGCTAAATCTATAGAGCAACTTTTGTAAAAGTCTCAAAATCATAGCTTGAAAATTCTGAAAGTAATCGTCTATAGAAAAAGGGCAAAATCCATTGTTTCCAAAGTGAAACAAAAAAATAAGGGATTTTATCTAAATGTAGTAGTACATCCCGTATTGTGTATTCTATATTGACACTAATCAATGAATATATGGATACAACCCCTCTTGTTTTTGCTTCATTTTGAGAATAACGTATTTTCAACTTATTAAATTGACGATTATTTTCAGAATTTTCAAGTTATGATTTTGTGACTTTCACAAAAGTTGCTCTATACATTTAGCTAACATAATATGCAAATGAAATTTTGATATCATTGGCGCATGCGCAGTAAAAAATTATTTGGTCAACTAACTCATTTTGTATACAATTTTCATTATTTTTTAATTCTGATTACAGAGTATTGTGTGCAATGTTGTTTGTCATATTTTCTGAAAAAAATATTATTTTATATTAAGAACTCTGAAAAGTATAAGGAAAAAACTTGGAAAAATTTGGGACCATTTTTACAAAAACCTTAATTACTCTGCGAGTATGCATGCTATTTGCATAAAAATAAACACAGTGTATTACAATAAGGCATTCAATCATAATCTAGAGTTTGAGCGCTTTTGCTACATTAGTTTTGACAGGGTATTCAAAAGATATTCACTCTTTTTTAATTTGTTGACGATCTCCTATGGAGTTTCGGAAAAAAATCTTCACGGAGATGTATGACTTATACTATTATATTTAAACACTAAGAGTTTCGAGATGATTCCTCTTGTATTTTTATAGATATTTAACAAAATGTCTAAAATCGCATGTGTCCAATAATCAATGGCAATATAATGTATACCAATATACTGTATATATACAAAATAACTGACCCAAAAATGACTGATGATTTTAAAATTCAATAACTTGCAAACGGTGGCATCTATTTAAAAAATTTTTGCAGGAGGGTTATGTATAATGTCAGGAGTTTTTTTACCGTAATTTTTTATTTTATTTCGCATCTCAAACAATAGGTGGCGCTGAGGGCGATTGAAGGCCAGGTCGACGCTTCACTCAGCATTGATCACCTAGCCTTCAATCGCCGTCAGCGCCACCTATTATTTGAGATGAGAACTAAGATAAAAAATTACTGTAAAAAAAAACTCCTGACATAATACATAACCCTCCTGCAAAAATTTTTTATATAGCTGTCACCGTTTGCAAGTTATTGAATTTTAAAATCTATCAGTCATTTTTGGGACACCCGGTACATACATATGTACATGTATAATACATTGTATTTATATAGATCTATATATATGTACATATGTAAAAATAACACATGCATCCGGCTAACTGGAAAGTACCCAAAATTTTTGCATAAGCCATGAGAAAGACATCATTTTTATTTCATAGATAAAAAGCACTAAGTGTAAACTTTTATTTAAAACAAAAATAAATTGGAAATTTCATTTGCCTTTTTGTGTACAGACTTTTTCGTGAAGTCACAAAAATTTGGAAAAAAAACCATAACTCTTAACTTGGCTGATATTTTTTAACCTAAATATTACAAATAATTTTTTTAAATATTTTGTATTAAAATCTGCATTTTTTTACATTCTGACAGTGATATTTTAAAGATGTTTCATGTTTTAGATCCAGAGAAACAATTTTTTGAAGATGGAACAGCAATTTCAAAATACAGACTCAGAAATGTGCAATTTGAGAGAAACCCAAGAATCGGATCCCTTTATCTCACAATCTATGAGGTCTGGGAAGGTAAAATTTCTGATGCATTCATTTCATGATAGAATTAGTGTGTACACAAAGTTTCATCCAAATCCCTGTCGGTCGGGTTACAAATCGTAAAAAAATAGGTTGAATTGACATTGAATGACCCCAAAATGAATTTTTATTAGCTGCCGGGAAATGTTTCCTAGTAGCTTTTACAATGCATTAATCTAATTCTTTGTATCCCGAAAAGCGATTCTATCAATTTCCAAGTAGTCATTTTAGCTGCACAACTTAATTTTACATGCACTTGTAACAAAATAATGTTAATTTTCATATTAATGTTATTTCTGTTAATATTGTAGGTTTGTCTGTTAAACATACTTCCTGAATATTAAAATATTTACATAAGAATTGGTAGACTGAAAATCCAAAAAAGTGACATTTTGATTAGAGAAAACTGATTAATGTAGTTCAAAAATTATTCAGAAATTTTTCGAAAATGACAGGAAGCTAATAAAAATTCATTTTCAAAAATATATCTTTAAATTTCGAAAATAAATTGTTTTCTGCTGTATATTTTAGTTTAATAAACAAGTTTTACAGACAAACATACAATATTGATTATAATACATTTAGTTACAGTACATCAGTTTTCTTTAATCGGAATGTCATATTTTCGGATGCTCATGCCGCAAATTCTCATGTAACTATTTTGATATTCAGAAAACATGTTTGACAGACAAACGTACAATATTGATTATAGTACATTTTTGTAGATTAAGAGACATCTGCCATTTTTTATATAGTGCTCATTAAGAAGCAATCTTGAAACTTTTCTTACTCTTTGAAAAATTTAATAACAAATCAAACAATTATATATGAAAGAATTTAAAAATCACAAATAAAATGGACTTTCAATATAAATGATAATAAAGAATATTTTTGTTCAGGTCGTGTTAATCTCTTATAAAAACGTAGAAAATAATCCAAGTCGGATAAAGAAC
This sequence comes from Maratus speculifer, assembly GCA_964019185.1. NCBI lineage: Eukaryota > Metazoa > Arthropoda > Arachnida > Araneae > Salticidae > Maratus > Maratus speculifer. The sequence goes on along the minus strand of OZ025289.1, from coordinate 192,376,779 downwards.
AAATAGGCGTGTTGATTAGCATTTTTTCTTATTTTTGATTTTTCAAGCGCCTCCGCAATAATGTTAAATTAACAAAGTGCAGTCATTTTCGAATTTCGGTTAGTTTGCATTTCACGTTAAACAAGTTAGCTTGTTCTAATTTAGATTTAACTTGATTTGTTTTTTTGTTTTTTTTAACACTATCATCAAAAAACAAATTTCGGCTACATTTTCCATGCATGGTCATATGTTCTTTATGATCATATGTTCGAAGATTAGATCATCTATTTTATTAATTTTTACCTTGAACTTTTTATCAAGTGAATGTCAATTTCACTTATTATTCGCTTCATCCCTGTGATATATGTTGTATGATTCGGTATTAACAAAAATAGCGTGTAGCATGTATTTTAAAAGAAAATCACTTCTGCAGACAAACTGGACGAACACTGGATAAAGAATACTTTTTAGCTTTTACCATGCTATATAGGTGACCACATATCCAATGTATGATACTATTCAATGAAAACACTATCCGCCGTTATAACAGGCTTTAAGGTTCGAAAAGAACGTATCTTACAGTTAACAACATTGGCGTCAGTTCTTGTTGCCACGCAGCGTTTTTTATCTTTAATATCTTTAAAAGGGAGCAGACTAATGTATTGCAAAAAAGAATCTTTCCGTCAAGAAAATCTACAATCCTTATTTCCTGACCCATTGTTGATTTTCCACATCCTTTTGTAAATAAACTTCACAAGGATTCTGAATAGAAGATTTCCTGAAAAACTGTAGAAGGATGGCAAAACAAACGTTTATACGCAGCTTTAGACGCTATAGATTGTGCATGGATGTCTATTGGAGTGTCTCTCATCTATATCAAATAGGGTATTAGGTTATTGGGTAGCTACGGATGCCGCAAGTTCGTGATAACATAATAATTTTCAGGCATTCATTATTGCGTTTTATTAGGTGCATGGTGTGCAGCGTCAGCAAATAGAAAAATATATGGCCTTCCCTGCGGTACAGAAACTTTAACTGTGGGGTCATTCCATGGTAACTTACGTTACATTTAGAATAATTTATTGCAGTAATTTTAGTAATATAGCACCAAAAAATATTCAAATGGAGAATTAACATGATTTATCAATGAAACCTATCTAAGGGTCTATTTGGATGAAAATTACCTAAAAAATGATTTAGTGAAAATTACAGTTTATATAACTTACATTCTTTTTTTAGTAATGGCAATTACCATAGTAAAACTACCAAAATTTAAAAAATAACATTAAAATTAGATAATTTTCATCTAATTGGGCTTTGAAGAAGTTTAATTAGCAAACTATGTCAAATTTACATTTTGAATATTTTTTGTGTGTGTTATATTATTAAAATTACTGAAAATAGTTCAAAATACAACGTAAGTTACCATGGAATCACAGTGTGTTTTACACATCAGCGTTGACTATGACACTTTGAAAAAATAATTTTGGCGTCACGAGGTCTTTTGCAATCTTCACGACAGCTAAAATCATCAGTGAGTATTCTATTCATAATTGTTAGAATTTTTATCGAGGATATGATACATCTACCGATCGTTTTCAGTTTCAGAGAGAGAGATCTGTCGATTTCGTTTTTTATTATTATTTTTTCTATGAATACGTACGTAATCAGAAATATCATACCAAGAGACGTAATTTATTTGGCTTATAAACAGAATTCCACAAAAGAATTACATAAGACAAAATCTGATCTTGTTAAAAACAGAAATTGAAGAATGAACGATTTTCTCATATTTCCACAAAGAAAATATAATTTTCGGAATTAAAGATTTATTAAAAGCTAAAATAATGGAAAATGTCTTTTTTTCTTCATATCAAAAACGTGAAATGTAAAAATATCATTTTTAAATCATAATTTCATTAAAACTTTAAACTGTTTGGTTCTTATTCCTTTTTTAATTTCTTTTATAAAATATAATTTATTAATTTCATTACATATATTGCAGAATAAATAAATCTTTTTCTAGCTCTATTATTTATATAAAACATTCAATAGATGTAACGTATTTCGAAAAGGAAAAACTCTATTGATCTTGTTTTATCTTATTCTATGGATAAGTACGTCAATCTCAAGAGAAAGATCATCCCAAGAGATGTAATTTGTGGTCCTTAAGAACATAATTCCACAAAAAGATTCACATTAGACGAAATCTGGTCTTGTTAAAGACTGAAATTGAAGAATAAACGATTTTCTCATCTTCCATTAAAGAAAATATTATTTTGGGGATAAGTTTGGATTTATTAAGAACTAAAATAAATGAAAATATCGTTTCATTTGTGTAATGTGGAAATCTCATTTATAAATAATAACATTTATATCATTTAAAAACAAACAAAATATGTCTATTTAAGAAAGAAAAATAAATCACTAAAATCTGCAAATGATGATTTTTTTAAGTGGGTCGATACTTTAATAGTTAAACTAGATTCAGAATAATTTTGGAACAATGTCGATTAATGATTTTAAGGAATGAAATCATGTTTCAAAGTGAACTAAAATTAATATTTTAAGCACCATTTTTAAATACATATTTCCGGGTGAAAGAGACATGTTACATGTATATTATATCTACTGGAGTTATGGAATATGCATCTATTCATTCAGGTCTTTAAATAAGACAGTTTGCAGTGTGTTATAATGTTAGATACACAGATAAGTGTTATTTCATTAGTGGAAGAACACATCAAAGGAACTTGACATCTTTCGATAGTAATGTGTTGATAATCACTAACATAATAAATGTTATTCAGCCAAAAGTATAATCTAAGAACACTTAATTTAGAGATGTTTAAGGAAGTTTGTCTGTTTTTGTAAATGTAAATTTCATCAAAGAACAATATGATTTACTTTTCCGAATTTCACAACTGACATTTAAGTCAAAAATCCGTTATTATCAACTGTATTCTAAAAATCAATATACAAATGCAAAAGAAATAATAAATTAAACACTTGTCTTAGTCTTTACGTTATATCATGAAAAATAAGTGTAAAACTTCATGTATGCAAAACTGCTTTTAGCGGCTACCTTTAAAATTTGTAGAAAATAATTTATCACATCCAAAGTTCATAAAAATTAGCCACAGTAGTCGCTCTTCTAACTGTTTCTGATCTCCTATGATGGCTTAAAAAGTTTTGATTAAACCAAATATCAGATAAGAAATTTTCCATGTCAAGAATTCAGTTATTCGCAAATTAAAAATGTACGCAAGTTCTTGTATCAGTTGAAGATAAAATATTTTTCATGAGGAAAAGTAAATGCAATCAATAACTTTTAATATTCTAATGTTAATATTTTTATCGCTAATTTCATTGGCATAAAGGAAAGTTCAGTTGAATCTGTCCTATTTAATTCTGATTTGGATTATAGTTGGTACATGAGAAAGAAAAAAAATCCAATTTAAAATTTTAGATATACGATTTATCACATCAGGTGCTACAAAGATTAAAAAAAATATGAGAATGTTTTATCGAAATATAAATCTGACCATGATACGACCTATTCTACAAATTTAAAAAGTAATTCTACAACAGTGCTCAGGAAAAGTTTAGACACTGGCGTTTTTTAACCTTCAAATAAAGAATACGATCACGTGAGTTTTACAAATAGTTGTACTTATTTTCAAATATTTTTTAAACAATGTAGAATAAAAATAATGGTTATAATTTAAGATAATATTTAATTTAACTGAAAAAAGTAAAATTTGCATATTGCAAAAGTTTAGACACTTTTTTGATTTTTATCCAACTGTTCATGGAAAAATGCAAATTTCCAAGTTATGATGCCATATGTCTGAGGTATTTAATTATACCTCGATATAGCATCAATTACTGAAGTTGCCGCGAGCTAAAAATATTCAGTTAGATGAGGTAATTGAAGTAGGAAAGCTGAAATGGAAAGGAAAGACTGTTGCAGAAATATCAGCAGCATTGAATCGTCCAAAGTGATCTGGCTATGAAGTATAGCCTGAGTATGACTCCTTTAAAACAAAACATAATCTGGAAGGCCTTGAGTGACGAGATAATGAGCTGACAAAAGGATTCAGAAACTGACACTTACAAAAAAAATGATTGCTAATCACATTAAAAGTAAGTCAAGACTTTCTGTGTCGAAGGACATGATTCGTAGTCGAATTAGAGAAACAGGTAATTCAATTTACATGAAAATTATAAAACAATCAGCTGCCCAGCCAAAGGGTAATATTGTAATGTTGTTTTCTATGTAATTTATGAAAAATATTAAAAAATAAGATGTTTTTTCCAACCTGCTACAAAATATGTTATTAGTATCAGTGTATAATCTTTGATAGCAGCAATCCTAACTCAATTTTTCAGAACTGGGTTTTATTTGTGGAATTATACTAATTTAAATATTGCTTATGTTGCAGTGAAACCTGCAGCTTAGTGTGTGAAAAAATCAGCCGGCGGCAGTCAGGAAGTTAAAATCTGGCTACAAATTGGTGAGAATGCAATGAACGTACAAACATACGTCATATGGACCCAAATGGTACGCTATGATATTCAGTAACGAAATAAAAGTGGAATTTGGATGGCCCAAACGGGTGGGAATACCATTAACACGACTTGCGTAGAGCCTGGGACTTTCTTAAGTCGACAACAAAAAGATGACTTTTTAATGATTTGGTCCTCACTTTGCTTTAATGCTCGAGTATCTGTGGAATATTCATTGGTTGCCAAGCAACACAAGACTACGCACATACGTTGGAGATTAATGTTTAGTCATTTGGGGAACTTTTAGCTGATCTAATCCATGATTTTTAGCAAGATAGTGCGACTATTCATGTTGCATACAAAAGAAGAACTTCGTTTAACTCAGAAAATGCTACTGATCTCAACTGGCCGGCGTGTAGTTCTGATCCGGACCCAATCGAAAACCTTTGTAACATCATATGTAGTAATGTTTATGCAAATTTTTGCTATACTTTTCTTTTAATAAGCTTCGAGCTGCTGTTGAACATGTTTGGTACAAAATAGATCCCCAAATGACGCAGCATATAGTTTCTTCAATTAAAAGTCACATTCTTGCACTAACTGCAAACAATGTGGGTGCTACTCGATTTTAATTTGTAGTTATTTTTCTGTAAATACAAAAATTGTCTGTACTTTTGCCACAATGTTAATTTTTTTTTTGTCATTATATTTTATGTAAAAGGTAAAATTCAAAATTTATTGTTTGTGAATAAAGGATAAGTCACAAGTAAAGTATGACAGATGAATTACATACATTCGGTACATACTTCTGAATATAGAAGCGTAATCGATCATTGTCTAAACTTTTGCTGAGCACTGTATATTGTTTTAATATCAGTATAGTGTCATATAGTCAAACAAATTAAAATGTTAAACGTATTTGTTTATCCTATTCGTGCCAAAGGAGCACTATAATCCTAAAGAGAATTTTTTTAACCTGTATTTTTTTACCTTAAGTTGGAGCATTATTAACATATGAGAAATCATATGATATTTTTGAAAATTTTAGTTATCCAATTTCGCAGAGGTGCTATCAGCGTAAAAAACCTATTATGTAAAAACTTTTATCATATCATAAATTTGACCTGTTCAGAGACTTTATCTGAAGATTTATTAAAAAATAAATAACATATAATGTTAATTTTATTTGCATTTGTTTGCTTATTTGCCGCTACGTTGGTATACACACAAAGAAAATTGCGTTGAATCTGCGCCGAGTAGTTTTTATTTTAGCATAATTATCATGCAGAGAAACATTCAAATAGGATTTTTCTTTCAATTTGTTTATCCTATTCCTTCTTATACTTCCTTGTTATTTCCTCCTGCCTTTTAAATGCAAACGATTTATTTATCTGTACTATAATTTTAAGTTCAAGTAGGTTTTTCTTGTGAGTAAAAATTAAATGTAGTCCGTTTTAATTGTCCGTTGTGGAATTTTTTTTCCCAGAGGCATAAGAAGCGTGAAAAAAATATCTAGCACGTGGAGTTTTGTATGAAAACATAAATTTACCCGTGAAAAAATCTTATTCTTAAAATTTATTTAAAAAAAACACAAAACATCAAATTTAAATTTGATTACCTTCTTTCCTGCTCGTGGACGTCATAAACAAAAAAGAAAGTGTTGTTGAATTTGTATGCCCTAAATTTAACTTGACGTTATCATGTGAAAAAACATAAATAATCCATTTTATGCCATCCATTATGCAATTTCATACCAGGTGACAACTTTTGTAGAAAAAAAAATTATCATTTGAATATGTTTATCAAAACACAAATTTGATCATAGCAACAATTCATGAAGATTAATAAAAAATAAATAAATAATCAGTTTTACTTAAATTCATTTACTCTATTTCTCATTAATAAATACACTGCTCAAAACAATTAAAGGATATTGCAGTTTTAGGTGGATTTTGTATCTGGGAAACTTTTTAACTCATTGATACATGGTCGACAGACATAGTAGGTTATATGAGAATAAATTACACATGTTTGGCAGAAAAAAATGCATTTTATTGCGCATTTGTGTACAAAAGGAAAAAACACAATTTGTGCATATGAGAAAAAAAGAATAAGAAAAGGTGTTTTCTTCAAAGAAAATCATTTTTAGTAGGGGGTATGATTTCCACGGGCGGCTAGCAATGTTGAACACCTTTGAGGCATAGACTCAATGAGACTATTAATGACGAGTCGGGGTATTCTGCCCCACTCTTCCAGAAGAGCTCTTTCCAGTTCTTGGAGAGTTTGTGGGGGTTGTTGGCGGCCAGAAACTCGTCTTCCTAGAGCGTCCTAAACGTGCTCGATTGGATTCATGTCTGGAGAACACGCTAGCAATTCCATTCGAACGATTCCTCCCTCGAAAAGGAAATCCTCCACCAGGTTTGCACGATATGGCCTGCAGTTATCGTCCATTAAAATAAAGTTATCTCCGATTGCTGCAGCGTAAGGGACTACAATAGGTCTGAGGATCTCAACCCTATATCGGCGACCACTCAGAGCTTCATCTCGAAATGTAGAGGTCAGTGCGCCCGTCAATGGAGATGCCACCATACACCAACACTCCTCTACCGCCAAATCTGACACTTTCGTGCACGAACGCAGGATTATTCCTACTGCCACGGTCCCTCCAGATGAAAATACGCCTATTATCCGGATGCACAGAAAAGTGGGACTCGTCAGAAAACAGAATATTGCTCCATTCATTTCTCCTCCAGTGCTCGGAGGAGACACTGCTCGGTTGCCCACTCCCTGCGGTCGCGACGATGCCTTGATGTTAATCTAACACATACCATCGGTCGGCGAGCATACAGACCTACAGCATGAAGCCGGTTTCGGACAGTCTGAGTTGAAATCGTGGTGCCTGTAGCCGAGCGAAGGTGTTGTTGGAGAAGAGTAGCGTTCATGTTTCGGTGTCTCCGAGCTGTTAACGCTAAATACCGATCTTCATTGGGCGTTGTTGCCCGTCTGTGACCTTGCCCTGGTCTTTGGCCTGCACATCTACTCTCCAAAAAACGGTTCCATATCCTGGAAATGGCACTTTGTGACACTCCAATGGCTTGCGCTACTTCGGCTTGAGTTTGGCCCCCTTCTAACTTACCAACAATTCTCCAAGCTTCTGAATCTGTCAAATGACTTCGCTGAGACATCGTACTCATGAAACAAAGCAATCACTGAATGCCGATCATCCTTGTCTTCATTCTCTTTTATCCAGTTGAAAGTCAAATTTCATTCGCTGTCGCTGAAGCGACGTTTTTGACCTCGAACTCAAAATTTGCATACTCCACAGTTTGAAAACCAGAAAAATTTGCATTTGTGACTTTCGTCTTCTATTTTCGGAAAAAAAAAAATTCGTTTATATCTTTATTTTATATAAAACTTCAAATATCCTTTAATTGTTTTGAGCAGTGTACTATAAACATCACATAAAATTGTGCAAATTTTTTTCACTTATTTTTAACTTCGCTATATCTGTCATATAATGAAACATAAAAAAAAAATATTTAAAATTGCCAACCTTATTTTTTCTCTATTACAAATATCCCTTGTATCACATTTCTGTTCTGTGGATCATTTGTATCAAAAAATGCCAACTTGTGTGTTGATTTCTGAAGTTTCGGATTTTTGAAATTTTGCAAAAAGACTTAAATGCACTGCATGAAGTTATTAAATATTATGTGGAAAGATCATTCGAGAGAACAAGAGTGGTTGCTGAAGTTCTCAAAGAAATTTCTACACCTCTCCAGAAAATGTATTGTACGTTATATGGTTTTTGAATAAATAGTTCTTTCGATTTCCGGTTGTAGTTTTACTATAAAAACTATCTATATAAGGAGATTTCTAAAGTCCTGCCTACCTTAATTAACTTCAGAAGTGCAACAGCTACAGTCATAAACGTGAGATAAGTAAAATCATTATGCACTAACTGACGAGATCGTTTACAACTCAGATTGCGAGGTTAAAGTTCCAATCTCGAAATCGGTAGGGATAAGAAGTAAATTACATGGAATTCCTCCGATTTAGTATGAAATGATATCTTACATGAAAAAATAACTTTATTAGAAGCTCTGAAATGTGCGTTTTTTCATCAGTTAATTAGCTAAAACACGCCACAAACTGCCTGCATTGTAAGTAGCATTAAAAGTTATAGGCATTTTTATAAATCAAACTAAGACTAAGCAAAGCTTATTGTTTTAAGAAAATCATACTCAGTATTACAAAATGTGTCCACCTTTTAAACGCTTGTACAATTTTTGATGCATTACTGCCAATTTTGGACCCATTTTTAGTATACCTAACTAAATTCTCTTTTTCAAAACAAATTTTACTTTTCTACATGTATTAATTTTAAAAGCAGATGTTCATGTGTTTGATAATCTCGGTCTTCTGTAAACTTACAGACTCTATTACCACTCCTGCACGCTATTAGCGGAGTATTTAAATTGATTTTTGGATATACAGATATTATATTTAGATTTTCTAATAAAGTTCCTTTTTTATTAACCTTTAAAATGCAACTTTTTAATCTAAAGTTACTTTTAAATTTCATGCTAAATCACGCACACACAACAATTTTGTTTTTGGATCGTACCGTAACTCATACTCTTTTCGAGATAGGAACTCCACAATTTTAAACAATGTGCCGCTACAAGTAGTCTCACCTTGTAACACATAAGGACTTTACTATGACACCACAATTTTTAATACAACTGTTTCCATTCTAATATAAGGATGGACATACTTTTAATGAGTATCCTCCTTACAAATTTATAACATAAAATACTTAAAGTTACTTTAAATGTTGGAACTAAATAATACGTAATGATTACGTATTTTAATTAGTTTTAATGAAGACCATTATAAAACTGTTTACACTATCTTTTTTGTAACTATATTATTAATGTTTTGTAAAGTTATCTCTAGTGCTTTCATGGAACATAATGAATACAAGTACAAGAAGTTTTTTCTTTTCTACTAATTGAAATAGTACTCCAAATAATCCGTTACAAAGTTTCTTTTACTTAGTTTAAGTACACTATTAAATGTTGAATACTTAGAGAAAATAAAATTTTGCTGTTTATAATTCAGATTTTAATGACACATCATTATCCAGAAAAAAAAGATTTAGTAAGTTAGAAGGGGAAATGTTAGAACATTTAAAACCACAAATCAGGACTCAAGAGAACTATTAATCCGTACAAAAAAAGTTTTGTTGAAATTTCTGAAGGTTGTATCTTCAAAAGATTTCTAAAAGCAAAAAATTCTACAAATTATAATAATAAATACCATATCCGAAGTTATGCATTATAAACAAACTCAGCATATGTTATTCAGTTATCTTTAAAATAAAAATGAGAAAACGACTTACATTACTGTATCATGAAAAATTAGTATAGGAAGAAGAAATAATGAAATATCAGAGAAATTTAATTAGCATATCACGATCTTTGCATATCCGTATCTTTGTATATTATTGTTACTACGCTAACAAGGAAGGTCTTCATACTGGGCATACTCTGAATAGTTTGAAAAAATATATTAATTAAATTACTTATATATGTAATATAGGATCAGTCAAATTTAGCGGAGGAAATACAGTAGAAAGTTTGAAAAAAATTAAATACTTCCGAATATTTTGTGTGAAAAGATGAAAGCGGCACCCGATTTGGCGAGCAGCATTTTTCCGCGCCAAAAGCAAACGATTTTCATGAAATTAAAATTTGTTTGTTAGTCGATTTTTAGAAAGCTTATAAATGATATTTAATGAATTTAAACTTAAGTAATGAAGGAGTTTTATGCATTTTTTATATTACATATGTATACTGCTTGTTGCAGCAGTTATTTAACTTTAATACTGTAAACATAATTTGATATATAAAAATATTTTCATACTGATAAATATATTTTCATATGTTTAAGCGTAAAGCAAAGGCTAGATGAAGATTACTAAAGTAATCCATTTCAATATCGGAGAAGTTTTTGTTTCCATAGCAATAAAATTTAATCAACACTGCTCAATTGGACTTAATTTTGAGATTGAAACAAAATCAATTAATTTAATTTTTGTTTTAATTCATAAAATTTCATAGTTAACTTTCATTATAAATATATACAATATCACAAAACTTGTTATAGCAAACTAAAAGCGACAAAACTAAAGTTATTTAAATAAATATTTTTTAAAATAGTTCAACATGAAACATTTTTACCTTAAGGAGTATTTGACAAAAAAGGTATTTTTTGAAATTTTATTTCGTTGCCAACTGCTGATAATTTGCCAAATAAACAAAATATTCTTTTCCTTTTTTTTTTTTTTTTTTTTTTTTTTTGGACGAAAGTTCTATCGGGATTCCGCCGAAATGTTTTTATAAACATATACATCTACATAAGAAGAACATTCTGTATTTTTTTCAGAATTTTCTGAGTATGACCTTCCTTGTAAGAACAAAAAATAAGACACTATTTTAATATTGTTTGTTCTTTTTACTTTTTACTATCAAATTCTTCAGCTGGAAATATATGCCTATAACTTTTCTCAGCACTGAAGCAATATTGAATTGCACTGTTAAATATTTATTTCAGCATTTTACCAAAATAAAGTCCCCGAAAACTTACTACAATAAGATAATAAAACTTTATTTCAAAATTTGGGGAATTGAATCTCATAATCTTGCAAGTTTAACCATGAATTAGTAAAATGTTAAACATGATTTCACGACATGCAGAGGGACAATGATTGACAAGTGGGTTAGGAAAAGAAGTTGGAAATTACACGTGAAGCGCAGCAAATGAGGTGCGTTCGTACGATAACGAAGTTTTAAAAATATCACTCTCATATATCAATCTCATAAAATTGTAAATAGTTAATTACAATTAAAATGCGCAACAAACAATGTTCTCCCTATACCATTATGTAATGGAATACTTTTATGTGGCCTTGTAAATTAATAACGAAATTCTTTACGCCACAGATTTTGCAAAATGTACATTGCAATATGTAATTCATAGATGCATATCAATTTTATTATGTTCGAAGGAGTGTAACACCATTAAAGTGCATTTGAAACATTTTTCCCCATTGACCGTAATGTAGCGGAATACTTTTGATTGTCTTTTGTAATTGAACCATGCATCCGATTTTCATAAAATTTGAAATGACTCGACAAAATTATGTAATAATCATATATTTTATATTTCAAACGATTCGGTTGGGAAGTTTTTGCGTTGTTATATGCGGACGGAGTGACAGGCGGACGGACGGACTGACGGACGGACTAAGCGATAACTATAGATGCAACGTATTTTTATATTTACGAACGCACCTAAAAAAAGGAATCATATAAGAACATAGGGTCACAAATACAATGCAGACGTGCCGCATGCTTACAAAGTTAGGAACGGCAACCGTCTATTGTTGAAACAAGTGTGCCCAGTCTAAGCAATGCTGGTAATCACGGTGGTCAGAAACTGCACGCTTTGCAGATGGTACGGATTTAAATCGTCCACGCGTAAGATATCCTGAACAGTGAATTGAGACGCACGTGCACTTGCTACAATACGTCAAGTACACACCCCTGGGTACGTTTTCGACTTAGGACAGTACGGTTTCTCCCAATCTATGTGTCTGTGTTGTTCTTTGAAGACCAGTATCGATCATTTGTGTATCCAAATGTCTCGTTTTGTTCAATCGATGATACAGACTGGAGACATAGTATAAGTAGGAATACGTCTGATTAGAAACATCGAACGATACAGCTCGTTCACTGCAACTGACCGCCCCGTAAACGAGGTGCACAATCGTCAATTCATTATTCGTGTAACGATACGTCCTTCCTTCAGCTCATATACCCGAAATGCGCTTTTCACGTTTCTACCTGCCCAGATGCGTGTCCTTGCAATCTGCTGCGCGTCAGGGTTCTTTGTGCAACCTCATGTTCTTACATGATTCTTGCTTGTTATCGTTTTCTTAACCTACATTTTTATTATTCCGAATCATGCTTTATAAAATTAAATTTATACTATTTTCCTTGATATTTTAATTTAAACATATCCAATTTTTGGAAACAATAGTAAAAAGTACAGTCATATGAAAATCTTCACATAAACAGTAGTTTTCTATTAAGTAATTTTATCTATTCATTGGCCAAAAAAAAAATACTAAAAAAATTAAGTCTTTTATGAAGTTTGAATAATGAAATAACTAAAAATACATAAATAAATAATTTAGTGCTTGAAAAAATATTTTCAATGTTGTTTACCAGGAAAATACAATATCAGAGTGTATAAATACATTAAAAGATAATAAACAGCTTGTAATAAAGACTTAAAAGTATGAATTAATGAGTAGATTATTTTATTTTATTTTATTCTATTTTACTTCAGTTCTAAACTTAAAAACAGTTACTATGCGTAAAGCTCACCAGAAGGCTCACGAATTATTTTGCAGATATTTGTATATTCTTAATAATTCAGTTCATACAAAATCAAAGATCTCTACAAATCTTATCCCTTGAAAAAAAGCCACATTTTAATAAACTTTAGGCAACAAACTAAATAACTTTTATTTTTTATCTAAGTAAAGTCATGATTTTTTATTGCACTCGAAACGGATGTTCCATGTTTCTCTCTTGCATGTAAAGTTAAGTGATGAAATACATCATTAGAAAAAAAAATGTTTGTAATGAAGATTAAAAGTTTGAAAATGCTTGAAGTCTGCCACATAAGAAATATATGTAGCTATATATTAATACTAAAGAAATAAAACTATGCTAATACAATAAAAATATAGGAAAAGTATATTTAAAGCTTCATTTGTAAGCCATAAATTATTAAATGTGTGGATTTTTTTTCAGTTGCTAAGAACGTAGCCCTCCCATAGGTAAATTATTTTTAAATGAATAAGAAAAATAATTACCAATAAAAATATTATTTAAAGCGGATTATTGAAGGAAGTTATATGTAATACATAAAAATATAACACTTATTATCAAATTAAATAACGAATATTATGTGAGTTTTACAAGTACTAACAGATTTGTATCAATAATTATTAAATATTCCTGGAAAGAAAGCTTAAGAATTCAATACATTGGAAAATATATTCGTTGTTGTTTAGTTTCACGAGCAGAAACTCTTTAAGATATTCTCTCAAAAGAAAAATTTGTGAAGAAAATTATTTTTCCTCCAGATTGTCTTATTTCGCAACCATTATTAAACTTCATCTTTGATTTATATACAATACATTACAGCCCCCCCCCCCGAAAAAAAAATATATATAATAAATAAATGAAATATAAAAAATAACGCACTAATTTCGGGGGCCTTATACTAAAATCTTATATGAGGTTATTATGCCTGAAAGGGTTAACAGTTTTTCGGTAAATAACAAATCCTCATATCTTTAATGTTTTAACCCTTTCCAGTGCACTACTCTTTAAAATTGGAATTTAAAGAAAAAAAAAATTAGGCAATCTATTTAGGCCTAGAGGAGTACACAGGTATTGTTTTGTAAAGATTGCACTAACCATTTTAATTATACAGCTGTTGCCAAAATGGTAACCTCCCATAAGTAAAGCATTGATAAGCGCAGTGAGAAGACCGTTGCCGTGAAGCGCGTATTACAGTAAAACATTTTAGCTGTTTTTTAAAAACAGTAGAGTTTGATCTCTGTGGTGCTGACATCTAAAACTCATAAGAAAGATTTAAAGTAGCCATTAGAGTAGTTTTTGAAATATTCACGGAGTTTTTGTGTCTCTAAACAGGGGGAACTTTAGGTGTTGCCGACCCGGCAACACTGTGCGTTAAGGCCCCTGTCCTCGCTCGAGGAAACGCTTGCGAGGTAATGCTATTCCTAAGGGGAAGCATTTTTCTAATAACTCTTTCGCATTTTGACATTTCTGAATAATTTTTTTTTTTTTTGCATTGGATAGCTGAGGTGCATGCCGACAGCGCTCCTTTTTTAATTTTTCGATTTTGGTAGCAGATATTTTTTACAAAGTTAGTTTCACTTTCAAAACCGGTTTCGAAACTGAAAATGCTTTTTAAAAAATATATCTACAACTAAAATTGAAAAAGTAAGAAAGGTGCGCTGTCGGCATGCACTTCAGCTATCCAATGCAAAAAAAAATTATTCAGAAATGTCAAAATGCGAAAGAGTTATTAGAAAAATGCTTCTCCATAGGAATAGCATTAGCTCGCAAGCGTTTCCTCGAGCGAGGACAGGGGCCTTAAGGGGTTAAGGCTGGAAAATCTTGATCATTCGGTGTCATTTTGATTAGTTAAGAAGTCTCTATTTTGTAAATCATTGTAAAGGACACATAAAATGGAACATAAAATGGTTCAAATTTTTGAATTTTTAATTATTAGCCTGAAAAAATAGAACTACAAGATTACTTTACTAAATTATTATTGACATAAAAAATTATGATAGTATAAGGTTTTAAAATAATATATTTTAAGCACTGCCGGTGTGTATATATTTTGTTGCCCTTTTTTTCGAAATATGTTTTTATATGCTTTAGTACACTTTTCTAAAATGCTATTTTCAGTAAACATTTGAAACTTTCCAAAATTGCGTAACTAACTTGTTCCATTTAAAATTAGCTAACATTTAAGATCTGAGGGAAAACTCCTTAAAATAATGAAAAATATTTTGATAAAATTTTAAGGGTTTTCGAAGTTTTTCAGTAAAATATTTTTAATTTTATTTATTTTCAGCCATAATGAAACTTGCTTCGTATTATTCTCAAATAGTACGTTTCCTGATACCACAAGAAAATTTAAGGTATTATATTCAATAGTTTTTTAGAAAAGTGTACATAAGGGAGATACTGTTAAAAAATATATCAAAGTAATTAGTTCGGGGTCATTCAAGTATTATGCAAGCAGTAAGGGGGGGGTGATGGGGGTCTACTGTCTGCTAATTTTTGCTGACAAGGGGAAAGGATGTTTAACAAGAATTCTTGCGTAAGCATTAGACAACGGAACAACTATAGTTTAAGAACAATAAGCAAAAGAGCATAATTTGGGGGAGCGCTCTATGGATGTTGAACAACTTGACATAAAAGGTATAGAGTAAAATTAAGGAACATTCCAGCCACCACTGCATTGAAAACGCAGAAACATGGATTAAAAGACCTTGGACCCCAAACTAAAAATGTAAACTCCAAACACATAATATTCCTATAATTCTTGTTAAAATTTTTATTTATCTAAACAATTTAGACAGGGCCTGTTGTATTTCTCAAAGTGTTTTTTGTTTGTTTGATTGTTGGTTTTGTTCAATGCGGTAAGTAATAATATATAAATAATGTGCATTTTATAAATTGTTTAATGCAATAATATTAAACAGAATTTGTTTTCCTTCGATACCACAGGTATTTATTTCTATTTATGTAAATTTGCTGGATTAATAATGTAAATCATCGCTAATTGTAATTTTTTTATGACAAACAGTGTTGATGTTAGAATGTTATGCATACTTACATAAGCAAAGAGGAGTGGGGGTCGAGCATTTGTTTATTTTTTATTACAAAGGAGCGGGAGGGGAGTACAAAATGACTAAAAAATATGCTTGCGCAATATTTGAACGGCTCTTTCTTGAAAAATCATCTGTGCATGAAATTAATTTCTTTTGATTTTTATATGGGTCATAATATATAAACTTACTGCAAAATAATAATTTATCTCTAACTTTTTTTTAAGTAAAATACATTATGCTAAATATTTCTAAAAATCTGCTTCATTTTACCCAGTTGTCCCATGTGCTCTAAAATAAAAGCGCTAATTTGTTATTACATCCAAAATTAATCGTGAGAATATATCCTGTATAGTCCTAGCACTTTAGAAGATTGTACTATTCAATTGTTACTATCCTTCTCTATCCCGTGTGATTAAGTGGTTGATGTAGTAGTCTAAAAATCCTTCAATCGGAACAACATTCAGGATACGGATTCCCGTCTTCTCTAATTATTCGGAATTAGTAAGAATCTTGGCGGTAAAGTCCAGGGGCCTTTTCATTCACACTCTGCTTGATTCTAATCTTATCATGAAAGCGTTACTGATAGCAGATATTGATTGGCAGGCGGCGATAGTTGGGATTTTAATCTAGCCGGTTCAATTGCTGGACTGATTAGTTTTCCTGCACATTCAGACATGTGCTATACTAAATTTATGTTAAATGTTAATTTAAGTTAGCATTTAAGATGAATGGTTTGCATGTATGTAAAAGATGCATTAATTAGAGGAGATATAATACTATAAACGTTTATCTTAAAATGCCTTAATCGGAGGAGATATAATACTATAAACGTTTATCTTAAAATGCCTGAAACGCACTGTTAATTTTTTAATTATATATATACATTCGGCTATCCTTAATTCGAACTCCCCGGGACCACAAGAAATATTGGAATTATCCTGACTTCGAATTGTGGAAAATAGGAGAGTAAAACATCTTTAGAGGGGTACTATTACGAAGAAATTAATCTTATAGTATTTTTAAATGTAGTTTGATGCTGTTTTAAGCAAATTAATGGATTAGGAACATCAGGCACAAACGAAGGCGGAATGGAGGTGTCACTGATAGATAGACGGTGCATTAAAAAACAGACATCAAATGCTTGTTTGTTTGTTTGTATTTATGTCGGCCAATTATATTCACTGTGGGATATAGGCCCTATGGGGTGGGATGCCCTCCGTGGGGGGTCTTTCTAAGGGAACCTAACCCGTATTTACGAAAGGTTCGAAGAAAACCACGGAAAACACCGAACGGTTAGCCGACGGTCGCGATTGGGTTCGAACTCAGCACCTACCGTCTACCAGTTTGGAGGTCAGAACCTCGCGGCCACTGGTGGGGCCGGATATCAAATGCATGGTATGTATGTATTCTTTTTAAGAAAATTAGGACAAAAATTAAAAAGAAAGAAATTTATTTAAAGAATCTGAAGCCCGGGAAAAAGTAAGGAAAAATGAAAAATCGAAATCTCCTGTGTTCGAACTATGTAAATGCAGTCAAGAGAAAATGAGTTCGAATAAATGAAAAAATTTAACGTTATTCTCCTCTTGAAAATTTCGGGACTTCATGCTTAGTTTGAACTAAGTTGCGATTCTATTTATCCGATTTCGAGTTAACGAGAGCCGACTGTATGTATAAGTCGGAGGTAAAGTATTTTAATACACATATGCAGTATAAGTAGATAACGTAAATTATAAAAGTGGAAACATAAAATGGAAAATCAGAGTATGTAAATATGAAATATATCTCTTACATTTAATTCTAAATTTCCATGCGTTATAAATACACAAAACTTACACTTTATTCATTTTATATGACCTCTTTACACAATATTGGTTAATTTAAAAAAAAAAATCCTTTTGCGGCTACAACATCATTGCACTGCATATGCATTATTTTAGTAGGATGTGCCATTTCCAAAAGCTTCTTCTTTCTGATACATGCCGATACTTCAAAATTCCCTATCAGAGTGCCAAAATTAAATGACAGTCCATGCCCATCATGAAGATTCTGTGCATTAGTTCTTGAGATAAGACTAACGCAAAATCTTGTAAATATTGAAAAATGCAGTATAATAGCGTTATCCGTCGTATTCTTTACCCCAAAACCTAATAAACAACAAGTTATGTCAACGTCTAACTGAATCTAAAGTTTGACGAAAATCCGTACATTAGTTTTTGAGATTGCGGAAATCGTGAATAATATTGTATAGCAACGGATCTTATTGGGCGCTTTACATGAAAAACTAATCAGCACAAGTTTCTATCCGGGACTAACTGAATCTGAAATTTGATGAAAATTTCCACGTTTGTTTTTCAGACAGAAGATGTCACGCAAATCATGAAAAAGAAAGCATAGCAGCGCCATCTGTTGAGCAATTTACACAGAAAATTCACCAGCAATAAACTAGATCAATGTATAATTCAATCTTAAGTTTTATGAAAATCTGTGCGGGAGATAACTATTGCATAAATCAATACTAATTCAGCAAAGCAGCACAACCTGTTATACGATTTACTTCAAAAAGTAATCAGCACCACTTTGTACCAGGAACCAACTGAATATATGGATTTATTAAATTCCACTGATTAATTATTGAGGCTCAGGACTGTAGGATTATAGATTTATGATTGTTAATATTTCATTACGAGAAATTTCTTCTCAGAGTTCCATAATGTCTCCCCCCCCCCTCACCAGAGTCTCAAAATTCAGTCCCATAAGAAAATGTCTGAATTCATCACTGGGTATATATAAGCCAGAAATGTACAGCAAAAAATGAAAAAAACCTTGAAGCATTACTGTGTGTCCTGTGCCTTTCAAAAAAAATTTTTAAGTGATAATTGAAAGCTTAATATACACTGGTGTGCAAAATTTAAGGACGAGTCCCAAAATTCCAATTTTCAAGGGATTTTTAAGCGATAATTTTCACGCGAATATACAATAGGAAGTAATATAATTCGAATAATTACTATCGCTGTATAGCAGCTAGTCCATATAACATCTCATTCAGGTCACAAATGGTCACACGAGTCACAGTCACTACGGCGGAACAAAAAATAGGAAATTCCATATGTTTCTTTTATGAGTCTCAAAAGACTACTATATGTGACTCCACAGACAGGTCATTGTGGCTACTACTTTGATGCGAGTCACCAGGTGACTTTACAATGTCGTTTCGCTGAGACTCTCGAGTGACCTCTCATCCGGATACACAATTTCAAAGTCATTGTGAATTAAAGTGACATGGGGACTTTTCAACACTTTTCACAGTGGTTACTTCACAGTAGAGTCTCTGTCACCATTTGACAAAGTCTTGTGACAGGAAGCCACCATATGACTTTAATGAGATATTATTTAATGATTTGTCATAATGCAACATTCACCATAACTTTGAATTTAAGTCTAAAAATGACGGTCATATGAGAGTCTCAATAAAACGACATTGTAAAGTCACCTGGTGACTCGACACAAACCAGAAGTCGCAGTGGCCTGTCAGTGAAGTCACATAAAGTAGTGATTTGAGACTCATAAAAGAGACATATGGAATTTCCTATTTTTTGTTTCGCCGTAGTGACTGTGACTCTTGTGACCATGTGTGACCTGAATGAAATGTTATATGGACTAGCTGTTATGCAGGGATAGTAATTATTCGAATTATATTACTTCCTGTTGAATATTCGCGTGAAAATTATCGCTTGAAATTCCCTTGAAAATTGACATTTTGAGACTCGTCCTTAAATTTTGCACACCAGTGTATATAGTGGTAATTGCCCTTATGACCTCTTCAGTTAAGAACCTTAATTAATAAAATAAATATTTATTCATTGGTTTTTACCAATCAAAATGACATCGTAAATGAAGAAAAAATATCTTCTTTCAGGCATTTAGTAATTTAGGTTTAAATTTTTGAATCTAAAACTACAAACCCTCTTAAAACACCAATTTAACCTAAATTAACGCATCACAAATTTAAGAGATTTAATTAAGTAAAAAATATACAATTTTTCAAAATTTTTATTGAAAAAGATTTAAGTTGAATACTTATAAAAATTTCTCACTTTCTTGGTCGCATTGTCTTGAAGGCATTTTTCGAACTCATGTGAAAATAACATTTGTTTTATGAGAGAATCAGCTGCAACTTCGATGGTGCCATTTATTCGTTTGCTTTGAACACAAAAAACGTTCGACTGTTAAGAAACGATGTAAAAATGAAAAAAAAAATCTTGTACATAAATTTTTAGAAGGCAAAGAACAGAGATTATTAAATGAAGATCCATGGACCGAAGAGCTAAATTGACTCCTTATTTTTAATGCTGATTGAAATATTTTATCAAATTAAAAATATAGAGAGAGAGCTTTATAAACATATTTAAAAGGAATAAAACCTAATTATTGTACATCGTTAAATGTCTGTACTTAAAATCTTATAAATATGTAAGGCTATTTTTTATTATGATTCATTATTAATATTAATTTTTAATGAAACCCAAATGACAAATTTGTAATAAATTACAAAACAAAATCCCGAAATTTACATAATTATGTATTTGTTATTGCTTTTGTAAACAATTTACACATACTTAATTTTACTTTTATATCAATTTTGTAAGTATAAATAGATTTTTAAAAGGTTTTAAAAAACCTTGTTTGATTCATTTTAGTTTGTTATCTTATGTATTAAAAAGAGAATTTTATTTTTTGAAATAAACTAATTAAAAAAATGCAAAAAGATAGCTTATCTAAAAATTTCGTACTTACCTTCGATTCTTTCTTTTTAACATGTAACAAATGTTCCAATAAAACAATCAATGAATCTAGCAGCTTACGTTTACCAATATTTTATGTAACAACAAATAAATTCTGTATGTATAGCTATAACTAAAATATGACTAGACACATGTCTTATGATAAAGATAAAAAAAATATTCGGTAGGACACTGATTTAATATAGAAAATAAAACTCCTCTAACTGTGTAATATTTGTTTACCAAGTTTTCATCTCAATGCTTAGAAATAAAAATAAGATTAAGCTCAGAAGAAAACATACTTTTTACGCTTGAAAAGTTTTTAGGGATTTATTTTCAAATAAAAAGTATATTCTAGACAAATATTTTACTTTCTACGTATATAGATAAATACAACAATATTCAGCATATGTTAATACTCAACATTTGAAAATTGAAAGGCTTGCTTTTATTCCTGAAAAATCTGAAATTTGATAAAATGTGAATTATCAAAACTAAGAAAGTTAGGATTGTAATATAGGGGGGGGAGGTTCCTTTGTTTTTTTTTTCACGATTTTTTAACGGGTCATTTTATACAAAATGAGCGAAAATTTAACCCTTTCCTGTCCGATCTTTTTTTCAGTTAAAAAAAAAAATACTTTTACGTTAATAACATTAACATTTACTCTCCGGATAGAGCAATTAATGTTTAAGGAATGTTTTATTGTCGGAAAGATAACGAATGTTGTTGTTTTGCGTACTATTCATTTTATATCCATATGACATGACAATAGGCTAAGGAAGAATTTTTGGAGATGTTTAGAAAATGTTACGTTACAGCAAGTTTTAACTTATGTTACCACTTTCGCATATATTTTGCGCTTTATTACATATAATTCTGTCAGAAAAAATAACTTTAAATTTAAATTTAAAGAGTTAAATTTGTGTTTAAAATAAAAGAATCGCAAAAATCACGATGAGTATGAAGCAAATAATAGTTTCAAATATTAATAGTTTCAAAAAGATTGAAACGCCTTTTAATGTTTTACCTGCTGGATATAGAACGCAATGTAAATTTTTAAAATGTTCAAATGAAATGAGAATTAAGATTATGTAGGTAAAATACACATGCCATTAATTTTTCAAAATTTTGATTTTTATAGGATCTATAATAATAATGAGTTATATTTTAAAAAGATTTTATATTCTCGGACAAGTATAACAATAAAAATTCATATATGACCAAAATTGCCCCAGTTATAAAAGTCTAAAAAATACAAACTCTAGCTTCTTAAATCTATTTTTGATCTTTTTATCCATCATTGAATTTTTGTTTCCTCAGATGAGTCAATAGGATTCGAAATACAGAGGATAGTAGCTGATGTTGACAATAACGTTGTAGAAGACCAGATTTCATTTATTAAATGCGAGGTCATTACTTGATTGAAGACGATGTTTTATTCTAGTGAAGGGCCAAGTAAAATATTATACAGCTAATGAATTATGGCTGGTGCATTCCAACGATCTCATATTCAATGATGTAGCAGAGGAAATTGCACTTCTTTCAAACTGCTCTACCTTATATTTCATTATTAAAACCAGCAGCGTGAAGTCAAATGACAAAAAACAATTAGTAATAGTCAATTATTACCAAACCATTATTACCATGAACCGAACAAATAAAAAATAATGGCAAAATTCAGAATTCCTAGATGTTTAACTTGGAAAATGATTTAACAGTTTGAGAACAAATTCTTTATTGAAATATTCCTCTGTCAGTAATGAAGTATTCTAAAGTTATTCACCAGAATATTTTATGAAAGGTGTTGGTTACAAAATCTTCTAAAATCAGAAGCCATTCTTCTGATGCCACGGCTGTTTTTAACAAATGATATCCCTCTAAAGCTTGTCTTCCTAGTTCATGCTTCTTTTGCACTGTTGGCAAATAAGTACAAAAGAAAATGCATTAAATATGGATTTTAATCAAACCAACACTTCAATTTATTCTACCTACACCGTCAGAATAAAATTGGTGCAATGAGGTATCCAAAGAGCGTGAAAGCACATCTAGAACTATTTCGCAATACCCAGACCAGATCGAACGAATGAAATAAAACGAAAGGGTTACGGCGTCGAATGGTAGAAAAGATAAATTATACGAAAAATGATAAAAAGAATTTAGATTGAAGAAAAAGAGAAATAAAATACAGGGTGTTTATAATTAAAGTTAAAATTTCAAAATCGACAATTTTAAAACTACTTGTCAGAATGACTTGATATTTTAGCAAAAAATTCTTAAGGCAATGGAATTTTGTTTGGCGAAGGAAAAAATGTTCAAAATATGCCGATAGGTGGCGCTGTTAGAGGGAAACATCAAAATTTTATTCGTTAAACACAGGAATGTTTTTAGCCAAAAGGAAAAAATAGAGGTCAGAGACTAACTAGAAATTTATTAGCGAAAAGACGACAATACGAGTTTACAGCGACAACAGAGATAACGGCAAAAAATTAAAAAAAAGGAGCTTCATAGAACAAACATCTTACTGATGATTAAGGCATAAGTTGTTCGATATGCTTTATGTCTTGATCCGCTATTCAATGGAAGCGCAAACCGGCATGCTCCACAGGAAATCAGAGAGTATCTGTACTGATGCAATGGGTGTGTAATATTTGCCTTCATGTCGGCTAGATTCTGAATCCACCCCACGGCATCCTTCAGGTACCCCCAAAGCTAGAAATCACACGGGTTTTAGTCGGAGGAATGTGGTAGTCACGTTGTTGAAAATAATGAGGAATGGCAGCTTATGATCCTACTATCTAAGAAATTAGCAATCAGTAGCTGCTTCACTGGACTAGCAATGTGCGGAGCAGCTCCATATTGCATTAGTATAGTGCATTTCACACTCTGACACAGCTTATGTACCGAAAGAAACTGATTGCGCAAAGGTGCTTCATACCGCTTGCCAGTAATGGAAAAGGTAATGAGAAACGCAGGTGTGAACACCTCGAAGGTAAACGTTGCCGTTATTTCGCACCACACAATAACCTTCTCAGACAAGAAATAATTGCTATAGCTGGGAGGAATTCTCGGACGCCCATATCCTGCAACTTTGCGTATTTACAGAACTTTGCTAATGAAAATGGGTTTCATCAGACCCCAGAATGTTCTATGGCTATCCATTGCCCACTTCCATTTAGGTAAGAAATTGTTGCGCAAAAGATTGACGTGCTTCCAGATCAGGAGGTAGGGACTATTGCACATGACTTATTTTGTACGCAAGGTGTTCCGTAGGCTTTATGCACTGTTCTGTTCGATATATCTAGCATTCGGTCAATTCCCCGTGCATTGCCGATTCCAGCCTCATTGTAAGTATCTTCTTGTAACGTTCTTGCAAAGTAAATGCTGTAGCCACATTTTCTACTGCCGGAGCCTAAACTGCTTTCCTTACTCTAATCCGTTTAACGTCAAATGAACCGGTCTCTTTGTATTTAGCAATTTATTTCGCAGACCATTTGTGGCTATTGGACACTTTTATGGATTTTAAATGTCCGAAACTTCGTTATATCTGTACATGCACAGTCATCATTCTTATAAAAAAGCTTATAGAGCAGAGCTCGATTCTTTATAATCAGAAGCATGCAGACAAAGAGCTGGTGCTTTGCATTTTTATGGTAGCTATGTCTGCGGTGCGCATGTCACGCACGTCACAACATGCATAACTCCAGACAATGTGAACCGTGACATCACCACCTATTGTCACATTTTAGAACTATTTTTCCTTCGTCTAACAAAATTCCGTTACCTCACAATTGTTCTGGTAAAAATATCAAGTTATTATGATCAGTAGTTTTAAAATTATCGATTTTTGAAATCGTAACTTTATTTGTATTCTCCCGGTATTTAGAGACGAAAGATAGTAATTTAGAATGTGGCAATTTTCTTAGATAGGTTTATAATTAAAATAATTAAATATATATATATATTATTACATCGCAGGAAAATGAGATTCATATGTAACCTAAAAATGAATATGGATGAATCCGGTCATTAAAAGTTATCTTTAGGTTAAATTGAGGAAAAATTGCTAAATTAGGCAATTAAATTGAGGTTATACCGCCCTATAATAAATGTCGAAAATAAAAACAGGAACTTGAGTTTCATTTTTAATACATGTTTATTATTTATTACACAGCTAGAAAAAAGTAATTAATAATAGAACTAAAAAACTACTATAATTACAAATCCTCTTTAACAATGACCTTCTTTTAAAAATACCATAAAATATGAAAGTTAAATAAAGCTATACTTTTAATAAATTACAAGCTTTTGCTCTTCTTTGTGTTCTAAATTTGAATTTGAATATTATTATTAAAAAAGATAATTAAGAAGATGTAACTTTTTCCTTTATAAAAAGATCAAGTGCAGCCCTTTGTAATTAAGGAGCTACATTGTAATATTTTCGAAAGAAATAATTCATTTTTATTTATAGATATACATCGTCTTTTTCTAGGAGAAATAAACGTTTCAGATGATTAATGTTGCGGCCGATAATTCTTTTTGCATTTTTGTAATACTAGATTGGGTATTTTAAATTCAAAAAATATTGTAGAAAAATGAATATTTAATCATGTAACTGTATGTTTAAAACAAAATATTTCACAACGTAACATTTAATTGGGATACAATCTTTTTCGCTAAATAAACATTTAAATATAATTTCATGTTTGATTTATTACTAACGTATAGAATTTTGTAATCAGCCTTATATCGTATATTTAAAATATTTATTGGATTCTTAAATAGTTGTATTTTTTTGAAAAATTATTGTAAATAGATAAATATTTGTAATTGCATAATATTTTCAATAAAATGTTCGCGAATTTTCAATGTAGTATTTTCCAGTCACTTTACCTGTATGAAATCAATCTAACCTTTTTTCATTAAATTAACTCTTTAAGAGATCTCTTGAGTCTTACTTTTTGCCTGGCGGTGCGATTAAGCAATGTGTCACATTTAAAATTTTTTCTCGGTCCTTATAAAACATAAATACATAAAATTTTTAATATAGATAGGTTAATATATCTTCTATTTAACAATTCCTTTTAATGTTCTACATTGAAATTTTATTTTGTTTTATTTATGTTTAATTTTGATTTTGATGGAGAGATTTTTACATGGCTAAAAATAATTTGTAATAATTATATATTAATTCTTTATTACCTTTGATTTTTCTCCGAGATTTCTCTCCCCAAACTCTCCTCTGTTCCTTTTTTTTCTATAATTTATTTCAAATAGTTAGTTTTCTTTACGGAATTATCTGGTTTGAGTGATGTGGGGGTTTTACACCCATCATCTATCCCCTGGGTCTAAAAAAAAATGAGGTCTGTAGACATCATTTTTGTGTACACCACACTGCCGCAAGTGTTGTATCCATAGTCATTGGAATGTTGATTCAGTTCTGGTGAACACTTCCAAGATCCGATTATCTTCTCTTCTGTGTATTATTTCCCCATGCCCAAATTTTGATACAATAATTAAATAATTCCATTAAAATGCCAAATCATGTAATCAAAGCCAAGTATAAATTTGGTATAATTTTTTTCTACACTAAGGAAGAAAAAAATTTTGTGTTTAAATTTTTTTAAACTTTTTAAAATTTTTGTGTTAAAATTTTTTGTTTATTTTAAATGCATAATATTTTAAACACATAAAGTAAAGTATGTAATAACCAAAAACAAAACAGAAAAAAAAACAACACAAATTCGTAGCAACACCAATGTTATTTGCACAACATATCTGGATTAGTATCGAAATAGTAAAATATATATACAATGTTGAGAAACCTTTTTACGTACATCATATGCAATATCTAAAAAAAAAACAAATATACCATGTTTTGTATAGTCTACATTATCCACAAGATTATTAACATAAATCATAGCTGAATGTTACAAATTTGAATTATGTTAAGTGTTGATAAAATGGGTAATGTTGTATACATATTCCTAATTATTCATGCGTAAGAGGCACCGAGAATATCGCACAGAACCGCGAGCTCTATGAATACCTTATTACTCTAGATGCAAAGAGCGAACTGTCTCCTGCGTTATAAAAAGGAAAAAAAAGCGAATTAGCGCAAAAACACGGATCCTCTGCAAGTCGCGCATTTTGATTGACAGGTGCTAATGACGTGCTTAGTAGCCTAAACAACCTTAAATTGAAATTAAATAATAGATCGGAGACCGAAAAAAAATGCTGTGAGGTGTGCGGGAAAGTAAATCATGAGACAAAAGATTGCTGGTTCAGACAGAGATATATGAATGATAAGGCGGCTACGAATAGTAACAGATTTCAAATTAATAGAGGGTATTTTGGGGGGGGGGGGGGTTGAGATGATGAAGAGATTTTTACATACCTAAAAATAATTTGTAATAATTATATATTAATTCTTTATTACCTTTGATTTTTCTCCGAGATTTCTCTCCCCAAAAATGTGTGCATCAATTTGATCAACCAATTTTTTTATTTTATAATAATTATAATTAAATCCGTTAGTGATCGTATTAAGTTTCTAGGATCTGATCAGGGAAAAGAATATTTTCTGCGGCATAATGAATAATAATAATAATACTAATAAAAATGATAACATTCCTCACAAAATACTCCCAATTAAAATTTCACACAAAAAAAAATATTCTTATCCAAAAAATTTAGATTAATTTATGCGTTGTGTTATTTCGATGCTATCAGATTCCTTATGAAACGTTGACCAGCATGCACCTATAGTAATTTCGACACATACTCCATAAATCATTACCATGCTTTGTCATTTATAAAACAAAAACATTTTATTGTACAACACAGAACACACATAATACACTAAATATATACATGCACATAAATAAATTACAAAAATACAAAATAATCAAATCAAAATCTATTTTTTTATAGCTGTTGGCATTGCTGCATAATTACATTTTATGCTTTGTAGCACGATATTTTCAACATTGAAATTGATTCCATAAATTTATGAGTAATCATCACCAAAATGAATTAACCTTCGGAATCATTGGCGTGCAAGTGTTTCCCTATTATTTTATTGTTCTATCATACTCTATGTTTGTGGGCAAATATAAGGGGAAATAAGTCGGTAAATTGCATACCTTTTCTAAAGTTGCTGACACCATAGGCAAATGTATATCCGGACAGATGAGGAGAAGCCTGGAACACTTTCGTTACCCATATTGGCACACCTCACTCGAGCACACTTGGTAGACTGACTGACTGACTCTTATTATCTCAAAAACTCAAGAAGCAAAAAGTATAATAATAATTCTGTAGTCGAATATCCTTCGATCATTCACAGTTTTCTTTTTAACATATTTTTTCCCCTTCCAATTTCGTGTTATTTCATTTGTGCTTCTTTTAAGGCAGTACACTGTTATTGGCTGTCCTTAAATTGACTATTAAATTGAACACTCCCCTAATTTTAATTTTCTAGGGGCTTGTAAAGTCCTTGTCGTCGGAGTGTCTGTATGGTTGATAATTATTACCCCACACATAGATTTCCCCTTTGCCCTGTCGTAAATACACTCTTAGTGAAAGCGTCTCTGTTTTGTCGTCTTATTTATGGCCGTCCGTCACAGTCTTATTGCCGCTATAAATTTCTTGTCTGAGCTGTAAATCAACTGTCCTCTGTTCCTTTTTTTTCTATAATTTATTTCAAATAGTTAGTTTTCTTTACGGAATTATCTGGTTTGAGTGATGTGGGGGTTTTACACCCATCAGATTTTAAAAAATTTAAATTGTTTATTGACTTGCATTCCGTGCACTCATGACTGTAGCAAAACAATCAATTCAAAATCGTCCCAAAATGTCAATAATGACACACAATTAATGTACCTTGAACGTATACTTCATATTAAAGCAATTTGTTTATTTTTTTATTTGAAATTGGCAATATTTCAATATTTTTTTTCAAAAAATTTTACGACCTAAATTTGAATTTTAAATAAAAAAATAAATAAACTAGTCGTTGGAGGCCACCGCAATACTTACCCATCATGGATATGCATAACATAATATATGAAAAC
This sequence comes from Maratus speculifer, assembly GCA_964019185.1. Classification (NCBI taxonomy): domain Eukaryota; kingdom Metazoa; phylum Arthropoda; class Arachnida; order Araneae; family Salticidae; genus Maratus; species Maratus speculifer. The sequence continues at coordinate 192,347,922 of OZ025289.1, read as the reverse complement.
ATAACATATGTAAACAATTTATAAAATGCATTACAATTCCAAAACAAAATATAAACGTATATTTAAGTATTTTTAACACATCATCATGCTCTATTAATGAATTTCTCATGAAGCAATTTCGATAAATTGTATGAAACGCCAAACTAGTCAAGTAGCACTGAATTGCATAAAAGAAACATCCTTATAACTCTAAAAAAAATTATCTTCACTAATGGTTTCTTGCATCGAGTTAAGTGTCTCATTTCCAATTAAAAGATATCTTTGAATTGAAATTTGAATGAAATACAGGGTCATGAAAAATCAAAGAATGTGGAAAACAGAATTAGAAATATCTCGACAACTAATAATCCGATCAACTTTGTTTGTTATGCAAAATTTGTATTAATTTATTGCCTTTTACGTCCACTCCTTAAAATAAAACAATTCGAAAATTTTTATAAACCTTTCATCAGAACGAATTTTTCGAGAATCCGAAAAAAATAGTTTCGGATATTCGAGGTTACTGATGTTAAATAAGCTTCGTCCCATTCTTACCCACTAAGCATATACAAAATTTCAAGTCTCTATCTCAATTTGTTCGAGAGATATAGCGGTTACAGAGAGACAGACAGACACACAGACGGACGGACGGTATTTTTTTTTTTTCTAAAAATATGTTTTTCGGAATCTCCAGTGTCCGAAACGTGTAAATCCTTCAAAAAAAATTTTCGATTTTCAAAACGATTGCAAGATTTACCTTATACTACGCATGATGGGTAAGTAATAGCTTATAAATGAAGAATACATTCAAGATATATTAGCTTTACATCGTTATGAATATTTAGGGGAGTTAGAGATCTGCATGGGCCGGGTTCAGGCCGATTCCCATTAAAGGTTTTCGGGCCGGGCCGGGCGTACGTTTTTTGAGGAGTATCGGGCCAGGTCTAACATATTTTTTCGGGCCGGGTCAAATTTTTTTCCTGGAGTATCGGGCAGGGCCTAACGTACTTTTTCCGTACAAAGCCGAGGCTGATTTAATTCTTCCTAGTTTTCACGAACCAAAATAATCGGTTTCTGTTGAATCATGCCGTATGAAAGTCCTTTTCTTGACGTGGCCAAGTCTGTTCATAAATCAGTAAAATTTGGCTTGGTCCAAAAATTTTTGCAAAATAGGCATGTACTTTTAAGTCGTCATTATTCTACAATTAAACATTTGAATTTATTCTTTTTAAAGAATCGTAGATTACTTGGCGGTTTAAAATAAAATCAAACACGGAAAAAAAAACCTTGATTATGACAGATTATTTTTTCCAACTGAAAACTGCAAATTTCTTTTAAACTGTTTATCCATGCAAAATGAATTCAACAATACGCTAGAAAAAAATATATTAAACATTTACATCCGCTAAAAAGGGAACGTATTTTTTTTTTCTTTCCAATGCAATTCTATCTTAGAAGATTTTACTTTTACCATATATCATTTTTTAGATTTTTATGTATCCATTACACGGAATAGGGATTAATAATACTAATGATTACTGAAACATTTACATACAATAAACAAAGGTTCATTACATACGTAAATATCGCAGCCTACGACACTTCTGCATAAATGGAGATTATAAATATGAAAAAAAAGACTAAGATGAGTCTTTTTGGTCTGAACTCTTCCGTAAGAGTAAAGATCAATGTACTGTAGAAATTCACTTCAGGGCGGGTTCGGGCCGAATTTTTAACTTTTTTCCGGCCCGGGCCAATATTTTTTTCGCTTGGGCTCGGACCGAAATTTTAACTTCGGCCCGCGCAGACCTCTAAGGGGAGCTCTTGAATTAATTTGCTACAGTATTGCACGCAGTGGATGCAAGTCAAAAAACAATTTAAATTTTTTTATCACTATTAAACATAAGAAAAACAAAATAAAGTTTCAATGCATAATAATAAAAAAATATTTTAAATAGAAGAGATATTAAGTTGTTTGGATTAAAAATGTTATACATTTATGTTTGGTAGAGAATAAGAAAAAAACTAAATGAGACATGTTGCTAAATTGCACCGCCAGGTAAAAAGTAAAACTCCTGAGAGCCCTTAAAAGCTTTTCATATTCCGTTTATCAGGTAATGGCCTCATCTTATTACCATATTATATATTGTTATCTCTAAAGTTTTCATCGGATTTCAAAGTGCTTTGTTGATTCAAGAAAGAAATTGTTACAAAATCGAAAATGATTGTAATTATATCACATATTGTCAATGTGTTCTCTTTTGTTCAACGTGACAGCATATATCAAATCAATAATAGAACGTTTCCTAATAACTTACATAACATGTCTAACATCACAGTGTTAACTACTTTTATAATGCATGTCTTCAGCTCATTCAAGTACTTCATGGAGAGTTCTTTATGAATCCCTACAATAAATGAAATCACATAATGTGAGATCAGGATTTAACAAGTGGACTAATAATTTAGGAAAAACTTCATTAATGTCTAGAATCATTGCATCTTTGCTACTCACTAGAAAATCTTCAAATCATAAAAAATCGTATTCATTTATTTGTCATTGTTGATCACTTCAAATTGTACCAATTTGAAAAAGCTTGGAAACTACGGAAAATATGAACAAATATTTCTTTTTAAGCGAATAACAGAAATTTTAGCATTTATATTTTATTGATAAAATATATTTACAGGAGATAGAGATCGGAATGGCAGACCAAAAATATGCCTTATGAGATGTTCCATGAATCGGTTGTTTTCAATTCATTATTCTAGCTCAACCACTGTCAGAAAAAATGTCCTGAATAGAAAGTCCATGCATACACTTTATTTAAGACATTAAATTCTCTTCGTCTAGAACTTCAAAAGAAAAAAAAAAATTCTGATCTCGAATACAAGGACAAAGCAAAGCATGCCAACTCTAGAATTTTATAAGAGGATTAATTATTTATTCCAAAGACAGAAAAATGACATGAGTGCTACACCAGCGGACAAAAATAACAGTACGATACCCATTTCGCTAGATTCGCTAGATCCATCGCTAGATCACTTTTTTTTTATTTATTTGGTTGCAGATGTTCTTTAAAAAAGGTACTTCCCCTTTCGAAGCCGGTTCTGAAAATCAAAGTGTCCTTATAAAAATATTTGCAACCAAAATCGAAAAAGTAAAAAAGAGGCGATGTAGAGATGCAATCATGTTTAGCTATCCCATACAAAACAAATTTAAAATATAAAAATGCAATTGAGATTTTAGCAAATAACCTTCCCATAGGATTAACATTAGCTCCAGAGCGATCTGCCTGACGGGAACAGAAGCCTTAAACGGGAGGAAAACCCACGGAAAGTCAAATAAAATTGGTTTTCAATTGTTTTGTTCAAAAACTGTTCGTATTTTTTTTTTTTTTTTTTTTTTTTTTTTTTTTTTAAGATTCAAAGCTAACATACTTCTTCAACGTAATGTCACTAGACTAAATAAATCAGAAATATCACAACGGTAAGTATAATCGTTTCTTATCTTGTCTTTTGAGCTATTCTTCATAAGTAATTTCTAATTTTAAAGCTTAGTTTTTAACCATCAGATGCATTTTCAGCTTATGTTTCATTTTCGCATTATTAAAAAAAAAAATTTAAATATGCTTTTCTTTAGTGAAAAATGTTTGAACCATTTTCACACATACTGTTCATTTGTAAATATTTCATTAATATTTTGTACAAAAATTACCATCTATTTATAAATTACAATTTATTTATTACTTTATAAATAACAAGTTATGATCTATAAATAAAATATAAATAAATAAAACATCGTTCTGTCTACTGTATTGCAATTATTTCAGTTTTATACGAACATGGTCCTGAATATTGAATTTAACCGAATACCTTTCAAACCCATTAAAGATTCCTTTCGTATAGAAATTTTCATAAAAAAAATTCTATAGTGCGAAATAGATTTTCAATAATTTTTTTAAGATTATGCATAGACTTCCTTGCATGATTTCGAAAGTTAATTTGACATGCAAAAATTGAAAAAGTATTGGACATCAGTAAAAAGTTTTAAGGTAGTAATAAAAGATCAAATGAAAAATAGGGAAAATGATACTTTGTGTCAATTTTTCGTATCGTATATATTTCATTTTTAATGTAAATTTAAATATATAGCAGAGCGAAGAATTATTAAACTACATACTTTATATCCATAAAGAATTAGAAGAAGCTCTAGATTATAATCAAGGCGTAATTGGGATTTTCACTTTGTATATAATTAACATAATTTGTGAAAGGTAAAAAAAAATTGTATTTTAAAACACAGATAACATAAATCACTTGAAATATTTCATGTTTTTCGATAAAATTATAATTAATATTCTAAATATAAATATTCCGGTTATTTGGAAAATAAATAGTTTGTATAGTTTCTGAAAATATAAATCTCTAAACAGATACATTCAATTAAAATGTTTTTAGAACGCTTTTCGTGCATTTTGGTATTTTTTTAATTATTTTTTTTTTAAAATTTTCTTAGAGATTATTTACATGTTATGGCTACCATTGGAAACTTCATGTTTCTGGGCTTTCAATAACACAAAAATTGAAATTTAGAACGCTTTTTATTCCTGCAACTTCCAGTGACAACAAACTAGTGACACCGGCATAAAATAGAGCCTATATTGGAAAAAGGGCTGTCACCATAAATTACTTTTGAAATTGGTTTGATACGTTCTGAGATTGCGTAAAAATGTTATTTATAACGTTTTTAGAACGCTTTCTGCACATTTTTCTCCTTTTAAATTTCGAATTTAAGAAATTAGCTTGCAAATCATTTATACGTGATTTACCAAAAAGAAGCACACACAAAAAAAACTCCGAAAAAGCGAGAGTTACATTTTACGACGAGACATTTATTTAGTCAGAGATAACAGACTGCAGGTCCCCCTAAGGGGAAGGTAAATCTCAGAGATCTAGAGAGTTACATGATGTCGGTATGATGGCAATCAGTGGAGTGACGATACAACGTCATAGCCCTTATCGCCAAAAGGCATCAGAAGTCTTTCATACAAAGAATTTTGGCGACATTTGATAAACCACACGTTCAGTATCAGTGACTACATTTGCGGTCTGGGAACCCAAGGATTATTTTCACATCTGCGAATATTTTATAGGGTTACAGAAATATCTTAAGCCTGGGAAATAGACAAGGGCAAAGCAGGCCGTTACTTAAATTGGAGTTTTGCTGACCACAATTATATTACCCAGATGCGCAATCGAACAGAAAGAAAGCACAGTCAGGATAAACAGAGATAAAAGTATTTCTAGTTTTAAGCATTAATTGTGAGAATGAAAACAGGGTGTGGAAGGCAGATGTTAATAAAAATGTAACGGATAAAAGATTATGATGAACAAAGCCCAGAGCTTTCTTTATTTTGTTAATAAGTGCGGTATCTATGGGCAGATGTTTTTCCAGACACAACAGAAAATTTGAGAGAAAGGAAGTTCTCTTATTAATTTTCTACAGAGAGCTCCAAAAGATGAAAAGCTGAAACTTCTAATAGTGGGAGGATGAAAGCTAGAACTTAACTATTAAATGTAGGATTAATTTAACTAATGGGTTTAATAGTGAAAAGGGAAATTAAAATAAAACAAAGAATTTATTAAAGGGAAATAATTATTGCATTTATGAAGGGGAAAAGATATGTAGCGATAATCTCCGCTACAACTACCATGTCCAATGTCACATATCTAAGTCCTTTAGTAACACAGAAATCGCATATTCAAAACGTTTTTTGCTAATGCACCTCTTTTTGGGCAATACAGCAATATAAAATATAGCCTATTTTGGTACCAAGGGCATTCACCATCTTTGTGTCACCATTATATTTGAAATCGGTTCTGTACTTACTGAGACTGCCTGTACTTTGCCACTTAGAACTTTTTTTAGAACGCTTTTCGCGCGTTTGCACTCGTTTTAAATTTCGATTTTTTTTAAATAAATGTTCTTGCAGATCTTTTATATCTCTTAATAAGTAACTACCATGCTAAATTTCATGTTTCTAGGAGATTCCGTAACACAAAAGTTGTTTTTGTAGAACATCTGTTGCTACTGCAACCACTTCAAAGAAGTGGCACCGGTATAAGGTATAGCTTACGTTTGGGACAAATGCCCTCCTTTATAGGGCCATACTATATCATACTAATACCATGCTATAAGGACAAATACCTTCAAACCATCATATACTATCATATCGTACAATTACGTTTGAGATCGGTCCGGTAATTCGAGAGATTACCCCCCTACATAGAAACAAACAAACTTTACAACATTCATATTGATTATAATTAATCTCGATGAAAATGTAGTAATGCCCATAAGTAAATATTTGCAGCTATAAAAACGTAAAAGAAACAAATTGAACAATTTTAAATCGAATGTTAATAAGCTATAACATATGATTGATATTCGCAACTTGCAAAATGAAGAATATTTTTTCCTAATGATAAAATTAAAAGGACACAGAACCTTGAAATTGGTCAAAAATATTGATTTTCTTTTTTCTATATTCGTTAAAAGCTTCCTTTACTGTGAATATTTTGATACCTGTTTTTTATCTATACGATTAATTTCATCAGGAGATATTGTAAATTTTGTTGATAGATTCAGGAAATTACCCATATGAATTAAAACTTTAAACTGATTTTATTCCATGTTTATATTTTTATAACTTGCTTGTTCAATAAACACTAAGGCTTTTTTGATAATTTAGATAGAGGTTTGAAAATGTTTTTTCTTGCTCTCCCATGAGAGTATTTAATATTTTTGTTGTGGTTTTAACATTCAAGTTTATAGTTATTTTTCAAAATATATTTAAATTGAGAGTTTGTTAAATTTCCTTTATTTTTTCATATACACGAGAGAAAAAAAATCATATTAAATGTAATGTTTCATATATCTAAAAATCCATACGCAGTTTTATGTAGCATATTATAATAAATGTGGAAGAAAATCTGAAGCCAAAATATTCACGTTTGTAAAAATAGTAATTTTTTAATTTTTTTTAATTCAATTTTAGCAAAATAGGTTGTTTTACAATTTTTGTTTTTAGCATTATTTAATTTTTTGTATTAAGTATTGTACCACCATATATATTACAGTATAATTAAAAATTAAACAATAGTTTCAAAATTACTATGTCCTTTTTAATAACTATAACAACAAGCAATATGTTTATTTAATACGAAAAAATATTTTTTTATTGTATTAAGTTTAAATTCATTACATAACGCGCGTTCTAAAAAATAATTAACAAAAAAATAGATCGATTAAAATGCTTTGATTTTTGATAGGAAAACCCTGCTCGCCAAATCGTGTGTTGCTTTATATTTTAAGGCCAAGTATTCGAAAGTATTTTATTTTTGTCCAGCCTCTCTGCAGAAAACTCACTGCTAAATGTAATTGGTCCTTTATTACATACATAAAAGTTTCACTGACATTGTTTTCAACATATTCTGACTATGCCCTGTAATGAGACTTTCCTTGTTAGATATCATCGTTCACTCTATTAAATGAGAAAGAGTTGTTACATTATTCAAAATATGTTGGAAATTTCTTCATAATCTATGCTTGATGCATTTTTTTCTTTGTTCTACATTAAGCCCTTTTCAGAATTAAAAAAACGTTGCTCTAATAGCATTAAAATTAAACGATACTTTTGTTAAATAGAAGAATCTTGATAAAGGTTGTCTGAAAATTGTCATGGTGCATTTTGTATCATCTAGAGACGCGTGACAGGTTAGAGCTTTCTTTTTTATTGTTATCACAATCACAGTAGTTAATATAATGAACGAATTAGACTTTATTTATGAAGCTGCTGATGAGTTAACACAAATTCTGAAGTTTGTGACAAATGAAGAGTTGATTAGATTACAAGTGATGAATGTGTTAAATGAAGTACAAAAAGGAAGTAGAATAACCTGATAAAGGATTAGCTCACGCTTAAGATTCCGACAGTCAAGAGCTGGCAAACAGCCTTTATGCAAATTGATAAGTTTCGGGTGTCATGGAAAATATTTTTCCCTCTGGATAATATCTATTTAATGCATAATGACCATAAAATAAAACATAACGAATTTCAGATGTCTTTATCAATAAAAAAAATTATAACAAGTACAAAGACAAAAATATTACAAAGTGCAAAAAAAAGAAATACAATAATAAGGTATTTCATAAATATATATAGGGGTTGCGAGATATTAAAAAATGCATTTACTTTTAAATTTGATTCATGATCTCTGAACTGCAGTTTAAACTCATTTGCTGTTCTTAAAAATGTATTAAAAAGTAACAATTATTTTTTTCGTTATTTCTGTTGTTCTGTTTGAATTATATTCCAGAACTCACTTATGCTCTTAATTTAATAAGCTGTAAATACACTGGTTCTTTATTGAATTTACTTTTAAATTTGATACATGAACTCTGACTTCATTTACTGTTCTTAAAAATATATTTTAAAAATAAATAAGAATTTTTTTTCTTTTTTTATGTTGTTTTGTTGCTTCAGTTATATTCCAGAATCTACTTTTGCTCTTAACTTAACGAGCAGTAAATATATTGTTTATTTACTGCACTTACTTTTAAATATGATACCTGATCTCTGACTTACAATTTAAACTCATTTGTTGTTCTTAAAAAAAGTATTTAAAAAATAAGAAAATTTGCTTCTTCTTGTTGGTTTTTTTTTTTTTTTTCGTTATTTCCGCTCTTAATTTAAGGATCAGTAAATATATCAGTTATTTATTGCATTTACTTTTAAATTTGACACATGGTCTCTGACTTTCAATTTAAACTCATTTACTGTTTTTAAAAATGTATTCAAAAAATAAGAAACTATCTTTTTCTTTTTTTTTTCGTTTCTTCTATTGTTCTGTTTCAGTAATGTTCCAGATCTTACTTTTGCTCTTAGGTTAACGAGCAGTGAATATATTGGTTATATTCTGCATTTACTTTTAAATTTGATACACGATCTCTTACTTCCAATTTAAACTCATTTGCTGTTCTTAAAAATGTATTTAAAAAATAAAAAAATTTCTTTTTGTCCCGTTTTATTTCGTTTTTTCGTTTTTAGGTGTGTTCGTAATTATGTAAATACGTAGCACCTATAGTTGTCGTTCAGTCCAACCGTCTGTCAGTCTGTCCGTCCGCATATAACAACGCAAAAACGACCCAACCGAAACGTTTGAAATTTAACATCTATAATTATTACATAATTTTGACGTGTCATTTCAAAATTTATGAAAATCAGATGCATAGATCAATTACAGGGACAATCAAAATTAATCTATTACATTGCGGTCAATGGGGAAAAAAATTTCAACTGCATTTTAATCGTTTGACATTTAAAATACATAATTATTACATAATTTTGTCAAGTAATTTCAAATTTTATCAAAATATGATACATAGTTCAATTACAGGGACAATCAAAAGTATTTCGCTACATTACGGCAAATGGGGAAAAATGTTTCAAATGCATTTTAATGGTGTTACATACATTCGAACATAATAAAATTTATATGCATGTATAAAGTACATATTATAATATACAATTTGCATAATCTGTGGCGCAAAGAACAGATTTACAAGACCACACAAAAGTATTCCATTACATAATGGTATAGGGAGAAAATTGTTTGGTGCGCATTTTAATTATAATTAACTACTTACAATTTTATGAGATTTATATATGAGAGTGATATTTTTAAAACTGCATTATCGTACGAAAGTACCTCATTTGCTATGCTTCACGTGCAATTTCCAACTTGTTTTTATTGTTTGAGTTATATTCCAAAACTTTTTTCTGCTCTTAGTTTAACGAGCATTAAATACACCGGTTCTTTAGTAAGTGTTTTTTTTTCCTTTTTTTACGTGTAAAAATGTTAATTATCAGTTATTATAACGTTTAAACTGAGTCTCAAAAATTCAATTTTTATTGCAGTTAAGCATCATGTCATTCATTATAAATATCAATATATGTAAAATATTGCATGATAAAAACATATTTTTTTACACATTTCAACATTTAAATTTTATATTTCAAATGTAAATAAAATTGAATTTAAATATATAACAAATTTCATAGTTACGTCATGCAAGAAATTCAAACTCTATTGAATTAAATAACGACCCGCATGCATTAATAATACTTTCCGAATCCCAGAGCGTTTCATTTGTAAACAAAGAAACTCTTTATGGGGCATTCATTGTTGTCTATTTAGCGATGAATCGATATCAGTAGAATTGTTCTTCCGAATTAGTTTCAGAAAATCTATATCAAGTTATTGATGAAACTTTCAGGAAAAATATATTAGTTCAAATTGGTCTTTCTTAAGAGCTTTTGTTTTAATGATACATTTTTAAGGAAAAACTTTTTACTAAATGTTATTGTTTATATATTTCTTGAAAAAGTAGCAATTCCAATTTTTTTTAAATAACTAAATGTTCAAACTACATATTTAAATAATTGTATTACAATGAAATTGTAAATATTCATACATACATTCCTGCCCAAAGAAATGTTAAGTAATCTATTGTGATCAAAACTTTTTTTTAAATTCTCAAAGCAACGTAAAACTGTAAAAGTAATAAACAAGTTGGAAATTTCACGTCAAATATGGCAAATTAGGTGCGCTCGTACTACAATTAATTTTATAAATAAACTGAGCCTGATGCATTAGCTGTTAAACTTTTATACAAAAATGCATGAATATAAAATTTGATACGAATATAATACGAATTCAATTCAGTAATACGAAAATAATAGGACTTCATCTTAAATAGGACGTAATCAAAATGGCAAATCTAGAATCATTACCTATCATGGAACAACGAAAAAATGCGTATCTCATTGGGATGTTTAATTATTGAAAAAATGCAATTATTGTTTAATTATTAGTTCTAAGTATTGAAGCGTCTGATATTGTGTTTTCTAAAAATGCAACTTAATTGTTAAATACTTATATATGTAAGTCTCTATTTGAGTTTTTTTAGATATTTTACATGTTTAAATCTTTTATACAAACAAAATAATAAAAACTGAAGCTTATATAATTTTTGGATTTTATTTTTAAATTTACCGCTCGAATCAAAATGATGTCGTTTTATTTATTTTCTTTTATTTATGTATGATCCTAATATCTCTACATTCATGAATTATTTTATTTTGTGAGTGACTTAAAGCATGAAAAAACACTTCCTGTTAAATGAATTTGAAAGGATTAATAATAATTGTTAAAAAAATTTAAAAGATATTGAAACGTCTGACATTGTGTTTTCCAAAAATGCACTTATATGTTAAATACTTATATATGTAGGTCTCTATTTGAGTTTTGTTCAGTATTTGACATGTTATATCATTTTATGCAAACAAAATAATAAAAACAGAAGCTTATATGATTTTTGAGCTTTATTTTTAAATTTACCGTTTAAGTCAAAATGATGTCGTTTTATTTATTTTCTTTTATTTATGTATGATCCTAATATTTCTACATTAATGAATTATTTTATTTTGTGAGTGACATAAAGCAAGAAAAGTGTGATTCAATATTTTAACCATTCACAATTTGTTAGAAAAAAATATACGATTCCGGGCAACGCTGAGTGGGTCAGCTAGGGGACTCAGCCCCCGCAAGTCAACGCCGTTGGGTTCATACACAATTTAAATTGAAACTGCTGTCGCTTCGTTGGCTCACCATTATTTACATCAGCACTAATTAATCACTTTAATATGTGAAATTTTACATGTATTTTTATCTATAAAAAGGTAATGGAAAAGTTCGTTGAAAAATCAAATTTTTATTTGTTGAATGGGTTGGGTAAAGTGGCAATAAATTAACCACTTAGAGGATCATTGTTATAGTTGTTGCAAAATGGCAAACTATAAATTCAGTCTAATTTTGCTACCAAGTAAGTGATGTATATATATTTTGTATGAAATTAGTAATGAATAATGACAGTAATTTATGATTTATTCATGTCATGTACCATTTATTTGTGTTATATTTGTAAATGGAAAAGCATCAGATGACATCAGATTCTAATTCTATGATTGTATGTTTGAATGTAACTCTGCCAATTGCGGGTCATTTTCCTGGATGTAAAATGCAGGGGTTTTTTTTTTATTATTATTATTTGTTGAAATTTCTGCTGAAGATTAGTTGTTAAAAAATCTTTTAATAGCTGGAAAATACCTTTCTTTTATTTGGTGCTGTCAATTTTTGATGGGTTCCATCTAGTTTTTGCATAAAACAAAATACAAATATAATAATGTTGGATGTATAATTTTACAGCTTGATCCGGCCATTGGTTACTAGATAAAGAGAAATTCTATGTTTAGGGAATCTAAAAAGACTTTTTCCTGTTATCAACGTATTGATAAAAAGAAAATCCCAGTAAGTAAAAGGGGGAAAATCATGCGGTTTTATATGTATATATATATATAATACTTTTTTTTAAGCAAAATTTTTCTGATAACTAATTATACATTTTGCGGAATTTTCACTTTAAGATCTTTTATAAGATTTTTTTTTTTTTCGCAATTTAGGAATAAATCCCTAACGGGTTTTCTTCATAAATCTGGGAAGATTTAAGAAAAAACATGCAAATTGTATCTTTTTTACTGTTGCTTTTCTAAAATAAACGCCAATATGATGTCAAAAGTGGATGTTTAAAATTTGAAAAGTTCGGTTTTAAAATTCAATGTAACGTTTAACAAATATACGAACCTTTATTCAAAAATTACATTTGAAAAAAAGAAATAGTCCCTAATAGAGCGGCACCTTCACATATTTCTACACCAATTTCTTACTTAAACAACATGCGGTGGTACTTTTTTCCCAAGTACTGTACATATCATAAATGAAGCTAGGTAATTTTGGGAAAGAAAAAGTAATAACCACGAAAACCAAATTACACATTACATTCTAGGATACTCACAAATAATTAAAAAATCATAATTTATTGATCTTCAACTGAACTTCATTTAAGAAAAAAATACAGACAGTATTTTTTATGGGTGCTTTTCGAAAATAAAACTCCAATATTATGTCAAAAAAGGATGTTAAAATAGGAAAATTACGTTTTGAAAGTCAATACAATTTTTAATAAATATAGGACACTTAAGTCAAAAATTGCATTCGAAAAACAGATGCAATATCCAATCGAACGACACCTTTGCATTTTTCTACACAAATGTTTTCCTTAAATAACATGTGGTGATACTTTTTTTCCCCACTACTTTACATATCATACATATTTAAATAACGCTCCGTAGTTTTGGAAAAGAAAATAAATACCAAGAAAAACAAGTTAACTCACATTATAGATAGTGACTTTTTACCTTTTCTGAAATAAACTCCAATATGATGTTAAAAGTGGATGTTAAAATTTGAAAATTCAGTTTTGAAAGTCAGTATAACTTTTAACAAACATACGACCCTTAATTCAAAAATTACATTTGGAAAACTGAAGCAATCCCCCAGTCGAACGGCACCTGCACATTTTTCTACACCAATTTCTTACTTAAATAGCATATGCTGGTACATTTTTTCCCAGCACTGTACATATCATACATATTTAAATGATGCTACGTAATTTTGGGAAAGAAAAAAAATCCAAGAAAAACAAGTTAACTCACATTCTTGGATACTCATAGATAATTGAAAAATCATAATTTACTGAACTTCAAACTATTTTCAATTAAACGAACAATGTTATGCATAAAATTCACAGATTGTGTGAAAGCCTTTAGACATTCCTAGACAAAAACTATGATTTATTACTAAAGTTTTACATGTCATCGTCAAATAGCGGCAATAGAGAAGTAGAATGCATACATACATTAATCAATGTGACACCATAATTTGTCAATGTAAGATATTTTTCGGAAACTGTAAGCAGTATATTAAAGCTGGCAGTCTCAGTAGATAAATAGCTCAAATACATAATTTGTTAATGACGCATTTGAAAAAAATATATACGCCTTTTCTAGAATTAAATTACTTCACAAAGAACGTTAAGTTTCAAAAGTATTTGTCTATTTTTCAAATTCCTCACTTTCGAAACTGAAGTATGGTTACAATTTTGTGAGGTAAACCACAAATCTTTTTCACTTCCAGTGAAATAGCTAAATTTTCACTTACAATGTAATTAAATTTTTACAAACATTGCAACTTTTTTTTTAGATGCAACTTCTAGAACAAGAGGATAAACTCTGGAAACATCTGACTGATGCTCTGATTTTTCAGTTTCGAAGCACATATTTTTTAATTTGAAAATTAAACCATAAGTAGTTTTCATATTTTGTTAAATAGCTACATTTCTAGTCGTAAGTCATATTTAATGCTATTAATAATATTTCTACCCCATTGTTTATGAAAACTATTTTCTACATTCAAAAGTATTTACACATTTTTATCTATCTATATGTACATATGTATAAGATGATTACATTGTGCAATAATGGCATTGCTTTTAAGATAAAGTTTGCAATTATGTATGAAATTAATCCACTGACCATGGATACCATCGTGAAAATCACCCATTGGTAGTTCCTTTGGGAATACAGAAGTGCAAAGTTCAGATATTTGAAAAAAATATATTCATTATTTCAAATTAAATTTGAAAAATATATAAATTTCAAATTATATGTTTTTAACAGACGTCTATTTGTAGAAACTTTAAATATGCAAATTCAAAATTACAGTTCATTTAGTCCTGTAGTTTTCGACAATGCTGGAAAAATTATTCATATTACAAGTTTTTTTGCAGCTACACACTGTTAAAAGACTCTTGATTTTACAGGAAAAAATATATAAGCCAGAACGCCAGTAAAATGCTACTTTTTTTACGAAATAAATTTTACTTACAGTAGAAAGTTTTAAAACTTAATAATTTGGTGAGATTTTTTTATAAATGGTTTGTGTTCTCTGACACCTCATTTCAAATATTTTTTTAATGCTAGCCATAGTTTTACTCTGAGAGTTAGCATTAAAATAATAGTGGTTAATTTATATTCTGCGACCACAAACTAATATTAACTATATCGTTAATTTAAAGTGCAAAATAACAATTTTGTTTTGCAGACCATTCTTATTTTTAAAAAAAATTGCCGATATATGCGCAGTTAGTGGATCAATAAAACGCATTCTAGCGGGGTTATTTTTAGTAGAAGCTTAAGAGGGGGGGGGGAATAGATCGATAATCAATGTCTCACCTTTACTATTATGGTGCCAAAGTTTATAAAATTTCAAATAACAACATCCACTTTAATTCATCGCAAAATAATCTTCAGGTCGAAAAACTATATAGTGTTTAAAATAAAAAATAATATTACCCAGGTAAACTGATGGCATTGAGCTCATAGGCTATTCACATTAATTATATATTATAGCCTTATTTTTTCAAGGATTAATGTTCCTCGAAAAACAAATTAAGGAGAGAATTAGTTCCCTCATTTCCCTTTTATATGGTTAATCATTGACCCCCCGAAAAAACTAATCAAGGATATGCCATATCATAATGAACCTATATCAAAAATTCGAAGCAAATCGGATAATTCTGCATAAAACCCATTATTTCAGAGGGTTTTCCCCCGCTTCCCTCTTTATACTTAACCATTAAACCCCCAAACCTATTCAGAGTTTTGCCTTATCATAAAAAACCTACATACAAAATTTGAAGCCGATCGAATAATGCTACATAAAAACCTACTTATCTAATTTAAGATGGGGGAGGTGATCGCCCGCCCCCCTCTTTATACTTAACAATTGACTAATAGGTTTATCATTGTGCTTTCCTGCACTTAAAAGTATAAAAACATGAAAGATTGGAAGTCAGAAAAGATAAGGGTAAATCGATGAGTCAATCGCTAAAATCGGGTTTTCAGGTGTTTTCCACCAAGATATAACTTTGCAGACAGATTGCGATTTAATATGCGAACCGAGATTTAACTAATCTTAGATTTTCATCCATGAACTAGATGAGATGATTGTCCGTTCTGCCACCTCCCGGTCTAATATTTAAACAAGGCTAATCAAGGAAGCATCTTGTCAGAATGAAACTATATCCAAAATTTCAAGCAAATCGATAAATTCTGCGTGAAAAAACTATTTATCTGAATTAAGGGGGGTGAGGGGTACCCCTATTCCCCTCTTTCTTATACTTAACCAATGAACACCCAAAATTAATCAGAAACGCACCTTATCAGAATGAACTTATAACCAAAATTTGAAGCAAATCGATAAATTCTGCGTGAAAAACTCATTTACCTAAATTAAAGGAGGTTACTCTCATTTAACCAAGGAACATTCAAAACTAATCATGAAGACGCCTCATGAGAATGACCCTATATCTAAAATTAAATTAAATCTGCTGATTCTGCATCTAAAATCCAACTATCTAAATTAGGGTGTGTGGGGGGGGGGATTAGTCCTCCGTCCCTCCTTCTTATACTTATCCAGTGAACGCCCAAAACTAATCAGGTTAGTACCTTATCAGAATAAACCTAAATCCAAATTTTGAAGCAAACCGGATATTTTTATCATGAGTTACCGTGTTACATATATACGTACATACAGAACCGGTGGGCACATAAGCTATCGGCTGTGATATACTGAGAGATAAAAATTTATTCAAATTTAGAAATAGCGTCATAAAATAAGTGCGAAGAAAAGCAATGAGAAAAATAAGCACTCACACTAATGACAAAAAAATGTATAATTTTTCTTTTTTTTCAATTTTCAGCAGTAAAATAACGACCCAAATTGCTAAATGTTAAACATGGGAATAATTCCATTGCTAACTAAGCGTAAAACTAACAGGGGGTGGGGGGAAAATGTCCAAGCAGAATTCTTGGAGTATTGCTCCAGTACACTGCCATTTGAGCTACAAGGACTATTAAGCCAGACATTCCCCACACACATATGTCGGCAAGCCAACAACCGCAACACAAAACATTAACAATTTTTTCAACAAGTATTTCTACTTCAATTGGTTTAAACGTCTGATATGGTTACGGCCTTATCAACATATTAGACAGGGAGGCGGCAGAACAGACAATTATCTCATCGAGTTCATGGATGAAAATCTAAGATTAGTTAAATCTGGGTTCGCATATTAAAACGCACTCTGTCTGCACAGTTATATCTTGGTAGAAAACACCTGAAAATCCGATTTTAGTGGTTGACTCATAGGTTTACCATTATGTTTTCCTGCTGCCAATCCTCAATGTTTTCATAATTTGTTAATAAATGACAACTGCAAATAACAGCTGTACGAATGACAACTGTACGAATCAATTGTTAAAATTGGGTTTTTACGAGTTTTACACCTTATACGACTTGGCATATCAATTGCGTTTTTGTAAGAAGTCGTCTTACAAATGTAGAAGAGAAGAAAGAAAGAAGTGAAAACTTATCTTAATAAATATCTCGGGGCTGCATTCTTCTTTATAAACTTTTTATTACTAGAAAAGACGTCACTCACATATAGTAGACTAACACAAATAACATACAAATAAAGCTTTTACATAATTCTGGCGCACGCCACCATCACAAGATATGAACTACAGTTTTTTAACCAACATTCCAATATCACTAAGAAAAGAACATTTTTTTTAATAGAACTAGTGTTGCCAGATTTCTTTTAAACGCGAAATATTACAACTACATTTTTTTTTAATTTAGCAAAACTCAGGTCACGTGACGCGTGAGTCTATTTTTTTTTCTTTTATTCCTTTGGAAAGCGCGTGTTACATCCTCCCCCTCTGTTTCCGATCTACGTCTCGGAGAGGAAACAGGATGCTTTTTTGGTCTTCCTCTTTTTCTCAAGGGTGCAACTGGAATAGTTTCAGATTCTTGGAAAGGCAACAAGGCAGAAACGTGGTAAGATCCAATTCGTTCAGTAGGATTTTCTAGACTAGCAATGTCATATGTCACTAGTGACTTTTGAGTCAAAATTATGTATGGGCCATCTCTCTTAGGCATTAATTTTGATGTTTTATTTCTACTTGCATTGCTAACTGTGTGTAGGTTAATCCATACCTTTTCACCAGGTTTGAAATATATTCGTCTATGATTTTTATCATAATATTTCTTCTTCTGATCTTGTTTCACTTCAACACGTTTTTTCACACTTTTTGAAATATTTACAAAACGTTTAAGATTTGGGGTTGTCTCTCCCCCTGGTCGAAAACACTTTTGAAACCTTTTTGGAATATCTTTAAGTTTTTTCTTGTGATCGGAATTTAACTTTTTGCCTTCATCTTCACGTAAGGCATGCGGACACACTTTGACCGCATCAGTACATGTATTATTTTGTACTTCATGTTCTACAAAACAAAACTTTTTATGAGGTTTGTCACTAAAATGCCATGTTTTACTTGCAGCGTCTAACACTATGTTAGCTTTGTGCAGGAAATCCATTCCTAAAAGAGTTCTATTACCTTTGGCATTTGGTAATACAATAAACTCTGTTTTGAAAACTCGGCCTTCAATCTTTACACGCACAGTGGCAGAAAGAGTTTTTCTGGTCATCGTTGTTCCATCAGCTAAGGTTACTTCATGAGTATGAGGATTCATTGCAACACCAGCTTTCAAAAATAATTTATACATACGTTCTCCTGCAATAGAACGATTCGCTCCTGTATCTGCACAGACTAATACCTTCTTATTGCAGATCGTAATAGGTACATTTAGCGCTGAAACTGTTGATGTATTTAAACTATACAGCTTGAGACGTTCAGCTTGCACTGTTTGTTTCTCAATCGTAGGGGAACAATCTGGGCATTTCCTCTTTATAAATCCCACTTTGCCACAATCATAGCAGAATATCTCGGATTCTGAGCGACGATTATCAAACGTGGGGGAAGATCTATCTTTTGGAGGCTTATTCTGCTTCCATGTATTTTCTCGACGAGAATAATCTTTTTTCTTCTGGGGTACAACCGAGTCTTCGTTAGGGAACGTAGATCTTATGGTATCATACGCATCTAATTTTCCGGCAAGGTCGACTGGTGAATTTAAATGTTCCCAATCATCTAACATATGTTGTTTGCATTCGACAGGCACGCGCCTTTTCATCTGGTCCGCTATGATCAGATCCTGAAGAGCTTCAAAAGACGTTACATTTAACTCTTTAAGCCAGTTTTCAAAGTAAGCACGTAACTCGAAGTAATAATCTCTCCAAGTAATTTCTTTATCTTTGCAATGCGTGAAAAACAGCTGCCTAAACCTTTCATCGCTAATTTTAAACCTTTTTAGAAGTAGACCTTTAACATGTGAAAAATCTGAAGCGTTTTCTTCTTTTTCACGAGCAATAAGCGTAGATATAGAAGAGGGTACAACACTTAGTAAATAAGAAACCCAGAGGTGTTCTGGTACCTTCGAAAGCTTTAACTGTCGTTCCAGGAGCACCAGAAACAATGTTACATCACCTGTCTCTGGCTTAAATGTAGGCAACAGCTTCTGGATATCTATTTTACTCTCTGGATGAGACATTATCCATGCCGCATTACCACCTACCGCTCCACTGGAAACACTTTGGCTCTGAGCCTGTAACTTAAGCTTCTCAAGCTCAAAATTCATCTCAAACTTTTTTAATTCCAGTTCTTCCGAACGACGTTTTTCTTCTACTTCTAATTTACGCTGTTCTAATTCAGCTGCTTTTTTCTTTTCCTCTAAGTCTCGTTTACGCTGTTCTTCCTCGCGAGTCGCAATTTGGTTTCTGACTAACGAATTTACGAAATCAACTTCATACGAGGGAGAGGATTTAATCTTATCACGCAATGTGACAACAGTCATAGAGGGTTGTACATCTAAATTCATTTCTAAAGCGACCTGAAATAGGTCTTCTTTTCGTGCTTTGTTGAGGTCGGACATTCTTACCTTTAGCAAAACAACACAATATATACCCCACAAATGCTAAAAATTCGATTTAAATAAATTGTTCCCCGGACGTGAGCTTTGCTTTACAACTCATATAAACAAGACATTAATAAAACAAACCAGTGAACTTTAACGTTAGCAAAATATACTTTAAAAATAATTAAACTTCATAAAACTTCATAAAAGTATCTTTAAAATTTAAACTTTATTATTTTTTTTAAAGAAAATATACTTTAAATTATTGCTGATATAAATAAACTAGTTTGTCATTACGTGTCATTTAATCAAAACATTATTTTAACTGATATAAAACTAGTACTGAATTGTTGGCAACATTCATAAACAATGTTCTAAATAAGTCAAAACATATCTGAATAATTAAAATGTCAATCAATATTATTATCATATTATCATGACAATACTACGTAATATAGTTTTTTTCAATATAACTTTAAAAGAAAAGAAAGTCTTATTTCATAAAAATAAATAAATAAATAAATGCAAAAACTTACTCAATCTGTTTTAAAAATCGTATTCAATGCTATTTCAAAATATATCAAGAACTCTAAATTAAATGCTTAAAAATAACTAACAACAGAACACTCAAATAGAATTTCTAATTAAATTCTGTTATCTTGCGAAACCAACAACAAAACAAACAAAAAATAATAAACACATACCATATGATACTTGAAATACAAAGTATAAATACTTTTTAATATATTTTTCCCTTTTTTTCACTCAATTTATTTCCCTATTTGTAAAAAAAAAGAAAAATAACATCCACGTAAATAAATGCTTATTTTATTATTTATCAACCCTTTTTTTTTTTTTTTATTGTTTTTCTTTTTTATTCGAAGTAAGAAAAGTTGTTATTTAATCAAGATAAAAATTAAACATGCATGCAGAGAATGAAAATAAACAAAAGAATAAAAAATATAAGCATGGGGAGGGAAGGGGAATTACACAATACATAAATAAATTGTAAAGTAATCAATAAATTAAAACTAATATGTGGTATGCAAAATGTTACAGACAGGTAAAATGTGGTAACTTGCGAAAATAATTATAGATACTTTAAAACTTGGCTTACTTATTGAAAATATATGACAAAAGTATCGAACTTTAAAATGTTCGAAAATAAACACATATAAGATGAAACGACGATGACTGAAGCAGAAAATTAAACAAATTCAGTCCGTAGAACATATATCACAAACAAATGAAAATGGCGCTTGGCATAAGATTATTCCGTAAAAATTTTTTCACAAACAAAGAACGAGAACTTTAAAGGCACAGTACATACAAGCTTTGAAGAACACATTTCACAAACAAACGAGCAACGACTGCTCGTGCCATTTTCTTGCATTAAACATGCATGCATTTTTATTTCGTACATATTTCACAATCGAATGATTTCACATCAACGAAACAAACTTACTATGTTAATCATTTAAAATATACTTCACAAAAAGACGAGCACGACCGCTCGAGCCATTTTTTTTTCATTCTTATTAATCATATTTCATTATCAAAATATCGAACTTTTCTGGAATTAAGATTGCTGAATACTTTGGAATTGATTCGTAGCCCGAAGTTGGGTAGCCATTTTGTAAGAAGTCGTCTTACAAATGTAGAAGAGAAGAAAGAAAGAAGTGAAAACTTATCTTAATAAATATCTCGGGGCTGCATTCTTCTTTATAAACTTTTTATTACTTGAAAAGACGTCACTCACATATAGTAGACTAACACAAATAACATACAAATAAAGCTTTTACATAATTCTGGCGCACGCCACCATCACAAGATATGAACTACAGTTTTTTAACCAACATTCCAATATCACTAAGAAAAGAACATTTTTTTTTAATAGAACTAGTGTTGCCAGATTTCTTTTAAACGCGAAATATTACAACTACATTTTTTTTTAATTTAGCAAAACTCAGATCACGTGACGCGTGAGTCTATTTTTTTTTCTTTTATTCCTTTGGAAAGCGCGTGTTACATTTTAATATTCGAATCGAGATTTAACTAACCCTAGATTTTCAAACGTAAACTCGATGAAGTGATTGTCTGTGCTGCCACCTTCCTGTCTATATGTAAGTGGGATATGGGAGGCTAAGTATCGCCGTCGTGGATCAAATGTAAAGCATTGAAGCGTTATTCCACAGATCTGGGATCTATTCCCGTCTTGGGCATTTTACACTCTCTTGATTTTACGCTTAATTAGCAATGCAATAATTCACATATTTAATATTCTACAAATAATTTTACTCGCTACAAATTCATTATACTACTGTTCATTATATATTCATAGTTTTGTCAAATTTTGTTATACAGAAGATTGAAGACTTTATAAAAATAAATTATTAATAATCTAATAATAAATTAATTTTCGATCTACTTTAAAAGTGTAATAAGTAGTATCGTTTAAGTATGAGCTTGACGGAACCATATACTAAGTGTTCAAAAAGATTTTTTTTTTAGAAGTTACGCTAACACATTTAAATTAATAACTGATTCGCTTTCCCTAAATTGCTATCTCATGAATAATTATTAACTAATTTCTACATCATTCTTCCTCAACAAACCAAATATGAAAGTAAATCATCTCTATCAAAGTTCACGTTAACAATTTACCTAATTTAGAAGTTCCTGTCAGCTACATTATTGATTTTTCCTTGCTTGTAATTCATTCACGAACTAAATACATTTCCGAATTCTTTCATTAGATAGATATAAAGAGATCAAAATATAGTTCCATAAATGTATCTTAATTTGAAGGGTTATCTAAATTTATGTGGTGAGGGTAAATTTATGTAAATGTATTAATAGTAAGACATTTATTTATCATTTATTCAAAAAAAAATATTTATAAAAAAGGTAAAAATATGTAAAAAAAATATCCAATCTAAGTTATTTTTGAATGGGTATTTAAACTTAATTGAATCACAACAAACTGGATTAGCTCCATCTATATTTAACAACAAAAAATATTGTAACAAAATACATAACACGGTTGCAAGAATTTAGAAGTCGTTATTTCATCCCCAGATTCATTTTTGGGTGACAAAAAATCTTAACCCCATCTTAATAATGTACAATTATGTCAGCAATATCTCACTATTTTTAGAATTTAATTATGTTAAACAAGATCGAAAAACTCATGCATCAATAATCGATTATAAAATAATTTCCACTACATTCAGAATAATATAACAAAACTTCATCGTTTAAAAAATTGAAATATGATATCCAGTCGAAATATTTGATTATTCATAACACATTTGAAAACCCAATTTCAGTAATTTCCTTCTACAGGCAGAAAATTATCTGAATTCTTTGAGAAACCCTTAACAGGTTGTCTTTGGATTATTGGTACAACTTTAAGGAGAGTTAGGGGACATCACATGGATTCAGATTTGCATAGCAACCCATGGTCGGAAACGTTTTCTTGGCACTGTACTGACGGTACAAAACACAAGAAACGCAGGATACAAATAAGAATAGAAAACATGTTCATTGTTCGTAGTATAGCAAAAATCCTTATCCTTATACAGAAAAAAATTATTAAAAACACAGCGATCGTTATTAAAGTATGTGTTCGAAATTAAGCCCCCTGGTCGTGATGTATGTTAACGTATCTCTGGCGTATGAAAGATCTAATGTTCTTGAAAATAAGGAGAGTGTTCCAAACTTCCCCAGCAGCTGCTACGATGCGTGCGACAAGTTCCTCAGCTTTTTTCAGCATCGTCCGGGCATTTTTGCTGCGCGAAAATTAATGAACACATTTTATGTCCATGTTCACGTCCTTTTGTTCTTGTATTTTATGTCATCCCTATCTCGCCACGCACAGGTTTCCGATCATGGGCTCCTGTGCAAATATGAATCCTTGTGATATCGCACACCTCCCCTTAAATTTTATCGCAATAATCCTGAGACACCCTGTATATGACCTATATATTTTTATCTATAAACTACGCGCATTCAAAATTTAGTTCAGTTAGGAGCTGCATACCACAGTTGGAAATTCAGTTTTACTTAGGATGGGTGCTGTTTGTAACAATTTTCTTTGTTTTAACATTCCCATGATTTGATATAATATCCTAAGTATTTTAATCCCCTGACTGCCCAGCCAAAGGGTAATATTGTAATGTTGTTTTCTCTGTAATTTATTAAAAATATAAAAAAAGATGTTTTTTAAAACCTGATGCAAAATACGTTATTAGTATCGGTGTATAATCTTTGATAGCATCAATCCTAACTTAATTTTTCAGAACTGGGTTTTATTTGTGGAATTATACTAATTTAAATACTGTTTATGTTGCAGTGAAACCTGCAGCTTAGTGTGTGAAAAAATCAGCCGGCGGCAGTCAGGAGGTTAAGAGCTTCTAAAAATATGAATTGATCTTTTCACGCATCTTAAGAACAATGAACTAAACTTCGCTTGCGCATGAGTAGTATTTTGTTTTGTTTTTATTTATATTTTCTATTCCCGTCAGTTGTCTTTTCCACTTTGAAAATGGAGGCTTGTACGTTCTGGAGATCTTTATATATTTATAACGCCTTTTGATTAATTATATGTTTTAATTAGTTTATATTAATAATTAGATGAAAATTCCTTCGCAACACTAGTACTCAAATACAGTGATTTGAAGCGATTGAAAATTCCCTTTTAGCAAATATGAAAATGGTATATGAATTTTCTTGTGCTGCCATGCACACGAGATATAGATTTTATAAGCAACAAGTAACACGCAAAATAATAGCTAAATTTAAAAGCGCATACCGGAATTAAAAACGCACTTTCAGCAATTTTTACTGTAACAGATTTTTGTGCGTCCTTGTAAATAAACGATAAATGCTATTAATTATCTATTCTATAGCAATAATCTTGTAGTGAAATTGAGTGTTTTATATCAATTTCAAAACATCTGAAACATTACAGCATTATTAAAATATACTTTAAACGATATTTTCCCATTTACCATAATGTAACGAAATTTTTCTGTGGACCCCTCTTAAAAAAATTATTGATGCTACACACTCCATATTCAATACCAAACATGCCATAGGAAACATCATCATCAATACATAAAAATTGCATGGGAATGCGAATATATTTATGTGAGTTAGAGCGTAAACAGACAAGCCGTCAGACAAACCGAATTCATAAACACTTTAAATTTTGTTTGGAAAGTGCTAAAAATAGACTAATCATTTAATTGTTTATTTGTGCCAATATTTGTTTACAATTGAAACAATAAGGCTTCTGTGCATTAAAAAAGGGAAAGATCTATAACTAACAAGCTCGTTTATATCACTTTATCAGCAATAATTTAGTAAAAAGCAACAGCTATATATTTTTTAAAGATTGTAGAGCTTTATTTTAATTTTCTTTCTTTATATGAAATGTTAACTGTAAATGATAAAGTGAAAAATTAACCTGATAATTATCAGTACTAGTTCCTAATTTTTACATTTTCTAGTACTATAAACAAAAAGACCTGTTCTGAGGTCGTTGAAAATAGATAAATTCAAAGTGTTGCAACTCCATACGTTTTTGTCATATAGTAATAATTTTTTGTTGCTGTTGTTTAACATGTTAAAGCTTGCACAATGTTTACCTAAATGGAATTTGTAGGAATCACGAAACGTGTTAAAATTTAAATTCTGTAACAATTTCAAAAAAATATATTTTGACATAAATGGATTCTAATCTGATGTAAAACAACATGTGAATTATTTTTGCAACTGAAAATATAAAGCTAAATGTTTAGAAATTAGCTGTTACTTAATGATAAGAGTGAAAATGTATATTGCATATTTCTTTTGTAATACCTTTAAATAAGTATAAAAGTAAAAACTGTTTACTTTTTGACACTCTTTTATAAACGTTTAGTGCTTATCTGAAAAAAGGCCTAGTTTGTGGATTGCTAATTGATGATTTTTCCATTAAAAAAAACATCCGCTACAAAATAAATTAATTTGACGTGGTCACCACAGTCGATTATGGAACATTCACTTTTTTAGGCCTAGTAAACGGAGAGAAGTAGTGAATTTTATTTAAAATATAGTCTTCTGTTATTGTTTACAGTTCGCAACAGAAAAAATGGTACCGTTTAAATGACCGTATATACTGGCGTGTAAGCTATCCTCTAAATTTAAGGGGAAAAAACCTGTTTCATACCAGTATGTTCGTGTATCTATATATTCGCCTTATTTAATGTCAATAAACTGTGAAGTTAAATAAGGCGAAGATAGCTTTTTAAAAATATTGGTATGCAGCCTATTATTCCTCTCGAATTCGGGGTCGGCTTATACGCGTGTAAATACGGTACAAATCAGAGATTTTAAAATTATCTTTTCAATGTAGAATCATAGTTTAATTATAAAATTAAACTATTAATTGATAAAAGAGATTTTTTATTATTATTTTATTTATTTATTTATTTATATTATTATTTTTATTTTTTTATTAAGAGTTATTAATTTCAATTTTCTAATTTTAGTTCTTAACCTTCTTACCCTGTTCAAACTTTACTCATTCTTGATAAAAACATTTCACACCAGAATTGTGATTTAAAACATTTTAATAAATTTAATCGACTTGTTTCTCTCAATCTGATATTTAACTTTCTTTATGAAAAAAGTTCTGGTTCGAACCGTATAAAACAAATTATAGTTATGGGTTGAGTAGATCCATTCAGGGTAGGAAGGTTAAAATATTACTTTGTTGCAGTTTCACAGCGAGTTGGCATTTTTTTTCACAAATGTGGCTTAGTGCATCAATAAAACTATTGTTGTTTTAACTCGCCTACAATTGCTGTCATAAAGAATATTTAGCAAGTTCTTGAATTCTCTATCAAAATCTCCCGATTTGGTGAAGGGGATACAAATCCCAATATTTAGATTTGGAATAAATTGAGTTCAAAATTGAGCAACAATAGCAACAGACTGAATTAAAATAAGAAACTGTTGCTTGTTTCAAAACAGTTGAACTATAAGTGCAGATTCCTAAACTTTTTAAGGATCTAGTGGCTCCTAAATCCAAATATTCCACAATCGCAACCAGGGTATAATTTCTAAAAAAAATTAAAGAACGGAGAAAAAACACGAATTTCGTTAAAAATCGCAGAATAAAAGCACATTTTATCAAAAGATTACAAATAAACGTTGTGATTTTCGTCAAATATTCGCTGAAGTACGCTATTTTCGTCAAATGATCGTCAAAAAAACGTGATTTTGGTTAGAGGATCGCAATTTTCGTCAAATGTTTATGAGAAAAAAGTAAAATTCGCCAAAGGATGGTAACTTAGACGACGAAAATTAGTTACGAAATCAAAACATTTAGTCGCCACATGTCGACTGGCGACCGTGAACCGGCACCCATTACTTTGAACTGTTATTTCAATAACTGTGAAAGAAAAGTGTACTACTATTTTTTAAATTTAAGAAGAAATTAAAAAAAGTTAAGTAGTTAAGCAGTTTAAAGAGATTAGGTAGTTGACCTCTAGAGTACAACACATAATTAGAAAACAGCTTATAACATTTTACGACAAACGAATAGCTTCTTTCTAAATAGCCTATGCACTTAGCTCGTTTTTTTTTTCACTTACGCCCCTTGACATCTGGCATCCTCAAATAATATCTAAAATTAATGAAATTTTCTATTTTCATCGAAAACACACCTTTGTACCGAATTTTTATAATTGTAGTACATTGAAAAGTTTTGTTTAAAAATCTATCACAAAATTCCATCGTTGTATACAAAAACCAAGTTGAATTAAACAAAAGAGCACAATAAGTGTGATTATCGTGTAAAAAGAAGATGAATCACTGCAATATATACATTTACAAACATTTTTATATCTTAAAATTTTCAAACAATTTCATTATAGTTTACGTAAACTTTATATTACAGTACTTAAACAAACATAACATATGAAATAAACACGTTTCCCCAAATAAGGACAGCAGGGAATTTCAGGGTACAAATGATAAAAAGCTATCTGGGAAACTGCTTTCGCTGTTTACTAAAAATGGTCAAAAAGTCGATTTTTCAATTTTTATTTCTTTATAAAGATAAAATTTTATTCTGAATAATTTGATACCAATATTTTAATTGTGCGATTCTTTTTTACCGAGATATTGCTGAAAATGTCAACATCACTCCATAAGTTCCAAGCATCACGCCCCGGCGGAAAGTTTTAAAATGCATTCGAAAATTGGTTTTGTTCAATAAAAAAATATTTTTTTATATAATATTTTAATTTTATAAAAAATCATATATTTTATTCACTTGAAAAGTCAAAGCAATGTAAAATATAACATGAAATGATTTTTTTTTAAGGTAAGTGGAACGTTTCCTATTTACATAATTATCGTTTTTCACGCAAGTCTGTGTATTTTGTGTATTCTGCAGCGTTTTACAAATTTTTCAATATTAATCAATTTAAACTAGCATTTAATTTTATTTTTAATTCTGAATGTTATATAATTGTTTTGTTTTGTTCATTCTGAATTTTATATTTTAAAAATCCACTTTAATCATAAAACGGAATTTTCTCAAAATGTATTTTTTTGCACTTTTGCGCATATCCCCAAAATCATTTGAAGTACAGCTCCAAAATTTTTACCTTATCTAAATGTTCATTCAAAGATGACAAGGAACTAAAGTTATGCAGCTGTGTATAGTTTGAAAGAAATTACAGGGCTGAATGTGTGCAAAAATGAACGGCTTTTTCTCAAAATGAAGTTTTGCATGCTTGTGCATATCATATCTCCAAAACCATGAGAAGTATAGCTTCAAAATTTTTATCCTATCTAAATATACATGAAGATAAATTAGAATTATGCAGCTGTGTTTAGTTGGAAAAAAAATATAAAATTGAACGTGTG
Organism: Maratus speculifer; assembly: GCA_964019185.1. Lineage (NCBI taxonomy): Eukaryota > Metazoa > Arthropoda > Arachnida > Araneae > Salticidae > Maratus > Maratus speculifer. Next base: position 192,319,116 of record OZ025289.1, on the reverse strand, counting down.
CAAAAAATAATGATTTCTGTTTTTTAGAATTCAAAAGTAATTGCTATTTTTCTAATTAACCATTTATATAAAACTAAGTTTAAATTATAGTCTAGAATATTATGTTTATTTTAAGAAAAAAATTATGCAAATCGTATGAAATCTGCATGAGATATCATGCATGCAGTAAGCAATTGTTCAACGCTTATTCGACGTCATTTTTTTTAATCATTTTAAAACCTACTCTTTGGTATTTTTTCCACATTATATATCCAAATTAAATATTTTTAATGCAGTTCAATATCATATAAAGATATTTTGAAAGTTCTGTGCATCTAGGGACATTATTATTTACAAAAAAAAAATGCAAACCATATAATCGAATTTCGTATTTTTTGCGAGTCGTAAACATGTACACAAATTCCTACATTTTACTCCATTTTACAAACTATTTTTTTATTTATCAATTTAAACAAGCATCAAATTTTATTTTTAATACTGAATATGTTATATTATTAATAGTTTTATTTCTTTTTTTATGAGTTTTATATTTGTAAAATACATTTTAATCTTTAAACGGCTTTTACTCAAAATGATGTTTTTTACACTTGCGCGCGTGATATCTCAAAAACCGTTCAAAGTGTAGCTTCAAAATTTTTACCCTGCCTACATGTACATATAATGAAGAAAATGAACTAGAATTATGCAGTTGTGTTCAATATGAAAAAAATTACAAGGTTGAATGTATGCAAAAATTCATTATTTTTTATTTTCTATAATTAAAATCTAATTTCTCTGTATCTAATGAGCCATTCATAAACATTCTAGTTCAAATTGTAGTCCAAGGTATTATGTTTAATTTAAGATCAGATTTATGCAAATCGCATGAAATCTGCATGAGATATCTTGCGCGCAGTGAAATGTTATACGTCGTAATTTTTTTAAAATATCATTTCGAAATCAACCCCATAAAAAAAAAATTGATGTATTATATCTAAACTAAAAATTTTTAAAGAAAGTTCAATACCATATAAAGATATTTTGAAATTTTTGTGTTTCCAGAGACATTTCTCTTTTTTTTTTAAAATGTACAGCACATGATACAATTTTACGTTTTCTGCGGCTGTTAAAGGTGTACTGTGCCCTTAAATATAATTACTGATATTAACTGTTAAAATAACGTTGGTTTTAATATCATTCGTTTCATGTGTTTAACTTATTCACCAATTATCTGGAAAAAAATGTTACCTGCCTCGCTCTTTCCTCCATATTTTAATATAGTTTTTTTTCTTCCAAAAGTAATTTATAGAAATTTTGCAAAAAGACATTTAACGAAGTTTGAATTTTTTTAAAGAAGAAATATGTTTTATTATAAAAAAGAGAAATATATTAATAGACGGAGGCACACTAGTAATTTTCTAAAAAAGGTAAAGCGTACGGTTATGTCTTCAACATGAAACGCTTCAAGATATGTTAATACTTTTTTAAAGAAATTCCTATAAATTATTTTATTTAACATCATTATTTGTATATTTTTAACGTAAAAGTTTTAGTTTTAATCATATACAGTTTTTGATAGTAAATAATTTTTTTAACATCACTTCATAAAACACGTTTAAAAGGCCTTCTAAAATAAAATTCCGCAGTACATATTTGTTTTCCATAAAACGAGATAATTTTCTTAATTATACATTTGAAAGTGTGTGTCATGTAAGATAATTATGTTTATTTATGAGTCTATGGGTCTCTTCTCCCTAGAAAATATGATTTCTATGAAAACTATGATTGCATGGGAAGAAAGAAAAATCTGCAACCATTTTCATAAAAATCTCTTATATCTCAACAAGATTATACAAGTATCTTATCTACCAAAAATGAAAAACGCCATTGGATTCCAAATCTCTTCAATAATTAGGATTATCAATTTCATACTTTTAAAGTTAAAAATTAGTCAGAAAATGTGTCAAACTTCAGACGTCAATTTAAGAACTACCAAGAACATATATACAAGAATTATATTAACATGATTTATTTATCGCTATTAATAATTTTATAAATCATGTTGTCCGCCCATAACATCTTGAGAACAACTAAATTTAGCTACGTCCGGCTCGTCTATATGTAGAAAAGCAATGCAAGTCGATCTTGGCGAGTCTGCTAAAAAATATTAAGTCCGAGTTCGAAAAATTGTAACTGTCAGATGCCGATCTGTACACTGTATAACTTAAATTTCTGTATTCATGCTGTCAAAATAGTTTCGCCTCGTTGCTTACATTTATACTTATTCTCGTTAAAGCCATATTCATTGAAAATAGCTCATGTTTTATCGTTTGTGCTTAAATCTTTTAAACAGGCCGGCAGGCCCACTTAATTTTTTTTATCGGCCAGTCCCATATGGCCCAGGACATTTTGAAACGATTTGACTTTTGTCACGTAATAACACGAATATTTATTAACCTATTTGGATGTAACTTGCTGTGTACATAGTACATACTGATGTATGAACCGAGTTTGCTAGTCAGTTTCTTCCACCATCTTGTTTTAAAAAGGCGGCAATTTAAATTTTAAATTAAATTTTAAAAATTTAAATTAAGTACAAAAAAATTAAAAATTGAAAACGATATTTCTTTTATGTGTTTGACCTAGCTACAAAGATACTACAGCACTTTTTTTCGTCTATATCTTGAAAAAATGGCTAAGTTGTAGCACTTTGAATTTCTAGTACACATGATATTTGAAAAGATCCAATTTTTATCACGCTATATTACGCATATTTATGAATCGATTTGGTTATAGCTTGGTCTGTACATAGTAGAAATCAATTTCTTGACCAAGCCCATTGGCCAACTTCATCCGCCATCTTGTTTAGGAATGGTGGCCATTTAAATTATTTTTTTATTCATTTTTTTAAATGAGGTACAAAAAAGTGGGAAACTGAAAAAGATTTTTCTCTTATTTGTTCGATCTTGATAGAAAGATTTCGGATCATTTTTTGTTCAATCTATATCTTAAAAATGGCTGAGTTATAGTACTTAAAATTTCTAGTGTGACTAACATTTTGCAATGATCTGACTTTTGTCTCGCGGTAATACGCGTATTTATAAAGCGATTTGAAATGTAATTTGGTGTGTGCATAGTACAAACCAATTTCTTGACAGAATTTACTGGCCAATTTCATCTGCCGTCTTGTTTAAAAATGGCAGCCATTTAAATTTTTTTGATAAATTTTTAATTTAAAATGACATACAAAGTTTGGAAATTTGAAAAGGTTTTGCTCTTGTATGATTGGCCATATACAAAGATTTCTTAGTATTTTTTGTTTCGTTTATATCTTAAAAAATAGCTGAGTTACAGCACTGAATTTTTAGCGTGACTAAAATTTTTAAACGATCCCATTTTTGTCATGTGATAATACGCTTATTTATGTACTAATTTTAATGTAAATTAGTGTCTACATAGTAAATTCCAGTATTTCGATCGAGTTTGTTGGCCAACTTCATCCGCCATCTTGTTTCAACATGACAGTCATTTAAAATTGTCGAAAACTTTTAAATTTATAATGATTTACAAAAAAAATAGAACTTGAAAAAAGGACCTTTCTAAAGTGTTTAATCTTGATACATGGATTCTAAAGCGTTTTTTATCTTCTCTCTTTATCTTAAAAAATGACAGAGATGTATCAGTTTGAATTTCTAATGTACATGACATTTTGGGCTTAAATCTTCTTTTAATTCATCAAACCGAATGTGATTTCGCCTAATTAAAAAAATGTGCAAAAATATTTAAATTCTCTTTTTAAAATAAGTATGCAAAATTTTCTTGTAAAGTTAATTGAATTTCCCGAAATCATTTTTAGAAAATTGATAGTAAATAAATATGCTTGCATCTCATTTCTGATAACATTTCGATTGGATATTACAAGTAATTTCATTATGTAACATAGATTTTCCATAAAATTCTTTAAGACAATGCATTGATTTTCTTACTTTATTTCAGAAGATAATTCAGCTTGTCATACATGAAAAAATATTGAACGTAAGTAAAAGTTGTAAGGTAATAAAAATATTAAAAACTTCATAAAAAGAATCTTGCGATAGTGTTGCATATAACACTCTATTTTTTTACAGTTTAACAGAAAAAATGAATACAGTCATATCTGTGTTATAAAGGCCAAACGTATCTGTGCGAACGCATACGTCATTTTGCGAATGGCAACACTTTCACCTGTAATTTCGGTTTTGCAATTTTCACTAATGCAAAATTTACACTTCTGTGCATCGCGCATTTTAAATTTTTACACCATCGTGTTGAGAAAAAAAATTACTTTTAAATGCAATTTGTTTAAGAGCTGTATCTCAATTTATTTTTAAGATATTAAATTTTTTTTCTAGATTTTACAAATTTTGTAATTGTGGCAACAGAATCATTCCATTTTCTCTTGAAATTAAAAAAAGAAATATAAATTAAAATACATATACTATTTCAAGAATATCGTCTGTTATAAAATCTGGTGAGTTTCATTTTTATTTCGTTTATTAATTTTGATAATTGAGTTTTATAGTATTTTGTTAATTTTAACTTAAAAAATATTTGTTTTAGAGTGTTAGACTGACCAATATAAGATGCATTTTTCATTGTAACTAATTTTGTAAATTTGTTACAAATAAACTTAATAGTTCTTTCTTAAAGATTTTCTTTCGTCGAATTTCGACGGGTTCCACCTCGTTAATAATTAATTTCAATAAAAGTGCATTTTGTGGGACGTATCGTACATTCCTTAAGGGATTAACAATCTGAAGCACATGCTCTAAACTTGGAACATGGGCGTATTTTAAGTGACAAAGAGAATAAATTTTTCCGTTATTGTTATTTCTTGTTTCAATAGGCTATAGATTTTTGGAGACAAAAAGCACACGAGAATGCTTATATAGTTCTTATATTTTACTAACAGATGGTTTACAAATTAGAAGTAAACTTACTACTTTCCGTCATTCAGTAGCACAGCTATGGCCGAGAGGTTCTGACCTTTCAACTGGTAGATGGCAGGTGCTGGGTTCAAACCCAATCGGTGCTGTCGGCCTAACCGTTCGGAGTTTTCGTTATTTTCTTCTAACCTTGCGTAAATACGGTTTAGGTTCCCTTAGAAAGACCCCCACGAAGAACATTCCCCACTGGGTCTGTATCCCTCGAACAGATAATCGGCCGACACAAAATAAACCAATAGCTCAACTGTGAAAGTTAACATCGTTCAACATTGATAATGTGAATAAAATTTCTTCTGGTAATTGCAAGCAAAAATTGGCGGATGATATTTTTTAAAGTTGGCAATGATAAATGATCTATGTATTCATTTTTACTTTCTTCTATCTTTACAAGAAGAAAGTATTGGATTCATGAAAATTTTCGACTTCCGGTTTTCGACGGATTTATACGTTTTAGAAGGTCCTGAACACGTTTTGACTATTTTTAGAAAATGTCTGTCTGTGAGTCTGTCCGTCTGTCTGTGAGTCTGTGTGTCTGTCTGTGAGTCTGTCTGTCTGTATGTGACAAAAAATTTGTGGGCGCTCTATCTCAAGAACTAATGCTCGAAATTTAATAAAATTTTATATTCTGTTAGACCTTCATATGGATTAGTGCCTATTGATTTTTGGTGAAAATTGGCCTGCAGGTGGCGCTGCTGTATTACGTTTTTCATGATTTTCAAGATTGCTATATCTCAATAACTAATGCATAGAATTTCACCAAACTTCAGATTCTGTGACCGCTTGATATACATAGACGCTGATTAAGTTTTGGTGTAAATTGGGCAGCAGGTGGCGCTGCTATGCCACGTTTTTCATGATTTTCATGATAGCTATATCTCAAGAACTAATGCACAGAATTTCACCAAACTTCAGATTCCGCGATACCTTGAGATACATAGCCGCTGATAAGGTTTTGGTGTGAACTGCCCTATAGGTGGCACTGCTATGCTACATTTTGAACGATTTTTGCGATAGCTATATCTCAAGAACTAATGCAGAGAACTTCATCAAATTTTAGATTCTGTTACACTAGAATATATAACATAATTAGACGCTGATTACATTTTGGTATTAACCTTGCAACAGGTGGTGCAGCTATGTTGCATTTTGCACGATTTTTCCGATAGCTATATCTCAACAACCAATGCACAGAATTTCATCAAACTTCAGATTTTGTTACAAAATGACATATAACATAATTACACGATGCTTACGTTTTGTTATAAATCCTTCAACTGATGGTGCTGCTGTGCTATATTTTACACGGTTTTTTTAAACTAGCTATATCTCAAGAACTAATGCACAGAATTTCATCAAACTTCAGATTCTTTTACACCATAACATAATTAGACGCTTTTTTACGTTGTAGCATAAATTGTTCAAGATATGGTGTTGCTGTGCTACGTTTTGCAAATTTTTTGTTATAACTATATCTCAAGAACTAATGGACGAAATTCCATCAAATTTCAGTTTCGGTTAGGTCTTGATTCAAATCAATAGATGCTTATTAGGTTTTAGTACAAATTACCCAATATGAGGCACTACTAAGCTCATTTTCTCAGAATATTAATTAAATTTTGCGTTTTAGGCTTTTCGGATACCAGAATCTCATTAGGCTAGGTCAAATGTTCGAGGAAATTCGATAGTGGGTAACTTTGGGGGTCACCAGGTTTTTTTTTTTTTTTTTTTTTTTTTTTTTATATATATTAAAATGTATTTATGAGATAGAAGAAAGTTTCGGGATTGACACATCCAACTAGTTTTATTATTATTTATTTTGTTTATGGGTTTACATTCAAGTACTATTTTTTCCGTCATAAGAAATTCGGTTTCTGTCTACGGTTCAAATCGCATCATTTTATCAATATTCTCTAATATAGTTGAAAAGTATTTATGACATTGGTTTGTCTGGCCATGCTCTAATTACATGACATTATCTAATCATCTGACATTGTTGGTTCTCATATTATGTGTAAATTCTGAAAATATCAGATAATTTCAAAAGAACTTGAAATAAACCCAGCAAATTAAGGACGAAAATAGATATTTTTATTGAAAAATTGAAAAGGGCGCTTTGAAAGCGTATAACAGAAGGTCGTATCAACGCTCCGAAGCGCTCCCTTTTTATTAGATGTTTATAGAAAGCAGGTCAGTAGCCGAGACGAACGAAAAAGACCGGCTACCGCGGTGCATTTCACGTATCTTTTTTTACAGACCGCTGGAATCACGTGATGCTCGAATACTCCAATGGAGACACAGCGGTATCCTGTCTTTTTCGTTAACCTCGGTCAGTAGCAGAGTGACGCCAAACGCAATTATACTATGTTCGCTCAGAGTTCGTTGAGTCACTTAAAATTTTTGTGAAGTGCATGTACCCGGAATCAAGATTTTGACATGTGCAAGTTTCTGAAACTCACTTAACTTTGGATACTCTCTTAACTATGAGTTCAGTGGAAATCTACCTGCTGAATTTTTGTTTTAGTTGAAACTGTTATTAAAATTAAAATTAGAGTTGAGTTCTACAAATAATTATTCAGTTTTTTCGAATGATCTTTTGAATCGTTTATTTAATTAACACTCCGCAAAAAATGAAAAATCTCTGTCGGCTGGGCCTATAGGAGGAGGTAGATTTCGAAGAGTGCTCATTTCAACAATAAAATATATGATTAGAGATAAACCCAGTTTAATAACTTCATTTGGCAGTTTATGAAAAATTTTTAATTTCATTTTTCTGCAAAAACTGGTTTTATCAGAATCATCTTAAGAAAAATTCAGCTCAAATGCCCATTTTGACAACATATTTTGAAATAGATTCTGAATTTATTAGAAAATCGACCAAAACAGTACATTATACTGTTCCTAAATAACAGAAAACTGTCAGTTGAATGCATTTTAGAAAAAAATTGAATTTAAAAATGAGTCATAAAATAACCGATTTGTTGTTTGAATACATCCTTAATTCTTTAATCATGATTGCTTAGGGAAATTTTATGCGAAATACTCATTTTGAGAGCATTTTTAAAAATATATTCTATCTTTATCAAAAAACTGGCCAATGCGACAGAGTAGGGGAGAGTGGGGATACTTGAGCATAGGGGATACTTGAGCCACCCCTATTATCTCTACAGTTGGTTAATTTTTCTTTCTAAAACTACCAATATGTTAACACATTTATAGTTCTGAACATGTAAAAAAGAAATCACACATCTTGGTACCATTTTGAAAGTATAGTGATCAATAGTTGTCTTTTCCCTATCTGAAGTAAATTTTTGGGTACATGGTTTTTTTGTTTTTTTTGCAATCAAAGTTTTGTTTAAAGTTGCAACTATATACATAAATTTAATAAGCATAATTTCAATTGTATTTTGAATCTAAAATAGTTCTAATAGCTGCATGCTTTATTTAGTAAAACTCTGGGAAACAAAACTAGCGGTAGTGGGGATACTTGAGCCAGTGAGAGTGGGGATACTTGAGCCATGTCTCAACCCTCCCCACCAGAAATTAAACATAGGAGAAACAAACAAAAAATAAAATTCCTTCCTTATATTCACTAATAGATTTTTTTCTGGATAAAAGAGAGAATAAGTTTTCATTTTATTTTATTTTTCTTAAAAAAATAACGACTTAAAAATGTTTAAAAATGTATATTTTTTAAATGAAAATATCCATTTTAATTTTCATTTTGACTAGCAAAATAGCCTGTCTAGATAAATGTAAACATAGTTTTCAATTTAACTTTTATTAAATTAAAATAACTTTTTAAAACTGTTTTAGAGGCTATAATCTCTAATACTTTAATTAGTTAGGTCCAACATATTAAAATATTTATTTTTTAATATAACATATTAAGATTAATATCTTATATTGAAATCGTAACCTCTTTGCTGTAATTTTTTTTAACTAAGAAAATTGAAGAAAAATTGGTAAAAAGAGCGCACAAAAAACAAGAAAAGCAACAAAAATCCCAGTTCAAATTTACCTGCATGGAGCCAAAGAGGAAGACAAAATCTTTTCCTGTGAAATCAAAAAAGTGTTTGAAATGGTAGAATGATACATCTGGCTTAAATTCCGACAGCTACTAAATTAAAAGCATGAGTTCGACATTATCATTAGAGGAAAATTCTGCCAATGATGGTGATGATGTGAAAAGAAAACCTTCTATTGATAGTTGGTTACTAATAAAATATGCCAGAAAGAAAACTAAAAATATTTGTTGGATAAGCACTTAATATTTTGAAAATGAAATTTGCCCGAAGAATAGCAGATTCCAAATTTAAATGGCTCTGAACTGAGGGTGTTTCTACCGTCGTTATAACTCAAGTTGAAATTATCATTTGACAACCAGTTCTAACGACAAAAAATCATCGTATTACTAACTTTGTTTTCTCAATTGGTTTGGAAGGACTTTATGTTTCATAATTTATCATTCTGTAAAATGTTTGTGCAAAAATAAAGCGAAAAAAATTACTTTTGTAGGTATTTTTCCGTAGTGGCTCAAGTATCCCTTCACCATGGCTCAAGTATCCCTCCCATGGGGATACTTGAGCCACCATGTAAAACAAAAAATAAACATTTTTTATACATAGAAAAATAGTTCAAAATTAATTGAAAGTGGTTTTCAGTTGAAGAAAAAATATCAAATTTTCATTTTCATTATTTTATTTTATTATAAGAAATTATAAAAAATTTAAAAAAATTAAAATTCAAAAAATGGCTCAAGTATCCCCATCTTCCCCTATATAGTTCCTAAATAAGAGGATCTGTAAATTGGATGCGTTTGAGAGCGAAAATGGATTTTAAAACGAGTCAGAAAAAACGCAATTTGCTATGTGAAAACTTCCTTAAATTTTCAAATCACAAAGACTTCGGGAAATTCTGTTCAAAATACCCTTTTTGGTAGCCTTTTTCAAAATATATTCTGTCTTTATCAAAAACCGATCGATGCATCACATTATATAGTTCCTAAATAAGAGTATCTGTAAATTGGATGCATTTGAGAGCAAAAATGGATTTAAAAACGAGGCAGAAAAAAACGCAATTTCTTATTTGAACACTTCCTTAAATCTTCAGTCACGATGATTTCGGAAAATTCTGTTCAAAATACCCTTTTTGGTAGCCTTTTTTGAAATATATTCCGTCTTTATCAAAAAACTGACCAATGCATCACATTATATAGTTCCTAAATAAGAGGATCTGTAAATTGGATACGTTTGAGAACAAAAATTGATTTAAAAACGAGTCAGAAAAAAACGCAATTTCTTATTTGAATACTTCCTTCAATTTTCAGTCCCGATGACTTTCGGAAATTCTGTTCAAAATACCCTTTTTGGTAGCCTTTTTTGAGATATATTCTGTCTTTATCAGAAAATTGACCAATGCGTCACTTTATACAGCTTCTAAATAAGAGGATCTACCATTTGGATGCGTTTAAAATCAAAAATGAATTTAAAAATGAGTCAGAATATAAGCAATTTGGATTTGAGGTTTTTTTCTCCAACTCCTATTTTTGTTTAATTTCTTTTTGCTATACGAATTGGTCCTATGAAAAACTTGTCAATATAAAAGTTGTAGATATTTTTGAGAAGATGTAAAATAAATTTAATCAGATTTGATATCTTAAAAATTGACGGAGTTATGGATTTTTCTCTTTTTTCAGCGCCCTTTTTCTTTCGTTTTTAATTTTTTTCATCGGTAAAAGTTGGTCCTATCAAAAACTTGTAAATACAAAAGTTTTAGATAATTTTACGAACATTTACAAAAAATTTAGTTGGACTTGATATCTTGAAAATTGACGAAGTTATGAATTTTTTTCTCTCAAAATCCCTGTTTTTTCGCCCCTTGAGCCCACTTCTAAATTTATCAAAAATCTGTGTTGCATATACTTTTGGCCCATTTTTAAGAAGTAATATAAACTTTAAACCGATTCGATATCTACTTTAATTAAGAAGTTATAGCTTTTTTTCGTTTTTCACAAAAACGCCCCCTATTCCGACCCCCTCGGTCCGATTTTGCCCATTAACGAACTTAGCCAAGATTTTAACCTCTTTGATTTTATGTACAAGTTTGGTGGAGATTGGTGAAGAATTATAGAAGTTATCGTGTCCATAAAAAAAGTGAGATATATATATAGATAGATAGATAGATAGATAGATAGATAGATATATAAACTGGTGCGATTGCAATAGGTAGTATTTCTTACGAAATCTACCTAAAAGTATAATTAATAATTGCAATTACAAATTTAACATAAGTTAAGTCTAACATTTTGGAATGTGAACAGGTAAAACCTAGTTCCGGGATTCCCGCTTCAAAAAATATAAGTAAGTGCAAGTTAGCTATCTCAATGCGAACATATCATTACAAACAACTAACAACTGCCGGGACAAATAACGCAAAGAAAAAGTTCGCAATAATGAGTATTCAACTTAGTAGATGAATTTCAAGATTTTTAACTGTGGTTAAGCTGTCGTACATAGAGATTTTAGGGTTGCTTGGTATGAGATTCTTGTTGAAATAATGACAATGATTGAATTCCTTACATTATTAAAAAAGTATCTCAGAAATTTTAAAGATCGTAGTGCTTGGAATGATAAAGAACAGATGCATAAACTTCAACAAAACTTAAAATGCTGAATTGAATGTGGCGTTATCTGTTACATAAGAATTTGAGCTGTGGCATTACGTTATGAACCGAGGATCAAGTTACGAATGTGTGCAGCTGTTAAAGGCGATTTATTCACATAACTATGTTTCTTTATTACCAAAAAGTATCATTGCTGAAATTAAGTCTGTGGGAAAGCGAATTTAATAAATGTTAGATTACTGAAATTTTGATCGCGTTTCTATAGCTGATAAAAATAGTAAATTCGTTTCTTTAATTTCGAGAGAAGGAGTAGATGGAAATAGTAATGATATTATGTTAAATGCTACAATTAAATTAAATAATATTATAAAACTAATATAATTTACTACAGGAACTTGAAAAAAGGGGATATATAACAGAATACTGTTATAATAATGCCCTGTTATTTTCACATGTTCTTGAAGTTTAGTATAGCATGATCAGTATTTAAAATGAAGTATACAGCATGTGCATGCTTGCAAGGACAAAATCAAAAGAATTCGATTACATTAAAGTCAGTAGGAAAAATCTTTCAAGCTTTTTTTAATTATATTAAAACGTTTCAAATATAATGAAACTTTGCCCATTATAGAGGCTCACTGTAATTTGCTTATTAAAAAATACTATGCGCATTGCATTTATGATTCATTTACAGAGACACAGAAAAGAATTGTGTTACAATACTGTTGTATTATACAATATCTGATGGAAGTGCGTTTGTCTTTTAAGTTTAACTAAAATATTTTTTATATAAACGGTTGTGTGTATAAAAACTGTAGACTCCATACAGAACCGTAAAAAAAAAAAAAAACGAGTACATATCTACATAGTGACAGAAATTGCTGAAGATGAATTTTCAATTGTGTAATGAGTTTCTTAACAGAAATATTTTTTCTCTGCTCTATATATGCACTTCTATCAATCATATACAGGTCTGCACGAAAAAATTCAGATATTTTTCAAACTATAGACTATATTTGGAAAAATTGTGTTTTCAAAGTGTTATGCATTTTCTAAACTTCATCGTTCACATTATTAAACAGATGTTTTTTTACAGTATTTTGAATGTTTTAAAAAGTGTTTAATAATCTTGTCTTTATTCATTTACGAATTATAAAATTGTTAAAGTTGTTCCTGACTTTTGAAACACCCTGTGCCTTCCAAAAGCAAAAATATTTTTTTATATATTAGAATAAACTTCTCCAGTATGTCATTTATTATTTTTTAAACTGTTTATTTTGAATTTAAAATGTCGGTATTCAAATAGAGAACAATATATATATATATATATATATATATATATATATATATATATATATATATATATATATATATATATATATATATATATATATATATATATATATATATATATACATATATATATATATATATAATTTTTTTTTTTTTGCAAATTTGTTTTACAATACATATATATTTATATAAGAAATTTGTTTTATGAAAAATTATCTTTTTTATTATTATTGGTTTTCAAAAGAAAAATAAAGAATTTTTTTAACTATTCAATATTTGTTAAAAATGTTCGCTTTGTTACAATTTGAAAATTCTTTAATAAATTCTTTACATATAAGAAGTAAATTGCAGACATTTTATTGGTAAATGCTTTTTTATGCTTACTTAGAATTTCCATGTTCTAATAAATATTTCAAAATGTCATATTTATTTAGAGGTGTAAATATTAAAAAAAATGCAAATCTAACATCATGAAATGTAAATATTTGAAGAAAAATAATTTTTAAATTATAAAGTGTAAATGTTAGAAATAAATGTAGTTTGAAGTTATGAAATGTAAATACTAGGCATAAATATAATCTTTTTATAAATATTAAATATTCAAACATTACTTGTGAATGACTACAAGCTGTCTGAATTAAAAAGACATAAACATGATTTTAATTTGTTACATGCGCATACTCAACGTTTGTAAGATGAAATTTTGAAATAAATATTCTCGAAATTATTTAAATGATTGTTCTTCTTTGTAATTATTTTTATGAGCCACATTTGAACAAATGCAAATCGTTTCTCTAAAGTTTTAACCTTACTTTAAATAAAAAAAATTGTTTTGATAGTTTATTTCACTGTCTAAATTTTAATTTATTCCCTACTTTATAGCATGCCTGGCAAAGCCGCCATGCCATGTAAATGAGAGGTCGTGACTCGAAACTAAGGTTGAAATCGCATTAGCTTTAGGGTAGAAATTGGTAGATGAAATCTCGATGATCTTTCTGAAACGCATTCAATGGCTAACTCCAGTCTTAAAAATGTCCAAAGACAGCTGCAATCAACGTGGTTAATACATCTCGTGGTTGTAAGAAGACTTTTACTTCACATTCTATTTTCTTAAAAAATTGCTTACAAAATTGCTCTTTTTTTCACCTTCGAGTTTTTATTTCACAAACTTATTTATATAAGGTATCCTGGGGTAATAACGCCACGTTAAGGTTCTACCAATTTTCACGTCTTAGTTTTAGATTGTATTTTTCAAGCAAATATAGGATTTGATACAGCAACTCATTGACTATCTATATAAAAAAAAAATTTAACAGATATGTATTCATAAAATGTAATGGCATGATTTCTTGACCAATGCTATTTGGCGTTATTACCACCTATATGGGTAATAACGCCATGCAAACAAAACTATAAAATAAGATGAAATAATGGCATGCAGATTGCCCAATTCTAAAAATGCAAACTCTACAAACTTAGAAATTGACAAATTGCATTCTAAGCTATTGAAAATGTTCAATTTTTTGTGAAAGTGTAAGAAAAATAAAGGTGTGGCGTGAGGGGGGTGGAGGCAAAAGAATATCAGATTCTAAGCTACTTTTTGCTTAAAAGGGACCATTTAAATAGAATTATTAGAAACATTGCACGGTTTTAACTGTGTTTTTTTTAATCAGTATGTAGGATGTAGTTCGGCCACTGTTGGGAATCAACCGGGGTATTAATACCAAGGACTGGCTTATTACGCCGCTATAGTTATTGCGCAGTACATTTTAAACTACAAATTATCTCGAGAAGATATCCAAGATCTTCTACAACATTTTGAAAGTACATGGAATGCACTACAAATTTATGTAATAAACAAAGTATTTCCGGATTAAAAAAAAACACTCTTCACATCACAAAACGTAAATCGCAGTTTTTAGATCAAGTTTTAATTTTTGTTGCTTGTAAAAGCAATAAGACCTACAAATAGAACAAATTAACTTTAAGCTGTTTTTTATGATTTATATGACTCAAAACCCTTCTGCGCAGAGCACATGGGTGTCATTTAACAGATTATTTCATAATTATGCATAATATTAGCACTTGGCGTTATTACCTTTACTGGCGTTATTACACCAGAACACCTTAGTTAAGATGGAAGTACACGATCCAAATTCACTTTATCACGCTTTCAATCAAATATTTATACTCCTGCAGACTAAACAACGATACGTAAATTTGTATACGCTTGTAGTTGAATCGAAGAATGGTAGACTCCAAGAAAAACCAAATCTATCTCGGAAAATTAGAGTGCCTTTATTATATTATAGAGTCAGCTATGCGCACAAATTATGTTTTACGTCACGTCATCATTAAAGCAACTAGAGGGTCATCATAACAGAGTTATTAGTCCCTTACAACTTGTATTCTGATACTTGTAAAACACGATATTAATTACGCCCGATGAATTTTGTTGAATTACGAAACATACAATAATGCTGGAACTCTTGGTAAACTTTCAGAAACGCAAAATAATAAAGCTTTATATAAATCCCCGCAAAATTAAAGTAATTCACACGGCGCGTTTCAAGCAGGAAAATGTAACAATTTGTCATAAGCTAATATAAATACGTGCTCGTAAGAGGACAAAGTCACATTTTTTTATTATCCCGGGTGTACACCGTATGATTTTTGCAATTGTAACCACTTATCTTTTAAAAGTAACCTTCAACTTATTTTATCGCAAAATTTGTAAGGATTGCCTCCTCCTAAATAAAATGACGGTTATAATTTGATTTTATTGGTGACAAAGTTAAAATCATTTGTACCCTAGATAAGCGCGTGTTTTCCCAGGTTAACTGTGATTAATCGCAAAATTTTTGTGCTGTATGAACTGAATGCCAGTAAAAAGGATGTTGCAAAGTTCACAAGCGCGATTTTTCCTACACTTTGCACTCACAAAGGACGCAGAAATTACAAACCAATTGCAGACTGCGTTCAGTCTGTTTTCAACACTGACAAGAACTTCTAGAAGATTAATTCTTAACTTATTTTAGGAATTCAAAAGACATGTTACGACTAAATAAGGCAAACATTTTGATTTGTAAGAAGTGGTCCTCAAGTAAGAACCGCACCCATGCGTATCCAAAGTTTTTACTCTTGATTTACAGCGTGTTCGAGAAAGATCTTTATTATTCTAATCACTAATAATAAAAATACTAACAGCTGAAAGGAAATAAAGTTTGCTGCGAAATAATAAAGAAATCAATGAGGTTTTTTACAGTAATTTATATGTAGTTATACGTAAGCTTTGTTAGCTTTTGTAATTTCGAAATTTGTACTTCAAGTGTTTTTTAATGTCTGAGGTATAGTTGTGAGAATGGATAATTATATCCTTTTGTTTAAAAGACTTGCTACTTTAAGGCAATTGATACCAGAAAAAACTTTCAGATTTCTTTATTATTTAACAGAAAAATGCATTCGATCTCACCTGTTAGTATTTTATATTAGTTTTTAAAACGATGAAGACCTTTCTTGGACACACTGTAAATGATTTATGTTCTAACAAGTATTTTATTAACGTTGTGAAATAGCTTTTATCTGTAATAGCATAACTTGGTCAGCATGTCCCTTAAAGGAGTTTTCTCCATAAAACACCATATAACCAACCAATAACATAACTAATCTTCACAAAAAAATGTATCATACGCTTGCTCGAACAAAAATTTTAAGCGCGGAAGGGTTAATTCTGAAATTAAAAATTTAGTTATGTTTTCTAAAAAACTAAAATATTTCGTGAAACTATCATCGCATAATCACTCCATCAGACTCATCTTCATTCTATAAAACAGAAAAGGTGAAAATTTTGATGCTACATTTAGAGTTTTTTCAACAATCTAGATATTTTTTTTAAATGTATCGTCTTTCCTATATTTTATCATAAATAAAAAAATGTGTGTGACACTCGCGGACTGCCGCGGTAAAGCTATTGCATAGCATTTTTTATCAACTTATGCAAAAATACCGCGTCAATGTCTGCCGAAGTCTGTCGAAGGATACCGCGCCGAAGTGTGCCGAACTGAAACGTCGTTAGCCGGAGTGTTAGGATTTTTTCTCGTTACGGAATTTCTAGATTCGGTCGCCGCGATAAAAGCTATGCAAAAGCTTAATAAATTACTAAACAAAATTTGGTCGCGCTACGAAAATTAGATCGCGAGTTACAATCATTTTAAATTTTTCGACCCTCACGGTGGGGGAGGGGTCTTCTGTCACCAAAAACTAACACTGTCTCATAATAAATTACCAAACAAAATTTGGCCGCGCTACGAAAAGTAGATCGCGAATTATAAGCATTTTAACTTTTTTGACCCTCACCGTGGAGGGGGGGGGGGGTCTTCTATCACCAAAAATTAACACTCTCTCATAATAAATTACCAAACAATATTTTGCCAAGCTACCAAAATTAGATCGCGAGTTATAAGCATTTTAAATTTTTCAACCCTCACCTTGGGGGGGGTCTCCTGTCACCAAAAATTAACACTGTCTCATAATAAATTACCAAACAAAATTTGGCCGCGCTACGAAAATTAGATCGCGGGTTATAAGCATTTTAAATTTTTGGACACTCACCGTGGGGGTCTCCTGTCACCAAAAGTTGACAATGTCTCATAATAAATTACCAAACAAAATTTGGCCACGCTACGAAAATTAGATCGCGAGTTATAAGCATTTTAAATTTTTCGACCCTCACCGTGGAGTCTCTCCTGTCACCAAAAATTAACAGTCTCATAATAAATTACCATACAAAATTTGGCCGCGCTACGAAAATTAGATCGTGAGTTATAAGCATTTTAAATTTTTCGACCCTCACCGTGGGGGGGGGGTCTCTTTTCACCAAAAATTAACACTATCTCATAATAAATTACCAAACAAAATTTGGCCGCGCTACGAAAATTAGATCGCGAGTTATAAGCATTTAAAATTTTTCAACCCTCACGGTGGGGGATCTCCTGACACCAAAAATTAACACTGTCTCATAATAAATTACCAAACAAAATTTGGCCGAGCTATGAAAATCAGATCATAAGAAACATGAGTTTGAGACTTGATATTCTAATATCTGAAAAATACCGCGTCAATGTCTGCCGAAGTCTACCGAAGGATACCGTGGCGAAGTTTGCCGAACTGAAACGGCGGCGTTAGCCAAAGTGTTAGGTTTTTTCGTTACGGAAGTGTTAGGTTTTCTCGTTACGGAATTTCTAGCTTCGGTCGCTGCGCTCAAAGCCCGCGATAAAAACTATGCAATAGCTTAAAAAAATATCTGAAATTAATACAAAACAAGTTGGAAATTGCACGTCAAATGTAGCAAATGAGGTGCGTTCGTACTATAACGAAAATTTAAAAATATTCAGATACTGGCGTAATAGTGTACAATACTTTGGGTATACTATTGTATCCGAAATCTTTTGTGTGTCCCCATAAGTACTATCTGTTTTCTATTATATAAGAAGTAACTTTTGAAACCTCAATAACATGTATCAGTTGCATAAAATGTGAAGCCGCTTAATATAATTAAAACACGCCCCAAACAATGTTTCCCCCTATACCATTGTAATGGAATACTTTTGTGAGGCCCTGTAAATTAATAAAAATATAGTCTTTGCACCATAGATAGTACAGAATATATATTTTGGTGTACACTTCATATATGCATATCAATTTTATTATGTTCCAAACAGTGTAACATCATTAAAATGGATTTGAAGCTATTTTATTCCATAGGCCGTAATGTAACGGACTACTGTTGACTGTCTCTGTAATTAAACTATACATACGATTTTCCTAAAATTTGAAATGACTCGAAAACATTCTGCAGCAATGATATATTTTAAATCTCAAATGTTTCGGTTGAGTAGTGTTTACTTTGTTATATGCTGACAGGCAAACGGACGGAAGGATCAGAAGATGACTATAGGTGCTACGTATTTATGTAATTACGAACGCACCTAAAAAGAAAATCAACTTCTCGCACTCTAAATAAAGACATATGTGCCGAATTAAAAAAATGCATTTCAATCACGAAGGAAAAATATGCAATAACATCTGCCCAGACTCTCAAGTTACGAAAAGCGCTAATTTAGCTTTAGAACTCTCTTAATACCTCAGCTATAAAATAGCTTAAGTTGAGCCGAAAGCCACTCATTTCACGATTTAAAACTCAGCTTCTCAAAAAGAGTTGAAAAACTCGAATGAATGATAAAAAATAGAAAACAAACAATTATAAATGCACAAATAAAGTATGAGAAGGTAGCAAACAGCTGTTTCGAATCGACTATCGAGATTCTTCATCAGTGCAAAACACAGCGAGCTAAAAAAAGCAAAACGGAGCAAAGAGACAGAGAGACGCAGGCTTTTATACACGCTACGGGAACGATCCCGCCTAAAAAAAAGCAACCAATGAGAAGAAAGCAGTCAGAACAACTGGGTGGACAAGTAGCGACATCTATCGGAGAACGAACAAAACAAAAACTAAAAAGCGAGGGGAAAAAAGTATTAAATTAAAGATTTCCAAATGCTTGGAAAATAAGGAGTACTTAATAAGTCATTGACTAAGGAGGGAGAATTTTTTATGATGTGGTAAGCTTCCCAAAAATCAAGATCAAGAATGGAAGGACACTTATGGATTATGGTGGCTGAAGAAAAGTTAAACTTATGTTGTGAAGACCAACAATGTTGAGCAATAGAAGAGCGTTTAAGCTCTTGATTTTTGACATACATTTTATGTTCCATTAAACGAAATCTGAGAGCACGTTTAGTCTGACCAATATAAGAAAGATCACATTGGCAAGAAATTTAGTAAATATCCCAGTTATCTAAGCGATCAATGGGGTGCTTAAGATTTGAAAAAGCAATTTTATTAACTGGAGAAAAAATAACATTGAAATCGAACCTTTTTAAAGTTTTAGCAGCTTGCTGACTGATTTTGGGGGGAAAAGGCAAAACAACCAAAGCAATTGAGTTCGAATAAAAGTTTTTTCTTTCACATTGGGTGGATTATGTCAATTTTCTATGAATTGAATCTATAATATTAGGGGACTAACCACGATCAACAGCAATAGCTTTTAGATAATTAAGTTCATCACTGACTAACTGAGGAGTGAATGAGTTGTTTTTAAGCAATTTAAATCAAGATGATATGTTTAAAAAAAAACAATTTAAATCAAATTGATTAAAACGTTTTAAAAAATCCCTGTCGGCTTGGCCTATCGTAGAGGAGGTAGATTTCGAAGAGTGCTCATTTCAACAACAAAAAATAAAATTTGATTACATATGAGCCCAGTTTAACAGCTATATTTGGCCGCTTTTGAAAATTTTTTAATTTCATTTTTCTATAAGAACTGGTTTTATCAGAATAATCTTAAGCCAAATTCGGCTCAAATGAACATTTTGACAACATATTTTAAAATATATTTTGACTTTATTTAAAAAATGCCCAATACGGCATATCATACAATTCCTAAATAACAAAAAACTGTCAATTGAATGCGTTTGAGAGCAAAATTGAATTTAAAAATGAGTTATAAAATAACCAATTTGTTATTTGAATGCATCCTCAATTCTTTAATCATGATCGCTTAGGGAAATTTTGTGCGAAGTGCCCACTTTGACAGCATTTTTAAAAATATATTCAGCCTTTATCATCTCCTAAATAAGAGAATCTGTCAATTGGATGCGTTTGAGAGCAAAATTGAATTTAAAAATGAGTTAGAAAAAATGCAATTTGTTTGTGAATACCTCAATTTTCAATCACGATCGCTTCGGGAAATTCTGTTAAAAATACTCATCTCGGCAGCCTTTTTTCAAATATAGTTTTCCTTTATCAAAAAACTGACCAATACGTCACATTATACAGTTCTTAAATAAGAGGACCTGTAAATTGGATGCGTTTGATTGCAAAAATGGATTTAAAAATGAGTCAGAAAAAACACAATTTGTTATTTGAATACTTTCTCAAATTTTCAATCACGATGACTTCGGGAAATTCTGTTCAAAATACCCTTTTTGGCAGCCGTTTTTGAAATTCATTCTGTCTTTATCATAAAACTGACCTATGCGTCACATTATACAGTTCCTAAATAAGAGGATCTACCATTTGGATGCTTTTAAAATCAAAAATGAATTTAAAAATGAGTCAGAATATAAAGCTGTTTGGATTTGAGTTTTTTTCTCCAACTCCTATTTTTGTTTAGTTTATTTTTGATATAAGAATTGGTCCTATAAAAAAACTTGTTAGTATAAAAGTAGTAGATATTATTGAGAAGACGTAAAATAAATTTAATTAGATTTGATAGCTTAAGATTTCGCAAAGTTTTTTTTTCCACCCCCCTCCCCCCCCGCTTTTTCTTTTCGTTTTTATTTTTTTTCACCGGTAAAAGTTGATCCTATCAAAAACTTGTAAGTACAAAAGTTTTAGATACTTTTAAGGCCATTTATAAAAAATTTAGTTGGATTTAATATCTCGAAAATTGAATTTTTTTCTCCCAAAAACCGTGTTTTTTTCGCCCATTGAGCCCATTTCTAAATTTATCAAAAATCTGTCATGCATAAATTTTTTGCCCATTTTTAAGAAGTGATATAAGCTTTAAACCGATTCGATGTCTACTTTAATTAAGAAGTTATGGCGTTTTTTCGGTTTTCACCCTATTTCCAGCCCTTGGACCGATTTTGCCCATTAACGAACTTAGCCGAGATTTTATACCCCTTGATTTTAAGTTTCAGTTTGGAAGCGATTGAAGCAGAACTATCGAAGTTATCGTGTTCATAAGAAAGTGATATATATATATATAAACTTTTTACTAATGATAGTTTTGGGGTCTAGAGGCCATGATCGGCGTAGATCTGCAAAAAATTTTCAGAAATTCCAACATAGGACCGACCGCAATAGGTAGTATTTCATACGAAATCTACCTAAAACAGCTCATTCACTATCCAATAAATTACAGCTCTTTCCTAAAAAATCAAATCCACTCTTTCGTTTTAGCATTGAAGCTTCACAAAAAAATTTACATTTTAAATTAAAAGAAGAATTTATAAAAGTAAATTTTATTAACTTCTCCAAGTTTTTTCGAAAATTTTCCCGATTAGCTTCTGTAGTGCATTAATCTTATCTCCCCGATCACTCTTATCAAGGAAACCGGTTTTTTGGATGCGATGCACATACGGATATTAGTGTTATCTAGGCGGCCAAAATTATTTTATTGCGTATATGTATTCTAAATGGTTCAATTGAAAGAAAAAATACATTTATTAAATTTATAAAGACGATTTATTAAAATAATTTCATTTTTAAACACTAATATTCATTTTCGTCACTCTCTGAAGAATCATCACTAACATTGGGATTCTCAGTTAAAAGAAGGGCAATTGTTTCTGGCAAAAAGGAGCTCATTTTTCTACCAATGATCTTTCCATGCTACTTATAAAAGGGTCTGATATTAAAAGTAGCCAATTCAAAGTATCTTTGTTGCAGATTGCCCTTGAGAATTTTCGCACGAAGTCTTGACGGTATAGCCTAAAATGCTTAATGCGCACTTCTTCGGCCTCTGCTGAAAGCTGCCCAGGCAATAATGCATTTTTAAGGATAGTTGAGCCATGAATTAATATTTTATGCACAGTTGGAGACATTGGATGCCACTGGTACAAATCTAGATATAAGCGAGCAGTGTCTAATGCATATTTCTCGTATTTTTCTGGACCAATTATATGTCCGCTTGAAATTGTCTGTAGTATGACTTTTAAGCGATATATAAAGTCATAACTAATGCCTGTTATGTCAGAAGCCAACTTCGGATCTTCAAAAAACCTCCTGTTTGTATTACCATCATTGGTGGTGCCAATATTTGCTTTTGGAATGTCTACCAATAAACCTGTTTCTTCGCGAAATCTTTTCTGGATTTCGAGGGGTTTTTTTACAGCTCTTTTTTTTTTCTCAGCTTCAGTCTTCCGCTCTCTATATTTCTTTAATGGCAACTTATAAGCTGAATGAAGAATGCTTTCAAAAAGTCTAATTCGAGCATGTAAAATTGAAAGATCAAACTCGATAGCTTCATAATTAATTTCTTTCTTAATATCAATTTTGTTAAAGTCCTTAGAAGTTGCACCGCATATGTAGCATTGACTTGTGGATTTTGTGCCAGTCGCAGCGCTACAGACCTTTCCATCTACCATTGTCATGATGAAAACATGACTGACTGAGAATCTGTTCCCATTTAAATTAACCACTGTGGCGTTTAGTGACATCGCGGAATTTTTTATAAAGTTAATTTCTTCCGCCGTAACATCAGTATTTTCTTTTACAAAACGAAATCTTATAGGACGGCAAAATGGAGGGGATGATGGTGTTGGGTTTTCCCATAATATCTTTTCGTTTTTACTGCCAGAAACTAATCGTAAAGGGATGAAACTACTTTGGAGTATGTTCGCATCAGTGTCGGCACCATTTACAAATTTCTGTTTAAATTGTGCTTGTTGTGAACCATCACAACCCCATTTTGAAATTAACTTTAAACTTTCTCGTTCTTGCTCTTTCACTGTTGTTAGAACCTCTTCCAGGAACATGGATAAACGCTTAACTGTATGGTCAACCAAAGATTGTAAATCGGTTTCGGTATAAGTACTTGTTACTCTGCATGACTCTGGGGGCGGATGGCATTCTTGTTTCGCTTTTTGCAGCAAGATATAACAGGGAAAGAATTTCTTGTTGGTATTCCTCACTATTTCATATTGTCGACGAGTTAAATCGGCTTCTGCGAACATGGACAATGTTTTTGCTGGCGTGAGTGAGTCTGTTTTTTCGCTCTCTGATTTAGAAAACGCCTTTTTATATATTGTTGCACGTTTCGGAATACCTATGATTTCTTCAAATATTTCAGAAGCATCTGGTTTTCCAGATTTCTGAAACTCAACCTGAGCTGAATGAATTATTACTTCCTTTTCTAGAGAAGATCGTACTTCTTCTGCTTTCTTCTCTTAGTTCTCTCACTTGATTCTATGAATAATTTAGATGGTCGTCCAAGCCTAGGTTGTGGTATGACAGGTATATCAAACGTTCCTTCTATCCAAGAGTGATTGTTTTTGACAAATATGTCTTCCGTCTTATGTGTTTTTTCCATCTCTTTTTTATTTGTGATTTTAATCGTGAAAAATTACGTTTTAATCTCTCAATTTGGTCGTCTGTGTAATCTTCATCCGATATCAGCTGATCTTTTAAGAAATTTAATTTATCTTCAAAATTCGATAGATCAAAACTCTGCATTCGATTAAACAAACATTAAGGGTCACAACTCTTACTCTCGAGGTATCTTGTGAACCTACAATAAAAATATTTTCTTTTAGAATGCTATATGTAATAGTCAATTTTTTTTTATATTTCGTAAAAAATGTTCAAAGTACCAGACAATACACATCCGCGCTTTTCCGGGGCAGTTTCTTTAATTTTTCATAACTCAAAGCTTTGAACGTCAAGAACAGATACAAACAACAAGTTGAAATATCGAATTTCGACTGAAGTTTTAACGAGATGCGTTGGCCGGGGAAAGGTTGAATGGTTGGTTATTGTTCACGAAACTGTCCTCTAACTCAAGTTATCATTCGTTTAACGGTTTTAGTACTTTAAAAATTTGGCTTTTGGCCATCTAGATTGGTCAAATACCCGTGCGATGGGGATTCAAGTAAATATGTTCATGTTCGGAAAACATGTTCAATTTAAAAACATATCGAATTAATTGCAGTAACATTAACATTAACCTTTTTCTGTTACAATTGTATGCACAGTATCAGTTATTCATCTGATTGACGTCGGAAATTGCACGTCAAGCGTAGTAGGTGAGGTGTGTTCGTTCTACAACGAAATTTTAAACATACTCAGATCTTTGTGTAAATAGTATTTCGAATACTGTAAGTATCCGAAATCTTTTGTGTGTCCCTGTAAATATGATCTGCTTTCTATTATATAGAATGTAACTTTTAGTAAACCTCAACAACGTATATCGATTTCATATAATGTGAAATAATTAATATAATTAAAACGCGCTTCAAGCAATGTTTTCCCCATACCATTATGTAATGGAATACTTTTATGTGGCCTTGTAAATTAATAAAAAATATTCTTTGCTCCATAGATTACGCAGAATTTATATTTTAGTATATACTTCATAGGTTCATATCAATTTTATTATGTTCGGAAGACTGTGACATCATTAAAGTGCACTTGAAACTATTTTTCCAATTGGCCATAATGTAACAGAATACTTTTGATTGTCCCTGTAATTAAACAATACATCCGATTTTTGTAAAATTTGAAATGACTCGGCAAAATTATGCAACAACTATATATTTTAAATTTTTGACAATTCGATTGGATAGTTTTTGCCCTGTTATATGCGGACAGACGGGGACAGATGAACATATAGACGGACAGTCGGACGGACGGACTGAACGACGGCTATAGGTGTCATGTATTTACATAATTATGAATGCACCTAAAGACGATTTTCCAGATAGAGAACTGTTTAATGCTTTGTAAAAGCAACTCGAAAACGTTTCTAAAATTTTCGGATAGTTAATAAAAATATTTTTTATAAATTTTTCTTTAAGTTTCAAAAATAAATTGTTTTCTGGGATTTCTGAAGATAAAGGAACATTTTTCGGACTATCAAGTGACGTGGAAACGGTTATCGAATATCTGCATTCATTCATGATCATAGTAACTCGCTGTTTAAAAAACATTTTTAAATGCTCTATTAAGCCTGCTGTTCGCTCATTTTCTTGATTCCCGTGCGTAATGTAAAGTATGTGCATTCTTATACTTAAAATATCTCCTCGGGAAATTAATATTTTTAATTTCCTCATGCGGTGTTCTCTTCTTAAAGGATGTCACCCTTTTTTTAGTTTAGTTTTCAAAATATCGCTAAAATTTATGCATAATTTTACATGAAAAGTAAAAATTTGGCTTTTAGTTCGTCCGTTTTTAACACAGAAAATATTAAAATTAAACGTAAATTTTAGAAATTTTTTAAAAACCAAGAAAAAAAAAGACTTTCTTTTAGAAGCGGACATCGAAAGAAGTTAATAATATTAATTTCTTGAGGAGGTATTTTTAATATAAAAATGCATCAAACGCCCGTATTCTTTACATTACGAAGAGGAATTAACAATTTGAGGGATAAAACATTTTTTTTAATTAAAATACTGAAATGATTGATTGGCATCAGAATTTCAAAACCAATTTATTTCAAAACAGATAAAAGTTTTTTCCTTCAAATACTTGATAAAATTAAAATATTCCTTTCAAAATTCTGGTGTCAGTGTGGCATTTCGGAATTAAAATTAAATGAGATGTATTTTATCCCACCGCCCTTGAAGGGGTTAAAGGAATTCACATCAGAAAATTAAACTACATCCAAAAAAGACCTTAAAATATATATTTTAACATCATATTTTAATCATATTTTTTAAGCAAATAAAATTGAATGTAAATTATTATTTCGTAAGTACCCATCTTTCACAAGCAATTCATGTTCGCTTGAATTAAATAAATACCCGCATGTAATAATGGCTCTTCGAATTCTAGTGCTTTCCATTTGTAAACAAAGAATCTCTTTACATGGTATTTATTGTTGTATAATAGCGATGAATCGATACGTGTTCAGTTGTTCTTTCGCATGAGCTTGAAGCAATCTATACTAAGTTATTGAAGGAACTTATATGGAAAAAATATCAACTCAAAGAAACTTTCTGGAGATGTTTTTTTTAAATGATGAAATATTTTTTTCAAGAAAAGTTTTTTTGTCAAGTACGCTAAATTAAGAATACTAAATTTAATGGATATTTAATGCTATGTTTGAAGAAGTACGATTTAAAATTTGCTATAGAAAAATGAATTTACTGAACATTTAAAAAAGTGCGCATTTAACTAAAACATATACCGTAAAATCCAGCGTATAATAACACGCACCGTTAATACCAAACTTAAATAAAAATTTACGGGTGTGCGTTATTTACCGAATATAAAAGTCACAGATTTAAAAATAAGGAAAAAATTAGCATAAAAAAATTATATTTCTAGATGTACCATAAACACTGTTTATTTCAAATAGATGACATCACTTTATGAACATAAAAATTTTCATTATCTGATAACATGAAAAGTTTGTCATATTCCACTTTTGTTATATCTGCAGGCACCTCTTTGAATTATGTTTCGACTTCATCACATTTACTCTTATCCATAAATAAGTAATGATCTTTTCTATTATCTAGATTGTTAGATGTATGACATCTTTTAAATGAATTTTAGACCTGGAAGTGGCAGCACAGACAATCAGATCATTGAGTTCTCGAATGAAAATCTACCTTTAGTTAAACCTTGATTCGCATATTAATACGCAATCGAGCCGCAAGTCATATCTTGATAGAAAATACCTAAAAATCCAATTTTGTTAGTTGACTCATAGGTTTACCATTATGTTTTCCTGCTCCCAATCCACCATGTTTCCAGACTTTTGGGTGAAGGAAAGCCGCGAATTCATCGCTAAATTCGGGTTTTTGGATGTTTTTCATCAAGATATGTCTTGGATGAAGACCAATTGCGTTTTATTATGCGGATCGAAATTTAACTAATGCCAGTTTTTCTTCCGTACATTCGATGAAGTGGTTGTTTATGCGGCCGCCTCCATGTCTATTTTAAATAGGTTGGTTTTAATATCATTCCGAGCTTTTATTATCCAGTGACATACAACTTAGAGACTGGCATGCCGTATTTAGCCTCTTTTTTTTAAATGTTTAGTCACCATTAAATATTCATATATTTATCGATTATTCCCGATATTATATCAGCTCAAAATGGGGTCATTTATGTATGCCTTTTAAAAAGTCTACAAACTTTATTTTTAAAAATTAAGTGCATAAAAATAAAATAAAATGTTAGATGTTATAATGGATTTACTTACATTTACAGTCTGAAGAATCCATTTCTTCATACAGTTTTATTTAAAATTAAAATTCTAGTACTATTTCATAAAACATATTCATAGTATAAAACAGTTAAAAGTTCAAAAAATGATTATTCCTCATATGAATCGAAAAAATAGTAGAAATCTTCTTAAAACATCTTTTTGTTGCTGGATATATAAGAGTTCGAATAAAATATATTACTTTAAACATTACACATAATAAGTGAAATAATAAGAATGCAATGCCAACTACTAATGCTAATAATAAAGCTTTAAAAATCAGAACTTCCTGATTACTAGGAGTCATCATTATCTGGAATCGTACACTAAGTCGAATATTACATTACTTGATCAAAAACATGAACGTTTGTGAAATATTTTTAAACCTAAACTTTGCAGACCTGGCAATTAAAGCAATTTAAAATCGAATAGTATTTTCAGTTTCTTTTTAAATAAATTACTTATCGATTTATAAGCAATTGTTTTCAGGCGATGATAGGTTTTTCTCTTTCTCGTGCTATTGCAATCGCAAATTCAGTTCAGAAACAACAACTTTGACAGAATTTCCTGAAAGATCTTCTACTTTTACCAAAAAATGAAAATACCATTTGGCAACGGCGCAGTTTCAGATCAATAACATTTGCCGCTTCCCTGCATTTCCGAACGAAATGGATTTCAGACGTGCGTCAGAAAGTAACTTCCTGATACTGATGAATTGACAATATGCTGAATGTTACCAAAATCAGTCTGCAAAAGTTAATGTTCAGATGCTTAAAACGCTCTTATCTTCTTATATTTTATAATGCCAAGTATCTTCCTAATTTTCAAATATTGAAGTTATTTTTGTAAGAGAATTATGTGTGAAGTCGAAAATTTCTTTCATAACTATATGCAATTTTTTTTCGATTTTTTTAATTCAGTATAGAAGTTCTTTTAAGCAAATCTATTCCCCGAATTTGACTGTTGCCAACTCGTAATATTATTAAGAAATTTTAGATTTTTTTTTTCATACATTTAAACGAATCATAATCCAACCTTTAATAGAATATATTTGTACATCTATGTAATTTAACGATAATATTACATAGAATGAGAAGTAATATATTAACCCTTTATCTACCGCATTATGAATTCATGAAAATTCTACATTCTAAAGCATTTTACGCAATATGTTTAAACTAAAATTAAGAATTCACATAATCGTACAATAAATATTTGAAGAATTTTAGAAAGGATTGAAGGATTTAGAAGGATTAATTAAATTTGAATTTATAGGGATTTTATGCAATTTTTATAACCCCACTCAAATCTTTTTTTAAATTATTTTCTTAGTATTTTGTTAAATTATAAAATGTGCAAATATGATGTTCTTACAATATAATTATAGAAATATCTCCGCATTGAAAAATCCCCACCCCCCCTCCCTCAGTGCCAAGAAAACTAAAAAGATACAAAAGCAAAAGAAATCATCCTTTTAAAAATATTTTTGTTTTGTCTTACCAATAATTCTTTGGGAACAAGTTAAAGTAATGTATCTGTAACTCATTCTAAACAGTATTATTACTAACTGATGTATCAAAATAATTTTATAATAAATTATTTTAATGGTACTTATAAGTACCGTTGGTAGATAAAGGGTTAATATCACATAGCAAACGAATTATATTTCCAAGAGTTATCAGACGGCGAACAGTCAAACGGAATTTATAAACCTTTTTTAACTATGTTGAAAAGTGCTAAAAACAGTTATTGACTGAATTTCAAAATATTTGTAATAAACAAAACATGGATATACAGAAATATGAACAAAATTAATTCAAATATTTCAGGAATTTATTTCCGAAGAAAAACAAGTAATAAATTTTCAAAGTTTTGAAATACCAATGATATGAAAGAAATCTGAAGAATAGAATACATTACATATTAATCAATGTGTCGTAAAAAATTTTCAGTGCAAAATAGTTTTCAGAAATTATAAATTAAGTACTTACCCAAGATAAAAGAAAGGATAAATAGCTTAAATGCATATTTTGTACTAGTCCATGTAAATTTCTAAGATTAAATATCTACAAAAAGAAATATTAATTACCGAAACATCCATGTTTTACGTTTTTGAGTTTCTTAGCATAATCATTAGTTGCTATTTTCTAAGCTAAACTGTAAACATTTTTCTCATTTGCAATAAAATGAATATGTTACATCGTTACAATGTCGCTTTTAAGAATTCTTTCAAATGTAACTAAAAATAATCTTTTATGTGTTTAATTTTCTTCATTTTAACAACTTTATCTATTTTTGAGATGTTATGTAACGTAAATAGAACCGAATTAGCATTTAATTAAATAGAAAAAAATTATAAATCACATGATATTATTAATAGCATCGTTAAATAAAAGAAGGGTTTTGTTACGATTTCAACATTGTGTAAAAGATAACACTTAATAAGTAAGTAATGTATGATTACTAAACAAAAATTCCGATCATTTGTTACTATTCTTAATAGCTTTGTTCATTGAGATCATATAATATGTATATACTTAGAAATATTCTACCGTCATGCGTCAGTAGGAATAACATATACACTATGACATTAAGATTTCTCACTTCAAAAATGTATTGACATCCGCATGAGGTTTAAATCTCCATTATAAAAATATATAATTTGACTTAAGATTTTCTTAAAATTTTGACTTAAGATTTGACTTAAGATTGATACAGGATTTTCTTTCTGTGCCGAGGGCTCGGTATCGAATCCGGAGCGTGCTGCATTTCTTTGCCTCATATTTTGTTTTATAAATATACTTGTAATTCTAAATTAATAATCTCAATTAAAATTTTAATAGTGTACCTTAATTATGATGTTAACATATTTAAATTTTATTTTAGTATTTACATTTGTAAGCCATTAATTTTTATCATTTAAAGAGATTTTAAAAAATGGATCTATTATTGATTATTAAAAATTTCGAAATCGTTACAAA
Organism: Maratus speculifer; assembly: GCA_964019185.1. Classification (NCBI taxonomy): domain Eukaryota; kingdom Metazoa; phylum Arthropoda; class Arachnida; order Araneae; family Salticidae; genus Maratus; species Maratus speculifer. Next base: position 192,288,263 of record OZ025289.1, on the reverse strand, counting down.
ATCTGTTGTGCACCCACTAATTATGATAAAATAAAACATATTCAAATAAAAAAAATAAAAACAGAAAGAAGATAAATATGAAAGCAAAATATTTCCAAGAGTAAACATACATAATACAAATTTTAAAATTATTAATATGCAAAAATAGATTGTATTTAAATTCTTAGGCTATTTTTTATATAATTATGTTTGTTACTTTAACAACAGTTTAATATTATCATCGTATTGACTTCCTAGTTAAGGCAATATGTAAATAATGTTTCTTTAAAATTTAGAATTTACAGAAATTTTTAACATCATTGCATCGATAAAGAATACGTGAAATACATTTTAAAAGTAATTTAAAAAAAACATTAACAGTTTTATGATGTTTTTTGCAACTATTTTGGTACAAATAAAAAAATAAATAGGTTAAAATTATGATTGATTCACAATATAATAATTATTATTAAATTAGATATTATTAAATTATAATTGCAAATATTATTTATAAAACAAAAAATGAGAAAAAAAGTAGCGTATTCCGATATCGAACCCGAGTCCGCGGGACAAACAGCAAACGCCAATTGAACTACGATAAACATAGCCATTTTGTTACAAAGAATCTTTATAAATTGTGTTACAATATATGAGCCCCTCTCCCTGTTTCTGAAGAACTAAGGAGCTTAGTATAAAATCAGTTGAACCTGAGATTAAAGGGTCTCTTCCGTACAAGGTACTTTAAAATAATCAAAATCTATTAATGACCAAGATTGGCTCCTTCCTTATTAGATTAGATAGCCATAGTTTTTTTTTTTTTTTTTTTTTTTTTTTTTTTTTTTTTTTTTTACTTTATTGATTTATTGATTTTTGTGAATATTTTTAGAGCTGAATCTGAAAACTGCATTTCTACATTTCATGTCAGTGTTTTTCGCATATCGTGAATTTGAAAGTTAAAAGATATAAAAAATAGTATACTATAAGGCAGAAGAGAGGTGTTTTTAAACTTTTGATAATTGATTAGCACTGAATCTTCAAATGACATTTACTTCTTACTGTCGTATTAGACATTTTCACAAATCTTAAATTTCGAAGCTAAAAAAATAGTGAAAATCTAAATCTTTAAAAAGGATGTAATTTTATTTTATTCAATTTAATTTTATTTAATTCAATATTTGAATTTTTGGATTGTGACTGGGATTTTTACAGCTAATCAGCTCAGGGGTCGAATGTGCTGAAGGAAGGTCAATTTTAACTGTCAAATTTGCAATTTGCAAAAGCTGCTAAAGTTATGGATAAAAATGGAGGTGATTTAAGTAATCAGCGGTAAAAAACACATAAAAATAAATTATCAAAACTTAAAAATACGACAATCACATCTATTTCATAGTATCAGATTTTCACTATTCTTTTTTTTTTTTAACATCGAAATTTACGACATCGAAAAGTCCTTACGTAATACAAAAAATGAAAGTCATTTTCGAATTCAGCTCAACAAAATACATAAGAATCAATTATCAAAACCTAGAAAACATTGCACAACCGAAATTTTGCAGACTAGTGTATTCTAATATTACTTTAAAATATGTGCACCATTTTCTAAAGAATCGAGGCTATTTCTTTTCAAAAAATGTTATTTTCCCCCTTTTATATGCTTAAAATAAGCTATATATTTTGTATTAATGTATCAGAATAATTATAGATTTCAAACTTAGTATATTGCAGTATTAATGTTATCCTCACCAATTTTTTTTATATAGATTTGAAGATTTTGTATATTTCTACTATGTTTATAAACTTTGTCTATGTCCAAAATAGCCCCTTCATTCACACTGGAAATAAAAAAAAGTGCCATAAATTGAATTACATGCCAAATCGTTATTAGGTAGTTTAGGATAAATAAGGCTTTTTTTCATTTTTGACATAACCCTTTGCAATTTTTGATTCTATTCTTATTTATTAGTTCTACATAGAATTTGACAAAATTCTCAATTATATCCCATGTTTATCATAAATAAGGACGAAAAAAGTTAACTTATATTATAATACTAATTTTAGACCGGTTTCAGGAGATTGTTTCCTGAAAGCTCGTTTAAATGCATTTAAACTTTTCAACAATTTTCTTTATTTTTTAAAATTGGGTTCAAATAATGCACTCACTGCATTTCAATGTTTATCTAAAAGTGTATTATGAAAACCAAATTACGCTACATAATTAATTAAATTTTTCTTAAGTTTATTAAAATTTGAACTTAAAAAAAAAATCTCTACTTTTTTAATTGATAATGTTTTGATAAGACCTTTGTTGTAGGAAACGCTTTGCACGCGAGTAAAACTCTCACTTGGGTGAATATCTATACCTATATTATAAAGAAGTAGAGTTTGTTTATTTGAAGAGGGAAATCTCCGGAATCACAGAACCGATTTCAAAAGTAATGCTACCAAAATGATGGTGTTTGCCCCTAATCAAACATAGGCCATATCTTATGTCAATGTCTCGAATCTAAATTAGGCGCAGGAACAAAAAACATTCTAAAAGTGCTATTTTTTTTTACTTTACTGAAGGGCCTAGAAATATGAAATTTGGCATATTAATTAATCATACGATATAAATGGTCACTAAGAACATTTGCTAAAAAAATACGAAATTCAAAACCGGGGAAAATGCGCGAAAAACGTTCTGAATTTCACTAAATAGCGATTTTTAAACAATCTCGGGAAGTAATGAACCAAATAAAAATACAATAATGTCAAAATGGTGGTGACAATCCTTGCTCAAACATAGATTATATCTTATGTCACTGTCACTACCTCAAACAGGATACAGGGGCGAAAAGCGCGCTCTAAAAATGCAATTTTTGTATTACTGGAGGAGAGGCTTAGAAGCATGAAATTTAGCATGGTAGTTACTTATGAAATATAAAAGATCTCTAAAAAGATTTCCTGAAAAATTCGAAATTTAAAAGGAGTAAAAACGCACGAAAAGTATCCTAAAAACGTTCTAAATGGCTATTTGTAAGCAATATGACCAAGTTGGAGTAATTTTTGGTAAATAATTTTAATCGCCAGATTTGGAAATTATCGCCAAGCACGAGATATATGGCTTGGCACAACATGTGTGTACTTGTCGACATGTGACGACAGTCTCTTCGATGCTAACTCCTTGTAGTTTTTCGGTATCTCCGCAGATTTTCATTGTTTCTTTTCTAAATCATTAGGGCCACTTTCAAACTGTTACTTTTACCTGTACTTTTATAATAAAGATGTAAAGATTGTTCATTTGTAAGGGTTAATCTCTAAAACTATCGAGCCAATTTCGAAAATAATCGTCCCAAAATGATGAGTTTCGCTCTGATTCAAACATAGGCTATATCTTCCATCGATGACACTAATTCGAAGAGAGTTCAAGAACAAAAAAACTTTCTAAAAATGCGATTTTTGTGTTACTGAGGAGCCTAGAAACACGAAATTTGGCATGTTAATTACTTACAAGAAATAAATGGTCTCTAAGAATATTTGCTAAAAAATACAAAATTTAAAAGCGGTGAAAATGTGCGAAAAACATTCTAAAATCGTTCTAAATGGCGTTTTTTAAACAATCTCGGGAAGTAACAAACCGATTAAAGGATAATTATGTCAAAATGCTGGTAAAAGACCTTTCTCCAACATAAGCTATATCTTATGTCGATGTCACTACCTGAAACGAGATGCAGAAGCAAAAAATGCTCTAAAAATGCAATTTTTGTGTTGCTGAAGAGCCTAGTAACGTGAAATTTAGCATAATAATATAAGGTATAAATTATCTATCTCAATTATATAAACAAATTATATAAAATTATCTCAATTATATAAACATTTCTTTTAAAATACAAAATTTAAAAGTGGTGAAAATCAGCGAAAAAGTGTTCTACACTGTTAAAAATTTTCAGTATTTGCGCATCATCACTCCACCGCTTTAATAAAAAGCGGTGGACTATGACTATATAATGAAGCATTTCCATTGGTCAGAATAAAGATAGTCTATAAAAGAAGTAAAGTGACGATGCAGCAAATGCTGTAAATTTTTAACATTGTAAAAACGTTCTAAATGGCGATTTGTAAGCAATCTAAGCGCGTTTCAAACGAATTTTAAAAGTTTGTCGGTGGTGATAGAAACTGCTAAAACATAACAAACGTAAGCTACATTTTATGTGGGTAACACTATCAATAGAGGTTTACAGGGACCAAAAATATTCAAAATAGTATTTTTATTGTATTTTAAATATGGCATGGTAGTTATTTATAAAGTACAAATGTCTTCCAAGAACAGTCGGAAATAAATTTGTAATTTAAAAGTTGTGAAGCGAAGAACTAGAGTGAAAAGCGTTCTAAAATATTCTTAAATTACATTTTTATGCAATATCAAGAAGTAATAAACCGATTACAAATCGGTAATGGCTTCGAATCAGTGCTGACACTCTCTGATCATATATAATCTATGTCCTATGCCGGTGCCACTACCGCCTGAGGTAACAAAAACAAAAAATGATCTAAAATGTCTTTAAAAACTTTTAAAATTATGGAATATTAGGAAATATCAAACCGATTTCAAAATTAAGATTTGTAAATTAATGGTGACAGTCCCTTTTTTAACACAGGCATTTTATGGTATTACCACTGCCCCTCGATAGATGGTAGACCTGTAAAAAAGAAACTTGGATTTGGACATAATGATTAATTAAAATGTAAATGCATAAGAAGATTGTTTCTAAAAAAATAAATATTTCAAGTAAATACTGAAAGAAATGTATAAATTGAGCATAAAAGTTTCAAAATATTTTCTAAATTATCGTTTATTTAAAATTATCTTTAGTTCTTATTATTATTTTAAGTCTCATTTCGGAATAATGCATGTAATAATGAAATTTATTCAAACTGGGGCTTAAGTGGAAGTTTTGGAAATATTCTTGACGTACTTCAACTAATACGCGAGCAAAGCCGTGGCTTGTGTTAGCTTATACTAAAACCCAAATAGTTTAAAATGCTAAACATAGCAAAAACATGTCGTATATTTTTCTTAGAAAAAGAGGGGTATTTTTTCTTTAAAGTCAAAATGCTATGCATGTATTATTAATGGCAAAATAATAGCATTTGCATGTTACTACTTTTGAGTTTCATACTAATATTTAGAAAACAGTTGTGAAATATAATAAACTCAGACAATTTATTTGCCTTACGAAATAATACAACAAAACTGACAATTTGACTGAAAACATATTTCTTTATGAATTATGAGTCTCTTTTATATTAAATTGATATCTTTGAAATATTATATATTATGGGCATCGAATAATGAATAATGACTAGGATTTTTAAAACAAGAAATATTCCAACAAGCATGGAATATACATATACAAATATAAATGCTGGATGTGTACTTCTAAAAATGACTGATGAACATTCTCTCTAACACTTTACTAAACATGTTTTATACGCTTTTTTAGAAAAAGATCAATCATATTTCTCCACTAAAAAAAATAAGAATTTCCCAATTGCTTGAACATGTGCTATTAAATCATCTAGAATTCTTCTTTGAATTTTTTCCTGTAAGTTTTAAACTATTTGGAAAAATTGATGAAAGTAACAAATGTCCCATTAATATTTTATGACATCAATGACCGAAAGTAACATAAAAAATGTATTTGTCTTTCGTTCAGAATTTTTCCCACACTTAAAAAGAAATAAACACACTTAATACATTGGCAGTAAAAAATAGTAAGATAAATTAATAAGATTTGATTTACATATTTCTTTATATATGTGTGTATATAAAATATACGTATGCGTGTGTGTGCAATCATTTAAAGCATTAACCTATTTTAAATTTATTGTAAAAAATTTTACTTTATTAAATTTCTTTTTTTTTTTAAGTAAATATTATTTTTTGTTCATTTTGCAAAATTCCTTTGGCTTTGTGTCCATGATATGTATTTTTATTTATTTATTTTTTTTAAGTCACAACTGATTCGATTTGAGAATAGTCTTTTTTTTATCAAAAGCTTTTATTGGTTTATTCGAACGTTTTCCTGAGTTTAAAGAGAACCGAATTACAGTAATGGCCAATCTAAGGGGGGAGCAATGGGACGATCACCCCCCTTCTTTAGGCTCATGATTGTTTACAACCCAATATGAAAGGTATTCATGAAAAAGGATTTGCATTGATGTTCGAGGCCAGCGCGTCCCAAAGTGGGCCGTGCCATGAGAATTTCGCAAAATGGCTGGTCTAGGGGGGGGGCGATCACTTTCTGCTCTTTGGGCTATTAAAGAATTTGGTAAACGACATTACCCATCCTCACAGGAAATGATTTGAGGTGAAGCTGGAGCTCGACACAGCCCGCACTGAGCCGCGCTAGATTAAATCCACGAAACTCCGGTTAATTCAGATCTTCTCTTTTAAAATTGGTCCGTTATCTGGTCTCACATTTTTTTGCAGATTCGAGTCGGTCGAGAATTATTATTCTTCCTTTCTGAGCCTTGCTTGGACTTCATTCTTTCTAAAGGTCCGCATTGGCCATAATTTTCAAGCTCGATTTACAATAGAACCTAAATTTTCAATCCATGTCTGATACAGTTCACATGATAAGCATTATTGGCCCCACTGTGACCTGTGGACTCATCTAAATTCATTTCCTCGAGCCCGGGTTGAGTGTGCAACTTATTTAATTGTTACTCAAAAAAATATATTTATTTTGTACATTTGTTTAGTGAAATCTTTAGAAACTTAATTTAGTTTGATAAGTTATGGAGATGCATTTTTAAAGTCTACTTTATTTTCTTTATCAGATATCAGATTTAGCTATCAGAAAAAAAAATGACGAAAATGTCAATTTTCTAATTTTTCGCTTAAATTATACTTTATTATGCCTGGTACTTTCAGATGAAGTTTCGTAACGATCCGGGTATTCTCAATACAGTTTAAAGCGATTTTATTAAACTGTTGTCAGTTTAAATATCACAATCAACTTAACTTAAAACTGGTTTTTTTCAGTATATATTTGTTCGACGAATAGGCATGATCAAAGTGATAAAATTTTTATGTATATTCTTCAATTGTCATAATTTATTTTTCTTATGATATGTTTTACAAAAATAAGTATCGGATTTACTATAAAATAAAAAGTTTTTTTTTCTTTTTTTTTAACGCACAAAAATGTAAAATAAATTCCTTTTTTCCTGTATTTTTACACATATTTGTACATTATATTAGTTTTCTTCCAAACTAATTAATTTATGATAAATATGATACATAAAATTATACAGCACATTTCTACGGTTAATTTTAAAAATAAATTAGCTCAAAATACGTAAATTGTATGAGAAGATACGTTTTAAAATGTACTTAATTTTTTTTATTAAGAAATTTAATTTTTTCTAATTTTTTCAGGAAATTGAACATTTTTATGATAGAACTATTTTTCTTCATTGAGTCCTTTATTATTATGCGAAAAATGCACTTTAAAATGTTTAAATTGAAAAAAAACTTCAAAGGGTATCAAGTACCTATAAAATTATAATTTTCTTTTATCATCTGTTTCTTTCATTCTAAGCTGATTTTCTTAATGGATTGTCATAGAAATTCCAACCTGGGTAAACTTCACTCAAAATTTCGCAACCAGTTTAATAAATATTTTATAATTATTGTTATTATTATTATTAATAATTATTATTATCACATAGCTACTGAATATACCATTTATCCTTAAATGGACTGACAGATTTTAAAATTAAATAACATTGCAAGTGATATCAGCTATTTTTTTAATGTAATTTAACAAATTACAACGACTACTTGGTAAATAATATTTTAAAGATTAAAATTTTAGACTTATAAATTATTTCTATATTTAAAAAACATAATAACATATTTTTTAGGATGATCAAAACGTAGCTTACTTAAAAACAGAGTTATATTAATGTATGCTTGGACATTTTAGAGTCACGTTAATAATCCTGGACCAATCATAAGCAAATATTAAGTGAAATTTCATTTTAACAATTTTCGGTACTATAAATTTTTAAACTTCTAAACAATGCATCTTTTCAATTTTTATACCGTCGTATAAAGAGAAATATTTCCTTTTAAATGCAACTTCTTTGAAACCTGTATCTCAATTTATTTTTTAGTTATTAATTTTTAGTAGTTTTTTTTCAGTAGTTTTTTTTTTTTTTTTTTTTTTTTTTTTTTTTGTGACAACAAAAGTTTTCTATTTTTAGACATTAAGCATGAACCAATCAGAAAACGAATAAAATGCAATACGTTGCGGTATTCAACCAATGAAAAAATTCAAATATAATTCAGATTTCCCAATTCTCTACCCAGGACAACAACTATTTTCCAAATAGTTAATAATACTTTAATAGTTAATAATACTATAATACTCGCGGAAGTGTTATATAAAACATCATTGAGTCTTGTCTGGACTGTTGCTGAAAGAATTTTAATTTAAATCTTTCAAATGTTCTTTTGATACGATTTTTAATTTCACGAGAATTCATTCCTATGTATTCGAGATTAATATTTTCTATTTTAAGTACAATTAGATGTACTCTAGAAATTTATTTTTCGGAATCGGGTCTATTTTGGCACTAATTAGATCTTTCAATTTTACTGGAGGCGCATGTCTGAGTTTTTCGAAAAGTCCTGGTATGTACTTAATTTTGCAATATCTCATATTACTCGGTGGAGGTTTTTGTGCTTTCATGCGGTTTTTCTATAAGTTGATGAGCTTATCAATAATGCATATTAGAAAACCGTTCTGAACTACGATGTTTCTAATGGTATGTAATTCATTTTCAAGATAATTAACAGAGCAAACACTAAATACTCGTCTTATATAGAAGTTGAACGGAGCAAGTTTGTAATTGAAAGGTGGTAGACTATTAAAAGGAATAGTGCTGTTGGATCTATTTACTTTCTTGTAAACTGTACGCTCAAGTGTTAAGCTTGATAAATTTTTGATTAGTACTGCGTGAAGAAATGATAGCTCGTTATTCTGTTCTATTTCGATGATAAATTGTATGTTAGGATCCGTATTATTTATTCTGTTAAGAAATGCATACAATTCAGATAAACTATGATCTCATACAAGAAAAATGTCGTCCCCATAATGTTACCATACTGATGGAATTCAAACACTGTCTGTTAAAAATCTTTCTTCCAATGGACGAATTTCAAATCAGCTAAAATACTTGATATGGAGAGGCCATTGGTGATCCTTTAATCTGCTTATAAAACAATAGACCTGTCAAAACTCAACCAGAAGCAAAATATTCAAGTTAATTTTGAATATGCAAAAATTATATGGTCCCTTAAAGAATTACTGTGAATTACCGAGAATCAATAGAAATTATTACAAAAGAAAATATTGTTTGTAATGACGTTTTATTCTACACCATACCAAGAACTTTGGATCAGTTTACTTAAAGAAACATAATATAAATAATATTCCACTTTCTTCAATATATATTTTTTTATTTCCTAATGTCTTCCGGATCTAAAAATCGACTTTCACTTTCACTGCTTTTGGACACAAATTACGTGACATTTGAAAATTAAGATGTTAATATTTGTATTTTTATATTCTCTGTCAACGGCTGTGTTTACAGTTCAAAGTACTAAGGATTAAAGTATTTTAACACCCTTTTAAATAATTTTTGTAATCATTTTTTAAGTAATTTACACATAGTGTAATTTTAAGTAACAGTTCACTTCAATGAAAATCTGTAACATTCACTTTTAAAGTGATGAAAAATAATTTTTTCCACATATTACTATTTTATAATATAAGTTTGATTGGCATTCCATTGAACATTTTCCCCCATTCAGCAGAAGTTAATTTTAATATAAAACGTAAAATACGTTCTTTTAATGAAAGTACTTACTTTTTCGAAATTTCGATTTTTTCGCATAAGATCTCGAACGAAACAAAAATCGACCACTTTCATCTAAGAAAATTTTAAATATCAATGCATCGAAATTAAAAGACTTAATGACCTTCAACTAAGATCTTTAAATATCTATAAACTTCTAAAGAAACGATTTCATCAATCCATCAAGCCCTGAAACGATTTTTGAGGATTCTTAAATCTTTAAGTTAAACTATAATGAATTTCTTAGTTTTTTCTTTCCTACGGCAATATCGCTGTAATTAAGTTCATTTAGAACTTAATTTAATGTTAAAATATATTTATTAAATCTTGCTTAAAATTCGTTTATATAGAAATATAAATATTTAAAAATAATAATTATTATTTGAAATAGTTTTTATAATTAATTTAAAATTTCAATGTATAAATCTACAAAAGTTACAGTTAGTTAAAACAGAACACGCAATACTTTTGTAGGAATTTTTCAAAATTCTTATAATCTTGATACTGTGCTATAAACGAATTTTCTTAAAAGAAAAAAAAAGACAAGATTACATAAAAATACCTTTATGAGACATACTGCCACTACTAACACTACTACTACTACTAATAATAATAATAATTATTTTTATTATTATTAGTGTTATACATTCTAAACTTTTTCCAATAAAAAATTATCAAATGCCTTTATTATTTCAAGAAATTTATATCCACCTTTTTACTTTTTTCAACAGTATTTTAAAAAGAATTCTTCTTTCTATGTGTGTATTTCTATTTGTTAATGCTACATAGGCCAACAGATTCAGCAAATCATAACACGAAAGCAGTTTCTTGATTAAGTGTAATCTTAGTTTTTAAAAATATTTAATTCTGTCTTAAAAAATCTCTTCAGCATTGATAGTTCTATAACATATTCCCACAAGATCAATTTAAACAAATCTCTGTCGGCTTGGCCTATAGGCGGAGGTAGATTTCGTTAAGTGCTCATTTCAACAACAAAAATTAAAATGTAATTAGAGATAAATCCAGTTTAACAATTTTATTTCGCCACTTTTGAAGAAATTTTAATTTTATTTTTCTGTAAGAGCCGGTTTTATCAGAATCATCTTAAGCTAAATTTGCCTCTAATGCCCACTTTGACAGCATTTTTTTTTAATATATTCTGACTTTATGAAAACATTGACCAATATGGTAAATTACATTGTTCCTAAATAAGAAATACTGCGAACTGAATGCATTTGAGAGTAAAAATGGTTTTAAAAATAAGTCATAAAATAAGCAATTTGTTAATTTAATACATCCTCAAATCTTCAATCACGATAGTTTCGGGAAATTTTATTCAAAATGGCTATTTTGAGAGCATTTTTAAAAATATATTCTGCCTCTATCAAAAAACTGACCTATACGGCACATTATACAGTTTCTAAATAAGAGAACCTGTCAATTGGATGTGTTTAAGAGCGAAACTTGTTTTAAAAATGAGACATAAAATAAGCAATTTGTTATTTGAGTACTTCCTGAATTTTTCAATCACAATCGCTGAGGGAAATTCAGTTCAAAGTGCCTTTTTGACAGCTTTTTTTTAAAAAAAATATATTCTGCCTTTATCTAAAAACTGACAAATACGGCAGTTTTTTTTAAAAATACATTCTGTCTTTATCGAAAAATGGACCAATACGTCACATTATATAGTTCCTATATAAGAAAACCTCCCATTTGATTGCGTTTAAAACCAAAAACGAATTTAAAAATGAGTCATGATATAAGCAGTTTGAATTTGCATTTCCTCCTGCTTTTCTTTAATTTATATTTGCTATAAGAATTGGTAATATAAAAAACTTGTCAGTATAAAGGTTGTAGATATTATTGAGTAGATGTAAAATAAATTTAAAGATGTAAAATAACTTAAGAATTGACGAAGTTATGGATTTTTTTCCTTTTTCTACCCCCTTTTTTCTTTTGGTTTTTATTTTTATTTCATCGGTAAAAGTTGGTCCTATGAAAAACTTGTAAATACAAAAGTTTTAGATAATGTTTAGAACATTTATAAAATATTTAATTGCATTTGATAATTTGAGAATAAACGAAGTTATTTTTTTCTCTTAAAAACCTTGTTTTTTGCGCCTCTTCAGCCCATTTTTAATTTTATAACACATCTGTCATGTATAAACTTTAGGCCTATTTCTTAGAGCTAGAATAAGTTTTAAACCGATTCGATATATATTTTATTTAAGAAATTATGGAGTTTAATCTGTTTTCACAAAATCCCTCCCTATTTCCATCCCCTTGGACCGATTTTGCCCATTAACGATCAGGGTCGAGATTTTATGCCCCTTGATTTCATGTATCAAGTTATTGTGTCCATGAAAAAGTAGGATAGACCGATAGATAGATAAATATTAACTTTTTTCTGATGGTAGTTTTAGGGTCCAGAGGTTATGATCGGCGTAGATCTGCAAAAAATTTCCAGAAATTCCAACATAGGAGCGACTGCAACCGGTAGCATTTCATACAAAATCTACCTAAAAGTGGCTGTACAAGGTTTTCATTTTCGATCTGTTAGCAGAAAAGGTACAATGATGAAAAGCAGAAAGAAAGACACGTGATAAGGTGGTCTGATGTAATAACGCCAGGCGGGGTAATAACGCCAAGTGCTAATATTATGCATAATTATGAAATAATCTGGTAAATGACACCCATGTACTCTGCGCAGAAGGGTTTTGAGACATATAAATCGCATAAAACAGCTTCAAGTTAATTTGTTTCGTTTTTAGGTCTTATTGTTTTTACAAGCAACTAAAATTAACGCTTGATCTAAAATTTGCGAGATACGTTTTGTGATGTGAAGACTATTTTTTTTATCCGGAAATACTTTTTTAATTACATAAATTTGTAGTACATTTCATGGACTTTCAAAATGTTGTTGAAGATTTTGGATATCTTCTCGAGATAATTTGTAATTTAAAATGTACAGCGCAATAACTATTACGGGGTAATAACGCCAATATTTGGCATTAATATCCCGGTTGATTACCTACAATGGCCGACCTACATCCTAAATACTGATTCAAATAAACACAGTAAAACTGTGCAATGTTTCTAATGATTCTATTTAAGCTGTCCTTTTTAAGCAAAAAGTAGCTCACGGGCTGATATTCTTTTGCCTCATCCTTTTCCCCACATCACACCTTTATTTTTCTTACACTTCCACAAAAAACATTTGACATTTTCAATAGCTTAGAATGTAATTTGACAATTTCTAAGTTTGTAGAGTTTGTATTTTTAGAATTGGGCAATCTACATGCAATTATTCCATCTTATTTCATAGTTTTGTTTGCATGGTGTTATTACCCATATAGGTGGGTAATAACGCCAAATAGCATTGGTCAAGAAATCACGCCATTACATTTTATGAATACATATCTGTTAAATTATTTTTTTATATAGATAGTCAATGAGTTGCTGTATCAAATCATATATTTGTTTGAAAAATACAATCTAAAACTGAGCAGTGGAAAATTGGTATAACCTTAATGTGGCGTTATTACCCCAGGGTACCTTACTAGAAATTACTATATTTAAAAATTTGTTTTTCCTAAATTAAAATAAAACTATTAATAAAACATTTAATTTAGTATTTTATCCGCTTTTATTAAAAACTATTAAAAAAATTCTAGAAGCACAAATTTGAAATATGTCTTTATAAGTTTTAATTTAACAAATAAAATGTCTACATTTTTTTATATTATACAAGTTTATCTCTTTTTCAGGATTTCCTTTTCTTTTCCGTAAAAAAATTATTTTGTCTGATTATCTTTTAGCTGTCATATTTTTTCAGTTACACTAAAAACTCGTACGCCTTAAACAAATGTAATTTTTTTTATCGTTCATCTCATAAAATTTGGATACATATATTTTTTTATTTTTCATAGAAAGTTTCATTTTTGTTCGTAATACGCAAAGACTTAATATCATTGTGTCAAAATAACATCATTTTTTCCCGATCAGTATCGAAAAACAATAAAGTTGTTCTGTAGAACGAATACCTACTGTAGAAATACAACAGTCACATTAAAGTCGATAGTTCATAGAGTTGAACGTAAAACTAAATTCTAAACCTAATTTCTAACCTAAATTCTAAACCTAATTTCTAACCTAAATTCTAAACCTAATTTCTAACCTAAATTCTAAACCTAAATTCTAATTTCTTTAACCGAGCTAGCTCGGTCTTTTCCGATTTTTTTTAGATTTATCTAAAATATTTTATTAATAGTATATTTTAACTAATACTTTTATTATTAATTTTTAATACTATATTATAGTTGTTTATTTTATTAAGTATATTTGTATTATTTACTTAAGTATATTTTAGTAATGAGTGTAATTTTTATCACATCTTTTTAGACTAATTAGTCAGACGATTACATCAGGGAATGTTGATTTTGAAGTACAAGAAGATTTTGTAACTGAAGACTTTGGAGGGTTTAATAATATGTCAAGCGATGAAAATGAAATATTGGAAAGCAGCGAAGATGAGGCCTCATAAGAATCAACAACTTTAAAATTCATTTAAAACAATTTTTCCCTATAGGTCGTTATGAGGAATTTGTTTCAGGGGGAAATTGATTTTTTATGCATATTTTTCTGATCATTCCACATCCACAGTTTTCAAAAATATTCTAAAAAACGGAAAAAAATATCAATAATTAAATAATTATTCATAATTGCTGAAATCCCGTGGCACCAAAATCAGGGCGTGACTTACTATATCGTCACAGTTCACGACATGCCAATGTTTACATTTAGTTAGCAAGTGGTGATCGTATTCTCATGATATCCAGTTTTCTTTCTACTTGGATTTTCATCATTTGTTTGGCAATTTTAAATATGACGTATTTTTTTCCTTTAACGAAGACATTTCAATGAATTCATTATTTTAATATTTTCTTTCTCTTTTAATATTCACATGTAAATATGGTTTTATGGCATAATTTTTAATATTTCACGCTTTTAACTTGTAGTTATTTAATTCTCATTTGAAAGTGTTTTTCAGTTTGTGATAGTATCGTGTCAATACTTTTTTTAATCTGAAAGAAATATTATTTTATGATCATTTGGCAACAATTTAAAATAATAACCTTCTCTAAAATATGCAAAAAAGATCTCTCAAAAGGCTGAAAATTTCAATTTAAAATGGAAATAACTCCTCAATAATAGAGTCAAAATAAAATAATAAATGGAACACCGGAAATTTCTAATGTATAAAATGATGTAAAAGTGTTTAAATTCCTGTGTGCTTTTGCTCGTATAAAAAGTTTTTAACAAAACGATTTTGATCAAATTTAACAGTAAAAACCTTTTTAAATAGTTGTTCGGTTTAAAAACCGTGTGCATCAATGTATTTGTCAAACATTTTTCTAGAATACCACTAATTTTCTTATTTTTGTGTGCAGTAGTTTTCTTAATATTAGTGAGTAGTTTTCTTAATATTAGTGAAGAAATACCCCAGGTCGCAAAAAATCATTGTTAGCGGAGTGGCTGCGTTGGTTACTTTTTTCTAGAATAGAAAGATACTTATATGAAGGATACCTATATGAATGTATGCGCTCGAGATTGTGATGATTTAAAACAACAGTGCTCTCACAATTACGGTTACAGAGAAAACATTTCGAAATTTTAGAATGGCAACACCCATTTTTTTCATGCGTGAATTCACCAACGCACTGAAAAACCATGTATGACGTTAAAATGACACATGTACGATGAAAATTGCCAGTGTAAAACACTTGCAAAAAAAAAAAAAAAAAAAAAAAAAAAACATTGTAAAGGTACAATGACAATGTTTTTCAATAGCCGATATTTTTTTTTTACTTGTGAACTGAATGATGTTGTAAGATTTATTTTAAAATGTGTTTATTGAGTTGTATTTGTATACACATAATGAAAATAAAAAATGTAATCATATGTTTAACAGTGCTAAATATTGCATTACATAGGAATCTGTTAGGATTGAATACCACGATTTTACACCGGCTATTTTAGTCATACGCGTATCGTTCCAACACCATTTATTGTTTTTTAATGTGCTAATGAATTTGTGCAAGAAAAAAAAGGGTGTTGTCTTTAGAAAATTTTCAAAGTTTTCTGTGTAAGTGTAACCGTGAGAGCTCTATTGTTTTAAATCATCACGATCTCGAGCTCGTATCTTTAAATAACTAAATCTGAAATTTCCTTTCGATTGGTTGAACGCTTAGGTCAGAAGGGGTACATATATCCGGGAAGTTTTTTTTATGATCACCTTGTATATATATAAATGTATTGAATGTGCATGTATGATAAATAAAAATTTCCATTAATTTTTTATCATTTCGAAATATTTTTATACATTTCATTTTTTGTCAGCATTTTTTTATCGAAAAAATTCTACATTTCTGTAAAAAAAAATTTTAAAAGGCTATACGCCTAGTCGAAATTTAACACACATTCTCGATTTAGTCTACCGACAGTGAACACGAAAAGATGAGAAATAAAAATGACGAAAAGCCATCTGTCGTTGCAATGCACTAAGTGCAAAACTAGCATCTCTTTCCCTCCCTTTTAAGTTTCTTTTTTATTTTCTTTAGATAGGCTCTGTGAATGTCTGAAGATGTTACTTCAATAGAGCATACTTTTAACATTACGATTTAGTAGCAGTACTATTTTTACCTTTATTTCTACAGTTTTTTTTTTTTACATTTAGGTTTTTAAAAAATAAAAAAAAAAATTGGTTTAAAACCCTTTTAAAAAAATTCAATATTTCTTTCATTTTTCATTTTTACAAAGTTAAGGTGGAAATAAGTGTTTGAGGATTGTGTAAAATATAATATGTTTTACTTTAATATTGATTTATATTACTGATAGATAGAACTTGTTATAAACGAAATATACCTATGGAATTTGACCTTGCGTTTTAAAGCTAGTATATTTTATAATGTGAAGTGAAAATTTGAGCTGTTCAGGATCCACTTTTTAATTGATCATTTACAACAGGATTTGATAAATAATGATAAATGACATACTAAAACCATCTCTCAAACATTATCTAAGAATGCAAGAAAACTAATTAACAAAATACATCCAGTATAACTTTTAAAAATACTATTTTTTATAATAACCAGGTTCACTTGTTAATAGGTTTTTCCCGTAATTCCAGAACCAAGCAACTTGAAAGAAACTCAGTGCACTAAAACTATTCCTAGAAATTATCTAATTAAGTATGCAAATGTCATCCAAATATGGCCCAGAAAATCTTAAAAAAAATAATCTTTCTTAAATAGGTTCATGTAGTTATAGAGCTAGTCCCATTAACTCTATAACTAAGCAACGTAGCAAAATATGCATTATACTTGTTGCATTCTTTGGAAGTTATCTACATAACAATGCTATTTTCATCAAAATCCATCCAGAAAAACTTAAGTTATAAGTAGCAAGAACTAAATTTCTATTCGGATCATATATGTATATATATATATATATATATATATATATATATATATATATATATATATATCTGCATAGTAGGTTAGCATACATTTATACAGACATTTTATAGTATCCTAATATTCAAATGGCAAAAAACGCAGTATCTGATGAAAAAGTTCTGTCGCAGTATCTGATGAAAATTGCTAATCGCTCATAGCAACCTGGTTATGGAACTTTCCAACATAATTCTATAACTAAACAACGTAATAACATATGTTATATACTAAAAGCTTTCTTAAAAATGTGTGTAAATAATAACGACGTCTATCAAAGTCCATCTAGTAGAAGTTCTTAAAAAGGCTAAATGTTCATAATCGGATTCACCTAATTAAGAATTATAATAGAAATTTAACCCTGTAATTTTATAACTAAACAACATGATAAATGCTGAAACCTTTCGGGAAAATTTAATCTAACAACGCAAGACTAATCTTTCATAATCATGTACATATTATTATAGAACTCTCCTCCGTAAATCTATGACTGCGCCAGTATACAACGATATATTATGCATCAAAATCTTTCCTGAAAATTATCCAACTAACACTGCAAGTGATCACAAAATCAATTTTGCAGAACTCAATTATAAGTAGCCGGAATGAAATTCCCAGTTACATTTTTATGTATAAGGTTGCACATTTTCAACTTTTATATAAAATTTGGAAACGTTTTCTGCAATTCTACTTTAGAAACCTTACTGATTTATAACCGTCAATATTTGGTCAGAATTTAAGTAAACATTAAGCACTCACACTATTTAAAATTATAGATGTAATAAGTATTTTTTGTTTCATACATAAACTAAAACTGTCATTTAACTTTATTTTTTACATAAACAATTTATATGGTTTTAAGCTTCATACTATATTTGCTTCATTCACAATGTCAAAGTGTCATATTAAATCTCAAAAGTTTAAAGAAATATAAAATTTTATTTTAAAATGTTCGAAACAAAACGATTTATTCAATTTTTTCCTTGGTATAACTTCTAAGAATTCCGAAATAGCGCGATAAGAGAGTGATTTAAAAAAGTATTTTGTCTTAAAGTAACAACTTCTGACATTGAAAGAGCTGTCTATAAGCAATCAAGGAGAAGTATAAAAGGAAAGAGTCAGATGTTAGAATAGAAGCAAAGATTGTCTGCACTTAAGTGTATCACATACTAAAGGACGGCAAATGGGTTTCTTGTATTTTATTTCTTGTCTTTCCCATATTTGCTACATATATAGGGAATTGAGAAATGATGTTTAGCATTGAAATCATTTATCATTGTTTTACGTCTTTTTTTTTAATGTGGTGCTTAAATATAAAACAAAAGTTTAAATATTTTATTATTATTATTATTACTATTAAATGAACGAGCAAAAACAAAATTTTAAGCAGGTGAATATTTTTGAAATTTTTTTTTTAAATTTTGGTCCCTCCATTGTACATTTAATACATCTATATCACGGAGTAATATTGAGAAATATAAAACAAATATCTATACCAGTTCAGCCTATAGGTACAAATAGATTTCGACCACAAGTACTAATATCACAAACAAAATCAAAAAGTAGTAACTAAACCAAAATGCATCTCTCTGTGCTATCAAAAATTTGCATAATGACAAATTTACTTTTCTACCGTCTTAATAGGATATTAAAGCAGATATTTTTTTTCTTAACACTTTCCCTTTGCCTACCCCTCCACACAACACATATGCATTTTTTTCCATTATGCTGTAAGAGTTGATCCAGTCAAAAACTTGCCGATTTAAATACTGCAGATGATAATAAGACGATTTATAATAAATTTAAACAGACTTGATATTTTGTGAATTGACGATTTCAGGTTTCTTTTTTTTCCATCACCCTCCACCCTATGGTCTATTTTTCTGTAATAGTTGGTCCTATAAAAAAACTTGTCCATATAAAAGTTGTAGACAATAGAAAATTTAAGAATAGGTGTACGTAAGGAAATATAGGAAAAAATAGGAATAGGTTTTAGGAAAATTTGTAATAAATTGTATTGATGTATGTAGGGAGAACTGGGGCACATTGATACAGTTTTTTTCTAAGTATTTTTTTCGTGTCTAGAACATAGAAAATTCAAGCTATTCTTCAATGTGGTGTCAGCAAAACTGGTGTAGTGTGTTATAAAAATGTGCAATCGTTGCTTTATAGAATATTTTTGCATGTAATACAAAAAATCAAAAAAGGTCATTTGTATCAATGTGCTCCATCCCCAGTTCACATTGATACACCTCATGGGGCACTTTAATTCGTTTGGGAAAAATGGAGACAAAATAACACCAATGCATATTTTTATAGAAAATTGTTAACAAACCATTTTATATTTATTTATAAAAATGCAGCAAATTACCAACAATTTATTTGTAAGCAGTATTAAAGCAATCAAAATTAATTGTATAATGACCAGATGTTCTTGCTGTTCCTTGTCTGATTGTTGGCCGTGGTATAACTTTGTCATATATGGCACTTCAACCCCAGCATTATCTTTTTCCTTATAAAAGATGAAAAAATTACTAGGTTTTCTGTTTATAAATCGGTTTATAAAGAGAAAATAAAGGACAGTTATATTAAAAATTCTGTTTAAAATATAATTATCCTTTGCTGTTCTGTAGCTTGTTTTTCTTAACATTTCTCTTGTCGAAAATACTTTTTTCTCTGGAGAACCGATATAAATTCGAAATTTGCCACGCTGCCTTCCTTTTCTTTTGTTAGTTCTACTAGCACTAGCTGTTGGGTAAGTTCGTAAGTCTTCTGTTTGCAAAAATATACTATAAAATGTTCTAACATAAAAAATTAGAGCTATTTCACTTCAATAAAAAATATTAGAATTTTTGTGGCGAAAAATGGTTGGATTAAGGAATGTATGGTAAAACAAAATAATAAAAGGTAAAGAAAAAGTGAACTAGAAAATAATTTAGGTTGTTTGTAGCTGTCATGGAACACATTGATACCCATAAATGTGCCATATACAGCCATTTTGAATAAACTGAGTCTCAATTCCAACATTTCATAATTTACTTAACAATAAAGAATGAGGAACTGATAAAGAGTAGCCTTTACTTGCCAGAAAGAGCTTTCTTTTCGATTGAAAACACTGGAACAGTTGTATAATAAATTGCAATTCTACAATTCAAATTTACTTTTGACCTGCAAAAACAGTAAATCACCCGTCCCATTTCATCAAACTACAGAATCATGCGAAGGCGTTATGTATGTAGTTGTGTACATTAAAATAACTTTTTAAGCTGTTTTGAAACTTCCTATAATGACCCTGTGAGCAGTAGAGTGGGTGTATCAATGTGCAACATGTATCAATGTTCCCAGTTCCCCCTATGGGTTTTTCTATTCTTAGCTTTACCATAGAGTCAGCGGTATAGCAATATTTTGTTCTTTCTAATATCGCAACACAACTGTAGTCCTAATATCGCACGGTGCTAATTACCCTGTGAGCAGCAGAGGGGGTTATCAATGTGCAACATGTATCAATGTTCCCAGTTCCCCCTATGTGTTTTTCTATTATTAGTTTTACCGTAGAGTCAGCGGTATAGCAATGTTTTGTTCTTTCTAATATCGCACCACAAGTGTAGTCCTAATATCGCACTATGCTATGTTATCCAAACCATCTTACTTAAGTTTCTAAATATCAACTTTTTTATTTCTGAAGGAATATCTGATTTTTTTTTATGAATGTATTTTCCCTTTGAATAGAGCATGTTCCAAGACCATGAATTTGTAACGGTTGGCTCTGCTGAGCTTTCTTACCAGCAAGAACATCCAGTTCATCACTGACAAGCGTTTCAGTTGAAGCAAGTCAAATTAAACATGAATAACCAGAGTGTCATCCCCTATCCGCTGGTCTTGAAGCACATGCATACAAGAGTGACAAGTTTAATCGAAAACAGTCCAGCTTTCTATCCTCCTTGCCATTACCAAATGGTAGCAAAAAATTTTTCAATGGATGTAAACCCTTTGCCGCATCTCAATGAGAAAAACATTCGACTAAACAAAAGAGGACGTCCAAGTTGTTCAGCAACGGTCCTGACAAGTGTTCCATATAAATTAAACTTGGTGAAAATCTTGCTTAATTTATAATTCTTAAATTCTTACATATAATATAACATCAAAGCAGCTATTTATTTTAATCAAATTAAATATGTTTAAATACAATTATTTAAATAAAATCCAAAATTATAATTTTTTTGAAAATGCGAAACTAAAAAAAAAGGCAGAGATAGAAATAAAATGTTTAATTTCTAGCAGTGTAGAAAATTGTTTAAAATTAAAATGCTGAATCATAAAGTTTTTAAACAGAAAAAAATGAATTTTAAAAATATTATGAAAGGCAGGTAAACGAAACTTAATAATATGAACACTTAAGTTGGCCAAAAACACGAAATTTCTTCTCATTAAATCCATATTAGGATGAAAGTTTCAAGTTCCAACATCATCAATCAAATTAAGAACCTTCTGTTTACTATTCTGTTTATCTCCAAGTCATGAAAACTACGCGCATGACGTTGAAATTAAGGTTCTCTTTTGTAAATTAAATCGCAAAAATAAGCGGATATCACTGAAAAAGCTAATTTAATTAAAATAATAGTCTTTTTCAAAATGTTATGATTCGTTGTGTGACTCGAGGTATTCAGTTGTAAGTACAGAAAATTTGAAGTCCCTGACTTATGCAGTTTTTGTATACGGACTCTGTGACGAACGGACAGGCAGAGGACAGAGACGAATAGGTTTTCGTCAGATAAATGAAACCCTAAAAAGCCGTATCTAAGAAGAAAGCTATTGCAAAGAAGAGACAAAGAGTGAAACATCAATCATTACTGGTCATCGGTCAATCAGTGGCGTAGCTAGGATAGGTGACAGCCGGGGCGGATGAAAACGGTCTCACTTCCCCCCCTTCCGATCCATCACATTTTTTTCAATCAAGATTCTAAGTTATAACAAGTGACCATACCATTCCTTATTTACTTTTTGTCCTCCTACATAAAAAACAAGGAACGACTCATCACTCAACTCATAGTCCGCATAAGTCAATGTGCTCTCTATAATGTAGAAGAAAATTCTTACTTTTAAAATTTGATTTTGCTACCCACTCGTTGGATAGGTAGGTTTTTGTTCCATGGCGCATGTCTTATTTAGATGCAGCATTCTGTATAAAATTTCACATTCTCAAAGAAAAGAAAATTAGTTCTATTGCGTCGTGCGCTAAAAATTTCATTTCACTTTTGAATTCCTTTCCAAAATCTTATAAGATTATATTTTTTATTTGCAAGTACAGATTATGTGTCACCCCTTAGAGGGTGACACCCGGGGCGGACCGCCCGCCCCTAGCTACGCCACTGAGTCATCTCTCTATTATATACCGAGCATAATAAAAATTTTTCCAAAAACACTTAATTAAGGAAACTTTGTACATGGTGAAACCTCCCTCACATGGACTGAGTCAAGTTTCCTCATTTAGCCATTTTGCAATGAATAGCACGTAGTTACTGTAAGCTTTATTTTTTGTGCAAATTTCAAGCCTAAAATTAAAGCTGAATATTTTTGAATTGATTAAAACCTACTTATTTTAATTTCTATAGCATATTTTACTTTAGGAAATCTTACAAAATATTTCTAAAACTCACCTTTTATGTTGAAAATTCTTCACAACTGGTTCTGTCTACACCTTTTCAATTATCTGCACAACATACTATGCTGTGGATGAACGAATATCATATTGTGGCACATGATCTAATATCGTATAAATACAAATAAAGGTCAGAAATTAAAAATGTGCTAAAATTTAAATTAGGTAAAACACACATAATACAACAAAAAAATGGATTGATTTTGTAAATCTTTGTAAAAAAAATTACACCACATACAAATGTTTAGTTAATCTTAAAACATGTATCATAACTGAAAGCACACGTCCAAAAGTTATCGCTTACAGACAGTGCTGAAACAGAAATTTTTTTAGCCTCAGTGAAGAAACGCTAACAGTTAAATACATTCTGCAATAAACATCTCACAGTGCCCCTCAATAATGCAATTAAATTTCATTGTATTTAAAATGCTGTATTATCCTAAAAATATGCTGCAAAATTTTTTCGACGAAGAGAATTAAATAACAGTACTATTTTGCGTGACTCTGTAAATAAATTATTCATATTCTGCAGAATATTTTTTGAACGTCTCAGAAATGCATATAGTTTTCATTAGTGTGTATTTTTTCTTTAAATTCAGTTCTTATTAATAAGGGCCAATTAAATCTTCCTCCTTGGTTGAAATAAATTTGAAAAAAAAAAGCCTACGGTAGAATGATTTTTAAATGTCACTACGGCAACAAATTGTTGTTGTTTTTTAAAAACAAACGGATTCATGGAGCATGAATATGTGAAAATATGATTTTATTTCTTTGAAAATTTAATTTAATATAGACTTTTTTAAAATATATATTCAAACTGAAGAAAAATCCTTGAAATTTTAAAAGCTTTCCTTATTAACTTTTTTTAAACCAAATAATCATCGAATTTTTTTCTAGTATTCTTAATTTTTTTTTTTAATCTACCGCAAACCACTTTATCAAAACAAAAATCTTCGACATGCAGTTTTCCAACATTTGCAAAAGAAATATACTAGATATTTTTAAATAGTAGTTCGAATGGAATAGAAAAATAGCCGCCATTGACAGTACTGTATGTCCGAGTTATCTCGGGATAGTAATTATTTACACTATATACGAACCCGAGATAATTCAGGATAGTAAAGGAAAAGCTAATGTGGAAATAATGACAATAAAATATAATAATCCATTTCATTTTCCCTCTTCCTTCTTTTATACATAAAAATGAAATAGTTTAGTTATCCTCTTTTTAGAAATGTCGTGTCGTTAAAATTTCGATAAATAAGTAACATTTCGAAAAGTAATTTAAGCTTTAAAATTCGGGGAGCTTATATACCTCTGATCAACATAAATAGCTGGTGTCAAATTCATCGTGATATTTTCCATATTCTAGGAGGAACAGCTACAAACAAGCAATTAGATTTCGATATAATAGATATATTCAACTTTATATTTTTTTGTTTTATTTTATATATGTGCTTTCTTATAAAAAATTTAACATTTTCAACAGCAGAAAAATCCACTTTAAGAGCCCTTTGTTAAGCACTATTCATTTAATAGAATTAATATATATTTCAAAATGGATAAGAAAAAACCAAGGTTTTTTTATTTTTAAATTTTTTTAATACCTGTATTAACAACTTTATATCCGCATATTTACCAATTATATCAGATATTACCAATTATATCAGATAATACCTGGTATAATTGGTAAATGTGCGGATATAATATATATCTTTTTAATTTTTAACGAAGATAGTTAAAATTTTCGTGGATTTTAATATAAATTGCATTAATAAACATTTGATAATCCCATTCCTTAGTTTTCTTTCACAATAATGAAATAAAAAGTTTGCCTTCATTGCACAAATGACATTTTTAAAATATAATATTTCAGAAAGTAATTTAAATTTCTAAATTTCGAGAATTATTATGAGAACCTCGATTTATTACAATTAGCTTGTGTGTGTTTTTTCATTCAGAAGCTCATTATATCATAGAAGGTGTAAATGCGAAATTCAAATACCATTATCAACTTTCAATTTAATTGACTCGGAAATATTTAAACTTTTGTGCTTCAAGAATATTAATGTTCTTGAGATTTTTTTCTCGATTTAAACACTGAATTTGACGAAATACAGATTGCTATTCAATTTCAGCGCCAAGTTAAAAGTAGCTAAAAATATATCCGTGGAATCTGTTAATGAGAAGAAATCCAAGATGAAAGCCGTATAAGTTGTAAACATCCGTCTATTGAAGAGTTATTCGTTAGTAAAGTCAATTAATCATTGTGAAACTCAAGTTCAAGAAGCATTTTTGATATTCCTGGATTGATATACGAATGACCCTATCACTTTCTCCCTCATTAATCTTGCCTGCTTTCATTAAGTTTCGCGGCTTCATTCAATAAAATTTTAATGTTCATAAGGAATTGGACTGAAAGAATTTGATAAATCATTTCGTTCTGATTTTTAGAAAACAATATATCTGTGGCTTCCGGTAATAACTAGGGAAGGCACATTTTTAATATTTTGAGTAATTAACGTGTAAAGTTTTCAAAAGTCTTTTTATCATTACTTTTATAAAATAGATTAAAACTTAATCATTTTCACTACATTCAATAAAGATATGAAAACCTCTTTTTTGCCAAAATAATTATATAAAAATGATTTTTATTAATTAAGAACGATTATTACTGTTTTTCAATTTTTAAATGAAAATTTATAGTCACCCTATGGCGGGAAGTATTCGAAATTCATTTTTTCAGTACTATGGCAGATGAAAGAACTCTTTTAAAGCTACATTTTCTCAAATTATCTCATTTTTTTTTCAAAAATGTGCCTTACTTGGTTATTACCGGAAGCCACATATATATAAGAACTGGAAACTTTCTGAAAACTGGATAATTTTAAAAAACGTCTCTTAAAAGTGTAATTAACACAAATATTTTCATTTTACTATCTTGTACTACATAACTTTTAAAGAAATACCAAGGACATAAACATTATTTCCTAAAGATTGCTTTTTTTATTAAATATATTATCATGAAAACGTTATATGAATTTAAATGTCATCTTAAATCATTTCGAAAATTGAAAGGAAAATAATATATTATTAATATTTCAAAAAGTAATTTAAATATCGAAATTCAGAGACTTATTATGATAACCTCGTATTATTATAAACAGTTTATGTTCTTTTTAATCAGTCGTTAATTATATTCCAGAAGGTGCAGATTTAAAACACAAATACACTCTCAACTTTTAATGTAATAGATTCGAAACTATTTACTTTTACTCTTCAAGAATGTTGATATTCCTGATATTTATCCTTGATTTAAACTCTAAATTTTGAGGAATACAACATGCTATTCAATTTTCTGCCAAGTTAAAAGTTTCTAAAAATATATGCGTGGAATCTGTTAATTGAGAGGGAATCCAAGATAAAAGAGAAAAAGTTTTAGCCATCTATCTATTGAAGAGTTATTCGTTAACGAAGTCGATTAATCATTGTGAAGCTCAAGTTCAAGAAGCAGTTATAATATTCCTGAATGGATATACGAATGACCCTACCACTTTCTCCCTAATTAATCTTGCCTGCTTTAATTAAGTTTCCCGGCTTCATTCAGTAAAATTTTCAAATTTCATAAGCAATAGGACTGATAGAAAGTGATAAATCATCCAGCTCTAATTTTTGAAAACAATAACGTGTAGTAACTGGAAACTTTTAAAAATAGAATTCGCAAAAAATATTTTGATTTTACTATCTTGTACTATATAACTTTTAAGGAAATACCAAGGACATAAACATTATTGCCTAAAAACTGCTTTTTTATTAAATTTCATGAAAATGTTAGAAGAATTTAAATATCATAGACATTAGAATTATAAGATTAGAATTATAGGATAGAATTATAGGATATATCATAGAATTATCATAGAAATCATTTCAGAAATTGAAACTAAAAAGATATATTATTAATATTTTAAAAAGTAATTTAAATTTCGAAATTCAGAGATTTATTATGATAACTTCGTATTATTATAAACAGTTTGTGTTATTTTCAATCAATAGTTAATTATATTCCAGAAGGTTTAGATATAAATAACAAATACACTCACAACTTTTTATATAATAGATTTGAAATTATTTACTTTTACCCTTCAAGAATATTCACATTCCTGAGATTTCTCCTTGATTTAAACTCTAAATTTGAAGGAATTCAATTTGATATTCCATTTCAGTGACAAGTGAAAAGTTTCTAAAAATATACTCGTGGAATCTGATAATTCAGAGGGAGTCCAAGATAAAAGATGAAAAGTTTTAACCATCTGTCTATTGAAGACTTACTCGTTAACGAAGTCGATTAATCATTATGAAGCTCAAGTTCAATATGCATTTTTGATATTCCTCGATTGATATAGGAATGGCCCTATCACTTTCTCCCTAATTAATCTTGCCTGCTTAAATTAAGATTCTCGGCTTCATTCAATAAAATTTTAATGTTCATAGGCAATTGAACTGACAGAATTTAATAAATCATTCCGTTCTAATTTTTAGAAATCAATATATATAACAAGTGAAAACTTTCTGAAAATTGGATAATTTAAAAAAACGTCTCTTAAAAGTACAAATGACATAAATATTTTGATTTTACCATCTTGCACTAAATAACTTTTAAGTAAATACCAAGGACATAAATATTATTGCCTAAAAATTGCTTTTTTTTATCAAATATATTATCATGAAAACATTATATAATTTCAATATCATCTTAAATCATTTCGGAAATTGAAACTAAAAAGATACATTATTAATATTTCAAAAAGTAATTTAAATTTCGAAATTCAGAGATTTATTATGACAACCTCGTATTATTATAAACAGTTTGTGTTCTTTTTAATCAGTAGTTAATTATATTTCTAAATGTATAGATATGAAACACAAATACACTCTAAACTTTTAATATAATAGATTCGAAATTATATACTTTCACTCTTCAAGAATATTGATATTCCTGAGATTTCACCTTGATTTAAACTTCTAAAATTGTAGGAATACAATATGCTATTCCATTTCAGTGCCAAGTGAAAAGTTTCTAACAATATATGCGTGGAATCTGTTAATTCAGACGGAATCTAAGATAAAAGACGAAAAGATATAACCATTCGTCTATTGAAGAGTTATTCCTTAACGAAGTCGATTAATCATTATGAAGTTCAAGTTCAAGAAGCAGTTATAATATTCCTATATGGAAATACGAATGACCCTATCATTTTCTCCCTAATTAATCTTGCCTGCTTTAATTAAGTTTTGCGTTTCATTCAATAAAATTTTCAAAGTTTATTATCAATTGGACTGATAGAATGTGATAAATCACTCCGTTCTGATTTTTAGAAAACAATAATATATAAGAACTGGAAACTTTCTTAAAACTGGATAATTTTTAAAAACTTAGCTAAAAAGTGGAATTCACAAAAATATTTTGATTTTACTATCTTGTACTAAATAACTTTTAATAAAATACCAAGTACATAAACATTATTGCCTAAAAATTGCTTTTTTTATTAAATATATTATCATGAAAATGTTATATGAATTTAAATATCATCGTAAATCATTTCGGAAATTGGAACAAAAAAGATATATATTATAAAAATTTCAAAAAGTAATTTAAATTTCGAAATTCAGAGATTTATTATGACAACCTCGTAACATTATAAACAGTTTGTGTTCTTTTCAATTAGTGGTTAATTATATTTCAGAAGGTATAGATATGAAACACAAATACATTCTAAACTTTTAATATAATAGATTCTAAATTATTTACTTTTACTCTTCAAGAATATTGATATTACTGAGATTTCTCCTTGATTTAATCATTTAAATTTGTACGAATACAATATGCTATTCCCTTTTAGTGTCAAGTGAAACGTTTCTGAAAATATATGCGTGGAATCTGTTAACTGAGAGAGAATCCAAGATAAAAGACGAAAAGTTTTAATTATTCGTCTATTGAAGAGTTAATCGTTAACAAAGTCGATTAATCATTATGAAGCTCAAGTTCAAAAAGCAGTTATAATATTCCTGAATGGATATACGAATGGTCTTATCACTTTCTAACTAATTAATCTTGCCTGCTCTAATTAAGTTTCTTGGCTTCATTCAATAAAATTTTAATGTTCATAAGCAATTGGACTGATAGAATTTGATAAGTCATTCCGTTCTGATTTTCAGAAAACAATAATACATAAGAGCTGGAAACTTCCTGAAAAAAGAATAATTTTAAAAAACGTTTCTTTAAAGTGGAATTCACAAAAATATTTTGATTTTACTATCTTCTACTACATAACTTTTAAGGAAATACTAAGGACATGAACATTATTGCTTTTATTAAATATATTATTATGAAAACGTAATATATGAGTTTAAATATCATCTTAAATCTTAAATTATTTCGGTAATTGAAACGAAAAAGATATATTATTAATATTTCAAAAAGTAATTTCAATTTTGAAATTCAGATATTTATTATGACAACCTAGTATTATTATAAACAAATTGTGTTCTTTTCAATCAGTAGTTAATTATATTGCAGAAGGTTTAAGTATGAAACACAAATCACTCTCAACTTTTAATATAATAGATTCGAAATTATTTACTTTTTCTCTTCAAGAATATTGATATTCCTGATTTAAACTTCTAAATTTGTACGAATACAATATGCTATTCTATTTTAGTGTCAAGTGAAAAGTTTCTAAAAATATAAGCGTGGAATCTGTTAATTGAGAGGGAATCCAAGATAAAAGGCGAAAAGTTTTAACCATCCGTATATTGAAAAGTTATTCGTTAGCTACAGTTAATGAATCATTGTGAAGTTCAAGTTCAAGAAGCATTTTTGATATTCTTGGATTGATATACGAATAATCCTATCACTTTATTTCTCATTAATCTTACATGTTTTAATTAAGTTTCTCGGTTTCATTCAATAAAGTTTTAAAACTGATAAGCAGTTGGATTGATAGAATGTCACAAAGGATTCTGTTCTGTTGACAAACTGAGATTATAATAAACAGTTAGAGTTCTTTTCAATCACTAGCTCATTATATTCTAGAAGGTCTGAATATAGAACACAAATACACTCTCAACTTTTAATATAATAGATTCGGAATTATTTACTTTTTCTCTTCAAGAATATTGATATATCTGAGTCTTCTCTTTGATTTAAACTCTAAATGCGAAGGAGTACAATACGCTATTCCATTCAATGCCCAGTGAAAAGTAGCTAAAAATATATGCATGGAATCTGTTAATTGCTAGGGAATCCAAGATAAAGGACAAAAAATCTTAATCTTCCGTCTATTGAAAAGTTAATCGTCAGCGAAAGGTAATTAATCATTGTGAAAGTCAAGTTTATGAAGCATTTTTGATATTTCTAAATGGATTTACGAATGAGCCTATCACTTCCTCCCTTCAGGCTTTAATTAAATTTCTCGGCTTCATTCAGTAATTTTTTTAAAGCTGATAAGCAGTTGGATTGATAAAATGTCATGCAGGATTCTATTCTGATTTTTAGAAAACAGTAACGTGTAATAACTGGAAACTTTCTGAAAACCAGATAATTTTAATAAACGTCTTTTAAAAGTGGAATTGACAAAAGTATTTTTGTTTTACTATCTTGTATTATAACTGTTAAGGTCATAAATATTACAGCCTGATCATTGTTATTTTTATGAAATATAATAATAAAAACACTAAACGAATTCAAATGTCATCTTAGACCATTTCAGAAATTGCACTAAAAATATATATTATTAATATTTTAAAATAAATGTTGAATCTTGAAATTCGAAGAGTTGTTATGACAATCTCGAAATATAAATATTTAGTGTTCTTTTCAATCAGTAGGTCATTATATTCTAGGAGGTCAGAATATAAAACACAAATACACTCTCAACTTTTAGTATAATAGATTCGGGATTATTTACTTTTACTCTTCAAGAATATCGATATTTCTGAGTCTTCTTTCTGATTTAAATTCTAAATGTGAAGGAGTACAGTATGCTTTTCCATTCTAGCAGCAAGTGAAAAATAGCTAAAGATATAAATCTGAAATCTGTTAATTGCTAGGGAAACCAAGATAAAGTACAAAAAGTCTTTACCATGCGTCTATTGAAAAGTTGTTCGTTAACTAAAGGTAATTAATCATTGTGAAACTGAAGTTCACGAAGGATTTTTGATATTTCTAAATGGATTTACGAATGAGCCTACCACTTCCTCCCTCATTAATCTATCACACTTAAATTAAGTTTCTGGACCTCATTCAATAAAATTTTAAAGCTTATAAGCAGTTGAATTTATAAAGTGTGACAAAGGATTCTGACCTGATTTTTTTAAAAACAAAACAAAAAAGTGTAATAATTTGCTGAAAAATAGATAAATTCAACAATAAACATATCTTAAAAGTAGAACTATCAAAATTATTTTGGTTTTAATATTTGGTATTGTAACTTTTAATTAACATAAAAGGCATTCTAAGAACATAAATATTATATTGTAAAAATTTTTATTTATTAAATAAAATCATAAAAATATTAAAAGAATTATTTTTATCTAAACCATAGAATTATGAATGGATATATTTATAATTTTAAAAGATTCATTGAGATTGTAGGCAATTACAATTATATATTATTTTTAAAACAAAAAAAACCGTTTAAATGGATATTTCCGAATTTGATTGTATCCCTTATCAGCAAATTTTAACGTATGGACTTTTACGTTAGAATTTGCTGATGAAAGGATTTTATGGAATCCGTAAAGTTCATTTTAAAAGTTTTAGTATTTTTTCAACGTGATATGTATTTGTAATTGAAATACAATGATCTTTCATAGTATTAAATTGCCATCTACTATGAAAATAATTAAATGTTATATTTATTTAATGTGACGTAATACAAATAATTATTCTCGCTATGTAAGACTTTATTACCGACGTGAAATACGTGACATATTTCAGATTAATTCAGCCTTAAACTTTATGTATTTATTATTATTGTCATGCCTAATCGCATTTATTTAGCCTTTTTTTTCTTGAAATACATCACACTGTAAAAAATGTCAATGTTTCTGAATATTTAAAAATGTACTGTAATCAAAAACGAAAATATACAGTGACCTCTTCTAACTCACCTAAGGTTTCGAAAAACGTTTCGTTACCTTTAAAAATCCCAGAAAGCTATTTGTTTTCGAAATTTAAAAAATTATTTATAAAAAATTATTTTTGTTAGCTGACTGTTCCTTCGGAAACGTTTCTAAATAGCTTTTACAGTACAATAATCACTTTTCTCAAATCAAAATATCACTTTTTCGGATGCTACCAATTCATACGAAAATATTTTGATATTCAGAGAGCACGTTTAATAGACAAACATACAATATTAACAGTATTATCATTAATATGAAAATTGATATTATTTTGCTACAATTGCACGCACAAAATCAGTTATGCAGCTGAAAATATTTACTTGAGAATTGATAGAATCCGAAAAAGTGATAGTTTGATTTGAGAAAAGTGATTATTGTACTGTAAAAGCTACTTAGAAATGTTTCCGAAATGGACGGACAGCTAATAAAAATAAATTTTTATAAATTCTTCTTTAAATTTCGAAAACAAATAACTTTCTGGGATTTTTAAAGGTAAAGGTACGTTATTCGAAACTTTAGAAGAGTTAGAAGAGGTCACTGTATATTTTCGTTTTTGATTACAGTACATTTTTACATATTCAGAAACATCTGACATTTTTACAGTACATTTATTCAATTATTTAGCTATAATTAAGCTCTCAAATCGTCTAGAAATATATTTAAATTCTTTCATAATCTATTGTTTAAATATTCTTCTTTTTCACTATTTTTCCTTTATTCATTCACTCTTAGTAACAAGCATATTATGGTATAACATATGTCATATCGTGCTATAATTTATTTTATATTTCTTAAATAGCATAACTTTTTCCAATGAGACATTTACTCCTTATGTTAAATTATGCTATGTAATAATTACTTATATTTTTCATAAATTTCCAAAGCATTATCTCATGTTAAACCAATCGATAACATTTTCGTTTGTTCAACTCAAAATTCGTACATAAAGCGAATAATAATAAATATCCTTCTGGTTACCTTTTTGCTTATAAAATGTATTTTCGATTATCTAGCAAATCTAT
Organism: Maratus speculifer; assembly: GCA_964019185.1. Taxonomy (NCBI): domain Eukaryota; kingdom Metazoa; phylum Arthropoda; class Arachnida; order Araneae; family Salticidae; genus Maratus; species Maratus speculifer. The sequence continues at coordinate 192,254,997 of OZ025289.1, read as the reverse complement.
TCATTTAACAAATATTATATAAATAATAGCTTCAAACTTTGTGCATATTTTAGTCAAAATATAATTTCCCTTGGAAAAAAGCTATCATTAAAGTAAAATCTTAATTTAAATTGGCACTTTGGCTACAGAATCAATACTTCCTTTCCTTATTCTTGTGTTATACGGCGAAATGATTTATTAAAATGTTATTTTCGGTCTTTTACGGATGATGAAATAATTTAGTCAATGTCATTACATGAATTTCTTTTTGTTTCTTTCGAATGCCATGTCAAATTGTTTTTATCCCTTTGTTAAAATGCTAGCTATTTTTGGATAATTTATGCCAATGAATCAAAAACTGATATGCATGCTATTTTGAGACACATGATCTTTACAAATTGTTTACGTAGCGTAGGCACTTCTATACTTTCTAATTGCTTATCATTGTGACTATGTTGCACCCTATATTTTTGACATCAATAAAAGAACCAATGTTGTTTCATTAAACTGAATTTGTTATTTTGAGTCTACATTTTCTGTATTTCTTTATAATTTTACAAAAATTCTCTTTCCTAAAATCAACCACTGAATATAGATTCAACTAACTCAAAATAAACTAATTTAAATAGAAGTTATTCTATTATTATAGAAGTTACTTGTAAGTCGATTTCATCAGTCTATTAAAAATATCTTTTACAGTTATCAAATAAAGTAATAAAGTTTTCACAGTTAAAAATTTTTTTACTATAAAAAATATATTTTTTGTTTTAATTGTATGTTAATAACATAAAAAGTGAGACATTTGGCAGGCAAATTAAGATATTTTATAAAATGTAATCTGCTATAAAATAGCACTCACCATTAACGCAGTTCAGATATGAGTATTTAATATGAGCGATTATGTTGTATGAATAAAAAAGGCTTACTTTTATTTTTCTTTAAAAGTATTCAAAGATGGGTTTTTTTTAACTAATAAATCCATTTTTATAATAAATTTTTCAAAAATATAAATAATCTTAGAGGTGATGCATTAATTCAATTTCAAGTACAATATTTTAGTTTCAGGGGCTTCTTTGTATTCCTAAAGAAATTAAGTATCTAGAAAAAAAAAAATCAGAATACAAAGTAGGTGCAAGACTAAACAAATACCTTGATTTGCAACATAATGATCTCACATTCATCCTCAGGCTTACAAAAAAAAATGAATTTTTTATGGTGATTTTCAGTCCACTTTAATACTGCTTTTGTATTTAAAAAAATATTATTTTAGTAAAATAATCCATGTTGAGAAGCGAAAATAAATAGGAAAAAAGTAAAGCTAAAAACAGTTGTAAAAAAGTTTATTTAAACTATAAAATAGTTTACTAAAAATATAATCAATTTTTGTAACGTGGTACATTAAAATAAAAAATCCCTGTTGTTTAGGAAGGATGGATCTCTTGAATTAAAAAATAATAAAATGACTTAACTAATTCTTTTCAAACTTTGTACATTGCGAGGTAAGCATGTTTAGCTACACAAATTTAACTATGTATTTATTGGCTATAGGTACAATGATATAGAATTAGCTATAATATATGTAGAGTTGTATGCATATTAACTATACGATTTATTAAAATAATATAGCTTTTAATGAGTTTTAAACTGTCATTTAATGCATAATTCACATCTTTCATATAAAAATATAAGTAATTTAAAAGATTTTAATGATTTTTAAACTATTATTGAATGCGTAATTCACATCTTTCATATAAAAATAAAAGCAATCCAAACAAACATACTAAATGTAAAAAAGTTTTAAAAGTCATAAACTAATCTTAAATTAAGCGAGATAAAAAAAAAGGCAGTTCAACATAGTACGTCATTTGTACATAGCTCAATATACAAGTAATATTATTTTTAAAATGATAACCTGTTTTCTTATATCATATTAGAGGTTTGTGTATAAATATGTTTATCATTTTAGGCGGGAAGGAGCCTTTGGCATATGAGGTATTAAGATATGTGTATGTGAGGAAATATTAAAATAAAATTATAAATGACTATGAAATTATTTAATTCCAAAATCAAAAATAAATATTATATATATATATATATATATATATATATATATATATATATAAATTTGGGGTTCCCACTGCCACTCGCTGTTGCGCCAAATAGCAATAAAATGCTTCATTTGGCGAAAAAAGGACTAGCCAAATTCGCCAAATTGCGAGTGTTCAATTTCTGATTTTTGTGCGTTTATGTGTGAGGTGCTAATACAGTCGGGATTCTCAACCGCGTTACTGAACCACTGATGCCACTTTAACCCTTTCCGGGGCAAGATAAAAGCTTCGTAAAATGTTGAAATAATTGAATGATACCAGTATTTACAAGAAAATTTATATGTAAACAAGTAAAAGTATATTTTCACAAATTTAATAAATAAGAAATTTTCCTTAAAAAATTCGAGCGCCGATGTGGCAATCAAAATTTAAAATTACATGATGCCATAGCGGCATCACCATTCTTCAAGAGGTTAAATATCCAATCACACTGTTCTAAATAGATTGATCTATTTAACCTTCCTATCCTGTTCAAATTGTATTCAATCTTGATAAAAACATTTCCCACCCGAACTGTTATTTAAAACATTTTAATATACCCAATTGACTTAAATTTCTGAATCTGTTATTTAACTTTCTTTATGAAAATAGTTCTGGTTCAAATCATAGAAAACAAATTATAGACATGGGTCGAATAGACCCATTCAGGGTAGGAAGGTTAAAGAGATCCTGACTCAACACCAATTTAGTTTAGCAGCAGCCAAAAACGCAGAAAGGCTTATACAATAAATATCACTCTATTATCATTTAATTACCATGTATGTGTAGTGTATGCATCGCTCCGGTATATACACAATTAAATTTAATCGCATCAAACGCCAAATAGAGAAAATGTTGTCCTGAATGTGGTGTTGAAATTAGCCATTTACCGTAATATTTGTTAATTGTATGCGAAGTATCAAATGTTTTCTATTGGTTAAAAGTCGAAATCTCATAGTAATGTTGAGTGTATATTTCTACGACGGTAAACCAAAGATAGATTTATTTTTATTATTTAGATTGCTAAAATAATGCCTGAAACATTTACACATTTAGGAGACATTTCGAATAGACTTATTTTTAATAGCTTCTGTAGCCGACAATCAAATATTTATTTTATAAGCAATAGCTATAAGCAAATTTTTTAGCTACCAGTATTTTAAAACGAAAAAATGTGACTTAGTTTATCAAAGATATATCATCAATTGAATTAGGCGAAGCAAACTTTTCGAAAATAACGGTGGCCAACAAGCATAGCGATTTTCAGTTGTGTAACAGACTAACAAATTCGCATGGAAATGCCCTTATATAAAAAAATGTTCCCATTAGATTGTTTTTCTTGATTCATTTTTTTAATCTATCAAGAAAAAATCTTCGATGTGTGCAAAAGACACATTATATGTTTATTTGCATTAATTTAGCAGAGCAAATTGAAATGCGAATCCTAATTGAAGCTTTAAAATACTTAAAGATGAAAAGAATTTTTCAGATGAATTCCAACCCTGTATTTAAAAAAAACAATTAAATGATTAAGTTCTTTTTGAAGGAATTTCTTTTCATGCCTTGAAAAATAAATGTAAAAGTTTTTTTTTCAGTATATTTCTCATAAAGATATTTGAAATATAAACAACTTTTTTTTGTTGAAAAAAAAATCGCTACTAAATTCTTTAAAAAGACAATTCATTAGACGCTATCTACAATCTAAGTAAGTATAATTGATTTCATTATGCGTAATTCTTCTGCAAAATTGAATCTTTAGTATTCTGTCAAATCTAGCTGAGTAATCAACAAAGGTTTTTTTGTTTAGAACGGTTTTTTTCCGGAGCAACTGAAACAAATCCAACTTTCTAAAAAGGATTTTAATCAAGAAAAGAATTAAAATTATACAAATATATGCAAAGAAAAGTTTTTTGTTAATTAAGTTTTAAAAGCAACTAAACATTTCTTTTCGGTAAAATGAATTTTTAGCGAATGTATTGTGAACAGATCAGTAAATTACTGCTGTTTCATTGCAGGTCTGTTTTTATTCTCTTATATTTTTAAAAGTTAAATTATTCACTATATGGAAATATCTTAAATTTCACGTTAGTTTACGCAAAAAAAAAAAAAAATTATGATAAGCTCATATAAAACATAGTGAAAAAAGGAATACAATACGAGGTTAAAGATAGATTTCCCAATGTTTCAGGCCGAATCTATTTTGATAACATTTTTTTATTATTATTCGGCGACTCTTTTTTACTTTTTATTCGCGAAATTGCTAATGTTGGTCAAAAACTAGCGATAACCCTGATATATATATATATATATTATACTAAATATATAATCACATCTATACAGGGTGTTTCTAAATTCATGGTACAAACTTTAAGGGGTGATAGCAAACATCAAGACAAACAATATTAAATAAGAAACTTAGGGTCCCAAACGTCTTCCGAAGGAGATAGGCGCCATTAAAGTTTAGGGTCCAAAAATTCAAATGATTATAAAAAAAAAGAAAAATTCGTCGATTCGTTTGCGGTTTTCACTAAAACTATTCTTTATGTCTGTATTGTCTTCAAAATAAATTATAAAGGTAATTTTCAAAAAATGAAAATAGAGGGCGCTTTAGACTTTGGAGTAACGAACAACTATTTTTTACTATTATTTTTTGCATCTCATTAAATTTTTTTAGAAGCTTAGAAATTAACTTAAATTTTGAGCTCAAAATCTAAATCTTTGGGAGTGGTTAAGTAGCGCAAACTGAATTCTGGAGGGAGGTTCAAATTTCAAATGATTATAAAAAACGGAAAAATTGGTCAATTGATTTGCGATTTTCACTAAAATTAGTCTTTATGTCAGTACTATCGTGAAAATAAATTATAAAGATAAAATTCAAAAAATGACGATAGAGGGCGCTTTAGACTTTGGAGTAACGTAGAACTATTTTTTACCGTTATTTTTTGCATCTCATAAAATTTTTTTAGACGCTTAGACATAAACTTAAATTTTGAGATGAAAATCTGAATCGTTGGGAGTGGTTAAGTTGTGCAAACTGAACTGTGTTCAATGGGGGTGGGGAGGTTCAAATTTCAAATGATTATAAAAAACGGAAAAAGTGGTCGATTTGTTTGCCGTTTTCGATAAAACTATTCTTTATGTCACTATTTCCTTGAAAATAAATTTTAAAGATTAATTTAAAAAAAATACCGTTAGAGGGCGCCTTAAACATTAGAGTAACCAACAACTATTTTTAACCGTTATTTTTTGTATCTAATTAAATCATTCCAAATGCTTAGATTAAAAATTTTAGCTCAAATTCTAAATCAATGGGAGGTGTTAAGAAGCGCAAACTGAACTGTGTTTTGGACTTAAAATGTTACCCTCCCCACCCCTCGAACACATTTCAATTTTCCGTTACTTGATTACTCACAACGATGCAGATTTTGAGCTCAAAATTTAAGTTTGAACTTTTACAAGCATTTAATTAGATACAAAAAATAATGGTTAAAAATAGTTGTTAGTTATTCTAAAGTTTAAGGCGCCCTCTAACGGTATTTTTTGAAATTAATCTTTAAAATTTATTTTCAAGGAAATATTGACATAAAGAATAGTTCTAGCGAAAACGGCAAACGAATCGACCAATTTTTCCTTTTTTATAATCATTTGAAATTTGAACCTCCCCACCCCCATTGAACACAGTTCAGTCTGCGCTACTTAACCACTCTTACCGATTCAGATTTTCATCTCAAAATTTAAGTTTATGTCTAAGCTTCTAAAAAAATCTTATGAGATGCAAAAAATAACGGTAAAAATTAGTTGTACGTTACTCCAAAGTCTAAAGCGCCCGCTATCGGCATTTTTTGAATTTTATCTTTATAATTCATTTTCAAGATAATACTGACATAAAGAATAATTTTAGTAAAAATCGCAAATCCATTGACCCATTTTTCTGTTTTTTATAATCATTTGAATTTTTGGACCATAAACTTTAATGGCGCCTATCTCCTTCCGAAGACGTTTGGGACCCTTAGTTTCCTATTTAATATTGTTTGTCTTGATGTGTACTATCACCCCTTAAAGTTTGTATCATGAATTTAGAAACACCCTGTATATCATGTCAAACGAAAAGAAAAATTACAAAAATTAAAAGAGTTTTTAGACACAGATAATAATATCATTAAAGAAGTAGGGGGCTCAAGGAATAATATCGTATGATATCGTAAGAGAAGATTAATGTCCAAAATTACCAATAATTTTATAAAATTATATAGATACATATTAATATTCTTAATTAAGTAAGCAAGAATGCAAAAAAAAATACTGATATAAAAAAAAACATTCTCATTAGATAGTGTTTGCTTGACTCATTTTTCTAATCTATCAAGAAAAAAATCTTCGATGTGTGCAAAAGACACATTATATGTTTATTTGCATTAATTTAGCAGAGCAAATTGAAATGCAAATCATAATTAAAAGTTTTAAAAACTTAAAGATGAAAAGAGTTTTTCAGATGAATTGAAACCCTATATTTAAAAAAAGCAATTAAATAATTAAGTTTCTTTTTGAAGGGATTTCTTTCCATGCCTTAAAAAATAAATTTAAAAGGATATTTTTTTTCAGTATATTTCTCATAAAGATATTTGAAATAAGGTACCCTGGGGTAATAACGCCAGGCGGGGTAATAACGCCAAGTGCTTATATTTTGCATAATTGTGAAATAATCAGGTAAATGACACCCATGTGCTCTGCGCAGAAGGGTTTTGAGTCATATAAATTGCAAAAAACAGCTTCAAGTTAATTTGTTTCATTTTTAGGTCTTATTGTTTTTACAAACAACTAAAATTAACGCTTGATCTAAAATTTGCGAGATACGTTTTGTGATGTAAAGACTATCTTTTTATCCGGAAATACTTTGTTAATTACATAAATTTGTAGTGCATTTCATGTACTTTTAAAATGCTGTTGAAGATTTTGGATATCTTCTCGAGATAATTTGTAATTTAAAATGTACTGCGCAATAACTATACCGGGGTAATAACGCCAATCCTTGACATTAATACCCCTGTTGATTCCCAACAGTGGCCGAGCTATATCCTAAATACTGATTCAGATAAACACAGTTAAAACTGTGCAATGTTTCTCATATTTCTATTTAAGCGGTCCTTTTTAAGCAAAAAGAAGCTCACGGTCTGATATTCTTTTGCCTCATCCCCCCCTCCCACACCACACGTTTACTTTTCTTACACTTTCACAAAAAATTGAACATTTTCAATAGCTTAGAATGCAATTTGTCAATTTTTAAGTTTGTAGAGTTTGTATTTTTAGAATTGGGCTATCTACATGCAATTATTCCATTTTATTTCATAGTTTTCTTTGCATGGCGTTATTACCCATATAGGTGGGTATTAACGCCAAATAGCATTGGTCAAGAAAAAACGCCATTACATTTTATGAATACATATCTGTTAAATTATTTTATTTTATATAGATAGTCAATGAGTTGCTGTATCAGATCCTATATTTGTTTGAAAAATACAACCTAAAACTAAGCCGTGAAAATTGGTAGAACCTTAACGTGGCGTTATTACCCCAGGGTACCTTATAAACAACTTTTTTTTGTTGAAAAAAAAATCGCTACTAAATTCTTTAAAAAGACAATTCATTAGACGCTATCTACAATCTAAGTAAGTATAATTGATTTCATTATGCGTAATTCTTCTGCAAAATTGAATCTTTAGTATTCTGTCAAATCTAGCTGAGTAATCAACAAAGGTTTTTTTGTTTAGAACGGTTTTTTTCCGGAGCAACTGAAACAAATCCAACTTTCTAAAAAGGATTTTAATCAAGAAAAGAATTAAAATTATACAAATATATGCAAAGAAAAGTTTTTTGTTAATTAAGTTTTAAAAGCAACTAAACATTTCTTTTCGGTAAAATGAATTTTTAGCGAATGTATTGTGAACAGATCAGTAAATTACTGCTGTTTCATTGCAGGTCTGTTTTTATTCTCTTATATTTTTAAAAGTTAAATTATTCACTATATGGAAATATCTTAAATTTCACGTTAGTTTACGCAAAAAAAAAAAAATTATGATAAGCTCATATAAAACATAGTGAAAAAAGGAATACAATACGAGGTTAAAGATAGATTTCCCAATGTTTCAGGCCGAATCTATTTTGATAACATTTTTTTATTATTATTCGGCGACTCTTTTTTACTTTTTATTCGCGAAATTGCTAATGTTGGTCAAAAACTAGCGATAACCCTGATATATATATATATATATTATACTAAATATATAATCACATCTATACAGGGTGTTTCTAAATTCATGGTACAAACTTTAAGGGGTGATAGCAAACATCAAGACAAACAATATTAAATAAGAAACTTAGGGTCCCAAACGTCTTCCGAAGGAGATAGGCGCCATTAAAGTTTAGGGTCCAAAAATTCAAATGATTATAAAAAAAAAGAAAAATTCGTCGATTCGTTTGCGGTTTTCACTAAAACTATTCTTTATGTCTGTATTGTCTTCAAAATAAATTATAAAGGTAATTTTCAAAAACTGAAAATAGAGGGCGCTTTAGACTTTGGAGTAACGAACAACTATTTTTTACTATTATTTTTTGCATCTCATTAAATTTTTTTAGAACCTTAGAAATTAACTTAAATTTTGAGCTCAAAATCTAAATCTTTGGGAGTGGTTAAGTAGCGCAAACTGAATTCTGGAGGGAGGTTCAAATTTCAAATGATTATAAAAAACGGAAAAATTGGTCAATTGATTTGCGATTTTCACTAAAATTAGTCTTTATGTCAGTACTATCGTGAAAATAAATTATAAAGATAAAATTCAAAAAATGACGATAGAGGGCGCTTTAGACTTTGGAGTAACGTAGAACTATTTTTTACCGTTATTTTTTGCATCTCATAAAATTTTTTTAGACGCTTAGACATAAACTTAAATTTTGAGATGAAAATCTGAATCGTTGGGAGTGGTTAAGTTGTGCAAACTAAACTGTGTTCAATGGGGGTGGGGAGGTTCAAATTTCAAATGATTATAAAAAACGGAAAAAGTGGTCGATTTGTTTGCCGTTTTCGATAAAACTATTCTTTATGTCACTATTTCCTTGAAAATAAATTTTAAAGATTAATTTTAAAAAATACCGTTAGAGGGCGCCTTAAACATTAGAGTAACCAACAACTATTTTTAACCGTTATTTTTTGTATCTAATTGAATCATTCCAAATGCTTAGATTAAAAATTTTAGCTCAAATTCTAAATCAATGGGAGGTGTTAAGAAGTGCAAACTGAACTGTGTTTTGGACTTAAAATGTTACCCTCCCCACCCCTCGAACACATTTCAATTTTCCGTTACTTGATTACTCACAACGATGCAGATTTTGAGCTCAAAATTTAAGTTTGAACTTTTACAAGCATTTAATTAGATACAAAAAATAATGGTTAAAAATAGTTGTTAGTTATTCTAAAGTTTAAGGCGCCCTCTAACGGTATTTTTTGAAATTAATCTTTAAAATTTATTTTCAAGGAAATATTGACATAAAGAATAGTTCTAGCGAAAACGGCAAACGAATCGACCAATTTTTCCTTTTTTATAATCATTTGAAATTTGAACCTCCCCACCCCCATTGAACACAGTTCAGTCTGCGCTACTTAACCACTCTTACCGATTCAGATTTTCATCTCAAAATTTAAGTTTATGTCTAAGCTTCTAAAAAAATCTTATGAGATGCAAAAAATAACGGTAAAAATTAGTTGTACGTTACTCCAAAGTCTAAAGCGCCCGCTATCGGCATTTTTTGAATTTTATCTTTATAATTCATTTTCAAGATAATACTGACATAAAGAATAATTTTAGTAAAAATCGCAAATCCATTGACCCATTTTTCTGTTTTTTATAATCATTTGGAATTTGAACCTCCCCCCACAGTTCAATTAGGGCTGCTTAACCACTCCCAACAACTTAGATTTTGAGCTCGAAATTTAAGTTTATGCCTAAGCTTCTAAAAAAATTAATGAGATGCAAAAAATAACGGTAAAAAATAGTTGTTCGTTACTCCAAAGTCTAAAACGCCCTCTATCGGCATTTTTTGAAAATTATTTTTATAGTTTATTTTTAAGACAATACTGACATAAAGAATAGTTTTAGTGAAAACCGCAAACGAATTGACCAATTTTTCTGTTTTTTATAATCATTTGAATTTTTGGACCATAAACTTTAATGGCGCCTATCTCCTTCCGAAGACGTTTGGGACCCTTAGTTTCCTATTTAATATTGTTTGTCTTGATGTGTACTATCACCCCTTAAAGTTTGTATCATGAATTTAGAAACACCCTGTATATCATGTCAAACGAAAAGAAAAATTACAAAAATTAAAAGAGTTTTAAGCACAGATAATAATATCATTAAAGAAGTAGGGGGCTCAAGGAATAATATCGTATGATATCGTAAGAGAAGAGGAATGTCCAAAATTACCAATAATTTTATAAAATTATTTAGATACATATTAATATTCTTAATTAAGTAAGCAAGAATGCAAAAAAAAAATACTGATATAAAAAAAAACATTCTCATTAGATAGTTTTTTCTTGACTCATTTTTCTAATCTATCAAGAAAAAAATCTTCGATGTGTGCAGAAGACACATTATATGTTTATTTGCATTAATTTAGCAGAGCAAATTGAAATGCAAATCATAATTAAAAGTTTTAAAAACTTAAAGATGAAAAGAGTTTTTCAGATGAATTGAAACCCTATATTTAAAAAAAGCAATTAAATAATTAAGTTTCTTTTTGAAGGGATTTCTTTCCATGCCTTAAAAAATAAATTTAAAAGGATATTTTTTTTTCAGTATATTTCTCATAAAATAAGTTGCAATATAAACAACTTTTTCTGTTGAAAAAAAATTGCTACTAAATTCTTTAAAAAGACAATTCATTAGACGCTATCTACAATCAAATTAAGTATAATTGATTTCATTATGCGTAATTCTTCTGCAAAATTGAATCTTTAGTATTCTGTCAATTCTAGCTGAATAATCAACAAAAAGTTTTTTTGTTTAGAACGTTTTTTTTTTTTTGATTAACTGAAACAAATCCAACTTTCTAAAGGGGATTTCAGTCAAGAAAAGAATTAGAATTATACAAATAAATATATGCAAAGAAAGGTTTTTTGCTAATTAAGTTTTAAAAGCAACTAAACATTTCTTTTCGCTAAAATGAATTTTTAGCGAATGTATTGTGAACAGATCAGTAAATTACTGCTTTTTCACTGCAGGTCTGATTTTAACCTTTTGTATTTTTAAAAAATAAATTAATCACTATATGGAACTATCTTAAACTTCACATTAGTTTACGTAGAAATTTTTATGATACGCTCATATAAAACAATATTTTAAAAATGGCCTCTTTTTGAAGAATAATTAATGCTTTCTAGGCATCTTTCAGAGCTGTCAGTATTCTTCTTTAAATTTTGCTTAATTTTCTTCAAGTGAAACACATTTTTAAACCAGAAAATGTATTTAAATTTTCATTATGTAATTAATTTTTTGTTTATAATGAAGCTTTTTTTATTTCATTTATTAAATAAATTTTCTATTTCAAAATAAGCTTGATTTCGTTAAAAGTAACCATGTTTTTACGTAAGACTAGTAAAATGCTGGCAAGTATATTGAAGATTATCATTTAACATATTTCTTTTACAGTTATCATTCTGTCTACAGATCGAAAATACTTAAGTTAACGGCCTTTTGATTCAAAATATCGTTTTCCAACACTTTCCAACAAATTTGAAAAAAGTTTATGAGTTCGGTTTGTCTGGCCGTATGCTCGCGCTCTGACTCTCGTAAATATATTGGGACTGCACTGAAGTTTTTGGAAGTTATGAGTTTACCCTAGCCCGAACGCCCGAATGAAGTTTCTAGCATGATTAGTTTATTTACAGGAACAGTCAAAAATATTTCGATACCTTACGGTCTGTGGGAAAAAAATAGTTTCAAATGAATTTTCGAAGATGTTATACACTGTCAAACGTAGTAAAATTAATGTAAATTTACTAAGTACAATAAAAATATGCATTCTGTAAAATATGAGACGAAAAGAATAGTTGTTATTCATTTAGAGGGCCTCACAAAAGAATGCCGTTACATAATGGTAAAGAGGGAGAACTGTTTAGGACAAATTTTAAATATATTAAACTATTTCATGTATAAACAATTTATGTATGTCTCTGAGATTTAAATACCAGTTATTTTACACTTAATACGAAGTACATATCATTTACAGGGACATATATAAGATTTCAAATTGTATATTCTATCCGAAGTACTAATCATAGGGATGATGTCTGAAGAATGGATGAAATGTATTTTATTATGATATACGCTTTTAAGTTTCCCTAAATTTATGCACATTATATGATGTTTATAAATGCTATAGTTGATGTATAGGGCAACATAAAAGAATTCGTAAAGGTTGCTGAATGTAAGCTTAAATTACTTAAAGATTATTTTTAAAGGAATTTGTATTTTTGCGCTGAACTGCTTTCAGTTTAAGAAATATTTGTATAATATATACAGGGTGAGTCATAAATATCGAAACAATAGGCTATCTCCTTAAACCCATACTTCCAATTGCAAAAATTCATAAAAAAGGGTAAAATTTCTGATAAGATAAGTTGCAACTCCATTGGGGGTCTATTTGAAAAAATACGAAAATTAAATTTTTATACGGCCCCCGTAGAGCAAAATTTCCAATTAGGAAATTATTCCTTTTCCAATCCTAAATTGAACAAAAAAAATGTCATCTCTATATCTGAAAATCTGACAGAGATATTAAAATTCGAAATTCTCCAAAATTCGTGACTTACACCGCTTTATCATGCCAGTAAATGAAGAATTTTTCTTTCGTTTTCAAAGCAAATTGGGGGATCGTCCACAAATTGTTCGTATTAAATGTCGATTTACGACCGTGCCCCTTATTTGGACATAATAAAGCAGCGTATTGATTTAAATCAAAACTTGTTTTCAAAATATGTTGATCGTTAGTCCTGGAGGTCTGCATGGATTAAAATATCTATGTCCAGTCCCAAAACGACCCATAGGGAAAGAGTTTCTGTCCGGCATGGAAAAATGATAAATTCATAAACTGGACCAGCCTGAAAAAAATTTTAAATTATAGCCCGGCTCAGCCGTGAATTTCTGCATAGTTTTTTATTTCAGTGTAGTTAAAAATCGTTTTGCGGGGAGGAGTTCTGACCAAAAATACTTATTATAGCTTTTTGTTTTTGTTATATTTATATTTTTATTAGGATGAGCGAAGCGAATCCTCTACTAGTCCACTCAAATTACAATTTGTCGTACGCTTTACAAAAAAACTATTCAATATTTTAACTTCAAATTAAACACAAAAATAAATTATGATCTGTAGATTTGCAGAATATATTTTTTTTTACAGTAAAACGTTAAAAAAATTATTATTTTAATTAATTTATTTTACATGCATTTCCAATACGGAAGCATTTTAGCAAATAAATAAAAAATGAAACGCGTATATTTTCAGAAAAAAAAGTTTAAATCATGGAGTAAATAATTATAGATAGAATCATGATTAATTTATTAAATAAAACATGTTTTCATTATCCCGCAAAATCGTTTGCACAGATGACACTTAAACATTTTAAAAAAATTGTATTATGGATTTTTTTTTTTTTTTTTTTTTTTTTTTTTTGTAAACTGGCAACAAAATAATTGTAAACAAATAAAATTAATTCTTAAATTTGTTATATAAATGAAAAATTAAAAGATCTGCGTGAAGTTGTTGGTTCAAGCTCTTTATAAATATTTTTGCGAAGGTCGTATTGTGGCTAAATAATATCGACTCATTAATCAGAAGGATTTTATAGAAAAATAAGACTTTAATAAGTTCGCAAACACAACAATAATTATTCGTGAAAACGTCACTGCGAGAATGAGAGAGCGCTTCGTTAAAAGGTAATTCCATTAATTGAGTTGCCATTCGCAGAAAGTAAACAGTTCTCCCACGCGGAGAGAATTACAGCAATTCTCATACGCTAACATGTATAAAAATGAAGAAATTAAAATAAAATGTTTTACAGTTGAAAATTCATAGTATCAACGAAAGCAGATTTCAAATGTTTTTTCCAGAAAATAGGATTTTGAAGAAGTAACTTTCTTCAAGCTTTCTTCAAATATATTATTCTAAAATAGCTATCAAAGATTATCGGATGTTGATTACAAAGATTGGAAACATGCATATTTCAAACAATTAAAAAACACCAGTGGCTACTTGAAATTGTAAAAACATCTTTAAAAGAGCTTTTAGTTGAAAATTAAAAAAAAATTTGTAAAAGTTTGCTTCGAAAATATCTTATGCCAGTTTTACATCATAAGTAAAAAATTAAAATGCGCCAAAACATAAAATAACGTTTTTGTTTATTAAAGATGCAAAAATAATAATTTAAAAAAAATATTGTTACTTTCAAATATCTGTTTTATAAAATAATGCTTTGCGAATCCAAACAAAGCATGGCTTTTGCTAGTTATTAAAGAAGCGCCAATTGCTGTGATTTATTTATTTTATCAATAAAACTCTGTTTATATCTAAATGTTTCACTTATATTTTAATGTCGCTAATCCATATCCCGTGCGTTGGAGACTTTGAAAAATGTTATACAGTAAAACCTTTTAAGACGGAATCACACAGGAAAGAAAAAATACGTAATGGACAAATGCCTTTCCTAGGAGGGCTAAATGGAGTTAATTTTTTTCTCAGGTATTATTGTACTAATTTTGCATGGATCAACACATCTTCTGTTTAAGACAGATTTCCGTCATAGGCAGATTTTTTTCTGGCTTTATTGTGTTTAATTTTTTAGCATTTAAATATACTATTCTTAAAAAAATAAATTTTAAGGGGGGGGTGTGTGTGTGTGTGTGTAAAATAAAGGCGATTTTAAAATCTATGTTGTTTTCGTAAAAATTTTGATTTAACCAAATTTTACTTATTTCATGTACGTCAGTCAGAAACAGTTATTTTAATACAAATTGCTCGAGACCGGGATTGAAAATTTTGTCCGATGCAGACCTTATTAAAAGTTAAGAATTGTTAAAGAAAAAAGTACAAACTTTAAACATGTCATTTTTAATTATTTTGCATTAGTTTTGTTTCGCGCAAAATTGAAATTTATTTACTTTTGAAAATATGATTTTTTTTTAAGTTATATTATTTTTTCAATAAATATTTTTAATAGTTCTAAAATTAACATTGAAAAGCAAAAACCCCAAATCAAATCTAAAATCAGATTTTCATCTTTAATTAAATGGAAAGAAATTGAAATCCGATAATAAATTAGGAAAGTTATAACAATTTTTAATTATCCCATTTAAACCAGTACAAATCATATGGCATTTTTATAAATTTTATGATAAATTTTAAGATGTGACTTTTATTGCAAATTATATGGCTAACCATCACAAAAAATGAAAAAAAATCTAAATTTTAACTCAAAAGATAGATTTTTTACGCGTTTCCTAAAACTGTTAAAGTAACATTGTCTTTTGAATTGCGCGCATTTCAATTTGTGTCTAATCCCTTAAAACCTGATGAATTATTCAAACGGCTATAACTCTGCGAATTTTGAAGGTATGAAGATGCAACTTCTTGTGTGTTATTCAGGACTGGATAAGGAAAGTTTTCCTAATTTGACTTTTTATCCTGCGGGGGCCGTATAAAAAGTTAATTTTCGTACTTTTTCAAATAGACCCCCCCCCCATGGAGTTACAACTTATCTTATTAAAAAAAATTGACCTTTTTTTATAATTTTTTGCAATTGGAAGTATGGGTCTTGGGGTAATATTTAAGGAGATAGCCTATTGTTTCGATATTTATGACTCACACTGCATAAAATGATATACAGGTCCATGCAAATTATTGGATACATGATCGCCTAAGGATAACAATTTCTGGAAAAAAATGATTTCAGTAGTTTTCGGAGTGTTTTAGTTTGATTTAAATCTTAGCTAAACACTGGCTTGCAATGTAGAGGTACTAGATAAAGTACAGTACTGAACAAAAGTATTCAAGTGTGTTCCCATCAATCAGTAGAATTCGCTAAAAGATAAATTTCAAACTATTAGCCGTTTCCTTGCTAAACTAAATTTCTCCATTATATAGTATATATATCAACCGACAGATCAAATACATTGAAAAGTATTGGAATACATATTTGGCTTTGGACAGTACCACCTCATTTTCTTTAATAATGAAGTATTGTTAAAGGTTCAGGAAGTCTTGGAAAGTGTTTCATAATCTTTTCTTAATGCATGATTTTTCTTATTTGTTTAAGTTTATGATTTGATATTGAATCCAGTAGTTTATGTTTAAAAATATGCTTAAATCTTGTTTGTATCTTCTTTAAACCTCAAAATGAGACCTCTGTGGCTCAGTGGTTAGGCACTGTTGGTTGCGCAAATGGCTTGTAAACTTCGATGGTGACACCTTCGATTCTCCACAAGCCTATGTCTTCTTTAGGTCTATCTTCCAGTTCTTTACATTAATAAATCTATCTTATGTTATCTTTGTATTTACTCGACAAAGACTCATAAAGAAAATCTTGAGATTAAGTACACGAGCCGAATTTATACATATGAGCAAGTACAACAACAACTTAAGGTACAACTCTTTAAAAATTTCTTCGTACAGTTCCCTAAACTAGCAGTGATTTTTTGGTTAGAAATGTAACGAAAATTCGGTTTTAATTTAGTTTTCGGCCCAGCATCTGATTCGCCGAAAATTTGGTTGGGCTAGTTCACGGCCAAAACTTTGTGTATTGCCAAAAACTCATTTCTTCCTTTGAAAATTTCCAAAATCACTAATGGATTTGAGCTCTATTAGCTCAAATGAGACACTCATTATTTTTTACTATGAGATTTATTGTTTATAATTCAGTCACGACTGACTCAAGACGTGGAAGCAATATATAAAGTAAGCAGTGTACATGTGTCTAAACTTTGATGACTCTTTTCATATGCATATTAAAAGCACCAGATTAACAGTGATAGAATTTGTTTACTTTGAAAATGTGTGTTATTTTTAATACTCTGAAAAAATCCTAGCATGACGGATGATCATTACAAAAAACATATTATAAAAGATAAATAGAGATGTGTATATCTAATACATATTTTAATTAAATAAAATTCATATAGTTAGAAAATCATTCTGTGTCATTGATGAATTAATTGCGCTTTATTTTATATCAAAATAAAAAGCTATGGTTAGTGCCAACTTGAGCCATACGTACACCGTAAAAAAAATTATCTAAAGTTACTCCATAAAATTTTTAGCAACATATTTCCTTCAATTTTATGAAATAATTTAACTTGTATAAAGGTGTAAATTAAACTGGTATAACTAGTATAATTTAAACTGATATAATCGGTGTATTACACATTATTGTATGGTAGGATGATTTATTTCGGTTAAATTAAACAATTACATGGAGGAAGTAAGGCTGCATTCGGTTTCGGTCAAACTTTAATTCTGATCAAAAAGTTCGTTTGTTTCGTAATTTATTTTTTATTTGTATAATAAATCAAAAGTATTTTAGTGATTAATTCGTTGTTTTTTGAAATTAACTTTTGAAAAAAATTTCAAAATTGATGATTTTTTTTTTTTTTTTTTTTTTTTTTTTTTAACATATTGTGTTATTTTTGAGAACATCTGCAAGAAGAAATTGCATTTTATAGACGCACAAAAGCAAAGATTCTTGTGTCTCATAGTAGCCATGTTGCTCACAATTGAAATCGACATGAGCTATGCGAGATTTGAAAAAAGCATACTTTTTACACGATTAAGCTATCATAATTTACAGTATCTGGAGATCGTTCAAATATCCTTTATCAACCTAAAAATTTAGCGGTGAGTACCCACATTATTCATCAGCTTGTTATTTAATTTTATCAAACAAATTTATTAAAAATTTATTTATTTAATAATCTAAATCAAACTCTAATTGGATCAGTATGACATCAACCATAAAGTACAACTGCTAAAATATAATAAATAAAAAATAATATTACTAATAATTCATACAAAAAAATTGCGAAAATTAAAGTAGCATATAAATTAGCAAAAAACGATTTTTCAAAAATGTCATTAAGAACAAAATAAATTGCAATACAATTTTCACAGTAAAAGATATTTAAACGTAAATATCACATTTTTTTTTTTTAAATATAGGCATCTAGATTTATAGGCATTTAAATATAGGAAGCTAGATTATGCCACACTTATAGCTTCTGAAGTAATTAATAAGAAAAATAATAAATCACAAATTTATCTATTTTCTGTAGTTAATATTTTTATAGCATTTCTCTCTATGACTATGAGTTCTAAATGGTATAACATGTGTACAATAAAAAAGACTGAAAAAACAATAATAACAACAATATCTAATCTTTTTAGAAAACATCCTTCTTAAAGTAGTATAAAATCGATTTCATTTTGTTTACTCCTTTTTCAAAATTGATTCGCAAATAATCTAATGACTTCGGCTGGATAATCACCGAGTTTGAGTAATTTTTTTTAAATATTTGTTCTGCTGCATTCTCAAAAAGAGGTTTATGGAATAAAAAGTTCAGACAAAATGTCTTTAAATAGAACAGTAGATTGAAAAGCCTTTTTATTTTCTTACAAATAAAATCTTCTATGTAAAGTACTCTTTTGTTTATTCGCATAATTTATTAATAAAGAAACAACTTATTGTAGGGTTTTGTTTTATTTTCCATAAAGAAACTATAAAAGAAAAAAGCTTCAGAATAGAAATTATCTTTAACAAGAGTCATTCTATCTATGACAAAGTTTTTTTTTCTATCTTTTTACCTAAAATGAAAATTAGATGATAATCTTCATTCATTAGGGTAAAAAAAATTTCTGCTAAAACTCTAATATTACATTGCAAGCAGCACAAACCTCAGTACAAGAAATTCCTTTTTCTGGGATATTTTTTCTTTGCCTTAACAATAATTATGACTTTTCAGTATTCGAAAACTTTCAACTCATATTACTAAAACTCCAAGTAAGTATAAGTATCATACATTCTCAGGATATAAGTTAGGTTATGCCATACTTATAGATTCTGAAGTAATTGCTAAAAAGAAATCACAAATTTATCTAGCTTCTATTCTCTAAAAATACAATAAACTTTCTTACTTAATCTTTTTATAACATTTAACATTTTTCTCCATAACTATGGGTCTTAAATGGTATAGAACGTGTACAATAAAAAAATCATAATAACAACAAGGTCATAAATCTTCAACAGATTCTACCAAAAAACACAAATAATCAAATTAATAAAAGAAAGAATTTTAAATAATAATTATTCATAAGAATTTCGGTGCTTAAAACTTCCTGCGAATGATATCAGAATTACTTCTACTTAAAACAATTAATATTATTTCTTAAAAAGTAGCTTTCGTTATTATCCTGAGAATATATAGAAAAAATCTATGCTTAAGCTTCTTAATAAGGATAAATTTTAGTGTATTACAAAATCTGACAGAAATTTTTATTAAATTAAAATGTCTGTAATTTCCTCTAATAAATCTCAGACGCTTTTTTCTATGAGTTGATGCACAAAAAAAAAAACTCTAATCCTTTTAGAAAACATCCTTCTTAAACTTGTATAAAATCGATTTCATATTATTTACTCCTTTTTCAAAATTGATTCGCAAATAATCTAATGACTTCGGCTGGATAATCACAGAGTTTGAGTATTTTTTTTTATATATATATTTGCTGTGCGGCATTCTCCAAAAGAGATTTATGGTTAAAAAAGTTCACTCAAAAAGTCTTTAAATAGAACAGTAGAGTTGAGAAGCCTTTTTATTTTCTTACAAATAAAAAGCTTTACATTTCTATGCATAAATACTCTTTCGTTTATTCGCATAATTTATTAATTAAAAAACAATTTATTGCAGGTTTCGTTTTATTTTCCATAGAGAAACAATAAAAAGAAAAAGCTTCAGAAAACGAATTATTTTTAACAAGACTAAATCCATCTGTGACAAAGTTGTTTTTCTTTCTTTTTACCTAAAATGAAAATTAGATGATAATCTCCATTCATTAATGTAAAAATTTATTTTTACTAAAACTCTCATATTACATTATATTCAGCAAAACATCAGCACAATTTTTTTTCTCTGATGTATTTTTTCTTTACCTTAACAGCAATTATGACTTTTCAATATCCGAAAACTCCATACTACTAATTCATGCTACTAAAACTCTAAGTAAAAATATAACTATCACACATTCTCAGGATATATGTTAGATTATGCCACATTTATAGCTTCTGTAGTAATTGAAAATAAAATAAATCACAAATTTATCAAGATTCTATCCTCTAAATATACAATATACTTTCTCATTTTGTCTTTTTTATAACATTTTTCTCCATGTCTATGGATCCTAAATGATATAAATCATGTACAATAAAAATCAGAAAAAACAATAATAACACTAACTTCATAAATATTCAACGGATTCTACTATAAAACGCAAATAAACAAATTAATGAAAGCAAGAATTTTAAATAATAATTATTCAAAAGAATATCTTTGCTTAAAACTTCCTGAAAACGATATCAAAATAACTTCTACTTAAAAGCGTTATTATGTTTTCTTAGAAATTAGATTTTCTTGTTCTGAGAATGTGTAAAGAAAAAAAAAATCTATGCTTAAGTTTTTTTATAGAGATAAATTTTTATGCATTACAAAATTTGATAGAAGTATTTTTATTAAATTAAAATGTCTGTAATTTCCTCTAATAAATCTCGGAAGCTTTTTTTAAAGAGTTGTTGCATAGAAAAAATCCCTAATCCTTTTAGAAAACATCCTTCTTAAAATAGTATAAAATCGATTTCATTTTGTTTACTCCTTTTTTAAAATTGATTCGCAAATAATCGAATGACTTTGGCTGGATAATCACGGAGTTGAAGTAACTTTTTTTAAATATTTGTTTTATGGAAATTTTCAGAAAGGGGTTTATAGAATAAAAAGTTCAGGCAAAAACTCTGTAAATAGAACAAGTAGAGTTGCAAAGCCTTTTCATTTTCTTACAAATAAATGTAACGCACTCTTTTGTTTATTCGCAAAATTTATTAATAAAGAAACAATTTATCGCAGGGTTTTGTTTCATTTTCTATAGAGAAATAATAAAAAAAAATCCCTTCAGAATAAAAATTACATTTAAGAAGAGAAATTCTGTATATAACAAAGTTCTATTTCTTTTTTTTTTTCCTTAAAATGCAAATTTGATGATAATCTCCATTCATTAATGCAAAAATTTGTTTCTACAAAAACTCTCATATTACATTATTTTCAGCACAAATATCAGTACAATAAATTTCCTTCTATGACGTATTTTTTCTTTACCTTAACAACAATTATGACTTTTCAATATTCGAAAATTTGCAATTCATACTAAGTAAATATATTCTAAATAAATATAAGTGTCACATATTCTCAGGATATAAGCTAGATTATGCCACACTTAAAGCTTCTGAAGTAATTAATAAAAAAAAATAATCACAAAATTATCCAGCTTCTATCCTTTAAAAATACAATAAACTTTCTCATTTTATTATTTTATAACATTTTTCACCATGACTTTGAGTCTTAAATGGTATAAAACATGAACAATAAAAAATACTGAAAAATCAATAACCACAACAACTTCATAAATATTCAACAGATCCCAGTATAAAACATAAATAAACAAATTGATAAAAGCAAGGGTTTTAAATAATAATTGTTCATAAGAATGACTGTGCTTAAAACTTCCTGAAAGCAATATCAAAATAACTTCTACTTAATACCATTATTATTTTTCCTTAAAAATTAGATTTTTTTATTATTCTGAGAATCTGTAGAAAAAATCTATGCTTAAGCTTCTTTATAAGGATAAAATTTGTGTATTACAAAATCTGACAGAACTTTTTTTATTAAATTAAAATGTGTGTAATTTCCTCTAATAAATCTCAGAAGCTTTTTTAAAGAATTGTTGCATAGAAAAAATCTCTAATCCTTTTAGAAAACATCCTTCTTAAACTAGAATAAAATCGATTTCATTTTGTTTATTCCTTTTTCAAAATTGTTTCGCAAATAATCTAATGACTTTGGCTGGATAATCACCGAGTTTGAGTAATTTTTTTTAAATATTTGTTCTGCTGCATTCTCAAAAAGAGGTTTATGGAATAAAAAGTTCAGGCAAAAAGACTTTAAATAGAACACTAGAGTTGAAAAGCCTTTTTATTTTCTTACAAATAAAAAGCCTTACAGTTCTATGTATAAGTACGCTTTTGTTTATTCGCATAATTTATTAATAAAGAAATAATTTATTGCAGGGTTTTGTTTATTTTCCATAGAGAAACAATAAAATTGCTTTTGAATAGTAATCGCGTTTAATAAAAGATATTTTATCTATGACAAAGTTCTTTTTATTTTTGTATACCGAAAAACGCAGATTAGATGACAAATTGCATTCATTAATGTAAAATTATGTTTCAATTAAAACTTTAAGAGTAACTTAATTAACTTAAAATTAAAACTTTAACATTATATGCATTATATGCAGTACAACCATCAGTAAAATTCACTTCTTTCTCGCATATTTTCTTTTCCTCAACAACAATGATGACTTAATATTCACAGAGATAATGACATACTATACATATGTACAGGGTACCTTATAAATATGTTCGCAATTTCAAAAATGTTGTATTATAGTACAGTTGGCATCTTAAAAATTGACAAATTGTTCTTTTTTTTATTATTTGACCATTTGCCAAGTTTTATGGTCCAAATAGCACTCCGATACAACCTTCAAAGTCTTGTCTTATTATTTTTGTCTTATTTTCCTTTCTGGGCATTTTATCTACACAGACAACATATTATGTAAAATAGTAAAATGATTTAATTATTTTTCTCGTTCTGTCTAAAATGTAAAATTTCTTGTTCTATTAAGAACATGTTTTCAACTTGCACTATTAAGAACATGTTTTTTCCTAATTCATGCACAACATATTCTTACTTTTGAAGGCAACTTAAACTTGCTACTTTATTCCAAATATCAACAACTTCCTCAATTCCATTTAATTCAATATTTACGCGTAATCATGCTCTCATTAAATTACATTCAAAATAAATATCGATTTAATTAATGTTGAGAAATGCAGTTAGTTACATGAGTAAGGCTACTTTTACATAAAGATATTTCCTTGCGCAAACTTTACATTATGCTTACTTCGTACGATAACGATTAAGTCGCTCAAACTGGGTGTTATCTACAATTTCCTGCATCAAAGAGATACCCGATTTCAGTTTTTGACCTACTAGAGATCAAAGAAAAAGAACTCGAGTAGTATATGGTACCTACTATGGAACACTTTTTATATTCCACTAAACGCAAATATTTAACGATTTTTGTAAGATTTTCATCAAAAAGTTTGTCTGTCTAAATATAGAGGATGTAACTATTTTAGTACGATTTATCGAGTAAATGATGATAAAAAATGCATGATTTGCATTGGTTGGATATTTTATTTTTTCTACTAAATTATGTAAAGACGAAGTTTTAAGAAAGGGTTATGGAATAAAGAATCATGATTATAAATAATAACGTAATCAATTGAGATGAAATATTTATCAATTTTAAATGCTAATATTTAATTATTGTAGTGATGAAAAAATTTTGCCTGACGCCCTTAGTTTACGAAATGCTAATAAACAATCTTCCTCTAGGATAGTCTTGATAGGAAAAGCAAAGAGCTGCATTGTATAATATTATTATTAATTGCATTACATTGAAGTCTGAAATAAAAGTTAAATGCTTTTTATCCTATGTTTTAATAGATAACCAATTCTTTTTACTTATAAATACTAATCTGGTAGTTTGATATTTTCATAGTTCGATAAAATAAAAAAAAATAGTTTGTGTCGAAATGAACACATCTTTGACAGCAAGAAATTTATTTTGAATTTCAGTAAATTTTATTTAGGGGTTTGAAATTTTCATAGATCGATAAATGGCCCATTCGATTATTGTAAGATTTAAAACAAATTTTATGATTAAGCTTTTTCTAATTCATAATCATAAAAGCCATCATTATTTTTTCCTTTAAAATGAAAGATATAACCACCTTCATTCAGTTTTGTTATTGCATTTTCAGATATTTTTCCATGACTCTTTTTAAGAAAATAATCTTTTTCTACATCATTAACTTCTAATCTTGCAATAGTCGTATTTCCAAATTTAGTTTGAATTTTCTTCAACGAAATCAGCTTGTATTTCCCTGTCTCTAAATCTTTTAGCTTATGAGTTACAGGGAATGATCTGAGACTGTTGAATTCTTCCATTTATTAAGAAAGAATTTTTGAAAGACAATTTTTATAGTACAGACATCTGTACATAGAGCAGCCAGGTCCTAGGATTCTTACGCATCTCGGTACTTCTAATATTTTTATAGGAATTCCCCATTCTTCAAAGGTACTTTTCGGAAAAACTCCTCCTTTAAAAGCAAATGTGCCGCCGTATATCTGATGCAATTGTAAGAGATAATCTTTTACATTGTCACTACTAATCCATAAGCCTGTATTATCTGAATATCTTTTAAATCTTAAACCATGGATATCGTTAGTACATCTACGAACTATTCCATGGTCTTGATCACTTAATTCATAGTTAGGTGTAAATACAGAAATAGTTTCACCTATTCCTTCTTTTAAATGAACCCAGCTTATTTCTCTCGCTATAGATTTGAACGGAAGTATAAAACCTTGAACATTTATGATAAGGGTGACATCGTCCATTTTATTAGAAAACAATTTTTATAAACTAAAAAATTCGGCTTAAAATCCAAATGGTACAGTATCAAAGTTATCTAAAATTCTTCTTTTATCATATCCAAACATATATCTTTTATTCATTTTATTCACCTTAATATTTCTGTCTTTTTGTATCTGAAATTGATTTATTTCTACATGTATATGGTCAATTTCCCCAGTTATTATTTTCATTCTCTCTTCAAAATTCAGCTTAGTTTCACTCTCATAACTCATTTTAAATCCTTTTACTTTTCCTTTTACAGAACCGTCGTTCAGAATATAACCATAATCTTTACTTGCTCCAGATATCCATGATTTCATATATTTATCTTCTCCTAATTCATCAGTCCATTCCCCTAACATACAACCTGTTTTTACTTTATTAGATCCATCATCGATATAAACAATACTATCTGTATCGTAATACATTACTTTATCTCCTAATTTATCTAGCATTTTATATAATCTTATTCTAGCCGAACTGGTAGTAAAAGCCGCTATATAAATATTCGTATTAAAGTTATTCTTGGCATATTCATCTTTCATCTTATAATCCATTTGCACACACTCATCATTTAAAAATATCATATTCAAGTCTTTAATGCGGTCGTTCAGTATAATTCTATAAAAATCTGCCAATTCTGTTACATTCTCTGTTTGTTTCATATTTTTTCTCTGTCCGAACTTACCCCATAAAGAGTTTAAACAAATTTTGGATATAAATCTCATTCCTGGGTTTTCTTTGATTTCTCCTAACTTTATACCCAATTTCTTTTCTACGCAACTTTTATATTCTTTTTCAGTTTTGAAATTTTCAGACCATTTATCATCTGTTTCTAATTTGATTTTCAAAAACATTTTAACATAATCCTTAAATAATGTATTAGATTTTTTTTCAAAATGCCAAACTTCATAGATATTTAAAATCTTATAACCTTTTTCAATAGCCAGTTCAACTTCGGTAGTTGTCCACGTACCTGTAAGACTTCTCTCCTCATCCGTATGATTACATTCTTTATTCTGTATTTCATAACATTGTTTCTTTTCGCATTTTATAGGTTTTGAACATAATTTACACAAACTAAATATTAATTTTTCTCCTTTATAAGGTAAAACAGGATGATAGAGCTTTCTAGGTGGAAGTACTTTGCATTGTATCAAACCATACCAATTCTTATCATATTTTTCCGGATTATAAATTTTTATCGGATGACCAACAGGATAGTAATCAAAGTAATTCACTGTTGGATAAAGTGAACAAACATCGATATATCTACCCTTTTCGTTTTCTTTCATTTCGTATATTAATTTGGTAGGTTCACACCTACCTCCGCTGAATGCGTTTCTAGGATTTAATGGTTCTACAAAATCTCTTTTCCATTCATTTTTCATATATTTTTTAATTTCTTTGTCACTATCAAAATCACATTCCCATATTTCAATCAATTCAAATCCTTTATCTTTTATTTTTTTATTTATTTTTTGAGATCTTTCATACAAATCTTTCATACATATCTGATTTTGAAGATTGACAGTGGATTCTGTAAAACAGCGAGGACAACCGTGCCAATGACATCCTTGAAACTGATAAACGGTATTTTTATAAAAACCGTCTACTTTATAAGTTTTATCACCTAATTTCAGTTTTTTCTCACCACCGTTTAAAGCATGCTGTATTTTGATATTGTGTTTTTTGGACAGATAGTCTAACCAAATGATCGATTTCTTACTGTATTGATCCTTTTGAATACACTCCTCATCTATCGCTATTGTATTCACTGGAATGAATTTATCTCTGTATATAGCCATACAAACGCCAGCTAAAGTGATATATTTAAAAGGATCAATATCAGCAATATTTAGAAATAATCTTCGCAATTCTAAACATCCTTTTCTTAAAATATCAACATCAGATCTGCAATATTTTATAATTTCTTTTTGAAAATCAAATGTTTCGTTTTTTACCGATTTATACCATTTATCAAACGTTTTTCTTTGATCTAAAGTCATAGTATCATAACCATAATGGTATTTTTCAGGATATTTTCCTACATAATTTTGATTTTCCATAGTGTTAAACAAATGAGGAAAATACCCTTTTGCTAATTCCGTTAGTCCAAACGTTTTAGGAAATTTTCTTAACGGAATCAATGTAAAATTTATAGAATCGATAAACCTTATATTAAATGCGGTTGCTTGCATATATATGAGTTTATTTCCTTGATATATTGTAAACACTTTAATTTTATTTTTAAAGCAGTATTTAGCTAGAAATTGAAAATCGAATCCTTTTCCATAATGCGCTAATACAGTATAACCGCAATGTTTCTTTTGGAATAACCATTTACAATATTCATTTTCATTCTGAAATATTTTTTCATTTCCGTTAAAATCATGATTTATAACTAGATTGACTTGGTGATTTCCTGTCTCTTGATTCGTTTCAACGTCAAAAAACATATATTTTTCTGTAAATTCTGATCTTTTACATTTCTCACACCATTCCTTTCTATCTTTTATATTTTTGGGACAGATATTTTTACAAGTTCCCCCCTTAGATTCTTTCCTACGTATAAAACATTTATGATCTTCCAAAACCCACTTTCTGCAGTTTTTACATTGTTTTTCTCCGCATTTATGATCTTTCGGTTCTCTTTGGCTTCTACTGATATTTCTCTTACATTTTAAACATTTCCACAGTGTTTCACAGACTGCTTTATTTTTATGATTTTCGAAGCAGTTTTTTCCTTTAAAAGATCTAAAACAATCATTACACTGAATATCATCGCCTTCGCAATTACTCTCTTTCCTAAAACATCTATTGCATTTTAAAGAACATTTATGTTGATCACTTCTACTATAACTTACTTTACAATATTCACAAAAATGTTTTTTTCCTAAAAATCCTGTTACCGTTGTAATGACATCAAAATGATTTCTATTTTTTTAAATGTAAACACAATTAGATTTATAGGCTCCGCTGTATATTCTTTCGTTAAAATTTTCTCTGCAAAATATAGTTATTTGAATATCTAAAAAAATTTCGAATTGTTTAACATGCTCTAAATTACACATTTCTAACGGAATATCACACATTTCATGCAATTTTATCGCTAAACTTTTTTGTAATTTTCTACCCATTCTTATGTATTTAACATCTAAATCTGTAAGTTTTTCTAGATTCAATTTTTCGCATAAAATTTTACGATTTTGAATAGCCAGGGCTGTAACGATGGATCTAGCCAAACAGATATTATCGTCATTTTTAATTTGAATTATACTTCTTTTATCGACAACATCGTTATCGTTCAGTAATTTCAAATGTTTACCACCTTTAGGCAAATCAACGACTGTAAAAATAAATTCACAGTCTTTAATATCCAACTCTTTGTATTCAATTTTATGCGTTAAAACATCTAAATAGGTCTCATAGGCTTCTTTTGTTGACATCATTTTAGGGTGAAAGGGCTGTGTCAAATAGGGATTGAATACAATTATATCTACCTTTCCTTCGATTTTTCCAATTGCTCTCCTGAATAAATCTTTTAAGATACTATAATACTGGCCAGGTGTGAGTTTGTTTATTTGTCTTATTTTATAAACATATCTATAAGTATTAAATTTTTTTACAAATTTTTTATCTTTCTCAACAATTTCATAATCGGGTCTAAACAGATTTTCCAAATTTGCTTGTAATTTGACTTTTTTTCTGTCTTTTTGATCAATTTTTCATCTTTATATTTCAAGCCGTAATAATCAAAGAGTTTTTTAAGTTTTGGACGGTTTTTCGGTTCATTTATAAATTGTTTCAATTTTTCATTCAAATCAGGAAATAATTTTTTAAGGTTTACCACTGTTTTTATCTTTTTTTCTTCGTTATTTTTTGGATTAAATTCTGCTGTGTTATTGTTAAATTTTAAATCAAAAGAATCGAATATTTTTTTCAACTTATTTCTTTTCTTAGGATTTTTGATAAATTCTCTCTTCATTTCATTTAAATAATCTGTGACGTCTAAATTTAATAAATCTACCAAAACATATTTATATTCGCCTGTTCTTTTTATGTATCTCATTATCAATCTAATTAATTCATCTTTTTTACAACCTTTGGGTTGTTTTATATTTAAAACTTTTGCAGTGTGTCTCAATTTTGAAACAGATATCAATCTTAGAGTTTCCTCCATTTATATAGAAGAAATTTTATGAATACTTTTTGCTACACATTTTTAATAGCTATCTATAAATCCAAATTCGGTAGCAGGTAATTTTAGATTAAGCGATTTAAAATGAATTGAAGAATTTCTGAAAACGACTATTAAAAAATATATTTCAAAAATAAGATCGTTTACTCAAAAGGACTAATTGCAGTCCATTGAAAGAAATCTAAATTTTTTTCTACAGGTTCGCCATTCAATTTTAAACATTCAAATCGAAATCCGTTTTTATCTATTTCTGTTATTCTAACGAAAAATGGTTCGCTGTATTTACATACAGGTGTTATATGAACATTGGGATGAACATTAAAGGTATGATTCCAATCAACATTTATTCTTTCAGTTGTACAGTTACCTGTCAAAATCTTTGTACTTTTTGAATTACCCATTTATTTAGCCTAAAAATCACTGTCATAATCAGGCACTTCTATTTTACCTTTAAATTCTAAATAAAATTTTTCTGATAGATTTGAATATAAAATGCCAATCTACTCTGTCTTGGAACTTTTCTATAAATGGTTCTGATAGCAATTTTATGAGCACTTTTCCCCCCACAATTCTACTTTTGAAACTATCAAGGTCCAATTGAATAATATTTCTGAAAATGCAACATTCAATATAATATTTTAAACAAGAAAAAACTACATCGTGTTCTATTTTTGAAACGAGTAAAAAAACTACATCGTGTTCTATTTTTGAAACGAGTAAAAAAACTACATCGTGTTCTATTTTTGAAACGAGTAAAAAAACTACATCGTGTTCTATTTTTGAAACGAGTAAAAAAACTACATCGTGTTCTATTTTTGAAACGAGTAAAAAAACTACATCGGTTCTATTTTTGAAACGAGTAAAAAAACTACATCGTGTTCTATTTTTGAAACGAGTAAAAAAACTACATCGTGTTCTATTTTTGAAACGAGTAAAAAAACTACGTCGTGTTCTATTTTTGAAACGAGTACAATATCATAAATTTATTTTGATGTTCGTTTGATATGATAATTGCTTTTTAAATGTCGTTTTTTATGAGCTAGAGTGTATGTTTTGCCACATTCGCAATCAATTTTTTTATTTTTCATAGCTAAATGACAACTTTTGCAATTAGCGTAATGTTCTGTTTTGCCGTAACGAAATCGAGTATAAAATTGGTCTAAAGGTTTAGTCATCTGACAATGCTTGCAAACTTTAGACAGCTCCATTTATTAAGAAATAATTTTTAGAAAGCTATTCCAAATGTCTTCGTTTTTCTTATTAGATTTTACTTTCAAATTATTATCAATATTATAATAATCTAATATTTTCTTTATGAAATATAGGTAATTTATCGACTTTTTATAGTACACTAAATCTAAAAAGTGAATAAACATTTCTTCAGCTTTATATGGAATATTTAACTTCAATTTCCATTTCAATGCTTTAAAACGACTTATTCGGGATTTGCGTCTTTCGCTTAAAAAACCATCTATATTTTTATATGTAAAATATTCACCATCCGAATCGTACATTATTTCACGTTTTTTCATCTGGTCATAAATTTTGAGATATTTTTCGGGTATTTGACATTTGTTTTCTTTTTTAAAAGAATCCATTAAGTTAGAATCAGAATCATCTATTAAAATGTCGTTAAAAAAGTCACAATTCATTTATTTAAACTTATTTTGAGTTTTGATGAGTTATTTTAATAACATAATAATATTTGAAAAAGTCCCGTCTAGACGGGAGTTTTGACATTGCTTTCTTGAAAAAAGTCCCATCTAGACGGGAGTTTTGATGAATTATTTTAATAACATAATAATATTTGAAAAAGTCCCGTCTAGGCGGGAGTTTTGACATTATAGCTTGTTTATATTTTAATATTTGAAAAAGTCCCGTCTAGACGGGAGTTTTGATGAGTTATTTTAATAACATAATAATATTTGAAAAAGTCCCGTCTAGACGGGAGTTTTGATGAGTTATTTTAATAACATAATAATATTTGAAAAAAGTCCCATCTAGACGGGCGGGTGTTTTGATGAATTATTTTAATAACATAATAATATTTGAAAAAGTCCCGTCTAGACGGGAGTTTTGACATTATAGCTTGTTTATATTTTAATATTTGAAAAAAGACCCATCTAGACGAGAGTTTTGATGAATTATTTTAATAACATAATAATATTTGAAAGTCCCATCTAGACGGGAGTTTTGACATTATAGCTTGTTTATATTTTAATATTTGAAAAAAGACCCATCTAGACGGGAGTTTTGATGAATTATTTTAATAACATAATAATATTTGAAAGTCCCATCTAGACGGGAGTTTTGACATTATAGCTTGTTTATATTTTAATATTTGAAAAAGTCCCGTCTAGGTGGGAGTATTGATATTATAGCGGAAAAATTAAATTGACTTGATATCTTTTTCGTCAACCCAAGAGTTAAATTCGTCGGAATAATTTAACCATTTAACTAGACATTTCTTTCCTTTCTTTTTTATTATTTTTTCAATTTTAAACATCTTATCTTCCTTATTATATTTAACTAATTCTGGTTCATAATAAGTTCCTTTTATTTCGTTTCCATTCAAATCCTTTATTCTGTAAGTAATTGGGTCAGTGTTTAATATTTCTGAAACGATGAAAATTTCTTCAGTAAAAGTAGGCTGGTATCCGCGGGTGAAAGCAGTCTGGTATTTCGAAATTCTTATTCTATCGCCAACCTTAAATTTCGGTTTTCTTATTATTTTTTCTTCGTATAAATTTTTATAAACTTCACATTCGTTTTCTTCTCTACTCGCCTCGGTAGGTGTCATTTTGATAGACCTATGCCTGGTATTATTATAATTTTTAACTAATTGATCCAAAACATCTATATATCTTTTAGTATTGTTGGCCGCTAGATAGGTTCTAATTTTTTTATTAATTGTCCTGTTAAATCGTTCGACTGCAGAACATTTTATTTCAACATTTTCAGTTGTAAACCATTGAATATCATGATCTTTAAATAATTTTAAAGTCCATTTATTTAAAAATTCGGTTCCTTTGTCACATTGTAATCTTTCAGGAATTCTTTCTTTAAATATCTTTTTAAATGCTTCCGTTACTTCTTGTCCAGTTTTTCTTTTTATCGGAATAGCCCAAGCATATTTATTAAATACATCTATCACTGTCAATAAGTAATTAGTTCCGTTATTATATTTACTAAAAGGTCTGATAAACAATAAATCTGCTTGCCATTGGTCATCGATATGACTGACATAAATGCGTCTTCTTTTAAATTTACGAATTAAAGGCTTATGTCTGGTATAAACATCTTGACTGTGTAAAAAATCTGTAATTTGCTTTTGACTGAAACCTGTTTTCAGTTTTAATTCATTGATCCCACAGTAACCACTTTCAGGATGATAATATATTTTTTCTAAGATATTTTTAGGATCTTTCATCCCTAAGGTTTTCCTAAAAAAACACTCTTTTTAGAACCACAATCTAGACAAATACCTTTCATCATTGGCCTGTTATTTTTAGACATTGTATTTTTAATATCTTTTGTTTCTGTATGGTTTTTACATTTTAAACAATAGATCTGTGTATTTCCCATACCAAAAGATTTTTTAGCTTTAATAATCGGTTTTACAATTCCTCTTTCAATTCTTTCTCTAAGAGTAGGATTTTCAAGATTATCTAGTTCATCAATCATATTCTTATCGCATACTTCATTTCTACTTTTTGTATCTTTATTTTCTAAATAACATTTGTCATGTTTATATGCAATTTCATCCACTCTGTTAACAGGTTTAGACGAATTTTTATACGTTAAATCTGGATTTAATCGTGTTTTCCCCCATAATAATTGGGTTCCTGGGCCTGTAAAATTATGGCCTGGTAAATGCATTTCGAAAGGTAAATTACTAATGACTTTATTCAGAAAACCCGATCCCGTTTGTCCGCATTTTAAACAACCGCCTTTAAAATTATCCTTTTTAGTTAAAGACGTAATAACAAATTTTTTACATTTACAACTCATTTATTAGACAGCAAAAAGTTGAAGCTTTCTAAGAAGAATATTTATATCCATTCAACTGTACTTTTTTCACATACTTTTCGATTGGGAAGTATACTAAATTATTTATAAAATCTTGTTCTCTAACATACACTTCTTCTTCTGAAATTTTTTTAGCTTTCAACAAATTTAATTGTTGTTTATAAAAATTATAACATTGCTTGTATTCTTCTTTTCGTTCTAAAATATTTAAAGATTTCTCAATAACTTCTACAATTCCAGCACTCAAACTCAAAGCAGCCAGTGGTATGAAAGCAAATGCTGTTAGACTCGAGGCACTCAGCATAAATTTGCTAACAGATAAGGAAACACTTATCTTTTGATACAAATTGTAACTTTTCCGATAAACATATAATCTCTTTTCTAAATATTCTTCCATTTATAGAGGTTCAAAATTTCTTCTGTATCTCATTTCAGAATTTACTAAGTCTAACATAAAGAAATTACCCGTACAAGATTTATATTTTTCTAGAAATTCCTTTTTCGTTAGATTTCCGTCTATTTCTCTGATTATCTGACTGATTTCTCTAGGCTGTAGCTTAAAAAATATGAAATAATTGCAATTTTTTCTAATGTCTTTAGGAGTTGAGTAATAAGACTGCGTTAAATAAATAATGGATGCATTTTTCTTTCGACCTCTTATAAACAAATCCTCTATAACTTTCTGATCTTTTTCTGTAACACAATCGTCGAACACAACGAGGTTTTTTTCTGAGGAATCTAAATCATCGACAGTAATAAATTCACTCAAATCTGAAGAAAATAATACTTTCTTTTTATATTTATCATACAATTTTAATAATTCCGTTTTTTTATTTTTATTTATTTTTTTACATTTTAAAATATCGTCTCTTTCAAAGCCTTCAAACAGTGTGTAATTTTCTTGTAATTTAGAATACTTTGGCTCGAAAATGTCTTTTGCGCATAAATATAAAGCATCGAAATCTAATCTTAAATTACTTGGATTCTCAAAACCGTTTAATAAATTTATTAGTAAATTTGTCTTTCCACAACCTGATGGGCCGATTATTAATAATCTGAAAGGATGTCTGGGTAAAAAACAGTTTTGTTTGGGATCCGGCAATTCTTCCGGTTCTGTATAATTTTTAATTTTTATCATTTATTTACTGTTAAAATTTACAGCTAGTAAAAAATAAAATTGCTACCAGTAAAAACATATTAGCTGACAGTAAAAATAGGCGTCTAAGCTATCGCTTCTAATTAGCTGTCAGTAAAAAATTTAAACTAGAAAGCGACAGCTTTTCGCTGTCTATAAATGGATAAAATAAACGATTTAGAAAAAGATCGAAATAAGAAACAAAAAGAAGAATTAAAAAATGCAATAAAACTGGTCAAATTACAAGCAGATATTAGAAAAAATAATGAAGCACAGCGTGACAGAAAGCTAGGCATAGACAAAAGTTTAACTGAATTTCATAAACCTGTCACTAAAAAATTAGAAGAACAGGATAAAAGTAGAAAAGAAAATATTAAAGCTATCAATGATAAATTGGACGAATTAAATATATCTTTACAGCCCATTGCAGAATCTTCTAGAATTATTCCTGAAGCGATCGAAGATATCCAAGGATTATATAAAGAACCGCTATTTACTTATAATGTTGATCAATATTTAGATACAGATTATTTAAAATCTGTACAATTATACAGACCTTCGAAACTCCTAGACAATCAAGAAAAATTAGATGAAATGTATACAAAGGCAAAGCAGTTAAAAGAAGAATTATCGAGGAAAAAAGGCAACTTACAAAGTACAATTAATAGGGCTAGAAATCTTTCAGAGGAGGAATTAAGTCAGAAAAAGGATGAATTAAACGCTGTTAAATTAAACGAAGGGGAGCTACAAAAATATATGGCTAGATTAACTACAATTCGAGGTAGCGAAGTAATGAAAGTGGGGAAAGGATTAGGTTTACTGTCTGAATTATTGGATAAAGTTTATCAAGGTAGCAAGTCGAAAAAATTAAGAAATGAAATCAAACTACTAATAGACAAACTCATTAAAGCTAAAAAAATAACTAACGGAGATAAAGAACGATTACACAACCAATTTCTTCTTTGAAAGCGTCAGCTTTTTGCTGCCTAATAAATGAGTTATGTAAAAAAGAAGATTCATTTGAGTGACGGGCAGATTAGTAAATTGAAATCAGCTCTCAGAAAAAAAGAAGAACTGACACTGCAGATAGACAATTCTAAAACTCCTAATTATGAGATGTATTTAACTAAAACACAGATTAATCAGATTCGTAAAGGTAAAAGAATAAATATAAGCAAAACTCAATTAGATAAAAACGGTGGATTTTTACCCTTTTTAATTCCTATATTAACATCACTAGGACTCGGTGCTGCGAGTGGTGCGGCGGGTTGGGGAACTAAAAAAATCCTGGATAAAATTTCAGGATCTGGAGTTTTTCAACCTTGGGAAAACAAAGGATCTGGTCTTAAAAAAAGGCCAGCTTTCCTGTCTAAAAAAAAAATCCCGATAACAAAATTGGGTATATCGGATAAAACGATTAAAGAAAATATGAAAGATGAAAAAGGATTCAGAGGTGTTTTCTCTTCCGATTTACTTCCTAAAAAGATTGGAAATTTTGAAAGTGGGATTATTAATTTAGATATTTCGACGGGTCCTGGAACACATTGGGTTTGTTACTATAATGACCCGAAATATAATTATGTAGAATATTTCGATCCTTTTGGGGAATATATATATAAAAATATTAAACTCAAAGAAAAATATATTCCTGAAAATATTATGAAATTTCTTAAACATTCCAATAAAAAAATTAATATAGCTCACAATGACAGCTTTTTACAAAAACCTACATCTGTAAACTGTGGATTATTTTGTATGAAATATATAAAGGAAAGAAATAAAGGTAAATGCCCAGAATGTGTACTTAATTCATTTACTCAACAGCCTAGCGATTATAACGAAGAGCTTGTTTTTCATCTTTAAATCGCCAGCTTTTTTTCTGTCTAATAAATGATCAAATTGAAACCAAAAAGTCATGAAAAATCAGAGGATTTCACTGTTGAATTTCCTAAACCTCTTAAATTAAAAAAATTAGCATTGCAATCTTTTACTATGACAGTTTCATGGTTTAACATAACAGATAAAACTAATACGTTTGACGTGTACACAGATGAGAATAATGTTAAATCTATCACTATTCCTTATGGTAATAAAAATGTTGAAGATTTAAATATAGATGTAATGAAAGCGTTTGCTTCAGACGATCCTCCGGTAAAATTTGGTAGAATACAATCTAGACTAAAAATGCTTATTAAATTAACTAAAGGTTGGAATATCGACTTAACAAAAAGCGATTTTCATAAGTTAATAGGCTTTGAAAAAAAAGTTTATAAAAGTCTAGATGAAGAGACTGTAATAGAAGGTGAAAATATAGCGGATATAACAAACGGAAACGACATTATATATATCCATTGTGATGTAGTGAATGGATCTTTAATCAACCAGAATAATTCAGAAGTTATTTATTCTTTTACACCGAGGGATGTACCGGGTGTTATCATTTCGAAAGAATTCAATAATTTAATATATTATCCTGTGAAAAATAGGGATTCAATTCGTAGAATAAGGATGACAGTTACGAATCAAAATGGCGAATTAATTGATTTAAATAAAGGTTTAATTGAGTATAATTTTAGAGTCGTAGAGGAAAAAGAAGACTATGTTGAAAAAATATATCAATTGATATTAACTAAATTTTCACAATAAATAAATGAATCAACACAGATTATATAGGAAAAGTAAAAGAATTCAAGGAAAAGTATTTTTTAAATCTAAAAAAGTAGATTTGAATGAAAAAGCAGTTGTTGACAAATTGACTGATGCTGACATATTGAAAGAAATATTTTCAAAAAAGATGAAAGGAACAGGTCTAAAAATTCTTCCTAAATAAATGGAAAAAATTTATGATCTGAGAGATACTCATTATTATTATAATAACGATATAAAAAGTAGCGAATTAAAAAAAATAAGATTGCCTAGTACAAGCCATAATGACAAAAAAGAAAATACGACGTTTCATTTCGAAATTACTGATACCAATGATCCTATTTCACTATCGGAGAGTTATCTGGAGACAAAGTGGAAAATTATAAAATCCAATGGCGATTCTATAAACGACGATAATGTCGCAGCTGTATGTTCTATGAAAGGCGTAAAACTTCAGATAGGTAAACAAATAATCGAATCAGTTGGAGACTATCACTCTTACATTCTGCAGGTTAAGAGACTGAAGGATTATACCAGAGATTATTCAACATCAGAAGCCACCAATATAGGTTTTTATCCAGATACCAGTGATAGTGCTGATAGAAATAAAAGTTTACTTGAAAGCGATGGTACGATAACGGCTACCACCCCTGTAACAGATATCGTCAATAAATTAAAAATTGTAAAAAATGAAAACTACAATAAAGGATTTAAAAAAAGATGGGAATTGTCGAAAAATAGTAATTCAGTTACAACATGGACGCCTTTAAAGGAAATTTTTGATTTCGTCGCAGAATATAAAAAAGCCATTTCTGGTTTCATAATAAGACTGGAATTCCAAAGAGACGATAGTAGAAATATGATTTACACAGACGTTGCAAATCCAGATTATAAAGTAGAAATTGAAGACATAGCTCTGTGGGTGAGATACGTCGACTTTAAAAATGGAGCGGAGATTCTCTATAATGAATTAAAATTATCTAATACGGATATAGAAATAAACTGGAATCAGTATGAAATTAACAGATCTAGTCCTATTAATAAATATAAAAGCGGTTCCGATTCTATATCGGCTACATCCGATGAAGTTTTAAGATTATTCGTCATACCGCAATATTTCGAAAGAAATGAAAATCCTAAAAAAAAAAATATGATATTTGATAATTTGAATATGATCGAATGTTGGTTGATGATTAACAGATCGCCATTACCAGCAGAGCGATATACTATGGATTTTGGTAAAAAAGAATATAATAGATTATATGAATCTTTTCTGGAATCAGGTCTCAATAATCTAAACACAGAAACCGGTTGTATGGTAAACTACTCAGATTTTGGTAAATTATATCCCATAATTCATTTTGATTTGTCAAATCATGTCAACTATACCACTCTTGAAAATTTGAGAATAGAATTCAATTGGAAATTAGAAAATGAAACAACCAAAGAATATGTATTTTACTATATTTTAGAAGTAAGGAAGAAATGTATATTAAATATGAATAAAAAAGAAATTACTATGATTAAAACGTTAGGAGAATAACATTTTTTAGTCTTTATAAATGGCTGTTTATTATCCACCGTATGATAATCCTGTACAAAAAGGCGCTGTAGGACCTCCAGGTATCGGTTTTAAATTAACGCCGGATGGAAATTTCGATATGGATAATAAGATATTAAAAAATGCTTCAAATCCAATCGATGATTTAGATTTAACCACTAAAAGTTTTGTTTTGAATAAAATAGAAAACAATCATTTTGAACTAAAAGATTTTATAGAGAAAAATAATATTAATTACGATAGTAATTTTTTAACCTTCACCGAAGAAACGGGTAAGAGAATTAAAGAATTGGATGAAAACACTTTACATCTTATCGAAGGAAAAGCTTACGACGCCAAAGGAAAAAGAATAGGAAACGTCGCAGATCCAAAAGATGATAAAAATGTTGTGAATAAACGATATTTAGAAAAAAATGCATTAGTATTAAAGAATGATAAATTTGATGCAAAAAATAAAATAATTACCAACATTCCAGAACCCGAAAACGATAAAGACATAGTCAATAAAATATATGTAGACAGTAAAGATATCTGGGTTACAGTGAAGGATTTTCAGACTTTTACAGGAAAAGAATTTACCAAAGTAAATTTCGATATGATGAGTTCTAAATTACTGGATCAAGATATGCGATTATCTACAGATATGCATATGAAAATTACTATATATTTAATATATAATAGTTTAATCGGCAAAAATAGGGCTACAGAGTTAGAACTAAAAATCGAAGATAAAATAATTTTAAGCGGAGAAATGTTTGATGATTATTCCTTAACTCGTTTTGATTATGGAAAAAGTGGTGACATGATTACATTTTTGATAAAATCCAAAAGTAATTTTCCAGTTACCTTAAAACCTTGGATGCATATTGAAAAAATTCCTTTTTAAAAATATTTCATTATTAAATGGATATCAACTGGGACGAATTTTCTAAGACGAAAAATTTATCCGAAGATGTCCTTCGAAATTTGAAGGATAAACTCAATTGGAAGTTAGTTTGTAGATATTCCGTATTATCCGAATGTTTTATGGAAGAACTCATAGATTATATCGAATGGAATGTTATATGCATTTTTCAAAAACTTTCGGAAAAATTTATAGAAAAATATAAAGAAGAATTAGACTGGTATTTAGTTTGTAAAAATCAGAAGCTGTCTGAGGAATTTACATTAAAACATTCGAATTATATAAATTGGGTTGTTATATCTCAATATCAAACCTTAAGTGACGAATTTATTCAAACCTATCATGAAAAATTAGATTTACATAAAGTATCTCAATTTCAACAGTTGGCAGAAAATACTATGTGCACATTGGAAGAAGGACTTAATTGGCTATTAATAACCCGTTTTCAAACATTTGGTGAAAGATTTTTAGAAAAGTATATGCATAAACTAGATTTTTGTAATCTCATTGAATATAAGTTTGATCAATTACCAGATAATTTTTACAACGATAAATGGAAAAAAATTCTTTCCGTTCAACTGGGTGAATTAAATAAAAAATTTGATCATTATTATGAAGAAGAACTACCGAACAGAGAAAAATTAATGGATGAAATTTTCGAATTAAAAAATATTTTAATACGATTTATTAATGAATTGAGAGTACTTTTGAATAAAGACGAAAAATAAAAAGGTTTATAAATCTTTCAATTACTCTAACCATTTCTTAAATAGCCTTCCTTTTTCAAACATACTTTAAGAGTATTAAAATACTTATGATAAATTTAAAATCTCCGAATGCTATTATTGTTTGCAAGTATCTTTCAAATTTCCGTTTTCTTTCTCTATTCAGCGCTCTGGTTTTATGACAATCACTGGCGAAGGTCAATGTCGGCAGCGCATTTCCTGTCTGAGATCGCCCTCATTTCTTTTCTAGGAAATGTCAAACCGCTGCCATTTTGTTTCTGAAGAACATTCTAGAGTAAAGCGTAGGCGGATTAGTCGTTTCCTGTTTTCATCATGTTTTTCGTTATTTGCGGATTAGTCGTTTCCTGTTTTCATCATGTTTTTCGTTATTTGCGAGCTGACCACTGCCGAAGAAAGATGTCCGCTTTAATAAGAGATTTCAATAGTATAATTAAAAATTACATAGAAGAATGTGTAAGATGCAGAGAGGATATACCCGTCTACGAAGAATCATATTTCCTAACTGAAGGTAAAGTCGTTTTGATTTATAATCAATTGATGAAGGAAAGAAAAAAAATTGGATCAAGTTTTGATCCAGATGAATTGAAAGAATTATTACGAAAACTTGAAGAGAATTATAATCGTTTTAATTATAATGTGAAGTTTGATCTACCTGATAATTTGTCATGGAATGATACTTTAGAAAATGCCAAAAATGCTTTCTTGAATTATTATTTTTCTAAGCAAATTACCGTTTGGAAATGCTTTGAAATGGGATATATATTATGCGATCTAAAAGAAAAACACAGAAAGTTAAAAAAAAGAGAAAACTGGCAGATTTTTCTTGAGAAGTTTTTGGAACAAAACAATATAAAAAAGATGAAAAGCACTTGCGAACAAAATTTAAGAAAGTTTTGTAAAGATGTTGGTGAATATCAGAAATTATTATTCACTGGAGAATCTTATACAGAATTAAGAAGGCTCCTTCCTAAGATATTAGCAGCCTTCGAACTGTATCCTCATGAAAAAGAAAAATGGAAATACAATTCGATTAATGTAAAGATGATTTAAAATCATGGACTTGACAATGGACTCGATTTCTGGAAATATTATTTTAAATAGATCACGGACTTGACTTGAATATGGACTAGATTTCTAGAAAATGGACTGGTAATTCCTATCGCGACTCAACCGCGGTGGGAATTACAGAGGATAAAATATTTATTTAATTTTCAAAAATTAAAGTTTAATTATCCTCTAAAGCTGCCGCACTATTTCCGGTGGTCCCAAGCCCACGAAAAGCTGAGGGGAGGCTAATTAAACTTTAAAATATTAATCGAAAATAATAGAAACAATAAAAAAATATCCAACTAATGCTAATCATGCAATTATTCTATAACCTTTTGCCCGATAAATCTTACAATAATCGAATGGGCCATTTATCGATCTATGAAAATTTCAAACCCCTAAATAAAATTTACTGAAATTCAAAATAAATTTCTTGCTGTCAAAGATGTGTTCATTTCGACACAAACTATTTTTTTTAATTTTATCGAACTATGAAAATATCAAACTACCAGATTAGTATTTATAACTATAAGTAAAAAGAATTGGTTATCTATTAAAACATAGGATAAAAAGCATTTATCTTTTATTTCAGACTTCAATAATGCAATTGATAATAATATTATACAATGCAGCTCTTTGCTTTTCCTATCAAGACTATCCTAGAGGAAGATTGTTTATTAGCATTTCGTAAACTAAGGGCGTCAGGCAAAATTTTTTCATCACTACAATAATTAAATATTAGCATTTAAAATTGATAAATATTTCATCTCAATTGATTACGTTATTATTTATAATCATGATTCTTTATTCCATAACCCTTTCTTAAAACTTCGTCTTTACATAATTTAGTAGAAAAAATAAAATATCCAACCAATGCAAATCATGCATTTTTTATCATCATTTACTCGATAAATCGTACTAAAATAGTTACATCCTCTATATTTAGACAGACAAACTTTTTGATGAAAATCTTACAAAAATCGTTAAATATTTGCGTTTAGTGGAATATAAAAAGTGTTCCATAGTAGGTACCATATACTACTAACTCGTCACTTTAAATCAACCTCGGTTGGATACAGGACGTTTAATTAACAAATCCTTAGAGCTGATTACGTTATCCTTTAGAATTTGAACGAGTTTCTACCCAGACAGAATTGATGTGAATATGTGACAATAAATTTAATGTGACTTATATTTGGATTTTTTTAATATATTCATAATAATAGAATAATGTTGCTTCAAATAAAAATTTATGCAGGGATTCATTCTAAAAAAAAGTCAATAATTACACTACAGGTGGTTATCAAAATAATGGAAACACTTGTGAATGAAAGGGACATTTAAGAATTCCCTTCGGAAGCATTAAAATATAATCTTAGCTACCAGATTTTTTTAATATAAAAAGTACATGTATTAGGTAGTATGAGAGAGCTCTAGAAAAGATGTCTACGTTTTGATTTTTTTTTTTTTTTTTTTTTTTTTTTTTTTTTGTCAGAAGCGTAAAATGTCAGACCTCACAGACTTTCAAAGAGGTCAAATTGCAGGAGCCCGACTAGCTGGAGCAACGGTGGCCGAAACATCCCAGCTTATAGGCGTTTCTAGAGGTACGGTGTCTAAAGTCATGACAGCATACACACAGCGCGGAAAGACAAGCTCAGCTAAGCAAAATAGTGGACGGAAGGAGAAGCTGAGTGAAAGAGACCGACGGGTATTGAAGCGGATTGTAATGTCTAAAAAGAAAACAACTGCAGCCAAAGTGACCGCGGAGCTCAATCAGCATCTAGATTCTCCAGTGTCAACAATTACAGTTCGGAGATACCTTCATAAAGAGAACATTTACGGCAGAACATCAATTCCCAAGCCACTTGTCACAGATGCTAATGCCAAACGTCGTGTAGAGTGGTGCCACAACCACGAAACCTGGTCGATTGATAAGTGGAAGACTGTTATAGGGTCAGACGAATCATCTTTTACATTTTCCCTCACAACAGGACGGGTACATGTCTGGAGAATACCTGCACAAGCATATGATCCTGATTGCCTCCATCCAACTGTCAAACATGGAGGTGGGTCGGTCATGGTATGGGCAGCCGTGTCATGGTTTTCTGCTGGTCCAATCGTAACCCTGAAAGGAAGGATCACTGGGGAGAAGTATAG
Source organism: Maratus speculifer (assembly GCA_964019185.1). NCBI lineage: Eukaryota > Metazoa > Arthropoda > Arachnida > Araneae > Salticidae > Maratus > Maratus speculifer. Next base: position 192,211,597 of record OZ025289.1, on the reverse strand, counting down.
AGAAGTTTTAGCTGACCAGTTCCATCCCATGATGCAAATTTTGTTTCCTGCAGGCGATGGAATTTTCCAGGATGATAATGCCCCTATTCATGCAGCCAGAGTTGTCCAATCATGGTTTGATGAACAGGAGGACTACCTTGGCCCGCACAGTCCCCAGACCTCAACATAATTGAACCGTTGTGGTCTATTTTAGAGCTTTCAATCCGGAATCGATATCCTCCACCGGCATCTCTCACGGGACTTTCACAATATCTCCATGAAGAATGGTACAATATTCCTCTAAACACTATTCAGAATTTGTATAATTCGATTCCCAGGCGAATCCAAGCTGTATTACATGCCAAAGGCGGTCCTACGCCATATTAATAAAGAATTCCTTCAAAATCTAGGGTGTTTCCATTATTTTGATAACCACCTGTATTTCTTAAGCTTTTTTTATTATTATTATCAGGATTTTACTTGAAAAAAAAAGAATGTACATAAAATCAAAAAGATCAAATTATACTTCATTACAATACAAAAAAAGGGAAACGAAAGAAAAGAAATCCCTACAATAGTTCCTAAACAAAAGTATGTGAATATCAGGTATTTTTTATTTGTAACTTAATTTACCATTTAAGATAATTTCTTAACAGAATTCTTGAACGCACTAATTAAAGTGACATTTTAAAGTATCTTTTCATTATATATTCAGAATTTGTATCCAAAACACAAATAAATAAAATAAACTATTATAAGTATTACCTATATAGAAGAAGCTATGACATTAAAAATTGTTTAACAAATTACATTCAAAATAAATATTTGTTTAATTAATGCTGAGCAATGCAATTACTAACTCGAGTAACTGTACATTTACATGACGGTTTTTCCTTTCGTAAACTTTACATTACGCTTTTTCCCTATGATAAAGATTAAAGCGCAATAACTGAATGTCATCTACAATTTTCAGCATCAAAGAGGTTCCTTATTTCAGTTTTCTGACCTACTAGAGATCAAAGAAAAAGAACTCGTCACTTCAAATCAATCTCAATTGGATACGGGACGTTTAATTAACAAATCCTTGGAACTGATTACGCTATACTTTAGAATTTGAATAAGTTTCTACTGAGATAGAGTTGATGTGAATATGTGACAAGAAATTTTATGACTTATATTTGGATTTGTTTTAATACATTCATAGTAACAGAATAAAGTTACAGCAAATAAAAATTTAAGCAGGGATTCATTCTGCAAAATAATAATAATAATAACGCCAATAATTATTTATTTCATAAGCTTTTTTATCATTATTATCAGAATGTTACTTCTAAAGAAAAGATTTTACAGAAAATGAAAAAGTCAAACCATAGTTAATTAAAATACAAAAAAAGAAAAGAAAAGAAAGCCCTACAATAGTTCCATTAAAAAAAGGTATGTAAATATCAGTTGTTTTTCATATGATTTTGCAACTTAAGTTACCCTTAAATAATTTCTTAACTGGATTTTTAAAGACACTAATTAATTGATATTTTAAAGTATCTTTTAATAATGTAAAATTCAGAATTTGTATTAAAAAAAATAAATAAAATTATTATAGTATTATTTATATAAAAGAAGCCATGATATTGAAAATTGTCCAATAAACTACCTTTAAAATAAATATGTAGTACCTGTATCCTATATGGACACCTTAAGGAAAATGCATTTTTATCACCCCCATGTACAAGTCAGAGGACTCCAAAAATGTGTGTCCACTATTCTTGGACTATTGACTATCATTATTAAAATTAGCGACCTTGTAATTATTCTGGTTTAATTTATATGATAAAAACATAAAATGTTTACAAGTGTCCATATAAGGAACTACCTGTCCCTATTATGGACACGTGTTTCCTTGTTGACTTTCTACACAGTGTGTGTATGGAAGAGCCACTTTTCCAAGGGATTTTAGAGGAGAGAGAATAAAAAAAATGTATCTTAAAGTATTCGGTGGAGGAGGGGGACAGTAAATATCTTTAGAACATGCATTTTCGAAAGGGAAGGATAATTTTCGGCTTTTACCCTTCGAAGACCCATGCAAAGCCCCTTAATTACTAATATTATGAAATAATATTGTTGGTTTTACTTAGCTTTATAGCATCTGTCTGCGAATTTACATCTGTTATTACCCAGTCCTCACAGCATGGACAAATAGAAACGTTTTCACCATAGGCAGTAAGTCCCATATAATCCTCATGAACATATCTGCCACATGTGATGCATGGTCGCATGTTTGAAAAAGCATCAATACTGCAAAAGAAGCAGTACCAACTCTCTTTTGTTGATGATGTCATACCATTAGGGCCTATGATTTCGCCAACAGATATCCTATTGGCGGGGGGGGGGCTTCTTTTTATTTTTCTGAAAGGGTTTTTTGGAGGAGGGTTTTGGGGAGATTGTTCAAATGGCATCTTGTTGAATAAAGATTTTACCACTTTAATGCCTTTTCAATTTATTGCTTGGCAACTTTGAATTTTCTTCTTTCTTACAGTTGTAGTCGATGGGGACATAAGCTGTCCATATTAGGAACCGGGCGTAGTTTTACTAAATCTAGTAGCAAATGAATAAGAAAAATATTTTTAAGCAAAATATGCAATAGCAATCGAAAATATGTTTTATTAGCTTTCTAAAATACTCCACTTTTCAACATTTAATGTAATTTTACCATATCTAATAAGAATTTAAGCTTACAAGTAATTAAGATCAGCACATCTTGAAACAACAAGTTTCCTCCTAAATGGCGAACAGCGCGCTTTTTTACACTTTCCAGCCTTAATTATCTTTTCAACTGCTTTTCTTCGCGAAAATGTTGCGTCATCTCTCGATTAAAATTATTACCTTTAAAAATATTAGGGGTGTCCATATTGAGAGCCCTGTCCATATAGGGTATGAATACCTTATATTTAATTAGTGTTAGAAAAAGAAGAAATGCAGTTACTAACTTGAGTTTACTTACGCAAACATTATATTACACATGATTCCTATGATAAAGATTAAAGCACAATAACTGGATGTCATCTATAATTGGAAATTCGGATTTTTCCTTATCCCCCCTCCCCCCCCCCCCAATTGATCATTCAGTATCACTTCAATATTAATCATTCTTCAATGCATTGAAAATTCATTAAATCTATAGAATTATGTTACCTTAAATATTGCTTATATTGCAGTGAAACCTGGAGCTTAGTGAACGGAATATTACGTGTCAAACGCTTAATGGATTAATAATTCATAATAATAGAATAAAATTGCAGCAGATAAAATTTAAGCAGGGATTCATTCTGAAAAAAAAATATATAAGTCAATAATTACACTATCTCATAAGTTTACAGCAAATCAAAAAAATCAAAATATACTTCATTACAATACAAAAAAAAAAAAAAAGAAAAGAAATCCCTACAAAAGTTCCATAGAAAAAAATATGTGAAAATCAGGTGGTTTTTATACGATTTTGTAGCTTAAGTTACCTCTTAAATAATTCCTTAACAGGATCCTTGGCGGCACTGATTTACGTGATATTTTAAAGTATCTTTTCATGATGTAAAATTCAGAGTTTATATCTAAAAATAAATAAATAAATAAAATTATTATAGTATTATCAATATAGAAGAAGCCATGAAATTAAAAATAGTTCAATAAATTACATTCAAAATGAATATCTAATTAATGCTAAGTAATGCACTTATTTGACTTACTTGCACTTACTTATTACTTACTTGAGTAACTCTACATTTACATGATGATATTTCTTTGCGCAAACTTTATATTACGCATGCTTCCTACGATAAAGATTAAAGCGCAATAACTAGATGTCATCTACAATTTTCAGCATCAAAGAGGTACCTGATTTCAGTTTTCTGACCTACTAGAGATCAAAGTAAAAGAACTCGTCACTTTAAATCAATCTCGGTTGGATACAGGACATTTAATTAACAAATTTACGTTTGATTACATTATACTTTAGAATTTGAATGAGTTTCTACCGAGATATAGTTGATGTGAATATGTGACAAGAAATTAATGTGACTTATATTTGGATTTGTTTTAATATATTCATAATAATAGAATTTGGAGCAAATTATTATTTTATTTTATTAAATTATTATTTTATTTTGGAGCAAATAAAAATTTAATCAGGAATTTCTTGTGCAAAAAATAACAATAAAAATGTAAATACTTCGCTATTTTGTAAGTTTATTATTATTATTATTAATGTTACTAGTAAAGAAAAGATAATCTAAAAGGTAACAAAAGATAAAGACTAAACTATAATTTAATCTTTAGACTAAAAATCTCTCATTAATGAAGAGGCCGACTCAGACTCAGAAAACAATTTTTAATTTCATTGCTTCTTCTATACATATTATCATAATTCTATTTTTTTCTTTTGATACGAACTCTGAATTTTAGAATCTGAAAAGATACTTTGAAATATCACGTTGATTTTTGCCTTGAAGGATCCAATTATGTAATTATTTAAGGGGTGACTGAAGTTGAAAATCGCAGCAAAAATAACAATTATTCACATACCCTTTTCTACAAAACTATTATAAATGCTTGTTTTTTGTTGCTTTTATTGTTATTATTGTTGTTGTTGTATTACAATAAACTACTTTTTGATTTGCTATAAAATCTTTTCTTTATAGTAACATTTATAATAATGATAAAAAACTTACAAAATAGCGTAAGTGTTGACATTTTTACGCTATCAAAGAGGTACCTTATTTCAGTTTTCTAACCTACTAGAGATCAAAGAAAAATAACTCGTCACTTTAAATCAATCTCGGTTGGATACAGGACGTTTAATTAACAAATCCTTAGAACTGATTAGGTTACTCTTTCGAATTTCAATGAGTTTCTATTCAGATATAGAGTTGGTGTGAATGTATGACAAGAAATTTAATATGACTTATATTTGGATTTGTTTTAATACATTCATAATAATAGCATAAAGTTACAGAAAATAATATTTTAAGCAGGATCTCGTTCTGCAAAAATTAAAATTAAAATACACTTGAGACTATTTTTTCTCCCATTAGCCGTAATGTAACGGAATATTTATGATTGTCTGTATAATTGAACTATACATCCATAAAATTTGAAATGACTCAATAAAATTATACAACTATATACTTTAAATTTTAAACGATTTGGTTCGGTAGTTTTTGATTTGATATATGCGGACGGATAGACGGACAGATGGTCAGACGAACGGACAGATGGATGGACGAACTGAATTACGACTATAAGTGTTAAGTATTTACTTAAACTCCTCTGTCCTGAGGCAAAATTTACGTGGCATTACTAAAACGAAAATTACAAAACAACATTACTCAACAAACACTAAAACGTTGCGGGTCATTTGGGTGAAAAAGTCCTCCAGTATTCGTCCTGGAGGGTTCAGTTGGAAGCGCATCGACGGCTTCAGCTAATACATCCCTGGTTCGTATCCTGGCCCGGACTTTTTTCACCCATTCGGAAAATTTACATCTGTTATAATAAAATTACCGTTTGAATAATCGTGTTAAAAATTAATCTAAAATATGATTTCATATGCAACGTTTTCTGCAGTTCCAAATATTGACCTTCGATTTATTCTGTTGAGCTGATCCATAGTATCAGACCAGATTCTGTAATCATTGAGGTCATTTGGGTGAAAAAGTCCTCCAGTATTCGTCCAAAATGGTTCAGTTAGAAGAGCATTGGCGGCCAGTATATCCCTGGTTCGAATCCTGGCCTGGACCTTTTTCCACACACTTAGAAAATTTACATATGTTATAATTAATTTGCTGATTGAATATTAGTGTTAAAAATTAATCTTATATTACTAACACCAGTTTAAAATTATTATAAAACATCTCCAAAGATGCATCAGTCTACATAGGGACGCTTCTAACTTGCACACATTTATTTAAGAAATCTAGATGTCATTTTATCAAAAATAGGAACATTTAAATTTATTTAACAAGTGTTTTCAGTATAGCCTCCAGGCGATATCAGGACTGAGGAGGATAATTAAGAATGCTTGTAAAAACCAGGATTTACTTATTAAATGATTAATATTAAAATACTTATAACTCAAGTTCTAAGCAAGATAAAAACAAAATTCAAACTGGTTAGAAAGCTAAAATGTCAGACTTTAATATCAAATCAATTATAGGAAATAAGATTTTTTTAGGAAAATAGCATTTTAAAATCAAATAGGCACCTTATGTTAGGCTTAGATCTACACCAATATTCTACAATAAAAGTACAAACTAGTAAAACAGTACATCAAAGACACAGTTATAAATCTTTTTTTTTATATATAATTTAATCTAAGGAATTCCAAGTTATGATAATAAATAAATAAATAACTACAAAAATACAGAAATGAAAATAAATTTCAAAATCAGTACAGTACCTTTTTTACTATATACTTTTTGAATATTATGCCTTTTGTTTTATTAAATCGGTAGATAATAGATAATGTATTTTAGATCATGAAAAATAAAATCTACGCGTAAATTTTTATGAATTTTGAATTACTTAATTAAGTTAAAAATTTAGAAATTTTCATCAGCGATATTTAGATTAAAATTATTTTATTTTATTTTATTTTATTTTTATTTTTTATTTTTTTTTTTTTAACGATTTAACAGTTTTAGTCATCTTCCCTTGACTTTATTGAAGCCATCAAAATTCTTAATTATTTTGATTAAGTACTTCTGAAAGATAAGAAAATGTATTTTATCAACTGACAAATTGATATTGGTTTATTGAAGATAGAGCTTTTCTGCTAAGCGAGTTTCCTTCATTAATTCACTGGAAATTGGAACAGTTGAAAATACTTTGGCTTTTTTTAAGGAAGTTATTTCCATCTTAATGAAATTAATGTTGTTGAAAGTCTTCGCAGATGTTCATAAAATAAATTGAGTTTTTTTTTTTTCTCTCTTAAAAGATTTTTTGTATTTTTTCGTTTCTGTAAATAGAATTTTATTAGATAGATATTTTTATATTTTTTTTTCTAAATCAAGTGTTTAATAATATAAAAGGAACTTAATTAGGAAGTTTTAAAAGAAAAAATTTAATTATAAATATCATAATGATATGAAAAATCAAATCTCCATTATTTGCCAATTAATTTTAACTACAGTTTTTCCCAAAATAAACTGAACAAAAAAAATATAGCATTATATAGTATTAATATATAATATTAATAACCCTTTATAACAAGATTTTTTTTATTTTTATTAAATATATATATATATATATATATATATATATATATTTGAAACATATATATCGGTTTAATAATGGGAAAAATAGTTTAACAAATTTTAATTTCAAATTTTCAGCTAAAATTTTTATGAAGTGTGCCTTATAAACCCAATTAAGATTTTAAAATAGTGTATTGTTATATTTTGCAACTAAGTCAGCTTAAATTTATTAACTTTATCTAATTAACACTCTACAACTTTTTAATTTTTTCTATCTTTACGAGAAGAAAGTATTGGATTCGTAAAAATTTTCGGGTTCGACGGATTTACATGTTTTATGGTTCAGTGATTCCAAAAAACATGTTTTTCATAAAATGTCTGCCTGTGCCTTTATGAAATGTGAATCTGTCAATATATCTGTCTGATTGTATGTGACATAAATTTTGTGGGCGCTCCATCTCAAGAGCTAATGCACGGAATTTCACAAAAATTTAAATTAATTTAGAATTTATATAACCTAAATTTGATTGGTTTTTGGTGTATATTGTCCAACAGGTGACGCTTCTATGCTACCTTTTTCAGGATTCCCACAATAGCTATATCTAAAGAACTAATGAACGGATTTTCATAAGATTTCAGATTCTATTAGTCACTGATATAATATGGTTTGATTACGTTTTTGTGTAAATCGTACAACAGGTGGTGCTGCTATGTGATATTATTTATTATTATCTTAATAGTTCTATCTCAGGCACGGATTTTCATCAAACTTCAGATTTATTCAGTCCTTTATATAAATTAGTATTATTTAATTTTTGGAGTAAATCGTTCAACATGTGGCGCTGCTATGAGGCATTATTCTTGGTTATATCAATAGCTGTATTTAAGGAACTAATGCACGGATTTTCATCAAACTTCAGGTTCAGTTAGTCCCTGATATAAATGAGTATTCTTTAATTTTTAAAGTAAATAGCTCAACAGGTGGCACTTTTATCCAGTTTTTTCACAATTTCTGCGATAATTCTATCTCAGATGTTAATACACGGATGTTCATCAAATTTCAGAATTATTTAGAACTTAAAATAATTTGTTGTTGATTAGATTTTGAAGTGAATTACCTAACCGGTGACGCTGCTATGGTTCATTTTTCTGGAAGCATTAACATATATGAGATAGAAGAAAGTTTTGGGATTACCACATCCGATTAGTTTTATAATATTTTTAAGCGTTCAGTAAAAATAATGAAAGTAAATATTACCTTAACAGCTTGATCGAAGATCCTTTTCTTTTCGCAAAGCCAATTCTAATTTTTTATCTATTGCTGCAGTCTGACATAAGTGTTAGACAAAATAAGTGTTATTCCATTCTATTCCTGATCAGGAACACAGATCATATTGATCAAATTCATAGGACATAATGAAAACTATAATGTTTTAACCCTTTCAGATCTAATAGACTATTAATAATACATATATTTTCATGAAGTATTGTTTTGTCTTAACAATTATTTTTTTCCTTCCTTGATGTAGAAATGATAGCATATGTCTATGTTCTTCTTATTATATAATTTATGTTTTGACATTTGATAATAGCAATAATAATAAAAGTTTACTTAATTCTCTTCGCACCGTTGGCGATTCCTTTATTTTATGCACATATTAGATTCTTTATATTTGAAATATAGGTTACTTTTCGGAACGAACCACGTGTGATAAAACGAAAAAAACATTAGGAGGTTGTAATATCTGTTAAACCCTGTTGTAATACCATATTTTCGAAACGTTTCCAAAAACTGTTCCTTAAACTATTTTCAAATAAATATGAATTGAATAGTACACAAAATAAGTACATTCGTTGCATTTCAGGCAATAAGATAATCTTTAAACAATAGTAAGTCTATTTGGATACCTACAATTAACATTATTAAATTAATAATTTTTTTTTCTACTCATATACAGTGGAACCTGCTAAAGTGACCACCTGGGTAAAGGGACTGCTTTTACAAAATTTTACTCGTACTCATGTAAAATAATACGAGAAGTGTTTGTTAATGTGACCACCTGTCTATAGCATAAAGTGACCAGATAGCCTGTTATAGTTAATATTACATGAACCTGCAAAATGTGGCCATCCAATTTTCTGCATGCTGAAAATTTTCAAAGTAAAACATTAAAGGGACCATTTTCCGATATTTCTATTTTCATCCATTAAAGTGTGCAGGAATTTATCTCCTATAGTGACCACCTGCAAAATGACCAGTTTGTCATTTATTGTAACGATCTTTCTAAGGGATCCCTTCCCAATAAGAAGATCCCTTCCCATTTTTCTCATGAAGTGAGAAAAGGATGAGAAATATATCCGGACATATTTCCACATTTCACACATTGACTAAATCTAGGATAGGAATGCTTGCGCCTGCTACTATAATTTTATATTTTATTTATTTTATTTTATTTTATTTTTATAATTGGCAAACTAAATCGTGTTAGTACTACATTTATCTGAGGAAACAAAAGGACAATTTCAATTGTTCGGGTTTATTTTAGAAAGGGTTTCTTTGTCATATGTTCTCAGAATTTCTAAAAATAAAATTGCTCAAGTTCTTTTATTGTACTAGTACTGCTTGCAAGATTTGTAACATTTGAGATTAAATTTTAGGTATTTGAAGTTGTAGTTTTCTTATTGCTTCGGTAATTTTTTTAAATTATTATTTTTTAATAATTATTTTTCTCCTTAAAATATACAGAATAAAGAATCTAAATGTAATTGTATAAAAATTTGTGTTTAAAATATGAAACTGAAATTAATTATTTTCTAAAAGAATAATTGTCCAATAGCAGCAGCAGAAAATTTTCAAATCTGTAAAACATTTGTGAGAAATATTTTTAAAATAAAATAGGAATATCTGTAAAAATTTGAAGAAAATAAAAATAAATCTAAAAAAATCAAAAAATTCGAAAAAAAAAGATTATTTTGATGCAAATCAAGCAATTGTTTAATGATTTAAACAAATGTGTAGGCTGAATGCCCGAGTTTCTGGACCATTACTATGAAAAGCAGCTTCAGAGCTTTCGAACTCAACTAAGAACATTTTATTACTTCTAACGGCGAGATATAATCTTTCAACTAAAGAAATAACGTTTCTCAGACAATTTTGTGTGGCGAATCTCATACCGTTGATATGAAAACAGTAGATTTCTTTAAAAGACATATTTCTGATTTGCTGGTGGATTACACGAAAGAAGACACATTCAACTCCGATAAATGTGGTTCGTTTTATCGGCAGTGCCTAGAGATAAATGTATAGATGCAAAAATTTTTAAAAAGAGAATTAACATTTTGCTTACTTGCCACTGAACATGAACATGAATTTCAGGGGCTTCCCAGTTGCGGAGCAACTCCACGCCCGGTCTATGTGTTGTTGTCGAGCACATCTTGAGTACGCCTGATAGAAGTCTAACTGTAGAACGTACATGCCGCTTAACAGAAGAGAAACTAAAAGCTCTTGAAATAGGAAAAACCAGAAAACGACGCTTTTAAAAAGATTAACACCAAAAATTTATTAACCTCGTGATATGAAAATAAAAAGTCCTTCATGGCATCCTTTATTTTATATTATTGCGTTACACATTTTAACAAGCAGAAAGAGAAAGATTCCTTTTTTTATAGATTACTGCCCAAACCACCTAATTTGTCATTTTCAAATCTAAAACTAAAGTTTCTATCACATCGCATATACAGAAGCTAGGTCGAAGATTAGCTAAATTATTGTCATTTATAGAGATATTGATTATGCATTTACAAAACTTCCCCCCCCCCCAAAAAAAAAAATAAATAAATAATACGAATTTTTGTGATAGTTTTTATTACGTACATTCATCTACTTTTGCTCATTTACAGATAGTTTTAGTAATTGTATGGAATTTTTTTTTCGTTTATATATTGAAAATTGATAACTTAGCTGAATGCCAATGTAAAACTACCATATAATTACTAGAGCTATCTTAAAATGTACAAATGTGGGCAAATGTACATATTCAAAAATATCACAAAAATTCTTTTTTTTTTTTTTTTTTTTGTTCAGTAATGTACAATTAAGATAAAAATGCACATTAATTACAGTGTAATTTATCGTTATGTGTTATTTAAATCAATCTGAAGTTCTTCAATTCAAATTTTTTTTAAATAAATTTTAAATTAATTACCTTCTATGTAGTATATTTTAAATTAGTAATTCAATAAATATATTTGCTAATTAATTTATTTCTTAATGCAGTGCACTTTTCCTTTATGTATATTTTAATTTGTTTTATTTCTTGAGATCACCAAAAATTTAACGTGCTATTTTCAAAGACACTTCATAAAGTGACCACCTCTATATAGTGACCATTTTAGCTGGTCCCGAGGGTGGTAGGCAGGTTCCACTGTATTTAATTTGAAATTAGTACATTTAATTTGAGTTCAATAATTATTTATATCAGTTTTTCACGTTACTTGTGTTTGTAATTTTTCTATTTGGATTCTGGAGATCACTCGATGAAAAAGAGTTGAAACATGACATATTTTAATATATTTTAAATGTTTTATTGATAAAGTAACGTCTTATAAGCAAAATAATTATTTATAATGTAAGTTCTTACCTTTTCGTTGTGAAATATATATTATTATTATTACGATAAGCTTTTGTTTAGCCTTGTAGCCTTTACCTAATACTTTTATTATACACCACCATTTATCTAAAATTTAATTGAAACTAAAATACTCTTAAAGGTAGTGAAATCACATTTCTAGAACTCATCATCTACAGACGGTCATACATCCATTTTTTTTCGTGACTCTGTATATCATTTTATCTGTATTCAACAAACATTTCTTGGTAAACTAAAATCAATTTAGCGTAAAAATCCACAATTCCTTTAAAAATTACCTTTAAGCAATTTATGTCGGAACACAGTAACCTTTACGAATTCTTTGTGTATATTCCCTCGTATATCAACTGTAACATTTATATACACCCTATATAGTATGCATAAATATACTGAAAGTCAAAAGCGCAAATCTTAAATAAAAATACATTTCCTGCCATCATTGTTAATATACAGAACTTCGAATAGAATATACTATCTGAAATCTATTATGTGTCCTGTAAATACTATGCATTTCATATTATACATAAAATATAAAATGTCTCAGTGACGTATATCAAATTTGTTATATATTAAATAGTTTAACATAATTAAAATACGTCGCAACCAATTCCCAACATATACCATTATATAGAAGAATTCTTTTGTGTGTCCCTGTAAATGAATAATAACTATTCTATGCACCGATATTCTACAGAATGCATGTTTTAGCACCCTTCGCAAATGTATATCAATTTTCTTATGTTTTAAAGGATGTAACATCTTAAAAATTCATTTGCAATGATTTTTCTCATTGGCCGTAATGTAACGGAATTTTTTTGACTGCACCTGTAAATATATTAAACTCGCCACAAACTTCTTTTGAAATAGGGTTCCTGCTAGGATAAATGTCTTTCAAAACTTTCGAGGTAATTCGAATATATTTATGAGAGTCAGGGAGTGGACGAATGCCAGACGGACAGACAAGTCATAAACACTTCTCAACTTTGTTGGAAAGGGTTAAAATTGTTTTAACTACAGCATGCTCCGCTGTAAGGAACATTAATATGCGATACAACATACCACAGTATCATAATTCATTTTAACTTGAAGATAAAATGAAAAACAGTAGCTCAAATTTATACGTAAATACGTTTTTAAATTAACCTTAAATCCCTTTATTTTATTTTATTTTTTCAAGAAATATTCGCCTTTTCTGAAAATAATATATAACATAAAACGAAAGAAAAACAGTTGGAACTCTAATTACGAAGCATCTTTTCCTCTCTTGTCGCTCTAAACTTTTTAATTTTATATTTGAAAAAGATAATTAAGAAGATCCAATTTTTCATTTTAAAAAAAGATCCTATTATAGCATAGAGTAGTTAAAAGATGGCACTGTTATATTTTTGAGAAAATATTTCAGACATGCAAATTTTTAAAATATGTCTTGGATGAAAGAAACGTGTGATGTGATAAATATCCTCCTTAGATAATTTATAACAACGATTATAAACTGAAACTTAATTTTATAAATTCAAAAGAAATTTAGAAAGAATAAACGTTTTCCTTAAGATTTTCTAATTAAGACAATGGTATTTGGCAACGTAAGCAAGGAAAGTGGATTTGATATTTCTTTTTCATTCTACTAAAATTTTAATAAAATTTCTAGTTTCATTTATAATTTGGAAATTCTTAAAAAGAGACAACTTACTTCTATACTAAATTTGTATTATAAAGCATCACATGCAGTAATTCTTTTGTTTTCGATTATTTACTGGAAAAATGCAAGCGCACTGTTGAAAATAATTTATTTAATAAACGGTTAAGTGCCAATATTACTCGCGCTCTGAGGGATTCCGTACAATAAACATGGGTATTATTAACCCTTAAAGGACGAGCGACTAGTATACGTGCCACTTAAAATTCTCAGATTTTTTATTATTCCCATCAGTTATTTGTTATTGTAAAGTCTACCTCATTTAATTGGAGCATTTTCACGATTCAAGTAGGGAAAATTTTCCATTTTGAAAGTCCGGTGGTTAAAGATTAAAAATCAAACAAAGAGCGCGAAGGAGTTAACTGTATTATTAAAAGATACAGAATGTTCCTGAAAGAATAATAAAACTTTGAAAAAAAATTATACAATGTAGGATTCGTGAGTTAAATATACTAGAAAATTATGGATAGGAATATCATAAAAGCTCAAAGAGATATAAAGTCTATATAATATCAAATATTGCTATTCTGTGTAACTCTTTTTTTATCTTATCCTTCTCTACTTATACGGAACTTAACTCGGTACTAAGAATAAAAGGTATTGCATATTTAAACTTCATTCGATATTTCATAAAACTAAATTCAGCCTAGTAAAAACGTCTTATTTTTCTAGTGTAACTAACACAAAACCCTTGTCCAATATTTAAACTTGGCATTGGGCAAAAGGAGCTTGTGTAGAAAAGAGCTTACAAATTTGCAAAGCCGCTTTGGTCAGTAACACGTTTTCCCACATAGGTTTTTAATTAACTTTTAAATATACAGGAATCGTTATGAGAGATCCACTCAATACAAACTGATCACAAACCCCATAGTACTGATGAAGTGTTCGCATGCATAAGGAATTTAAATATAAAAATAGCCATTTTAATATTGAAAATTTCGTAACATAGTGGCCATTATATATCCAAAGTAAAATAACGTTTTGCATTATATAAAGCAAATAATACTTTAAAAAAAATTCTGGTACTATAGTACCAGTCATCAGTGGTTATATTTTTAAATTTCTTATGCGTATGGACCCTGATTTATGTTATTCATTTTAATTAATTTAGTACGTTTGCAACAGTACGAAGTTTACTGCTTTTATACCGTTACTAGGTATTTGATACACAAGTATATCATTAAAAGTTATTATCTAGGCTTTAAAAGCTAATGATATCCAGAATGCGTTGCCCTCGTCATTATTAATGCCCAAACCATCTCTGTCGTTAAGGGTTAATATCTCAGATAATTACAGACGATTTTTTTCTAAATTCATTATCAACAGTGATTTTATACTTTTGCTACGATAGGTACCTCCAACACTTCTCAATATTTTTACTCAATGCAAACAAATCGAAATTTGTGTATAGCAGAAAAATGTGCTTTTTAAAAAACCATGCGACCTAGAGTAATTGCTATAGTTTTACTGTAAGGTTTAAAGTAACATCTAAACTTTATTTTTTTCATAATTTTAGTTTCAGTAGATTCAGAATTAGATGGGGAGAACACATTTTTGCACTATATTTTCTCCGATATCTCGGACAATATAATACCTAAAATTAAAAGAAATATATTTTTGAGTTCAACGTAACAAAAGCTTTCACAAGATACCCCCCACAATATGCAAAGAAATGATTTTTTTCTTCAAGTAACTTAATTATACCCCTACCCTTCACCTAATACATTTGTAAATGTTTGATAATCTCTAAATTTGTGAGCCAATAGTCTTTATTATTTACCCCAATTTGAACTTTCCACGTTTCATAGTTTATGACTAATAAGCAGTGACAGACGGAGAGATAGACACAGGAGTGATCTTATAATGATTCAGTTTTCACTTTATAAAGTGAAAATGTGGTTATTTAATGGACGAGAAGTTCTGCTCACGAAGCTGGTAAACGGCAAATTCTAGTTTGGAACTCTATCATACCCTATCATCGTTCGGAGTTTTTTTTTGGGGGGGGGGGGGGGGATTTTCTTCTAACCATGGCTAGCCTTACGTGATTGCAGATTAAATTCCCTTAGAACCTTCCCCCCTGGAGGGCACTCCCCCCTCTCGGTCTTCATTCCTCATGCTGATCTTCGGCCATCATAAAATCAACTTTATTCATTCTGTTTTGATATCACGTTTTGTGTCAAATTTTTCTCGTGCGATTGAGCCTTAATAGGCTTTTCAAATTTACTACTAATTAATTTTTAGGCAGCAAAAATAAATTATCTATGATATTAATATTCATTAATAACATATGCAATCACCCATTCCTATCAATATTTAACAAGGCATGCTCTAAGCTCTTCTTAGAAAATACACCCATTTCTAAATTCTTAAACACTTCTCAAACAACGGGTCTTCTTAATTAAAAAACCATAAACATAGGTTCTCAACTTACAGAATAAATTTCAAACAGTTGAAAGATTAAAATTTTCAAATAAATCGTGTCTCGAATTCATTTAATTGATTGCTCTTCGCAGATACAAGTGTGATTGAACACGTTTAGTACAAATGACGAAATACTCTCTCTAGAGTTTCAACCTCAATTGAAATGAAAATTGTATTTTGGGAGTTCATTTCACTTTAGAAAATTGAATTTAATTTACATTCATTCATGTAAAGATGCATGTATAATGTGGTAAATTTGAATTCTTCGAAAGTGTTTATTTAGTGTTAGAGGGGAAATGTACAAAATATTTTGCTAGACGATGAAGGTGTAATTTTAACTGATTTTTTCATAAAAATAGAATTTTTTGTTTTCAGTTATTGTTCATTAAATTTGATGATACACGACAATTAAAAAAAAACAAAAATGTAAAGATAATTTAATACAATTTTAATTAACTTATTGTTATTAAAAATGTTGCTACAAAAAAATATTAATTCTTAGAAATATTTTTTTTCTTTTTTAAAGCCATTTAATTTTTTAAAATAACATTAACTAAACTATATTTATGTTTATATTTCATTGATTTAAGACAATTATTCAAATCAATGCAATTCTTTCGCATTGACATCTCGATATTATTTGCTGATACATTATTTCATTAATCTTTAATTATAACGGTAATTTTTAATCAAGCAAAGTAGATAGGAAGCGGCAGCACAGATAATTACCACATTTAAGGTACCCTGGGGTAATAACGCCACGTTAAGGTTCTACCAATTTCCACGGATTAGTTTTAGATTGTATTTTTTAAACAAAAATAGGATTTGATACAGCAACTCATTGACTATCTATATAAAAAAAATAATTTAACAGATATGTATTCATAAAATGTAATGGCGTGATTTCTTGACCAATGCTATTTGTTGTTATTACCCACTTATATGGGTAATAACGCCATGCAAACAAAACTATGAAATAAGATGGAATAATGGCATGTAGATTGCCCAATTCTAAAAAATACAAATTCTACAAACTTAAAAATTGACAAATTGCATTCTAAGCTATTGATAATGTTCATTTTTTCGTGAAAGTGTAAGAAAAATAAAGGTGTGGTGAGTGGGGGGGGGGGAGGAGACAAAAGAATATCAGGCCGTGAGCTTCTTCTTGTTTAAAAAGGACCGTTTAAATAGAATTATTAAAAACCTTGTACGGTTTTAACTCTGTTTATTTGAATCAGTATTTAGGATGTAGTTCGGCCACTGTTGGGAATCAACAGGAGTATTAATGCCAAGGATTGGCGTTATTATCCCGGTATAGTTAATGAGCAGTACATTTTAAACTACAAATTATCTCGAGAAGATATCCGAAATATTCTACAACATTTTGAATGTACATGAAATGCACTACAAATTTATGTAATAAACAAAGTATTTCCGGATAAAAAAAAATAGTCTTCACATCACAAAACTTATCTCGCAAATTTTAGATCAAGTGTAAATTTTAGTTGCTTGTAGAAGCAATAAGACCTACAAATGGAACAAATGAACTTTAAGCTGTTTTTTGCGATTTATATGATTTAAAACCCTTCTGCGCAGAGCACATGGGTGTCATTTACCGGATTAGTTCATAATTATGCATAATATTAGCACTTGGCGTTATTACCCCGCCTGGCGTTATTGCACCAGACCACCTTAATTCACGAATGAAAATGTAGGTTTAGTTAAATTTCGATTTGCATATTAAAACGCAATCACTCTACCAGCTCATATCTTGATCAAAAACACCTAAAAATCTTATTTTTGTTGGTTGGCTCATAGGTTTGCTATTGTATTTTCCTGCATCCCAAAAGTATGAATACATGAAAAATTGGGAGCAAAAAAACATAATGGTAAATTTTATGAGTCGACCACTGAAATCGGGTTTCTAAGTGTTTTTTTACAAAGTTATAACTTGGCAGACCGTGATTGCGTTTTAATCTACGAATCGAGATTAAACTAATCCTAGATTTTCTTCCGTGAACTCGATTAGGTAAATGTCTATGCTGCCGCCTCCAGCTCTAAAGTGTTTTTAAAAAAATGAGGGTGTTAAAAGACTGTTCAAAATCGTTCATGTGATATCCCATTCAACGTGGAGCTGTCCGTACATACATAGGAAAAAATGTGTTGACATCAGAAATATTATGAATTTATTTTATGAAATTTCTATTTTTTCTGTACTTTATAAAGCAAATTTTATGATACATTTTTTCTTCTGCAAATATTCAATTATTAGTACCATTACAGTTTATTTATTTAAATAACACACAACTTAATTTTTCGATATTTAGTTTCGATTGTTGTGATAGAGCAATAAATTTCTTTCATATATTTAACTATGATTTGAATACTGATAACAGGGCAATTTTTCACACAAATTTTTAAGAGAAGACAGGATATCCTAAGCGAGTTTTAAAACCCATTTTCTCAGACACTACCCGACCAACTTTAATGAAATTTGGAATCCATGTTTACAGGATCATGCTCAAGACTTATAGCACACAGATTTTCACTTTTAGAGCAATGGCAATTTTTCAGAATTTTGTTTTTCTGATACTAGTTTAAAAAAAAAGTTAAACTGCCACATATGATCATTTATTTATGCTGTATTACCAATTCTTTTTTAATGGAAATCACCCGAGTACTTGAGAAATTAACGGGGGTTTTACCTGAAAAATACAATATTTCGTTGATCTAAAAAACTTAGATACTTTTAATTTGTGTTAAGTTCTTTCACAGTTATATCAACCCACACGAATTTAAGTACCGGGTGATCCAGAAGTGTCGGGAGTTTTGAAATGTTAATAATTAGAAAACTATGTACAACAGAAAGGTGCAACTTTCAGATAGATGCTCAGAAAAGCATGGGATTTTTATTTATAATGAAAATGTTTATAATGAAACAGAATAAATAGCATATGATGATATTAAAAGAAATGATCGTAGCAAAACGTTTCTGGGAGTTCCATTACTTGCAATTTATTCGTTTGAGTTGCTAGATAAAATTATTAAGATGTTATTAGATTAAGATGTTAAGAGGCCTTATTATTAAGATGTTCTGAGTGAATTGTGTTTGTCAGATTTATATTGGCTAGCACAGTTGGAAGAGTACTGACAATTTAAAGAAAAGGGTGTCTGGTTTAAATCCTTGCTTGGTAGCTTTTACTTTCGATAGAAAAATTGTAAATCGCATTACTTAAGTTTAGTTTTAATTTATCAATTCCGTTTAACAGTTCAAAAATAATAATAAAACAGATAATCAATGAAGGCTTACAAGAATTAACTGAAATTCGTTTATTTTTTTTAATTGAATTTAAGACATTTGATTCTGCAAATATTTTTAATTCGATATCTTCTATTTTGATTAAAGTTCACACATCAAATTACACATTTTTGATACAAATTTCTCTTCAATTTTCTGTATAGTGTCAATTTTAAATTAAATTTTAGAATATTCCTAATACACCATGATGCAAAACAAAATTCAAATAAGATATCTAATAAAGATGCTTTCATTCATTTGTATTAATACTTTCAAGTGTAACTAATAGCAGATTAAAACAATAAGTAAAATATTCATAAAGTAAAACATTGTTTATGAATAACAGTAAGTAAAATATTTATAAAAAACAAAATTAAAAATATTCATTAAATATTAAAATCAATGTACATACTATTTAATAGGAATTATTGGTCTCTTCTATATAAATTTTATTTAAATGCTTGACTGTTGTTCAAAATTTAGTAGGTTGATTTTTCATTTATACACGATTCAAAATGTACCTAAATGAAATATACCAATTGATTAACCTCACAGGAATCATCCGCACACGGGTAAAAGAGTTTCTCATAAAAATATTGTTTGTGTATGTGTGTGTGACATAATACTGTGTAGATAAAAGCAACTAACACATTGGCTAAAAAGTTAACTATACATTAAACTTGAAAACATGCATAAAATACGAAAATCAATGTACAAAATATTAATTATTTTTGTTGTGTAATTCTCAATTACATGGCCTAAATGAAATATACCAATTGATTAACCTCACAGGAATCATCAGCACACGGGTAAAAGAGTTTCTCATAAAAATATTGTTTGTGTATGTGTGTGTGACATAATACTGTGTAGATAAAAGCAACTAACACATTGGCTAAAAAGTTAACTATACATTAGACTTGAAAACATGCATAAAATATGAAAATCAATGTACAAAATATTAATTATTTCTGTTGTGTAATTTTCAATTACATGACCTAAAATATACATAACTAAAAACAATTAATTACACAGACAGACATCATATAAAGAGGTTTAAAATTTTAAAAGCCTGCTTCAGAAAAAGCATTCTTTAAATACTTTTCCTCAACCCCATAAGTAACTAAACTTTTTCTAATAATCCTTCTGTAAATATTTTTTTGAAATTCTTCGTCACTAATATTATTGCAAGCATCAGTCATTATGTTTTGTCTGGACATAGTGTAAATTATTGATTTTTTATAATTACAAAAATGGAATTTTTCAGGAGTTTTGAAAGTGATTGCTGTATTTGAAAACGGGTTTCTCATGCAGTTTCAGTTTGCCGATCGTTTTCGAAAATGTCTTTTTGCCGCGAAAAAAATCGCTAAGTTTATGGTGCACATCTATAAGTCATCTGTTCCACATTATGCACTAAATAGATTAATTACATCAAAGCAGATAAAATATTTCATAATACTTCATACAAACAAACAGAATGAAGATTTTATTATTGAAGAGTTTGTATTGTAGAAAAGCACATTTTAAAGATAGTAATAAATTTCTTCAAATACAAATAATAAAAACTTTTTTTTTTTGGTTTTTTAATTTGATTTTTAGTTTTTTAAAAATTTTTAATTTCAAAATCAAGAGCAGTATTTATTACAACAATAATAATAATTTTCAAAATAAAACGTTATTATTAGCCAAATAATTCGTTTTCAAATATGGCGATCACTTAAATATTTTAAATTTTTTCTCCTAAAAAAAAATAAAAATAAAAAAATAAATAAATAAAAATAAAAAACCGGGGACTTTAGGAAGGCTCCAGCCCCCATGACATAGTCTAAATTATGCATTTTTTATATTTATAAAAATGCAATTTTTCAGGAGTTTTGAAAGTGATCGCTGTATTTGAAAACGGGTTTCTCATCTAGTTTCAGTTTGCCGATCGTTTCCGAAAACGGCTTTTTGCCGCGAAAAAAATCGCTAAATTTATGGTGCACATCTATAAGTCATCTGTTCCATATCATGCAATAAATATATTAATTACATCAAAGCAGATAAAATTTTGATTTAAGAGAATGTGAAAAATAATTTTCAATTATACTAATGCACCTATGATAATGTGTGATATATCCATTACAATTTGAAGGGGAGGGGAAGCTTATTTTATTAGGTAGATTTCGTATGAAATACTACCTATTGCAATCGCACCAGTTTATATATTTATCTATCTATATATATATCACTTTTTTATGGACACGATAACTTCTATAATTCTTCACCAATCTCCACCAAACTGGTACATAGAATCAAAGGGGATAAAATCTCGGCTAAGTTCGTTAATGGGCAAAATCGGACTAAGGGGGTCGGAATAAGAGGCGTTTTTGTGAAAAACAAAAAAACGCCATAACTTCTTTATTAAAGTAGATATCGAATCGGTTTAAAGTTTATATTACTTCTTAAAAATGGGCCAAAAGTTTATGCATGACAGATTTTTGATAAATTTAGAAGTGGGCTCAAGGGGCGAAAAAAACAGGGGTTTTGAGAGAAAAAAATTCATAACTTCGTCAATTTTCAAGATATCAAGTCCAACTAAATTTTTTGTAAATGGTCTTAAAATTATCTAAAACTTTTGTAGCTACAAGTTTTTGATAGGATCAACTTTTACCGATGAAAACAATTTAAAACGAAAAGAAAAAGGGCGGTGGAAAAAGAGAAAAATCCATAACTCCGTCAATTTTTAAGATATCAAATCTGATTAAATTTATTTTACATCTTCTCAAAAATATCCACAACTTTTATATTGACAAATTTTTCATAGGACCAATTCGTATAGCAAAAAGAAATTAAACAAAAATAGGAATTGGAGAAAAAACTTCAAATCCAAACTGCTTATATTCTAACTCATTTTTAAATTCATTTTTGATTTTAAACGCATCCAAATGGTAGATCCTCTTATTTAGAAACCGTATAAAATGACGCATTGGTCAATTTTCTGATAAAGACAGAATATATTTCAAAAAAGGCTACCAAAAAGGGTATTTTGAACAGAATTTTCCGAAATCATCGTGACTGAAAATTTAAGGAAGTGTTCAAATAAGAAATTGCGTTTTTTTTCTGACTCGTTTTTAAATCCATTTTTGCTCTCAAACGCATCCAATTTACAGATCCTCTTATTTAGGAACTATATAACGTGATGCGTTGGTCAGTTTTTTGATAAAGACGGAATATATTTCAAAAAAGGCTACCAAAAAGGGTATTTTGAACAGAATTTTCCGAAATCATCGTGACTGAAAATTTAAGGAAGTTTTCAGATAGCAAATTGCGTTTTTCATGACTCGTTTTAAAATCCATTTTCGCTCTCAGACGCATCCAATTTACAGATTCTCTTACTTAGGAACTATATACTGTGATGCATTGGCCAGTTTTTTGATAAAGATAGAATATATTTTTAAAAATTCTGTCAAAATGAGTATTTCGCACAAAATTTTCCAAAGCAATCATGATTAAAGAATTAAGGATGTATTCAAACAACAAATCGGTTATTTTATGACTCATTTTTAAATTCAATTTTTTCTCAAATGCATTCAACTGACAGTTTTTTGTTATTGAGAAACTGTATAATACGCTGGTTTGGTCGATTTTTTAATAAATGCAGAGTTTATTTCAAAATATGTTGTCAAAACGGGCATTTGAGCTGAATTTTTCTTAAGATGATTCTGATAAAACCAGTTTTTGCAGAAAAATGAAATTTATGAAAAATGAAATTTTCATAAACGGCCAAATGAAATTATTAAACTGGATTTATCTCTAATCATATATATATATATATATATATATATATATATGTTACAGGCCAAACCCGATTTTAGGCCAAACTAGTCTATCCTAATGTCCATCGGATAAACTAGATTTTCCTAGGCCAAACTAGTTTGGCCGAACGGTCATTAGGATAAACTAGTTTTTCCTAGGCCAAACTAGTCTATCCGAACGTCAATCGGATAAACTAGATTTTCCTAGGCCAAACTAGTTTGGCCGAACGGTCATTAGGATAAACTAGTTTAGCCTGCCATTCATTGGTTTGAACTAGTTTATCCTAGGCCCATCTAGATTGTCCTAGGCCAATTCAATTTGGCGTAATTTTATTGATTCTAAAAACCGCCACGGCGCCAACTTTCTAGATTTGATCTAATTTATCCTAGGCCGATGCAATTTAACGGGATTTTAGCTCACAGACTATCAAAGCCTAAGAGCTAATATGCCCGCAGATTCTGTGTGTGTGTATGTATCAAACGTACATACGTATCATACGTACATACGTATCATACGTACATACGTATCATACGTACATACGTATCATACGTACATACGTATCATACGTACGTACATATGTATGTACGTACGTATGTACGTGATGCGATAACACCTGATAAAAATATCCGATTTGCTTCAAATTTTGGAGATGATTTATCCTGATAACGAACTTCCTTGATTAGTTTCAGCTGTTCATTGCATAAGACTAATGGGAGGGAAAGAAAAGGCTAATCCGCCACCCCCCCCACCCCCCCCCCATCCTCCTTAATTTAGTTAAGACAGTTTTTCATGCAAAAGTATCAGATTTTATTAAAATTTTAGGTATAAGATCATTTTAATAAGGCCTCTTCATCATTAGTTGTGGGTGATCATTGTTTACGTATAAAGAAAGGAGTAATGGGAGCTAACCCCCTTCATTTATGTAAATATGTGATATGTATAAGGGAAAGAGAGGGGGGGCGAACAAAATCAGGAAATATAACGGAAATTCTAGTTTGATCTATTTGGAACTTTAAGATAGTGTATGACACATGATATAAATTTATAAAAATGTATTCCGCATTAAGTGCCACTATTTACGAATAGTGATTTTTGCAAAAATCTTAAATTTTTGTTTTGAAGCGCCGCAACATCGAGTAATAAATCTACTGATAGATTGTTTAACGGAGTTACCTTCAGATACAATTTTGTTGCTAATAGGTTGCGATCCCTTTCGTAATGGGACTTTCTTTATAATTTTTTGTCATGGGTCATAAACTATCACAAAGTTTCAAACAATTCCAACAAGAATTTAACATTATTTACAAAAAATATTGGAAGAAAATAGTGCTATTTGACGCGGCATCCTTTTTCTTAAATATTTAACATCATTTTTTATTATGTTTCTAAATATTTCAAATAATGGTAATAGTTAATTAGCAGCTAAAACGTTAAAATACGCTGAGCTTTTTAAAAAAATTCTAGCGTTCCCTTACTCAACCCACCCCCCATCCTAAATCTCAAGTGTCATGCTTTATTTAAGCTTTTTATTATTTTTAAAAGGAATCCGATACTTAGATTTTTAATATGAACAATTTCACGTGAAGTCATGTTTTGAAAACCAATATTTGTTACGAATTAAAAATATTTTTATAAAACCAAAAGTTTTTATCCGATTGAAAAAATAATCCGTTCTCCCTTTATATTTAACCTAAGAAACCCCAAAATTAATCAGGTAAATGTCTTATCAGAAAGAACCTACATCCAAAATTTGAATCAAATCGGTAAATTCTCCTTGAAAAACCTATTTACATAAATTAAGGGGTTACCCCCCATTTCTCCTTTCTTCATACATAAACAAAGAACACCCACAACTAATCATGGAGGAGCCTTATCAAAATGATCTTATACCTAAAATTTTAATAAAATATGTTTGTTTTTTTTTTGCATGAAAAACTGACTTAACTTATTTAAGGAAGGGGGAGTGCGGATTACCCTTTTGTTCCACTTCCCTTATTCTTATCCAATGAATACCTAACACTAATCAAAGAAATTCGTTATCAGGATAAATCTATGTCCAAAATTTGAAGGAAATTGGATATTTCTATCTGCAGTACGTATTTACTGCTGATTTCTGTACGAACAACCAATACGTACATACGTACACACATACGTACATGGTTATATACACACACACAGAGTCTGAGAGCACATTAGCTCTCAGGCTTTGATAGTCTGTGAACTAAAATCGCGACAAATTGCATTGGCCTAGGATAAATTAGATCAAAACTAGAAAGTTAGTGCCGTGGCGGTCTTTAGATTTAATAAAATCACGCCAAATTGACTTGGCCTAGGACAATCTAGATCGGCCTAGGATAAACTAGTTCAAACCAATAAAAAGCAGACTAAACTAGTTCATTCTAATGACTGTTCGGCCAAACTAGTTTGGCCTAGGAAAATCTAGTTTATCCGATGGGCGTTCGGATAGACTAGTTTGGCCTAGGAAAAACTAGTTTATCCGATGAGCGTTCGGATAGACTAGTTTGGCCTAGGAAATACTAGTTTATCCGATGGACGTTCGGATAGACTAGTTTGGCCTAGGAAAAACTAGTTTATCCAATGGGCGTTAGGATAGACTAATTTGGCCTAGGCCAATCTAGTTTGGCCTGTAACATATATATATATATATATATATATATATATATATATATATATATATGTAATGATTCGACGAGATCGATGTTCCATAACAATGTACAAGTTCCAGTGGCACACCATCTATGAGGCAGAACAGATTACTACTACCAAGAATCAACAGTGGGACGAGCTGAGCAGTCGCTCCGGCAATTTGACCAGCAGTGGATGAGTTTATTGGGCTATTTCCCCATAAGAAAGTTCAATCAAGCAGTCTTTAAATTAATTTTATTAGAACTCATAAATAAGTTAAGTTCTTTCACGCAATCACCTTGGCACTCTCATCGAATAACTTCCACTTCACCAACTCCGTGATTAAGCTACATTCCACAATATTAGAATTTTGGGGAGAAAGAAGAAACAGCATCCTAATAATTTTTGAAAGTCAATCGAATTCTCGGGAAACATGACATGGCTTCCGAGTAGTTTTTTAAGAAAAAATGCATTCTAATTCAGCGGAGCAATAAAACGCGCGTCTTGATAGTTTAAAGAAAAGGTGCATTCTACTCTCCTGAAAAGCCAAATGAAAAAATCATTTTCACGACAAAACTAGCGCCCTCCTACTCCGCGTCAATCATTTTAAAAATCCAATCAGGATGGACTCGAGCCTCTAACGGACAAAATGATCAATTCTAATTGGCCGTAATAGGCGGTCTATTGGCAAGAACTATATTTTTTCCTCGGAACACTAAGCCCTTTAGCAACGCGTAGTAACACTTGTCACGCGATGTTAAAAAATAAAAAATAAAATTAAAATCGCAGGAATATGCCAGAAAGTAAAAAGCTTACGAAATACTTCCCGCCTTTTTGAGAAGCAAGAAATAATTTATTAATAACTAAAGTAAGAAAAAGAATTTTAGCTGTTACAAGTTACGAAACTAAGATTGAAATATGTTCCACAAATTTAGAATTGAAGCTAAGAGAGAATAAAAAAAAATGGCGCAAATTTTTTTTTTATTTTATTACAAATCCCCCCTCCCAGAAAGACGGGTGAAAAAGTAGGTCTGAGACCTGCAATTTCACAGAAAGGGAGATGATGCAGACTTAGCTCACGAAGTTGTTGATATAAGTAATAATAATTAGATACTGAATAAAAAAAAAATTTAAATTAATTTCTCTTTTTTATATAAATATAGAATTCAAATTTAAAAACACCAAGGTGATGCGTGGAATAACTTCAAATTTAAATACAATAAAATAGGCTTCAATACAAATACAAGATATAATCTTGTTTAAAGTACACATCAAAAAGTAATTTGAAAATATAAGCAATTACCCATAGTAATAACATAAAAATGAAACATAAAAATGAAAAACAATAACGTTAAATTCTTTTTTAACAATGTCAAATCTAGAAATCAATTTTTAAAAGTTTATTTCAAAAATCCTCTTAAAGTCATATTTGGAATGGCATAGTTCATTACCTCATTTCAAGGATGTCTAATTCATTTAACTGTCCAAATTCATCAGCTAACATTATAATATTAGTTCAGTTTTTGTGTGAGTAAGTCCTTGACATTCATAACAGTTCCATTTTGGAATCTTTGTGAAAATACTTTTATAATTGTATTTTTAATTAATAACACATTTTATAATATAGTAATAATAAAATTTAACAATGTAAATAATAAACAATATAATTAAGAAACATAATAAGGAAAAATATCAATAATAATAAATATCATAAGTGTAAGTAAATCTCATAATGGGTATAAGTAAATCTCTTAATAAGTAATAATAAATATCACAAAAGACATTCTTTAAATACTTAATCTCGTTTATCTCATCTCATATTTTTGGGATGAAATATAGAGAGAAGTGGAATAAAATAAAAAATGCAATCAACTATGAAATCATTTACTTAATCTGGTAATCCGAGTACAGGATTAAGTAGGAATATGTACAAAAAAAAAAATTAAAATATAATATGATAAATTAAAATAAAATAAAGATAAATAAAAATTTTGTTCATGTTTGAGAATGCACGTGACCTTTAAACTACTAAGATTCTTAAAAAGAAATATTAATCAATGATAAAAATAAAAAACAAGATCTATTCATGTCAAATAATTACGCAATAAATATTCTCTCGGTGTGATAAAACATTGCAAGATGCAAGTAGGAAAGAGAAAAAGAAACAAAATTATATTATAATTGACATGTACTTGGACTGGAATGCAGAAGCAAAGAAAGAGAGAAAGAAAAAAAAATATATTAAAATAAAGTGATAAAAATTTTGTTACTTGGCAAATAATTAATTTAATAATTGATAGATTAAATTTAATATTACAAATAGGTTCAGTTGAAGGAAAAAAAAATATTCTAAGTAGAGTAATTCAGTACAGAATAAGAAATTTCCACTTTGTTCGTCTACGCCGGCATAAATAAACAAATATAAAAATTTCCAGACAAGTGACACTCTCGCTGCAGTCAAGAGATATCATTGCCATTCTGTGAGAATTACAGGATATTATCTGAATTAAAATATGAAAAGAAATTTACTGTTTAAGAGAAAAAATTATAAAATGATAAACTAGAGATATAGTTTAAGCTACAGTTTTTACCTGAGTTTGTTGTTGTTGATTAGGGGGTTGTTGCTCATGACTTAATTTAAATTTATCAGGGGAATAATAAGGCCTTAATTTAGATACATGTACTATTTCTGAACTTTTGAACTGGTTTTGCCTATCAATTTCAAAATTTACTTCGGATAATTTGTTAAGAATTTTATAAGGGCCACTAAATACTTGTGACAACTTTCTAGTATTAGGGTACTGAAATTCTTCATCGATAACTAGATCTCCTATTTTAAATTTTGGTTCGATATAATCTTTATCATAATATCTTTTATTTTTTAAATGAAATTCATCAGTTCTTGTTTTAGCAATTTTAAGTGCTTCATGAACAGGGGGATAATAATTTTGTTGTAAGGGGGAGTCATAGGGTAATTGGCCAAAAAGCAAGTACGCAGGTGGAAATTTGGTAATAGAATGGGGTGTATTATTATATTCATTAATTACCTCAGTTAAAAGCTTAGTCCAGGGAATTTTAGAGGTAGTGGAGTTTACTTTACATTTTAATCTAGTTACTATTGTCTGATTTACTCTTTCACATTTCCCATTCGTTTGTGGATGATGGGCAGTGGTCAAACGTTGTTTAATATTATGATTTCGCAGGAATTTTTTGAATCTTAAAGAAGTAAAAGCAGCATTCCTGTCACTAAGTATTTTTTGAGGGGACTGTACACTTGAAATCTTACTAAAACAGAATAATTGTTGAGGGATTTTGATATTGAAAATTTGTTTCAGACAATTTGTATAAGTTTCTGTAGTGACACTTTTGGAAGGAAATGCCCAAACATATCTTGTGGCATGGTCTATTATAATATGGAGATATTTTTTTGTAGAATTATAATAATTGAACCCTCCTACAGTATCAACAGACAGACAGTCAAAAGGTTGATCTGTAGTGGGCATAGCTTGTAATAAGCCAAATTTTTTCTGTCTAGGTTTTTTATTTTTCTGGCAAATATCACAGTATTTAACAAAGTTAGTAATGTCTTGGGTCATATCTGGCCAATAATAGTTAGGAGAAATTAAATTTTGCATTTTTTGAACACCAGGGTGACCAAACTGTTCATGAGCAACATTAAGCAATTTTTTTCTTAGGGACATGGGAACTACCACTTTACGAAAACCTTTTCTTTTAACTAAAATCAGTCCATTGTCATTAATATAATTTGATCCACACACATTTTCTTTTTCTTGCATCTCAATAATCTCTTTAACGTCAAGAAGAAAAGTAAGGGGCTTACAAAAATGAGAAATAGGGTTTCGGGACAACATGTCGGCTTCGACATTTGTAGATCCCTTTAAGTACTCTATTTTGTAATCGAACATACTTAACTTCAATGACCACCTAAATAATCGACCTCTTAAATGTTTGACATTTTTTAACCAAACAAGAGATGCATGATCAGTATGGATGGTAAATTGTACACCGTGAAAGTAATGATAAAATTTATCTAAAGTATCAATGATAGCAAGACACTCTAGTTCGGTAATGAAATAATTTTTCTCATAACTTCTCAATCCTCTAGAAAAATAAGCAATTGGATGTAAAAAGTTATTATGGTCGGGTTGTTTAAGAACTGCACCTACCGCTACCTGAGAAGCGTCAACAAACATGTGTAGGGGTAATTTTGGGTCATAAATCTTTAAAATTGGTTTAGCAATGAGGGCATCTTTTAATTTTTGAAAAGAGTTTTGACATTCAGTATTCCATTCCCAAATAGTATCTTTCTTAAGTAATTTATTTAGGGGGTGTCTAATTTCAGCATATTTGTCAATAAATTTATGATACACATTTATAGAACCAAGAAATCTTTGTAATTCTTTAGTGTTAGTAGGAGGTTTTAATTTTTTAATCGTTTCTATATTAGTATTAGCTGGAGTTAAAGTTCCATTTTGGATTTCATACCCTAGAAAATTGATTTGTTTTTGAGCAAAAGTACATTTAGATAATTTTAATTTAATATTTTCTATTCGGCATAAATCAAAAATTTGGATGAGATGCTGTATATGTTCATCTATTGATTTAGAAAAAATAATTATATCATCAAAATAATAACAAGCAAAGTCTATTTTATATTTTGTAAGAATTCTTCTAATTGTCCTGTTGAAAATTGGGGGGCCTACCTTTACACCAAAGGGGAGAACATTCCATTCCCAGAGCCCACAATTAGTAGTAAAGGCTAACTTTTCGGAATCGGCTGGGTGAATAGGTATGTGCCAATAGCCTGAGGCTAAATCTAGTGTAGAGAAATATTGGGCACCACTTAATTTGTCTAAAATTTCATCTATTCGGGGTAAAGGTTCAGCGTCATTTTTCATGATAGAATTTAATTTTCGGTAGTCAACACACATTCGGGTTTTTTTACCTTCATCTCGTTTATTTACTAACGTAACTGGAGAAGAGTATGGGCTATAACTTTCTTTAATTAACCCAGCAGCTAATAATGATTGGATTTGTTGAGATATTTCTTTTTCATCAGCAGTGGATGTACGATAAGGCCTCAAAGATATTGGTAGGTCAGATTTAAGATAAATACGCTGAGGTTCAATATTAATTCTCCCTACATCATATTTATTTTTTGCAAAAATATCTAAATAATCCCTTAAAAGTTCCCTTACATTTTTATTTTGAATAGCATTCAGATTCCCCAATAGATTAAAATCATCATTATTAGTTCGCGACAAGGATTGAGGAGTTATGGTATTTCCATAATCGGGTTGCACAGTAGTATCATTTTTTATAATATCAAAATGAAGCAATTCTAAGTTATCACTGGATATGTTGACATATGGGTTTAACGAAATATTGTCTTGTAACACCTGGCTTTTTGCACAATCAATTTTCAATTTAAATTTGGCACAATCAGGTAAACCTAAAATAGCATAGTCCAAATCAAGTTGACTTACTAAAAAATTAACATATCTCTTTATATTACCAAATTTAATACATAATCGACAAGATTTATTAATTGTAAGAGTTCCTTGTGCCTGTCTGATAGTAATAGGGGTAACATTATGTAAATTACCATTTAAATATCGAACAAATTTGAGGGGTAAAATTGAGACAGTTGATCCACTATCCACCACACAATACACTTTGTTATTGCCCACATATCCAGGGATAAATAATTGTCAGACATTATTAGTAGGGGGTGGTTGAATATGAGCAGGAGTTTGAGCTTGACAGGAATTTGTGTTAAATATACAACTCCTCTCCCAATGATATGCATTTTCTATGCCTCTGTTTAAACATACTCTGCACGGACGACTAGGGTAATTGTTTTGATAATGAGTTGCAGGCATTCTAGGAGTGAAAAACCTAGGATTAAAATTTTGGGATGGATTGTTTGGAGTAGGTCGAGTCCAATGTCTGGGCTGAGGATTGGGATTGTGCATTGGTCTAGTTTGTTGAAAATTTCTATTGCCGTTATTAGAGGTATGATTTGGAATCGCTGCTAATTGTTTAGCAATGCGAAACCATTCACGAGTATTGGAAGGAGGGTTAACCATCAAACAATTTTGATACTCCGGCTGAAGGCCATCAATTAATCCTTGTATAATTAAATTTTCCTCAAGCTGAAGTTGCCTTCCAATCTCAACTTTCTTTCTAAAATAAGAATCCAAATCACTTAGATCATTTAACTTTAAGGAAGTAAATTCAGAAAATTTTGGAACTCTAACTTGAATGAATTTTTCACTTAAAATCTCGACAATTTCTTCATAAGTAGCACAATCCAAACAATCATTTATATAAGTTTTTAGCGCTTCCCCCTTTAAATATTTTGAAATATTTTGGTGTTTCCACTCATTATCTTTCTTTTCTACCGAACATTCTCGATCAAAATGTTTAAACCATTTAAATATATCCATGCCCGACCCAAATTCAAAAGGGACAATATCAAGTTTATTTTCTGACATTTTTTCTTCTTTTACTAATCCTGACCTTAGTAACATGAAAGAAGGATAATTCATATGGAAAATATTTAAATGCTATACTTCAATTATTAAAATTCAATTACTATACTTCAAATACCTCAATAAATAATAATAAAAATAAATAAATAATAAATAAATAAGTAATAAAATAATAAATATCGGGTTTCCATACATGGGAAATAACAAATAATTTTAAAAACAAAAATACTTTTCTTTACGTATGGAAAATAAATTTTGCAACAGAGTATTTTTTTAACAACAAATTAATCAATCTTTCGATTAAAAAAAAAAATAACACCTTTAAAACTAAATAAAATTTCTATGAGCAGAAAATTTTAATTAATTATAAATTAAGAACAAATTTATTTTTTAATATCTGTAATAAAAGAGAGAAAAAAAAATCAAGAATTAAAACAAAGAAATTATCATTAAATTTCTTAATCAATAAAACAATAAAATAATAAATAATAACTTACAGACATGTTCGATGTGGCCTTGTTCAAATACCTAATTTTTTATTAAACTAGACAAAAATAAAGAACTTCGTAGATACGACTCACAGGTGTAAATTTCAATTATCTTGTATTACTGATGGAATCTACCGTAGTTTCGCAACCATACAGCAGGTGTTCATTTATTATGAAATGAAAATTTATCAAAATATTTATGCACTTTTACCTAGAAAATACAGTAAATAAATAAATAAAAGAAAATGATGTTGAATTGATTTCATGCAGGTGATCTTTTGTAATTTTTATTTTGCATATCTCACAGTTTGGTTGCATATCTCACAGTTGAAAAGTTTCTCACTAGAATGCGAGGTATATTTCACAATTAAAATATTTGTAGATGTAGATACCACACATAATTACAAACAAAACTTTATAAGACGATCTTTTTTCACAGATTGATTCATGTCGGTTCAAGATGAGTAATAAACAAAGGCCGAAGTTCCAGCAATTAGTTTCAAGCTCGGCGAAAATGGCACGTGCACACACAGCGTTGCGAAGAATTCTCTAGAGACGTATGCAGGTTCATTTAAGAAATCCTACCGGCTAATATGTAATGATTCGACGAGATCGATGTTCCATAACAATGTACAAGTTCCAGTGGCACACCATCTATGAGGCAGAACAGATTACTACTACCAAGAATCAACAGTGGGACGAGCTGAGCAGTCGCTCCGGCAATTTGACCAGCAGTGGATGAGTTTATTGGGCTATTTCCCCATAAGAAAGTTCAATCAAGCAGTCTTTAAATTAATTTTATTAGAACTCATAAATAAGTTAAGTTCTTTCACGCAATCACCTTGGCACTCTCATCGAATAACTTCCACTTCACCAACTCCGTGATTAAGCTACATTCCACAATATTAGAATTTTGGGGAGAAAGAAGAAACAGCATCCTAATAATTTTTGAAAGTCAATCGCATTCTCGGGAAACATGACATGGCTTCCGAGTAGTTTTTTAAGAAAAAATGCATTCTAATTCAGCGGAGCAATAAAACGCGCGTCTTGATAGTTTAAAGAAAAGGTGCATTCTACTCTCCTGAAAAGCCAAATGAAAAAATCATTTTCACGACAAAACTAGCGCCCTCCTACTCCGCGTCAATCATTTTAAAAATCCAATCAGGATGGACTCGAGCCTCTAACGGACAAAATGATCAATTCTAATTGGCCGTAATAGGCGGTCTATTGGCAAGAACTATATTTTTTCCTCGGAACACTAAGCCCTTTAGCAACGCGTAGTAACACTTGTCACGCGATGTTAAAAAATAAAAAATAAAATTAAAATCGCAGGAATATGCCAGAAAGTAAAAAGCTTACGAAATACTTCCCGCCTTTTTGAGAAGCAAGAAATAATTTATTAATAACTAAAGTAAGAAAAAGAATTTTAGCTGTTACAAGTTACGAAACTAAGATTGAAATATGTTCCACAAATTTAGAATTGAAGCTAAGAGAGAATAAAAAAAAATGGCGCAAATTTTTTTTTTATTTTATTACATATATATACAGGGTGTCCCTAAACAAATGGTATATACGCTAGGGGGTGATAGAGCACATCAAGACGAGTAATAGTAAATAGGAAACCAAGGGTCCCAAACGTTTTCCTAAGGAGATAGCCGCCATTAAAGTTTGGGGTCCAAAATTTCAAATACACATAAAAAACGGAAAAATTGGTCGATTGATTTGCGGTTTTCACTAAAATTATTCTTTATGTTGGTATTTTCTTGAAAATAAATTACAAAGATAATTTTCAAAAAATGCCGATAGAAGGCGCTTTAGACTTTGAAGTAATGAAAAACTATTTTATGCCGTGATTTTTTGCATCTCATTAAATGGTTTCGTAAGCTTAGACTTAAACTTAAATTTTGAGCTCAAAATCTGAATAGTTGGAAGCGGTTAAGTAGCACAAACTTAACTGTGTTCAGAGGGTTTAAATTTCAAATTATTATAAAAAACGGAAAAATTGGTTGATTGATTTGCGGCTTTCACTAAAACTATTCTTTATGTCGGTATTTTATTGAAAATGAATTATAAAGATAAATTTCAAAAAATGCCGATAGAGGGCGCTTTAAACTTTGGAGTAACAAACAACTACTTTTTACGTAATTTTTTACATCTGTTTAAATGTTTTCGTAAACTTGGTCTTAAATTAAATTTTGAGCTCAAAATCTGAATAGTTGGGAGTGGTTTAGTTGCACAAACTGAACTGTGTTCAGAGGGTTTAAATTTCAAATGATAATAAAAAGCGGAAAATTTGGTCGATTCGTTTGCGGTTTAAAATAAAACTGTTCTTTAAGTCAGTATCTTCTTGAAAATGAATTTTAAAGATAAATTTCAAAAGTCCCGTTAGAGGGCGCCTTAAACATCAGAGTAACCAACAACAAATTTTAACCGTTATTTTTTGTATCTGATTAAATGCTTTCCAAAACTTGTTAAATGTTTTCGAAATCTTAGATTTAAACTTAAATTTTGAACTCAAATTCTGAATGGTTGGGAGGGGTTAAGAAGCGCAAACTGAAGTGTGTTCAAGAGTTGAAATTTACCCCCCCACCCCCCCAGCCCTCGAACACAGTTTACTTTTGCGCTACTTAAATACTCGCAACGACTCATAATTTGATCTCAAAATTTAAATCTAAGCATTTGAGAGCATTTAATGAGATTTAAAAAAAATAACAGTTAAAAATAGTTGTACGCTACTGCAATGTCTAAGGCGCCCTCTATCGGCATTTTGTGAAATTTATCTTTAAAATTTATTTTCAAGAAAACACTGATTTAAAGAGTAGTTTTAGCAAAAACCGCAAACGAATCGACTAATTTTTCCGTTTTTTTATAGTTTTCCGTTTCGTTTGAAATTTAAACCCTCTGAACACAGTTCAGTTTGTGCTACTTAACCACTACCAACTATTCAGATTTTGAGCTCAAAATTTAAGTTTAAATCTAAGCCTACGAAACCATTTAATGAGATGCAAAAAATAACGGCAAAAAATAGTATTAGGATGGATTTCGTTAATCCAAAGTCTAAAGCGCCCTCTATCGGTATTTTTTTAAATTTATCTTTATAATTCATTTTCAATAAAATACCGACATAAAGGATAATTTTAGTGAAAACCGCAAATCAATCGACCAATTTTTCCGTTTTTTATAATCATTTGAAATTTAAACCCTCTGAACACAGTTAAGTTTATGCTACTTAACCGCTTCCAACTATTAAGATTTTTAACTAAAAATTTAAGTTTAAGTCTAAGCTTACGAAACCATTAATGAGATGCAAAAAATCACAGCAAAAAATAGTTTTTCATTACTTCAAAGTCTAAAGCGCCCTCTATCGGCATTTTTCGAAATTTATCTTTATAATTTATTTTCAAGAAAATACCAACATAAAGAATAATTTTAGTGAAAACCGCAAATCAATCGACCAATTTTTCCGTTTTTTATGTGCATTTGAAATTTTGGACCCCAAACTTTAATGGCGGCTATCTTCTTTGGAAAACGTTTGGGACCCTTGGTTTCCTATTTACTATTACTCGTCTTGATGTGTTCTATCACCCCCTAGCGTATATACCATTTGTTTAGGGACACCCTGTATATATATATATCTCTTCTAAATCTAACTCCGCCTATAGGCCCAGCCGACAGGGATTTTTTATAATAGGAAACAAAATTTAAAAAAAAATAAACGTCTTATGCTAGCATCTTAAAAAAATTAATAAAACTAAATTTTAAAAGTCTGCAATAGCTAAGTAGAACAATGGTTAAAAAAAACAGGTTTGCGAGTCCTTTGTTAGTTCATAGATGACTGCACTAAAGTTTTGTGAGATCAAAGAAAAAAGGCGCTTTGAGTCGATAATATACAATCATACTTTTAAATGATTAAAAACTTAACAGTTCACACTTCCGCTGTTATGTATTATAATTGGGTTTTATATAAAATTATGCTGAACAAACATTATTTTAAATGGAAGAAATTTTAAAACAATCATTTTAACATTTGTTGTCAGATAAGCGTAACGTGGCGTTTAGCTGCAATCGATATCCAAATTGGAGTGGTTTATGCCGGAACGTTCCTACAGTCTCTGAAGTCGCTCTTTATTATAAGTATATATATATATATACTTTTTTAACAAATTTACTTGTGCGCACTTTCTACTAATCGTAAATCAAATTTTCCGAATTTTTTATAACATTTAATACATACTAAATTAATATATTGTAATGACATTTTTAAGGAACAAATTTATTTTTTCGCACTTTCTATTAATCGTAAATCAAATTTTATGAATTTTTTGTAACATTTAATACATACTAAATTAACATATTGTAATGACATTTTTAAGGAACAGATTTATTTATTCGCACTTTCTATTAATCGTAAATCAAATTTTACGAATTTCCCATAACAGGGATACATACAAAATTAATATATTGTATTGATTTTTTTAAGGAATAGACTTAATTCCGGACAGGAAATTAGGAGTGACTATAAACATTGAATGTATATAAAAGGGGATTTAAAAATAAATAAATAATTTGTTATAATTTGTACAAAAAGGATTTTAGTAAATATTTTCTTTCATGGTTGCAAAGCTTCTTCCAGGGATATAGCCGAAATTAGATGGGGGGGGGGGGGGGAATTTAAAAAAAAATTTTATAATCTGTAATAAAAAGATTTTATTAAATATTTTCTTTCATTGTAGCAAATCTTCTTAAAAGGATATAGTCGAAATAAAAGTGAGGAGATTTGAGATTTAAAATAATAATAATATTTTTTTGTTATAATTTATAATAAAAAGATTTTATTAATTTTTTTTTTCATTGTAGCAAATTTTCTTGTAAGTGTATAGTTGAAATTAGATTCAGGGAATTTAATGAATAAATAAATAAATTGTTTGTAATAACTTTAAAAGAAAATTTTTTATCAAACATTCTTTCATAGTAGTAAATCTTCTTCCTAGGCTATAACCAAAACTAAATTGCGGAGATTAATTTTATTTATTTATTTATTTATTTATTTTTGTTACAATTTGTAATAAAAAAGTTTTATTAATTTTTTCTCTTTCATATTAGAAAATCTGCAAACGCAAATATCTCTATTTATTTATATGAAAAATAAATTAAATTCTACAAATAATATTTTGAGTTATAACAATTTTAAATTACATCACTTTTTTGCAAATTTTAAATTTTAATTTTTTTCAAAAAATTTTAAAATTTTAAAAGTTTTATCATGTAATTTTGTCCACGAATCATATGGTTAATAAATAATAAATAAATAAATCATTTTGAAATTTTAACTCAATAAGTAAAAATTATTTCAAAATGTGTCCTGAACCCCTTTAAATGAATATAAATTGTTACTTTCGCTATAAACGCAATACAAAATACAGACAACAAAAAATCTGTTGAGCAATTTATTTTATTATCATTATAATTTTTTTTGTTTCATTTTATTATTATGTTTTTGTGCTGCCGCTCAGTTATATAGAAATTTAATTGGAAGTACGGCAGTGATCGTTAAAATTTTTTAAATCCTTAATGAGGTTTCGCAGAGTTATTCGTAAAAAGTGCTTAACGCTCACATCGTTTATCCGAGTAAGGCGTCACATTTCTCACTACATTGTTTTTTCACCGAATTTAAAGAAATGCTTTTTCTTGAGTATTTCATTGCTGCACTTTCAAAAGGCAACTTTTAATGAATATAATAATTTTAAAAAGAGCATTGTGTTATTCAGATCATTACGCTTTTTCATCGATTTTAGCATAAATGCAAAGTTTACTTTTATAGTCTTTTTAATTTAAAAAGATTTCAAAACTAGTTTTTCTTGGAGTTTGTTGTACTTTTTCGCTGTTATAAAATTATTTGTGAGCTTTCCAATGTTATACGCTTAAATATAATCTCTTTCTGATATTTTTAGTTGAGCAAATATAGGCAATATGAGTAAATTTTAGCAATATAGGCATAACAAATAGATTTTTAAAGGTCTCAAAAACATCGTAACAAAATGAAATTTCTTAATATTAACCTTTTGAATCAAAGAAGCACTTCTAATTTAATAACTCATATAATTAAAAGGCAATAATTTGTGCATTCATTGGAAATTTTAAAAAGAAACTCACATTTAACCATCTTCTTCGGAAATAAAAATCATAAATATAAATTCCTTTTTATCGCAATTTTCTAATTATAAACCAGTGCGAAACTTTCGCACAACTTTTATACAGATGCCAAATATCTCGATTTACAAAAGGAGCAGCAGCATCTTTAATAAATTAAACGAACCTTTCAACTCGAAACAACTCTTATAAAAAGTTTATTAAACTTCATATTTTATATATTAACATTATGTAATAGACGATTTTTATTACTAGAGAGAGCTGTTACAAAAAATTAAAAAAAAATAACATTGGCATGTTTCGGTTCCAATGTGATAAGAATCATAATCATAATAAAAATAAAATTCAAATCGTCTCACGGTCAATGCAAATGACGCGCGACAATGAGACATAAGCAAAAATCCCACGCTCTGTTGTAAAAAAAAATAATAATAATAAATTAATTAATAAAAATTAAAAATAATAATAAAGACTATGATCTAAAATTATTTTTCAACTTAGTTCATCTCAATCATGCTCTCACGAGGAATTTATTCATTAACTCTTACCATAACTTAGGAATAATAAAAGAAACAGTTTCATTGCAAACAAAACTTTTACGCATAAAAATTTCAATGGACTTATGACAACAATTTGATACGAAACATAATTTGTTTTCATTAAATAGAATTTTTATCTCCCCATTTAAATATAATATAAATAAAGCAGTATTAGTACGGCCAAATTTAATATCAGATTTATATGTTACAGGACAAACCCGATTTTAGGCCAAACTAGATTGGCCTAGGCCAAACTAGTTTATCCTAACGCCTATCGGATAGACTAGTTTTTCCTAGGCCAAACCGGTCTATCCTAACGCCCATCGGATAAACTAGTTTTTCCTAGGCCAAACCTGTCTATCCTAAGGCCCATCGGATAAACTAATTTTTCCTAGGCCAAAGTAGTCTATCCTAAGGCCCATAGGACAATCTAGTTTTTCCTAGTCCAAACTAGTTTGGCCTAACTCTTATAGGATAAACTAGTTTAGCCTGCTGTTTATTGGTCTGAACTAGTTTCTCCTAGGCCGATCTAATTTCTCCTAGGCCAATTCAATTTGGCGTGATTTTATTGAATTCAATGACTGCCACAGCGTCAACATTCTAGTTTGTCCTAGGCTGATCTAGTTTATCCTAGGCCAATTTAATTTTACGTGTTTTTAGCTCGCAGGCGTCAAAGCCTGAGAAATAATGGGCTCGCAGGTTCTGTATGTATGAATGTACGTATGTATATACGAATGTACGTACGTATGTACGTGCGTATGTACGTAGCGCGATAACTCGTGATAGAAATATCCGATTTGCTTCAAATTTTGGATCCACGTTCATTGATATAAGGTACTTTTCTGATTAATTTTGGGAATTCATTGGATAAGAATAAAGGGAAGCGAACGGGAGGCTAGTCCCCCCGCCGTTAATTTAGAGAAATGGATTTTTGATGCAGAATTATCAGTTTTCATTTAAAATTTTAGATATAGGATTATTCTGACAAGGCGCCTCCATGATTAGTTGTAGATGTTTATTGTTTAAGTGTAAAAAAAGGGCAATGTAGGTTAACCCCTCCCCATAATTTAGATAAATGGTTTTTGACGCAGCATTTACGGATTTGCTTCACATTTGTAGGTAGGTTCTTTCTGATAAGGCGATTCCCTGAATAGTTTTGGGGATTAATGGTTAAGTATGAAGAGGAAAATTACATCTCTTACATAGAAAAAACTAGTTTATCCTATGGGCATTTAGATAAACAAGTTTGGTGTAGAAAAAACTAGTTTATTCTATTGGCATAAGGATAAAATAGTTTGGCCGAGGCTAATCTAATTTAGCTCGAAAACGGGTCTGGACAGTAAAAAACATATCTTTCACTAGAAAAAGTATAAATGTGTGTCAAGAGTCATTGTTTATGACACCAATACAGAAATTTAACATGTTCACCTTAGAGACATGATGCATTGGACATGGTATTTGCTTTTT
Source organism: Maratus speculifer (assembly GCA_964019185.1). Taxonomy (NCBI): domain Eukaryota; kingdom Metazoa; phylum Arthropoda; class Arachnida; order Araneae; family Salticidae; genus Maratus; species Maratus speculifer. The sequence continues at coordinate 192,170,713 of OZ025289.1, read as the reverse complement.
TTCTGCACACTCGTGCCAACTGAGATCTGACTTGCATTTATTATTATTACTATTATTATTATTATTATTATTATTGCATATTCAAGCCAGAATGAAGCTGAACAAAATTTGCAATCGAGCAGCGTTTTCCATTTTTGAGAAATTAAATACCTGTCGACATATAAGCTATTCTTGTCACGGCGTCATTTTTTTTTTTTCGTGAACTCGTAACCGAAAATTTGATTCAAAACGTAGCTTTATTATTTTATCAAAGATACATCGCTTTTATGAAAAAATGGTTTACGCCATTCGATTATATATTATCTGAATCTGTTAACCTTATGCATTTCCGAAAAGGAAGTAGTTCATAAATGTGTTAGGATGTAGCTCTTTAAGATTTGAGAAAAGCCTTAAGGAATTACAGGGAAATATATTCACAAATCTACTTTTTACTGAACGGATTCAAAAGTTATGATATTTATAACTCTCATATTTTTTTTGTTCTAAACTACATTGGTTATTTAATGAATCCGTATTTGAATATTAAAACTCTAAGAATCTAGATAATCATTAATACATTGTGTATTTCCCATTCTGTCAACACAACATAATTAAAAAATATATTGTAAATTTATCCAATAAGTATATAAGCAGTATTTTTTAAAGGAATCTTACTTGTATGTGAAGTAAAACCTGATTTTTTTTGCAGAAATTGAGTAGGGCCAGATCGAGCCGGACTGAGTCTTTTTTCACTGATTTTTGTACACACAGAGCTCTGCCTGTACAAAAGTAAATAACATTAAAGTAAATAATAATAATTTGCTTGAATAAGCAAACACCATGTCCAATGCATCATGTCTCTAAGGTGAGCATGTTAAATTTCTGTATTGGTTTTATAAGTATTGACTCTTGACACACATTTATACTTTTTCTAGTGAAAGATATGTTTTTTACTGGCCAAACCCGTTTTCGAGCTAAATTAGATTAGCCTCGGCCAAACTATTTTATCCTTATGCCAATTGGATAAATTAGTTTTTTCTACACCAAACTTGTTTTTCTAAATGCCCATAGGATAAACTAGTTTTTTCTATGTAAGAGGGTAATCGTTCATTTTTTCCTTCATACTTAACCATTAAACCACCAAAACTATTCAGGGAATCGCCTTATCAGAAAGAACCTATATACAAATGTGAAGCATATCCGTAAATTCTGCGTCAAAAACCATTTATCTAAATTATGGAGGGGTAACCTACATTGCCCTTTTTTACACTTAAATAATAAACATCCACAACTAATCATGGAGGCGCCTAGTCAGAATGATCTATATCTAAAATTTTAAATGAAAACTGATAATTCTGCATCAAAAATCCATTTCTCTAAATTAACGGGGGGGGGGGGGGAATTAGGCTCCCTTCCGCTTCTCTTTTTTATTATCCAATGAATTCCCAAAATTAATCAGAATAGTACCTTATATCAATGAACGTACATCCAAAATTGAAGCAAATCGGATATTTCTATCACGAGTTATCGTGTTACGTACATACGCACGTACATACGCACGTACTTACGTACGTACATTCGTACATACATACGTACATTCATACATACAGAGCCTGCGAGCCCATTATTTCTCAGGCTTTGACGCTTGCGAGCTAAAAACACGTAAAATTAAATTGGCCTAGGATAAACTAGATCAGCCTAGGACCAAACTAGAATGTTGGCGCTGTGGCGCCATTGAATTCAATAAAATCACGCCAAATTGAATTGACCTAGGATAAACTAGATCGGCCTAGGAGAAACTAGTTCAGACCAATAAACAGCAGGCTAAACTAGTTTATCCTATAAGAGTTAGGCCGAACTAGTTTGGCCTAGGAAAATCTAGATTGTCCTACGGGCCTTAGGATAGACTAGTTTTGCCTAGGAAAACTAGTTTATCCGATGGGCGTTAGGATAGACCGGTTTGGCCTAGGAAAAACTAGTTTATCCGATGGGCGTTAGGATAGACCGGTTTGGCCGAAGAAAAACTAGTCTATCCGATGGGCGTTAGGATAAACTAGTTTGGCCTAAAATCGGGTTTGGCCTGTAACACATATAATTCCAAGCTTTCTCCCAGTCATGCCTATGTAATAATTTAACTCATCTTTTTGTGTAACATAAAATGTTTCATAAATTCCTGCAATATCATCATGTTCTATAGGGTCAACTTGCTTATTAAATAAACTCTTTAATTTTGGTGGCGGCATCACAATCAATTCAATTTTAAACTTTTTAAATTTAAATTTTAACTTCTCAAAATTGCATTTCAAATATGGAAATGAAACTCTTGAATGAATACGGCTTTTGTTCTGGAAGCGTTGACATTACACCAAAGCACTCTAAGTTGCACGTATCAAAAAACCATTTTATTTTTTTTAAACATCCGTGGTTAGATTACATGCATTAAATAACACATTTGCAGATACGATTTTGTGAATAGAGTTAATGCTCCCTATAAAAGTAAAAAAAAAAAAAATCGACATTGTTCTTAAGAAGGTTGTTTGAATTTCCAACACAAATGTAAAAGTTATTTCATCCAGTAGTCATTAGTATACAAAGGAGATACCGTATAAAACATGCATGCATACAATTATCCAATTCTTATTTTTTTTTTGAGGGGGGGGCGGGCCTGAAATTGATACAAAAGATAAGACTTTACATTAATTTTGTTTATGCTATCTATAATTTTTCCCATCAAATAAAATCTCTATGCAGCAATTTTTTTCCGATCAATCCAAAATTTCCGATAAGGACGGCAAATTTGTGTTACTTACATTTTATAAATGAACCTTGTGTTTTATTAAGTGACATTGGCGCCGTTAGAGCTTAACAATTAAGTCCTCTTAAAACTTAAGAAAGTATAAATATTATAGCTATAAAATAATTTATGCTTAATTTGTTACGAAAAAATACTCTGTATGTTTACTCTGTATGTTTTTTTTTTCAGAACGCGATATCCTATTTCTACAGGCCAGCAATTAAAATACCGTCTCTAAAAAAAATGTTCCTTACAAAAGGTAGCCGTAAAATAAAGCAGATGCATCATTGTATCGTTAAATATTATAATATTAATTGCAATTTAACAAATTTTTAAGCATTGCTCATTGTCATTTTTTCACCGTCGCATAGAGGAAAAAATTACTTTTAAATACAGTTTGTTTGAAAAATTGCATCCCAGTTTATTTTTGAGACATTAATTTTTTCGTAGTTTTAGCGCAATTTCTTTAGTTTTGGCAACCTCCATTTCTGTAGGGGGAAAAAAAAGGAAAAATAGTTAGAAAATAGTAATTATATTTTTTTATGCCATTTTCCTTAAACTACAAAAAAAAATAATTAAAATACGTTCTATTTTGAAAAAATATTAATGAATTATTTTTAATAAAAACATGGAGATATTATATTCTATATTTAATTTTAAGTGCTTATAATATTGTTATAAACAAATGAAGGCATAGGAATGAAATAGACGTTTTTTGTGTCAAGTTTCTTGCATGACGACATCGGTTTTTGCTGGATTTGTGTATTATTCAGCGATAGCGACGTTATGTGATATTTTTCTGTAGATATTGTTTAAACACCGGATTCTAAATGTGAATGACTTCAGTGAGTTTCAAATATTATCTTATGTTACATCAAAGTTTAAGTCTTAAAACTTTAATATGCTCAGTATTTAGAAAAAATTATAAACATCTTAAATGAATGTGGAAGTTGCTGATATGAGGCAGAAACAGCTACAAGAAAATACTGGTATGAAATATATAATTTTCTCAAAATCGAAGGTCGAGTTATACACGAGTATATATGGTACATATTTTTTCCTTCACCGAGGCCGACATTAAGTTCTGAAAAAACAGAATTCTTGCTTTCTAGTTTTTATTATTAGTATTAATGTTTTAACTTAAGTTGGAAGAATTCCGTATAAATATAGAAAAAAACAATATAAACAATTTTGCTCTTTGAAAACATGTTTATCTGTGTAAAAAAAATTTTGACCAACTATTCTATTCAAATGATATTTAAATACCATTTATCTTCTTTTAAAACTATTTAAATAATGGGATATGACATACATCGATTCTCAACACAATTTCTTAGTTTCCAGTGCAGGTAGCTAACATAAAAAGAAAAAGAAATAAAAATGACGAAACGTCATTTGTCGTTCTCTAACATGTAAGGCGTTTAAGTGCAGACAGACTTTGCTTTTATTCTAACGTCTCACTCTTTCCTTTTTTGCCTCTTTTTTTATTGTTTCCTTTAGACAGCTCTTTCAATGACAAAAGCTGTTACTTCAGTACAGTTTTTCTTTTCTTTTCTTTTTTTTCTATCTTTTCTTTTTTTTTTCATTTTATACTTTTACTGTGTTATTTCTTACGTTTAGAGTTTAAACCTAGATAAAAACGGAATGGACTATGTAATTTAAAAAGCTTTTAAATAGAGTTAGATATTTCTTCAACTTTTCGATGTCAAGATTTTTGGTACACGAAATTAAATTTTTTTATAAATATTTTTTGTTTTTTATTTTCTTGACATGCATATTTATTTGTGTATTTTCAAATGTAAATTCTGTAAAATTATAAAAATGTCATTTTTAAAAATGGAAGATGTAAATGGCAACCACAATTAAAATTTGATACTTTGAAGCAAATAAAAAACTTTTAAATGGAGATTCAATAATGGAAAAGCTAGTTTTACCGTAAAACTGTGGTTTATTTTTTATTTTTTTTCATTTTTCAGTTGTATAATCAACAGTTGCTGTGATATCATAAAAAAATCGCATTCTATGAAACCTAATCTAAATAACATATCTTTTCATGCCTTTTTTTTTTTTTTTTTTTTTTTTTTTTTTTTTTTAACCAAGAACACCAATAATAATTGACAGAACTTTCTATTAATAAAAAAAAAATGCATTTACCGATCCGAAATGGCGGGAATAATAAAATATTAAGATTTGTGGGAATTACTTATATAAGATTATCTTTTTCGTGCCATTTATGCATTAAGAAGCTAATAAAATTAATGAAAGTCAGTAGAAATTAATCTTTTATAATAAAATAGAGATTTAGAAGTAAGATAAAGGGGAAATTGAAAAAAATCGGGTATGTGTAACCTAGTCATATCCTTTTCCGAACTTATTACATACAGAATCGAACATTTCAATGGTTCTTTTCATTATAAGAATGTCTACGTTTGTGCAAGACTGTTCAGTTTCAAATATGACTCTGTTGCTCACTTTTTAGGTGCGTTCGTAATTATATAATACGTAGCACCTATAGTTGTCGTTCAGTCCGTCCGTCTGTCCGTCCGTCTGTCCGTCCGTCTGTCCGTCCGTCTGTCCGTCCGTCTGTCCGTCCGTCTGTCCGTCCGTCTGTCCGTCCGTCTGTCCGTCCGTCTGTCCGTCCGCATATAACAACGCAAAAACTACCCAACCGAATCGTTTGAAATTTAAAATACATAATTATTACATAATTTTGTCGAGTCATTTCAAATTTTATGAAAATCGGATGCATAGATCAATTACAGGGGCAATCAAAAGTATTCCATTACATTACGGTCAATGGGGAAAAAAGTTTCAAATGCATTTTAATCGTTTGAAATTTAAAATACGCAATTATTACATAATTCTGTCGAGTTATTTCAAATATTTTGATAATCGTGTGCATAGATCAATTACAGGGGCAATCAAAAGTATTCAATTACATTATGGTCAATTAGGAAAAAGTTTCAAATATATTCTATACGTTTGAAATTTAAAATACATAATTATTACATAATTTTGTCGAGTTATTTCAAATTATATGAAAATCGGATGCATAGATCAATTACAGGGGCAATCAAAAGTATTCCATTACATTACGGTCAATGGGGAAAAAAGTTTCAAATGCATTTTAATCGTTTGAAATTTATAATACGCAATTATTACATAATTCTGTCGAGTTATTTCAAATATTTTGATAATCGTGTGCATAGATCAATTACAGGGGCAATCAAAAGTATTCAATTACATTATGGTCAATTAGGAAAAAGTTTCAAATATATTCTATACGTTTGAAATTTAAAATACATAATTATTACATAATTTTGTCGAGTTATTTCAAATTATATGAAAATCGGATGCATAGATCAATTACAGGGGAAATCAAAAGTATTCCATTACATTACGGTCAATGGGGAAAAAAGTTTCAAATGCATTTTAATCGTTTGAAATTTATAATACGCAATTATTACATAATTCTGTCGAGTTATTTCAAATATTTTGATAATCGTGTGCATAGATCAATTACAGGCGCAATCAAAATTATTCAGTTACATTATGGTCAATTAGGAAAAAGTTTCAAATATATTCTATACGTTTGAAATTTAAACTACATAATTATTACATAATTTTGTCGAGTTATTTCAAATTTTATGAAAATCGGATTTATAGATCAATTATAGGGACACTCAAAAGTATTCCGTTACATTACGGTCAATGGGAAAAATGTTTCAAATGCATTTTAATCGTGTTACACTCATACGAACTTAATAAAATTTATATGCAACTATAAAGTACATATTATAATATACATCATACATAATTTGTGGTGCAAAAAACATTTGTTATTGATTTACAAGGCCACACAAAAGTATTACATTATATAATGGTATAGGAAGAACATTGTTTGATGAGCGTTTTAATTGTAATTCACTATTTACAATTTTATGAGATTGACATATGAAAGTAATATTTTTAAAACTTCGTTATCGTACGAACGCACCTAATTTGCTACGCTTCACGTGCAATTTCCAACTTGTTTTACTATGCTACTGGAATTATTGTGCTTATAAAAGATTATAACTCGATTCAATATTCAAAAATTATCGGACAAGTGAACTAGAATGCACAAATATGAAATATGATTTGATCCCTTTTTTCCACTCTGTTTTATTTCGAAATACACCATTTTCTCATTAAAGGTTAATTTCTATCAACTATTATTGTTTTCATTGGCTTCAATATTTAAAAAAATACATGAAAAATGATATTCCAATGAACTATGTTATGTTATATAAATTCATTTTTTTTCAATACTCCTCCCAACTGAGAACTCTAAATTCCCTGTTCCATCTTCCGAATTCTTGTATACTAGGGGAATCAAGAATTTAAAGATTCTTGATTCTAGCGATGAAAAATTATAGTTCCAATTTTTAAAGCAAGAATTGCAATTTCATAACGAAGCCAGTGTATCAACTCTTACTAGTTTCCTTATTTTTAGCATTCAAAAAGGGCATGAAAAATCATATCCCACTAACATATCTTACTAAGCTTCACAAATCCGATTTTTTTTCAACGTTCCTGTCCAAAAAAGGTTTAAAATCTATATATCTCTGGAATTTTTAGTTATTCTATACATTTTGTATTCTACTGCAAAAAACTCATACCTATAATTTCATGAAGGGTCCATTTTTTTCTATCAATTGTCTATTAGTTTTTTTTTTTAGTTTCAACATACAAAAAGGTATTAAAAATCATATCTCTCATTTCTAATATGTGACATAAATCCGACTTTTTTCAATATTTTCGCAGGTTGAAACCTTAATTGCACAACTCAACCACCAAAAATTTTATGTATTATTTAAGTACTTGATTTTAGTAATAAAAAAACTTGTAACTGAAATTTCTTGAAGAAACCGATTTTCTTCTTTATTCATTCCTTATTTTACCTGCACTATATCTTTAAAAAAAAGCGTAGTTCGCATTTTTTTATTTTTTATTTTTATTTTTAAACACAAAAATAAAAACAAATCAGATGTGGCAATCCCAAATCTTTCTTCTATCCTTATGCATGTTAATACTTCCGGGAAAATATAGCATAGCAACGCCACCGATTAAGTGGTTTAAATCAAAATCTAGTCAACTACAACTTATGTCAACACATAACTGAATATTTGATAAAAATCCATGCAGTAGTTTTGAGATTGCAAAAAATTAAAAAAAATCCGTGTAGCAGTGCCACATGTTGGATGATGTACACCAAAAACCTAATCAGTATCAATTTTTGATCAGGTATGAACTGAACCTGAAGTTTGGTGAAAATTCATGCATTAGTTCTTGAAATACATTTAATGCGAAATCGTGAAAAATGCAGCATAGCCGCGCCATCTGTAGAGCGATTTACACCAAAATCTGAATAACCCTAATGTATCAGGGAATAACTGAAATTGAAGTTTTTAAAACTTCGTACATTAGTTTTTGAAATACAGCTGTTGCAAAAATCACGAATAATGCACTATGGCAGTGACAGCTGATGAGTGATTTTCACCAAAACATAATCACCACTATGTTATATCAAATCCTAACTAAATATGAAGTTTAATGAAAATCCACGAGCTAGTTCTTGGGATATGGCTAGTGTGGAAATTGTAAATAATGCAGCATAGCAGTGCTACCTGTTGAGCGATATACACCAAACACTAATCAGATCTAGTTTATATCAAGGTATCACAGAATCTAAAATTTTGTGAAATTCCGTGCATTAGTTATTGAGATATAGCTATTGTAGTAATCACAAATAAGGCATCAAGACAGCACCACCTTTTCAGAAATTTGCACCAAAATGTAATCAGCATCACGTTTTACTAAATACTAACGCAATCTAAAGTTTTATGAAAATCTATGCGCTAGTTTTTGAGATAGTGCTGTTGTAGAATTTGTGAACAATGCAGCATAGCAGAGCCATTTGTTGAGCAATATGCATCAAAAACTAATGAGATCTAATTTATATCACGGTCTAACAGAATCTAAAGTTTTGTGAAAGCATTAGTTTCTGAGACAGAGAGCATTCAAAGCCTTTGTCCCAGTCAGACAGACAGACAGGCAGCCTCACAAACTTACAAACAGACATTTTGTAAAAGCATGCTTTTCAGGTTCTCTGACATTTTAAAAGTGTAAATCCAACGAAAACGGATTTCGGAATTCACGAGTCCAATACTTAATTCTTGTAAAGATAAAAGAAATTAATAATAATGCAATTCATGGGAATTTTTTTCTGGCCGCAAGACTTTTTAAATTTGTTGAATCCAGATCATATTTGAAGACTTATTGGACGACAGTTTAAATGAGCTCTTACGCGAATAAATACTTGATTCAAAAAGAAAGTGAAAAATAGCTTTATAAAAACAAAATACAAAAAAAAAAAATACTACTTCTAAATTTCATTGTTAAATAAAATTCCCCACGTTGCGAATCCTGACCGAAGTCTATATATTGTACTCTGGCAGTGCCATGCCGGATTACTGAAGACTAGTGGAAAAGTAGACCGACAGCGAAGCATCTGAACGAACAATTATTTTTTGTACCTTCCCTTAGAAAAATACTTAACATATAAAACTTCTTCATTGCAAAAGAAAATCTAATTAAATTTCTCGAATACACAACCTGTTAGAAAAGTTCAATTATCTAAATAATTATATAATTAATTCCATTATGTATTTTTTTTTCAAATTGCATATTTAAAAATCCGTCACTTTAGTCTGCACAACGTATAAAACTTTTTTAACTATTTGGAAAATAGTTATCTGAATATGAAGTATATCTGAATCATTTTATTGGTTGAATTCCGCAACTTTTTTATTTTATTAGTTTTCTGATTGATCCATGTTTAATGTACAAAAATGGAATGCTTCTGTTTTTTATTTTATTCGTTTTCTAATTGGTTCATGTTTAATGTCCAAGAATGGAATACTTCTGTTGTCACAATAAAAAGAGTAATAAAAACTCTAAACAATAATAATAATTTAAAAACAAATTGTGATTTTGTAAAAACAAAAAGTGTGAAGATTTCAAACAAATTTCATTTAAAAGTGCCTTTTTTTCGCTACGCAACGGTGTAAAAATTAAAAATGTGCGATGTTTAGAAGTTTAAAAATTTGCAGTTTCAAAAAATGTAAAACTGAAATTTCATTTAAAATTTGTTCATGATGGGTCAAGGAATATTAATGTTTAATCCATGTCGTACGTAATATGAGGAGTTCAGAAGCCAGTCTGATTAATTCCATCAAATAAAAATTCACATATTAAACAGTTAAAGTTTTATATCTATAAAACTACTGTTTTTATCATTGATCTAGGAATATGAATGTCATGATAATCATAAAAATGTTGTTTATTATTATTATTATTTTAAATATAGTATTTATTTATAAATCTCTAAAATTTTAGTCTGTGAAAATATCATTTTCCAAATAGTCGTTGTACTTTGTTAATTTTTTTTTTTTTTTCTTATTAAATTAACAAAACTTTTTTTCGGAATTTTTTTTTCTATTTTCGAAGCAGCGGAAATAAATACAACTTTCTAGATGAAATCTCAAACAGGAAAAGAATTAAAACGGAAAGAATCTATGCAAAGAGAGGAAAAGGATTGTTAAAAAAACTAAGTAGAAACTTAATTTTTTTTTCAGTGAAATGATTTTTAGTGTTAATTCTTAATATGGTGAAGAATGAGTAAATTATTATTGGTCATTTCTACGTTTCTTCTTAGCTTGCATTCTTAAGAGGCTACTTCATTCAAATGAAAATGCCCCCTCGCTAGCACTAATCCTATAGAAGAAATTTCTAAAAATATCTCAGTTGCGTTTTAATATTTTTAAATGTTTTTTGTTTCATTGGATAGCATCTGTATGCAGGCCATTTTTTACTTTTTTTATTTTGTTTACAGATATTTTTTATAACGACACTTTCATTTTCGGAACCGGTTTGAAAAGCGAAAGCACCCTCATAAAAAATGTCTGCAACCAAAATCGAAAAAGTGAAAAACGGCCTGCATTTAGATCAATCTCAGCTATCCAATACAAATATAAAAAAATCATTTAAAAACATTGAAATGCAACCGAGATACCTTTATAAATTTCTTCCATATGATTAGCATTGGCGAATGGGTCTTTTCATTTGACTGAAGTAGCCCCTTAAAAAATTATATTATTAAAAATATTAAAATCATGAAAATTTCTTTATAAGAATTTATATTTTCACACAAATGTGAAACATTAAAATATTCAACTGTTACTACAATCATTATTAATGTATTTTTATTTTGAGGTACATTTAAAGCCGAACGTATTAATAAGAGGAGCCCTTGTAATAATCTCAGCGAAATCTGAAATCCGTAATGATACGGTCCATGCAACACTTGACAATAGATGGCGACACATTTTTTTAAATATGGAAAAATGACAGGGAAAATTTAGAATGCAATGATGAATAGCAAGAGAGATACAGAAACATCAGTAACTGAAGATGCTTCGGTAAAAAAACATTTTTTAACCATTCTACATTTATGTTTTAGAGTACATGTATTTTAAACTTTTTGACATCTACACTTTTTGTGAGTATATGTGTATGTTAAATTACGATATCTTGGCGTGTTATGTCTGTAAATAAATTTGTAGAGCGAATGAATATTATTATTATGCATCCAGTTATTCGTCCGGATAATACACGTGTTCTGTGAAAATCAAGAATATTTAAGAAATTATAATTTTTCTGCAAAAATATTCTTTTATTTTATTATTCCTTTTGTATTACTTTTTTTAAAAAAAATACCATTTGGAAAATGCTTGTTGTTTTGTTATTATTAAAGCATTAGCTAACCATTTGCACTGGATAAACTTGAATCTGAATCCAGTAAACTTATATCGGGTAAACTTTCATCATCTGAATTTGAATCTATCATGTCAAAGTGATTAGAATTTCATTTTCCAAATCGTTGTCATATATAAATATATATATGTATGAAATAATAAGACGATTTTCTGTAATAATGTATCAGTTCTCGTGGAATACCATCTTTGTTATAAGAATAAGTCTTTTCCTTTAAAAATAATAAACAGGTTCAGCAGTCGTCGTTGTAAACCATGGATTTGTATTCCTTTAGGGTTTTCTCCAATAAAAGGCAAGACAATCAGTTTTTAATCCTTTATTATTTAGAGCACGAACATAAGTTACTCCACAGGTCACCATTCCACACAAATTAACACTATACAACTCGCTCTTAAGACTGCATCCTCTCGACGTTCGAAATTATACCAAGATGAGACAGGCCTCCTAACATTTGAAAGATTAGCTGCATTCTGACGCTCTCGTCTCGCAAAATGAGTCGCCCAAATTCCAAGCCAAAACTAGCCCCTCCCCTTTTCCACGTAAGAAATTTAAAGGCCCATTAGGATTATTTTCAACGCAAAGAAAACCCAACTCTCCATCTCCTATTGGTAGCTGGGCGTGACTCCTTGTAAGAACTTACTACCTAACCGCGTAATAGCACAACCTGCTCACGCGCAAAGGCGCATGAACATCCTCCAGCAGATGATTAATTAAATAATAAAACAAAATTAAAGTCTCGATAAATATTCCAAAAAGAAAAATGAACCTGCGTACTGAAAGAAAGATTTCGCAATAACACTCCCGCTCTTTTTAAGAAAATAATCAATAGATTATTACTAAGTGAAATAAAATAAGATAAAAGAACTTTAGCTGTTAAAATATTAATGCATTACGGAAACTGAGAATAAAAGTATGTTCCATAAACGTTAGAATTAAAACTCAGGGAGGGCAAAATGACGCAATTTTTTTTTATTTATTACATGTATATATATATATATATATATATATATATATATATATATATATATATATATATATATATATATATATATATATATATATATATATATATATATATATAAATATTTTTTTTTCGTAAGAACAATCTATAGCTCCTCGGTCAATTTAAAAAAAAAAAAGAAATGGGGGAACAGAAACGGGAGAAGTTTGAGCTTTTTATTGACGACTAGAATTTGTTCTTGAGTGAATGTTTATAGACGTGAAATGTAATTGTGTAATTGTTACTATAATTAAGATGAGGGCACTAATGAATCACCAATTATATTACAAACAATTTTCATGGAGATAGTTAACGAGATAGATAAACAGAGTTGCATTGCCCTGCTGCGTTAAATAGTTAAATAAGCACGATGTGTGCTTTTGCGTTACATCTCAATCTGAGTCTGAATCGATACTGATTTCCTTTCATGTAGGTCCACTAACATTAAACTTCAACCAGGAAGTGACCTTGAAGTAATCATAATGTTTCCATAAACAAGTGCAATAATGTTCAATAATATCAAAGTTACTTTATAAGCAATGCAGTTAGATTAGTCATTAATGTTAGTGATGATTTATGCTATAATTTATTGTTTATGACAGTTATAAGGTTTTAAGATAGTCATTGCTACAAAACTGGCTACAAAACTCTTTCAAGTTCGTAGATCTCTGATCTTGTCTGAGACCTTATTGTATAACAGTTTTAACTAGCTCTTAAAAGAATAAATACTCAATTTAAAAAAAAATATTTCATAAAAATAAAATGTATAAAAATAAATACTGCACTTAAATTTCATTGTTAAATTATTCCTCACATTACGACGTCTGTACATTATACTGCGGCAGTCTCTTGCGCGATTACTATCGACTAGTGGGAAAGTCGCCCGATTTCAAAATACTCCAAAGAAAAAAATGTCATCTCATAAAAAGATGCCTAAAATATAAAAATTTTTTGTTAAAAAAAGTTGCAATTAAATTTCACGAATACCCAACTTATTAGAGAAATTCTACAATCCAAACAACTATAATTGATTCCATTATGTGTAATTTTTTTTTTTTTTTTTTTACAAATTTGCACAACAAACTGTCACTTCACTCTGTATAGTTAAGGAAACGGTTTTCGCTTCTTGTTTTTAAATTAACAAAAACTTTTTTTTTTATCGGAAACTCTTTTTTTCTGTTTTGGAAGCAACGGAAACAAATCTAACTTACTGGATGAAATCTCAAACAGGAAAAGAATTAAAACGGAACAAATTCATGAAAAAAAGGAAACAGATTGTTAAAAAATTAAGTTTAAAGAGCATCTTAATATTTTCTGCGGTAAAATGATTTTTTATGTGTCGATTTTTAATACTGGGAACAATGAATAAATTATTACTTGTCATTTCTGTTTTTTTTTTTTTTCTTTTACCTTGCATGTTTGAAATTTACATTAATAAAAATATAAAATATCTTCATGAGAATTTATATTTTTACACAAATATGAAACATTAAAATAATCAATTATTATATATGAAACAGCACTGAAAATAATTCTGATAAACTTGTCAATGATCCTTCATTGTCTGCTTTTCTCTTTTCAATTTAGAAATTAGTTTTTTAATCTCTTCCCTTGTCTATTTCGTTTTTATTTTGTTTTTAAGAAAATATTTTATCTCTTTAGCTTTTCTTATTTTTTTTTTTTTTTTTTTTTTTTTTAATCTATTCGTTAAATGTAGTTATTACTTGTCAAAACTATTTTATATTTAATTTAATTTCTTTTATTTCCTATTTTTATATAATTTTTGCGTTCCTCTTTTGATTCGTGTTTATCTTCTAGCTTACACACCTGCCCCATTCTTTATAAACTCTACTTTCTACCTTTCAATTCATTTATGACCTTTTCCTCTTACGAAAATGTGCTTACTTCGGATGATGACGGGCTGTTAAAATTTTCAGCTCGAAATGCATCCCATGTGTTTTTACATTTTTATTCCGATTCATACAAAGATTTGTTATTTAATTGTAATCAATCGGTTACGTCAATCATTATTGATGTTTTGCGCTTTTTTTTTCTTGTCTCTTTCCATTTTATTTTGTTTAAAAGAAATCTTTTTTTTTTTTAATCTACTTGTAATATTTAATTCCATTTCTTTAATTTCCTATTTTTTATACCATTTTGATAAAACTTTCCTCTTCTGCATTTGTTCTGGAAGGTGAACATTGATTGATGTTCACCTTCCAGTTTACGCACCTGTTTCATTCTTTGAAAACTCTGTTCTCTACCTTTCAGTTTATTTGTGATCTTATCCTCTTTCAGACATGCGTTTTATTTCGTCTGATAACAGGCTGTTATAATTTCCAGCTCGAAATGCGTCCCATGTGTTTTTATATTTTTGTGGTAGTTTGTAGATTTGTTATTTAATTGCAGTAAATCGTTATTTCAATCATTATTGATTTTTTGCCCTCATTCCCTTGTCTCTTTTCATTTTATATTGTTTAAAAGAAATTTTTTATTTCTTTTGCTTTTTTTGTTTTATTTTTTAATCTACTTATAATATTTAATTTATTTTATTTTATTTTATTTTATATTTCTGTATCGTTTTGGCAAATCTTTCCTCGCCTACATGTGTTTTTCTATGATTGGTGTTTACTTTCCAACTTATACACCTGTCGCATTCTTTGTAAACTCAACTCTCTACCTTTCAGTTCCTTTGTAACATTGTCCTCTTACGATCATGTGTTTACGTCGACTGGTGACAAGCTGTTAAAATTTCTAGTTCGAAATGCGTCCTATTTGCTTTTATATTTTTAGGGTGATTTATATCAAGATTTGTTATTTAATTGTAATTACCGTCTTCTCTTTCCATTTTATTTTGATTTGAAAAAAGAAAGTATTCCTTTTGCCTTTCATGTTTTATTTTTAATTCTACTTGTAACATTTAATTTAATTTCTTAAATTTCTTAATTTTTTTATATCATTTTGGTAACATTTTCCTCTTCTGCATGTGTTCCTATGTCACAAGTGTTTATCTTTCAGCTAACGCACCTGTCCCATTCTTTGGGAAATTCTACTCTCTACCTTTCAGTTAATTTGTGACCTTGTCCTCTTACCGACAGGCTGATGACAGGATAATGAATTTTCCAGCTCGAAATGCGTCCTATGTGCTTTTATTACGGTTTCGTACATCTGACGAAACTCTATTCGTCTCAGTCTTTTTTTCTGTCTGTCCATCATAGAGTCAATACACAAAAATTGTGTAAGTCAGTGACTTCAAAATTTGTATACTTACAGCTGAATCCCTGGTATCATACGACAAATCATAAAATTTTGAAAACGTCTATTATTTTAATCAAATCAATTTTATCAATGTTATCGGTCTATTTTTTAGATTTAAATTTAAAAAGAGAACCTTAATTTCAATGTTTTCTAAGTAAGAGATCATAGCTTGGAGGTATGCATCACGCTAATGAACAGGACATTCTTAGTTTGAATCCCGGTGCTAGAACTCAAAAATTTCATACTAAAAAGTATTTAATTAAAAGAAATTCCATATTTTTTGGCAACTTTAGGGTTTATCATGCTAGGATAAATAATTATTAACATTCATAATATTTTTTTGAAATTCAATTTTGTATTTTAAAAACTGTAGAGATTTATTAATGATTCAGCATTTCAAATCTCATTTAAACACTTTTTTCGTTTTTAGAAATTTAAAATTTTATTTATATTTCCGCTAATTTCCTTTTATTCCGGATTTCCGAAAATTTTGGAATTATAGATTTTGCTTAAAAAATTGGATTTGAACATTTTTTATTTGAAAAGAATAAATATCTTCCTTTTATATTTATTTTAAAATTAAATTTATAGGTGCTTTCATCTATTTAAGAATTTAATAATTATAAATTAACAATTTGAATAAGCTTAAAGGATAAGCTGTTTTGAAAAAAAATGTTAAACAAAACCCTCTGTGCGATCTGCGATTACACTTACCCACTTGTATCTTTATGGTATATTATACAAAGATTTGTTAATTAATTGTTATCAATCGTTGCTTCAATCATTATTGATGTACTTTTATTTTATAGCTCATTTAAGATCTTATTCCTATTAAACTATTGTCTACTCTTTAAAAACATTCAATGTGTCCGTTGTACGATTAAATAATCATACCATAAACAGTACCATTAAATTTTAAGAAAACAATTTCGAGTTATTCTTTTGTATGATGCAGGCGTTCTGTGTAAATCACGAATATTTAATAAATTAGTATTTTTCTGATGATTATTTTTCTATTTTTAGTTTGTTTGTTTGTTTGTTTAAGATTTATGGTTCATGGGGTTTTTTTTTTCAAAATTATTATTTATAACAGCATTATTACGCAAAACTTCATAAGGGGATATTCTGCTGATATTCTATTTCACTTAGAATATTAGAAACTATTTCAAAGCATTAATTTTTAAAAAGTGACAGCTCATTCTTTTAAGCTGAAAAAGCATGGTAAAATCCATGCTTAAAACTTTTTACAGCAACACTTTTTTTTACATAATTTACAAAGCATCATAAAAAAATCCTATTATATCAAAATGTCAGTAATTTCCGTTAATAAAACTTAAAATCTTTTTTCTTGAATCACCGTGCAGAAAATGCCTCTAATCCTTTCTCAAAATATCTTTATTCCTAAACGAAAAAAATCAATTCCGTTTTGTTTACTTTTTTTTTTTTTTTTTTTTTTACAAAATTGGATCCCAAATAACCTAATGACTTTGTCTGGATAATCAACGAGCTTTAGCGAAATGTTATTTTTCTTTCAAAATATTCGGACTGCGTTTGTCTGTTTAAAGAGAGTTATGCAATAAAAAGGCTAAGGCAAAAAGTCTTTAAATAGAACGGCAAATTTGAAAAATCTCTTTTTGTTTCCTTAAATAAGTGTTTTTAATATTCTGTGTAGCTAAATTTTTATTCATCTGTATAAGTCTTTAACTAAAAATATTTTTTGTAACGCTTTAATTTTCATTTTATGTATAGGAATGAGCGAAATTAAATAAAAATTTTGAGAAAACAAAATTACTTTTGCTGTAGAAATTTTAGCAGGGGTGATGCTTTGTTTCGTTCACTAACGAAGTGTATAGAGCACGTGCATGTGACGTCACACTTAGGCTACTGGCTTGTTTGGGTGGCAGAAACTATCCCTATCCCAGTATACATAACAAGACTTCTCTATCTTTACTCTGAGGTACTCACATATTTTATTCGTAATAGTATTAATTCTGTAGAATAATTCTACGTACTATGCACTTTTCTAATTATTAATGCTCTTTTTTCTTGTAATGTGCTGAGGAGAAACACATAGGGAGCAGAATTATTATTATTATTATTGCTTTTTTATTTATTTTTTGGAGGGGTAAAGGGTAGAAAGAAAGTATGTATTGTTAATAGGCATTAAAAAATACCCATTTCTTTAAGTAAAGAATTTTGATATTTAAAATTTTATTTGTGGAAAGAGGATAGAAGGGAAGACGAAAATTTCAAGTAAAGAGAATTATTTCTATAACCGATTATTTTTTTTGTTGTCACTACAAAGCAAAATATGGAGCAAAATATTTTTTTATACATAAAAAGAATTAGTCGGAATTAGTTTACTATTTTTGTTTATTTGCTCTTTTTTCAGATCTATTACTCTTTTTTTATTATTTTTTTATAATTAATATTTATAAAAGAATTCTTACGTAAAACTTCATAAGAAGACTTTCTGTTTTGCTGCTGATATTCTATTCCAATTAGAATGTTAGAAAATATTTCAAAGCATTAATTTTTAAAAAGTGATAATTCGTTCTGTTAAGCTGAAAAAACAAGATAAAATCCGTGTTTTAGACTTTTTACAGCAACAGTTGTTCGTAGTATCATAATAAAATTTCTATTATATTAAAATATCAGAAATTTCCGCTAATAAAGCTTAAAATCTTTTTACTTGGATCACCGCATAGAAAATGCCTCTTATTCTTTCTCTATCCTTATTTCTTTATGCGACTTATCATATGTTAAAGAGTAAATATAGGGATTTATTTTGTACGTTTTGGAACTGCTATGCTGCATTTTTCACGATTTCGCAATAAATGTATCTCAAAAATTAATGCATGGATTTTCATGAAACTTCAGATTCAGTTAGTACCAGATTTTTATCAGACTTCAGATTCAGTTATAAGTTGACATAAGTTTTTGCTGGCTAGATTTTGGTTTAAATCACCTAACTAGTGGCGCTGCTGTGCTGCATTTTTTCAGTGAATGTTAACATTCAAAAGAAAGTTTTGGGATTGCCACATCCGACTGGTTTACTATTTGGTATAGAAGCTAGTTTACAATTAGTTTACTAGTTTACAATTTTTTTCTAATTTATTAATCATTTTTTCTTTCAAAATTAATATTTATAAGAGAATTATTACGCAAAGCTTCGTAAAGAGGATTTCTGTTTTTCTGATACTCTATTTCAGTCAGAATATTTTTATTAATTTTAGAAAGTGAGAATTCATTCTGTTAAGCCGAAAAAGCAAGGTAAAATCCATGCTTAATATGTTTTACAGCAGCATTTTTTTTATGGTATCATAAAAAAAAGTTCTATTATATTAAAATGTCAGTAATTTCCGCTAATAAAAGTTAAAATCATTTTTCTTGAAACACAGCATAGAAAATGCTTCTAATCCTTTCTCAAAATATCTTTATTCCTAAGCAAGAAAAATCGATCGTTTTGTTTACTCTTTTTTCTTTTTCTTTCAAAATTGGATCACAGATAACCTAATGACTTTGTCTGGATAATCACTGAGCTTTAGCAAAATTTTATTTTTCTTTCAAAATATTTGGACTGCGTTTGCCTGTTTAAAGAGAATTTATGCAATAAAAAAAGTCTAAGGCAAAAAATTTTTAAATAGAACAGCAAAATTGAAAATTCTTTTTTGTTTCCTTAAATAAGTATTTTTATCATTCTATATAGCTAAATTTTTATTCATCTGCATAATTCTTTAACTGAAAATATCTTTTGTAAAGTATTCTTTTTCGTTTTGTCTATAGGTTATCTTAAGACATGTAAAAAATTAAAATAAAAATTTTGAGATAACAAAATTACTTTCGCTGTAGAAATTTCAGCAGTGTTTTGTTCGATGCTTTTTTTCAATCACCTATGAAGGCTATTCTTATCACATGTAAAAGAGTGTATTTTTGGAAATTTTTTTATATGCTTTTTCTTTAGTACCAAATGTCACCGATAGATGACGCTTCGCTGCCTCAAATTGAGAGAAATACAAACTAAATTATAAAATGAAAAATAAAATTTGCCTTAGGAAATTGTAATTGGTTTTTAATCTTCTAGTGCATGTTTTTAACTTTTATCTTTAAAAAAATATGTTTGATTCCTCTATGAGCATACATTAAAGAAAAAATACTAAAAAATTATCAACACCATGTATTAATCGTATGCACAAAATATTTGTTGCAAAAATCCTTGCTGAAAAATATTTAAAATAACATTTAAAAACATATTATTTTGAAAAAGGTATTTTAAAGAAATTTTGCATTTTAATTGTTTTTTATTTTTTATTGATATTTTATTTTAATCAGTATATTAGAAAGTATATAAAGCATTAATTTTTAAAAAGTGACAAATCATTCTGTTAAGCTAAAAAAGTAAAGTAAAATCCATGCTTAAAAATTTCTACAGCAACTTGGTACAGCAACAGTTTTTTATGGTGTCATTAAAAAAAAATAAAATCTTTCCACTAATAAAACGTAAAATCTTTTTTCTTGAATCACCGCAAAGAAAATGCCGCTAATCCTTTCTCAAAATATCTTTATTCCTAAACGAGAAAAATCGATTCCGTTTTGTTTACTCTTTTTTTCTTTTTCTTTCAAAATTGGATCACAGATAACCTAATGACTTTGTCTGGATAATCACCGAGCTTTAGCAAAATTTTATTTTTCTTTCAAAATATTTGGACTGCGTTTGTCTGTTTAAAGAGAATTTATGCAATAAAAAAAAGTCTAAGGGAAAAAATCTTTAAATAGAACAGCAAATTTGAAAATTCTTTTTTGTTTACTTAAATTAGTATGCTTAACTTTCTGTATAGCTAAATTTTTATTCACCTGCATAATTCTTTAACCAAAAATATCTTTTGTAAGGTTTTCTCTTTCATTTTAATGTATAGAAAAGTGACAAAAGTAATAGAAATAATAAAATGTAATAAAAATCTGGGGTAAAAAAACAAAAGTGCTTTCGCTGTAAAGATTTCGTTATAGAATGCTTTGTTTCGATCACATATTAAGGTTATTCTTATCACAAGTTAAAGAGTGAATTTGGGAATTTATTTAATATTAGGGTAGATGCCCGTCCTAGAATAGTGATAAAAATTGTGTTTTTCGCATAAATTTAAAATAAAAACAAATAAGCATGTTTTTACATGATCTACTTAGTCCATTAATTTATGTCACATACATAATAATTTTATTTAAAATTGCGAGCAACAATTGGAAGAAATGAAATTTCAATTTTCAAATTTACGCTACAGTAAATTTTTAAGCTTCTAAATCGAACATTTCCAATTTTTACATCATCGTATTGGTGAAAAAATGTACTTTTAAATGCATTTTGTTTAAAAGCTGTTTCTCAAATTATTTTTGAAACATTAATTTTTTTTTTTTTTTTTTTTTTTTTTTTTTTTTTTTTTGTAATTTGTAATTTGTAATACCAATTTTGTAATTGCGGCAACAGAAGTACTTCATCTCTTTTAAAAGTAAAGGATAAAAAATGAAATAATTTTTATATCTATTTAAGCTTGCGTGGCAACAATTGGAAGAGAAAATACAACAACAAAATTAACTGATGATTTAAAAAATAATATTTAAATTAAAAGAATAGTCTTTTTCAAATTTTATGATTTGTTGTGTGACAAGAGTTATTCAGCTGTAAGTACACAAAATTTAAACTCTCTGTCATATGTAGTTTTTGTGTACTCTGTGACAAACAGACAGTCAGAGGACAGAGACGAATAGAGTTCCATCAGATGAACGAAACCCTAAAACTGGTAAAAATAATTGAGAACATGGAAGCGTTTAGATGTTCAAAATTCGGCTAATTTATGCTCTAATAAACACACTATTACCATTTACAATACTTCGGCGTGAACCAGGCTTTGTGGCTAATATATCATAAGAAAATTAAGATTCCTTAATAAAACAAAATTTCCACAAGTATACAATAAAGCGTAATCAAAAAAAAAGTCTACCCTCAACTATTTAAATAATACTAGTAATTAGTAATATTTACTGTTTTTAAAGTACTTTGATATTGTATTTTTTTTCGTTACCCCCCCCCCCCCCCCTTCCGAAAAAAAAATATTATTTTTTTCCTTTTGTTGGTAAATTTATATTTCTGCTGTCAAGCTTTGTATGCACAAGCTTTGTAAGCACGTCTTGGCCTCAGTGGGAGCGTCAATTCCAATGACACGTTTTATAAGAAAAAACCAGTTTGGCGCGTTATAGGTTACACGGGGTATTGTTATATAGAGATAATTTTAGTGCTAAATATCACCGATAGATGGCGCTTCGCTGTCACAAACTGTGATAATGTTCAAACTAAACTGTAAAATGAAAAATAAAATTTTGAAGCCTTTTGAAATTAGAATTGTTATTATAAGCATTCTTACAGATTGGGACAATGCAGTGTAATCTACCGATTATTATTATTATTAAGCTGTCTTTGTTTGCGCGCTGTCTCATTTTAAAAACTGTCAATCAATATTAGATTCCCTGCATTTTCGCAGAAAATTATTTTTATTTTTGCTCTTAGAAACATATTGAATTTCTGTGGTTTTTAAGCATTGGAACAAGAATATTACATTCTTCTGTGTAAATTATGATTCCTTATTTTAATATCAAGTGTCAGCGATAGATGACACTGTGTTGTTTCAAACTAAAGTATAAAATGAAAAAAAAAATTATATTGAAATAGAAATTGTTATTTTAAACATGCTTATAGCTTCAGAGAATGATGCGTTTTATTCTGACAAAATTGTTCTTAAATGATAATGATTTTTTTTTCAAAAATAAAAATAAAAGCAGTTTAAATAAAAAAAAAAACTCTTTTTTAAGCATTCGATGTTAATTTTTAAAATCATGACTAATTTCAGGATTCCAATTCATGTCGTACCAAAAAATTCCGTTACAATGCGTTAATTTAGTGTGGGCCCCGATTATTGAAAATTCACAACTTTGATTTACGCTTGGCAGAAATCGTAATTTTTGTTCTGTATTTTTTATCAACATGAGTCAACAGCAAAGGAAGAATTTCTCAATTGTTTTCTCAGCGTATAATCATAATTTAAACTGCATATAGGTGAGTCTAATCAAATAGACCAGCGGTTCCCAAATTTCTTCGTACGCGACCCATTTTTCAGTGAAAAAAATAAATTTCGCGGCCCATCTTTCAGATTAAAAAAAAAAAAAAATCACGCTTTATCCAAGATGAAGTTGTATATCAGTATAGCAATTTTTGTACGATATCTATACGCTCGGCTATCCTATCCTACGAAAAACGCAAATTTTCGTAACAGAAGATACATTATCAACAAAAACAAGAATCGGAAATCGCAATGTATGAAAGTGAATAGTGATTAAAACAATCCACAAACTACAAAGATAGTTGAAAATACGTTTACTTATCATGAAAACATAATTTTATAATAAATGAGATTTGTGGTACAGGTGTTTGCCAAAGTGGGAACATATATTAATGTATGTATACAATGTTTGTCTCAGTACTTGTCTTTAAAAAAAGCAAAGTAGAAAAAGCATGTTTTCAAATGCACGAAATGTTGAATTTCATCAAGGAATTCTTTCATTCTTTCCATTCTTTCCTACAAGTTCTTAAAATTAACAGAGCAATTCACTCACATAAGAATGAAGGAATGACTAGTGGGAGAATAATAAAATTTACAGTCGAAATAGATATATGTGTGTATATATATATATACAAACATCCTTTAAACTTTACAACAAATTTGTAAATTAAGTCTACTTTTAAGAGGTGTATATAAAACTCGTTTAGGGAGCAATCTACTAATAAAAACCAGACAAACTTTTTTTTTTAATTTTAACACCCAATTCTGACAAGATATTTTAAATCCTCAGTTCAAACTATGTCTAAAACGAAATTTAATTTATTTTTGATAATAAGTTTTGAAATAATAAACATTCAAAATTTAGACCTCGTTTTAATCTACATTTCCATATTTTTATTCATATCACGTGAATTATAGTTCTTATGTGAAAATATTTTATGTGATTACAGTACTATAAAAACCAAACATAAATGCATTGAATTTTTAAATTTAAAAAAATTAAGATATGAATTTTGAAATTATTATTTGAAAAAAATAGAAATTGTTTTCTACAAATTTTTGACGGATTTATATTTATTAAGTTCTTCTATGTGCAAATCCAAAATTTCAGAATTTTCTTCCAAGTAATTTTCAAGTTATGCTTAAAAATTTTCAAAATACTGGTTTAAGAAATGTTTGTAATGTGCAGAAAATTATAATATGAAAAAAATAATAATAATACACATTAATACTTCAGTACTCATGTTATTGAAGCATTTCGGCTGGGATTACGGTGCCTCACTTAAGATCAACTTAGAGTGTAAGACTGTTTTCCGGTGTAAACAAAGCGTAAAAGTTATTTCAGTATTTCACGATTACGTTAACTTGAGTCTTTTCTACGTTCGTGCACTATGCAAATTATCAAAAGAGCGATTCATGATTCGAATCACTTTCATCTGAACACGCCTCACATCATTCAATCTTCCATAACCTGTTTTTGTTTATTTATTTATTAACAATATTGCAAAAAGTCTCATTAAATCAATGACATGGAGATTACAAGAAACTCTTTATACCTGAATGCGATGTCCTTGCGAATGAAATTATCACAAATCTGCTTGCGTTTGCGCACGCGTTTTACATACGCTTTCATTATGTTGCACGAAAATACATCGAAAACTGTTCAGCTTGCGATGATTCGAATCACTTTCATTTGAACACGCCTCACATCATTCAATCTTCCATAACCTGTTTTTGTTTATTTATATATTTTTAATGACATACAATCTTTAGAAGTCGCCCCATTGGCGTGGTTAGTAGTGGCAGCTACTACCACACCGAGGGGTTCTGGTTCGAATCTAGTAAGACATGGATGATGTGTTGTCTCTTTGTAGTTTAATAAATATGTAATGGATATGTGAAATAAAAATTGTTCTGAATTGTCTCTGTTTCTGAGCGTAATAAATCATTGAAGGCGAAAGCCATAACTGATATAGGCCTCAAAGCAATGTCAAATCAAACCAATCAAACGATATTGCGAAGTTTGAACGGCTGTTGGCTATCATAGCTCACATGGTGCACAATTTTCTAGTCGTGTAAGAAATAATAAAGTAAGAAGTATTTTAAATGGTTAGGTATTTTAATAATTTCTTATTAAATTAACATTTTCTAATTATCAATTCCAATTTTGGTTCTGCATAAAAAGAGTGCGTTGATTGTTATTTTTTTTTTCACTGTTAGCAGCCATTTTTATTATTTTCTCAAAAAAAAATTACTATACAAAAAAAATTGAAAGCATACATTACGAATAGTTGTATTGATTATTAAGAAAGCGCTTTTAAGATGAAAAGAAATTTAACTCCGTATTTAATTATGCATATAATGTCTGTCATTATTCTGTTTCATATTAAATCTATCAAACGTGATTACCGGCAGAAGTATTTTTAACGAGAAGGAAAGTCCAGATCCTTCCTCTAATGAGGGTTTATTTTATACTTTAATTTAAAAATATCTTTATAGTCCCTAATTGGATATATTTTTACAAAGTAATTTTTTTTTGAAAATATATTCAAAAATAATATATAAAATAAAATCTATATTTTTAATTTAATGTCTATATTTAATACTTTATAATTTTTACTAGTAGATGCGCTCGAGGCGTTTCCATTGCAACCTTTGGGTTTATTTTCTAACACTTTTCTTATTAATTTATAATTAACTTTTTCTTTTTGTCATACAATTGTTTTAACTGAATATGAGTGTGCTATGTCAAAAGCCTTTTCAAATAGTACCACATTTATCGTTTTGCGTTTTGTATATGCATAGAAAAAGAATGGTGGCATCAAAAATATTACGAGGGGGTCATGAAAAGTTCCTGGTTTAGACTAGAAAGTAAGTACATAGAATTAAGAAATTAAATATTTATTCAACATATTATCCCATGAGACTGATGTTCTTGATGAATCGTTCTTGCAATTTTTCTAGTCCTGTCAAATAGAAGTTCTTTGATTGGTCCCGAAGAGAGTTATCAGCAGCCTCTTTGACAGCTGCAATATCTTCAAAATGATTACTTTTAAGGTGTTTCTTTAAGTTTGGAGACATAAAATAGTCTGAGAGAGCTGGGTTTGGCATGTGGAAAGGTTTATTGACCAAATGAAAGCCGCATGGACTTCAATTTCATAGCTACAAAATTAGACGTGTGTGGAGGCGCATTGTCATGCAACAAAAAGATCCATTTGGTCAATTTCCATCGGCGTTTATCTTTGATGAACTGCTTCAACATCTCCTATAGGTTAGCATGATATTGTTCTATTATATAGAATTCCTGAGGTCCACCTATAGAAAGCCGTCTTTGTCCCAGAAAATTGTCATCATCATCATTTTAGCCGATTTCTTTGGCGAAATTTCCTCTGCCGCGGAGATTGACTGTGATGCAGTTCTTTTGACTGCTCCTTGTTTTATGTATCACGAATGTAAATCCAGGTTTCTTCCTCAGTCACTAACTTAGCCAAAAAATGTCCTATTCAGTTTAGAAAAAGGGCCAAACTGGCTTTGTTGACTTTTCCTGTAGGAACAAAACCTTCATGACGCCTCATAAGGCTCCGCTGCACTGAAACTCCCCGATCGCGAAATCCCATGTTAGCCTATGGGAAAACTTCTAAGCGTGATTACTCATTACCTAATATAATTATTAAAATACTGTTTTCACCGTCAGAAAGTGGACGTCAGATGCCGATGATGTGCTTTTTTAAAAATTGTCTACGCAAATTTTAAGTATCTTTAAGAGGATGATAAATTTTAATCAAATGGAAATTTCAAAGTTTATAGGGATTTTTTATATACTTAAAATTTGCGTAGACGATTTTTAAAAAAGCACATCATCGGCATCTGACGTCCACTTTCTGACGGTGAAAACAGTATTTTAATAATTATATTAGGTAATGAGTAATCGCGCTTAGAAGTTTTCCCATAGGCTAACATGGGATTTCGCGATCGGGGAGTTTCAGTGCAGCGGAGCCATAACTCCAAAGACGTGAAATTTTCTTGTGCCTCTGCCATTGTAGATTTCACTCGCGGCA
This sequence comes from Maratus speculifer, assembly GCA_964019185.1. Lineage (NCBI taxonomy): Eukaryota > Metazoa > Arthropoda > Arachnida > Araneae > Salticidae > Maratus > Maratus speculifer. Next base: position 192,143,641 of record OZ025289.1, on the reverse strand, counting down.
GAAAAAATTCTAATAATCAGAAACACCTGATATTATTTAAGTTACATATTTTAAACTTTCAAATGATTCTAGTTTACCTAATTCAACTATAAGTAATCAAAACTAGAAACTTTTCGATACCTCCTCGTACTTATGATACGGAATGTAAAAATTGATAAAATTTCAACATGCAATGTCTGAGAGGGTAAAAAATCCGATGTAATGATATATCATTCTTTGTTGTACATTACTCTTACGGCTTCCCATAACCTTGTCTGTCGTGCGCGCCTCCATGGCGCATTCTACTGTACTTTAGGTTTTGCCGTTTGGCAACATATGAGAATCGTCAGTTGGTTGTTTATCGACGATCATAGCGGACCTATAGTGTGTTCGCTGGATCCACTTTCTTTTGTTAAAATGTAAATTTAATCTGTAAATATTTTTGTATATAAAGAATTTTAAGTAATATTAGCAGTAATAACTGAAGCAGCGATCAAATAACTATTTAAAAATACTCGCACCGTTCGACAATTCATTACAATTATACGTTAATCAAATTCAATACGCGATGCCAGATGTTGACAAAGAATACAATGCTGAATACTTCATTCTTTATTGCAGGTTGCATATTAGTTCAAAAAAAAAGAAGGTTGACAACAGAAACAATAAATACGAATTGATTACCAAACCATTATTTTTTATCATCAAGTCGTTTATTATTAAATGAAGGCTTTAAAAAATGATTAACTTTTCAAATTCAAGATGTAAACTTTTCTGCTATGGTTGGGAGTAATTGGTCGGTTTTCAAAATGCGTTAATTTTTTTTTATATATATAAAAATACTTTAGATCCATGATACTTGAACTAGTTTTAAGATAGTACTTAGCGATAGTCGAAGATTTTAAATCTTAAGTTTAATAAGCTTATCTATTTTTTTCTTTTTTATATATAAATTATGAATAAAGGAAATTAACTACCCAGTATTAAGACTCAACATAGTCATTTAACGAAAAGTCTACAAATACTGAGCAAAATCGAAGTTTCTGCCCAGTGTATACTTTATTCATAAATTTAAAGGGGATGTAAGAGTACAAACATATGAAAACAAAACTCAACTTTTCTGTTTTATTTTCAAAACTATCTTCAAGGCGTAAAATTTAATAAAAACATAAATCAGCAGGAAGCAACCTACATTCTACATAATCAAAAAAAAGTTTCGAAGTGAAATTATAATTTTTGATGATGTAGCATATAGATTGTTTCCTACTGATTTATGTTTTTATTAAATTTTACTGCTGAAGTTGCTTTTCAATATAAAACCGATACGTTGAGTTTTGTTTTTCCTGTGATTTTGCATGTTTACATCACCTTTAATTTTATAAATGAAGTATACATTGGATAACAACGTATATTATTTACCCATCATATGTCTATTATTTACCCATCATTAATTTAGACTATTTACACGAAACCATACCTGAAAATGAAGGTAAACTAATTTAGTTTTTTTATTAACCATCATACGTAGTATAGGGTAAATCTTGAAATCGTTTTGAAAATTGAAAAAAGTGATGGATTTACACGTTTCAGACACTGGAAATTCCGAAATAAGTGTTCATAGAAAAAAAATTGCAGTCCGTCTGTTTGTGTGCCTGTCTATCGGTCCGTCCGTCTGTCTGTAAATGCTCTATCTCTCGAACAAATTGAGATAGAGACTTAAAATTTCGTGAGTACTTAGAATGTAATAATGGAAGGAAAACTATTAAATGTCAATAATCTTGATTATTCGGAACTATTTTTTTTTTTTTTTTTTTTTTTTTTTTTTTTTGGACTCTCAAAATATTCGTTCTCGTGAAAGGTGTATAAAAATTTTGATTTTTTTTTTAATTTTAAGTAGTGGATGTAAAAGGCAATAAAAAATATAAATTTTGCATAAAGCTGATTTTAGCCTAGCTGATCACCTAGCTGATTTTATTGCAGTTCTCGTATTGTTCACTGTCTGGCAGTTTTATGGTGAGATGATCTCAACTCATCACATGTGATCTTTTTACAGATCTATTTTTATTTTTTTTATTATTATTACCCCAAACGTTGTAAATGAATAAAGCTTACAGATTTAATAAAATTGGCTTTTATCTTTTCCTAATAATTAAAATTATTATTATTATTGTTATTATTACTTGTTTATAGTTACTGAATAAAATAAATTCAAAATTTTACTTTAATTCTTATATATATATTTATATTTTTTTAGGTTGTGTTGTTCCATTTTTTTATATATATATTTATTTATTTAAGCGATGTAGTAACGTTATCTTCAAGACAATGTGCCAATCCCAAAACTTTCCTCCATCTCATACGTACATTTTAATATTTCAATATTCAGTTACGCATGTTCATGCGTTAATATTATTAATTCAGTACTATAGAAACTATTATTTGTATCTTAAATTTCTGCTTCTGTCAATTAATCGGAATAAAAACAAGTTTCCGTATCTGCACGAGCCGATAAACAGTAGAACGATGTTCAGATTTTTTTCAAATTCAAGAAGGATCTACTCGCGATACTCGAAAAAAATCATACACAAAAAATTTAATTCAGTTCTATGCATAACATCAAACACTTTTCAATGGTAAAATAATAAAAGTGGCACAGACATCGGGATTGTAGCGCCTCCTTCTGGTGGATTTTTTTCAAATTCAGGGAGGGTTTGACCGTAGTCAAACACTTATACAAAAAATTTCATTGAATTCTATGCATAACTTCATACATTTTTCAGTGGTAAAATATTGAAATGACTCAAAAATCGCTATTGCAGCGCCCCTTCATCAGAATATTTTTCAAATTCAAAAGGACCAACTAGCAATAGCCAAACACTTACACAAAAAATTTCGTTCAATTCGATGCATAACTTCATACACTTTTGGTCGGTACAATATTGAAAATGGCACAAAAATCGCTACTGCAGTGCCCTGTTCCGGCGGGATATTTCAAAATTAAAGGACAACCTGCTTGCCACAGCCAAAAATATTCACAAAGAATTTGGTTGAATTCTATGCATATCTTCATACACTTTTTGGTGGTAGAATGGCGACATACGGGCACACAGACATACACACGGACAGACAGACACTTTGTAAAAATATGTTTTTTGGAATCTCTGACCCTTAAAACATGCAAATCCGTCAAAAACCGGAAATCGAAAAAGATTTCGATTTCAATACTTTCTTCTATTGATGATAGAAGAAAGTAAAAAAGGCTGTATGTCTATTGATAGAACTAAGAATAGATTTGTCTTTGTCCTATATTATTATAAACTATAAAATATTACTTGATCTTTCTAATGGCAGATAAATGGAAATCCCGCAAAAAGACACCTCCAAAAAACGATATTTAATAAAGTCTGACGATAAAATCGGCGATATAAATAATGAAGTTCTAAATTTTTGTCATATTTTATTAAATATGCATTAGTTTAAAACTTTCTTATTCTTATTTTAAAAAATATCTATACAGGCAATAAAATCCCCTAACCACCTAGAATTCACTTACAGACGCATATAAAAATAACATTTCAATATATTTTTTTTTCGAAAAGCTAGGAATGAAACTGTAATTCGTTTATGAGCATATAAAAGAACCTTATTTTGCTGATTTATCTCTTTCTTTAAATGCCATGTCTACATAATGCTGAATTTTCAGAAAAATGCAAATTAATTCAATAAAACGAAGAACGGCAAAATTATACGAACTGAATCATTATTCCTATTCTTTATATTTTTACTTTAAAGTTTTTTCCGTATTTTTGTTTTTCTTATCATTGAATATGTACATATTTTATTCATTTCATTTCGATTTCATTACGATTTCATTAAAAGATTTTGGAATAAAATAAGTTTTGATGGCGTCTTTTATCAGTCCTTTTTTTAATATGCACATTTTTTAAAAATTTATTGAGATTTTGTTGAAAATAATTAGTGATACAAATAACGCTGATGGATATGATGAAAAATTTATATTTTCGTCGAAAAAATTAGTATCCTAACATTTTTTTTCTGTATGAAGTTGTAAAGAAAGAAGACAATTCCAAATTACTTATGTGTAGCGTGTCTTATAACTTCAACTGAACTTGTTATTGACTGTTCAATGTTCAACGTGACTGGTATTGATTTTTATTGTAAAATGAAAGGTGCTTATAAGTGCTAAAGTGTAGTAAAATATGGTTAATTTGATCTTTTATTTAATCTTCCGTAGTCCGGTCCACAATCAAATTGCTTTTTTTTTTTACTTTTTATGTTATTTATGTTTATGTAAAAATACACTGTAGTTGTATTATGACAGCGCCTGGAAATGAAGCTATTTATTTACATAAAAATATGTTTCTAAATTAAGTTAGTATATCACTCTGCCATTGTAAATAATTGACATTGCTGCTTGAAGTTTTAAATTTCAAAATGCAGATTAATCCATACTTATTTTGTCTAAATTTGTTTTTATTAACTTCAAATATAGGGGAAGGCTGTTGTACCTTTGATCAATTTACAAAAATCAGTTTTTCTTAACTATTTAGACTAAATTCAATGTAGATACTTATAATCTATGTCTATAATAATGTCAAATTCAGGATGTAACGCTATCCATGATTTCGCGAATGCACAGTTAATATTCAACAACTCTCCCAAGATGTTTATCATTCTGATGAGGAAAGAAAGCTTTTTTTTACATTTGAAGCGCATATTTATAACTGTTTTTTCGTCAAAAGGTGAAAATTTGGAGCAATCTGAAGAGAAAAAAATTCCCGAAGCTTTCAAAAGTAAGATGTAGTAGAAAAACGAAAGAAATCATCGTACAGGACAAATTTAAACGTGTACCATATGATAGGAATAGAAAATGGTAAAAACCGTACAACTTACTAGGAAAACGTACAATATGGCAACTTGAGCCTACATCCCTAGCATAGATAATAGGCCGTCCTAAAACAACACCAGTACCTTAAATATATAAAATATCCAATTCTTTTTGAAGGGAGGAAAACTTTTCCTCGGGTAGTACATATTAATACTGCAAAAACAGAAGACTTTTGCGTTATCTTAGATTTAGGGGCAATTTAAAAATGTTTTTCTAGTATTTCTATTTTTTTACTCCGATAGATTTGCCTTTTTTTTTTTTTTTTTTTTTTCAACAGCATAATATGACTTAAAAACTAACAATTTTTAAATATACTCTTCTTTAGAAACAAATCAGCAAGTTTTTCCCTATCTTTCCGCATCTTAATAAGCCTAAACTTTCCTTCTTTCGCATTCTAATTTTTTTTTATGTTTTACTGCACTTGTTTTAACTTTTTTTTTTTTTTTCAACTGCGAAATATAACTTTAAAACTAACAATTTTTAAATACACTCTTCTTAGAAACAAATCAGCAAGTTTTTCCCGATCTTCTTGAATCTTAATAAGCCTAAACGTTCCTTCTTCATCATTCTAACAAAAAACAATCATATAATGTAAGGTGAGAACATCATTTATACTTCAATTCCCGCTTCGATGGGACCAGATTTTTATCTAAAGTGAATCATTTGGTTGAACCGTGTTATTAAGAGCCACCAAATTAAGACTCTTGGGAGACCTTTCGGACTGACCTACTTAACTCGTGCACGAGATAAGAAAGATGTCAGCTGGCTTGTCGTTCTGAAAAGATATTACAGTCAATTAATATTTTTATAAAAAGCTTATTAAATGTCTATTTATTCTGGAATATATAAAAGACATTCATTGCGTAATTTTACTTAAAAAAAAATAAAACATGATTTATTTGAACTATTCGTTTTAGACATTTTAAATGTGTATGTGTGAATATTTTACGCTAAATATTTTATTTATTTTGTAGATTATTTAATTGCGGTTGCTTTATTAGATTGGATTAGATTTTATTAAGATAAAAAATGAATAAAACAGAATTATTTCCATTTTAATTAACTTTCCAATTAATTATCAGCAATGAAATTATTGAATATTTAATAAGCGATTTATCACATGCTAACTAAGCATAGAAACCAATAGGGTGAAAAATGTCCAAGCAGGATAACAAACTTGTAACCACTGGAATAGCGCTCCAAGTGCTCTACCATTTAAGCTACGAGGACGATGCCCAGCTTGGCATTTCTCACTCCCATATGTTAGTAAGGCTGCATTGCAACACAAGATGGAATAGTCTTCGTGAGCACACAAACTTCAGGCGTAATCTTGTACGATGGATTGTTGCGAAAAACTGAGATATTCTAATAAAAAAATTGAAAATCTGTTTTCAAGGTGTCACTTCTTTGTCTACCTATGTAGCTTTTTGTCAAACAATCTTCACGGAATCTTGGCCAAAATCATACAGAAAGAGAGACAAATTCTTTAAACTATTACATAAATCTTTTATGTTCAGTGTAATATACTAAGATATAATGAATAATTGATATATAATATAAAATACGTAACATAGATTAATTGTAGAATAATTATTTAATACATTCATATAATATATATTTATATATTTATATAATACATCGATATATAATGCGCATTCTAGATAATTTATAGCATTATAACACTCAGCATTCAGAAAAATCCAACATATCATTTGTGAAAATAAGTATCATAGTTTAATAGCTATAGCAAAACAAAATTCCTTTCTCCATTTACCATTTTTATAGGCTTAATTTCATAACAACTCCTATCGGCTATACATCACAGTCGGGAAAAAGCTATTCGTAATTTTTTTAAATAAGCCTATGAGATATTCTTCATTATTATTATTATTGCCACATGGAGAATTAAACTTCAGCGTATTTCAAACATACACTCTGTAATTTTATTTAAACCTTACCAGACTTTCAAATATTTCAATCCATTAATAATACAGGAAATGTCAACGTTAATTAATTTCTCGAAATACAACACATTATTTTAGATTGTCTATATTTATAAGGCAAAATTCTTTCCACAGATTTTGAATTACATATTCTCATTGCGATTATGATTAAGATACTGAAATCGAATGCCGTCTATAATTTTCAACATTGAAAGGATCCGCATTTCATGGCAATCATTGACTGTTTCTGACCTACTCGAGATTAAAGAAAAAGAATTCATTGCTCCCGATCAATCTCTGTTGGATAAAGGATTTCTAATTAACAAATCAATGGAACTGATTAAAGTTTCGCTGTATTACAGAATGTGAACGAAGTTCTGCCGAAATAGAGTTGATATTAATTTGTTTCACTTCAAATTCAGCATCGCGTAGTTCAGATTTCGTATTAAAATATACATAGTAATAGAATATGATTATTTCGAATACGTTATAAAATATTATTATTATTATTATTATTATTATTATTATTATTATTATTTTGCAGAACATAAATGTTTTCAAGGCTTTGGGACATCTTTAACACCACTAAAGGGTGGAATTTTATAAGGTTAATGTTACATTTTTTCTGAAAAGATACCTAATATTTATACAGACGGAGAACCTTTCATGATTTTCATGAACTAATTAGATAGAAACAATTATATTATATACATATATATACACTGTAAAAAAAAAAATCTGTAAAGTTACTAAACTGTTTCTAGGAAACTGGGATTCCAAGAACTTTTCATGTTACGGTAACATGAATATTTCATGTAACCGACTCTGAAACTTGAATTTTTGCTGTTACCGTTACAGGAAAAGTTCTAGGAATCCCAGTTTCCTAGAAAAAGTTTAGTAACTTTGCAGATTTTTTTTACAGTGTATAAGAACCCAGAAACCAATGGGCAAAATTTAAATTTAGAGTAAAATTGAGTTGCGTTGTTTAAAAGTTGAACATTGAACTTTGAAGTTTAAAAGTTGAAATGAATCGCAATTAAGTGAATTTAAATACAGTAAAAGCTCTAAATAACGGACAACTCGGGAACGCAGAAATTGTCCGCTATTCGGAGGTGTCCGCTATTGGAAAAACCTCAAAGATTAAAAATCGCTAAGAAATGCTTAATGTTTCATTAATTGACTTTTATATTCCTAAAGCCTATATTATATTATTAATCAGAAATTAAAATTATTTTTTAAGCAATAAAACTGAAATAAAATTCTGCACACCTTTATCTACGATTTATTACATTCTTAAGAAGAAACTGCTACAAAAGTTAACTTTTGCTTGCAATTACATATAATTTGTTTTTCAATGTGACGTTATTGCGGTCTCTATCAAATTCCGGGTGGGGAGGAGAGATTGCACTTTTTGTCTATTAAAAGAGGTCTATCTAAATTTGGGGGGGGGGGGGGGAGAGAGATTTTTCCTAGCCCACGTTCTACATTTATCTGTGATCACAAAATTTGCGACACATTGCTCTGATAAATTTAGAGGCCTTTTTATTGTTTTTTTCTGGTTAAAAAATTTATTTTTCATCCTTTATCGCCGAAAATAGTGTCCGCTATTCGGAATGTCCGTTATTCAGAGGTTAAACATACAAAAATGTAGGTTTTGGGAGTGGGGAATAAAAAAACTGCCTGTTAAATAGAGGTGCCCTCTATTCGGGAGTGTCCATTATGGAGGTTTTACTGTATGAAACTGTTACTTATTTCATAGCGATCTTTGAACTCGTATTACAATAACTGTTAAATATAAGTGGAATACAATATACGTATCTTTTTAATTTAAGTAAAGGTTAAAGAGATTTAGTAGTTAGTTTTAAAGGCTTAAGTAATTGGCCTGATGAACACAGTACAAAACTAGAAAATCCTTCATATTTCTTTACCTCTAAACAAATAGTCTTATTTCTATATAGCCTATGCACTTACCTCAGTTTTTTTCAATTTTGTTACTTATACTACATAGCTTTTGGGGTTCTCATATATATATCGATCTGTAATATAAACACGCTATTTAAAAAAATTAAAATGCGTATTATTTAAGAAAAAATCGTCTGCTATAAAACCCGGTTTTATTTCATTTTTATTTATCCATTCAAGAAATTTTTAGTTTATTAAATCTTACTTTACATTCAATATAACGCTTTCTATTTTCAAAAATGTATTTTAAAGAATAATTGTGCGAGTTATTTTCTCCGCTATTACTTAATTCGTATCAAACAGTTTTGAAAGAATTCAAATTTTTTAATTCGTGTGTAAAATCTTTTTCTGAAACTACAAGAAGAATCAATGATTGATTTCCGATAAAACTATTAAAAACAAACATATGAATGCATATGAATCTTTATATACTGAATTTGCTTTTTGAATGACAACATCGATTTTTTTGTTGCGGATTTATGTATTATTTAACGATAATGACGTCATATGTGTACTTTTCTATAGATGCTGTTGAATAATTATCATAAAACAGGAATGCTTTAGATGCAAATGACGTCATTTCATTTTAAAAAGTGTATATTTTAATTCTTAAGACTAAAATAGGTTTTGTAGAAGTGCGTCATTTTGATTCCAAATGCTTTGCAATACTATTCATGGGAAAATATTTCACTTTCGAAAATAACGTAATCGAAATCACAAAGTGCTAAAACTCAAAGATTTACAAAAAGTTAGCCTGTTTTTATAGAGAGCCGTGGCATATAGTGTGCATGGTGTGGTTGAAAGTCTTTGTCCAAAATATAGAGATTTAAATTATAGAACTTGTTAATTCTCGACTGGATGAATTCACTTCGCCGAATTAAATCAGCGAATGAAAAAACTCTTTGCCATAGTTCAAGTTCGAGATTATAACCCTCCGAGCCTCTTGCAAATGGGAAAAATTGTAATGCTGTTTTCCCTGCATTTTGTTTTAAAGGCTAATAAAATATGATTCTTTAAATATTATATAAAAAACTTAATTACAAATATGAATGTAACCCTTAAGAGTATTAATCATTCTAAAATGTATTGAAAATTCATTGAATCTATCGAATTATATTATCTTAAATATTGCTTATATTACAGTGAAACCTGGAGCTTAGTGTACGGAAAATTACGTTCCAAACGCTTAGAGGGATAAAAATCATCATTTCATCTTATGTGACGTCACAGGAATATTGTCTATCGTTCTTACTGCATTCAGATTATTTCAGGAATTTTCATTTACACTTAAAAGAATATAGACAGTTTAGTATCTGTTTCCAGCTAATAGTAATCGAGTTTTGAATTTAAATTATTTTAAAATGATCAAATCAGATTATTATTTAAACAAAAAAAATGTGAATACGCATATGAGAGGTGCATATGAAAATTTTGAGATGCTGAAAATGATATTGGGTTTTAATTTTAGGGTGAAAATTCTATGATTGAGTCATAGTGGAATAAATTTTGGAATAAAATCAATAATAAAATTAAATAAAGTCATTTTGGAATACCAGCCATAAGAGCTTGATTGATAACTTTGTCATAATAAGAAATCTTGTTGCATTTAACTGCTTATATTACGATTAAAGTTTAATTTTATTAATTTATAAAACTGAGTTTTATAGAAATAGTATTTTGTTAATTTTATTTTAAATGTCATTTGTTTAAGAGACTTACGAACTAATTTTATAAGCTTGTTATAAATTAATTAAACAGTTTCTTCTTAAATATTTTCTTCCATCGAAATTCGACGTGTTCTAACTTGTATTTATTATATACATTCTCAGTTTTACACTCAAATTTTAAGTTATTTTTAAACTAGGGTTAGTTGTGCACCATAGAGATCTGCACGGGCCGATTTTCATTAACGGCATTCGGGCCGGACCTTGATTCTGAAGACTCGGGCCGGACCGGACGGGCCTAATTACTAATATTTTCGGGCCTGGAAGGGTTCCGGCCTTATTTTTTTTTCCTGGAGTATCGGGCCGACCGAGCCTTACTTATTTTTTCCGTACGAAGCCGAGACTGATTTCGTTCTTAGTCTTCACGGACCAAAATAATCAGTTCCTGTTGAATTTTCCCGTATGAAAATCCTTTTCTCGACGTGGAAAAGTCTGTTCATAAATCAGTAAAGTTTGGCTTGGTCCAAAAATTTTTGCAAAATACGCATATACTTTTAAGTCCTCATTATTCTACAATCAAACATTTGAATTTATTCTTTTTAAAGAATCGTAGATCACTAGGCGTCTTAAAATAGAATTAAACACATAAAATAATACATGATTATGGCGGAATTTTCGTTTAAACTGAAACCTGCAAATTTAAACTGTTCATTCATACAAAATGAATACAACAATACGCGAGAAAAAAAATATATTAAACATTTACATCTGCTAAGAAGGAAACGTACTTTTTTCTTTCCAATGTCTTAAAGATTCTACTTTTGCCATATACCATTTTTTAGATTTTTTTATGTATTAATAATAATGATAACTGAAACATTTACATACAACAAACAAAGGTTCATTAAAAGCGTAAATATTGCAGCCTATGGCACTTCTGCATAAATAGAGATTATAAACATGAAAAAAAAAATGACTAAGATAAGTTTTTTTGGTCTGAACTCTTCCGTTAGAATAAAGATCAACGTTGTGTAGAAA